>CM049314.1:10738728-13238728 GCA_026874595.1 Sipunculus nudus | reverse complement strand
CTTGAGCTTACACTTGGTGAGGTCAAAAGTGCAGTGAACGGTACGAAAAACAAATTTGACGATATTGATAGTGGATTAGCCAAATCTTATTCTGATAACCGTAGATTAAATCACCATATGCGTGACATTGAATCCAATCTTGACATGTTCAGTTTCAAGGTAGGTTCACTGGCAGAGTCTCCTAAATTTTTGAGACAGAATGACATTACAGAAGGTCGGCTAAACAATTATCTGGCTGAGCGTAATGTGTCAGCCCATAAAATTGTAATGTTACCTAATAGGAACAGGAGGGCGCTTGGTGCCCGTATAACACTTGATGTTGGCAATCTTTACAGGATTGAGAGTGGGGATTTCTGGCCGGATGGTGTCTATGCCAGGAAATGGCGGCCGGCGGGACAGATAAGTTAATGTATAAACTCTGTTCTGTTCAATAAGTGTAGTAAAGGATTTGCAGGATAATTGTTTACCTTAACTGTCGAAAACTTGGTTAAAATAAGTTACTTAAACATTGGAAGTTATGACATTCGGGGGCTTATGTCTGGAACACCATATTTATCTCGTTTACTTGAAAGCTATGATCTGGATATTTGCTGTGTGAATGAACATAGGTTGTCTCCTTCCCATTTAGATTATATCTCGACATTGCATGGGAATTACTCTGCTCACATAGTATCGGATAAGAGCTTGGAACCATATGACTCGTTTCGTAGAGGCAAAGGGGGTATAAGTATGTTATGAAAAAAGTCTCTGTACACATGTATCTCTATTTTGGATTTACACAATGATGACCGAATAATGGGGTTGAAAGTATCAACAAACCCTGGCTGCGACCTATACATGTTTGGTGTCTATATGCCAAGTTCTAATTATTCTTTGGCATACTTTGAGGAGTATATTGATATTTTACATGGCATATATCTCGAATATAAAGAGTACGGTTTATCCTATTAATTGGTGACTTTAATTGTGAAACTAACGGTCCACGCTAACAGTGTACTTTGTCAACAAGGGGCAGATTATTTAAGCAATTTCTGGAAGAAAATGATCTGCAGTCAACTTGTGTACAGACATATTGTCAGGGACCGTTATATACTTTTGACCAATATGAAACTTGTAAAAATCGCTCGCTTATTGATCATGGATTAGTGTCATGTGATACTGATATCATATTGACTTGTAAGATTGTAGATGATGATATACTAAACGTGTCGGATCATCTTCCCATTGTATTACAAATTGATGCCCAACATTTAATAGAGCACACAACAGCCCCTTTTCGTAACGTCTAGACTGGAGGAAAATTAATAATCCTGTAATTCAACGTCGCTACCTAGAAACCTTGGAAACAGCTCTGGTCTCTGCAGTCCCTCCTGAAACAATTAACTGTGATACTACAAAATTAAATGATTACTACGCTGAGATAAAACGAGTATTACTAGAAGCGGCGGCATCTGTTGTTCCTCAGAGGAAATTTAGAAGCTACATAAAACCAGGATGAAAGCAGTTGCTCAAGCCAACACATGATAAAATGAAGCAGTGTAGGAAAATATGGGTTAGTGAGGGAAAACCAAGGGGAGTAGAGTTTTCTTATGTTAATTACAAAAGGACCAAGGCTGACTTCAGAAAAGAAATTAGAGCGTTTCATGATAGGAGAGACAGGGAATGCTTTGAGTAGTTAGACCAGTTTGGGGAAACTGATATTAATAAACTCTGGAGGCATGTGCGCAGGAAGCGTAAAAGTGGATCATCTGTAGGGATGGCTTTAAAGTTTAAAAATGAAATTTTACATAAATCTAAAGATATATGTGATGCTTGGGCTGATTAATTTGATGTATTATATACTCCAAAAACGAACAGTGATTTTGATCATGGCTTTAAGACACATGTCGAAGGAGAATTTCTTAAATATTATACCCAATCTAAATTTAATCATAATGAAGTTTTGGACACCTTTGTTTCTGATCAACATATTTTAGAGGGCATTAAAGAATCAAAATTGGGCAAATCGCCTGGATATGATGGTGTTTGTATAGAACATATAAAATGGGGGTAACCAGTATTACTGCCCAACGTATATTTTATATAATATTAGAGAAACAAAAACTACCGGATGACATGAAAAGGAAGTCATACTAACGTTAATAAAGAATCCCATGAAAGGCAAAGCTAACCCTGAAAGTTATAGAGGGATAACTCTTTTAACTAGTGTTTATAAACTACTTGGGAGCATAATGCTTGAAAGGTTAAAGTAGTATGTTCGTATTAATAATAATCAGTTCCCAGATCCTATGCAGGGAGCATGTCAAAAGAAACGCAGTTCCCTGAATACGTCATTTAATCTTATTGAATGTGTTTGCCATTCGATTGAAAGGGGATCAAAGGTTTATACTTGCTTCCTCGATGCCAGTAAGGCTTTTGACACTGTTTGGCAGACTGGCTTGTTAGTGAAATTATACAGATTTGGGATAAATGGGAAACTCCGGAGAGTAATTGCACATGCTTACAACAATACTTGCTGTACTGTATGGGTAAACGGTACTTCTAGTTGCTGGTTTTCTGTAAATCAATCGGTGCGTCAAGGTGGTGTCCTCTCGCCTTGGCTTTACTTACTGTACATTAATGATCTTTTGGTTCAACCTCGGCAATGTGGGTACGGAACAAATGTAGGAGAAACCTATGTGGGGTCACCCGCACAAGCAAGTCTTAATGTCATGGTCACCGTATGGACTACAGAAAATGCTTAACATTTGTTACACGTATTCACAGAGGTGGCGTTTTAGTTTTAATCCAAATAAAACGGTAGTACTAGTTTTTGGGCAATCTCAAAAAGCGTTCAATAAATTTAATAAAAAAACGTCGATGGGTATTAGGAAGCCAAACAGTTGGACAGGTTAGACAACATAAGCTCCTGGGCTTGCAAATAGAGGCGACCCTTTCTTTTTCAGGCAAAATAGGTGAGGCATGTCGCAAGGGACGGGGTACATATTTGTCACTATTAAGATCAGGTGTTCGACCGCAAGCCCTTAAGTTATTAATCCACTTACCTCATTAAAGGTTTACAAAACAGTTATTCTCCCGAGGGTATTATTTGGATCTGAATTCTGGTGCTCGATGTCACAAAAAGATTTGCTTTCTTTAGAAAGAATGCACATATTCTCAATTAAACACATGCAGGGGCTTCATATAAGCACCCGTACCGACATTGCTCTTCCATTACTAGGGGTTCCCTGGATAATTGCATTCATTGAAAGGAATAAATTATTGTTTCTTCACAACATCTGCACCGTTCATGAATCCCCAATTTATCACGTATCAAAAACATGATTAGACTGTGTCACTACGCACTAAAAGTATAGGTGTTGTAGCAGATTTATGTACAGTATTGGAGAAGTATAATCTAGAGGGATTTTTCTGGTCACAAGATAATCAGTATTTTCTTAGTAAACGGCTATGGCAGTCAGTCGTTACTAGTATTATAGTTGAATATAAACAAAACCAGTATTGGGGAAGAACCTGGCATAATCCAGTCTTTAATATGTTTAACCTTGTGAAATGTAATTGTTTCCTTCCTTATTCCATATGGCTGTTTGCGTCGTCTATAAACAGAGCAAAGTCATTTGCTGTGTCTCTCCTCTCATGTTTTGACGTTATTGAAAACTTGCATTTCTCGAGTTTATGTCACTTATGTGGGAAAATATTCAATAATCCAATAACAAATGTGATTATCTCATGTGACCAGACTTCAAATGAGAGAGAGATATTATGGAATGAAATAATTCATTCAGTTTACATATAAGCTTTTACTTACATAATATAGACGATCTTACATTCATTTCTAATTATTCAATGCTAAAATTCCTCTTATGACAACAGATGAGCAAAAAAGGTTTCAACAATATGTTTTAGATTTTCTGTATAGTGTTAGACATGTCATTGATGCGCTCTGGCCGCCAGCATTGGAAAATCTGATATTTTAGAAATCGTTTAGGGTGAGGATGAGTTAAAACAATCACTGTGGTTATTTGTCTATTTGGCAAAACATTGGTTTTGCGTGGGTTTGTATGCCATGTTTATTTATGGATAAATATACGTTGTTATGTTAAAATTACGCACCAAGGAAACTTTTGATCTTAATTTTTCATCTAATTTACAGTGAATTGCACAGTTTGTATTTTCATTGAAACCTTTGTATATTGTGTTAATGCTCTTCAGACTTGAAGGAAATAAAGGTAATCTATACATATTATGTGGAACCTTAATTTGAAGAGGGGGGGGGCATGAAGAGCGGAGCGGTAAAACGCTCGGCCGTCTAAGCTGGCGACCGGGTTCGATCCAAGGTGTTGCCATTAGAGTGGGCTGTTGTGGCCCGACCAAGGTCGGTGATTCTCACCGGGTTCTCCAACTTTCTCTCCCTCTCTTACTACGACTTGAACCCGTTCAGTATCTTCTATTTTCGCCTTAACTATATAACTGTAAACCGCTACAATCTGTCAAACTTTGTCGTTGCTGAGGGAGCCAGTGCGGGCGGGATTTTCCAGAGACCTGTGATTGGCTCGAGCGCCGACTTCATTTTCGATCAATCATCATCAATCAACCTCATCATCATGGCCACGTTGACCAGTCCCGCAGGTGGGCGTGTTACATCATCTTTACTCTTTACAGGTTCATACTTTGTATAACACGTTAAGTCATCCTGGTTATTACATCTCCAACAAATAAAGCAGGCTCGAAGACGATAATATTACACCCAGTGACATCACTCTTTTATTCGTATAAAAGTGAGCAAGCTTTAAAAAAATGATAAAATATCATTCCGAAAAAAATTACTAAATCCAACAGAAAGAACAATTAACCTGTCATCGTTTTTTTTTCTTTTAACTGTTATTGCTTATGCCATCTGATTTTAAAGAGCATTTGCAATATATTTTATTATTTAAAGTTACTTAAAACTACATGTAATATGCAATATACCCGCTGGCCAAGGAATGCATATATATATATATATATATATATATATATATATATATATATATATATATTTATATATATATAAGAACCATTCTTTAACTCCATGGAAGTCTAGAACTTTAGAAGGCTCAATACAGGAGAAAATATTATTTATTTGTTTGGGAGGCATGTTTATTCGTCTTCAATTTCTTAGTTATCCTTTGACAATTTGAGAAATAACATCCCCGAGATACATCTTTTTCTATGTATACATTTTAAAATACCGATGTAAGTGTACAGTAATGATACGTGGTGATAACATGATTGATATTTCCATATTTTTTCAAATGCCTTTCACACTACAATTTTCTTATCAGATATTGGTCTATATTAGTGTCTCGGAGTGGGTAATCGTGCAATTTAACGGACCCTTATTTTTGTCTCTCACAAAAAAAGTGTGACCTCTTTCAATATTTTTTTTTTTGCATGATGAAGTTTACGATCCGGCGCATCTAAGAATATCATGTTTTCTATGCTAATTATAAATTAATTTTGCTTCAAATTGTTGAAATACCAACATTTACGACGTATCAAAGACGGTCTGAGACGACATCAAGAATCCACAGAAATGTACATTTATAAAATGTTCAATAAAAAGATGTCTAAAAAACAGTCAACAGTAACTTCATGCTTATAAATACACTTTTTTTACCTCGATTTATCCACATTTTACTGAGCGTAACGACATCCTGCCGCCAGAACAACTGTCGAGTGATTCCACATAAAGGTTTTAAATTTTTGTTTCATCATGGAGATAGTCACATGAGACGCCTGTAAATACCGGATGGAGCCGTGAGACAAGAGACAAGGTTCGTTCGGCATTCGATGTGTCGACTATTGGAGATTAAATAAAATAGGAACTGGCTGAATGGGTCGACTAGACAGGAATGTTTTCATCTGAAAATAAGCGGGGTATATTTGCATACTTATATTCTGTGACACTTACTTACGTTAACATTTATGTAAAACTATTTTATCGGCTATAATCGGATGAAGTACCGCCTGTCTTATTAATGGCTCATTTTATGCACGCAACTGTAGTCGGCAATATTCGGAAGCAGTGCTCTTTACATACGCGTCCCGCGGTAATGCAAATGGGTTTACATGGCCGTTGTCTGTTAAGCCAATAAGGAGCGGAAGTCTCGTTTTATCTCTAATGAAAGAGGGTAGAAAAGACCGGTTAAAAAAACAAAAAAAAAAAGAAAAAGAAACCGTGCCTTAGTAACTGAGGTTACGAACATTGTAACATGTGTACCATTCTTGTCATGTCAGAATTTCCGCGTTGCGCGATAGAAATGTGGTATTTTTCTTGAATATTTCATCCGATATGTTTAAAAGAGGACATGTAGGGATGTGTTTTCATGTTAAAGCAACGTTTGATATTTTTATTGTAACATTTTCGGGGGGTGGTGTTTGTGTGATATTAGGGTAAATAAATTCCGTCCGGCGATAATAACCATACATATAGTGTAGGGGCATATGTAGCAAATTCGTCCTGAGTAAAGTTTGTTTGTAAAAATGTGACACCCAATGCATTTTTGTTCTCACCTTTCTATGAAGCCTTAAAAACATGGTGCCATTTTTTTTATTCAGTTTTGACATGTCTTTCAGCTTGTTTTAAAATTGTATTTAAAATGTTAAATTAATAAACTTTGACCGAAACATAAACAAAGTAAGCTGGGACAAGAGGATAGGAAAGGTTCTTTTTGGAATGTATTTACATACTAAACACACAAACTTAGTTCTCAGACTAGTTTGGGATTATCTAAAATTATTTTTTGGTTATATTAAATGTACCTATTCACATACCAAGTATATTTGATAAACACATATAGTGTTAAATGCTTAATACACATAGCTTGTTTTTTCTCCTTAAAATATTATGGTATCTGCTAATATTTCATTGTAAACCATTTGAGTACTCCTGTACACAGGTGATGTTAGGTTTGCGAGATCAGTGGTACAAATGTAAATAAGCGCGCATGGCACCTGGCGGCCAAATCAAGTTTTCTCAAGCATCCCAATAGTGTATCTTTTTTTATATTCCATATAATTTCTCCTTGTTTGGGAATTGTGCATGCGCAAGAACAGACGACCTCTAGTAATGGTCTTTTTTATGGTACACAGACACACATGGACTGTGTTAACTCACACACAGAACCATAACAATGAATGAAACAGGTGAATTGGATATTGTAAGTCCTTGTACAGGGATGGTTTTGCCAAACTAATGAACAAATGGCATGAGATAATTTACATACTGTTGCAAATGTTTATGTATCTTGACAGTTTTTTTCTTCAGGGGATAAGTGTTAATTTTTTTCTAAAAGCAGTGGTATCTCTTGTCATTTAAGCTATCCCATAAGGTAGCTCCCACCCGTGTAGACAATTAATTTTCCTATACATTGATGTAAAAATGAATGACAGACACACACACATATGTGTGTGTGTAGAGAGAGAGAGTAAGAGTGACACCTTTTAAATAGTAACATTTTTTTTTATATTAGTCTATCTGAAAGGCATAACTCTTACTAAAAACCTACACTTCCACTACAGACTAACACGGCTATACCCAAATCATTATACTTAGTAAATATATATATATATATATATATATATATATATATATATATAAATTAATCTCATGGTTTACTTCAATTAGCAACTACTAGAGTGCTCAATGGTATGACATCAGAGCTATATAATCAATCAGACAGTGATGAGTGCAGCACGTTGCACGAAACTATATAGTAGTAAAAATGTCTGACAAAATTGGATCCGTTTATTTGTATAATTACACACACACACACACATATATATATATATATATATATATAGAGAGAGAGAGAGAGAGAGAGAGAGGGAATTTTAACATTTGCCAAATGAACGTACAAATAATGATTCAATTATTTCTACATGTTTACAATTTATTATTTAGGTGAGATCATTAAGCAGTAAGTTGGACCAGTAGTAAGAAACACGAACTAAGCTCAGATTCCTTGAGACTTGGTTCCTAGAAAATTACTTGAACATGTGCCGTTTCAGAAAAGTTCAATGTACTTAAAAGGGACTTTGTATGTGCTGTTAAAGCAACCTTAATCTTGACTTCCTCTATACCGGTCCTCATATTATTACCCAAACAATTCTGTTATTGTTTTAATGGCCTTTATTAAAATTACAATAACCAAAAAGAAATTCAAGGCATCTGTGTATTTATAAGGCACGTGTCATTTTTTAGCTTGCGCAATAAATCAAAATTATTCTAGGTCACGATTTAAGGGTAAATGAGCATTAGTATGCAAGTATAAAATGCTTAAGTTTTTGTCTGGATTTATTTGGTATAAAATGATAAAAAAAAGATGGGCTCCAATCAAAGATGTACATTCCGCTGTTGCATCCGACATACCCTGCATTTAATGACATAACCAGTCAGATTTCATCAAATATAAGAATAGACTTTTCTTTATTCTTTATTTCATTATTCGCATTATATATACTATTTTACTATTTTCATAAAAAAAAACTGAATGTTGTACCAGTGATCTTGCTCCGACGGATGGAACAGCCTATGTAGCCACTGTGCCATCACAAGTCATTCAAGGATACTGAAAAAGCGACAAGAATTCAACAATAACCAGCATTTAACTTTACCATTGTTATATTTAAACTTTACCATTGGTTTTACCATAGATTCTGTTGAGATTTGTCCATTTTTGTTTTTGTACTGGTATAACCTGAATGCCTCGGTTTTATATTCCCATAAATGTATAAACAAATTAGATTAAAAAAATAGACCATCGGGGGGGGGGATGTTAAAGATGGGATAGAAGAACAACTGTAAACACGTTCGATTACATTATGACTAATGATGACACTTTTTTGTTATGATTTGATATTTTCTTCAAGTTTTAATTCCTTCGAAAGGACTTTTCTAAAATTCTAAATTTTTAAGGTTTTTAATAATTGCTCCCAAATTATATGCTATTGCCCGCACAGAGCTGAGGTTATATGAACAATGTTATTATTATTATGATTATTATTGTTTTTTTTTTTAATATGTACTCCATTTCACTGTGAATGGTGGACTAGGTAGAATTTCCTAAAACTTTGGGTTGGGTAAGGGAGGATCGGGACTAAATCCAGTCAAAGTTGTCCTTTTTCTGTTGTTTCCCTGCAGCTTCACAAAATATGTAAATAGATTCTTATAGATTCTTCACAATATATGTAAAAAAAATTGAACTAACAGTAAGAGACAGGTTTCTATTCCTTCACTATCAGCAAGCGGATAGTGATGTTGGTGATGTTATAATCGAACAATAGGATGACGCAATAACAAAATCATATCAAAGGGAAAAATGACAGGGCCATTTTCATATTTTACGTATAAATTAAGCAAATATTAAGTCACTGGTTAAAACCAAGGAAAGTGGAGCCATACTGTATACTGAAATCAGCAATTTATTTACTTAATTAAATCCCTCAAACGCTGGAAAAAAAAAAACGAATCATAAAAATGAATGAACTCCCTCGTTCATCAATGTGCCTTCGACATTACGGAGTAAAAGTAACATTCGTACACGTTATTTTCGGAACTGTACATAATGGGCCGATATTCGGGGTTGTAGGATTGGGGGGGGGGGGGGGGGATGCCGGTATTCACCGAAGTGCCCTTGGTTTAAATAATGTAACTTGTGGCCGTTCCGTTTTAGTCTGTTGGGTCTTTTAGCAAAGTTCAATTCCTTTAACCCTTCAGGTTATGGATGGGGTCAGGAACACTTACATTAGTGAACCAGTGGACCATGGGACTCGCCTATCCATGCTTACCCCCTGGCAGGTTCACCATTTAACTTTGTATTCCATTGCCATTCGGGGTATCAGGGCCTGTGTTCTGTTTGACTCGTGCAGGCTAGCGGTTGTCCCGTTGCTCTCTTAGCGAGATGAGGGCGTTACTGCCATTTGTTCTGTTCATCTCCTTGACTTCTGCGGAAGGAGGTCAGTGATTACAGTTAAAAAATACAAAATAAATGTAAGATATTCTAACATTATTAATATCAGTAGGGATTTTGTGGTTTTATTATTTTTTTTTTAATATAATTGTATTTTGCACATTTAAACAATACAACACTCAGTCATTGCGGCTCCGGGGATTGAACCCCTGTCGCCACCGAAGAGAGCCGTGCGTTTTACCCTTCGACTGCCAAGTCCCCTGACCAGGTTTATCCATGTTAAGGTAAAATTACAAAGGAAACAATGCAATCCATTGATAAAGGAGTCTTGCTATTTTAATTTCAATAAGTATACTGATGAACTGTGAAAATTTCCGGACACGGTAAAAATGAATTTTCTCTTATTTAAATATATGGGCCATTTCTTAGCACTAAACGAAAAAAATGTACACATCACGACCCATCTCATAATTGATGTAGTTGTTGTTTGGGATCGGGATTGGGTGGATTAGGAATCTTTCAAAGGCCAAGGTTACAGGCCACCACTGATCATAATGAAATCCGTTTATATTTTTGGCTAGGCTTATTGCTGAATTGCTGATGAAAATATTTCAGAAACACTTAGTACATTGATGTTCTGTGAAATAACCTATATACCTTTTCTCGCCAGAGTTTGATTCTGTGCAAATTCCTCGCATATATAATGATGTCAGAGGTCAATAGGCTTCTTTATGGTATGGCTGCGATAACTTCCCAGCAATATGACCAATATATATATATATAAATATATATATATAAATGTGTGTGTGTGTGTGTGTGTTACAGCCTGGCAGAATCTATGTATATTTAATGACGCCAGATTTTGACTTCATGATGATTTAAATGCTTTTAAAGCATTTTCATGGTATTTATTATATATAATTACTCCTATAGCTTTTCACCTGAGGTAAATACTCGCCAAAGCCTATGTACAGTGGAATCTGTTTGAAAGGCCACCTGTCATATTAGACCACCTGTCTATTGAGACAAACCCTGAGTGAACACACAATGGTTATAACTGACCCGTGTAATAAGACCACTGTGAATAAAGACCACTTTTGACCAGTCCAACAGCATCTTATTACATAGGTATTACTATATATTTAATGAGTTCAGAGACACGAACCTTGTTGTGCTCTTGCTTTCTGAATGTCCCGTACCGGCCAGCACTGTTGTCTTAAGACTGCTTGTTATCCATGTTATGCAAATATATGGTAATGATAATAATGTTTTTAAAAAATCTTTAATGGTTAAATGCAACTGTTAATAATACATGTAAATCCCCCTTAGTGTCAGTCTACGGACTGAAAGAAGGAGACCTTTCTATTACAGCTCGGGGTACGCAGACGACCCCCGCCTATGGGCCTGTATTTTGATTGGGCCGTATTTCGATATTTCTTTTCAATATTTTAGTTATTTTGATATATATATATATATATATATATATATATATATATATATACACATATATATACACATATATATACACATATATATGTATATATTGTTAAAATAAATGTTTGTTATAATATCTTTACTGCTTCATTTCTCTCTTACTTACGTTGAAACATATGACATTTAATTAGGAAGAATTCACAAGGAAAATGAAAACTCTGTGCAAGTGACGATTATTGAGGCGTGATGAACTTGTGGCCGGTCTACAAGTCATGCTCAGACATTGACTTTTGTGTACTATTGAACCCTGTGTTCTTAATGTACTTACTATCTGATGAATGCCAACTCAAGGGCTCAACCCCTTGCGCTGTGTGTGGTTGTGTGTGTGTGTGTGGGGGGGGGGGGGGATGGAAAGTTTCCAATCCGCCTACACACAGAGGAGTTTGTATTGGGATATGCCATATTTACCCACCTATATTTTCCCAATATGATGTAATAATAATAATCTTATCAGCTCTGGTCCTAGAATCAAATTCGTGGTGAGGGTTTGTATTGACAAAGAAGGGCGACCGCCGAGTGTTTGCATCAGTCGAGGGGCTGGAGTGCAGATGTCTCCAAACGATGTGGAGAATTTTACAAATGTTCCATCCAAAGTACAACCAATATTAATAGAAAAGCACTCAGAGAGCACAGGCCTCCGCCAAGGCAGCTGATTACCCCCATATGGGACTGTCAGGAAAGCAGCATGTTCCTTTAAAATATTCCACGATCATGAATGTTATCCGTGTCAAAATATAATCATTTATCACTTCGATTATTGCCGAGCTATCGGGGAGATTCTATCAAAATCCTTTCGACTAATTTTGCTTAAAGACAAATAAACAAACCAACGCAAGCAAAAACATAGCGGGGGTAACAAACAGGTAATGTCAAACATATTTGCAGACTAAAACTAAGATTTCTTATGTACGGAGTGCGGGATGCGAAATGCGTATAAAATAAGTACACGTATTGAGAAATAAAGAAGATGAGATTCCTCATGCGCGGATCCGGCATGCGGATTGAGTATAAGGAAAAATGATCGCTACATATGGCGATTTCCTAAGTTTCCAAAGGTGTCCAGGGGCAACACATAGATAAAAATGCATGGCACCGTGCAGGTTCATATGAGATCTCTCAAAACGCATTCCACATTCCGCACATAAGGAATCTAACACGTTACAACCGAACAACTTACTTAAATGAGCCCTAAACGCCAAGACGAAGCTGCGATAAACTGAACGAAACAAAGTTTTGTATTACTTTTGAACATCTGACAATCAATGCTACGTCTGCGCGTCTCTCGTAAGGGGAGAAAATGCATGTGTACCGTTTATTCATACAAAAATGAGTAAGTCCATTCGTGCACAACGAATTCTTGAAATTTTAAAGGCAGAACTTGATACCCATAACTACTTGTGTCAGGAATTAAAAAAAAATATGTGACCACGACATGTTAAAATTTAAGTAACTTATACTAAAATTATTAAATTTCCGATCATTTATTTTTATGTATACGCTCTATATAGTGTATTTTATGCCTGGCTGTATCAAACTACATCAGGCATATCTCGGGCTTACCAAAGTCGGGTTTTTAGGCTCATCTCCCGTGAGGAAGGGGGTTTGGGCGAGCTTAAGTCATAATTTTGCCTTAATTTTAACAATCCTGGTCCTCATGGTGTTCTTTGTTCTACTGACACCTTTCAGGGAAACGGCACGTACACGTACAGCGGCGTCATTGTCCTGTAAGACGTCACGACTCGCACTCCAAATAAGACCAAATCGTCACCTGCTACGTCCCTTTGTTTACAAATACGCAATAAACCCCCATATAACACTTAAGCTCATTCAATTTAATCTATTGTTCCTTGTATCATTGCCGAGCTATCCTAAAATTTCATCAAACTCCGTTAAAGACTTTTTGTGTTATCCTGCTAACAGACAAACAGACAAAAGACGCCAAAAGATGCCAAAAACATAACCACCGCCTCTGCCTGGCGGAGATGATAACAGGGAAATTTTGTTTGCTTCACAAACCAACAAGAAGTAAAAAGGCCTTGCCCTAAACATTCAAATCTATATACCTGCGTAGTATTTTTAATGTAATTAGAGCATTTAAAGGCTGGATTCTCGGATGTCGTGGGAGCGGTTGAATCATGTTATTTTCAGTCATTTTGGTGTTTTATCCATTTTAACTTTATTGTATCTGAGGGACTGAAATACATCGATATCTGTTGAACATTGTGACACAGTCTTGTTAAGATATTTTTTAAACAGAGTATATTTTAATATCAAAATAACATTCATTAAATTTGCAAAAGGTTGGGAAAATAAAAGTCCATGTTCCCAATGTTCCCCGTCATATTGCGCTAATATACCGAACCCTGATTAACATATCTTAAAGTTTCAAATTAAAAAAAAAATTATCAAACACCAGTGATTATAGAGCTGTGAGATGGTATTGTATTGTAAACAAAAACATCGGTTACAAAATTCCATTGATAGACACCTTTGCCCTCGTCCTATAAGTAATTCAGATGTGGTAAGACACATCATAATTAATTATGCATAGCCATACGGGCTGTTATCAGATCCTTGCTGGTCACCTCGAAAATACGACCACTTAATCGAAGTCACGTGGGTGGTCGTACTTTCGAGCTTTTACTGAATATTGTTTGTCGCTTTGTTTCACAAATTGATGAAAAATGACACAATATTGATATACTATGCCTACTCATTTTCATTTAAGTATAAATCTTTTTATCCACCGTTAACGTATGAATAACCATCGTAAGATATGATCTGTGGTTAGAACAAGCCATATGATATCGTATTGTCGCATTCCGTATTGAAGTGTTGCAGTTCCCATAACTGTTTATGCATAATCTTATATCACTGTATTACGGAGCTTTTTATTGATTTTTAAAGGGGCACCATCAACCGCATGTACCACCCAAGGCTGCAACAAGGCGGGTAAGTTCCAGAAACGTATTACTATAGTATAATTGAATAATAATCACTCGTTTATAAATAATTTTGTTTCATATACGAATGATGTGAAGTCTGATAACTTCTATATATTCTTATCTCCTTGACCCTAGAACGCGACTTAATCTTTTTTTCATTTTGATAGATATTATATAAGCATTGGTGTAACTGGAGTTTTCCTTGTATAATTATTTACATTAATTTGACCTTTGAATCAAATTACTTCAGCAAATATTATTGTATAAGGAGGATTAATATGTGAATGCATTGTCAGAGAGTTAGAATCTACTAAAGTTAAAGAGTTAGAGTCTGCTGAAATTTATTTTGGATTTCATAGAATCTGCCATTTGGAAATGCAGTCTGTTCATTAAACAAATATCTCTGATATCATCATGCGTTTTGTGACTTAATTTCCAAATTAACTGTCTCTTTGTTCAAGCGGAAGTGATTCGTTCGTCGATGGATATGACGGTTGACCCGTGTGAGAATTTTTACCAGTACGCATGCGGGAATTGGATCGAACAACACCCCGTTCCGAGGAATGAGTTTTCGACTAATCAGTTTTCGGATATGAATAATGCAGCTGTTTCTTATATTAAAGGTAATTTTAAAAAGTATTCCTGAGACCTCTTTCAAAAGGAGGTGGAAAAAGTGGGAACGTGTAGAGAGATGTTATATATGATCTCTCTCTCTCTCCATTTATATATATATATATATATATATATATTTTTATATATATATATAAATGTATATATATATATATATATATATATATATATATATATATATATATATATATATATATATGTTATATGCATAGACATAATATAATCATTGTTTTTGCGTGCATTTATTTTTCAAGAGGAACTTGAAGCTAAAAATAAGGGAGATGACCCAGAGGCGATCAAGGCTGCGCGGAAGTATTACAAATCCTGCATGAATACAAGTAAGCATGCTTTTAGTAAACACCCTTTAACTCAGCTGACTCAGTCATCTGAGCTATAGCTTTTGACTTTGAATCTCAGTCATTATAGCATGGGTTGCCAAGATTCTTGCTTTACTCATTGGATCATGTTTCAATAGCTGCTTAAGGCTAGTGGCGCCACCTATATTTTCTTGTCATTTTTCATGTATGTTATCTCTATTTTGAGAAAGGGAAATTATCACACTCATATCAGTTTCTCAGATGTGGTTGATCAAGTGTCCTTAAATCATGTTTTATTACTGATTATACGACTTGCTTTATCAGTGACTAAAGACCTGTAGCATATCACCTATATATTTTTTCCATTTTCCCCTCTATTGTTTAAATTGTTAAATTTCATAAAAAGTATCTATATCTGGTATGTTGTTTTATTTATTGTCCTGAAACCTGGTGTGTTTATTGGTCATGAATAGTTTTCTTAGTTGCAATAAACTGGTTGCGCTTCATTAATGTTTTTTTTTTCTGTTTTTTTTACACTTTTACCATTTTTTTATACTGCCAAATTGCATCTATGGAATCGATTTCTCAAGTATGCTTTTCATATAGTGTCTTGAAGTGTGGTATTATCATTGTGTCTCCTTCACAAGCTGTTATAGTCAAAATGTTGACCGTGGTCTGAATTGTCGAGGTCAAATTAGACAAAATATAGGACACCGTCTTTACGTGAGCGTGATCAATTGAAAAGTGTTGCCCATTTTCTCATAACACGTGACACAATAGTTTGCAGAGGAGTTAAAAAAAACCTGAAGAACTAGACCTTGATCTTAAAGGTTAAGTTTCCAGAATATCCGGACGTTTATGACGTTTATGACCACAAAAATGCTTCATTCAGATCTAGGATAATTGTTACCTTTAATAATTTTTTTGATCACTGTAGATTTTTCCTTCAGCTTCACAAGCTGTTTCTACCAGGCTTTCTGTCATGGCAAAAACTGGTGACCTTGATCTTGATCAACTGTTGTATTTGCTTATCTATGCCGTTTGAAGGATTGCCATTTTGTTCGAAATTTTGATAGACAAAATGTTTTAATAAAGATCTCAGAGGACTTCGAAAACGTGTGACCTTTGCCGGTGTGTTGAAGGTCAAAATGGCTGAATTATACATAGTCTAAAGCATTCATGTGATGCGGAGACTTTGGAAGTATTACTGGT
Organism: Sipunculus nudus; assembly: GCA_026874595.1. NCBI lineage: Eukaryota > Metazoa > Annelida > Sipuncula > Golfingiida > Sipunculidae > Sipunculus > Sipunculus nudus. Next base: position 13,222,177 of record CM049314.1, on the reverse strand, counting down.
CCCTCAGAGTTGACACATAAGCTGTTTCTAATACGTTCTCGGAGAACCTTGACTCAGATCTTACTCTTCTCTTGTACAACCTTTATAGACTGGTCATAATTTGATGCCGTCTTCAAATATGTATGAACCATATGTAAAATTCCTGTTGGCCTATCATTCCATGTTATTCAGCCACGCGTCATGACCCGCGTTTCACTTGTTTATATTTTGGATAAAGGCACGTATTTTCGCTTTTAATTATTGATATGAGGTTGTTTACATGGGAAGATAAACTTATCTGTTTGACCAGATTGCGAATATTTCTTGCGAATTAAAGAAAAATAGTAGACAAGGGTTACATCCGATATTGATTCCATATTTTCAAACAGCAATGCTATGATAACTCTAAAAAAATATTTTCAAGAGCACGGCATAGGAGAACTCAGGGCACTTGCAAAGAAGAAATTTGGCGGGTGGCCTATGATTCAACCTGTGTCTTCAAAATTTAAAAACCCTTCTGACCTTATGCTAGCGCTTGATGAGCTCAACATATTCCCAATCTTCAATGTTGGGATCACCTATGACTTCGAGGTCATGAAGCCCAGTCTCATGGTAAACCTAAATTGTATTTCATCTTTTACGTAGTTGTTTTTTTTTTAAATAAGTAAGGTCTTAAGCGTTCGGATTCGTGTATAAAACCTAGGTGTGAACATAATTCACTTACTGATAGAACACATCTTTTCTCACATAATAATATGATATAAATTATAAGAAATGAAAATCAAGAGTTTTATCCATTGGAATTCTCTTAATTTATTTATTCTGAATTTAGCAGAAACAGTACAATTGTAAACTGTGTCATGAATTATTACTTAGATTAGTATGGGAGATCTGGGGATGGATCACCCTGACTATTACGGCGGCTCGCCCAACAGGCTGAATGCGTATGAGGTACTTATCCGAGATGTTGCAATCATGCTTGGTGGATACAAGAAAAACATCCACAGAGAGGCGTTTGAGGTCGCCAACTTTGAGGCAAACCTTGCAGAAGTAAGTACACATATCTCACTATGGTCTCCATGGTAATGAGTGATTTCCTGAATCGCGTACACGTTGGCTGCGTCCAAAAACCGGTGCGAGCACTGCCTGTATTCAATCAGGTCAGAAATTTAACAATAATGCGGAGGGGTTTACAAATATGCTGAGTTAAAAAGGATTTTTTCTCGCCTAGTTTGGTGTTGTCAGAAAGTATAATAAAAAGGCTAAAGATTAGTCTGGTTTATGTCAATAAGCATTTTACCTGTAGGCCATGAAGCGTCAGAAACGAGGAAAATATTTGCATCCTCATAGAACCTTTAAATGCGTTCCTCCCTGAAGGATGTAACGGCACTCTGACAGGCAGTGCGCTGGTCGTTTACTCTCTAATGTCAGAGGGCCGGGTTTTGATTCGCCAAGTATGATCTGGCCTACATCTTATTTTATGCAACTAAACGTAATTACAATTATTCATAAATGCTTACATGCTTTGTATGTGTACGTGGACGCTAAAACATTCTAGGTGATAAAGACGTGTCGTTTCATTCTGTCAGACATTACGGTTGCACACTCGTAATATGTCATTCTTTCTACACCATGAAGTACGAGAGAAAGGTCAGGGAAGACAGCTTCGATGTTCGAAAAGACTTTCGCAAGTTAACTGTTGGTGAACTGGAAACCGTGAATAAGGTATGGTTGCAATATGTATTTCTTGATCAATAACAAATAGCATTTTTTTTTTAAATAATTACTTATTTTTAATGAACTATTAAATACAAAAATATTGGTATTCGTTTGTAATACCACAAAAGACTGTATAAAGTACATTAATTTAGGATTCTTCATACCTTGTATTGTGATTAATTTTATATTGCGTTCTGCATTTTGCTTGCCGTACTGTTCCTTCCATTAGAGTTTGAGGGTGGTTTTAATGACACAAACATAATTATAAAAAAGTAACGTTTTAATAAAAGAAACAGACCAATCACGTACTGTTTATTTGTTTCATTTATAATAATAATAATAATAATAATAAAATAATACCTTTTATCTCTATCCAGCTGTTCAGACAGAAATTGCTGTCCTATACCTTGCGTCTGCCGATCAAGTTGCTGGGTTGTTACTTAAACTTATTATTTTAACTGCGATAAAACCAAATGTGTAAGTGATTTAATAATACCTGTAGAATGAAATATAATGTGTAATTTACATAACACCATAGAAATGCACTGCTGTTACCATGTACATTTATTTTCTTATATTATGCAATAAACAGAAATTTGACTGGCTGACTTACCTTAACAAGGCGTTTGCTAAGGTCAATGTTAAAATCAAACCTTCGACTGTGGTTCTCCTGTATCAAGAAGAATACGTGCGCGGAGCCGTTAATATGATGCGAAATGTTAATGAAAGGTAAATTATTCGCGTTCTGATTTCAATTATCTGAAAGACTCTGAGTAATAGTTCAATGTATATCAGCAGAGAGTTCTCGGCTAAAAAAAACTGGAAAACTCGAAAGAGAACGTAACTGGTTCGCTAAAATATGTTAACGACAGGTTGCCCCTTGAATGTAAATTTTCCATTTTCATTCCTATCGTTTGTTTACAGTCATCGTATTCCGAAAGGCATTGCTTCAAGAGAAATATCCTAAGGGCAAATTACAATAATTAGTCTACCGACATGTTATTTTGCCAAACATACTTGTGTCTAATTCTAGACCGGCGAGTATGTATAATGGACGTTTTCGTTCCAATCTCTGAGACAACCAACGAAGGAGTAACAGATATTGACTAACAGTACAATGTGGATAATTTCATTCAGCTGAATGTTTTATCTTTTTTTTTGTTGCAAGAATTTTAAGGAATTACATGGTGTGGGTTGGCATCCGTGAATTGTTGAAGTATTCAGGAACTATGGCGGGGAAACATCTCACGATGTTTACAAAGGTATTTGTTGTCTTGAGGCAAATGTGTTCTTGTACAATATTCCATATACAAAATATAAAATATTAATCAACTGTGTCCTCGTCCGCAGTTGTCCATCATACAATATCCGCTGACGTTCAGAAATTAATCCAGAGCACTTGATGTCTATATATGCCTGAGTCAAGTTTACTAAAGTTTATATAAAAGTTTATTATTAGAGAGATCTGTTAAAATAGTTGAGTTAAAACAATAAGCTACTTAGATTTCTTGCCAAATCTACATGTAACCAGACTACGTCAAACATGGGTAAATTGTAACATCTTTTTTGATAATGTACAGACACAGTCGTGTAACCATCGCTCGTATATTTACTAAGAAGGCATAAAAGAGGAATATGCCAACGCTAAAGTATACATGGAACTGATCAAATTTAGAGACGGTGCAAGGGAGATACGGTTTACATTTTTTCTTACTCACATTTGCAAGCACTGATATGTTAGTTGCATCTGTTGCATCAGAAAATGTACAAAATGACATATTTTCCTCCTGAACTGATGGCATGTTTCCATAATTAACTTTGAAATGCACTGACTGTCATATTTTAAAGCATCTATCATATTGGAAGACTTTAATTTTTACGAGTAAAAATTATTATAATTATTATTATTATTGTCCTCAAGCGTACACAAAAGAAGAAATATATTGAGAAGCCAAGGTGGTGGAGATGTGCAGTGAGCACCTCTGATATGTTTGGGGATCCTGTGAGCCGCCTCTATATGCAACGAGTATATGACAATACCTCAAAATCTGCGGTAAATTGAACATTATAATTGTTAATGTATTTTATGTAATTCAGAGTTATACAAACATACAGAGTTATACATTTATATACACATATGTGTGTATTCTACCATTAATATGTAATATATGCTGTTTTATATACACAAATTATTTGTAAGTTTCACTTGTTGCATCTTTTAATCAGATTGCACTTGAAACAAATCTTGGTCTCAGTGAAATTAGATATATATATATATACATCGATAGATCCCCTGGATATGAGACGTTTCAGTCTCACGCCGACTGGATTTCTGATTAGCACTGTCAGTTACATTTCAACCGGGATATATTTGTTAAAGGTATTTCATGTACATACATACAACAGGTACAGGAGATGTTTGAAGTGACACAGGAGGTATTCGCTGAGATAATTAATGGAACAGAATGGATGGATGACGAAACGAAATCTGTGATGCTGGAGAAGGTATTCTGTCTCAAACATGCACCCATAACTTAGCTCCATTTAAACATCATTTCTCATATTTTCAAAAATTGAATAAAATAATAATAAAGATATATCGTTTCGTTTATAGAAGCGCTGAAATCAATATATTTTATACAAAATAGAACAATGTCGTCTCATTTTTAAAAAAGTTAGACATTCCAAACTCTTGTAAACATATATGCAAGACTTTAACTTAAACTTAAATAACTAATAGTGGCACGCACTAAGCAGTATCCGATTTTACACGAGAGGGGATACAAAATAATGCATTAAATAGGCGCATAGGGAAAGAATGGCCGGTTCTCTCTCATTGCGACGAATTTTTCATTCCCGCTGTGGCTGTGGGAGCGGGTTGTAGTGGCCCGTGCAAAAATTTAACGTTTATTTTTGTGTCCTCCGGTTCATTCACTTCTAGTTCGCCGCCATTTGTGCCATGGAAAGTGCCTAGCATGAATTACATGTATTATTATTATTATTATTATTATTATTAAAACAGTCAAAGAAACAATTATATTGTTTAAAAAATATTTAAAAACTCTCCTACAATAGAACGGCAACATGAAGTGGACCATTGGCCATGAAGAATGGATTATGAAGGACGACAAACTAGACAAGGAATACAAAAAGGTGTCTGTTTTTATAATAAGATCTAATATCAAGGAAATACAAGTATGCGTCAAAACGAATAAAAGTCGGAACTTGATTTGTCTCCTATCAACTTCGAATAATTTGCGGATTTATCATTTGATATGAGATGACTAAAACTTCTATAACTCAAGGTATAGAGCTTGTAAACTGAGGGAATTAAATTTCAAGTTAACATCAGAATACATGTAGTATACATGTTTACTGATTGTATCAGACCAATATTCCGTACGTTTCTTTTTCCGATAAAACACATATGTTATATCGGACTTTAAGCAACTATTGATATCGTTTAAAAAAATTCGTATATTTTAGTCGATTGGGCAATGTTGCGACATCACATAATTATAAGTTCCTATTAATGTATGCCATGTATCTTGTTTATTTAACCTGCACGTTACGAGACCCGGCTCAATTAAGAGACCAATATATTTTAGGCATCAGCACTGGTTCACCACAAAAGCTACCTACAAAATTACCTCCATCTCTCGACACTGGACAGAAGAGACGAACTCAAGTCGTATGCGCGAGAACCACCAGCTTCGAATGATGAACGCATGCGATCAGCTAGTGGTACAGAGAATCAAGAAGAGAATACTTTTCGTGATCACAGAGAAAAGATGTACCTACGTTCTCGTGGGACCAAAGGGACTCGGAACGGGATCAAAGCAATACAGTAGTTTTTTTCTCATTTCTGTTATTTAATGTACTGTTTTCTTTTTCTCAATGTGAAAGTCAAGATCATTAAAAGTATTATTTCCAAATGTACTAATGAACTAATTTATTTATAATCATTTCAGTAAATGTAGCTTGTCTACTTGTCGAACCCTACTGTTAACCTTTAAATCTGATAGCCTTCATAAAATCTGCTTTAAAGATAAATCAAACAAAAATAAATAACACATGACTTAGTTAAAACCACATTAACTAACAGGAATATATCATGACCTTCAATGTTATATAATGATCATATAGAAGCGATTTTATTTTTACAGAGAGTACGGTTCATGGGTTTCAAATGCATGGATATGGATACCTTTGATGGATATAAGTATGTAAAATTCCATCAATTTAGGTTTTTATCATGTATATGACAGTTATAATAGGCTGGTTCACGTGACTTGCTATTATATTTAATATAGTTGCAACAATACTGGATAATCTATCAGATCATGAACATAAGTTAGTCATTGGCAAGGGTATACACTTCGAATTTGCTATCTAAATGTACATTAGCTAGCATATGTCAGTCGTGACCATTATGGATTTTACAGGTATGTTAAAAGTGGCAGCTTCATAAACGAAAATTGTGAATTCAGACAAAGTCAGTCTTGTTCTAGTTTTAATCAATATTTGATTTGCCTATTATGATCGATTGATTCAGCTATTGCATTGAATAGTACATTATTTAAGTTAATAAAATGTCTTACAGAGGGACTGACTGAATATTAGTGAACAACCAGTTTGAACTTTGACCTTTGAAATGAGGCAGTTTTGACCTTCTTACGTCTTGGAAGTGGATTCATTGTTAATATTCAAGTTGGATAAAAAAGGAATCTTTTCCAGTGTTATCCCAATTTGACAAAACTGAGCTAAGATGAATAATCGTAAATGTACTGTTTTGGGTGAAGCAAAATAAAATATTTAGCAGTTCACAGCCCTCGGCAGTACATTGGTCCTATAAAATCATGGTATTTGCTTTATTCAACAGTCTGAATATTAAACTGATTTACCCATATGACAGCTTTGCGTAGGTAGTGAAATACAATGAATGTTGTACTTTTTAATTGAATTCCAGTGGTGACAGCAGGCCTCTTACAGATGCCTTTCTTTAATTTGGAATTCCCTGAGTAAGTTTATTGCTATTTTCAATATTGAAAATATATTAATTCTAGCGCTAGAAGCCCTGTGGCTGCCATCCGAGTCATTAGTTAAGTGAATTAAACGTAAAGATAATCTTATTTTTGTATCAATTTAAATACAGACACACCCGTTATAATATCATATATAATATAACTTGATATAAATATTTAGTTCTGTTTTTCAGCTTTGTTAACTTTGGCAGTATAGCAGGCATTATCCTGCATGAAATTGGACACGGACATGGAATCATCGGTAAACTGCCAACACACACACGTTTGTGATAAAGATACCGCCTAAAAAATATACACGTGTGTATGACATACTCAGAACACAAAGGCAAACAAGCAGGTGTTATGTCAAAACCTATCTTCATACGTATACATAAAAGAATACTGTTTAAGTGTTATTCCTTTATCGTACTGCAAATTCATAAGCATATATGAAAGTATAATTTCAATTATAGGCTTAATGAAACTGGTCGCAAAACAGGTCAGTAATAAATTAAACTTTTTTTCACACGGTCCGTTGGCAGACATTTTACGTCTGACATGCCATATTGATATGCAAATGCTATTGATGTGATGTGTTGTTCTCTTTAAAATGTGATTTTCAACGCATTTGATATAAGCGTAAACAGGAAAGAAATATATAATCAACCCAGTGGTGTAATTAATTGTATAAATTCTCTCATTTTAAGGTTCATATTTTGACGCCTCTAGGAAGCTGCGGCCGTTTATGCCTTCAGACACTCATAAGAAATTTCTTGACAACGGTGAATGTTTTGTGAGGCAGTACAACAAATACTTTCAACACGGTGTTCAGGTGAAAGCATATAAAATATGTAAATTGTTGGCCATTTATGACTTCTTATGTGAAGGCACTGCTGTATAGTAACCAATTAAAATAACCATATAATATTATTTTTTTATTATGTTTTAAAAATAAAAGTATAATTTTTACCAATAAAAGCTGTGACACCGAAAATAGGCTAAAAAATTATACATTTATATTACAATGTTAACAACTACATGTGGTGAAAGAGAAATCTTTTGAACCATAAATGGCTAAGAAATATCCATCGATAGACATATAAAATAATAAAATTGTTTGAATCTTTGAATATTCATCCGGTTTTGGAAAATCATTTACATACCATACTGTATAGAATAGTGTTAGCTTTCAGAATAAGTACATAAAAGACAATTTCCAGACCTGAGAGGTTTTTATTTCAGATGGACGGGTATTACGCACGTGAAGAAAACACGGCGGACTACTTTGCAACAAAATATCTATCTCGGGTACGTGGTTGGGTTGAACTTCATTTATATGCTGTTAAAATCGTCAGGTTTAGTGTATATCACTAAATTAAATAGGCTTTTCTGTCTTTCATAACAAACAATAACATAATCTATGTAAACCTGCCCATCAGTCATTCTTAGCAAATTTACGCTTAATGTCAAGGAAGTATCAACATATTAATAACCGTTATGTAGCCAAATGCTAATCTCTGTTTTCTAAATGTTATTTTCTGACATAGGTTTACAAGAGATACCGAGAGGTGAGAGGAGATGCTGCAGTCAGCTTGCCGGGAATTGAACTAAATGACGAAAAAATAGTTTATATACGACTGGCTCAGGTACTTATCTTACATTACACAAACGTTTTACAGTTCATATTTATTTTTTTCTATTATGATGCAGTTTTTATTGGTATATGGTTATTAAACTGACTGGATGTGCATATTGAGCCAGGGCGCAATACTAATGGACAGACCATCAGGAAGTTCTTGTTGCTCTTTGAAAAGGACATAGATATGCATGTATTTTACACTCACATAGACGACAACAAGCGCACTGCCTACAGGTCTTTATAAGCTGAATTCTATTATAAATTTAGCGTATTCAGATTGTCTAATTATCAAAGTAATTTTGTTTTTCAAACCTGAAGCTGGTCATTCAGTTTCCTCGCAATTGTTTATAAGCAAGTGAATCTTCAAATACTGCAAATTAATGTTTTACACGCAGGTTTCTATACACGGGTTCCTATACCCAGGTTTCATAGACAATTTTGTTTCAGAATACACTTCTCTTTTTAGACTCTTTTTAGCTTTATCATTTTATAAGTCCAATACCATTCAGATATTGTCATCCGAATATAAGATAGGGACGGCCAGATTACACATATATACACATTAATATGTTAATGATTATAGTTGTGCCAGTGTTGAGCAACCATATTAATTACATTGCAGGTCGACTGTCAGAATATACCGAGGGGAGCTGTAAAGTCCGATGTCCTGGAGGCTCCCTACAGTACCGGGAAATACAGGTTTTGTGATAATAATAATAATAATAATAATAATAATAAGTATTATTATTATAATATAATTATGAGTATGATAATAATAATAGTATATAATAACAATAATAATAATAATAATAATATTTGCATATATCGGATAAAGTTGTACAGTTAAGAAAATATTTTTTTTTTTCATAAACGGGGCATTTTATCACTACAATATATGTGCTATTGCCTTTTCAATATATCGCAACGCATTGGCTAAACCAAATCAACCATGGCCGTATTATGGCCTGTTTAGGCAGGTTTATACATCCCCTCCACGTACAGATGTCTATCCGTTGTTTTAAGGCTTCTTTCCATTCCATATCTATAAATGTTTTAATACTTAATTCATTAATTCAATCAATATGGATGCGTCATTATATTTGGTCTGTGTCAGATTACCCTAACATAGAAGACCTAAAATTCTGCATTATTAATAGAGTACCTTAATGAAGCATTTTTTTCCCGCAAATTATAATATTACTGCTTATTCTAAATCAACGATAGTTTGTTTGATCTACATTCAATACCTCAAATTAAAGAATATTTGTTTGTTCAGGGTTCTTGGATCCATGCGAAATTCGGAAGACTTTGCCAGGATCTTCGGATGTCCGAGAGGGAGCTTCATGAACCCAGTGAAAAAGTGTTCGCTCTTCTGAATGTGGAGTAATCAAAGGCTTGCAACACTTTAATAAATCTGTATTGTGGCATGGAACAATTCAGTAACAAGACTTGTGAAATTGTATTCATTTATATTTCTCATTAACATTAACCAGCGGTGTATGGTGAATAAAACGAATATTGTATGTGATATTAAAGTGACACGACATTTTTTCGTATTTGCTGGTAATTTTCAACAATCAGGGCTGTGGGGAGAATACTCGTTCAGCTTTTGTAATTGCACACGGCTATTAATAAACCCAATGCATAAAGACAATGCGACTAGTTAGTCTTTTATTTATGGGCACGTGGAGGAGAAGATGGAGACTGTGGTGACTGATCTGTGGTGTAGTTTATCTAAACTCTGTATAGCGAGTGTTGCTTTATCGGTCGTTCTGTTGAGCCCTTCATCTAAAAATATTCCATTGGTAACTATTGCATTAAGGTAGGTAAATATTCGAAGAGTCTTAAGAGCGATAGCCCTACCAGAAGGTAGCTGATATTCGATGTCATGAACCTTGTTGACGATTTTACTTAGATTGATGCTTATTGATTGCCAGGAATGAAGATTTCTGCAAGCATGTTGGTTAGTTCCGAATGTCTGTTTGTTTGTCAAGAATTTGTTCTATTGATAGATCACCTGAAGTTATGGAAGTCTGATGTCTTATGCAGTTAATAAGTCAAAGGTCATGGTCATCAGAAAGTCACAAAATTGTTTTTATATATATCTTCATCAAAATTTATTGAAGCTACATAAACTGTAGCTCATTTTATTTGACATTTCATGGCCTTATTTCTAATGTGTATCTCTCAATCCACTGTTTCCAGTGTTTTGAATTTTTGGAGGAAATTCTTGATATTCCATATATGGGGTCTCATTGTTGTTACTGTGTCACTTTTAAAGTTAGAGAGATCTATTATTTGCTTAAGGCTGGATGGGGTCAGTTTAACGCGACTTTTAACCAAACCTTACCAAATCTCATACCGTTTCTCGGCAAACGAGATATTATGAGTTTTTTTCTCGCTATATAGGCCACAATTTTGGAGCAAAAACGCTCCACGAATTATACAATTGATAATCAAACAAAACTCCTATAAGCCTTTTGTCTTTGGGTAAGATAGGTCAAAGGTCAAGGAAATAAAAAAAAACTAAGAATATAATTTTGCTCATAACTTCGTCAAATGTTAACCTATCTACACAAACATATTTCATTTTTTGTCTATGCATTCTCTATTTTTAGGTCTGGTCAGTTGTCAGTTTGGTTGTGTCAATCTGTCAGTATGTCAGCCTGTATGTCTGTTGTTGCCAACTTCTACTGCATGCTTGTTTGTTGGTCTGACATCTTATTCTGGAGTTCACATTGTTTTTGCAATGCTTCTTAAAGGCTTAAAGTTAAAATAAAACAAGTAAACATGTACTGTTAGACTGTTCGTCCGTTCTTCCGCGAGTTTCAATATCATCATGAATATATAAAATGTTATTGTTTTGGCTCTCCCAGAACATTGCTTATTCAAATTATTGTATTTTTGTTCCTCTGTCTACCTGTGTCTCTGTCCGTATGTTATATTTCGACCTCCGGCAAGCACTCGACCTATGGTCGTCTAGTTTTAAGAACCCTGCCAAACTATGGAAGACCAATTAAGGTACTGTCCCGTCGAATTCACCTGAAAATTGAAACCGTGGTATATTCTTTTACTTCGCAAGACAATTTTTTATTCATTCAATTTAGAGAAATAACCCATCACACAAACAAACGGTATTCGCAAGAAAACAAACACTTGATTCATCCTGCTTACTTCTTATTGACAGGAGAATGGCCTCACTAATGACATTAACTGGAAACATTGAACAGTTTACCTGTAATTTATCAATTCTAATAGCAAGGGTCGGTTATAAAGTCCTGCTATTCAGTTTTCATCGAAGAAGAGGGAGCGATGGAAAAGGATTGTTTTCTGTCCCATTTGAGTAAATGGTAATTGACCGGTTTCTGTGGTCTAGAGGCAGGGTTAGAACATTAGAAAGGGTATCATCTCCCGCCCAATTCTCTCGACAAGAAAATAATTTAAAAATAAAAAAAAAATACACACTGGATTTAAAACAAACCTACCAATTACCTTGATGGATATTTCGCCGACATTCTTCACCGGGAGCACTTGGGGTGAACACCTCTCTTAACAGGAAGCAGCTTGGGTGAACACTGCATATCTTTGTCAGAGCTGCTGGGAGTGAGATTCTTTGAAACGCTTTAACTCTTTGTAACAGTGGTAACACTTGGTGCTAACAAATAAATTACATAGCATGTTATATATGAAAAGATCTGGGTACCCCTATTGTGCTCGGTAATTGCAAACTCCTTCTTCCACAGGTCTAAAACTATTCAGTAAATTATTTTTATTTCAAACGAAGTTTCTCAAACGTTCAAAAATGATTAATTCCATCTAGCTTGTACAGGCTTAGGTACTGCTATAAGGAATTAAGATATACTTTTTTAGCGTGAAGTTAAATAATATTTTAGCCTCTTTAATCTAAATTGTGCATGTCCATAAATAACTAGTGTGTCGCATTGAAGTCATGTCATGTTTGCATTTTTCCTAAATGACACGTTTGATACAATAACCCGGTAACGCTTACTGTTGATAGTTGCAGTTATAAGCAGAATACTTGGTAACATAAGTTTAGGCTCCTATTTACACTCAATTCCTGAAAAGATTTCAATGCTTGATATTATGAATACATTTCACTGGTCCTGTGTCTTCAAAAGTTAAAGAACTAGGGTGAATGTGTAACCTGTATTTTGAAAAATGACGCGTGTCAACATGACTTATAACGAATGTTAACGTTATCAAATAAAACCCATACACAAATGTTCATCTAAATGTTTACAATGAAAAGTTATTCCCACGAAATCAGTATCCTTTTTCCTAAGTTCTTTACAGTTAGATATGCCGTTGTTTTGATGTGTTGGCATCTTTTTGTCATAAACATTGTGTCCTTTTTGTGCAACTGGTTACCTCAGAGGTGCAGTTTCTGCCTTTTCAAACAAATAATTAAATACATCTCTTTTTCTGTAAACACAAAAAATTTACCCGAGAAAAAAAGTCTGAATCTTTATTATCAAATGAAATTATTCCCTTGCAAAAGGATTGAATATCAAACCACTGACGTCAATAAAGCTACTGAGATATCTCTTAGTTTATAACTAGGGACTGATTAATGATAATGTCATTGGTAATTCCACTTGCATGTTTATGCACCAGAACAACACAAAGACTGTGAATATGTTAGTGTATCGATTTAATGTAATCATACGTTAGTATTAGAATATATTTGAGTTTACTTCCGCTTTGAGTTTGCTAATAAACTCTTGTATCAGTTAGAGTCTTTGCTTTTCTGTTTTCCCATTGTTTAATATGAATAGGTAATGTGACAAAGAAACGGTCTTTAGTATAGGTGACACTTCTTCTGTGGATTCATGAAGCTTCCAAGAGGACACTTAAATGCTTCGGCAAAATCTTTAGAATTGCGAAGGCTCCCGTTGACTCTGAAGCAAAGCCAGAAAACAATAACGTCATCATTTCCACGTCATAAAGGAGAAAATATAAATTAATGAGTTGCTAACATGAAAAGCTAGGATTATTATTGTTATGTTATTATCTTAGAAATGATTGATTTAATTATAATTATGATTTCCAAATATACAGTTTATTATCCAAGTTTAGCTTTTTAGTATGATGTAAACGGGATCAATATTTATACTGAATTAAATAAACGGCGTGATATTGCTAACCATGGAGAAGAACGTTTAATCTACTCCATATAACACCGAGGTGACATTTCATGGTTTTTATAAGTTTGGCAGCTACCTGGGTTTGCTTGGACTCTGAACCTGCTCCAGCACCCATGACTGGACACTATCCTTTGATTCATTACTACAGATCATCTACAAGCACAATACAGAGAAGTATCGTTAGTTGATATATAAAAGATCTTGAACATGGAGACTTAGGTAAATATGCATAGCGCGAGAGGAACTTTAAAATAGCCATAATGCTGAGTGTGTTTCTATTCTACAAAACTAATGCAAAAGCCTCATGAAAATAATATGTTTGGACATATATTTTATATATATTTCGAATGAGAAAAAATAACATATGCGATGTGATATTATCATACATGATTTCAAATGGTAATAATGATTTAAACGATTCAAATAGAACATAAAGATTTTCAAATTTTTGTTTCAAAACATATTTGTTGTAAACTTGTTATTGATTTTGACTATATATATATATATATATATATGTATATGTACCTGTGCCCATCTGGTATAAAGTATTTGTTCCTCGCTCAGTTTGATCCCCGGCAAAGTAAGAGGGGATGTGCCTCTTTCTTCCTTGTATTTTTGGTAGGCCTATGTGAAATATTATAGGAAATTAGGGTTCTTTATCATTATAGTAGTTGACGTTAATCATGTATAAATAAGATAACTAATAGATGTAAAAACTTTTGTACGTCTAGTGTAAATTACTGTTGACTGTCGAATGTTATCAGTAGTAGCTGTTTCACGTAAATACAATTATTCATCAAGTACACATACACATAACTGTCGAGTGAATATACTGTTCCCTGTCCAGCTCATATTTAACAAGTATCGAATGTTTATACCATGAACTGCCCAGTGTAAAATATAATGACACCTAGTAAAAATGTAAGCATATTATACAATTCTAAGTATGTTCTTATATTTTTTTATCTCCCCCTCCTTCTGTCTCTCTGTCTCTCTCTCTTTCTCTCTCTCTCTCTCTCTCTCTCTCTCTCTCTCTCTCTATATATATATATATATATATATATATATATATAGCGCTTCACAAGTCCTAATACCGTACAATAAGCCAGGCACCCAGTAACCCCTATTCACCAACATAACAAAAACTTTTAAATACATGTCTCACCGAACCTAGTAACCCCAGATTAATCCTACCTATTATGACAAATTTCACCCAGATATCTGATAACTTCAGTTTGTACCTGAACAGTGAGCCGGCTTGAATGCTGCTCTCACGAAACAGATCTGTCGCACAAACTGATGAAGTCAAACTAACTGTACTTGAATTATTTATAAACGCTCCCATACGGTAGAGCACTATCACCGCGATGTATTGAATTCACGCTATGTGAACAATAAAAATTATATATATATATATATATATATATATATATATATATGTGAGCATTTGCTTATTAATAACACGCACCTGCTTAAGCACCCATATTGCGATAAAGTCAGCGACGTTTTCTCTGGTTGTTTTGAAACCGTCCATCTACAACTCAATATGTCCCGAGTTACAAGAACACATACCTCAGTATTTATCCAATTCATGTCGGTTATGATCTATATCAATTTATTTTTCCCACCCTGTTTCTTTTGATAAAGGAAGACACTGAGGGAAAGTATTAAGTTCTCCAAACATTTTCTTGTTCTACCTTACAACAGAACTTACAATATGAAAATTCTTAATGAGGGTAAACGGATTGTTTAGTCCAAGTTACAATTTCATCAGAAACAGGTCATGCAAATGTTTTATTAAAATGTGCAACTGAAACTTACAGTATGTAAGGTGCACAACTGCTCTTTATATCATTTTCTAAATTAAAAATGAAAAAAAATAAAACAATAGCCAAATAAAAACTCTCCTGCCGCCTGACCTACCTGAACACCTTTGTAGACATGCTCGTCATACTGTTTCACAAAACACCTAACACGGTTAGAAAATTTCCGCCAGGTCGCCTCGCTGGTATAAGGAAGCAAATTACCATCGCTGTCATATTGGATTCCTGAAAGAACACATACTTTCAAGCAATTTATGTACACGGAGGTTTTTTTTTCTCTCTTACATATTGTGTACTGTTACATCTTTAATATAACGATTTGAGAATGGGGCCCACAAAGCAGACAGAGAGCAACAGGTGTTGATATATTTTTTTAATGCAAGTTGTAATAATGCTATCTGGGGGTAGTTTTGTCAGAAGCAAAATCATATGTTGTTTCGCAGGATCACAGTTGAAGAGGGGTCCCCTGCCCTAAATATAAGCCCGTTTATGTTGTGTAGCAATTGAAAAGAGATACAGCGAAGAAACGGCTCGAGCAGCAAATATTTCATTACCTCTGGCAGGCTTTTTAACAATGTATAATGCCTACCATCAACAAAATAGGTGAAGTCACTGTTATATTCACAGTGAAACATATACATACTCAAGTTTGCCTGTTTTACCATTTCTCCTCGTCAATAAACTTACCAGTGGTGCCGAAGGCGTGCCCCATTTCATGCAACACAAGTGATCCAATAGAGCCAAAGTTCATGCAACTAAACAAACGAAGCATCAACAACGTTAACTTGTCAGTTCCATTTGATTGAACAAGATGCATCGCACTTTAATTGGCAATTACTAGTAGGTCCATTACATATTACACTGAACCTAACACTCGGTATTGGATTACATATTACATTCAACATTACACTTGATTTACCTAGTTTTGTTCCATACTATATATATATATATATATATATATATATATATATATATATAGTTACCAAAAAGATCATGCATCTTTGCCGATTTAAACGTTGTTTATAAATATGTTCTCTTGTTATTCTTTCCCATAAACTGATTACCATTATTTCACAATAATTTGAAAGGTGTAAATTATCGATTAAACTTGAAACTTACTCAGGGAAATCCAAGTCAAAAAATGGCCTTTGAAGGATAGCTGCTGTTATTTCTGAAACGATATATCAATGCCCAAACTTTAACTTTTTTTAAAAGTCAAAAATCACAGAACATTTAAGACCTGTTAAACGTTAGTAAAACCATATCCCTAAATACTCAAAATGCATATATATATATGTGTGTATATATATATATATATATATATATATATATATATATATGTATGTGTGTGTATTGCCCTTACCTAATCGAAGGATTTGGTGAAAGTACCTAGAACTTGGAAGCGCTGGTCCAAAATATCTGGGAAAATACACCGACCACTGTATACACAGCAATATGACATTCCACTGAGATTTTACTTTTGACGATGAAGCAATACTTAGAGATAAATATTAGAACCAGAACATGGACTACTTTGCTAAAAAATATCGTAAATTAAATCCCGTAAATAAAAAAAAAGAATCTAGATATCACTAAGTTATTATATTTATTCATTTATAGTCATTATATGCATAATGAATAAAAAATACTCTATGGTGTTGGCTAATTCAGATCCTCTTCCTTTTTGGTCAAAATTTCCATGGTCTTTTCGGCTACTACGGGAACTCAGAGGGGGTAAAAAGAGCCTTGATCTCCTGATTGCTCTCCTCAGGCTAATAATATTCATCAGGTAACTCTTATGCTTTACATCAGCCTACGAGAGATAAAGTATTTTATCTTAAAGATTATAAAATTACTATTAATGCACTTCAATTAGGAATTTACATTATGTCCACCCAATGCCAATTACTTGAAGGACATTTGAATTTCCTGTATGGGTTTTAAACTTGTAGTGTAATTGCCTTTACGGACAAATGTTGATATTAAAATGGTATATCAAAATAAACAAAAGCTGTGCCGTGTCATCAAACAAACATTAATGTTAAAAATTAAACAGCTCAAATTTACCCCTGTATGTTAAAAGTCTGGCATGATTCAACGTATTACATTCATGTTAATCCCGAAATCTGATGGTTGCCCCTGAATAATACATACCCAGCGGTAAGTTAAATCAATGTGACCATCATACTTGAGGTACCGACTGTGGCCAATTTGCCCTGATATCTTCTCGACCTTCAAATAACACACCATAACAACATTATAACCTAGAGGGCACATTTTCTTGATAAGTTCGAATAAGTCCCTTATTTGTTTCAAATACCAACAATATAAATTTGGCATACATTGTCTACGGGATTACATGATTAATTTGAAATGTTTAATAACACCAACCAAAAGGCACATATACTAACAGTGTTGTTCCTTTCGTTATGTGTAAAATTGATAGATGAATGAATAGCCACGCCAGTTCGTTGTACGAAGAAATGGAACATGAATACACAGAAAAGCCCATCGGCAGTCACCGACTTTTCTGTGTATTCATGTTCCATTTCTTTGTAAAATTGATAGTTATTGCTCCTGACAGAATGGGGATAAATAATTTTGAAGCTCAAAGATCAAGCTTTTACGTTGGGAGAAGTGATAAAACAATAATACATCTGAATTACAATGTATTTTATCCAGACTGCCAAGCATTTGCTTTCATACTAGTTGCACATGAAATAATGTTATATTTGTTAAAATCGCCTAAGAACCATCCACAAAAATGTTATACCGCTTTAGAAGGTAACGCCTCAATCTGACTAGCTGACAGATTAGTCATCATTTTAATGAAAGGAATAAACTTATACACTCAAAGAAACCTACAAGCGTTCTTTCATAAATATATGTAATTCAGGTACCTCCATCCTTGCAGTAACAAGTCATCACCTAATTATATCGTAGATTAAGTCATAATCCTCTGCTTTTAAGTTTCCCCATCCAAAGAATATATATATGTTCAAATGGCGCCTGTAGTATTTATGCTAATTATCAAACCGTTGCACAAAAAGCGTTGTATTGAGCGTTATCTATATCGATCATCGTTGAATTACATATTCTTGAAAACATAAAAATCGGTTTTTACTTGACAACAGATCACAATACCTTATCGTACAAAACTGCTCTTGTATTTTCATCAATCAGAGACGTTTCATTTAGCCTCAGCCTGAATAATTCTTTCGAAACTTTGAACATCTGCTCAACCTGTAAATATATATATATATATATATATATATATATATATATATATAAAGAGAGAGAGAGAGAGAGAGAGAGAGAAAGAGAGAAAGGGGGAGAGAGATAATTATAAGTATACATAATGCTTTGGTTGTTCTCAGAGAGAGAGAGAGAGAGAGAGAGAGAGAGGGGGAGACGGAGAGAGAGATAAATATAAGTATGCATAGTGCTTTGGTAAACGCGGAACAGTGCTCTCTTAGGCTCTCTCGTTTGTAAAACATATATTTTTATAAAAAAAACCTCTTTCTTCTGACTTTACCTTCAGTATTTCTAGTTAGCTTAATTCGGGCGGTGGTATCTTTAAATACACATAATTAAGAATATGTTTAATAGGAAAGTACTACTTTCATATATATTATATATATTATATATTCCATAAACATAAACATGGGGAAAGTGCAGTTATCATGACCCGGAATAATAAATGAAAAATTAAAAATAGATGCATCCAGCTTTTTAAAAATGCAGTTTAACCATTTATTGATGCAATGTTCAAACGTAGTTTTACCATAGGCGTTGTAGCATTGTCATAGTAACGCCTCACAAAAATTCGTCCCAAGACTTTTGGAAACCAGCTGTCAGCAATTTTTGTGCATTTCCGCGATCTCGGTGGTTCAACGTACTTCATTTTCGCTGTTCTCTTTCGGAAAAAAAAAAACAATAATTTTTACTTTATATCACTGATATTAATCTGCTCTCGCGTTATGCACAGGTGGAAATGAACAATCATGAAATCATGAAATCAAAGTCTTATGAATCTTGTGTATTGCAGAGCATAGAAATTTAATCAATATGTAAGCGAGGTCACATAATCTGACCAAAATGAAATTGAGAGAAGACAGAATATTTCCTACCCTGATCATCATAGTCAGAGGTTTTTCAGCTTCGGGACCAGCATATTTAAGAAGATCACGTATTCCTCTCCAAACTAGGAAATTTCTGACGACCCTATAAATATATATAAATAAAAACTATATATATATAAATATATATATATATATATATATATATATATATATATATATATATGTGTAACGGATGTGAAACAACCTGATGTCTGTGATATAAATTCTGTTTCAGGTTTCAACTGGTTTGTTTGCTGGTCTCTCTCTTTGCTTTGTGGTTTCTAGCCATTGTTTCTTATTGCCTGGTCTGCCTGGATTGTTTCTATTGTTGTTTTCAATGATTTTCTCATTTCTCATGACGAAACCAGTTTTCTTCCGTGACTGTGTTAAGGTCGATGGGTCAAGAGAGTCGGAGCTTCAGTTTCCAATGATACATGGAACTTAACGTATCTCGTTTCTCTCTTGACAGGTAAGAGCACTTCACTTTTATTAAGTATTAACACTAAACCATTGGTGTATTCACGTTCCTTGAATGTTTAAAAGACACGAGTATTGCTAAAAATATCATGCAGTATATATTATATATCGCAGCTAAAATATTATGCAGTTTTCATTTTATATTCATATTACGCAGGTTAAAAGTAATTAGTTTCATAACGGTATTTCATAATCGCAAGCATGGCTTAAGCTTGAGTTTCCAGTGATCCATGGAACTGAACGTATCTCGTTTCTCTCTTGACAGTCTCTACTTCGCATGAGAGATGTTTGATTTGGTCTGAATAAAGTTTTATATCAACCACGTGTTGGAGGTATTTCGTACACTTCTGGAGACGGACGACTTGGCTCTGCCGGACACCAGTTACATATATATATATATATATATATATATATATATATATATATATATATATATATATATATATATATATATATATAAGCAGCAAACGCTTTGCTTCACAGGTCGGAAATTACAATGCAGAAATATTTGTTACATCTAAATTTAAGCCTACCTTTCGTCGGTCGTCTGAATTAATTTGAGGGCTAAGCGGATATAATCCTCAGAATACAGGATGACTTGGGATGACTTTTTTATCTTGTATTCCCCGCCTTCGAAAACTTTGTTCAAATAATATAGCCAGTCGAATGTCTGTGAAGTAACATTTAAATAATAGATATTCATCATTTGAAAAATTATTTGAATAAAAATGTATATATTTGAGAATAAATAAAGGTGTAAGAGACTTACAATTTTGATTTCATGTACTCTAATAAAAACTAAACTTTAATGTTTTTACTTTTTTTTAAGCACGTGGCAATTCGTTACTTCGCATAACCTTTCTTTAAAATTTTATTTTTTTGATTCCAAACTCTAGCCCCCGCATCTACATGATTAAAAAAAGACGATTTTTCGCTTCGTCTCATCTATCTAATGTGAATATACTCTATGTATACATATATTGATTATTCATTCACATGTATTTAAATGCATTTTCAATCAACTATTTTTCAGATACTTTTTTACTCAGGTATTTTATATCTCATGTCGAACCGACATCGCATATGTTTTATGTTATTTTATAAAGCTCGGTAATTTGATTTCAAGTATCAATTATTTTTACATCTTACTCCATGTGACTTACACGAGTATTTTTTTTTCTAGAATTAATCATTTTTTGTCCTACAACCAGCGATCATCCAAGTTCATCCTCACCTCATCAATTGTAGTATACAACTCGCCAACAGATAACTTGCGAAATCGGGACTTAATATCCATAGCATCCCATGTTATCTTTTCTGCAAACTAAACGATGTAATCCTTATATGTTTTGTATATGTCACATATATATTTCCCCTCGTGCATAATGCAATAATTTGAAACGATGCTTAAGACTTAAGACTCTGCCAGATAGCTTGACGGCAGGAAAAAATCTTTATCCTCGACATTATTTGCCATTCTTATCTAATACTGAAAATATCTTAAATTTCACAAACTGTGTCTTACGTTTGCCAGTGATGTCTCGAATCTAGAAATCTTGTATGCGTCAACTGGTATGGTCTTTTTGTTTCCCCCTATCATTTCGGCCACATCCCTTATAAGGATTTCATTAGCTCCACGCCTTGAAAACTTGGTTCCATAATATGCCCGATGCATGCTAAGAATATCATTTTCCGGATAAATCTGCAAAAAGTTTTAAGATTTAGTGTCCTTGCACCAAATAGAATATATCAGGTGTTGTATCAACATGTAAATATTACACCGCTTATGACACAACACTATCATGCATTAGGTCCATGCTGCTCCCAGTTGTGTGTCTGATTATCTTTGATCTCCAATTTATAAATTCAATCCATTCTTCCTAATATTATTATTTGCACGTCTGCAAAAATATAAATCGATAACCCTTTGATACTGTATGTGGAAGGATTTTTGCTGAGCGTTGTTCAAATATTCTTCTATTAATATATAAGGTTTCTATCATAATTCTTTAAAACGTAAGCAGAAGGATAACTTAAAAGCAAAATAAATAAATAAATAAATACTGAAAACAAATCCCTTTAGAATCCACATATAGTAAGAGATGAGCCTACCGTTGTCCATATGGCATCAGAATTTTCTGGATCAAGGAAGAATGAAACATGAAAGACAGGATTTATGGAGAAACTTCCCAGTGCCAGCATGACGTCGATCAGTTTTTTAAACTTTGGAGACACAGTTTGATGAATCATCGGCCAGCCACCCAATTTCTCCTTGGCAACCCACCTCAGCTCCTTTATCCCATATTTATTAAGATAACCTTGAATAGAAATCATTTATTATGTATGTAGAAGTAAACAAAACACCGAGAAAAGCACAAGGTAATAAAGACATAATTATAGGAGTGAAATGTCGGTTTCAGCAGATACATATAAGATTTCGGCAGATATGAGATCCTCGATAAACGTCCCATTATTTAGATACGCATGCTGAGTGAGAACCACGGTACTTCTATTTCTAGGTTTTAATTACCTGTATCCATGCATGATTTATATAACTTCCTTGTTGCGCCATAGGCTTCCGGTTCCTCTTTGTTAATGGGAGCTTCCAGGTCATCTGGAACACGAACACAAATTAACACAATTAGGAAACACACGCTTCAGTCCGCATGGGAACCAGATGAGACGACTCCTGTTCCCGGTTGGCTGCTCTTACACAGAGCTACCCACCACTATTCTGATAATTTTATTTCCACTTTTAAGGAAGGAGCAAACAAAATAAAATTCAATGTGGAATCATATATACATATATCAACATGAACAGGATTGTTTTATGCCAATGCCAAACCTGTAATAGTTTTGACTTATTTACCTTTCAGAGTGTCCATGATATCGTCATACTTTTGAGACATTTGGGACACGTATGTTGCGTCTTTTGGGACAGGATTTTGGTCGATCCATTTCCCGCAAGCAAACTGGTAGAAATCCTCGCAAGGGTCCGCTGAAAGGTCCATTGATGAGCGAAGTACGCGGGCTTCAACGAGAATGAGCAGCTTGACATATTATTTAATGATGAAGAAAAAAATCAAAGAAAAGTGACCTTCATGAAAAGAGAAACATGTAACACTACGGAAAACACATATGAAAAAAATAACATTTAACTGCTTGTACAAGACAGCCAACAATGTTGATATTTTAATATTTTACAGGATTCATGTTTCACTATTGAATTCATGTTTAAAACATTCTATCTTATATAATAATTATAATGATAATAATAATAGGTTTCAGGTTCATTTAAGCATTTAAACCGTTCTTCCTAATTGACCGGGTTTGTGTTTGTTAGGGGAGGGGATCGTTTATGTGCCGATCAGCTCTGCTGGTAAATATAAGAATATCCAAATTAGTAGAATAAAATGCTTTACCTGCTCTGTGACATCCTTTAGTGGTGCACTTCTCATCGGCAAAGCCTTGAGGGGTAAATAAGCTGAATTATTAGAAAGAATATCCCGAATTGTGTATACTTAGTTTACGGTCACTTTTTATATATTCTGCATCAAATGGACGTATATCAAATGTCGCATCACACACTCATTTCACATGAAAAAGAAATTTTAGAAGGACCATAATTTAAACTCCATGTTGAAAGGTTGTTGGTTGCCACTAAGTGATGGTTGCTGTTACATCTTCCCATATTCATGTTACTAATTTTGAAAACTTACAAAGAGAAGTGGACTTCAAAACACGTCTGCTTATCGAACATCTTGCGAGCAATGGAGTTAGGACGAGGTCCCCCAAACCGTTTGAGCACAATCCTTCACTTTTCCAAACTGAGCAAAGTAATTTCTGTGATTCGAATATACGGTCTTTCTTACAACAGGATGCCCAGAAGATTTATCAAGAAACCAAAACAAAAAACCCATTATTATAAGATTGTTGGTCATGGGATTGTTGGTCTTACTTTATTGATCCATGTATATATTTTTATGTAATCATACCTTATTCTATTCAATAATCCATTAATTAATATTTATTTTTTCATCTATTTTACAATAGCAAATCTTGATCCATCAAAAGGGGGGGGGGGGTACTTTTGTTTGTTTTCAAGCTGGTTAATTAAATATATTATCATGATTTAACTCAAAACCTCATGAAAAAAAAATTAAAATTTAATATATTCTGGTGCAGCGGTCAAAGATTACTTAAAACATTCAAACACTTATCACATGTTGATAGTAATATACAACAAGTTTTTTTCCCCATAAGAAAACTGAACAACTAATTTCATGTTCTCCAGTACTGGTAAATCACACCTATGCCGGATGGAAAACAAGGATTATATATTTGCTCTCCGGTTTTCAAATGGCAAACAGATTCTCTATTATATCCAATAATATACCAAAATAGTAGCCTATAACTATGTTCCATATTCATTTTGTTAAAGCAGGAGAATTAAGATGGGATATTGGAGTATGTATAAATAAACAATGTTCACACTTGGCAGACACTAATCAGGATTTGCTAACAATATCAAGTTAAGGCTTAGGGAAACTTAAATAAAGTGCATCAGCTATTTGTGAATAATGCATGGACGATCTTTGAGCTCAGTTAAAGAGAGCCCGCGTCTTGCAGCTGCTGTGCACTGAACGGGAAACCTTTACAAATCTTCACCAACCGGAACATAAATATCAGCAACCATAAACAATAATATATCATATGCTGATATTAATAGAATATTAATAAAACGGATAATCTTTCGTTTAAGATCTTAAAAGTTAATATCATATGGGCTCTAGGTTTGTTAAAGGAACAAGTATGTATCAATTATTAGTTCATGATTACACTCACCCACATTCTAAAACAACCAGTGGACTAGGAGACCAGTGTCCCTGGCTAAGTGATCTTCCTCATCACGTGAGGGATAACTAAGACAATAGGAATGGTAAGGAGAATTGTATACACTGATTGACATTTATGCCCAAGTGCATTTCTGAACTTAGGAAGTGTAGGAAGTGTAGTTTTACTCTTCGGATAGAGAAAAACATTACTAATACCCATAAATCTTAAACCGTCATAGACCTATTTCACCCACTACAGTTTGCTCAAAGTAATTGGCCGAATTCAGGGTCATATTCCAACACGCATAAAAAAGTAATGTATTGTATGCAATATAAAAAATACTTTTTTTTTCAGTTCATACACATTTAAGTTAACAACGTTTTTTGAGAATTCATAGTCCGAGAAAAAGAAGCGTGCTTCTAGTGTTAAGAAAATTAGATAATGAAAAGCAAATATTTATTGCAAACGAAAATTATCCAGGCGTGCAAAATAAATGAAAAATGACTTTGGTGCACTTTCTTGTATAGGTGCACTTTCACGATTTTGTTGGAGTTATGCAAACTAAATGATATTATATCAAAAGTTTTTTTTAGTTTCTTCTGCCCTGTGTCTTTCACAACAGAGTAATAACAAAAAGAAACACTTTTGAGACATTGTGTAGTATTTTAATTTATGCTCGGTAAAAAATAGCTTACTGTTGTTGGGTGCTGCGTAGTGTGTAAACATTTATATATACCATTAGGAAGTTCATTGTAATCAGGTTGAAATTATGTATCCTTCATGGGTCTAATATGGATTAAAAACACCATTTTTATTAATTTATATATGGAGGGCTCAGTAGTTCTGTTACCTTAATTCAGGGATGGTTGACACATTAGATCTAGTTAAGGTTCTTTTTGAATAGCCGTATAACGACCATTATCGAATTCCAGGTTTCATTATTGAAACAAATAATACGTTGGTTGGGCAAACATTTTTTGTGTTGCATTGATTCAATTGATGGTTAATTATTTATAGTTATCCTTAAGTTTCAAATCCTTTAGGTCATTTATAATAAAAAAAAGTTCTGCTGGCTCTTCGCAACTTAATAATTTACATTTCTGAATCACAGTTTCCTGACATTCAACAGTTAATTGTTTAAATACAGTTTTCTATTTCCTCATGCGAGGTCAATAATCGGTACAGCACCCCAATCGAAGAATATCTTGACCTTTAATATTTCGTTTATGAACGATTGATCAGTGATCGATGTAATGGAGTATTTGCTTCTCGGGTTAGAAAAATTAATATTTTGAATATAGGTGTATACAAATTGTAAAATGCACACCATGCAGGATTGCCCGCGTTTTCAAACGTGTTAATTATCAGGCTTACTATCTTCAAGTTGAATACACAAACATCTCTCTATGGTACTGCGACGCTTTGGTTTGGTAAAATTATACTTTAAGAGAGTAATTAATTTATGTTAGGGTCACTTGTTTTAAGTTTCAGGTTTGTAGTAGAGAGAGGGAGAAAGATTCTGCATAAAGTAATGTATCCATGAAAATATATTCAACACGTTATTCTTTTTTTTTATTATGCATGGAGACTATTGTTGAGGATTTTAATCCGCTGACATAACAGCCACCTGTAGCACATGGAGAAAATGTACATAGGATCCAGGTTAATTGTTATGCATTCAAAAAATTGAGATGATATGATTTAATGAGTAAATTGGTAGGAAACTGAGAAGATTATCAACTTGAATTACTAAAATAACAGTTTGTTATCTAGTTAAAATTTAGTTTTGCTTCGACTAATTTTTTTACAGATGTGACATTATGTCTGAAGGCGTTTGTCTTTATATGTATATATATAAAATGTTGTTTAGTGTAACAAAACAATCCCTGAAGATTATGAGGGATTGTTATGATTTTTGGTGTTATATGTTTCTCGGACAATTGTCTGCTATCTTAGTTCTGCTTTTATATGTAACAAGGGTAGCTTTCCTTTTGTGTCATATTCGTGTGCCATTGTCCTTGTTGCACAATAAAATGTTTGTAGAAATTGTGATAGGCCTTCATGACAGTATTTACAGAAAAATATTATGATATATACTCTGAAAGTGTCATTTGATTTAAGGGCCTTTAATGATGGTTCTGTGTGGCCATTGTATTTTGTTCATTCATATTTCTCATTTTCTAGTTTTACTTATCTGACTAGAACGTGCTTTCTTGTGAAGAATGTGAAAGTAAAATTTTGTCATAACACTTAAGTATTACCTCTCATTCATGTTTTCCTTACGGAGCATCATTTCACAATTTATTTGATATCCATTTAATTGTTATGCAGATGTTGGCACACACGTACACTTAGAAAAGAGTGAAGAGATTTTCTCAGGGGAAATAATGTTTTACCCAGGGTGCTCATCTACCTTATGTACGGTGTTTTTGTATTTGCTTCTTTTCTGACGTGATCCCCAAATGTTGCAGATATATTTTCAATTCAAAACTAAAACTCTCCAGGCATTCAATAAATATATCGCGCAAAATTAATATACACCGGCGCAACTTCCAGGCAATACTGATAATTCATTTGGAATCATCATTTACTTGTAATATTTTATATCTATAACAGCGAATTAAATCTACAGGTGAATCGCAACTTAACGTAGATAGGTGATCTTGGTCACATATTAAATCTTTTATGTGAAGATAAAAAGTACAATATTTTTCTTTTATGTGGCGTAGACTTTCCGATAAAAGAGTTTTTGTAAAGATTAAGAAGGTTTTGGGGTAACTGGTATCATTCGGCACTTGTTAAACACCCTTAGGCTGTTAAGCTCAGGGACCGTACTACCAGGTTGTTTGTTCTTCCTGAAATGATTAACAACAACTATTTGACAGTCAGATATTATTAGGTATATAGAAACAAATATGAAGATGAAATGATTAAGTATAAAAGAAAGGGAAAATTATTGACTAAGATAGGTTGCGTTTGTTTTAATGCTTATAATCCAATAGTTAATATTCCAAGTAGAAACATGTATATGTTAAAAGATAAATATAATAAAAAAGACTCACATGATCACCTTCTAGTAAACGTTGATGGACAATCTTGTGTCATATTGTATGTATTTGCATTGAGATCATTGATGAGAGTAATTTAAACAGATATACAATAAAGATCTTAACGGTTTCCATGGTTGTTTGTCGATTCATCTTTACTACGTTGAAAATATATGGCCCGGTACTTAACATTCCTTTGCTCACTAATTATGCCCCAAATCACACAAGTATATATCTCCTTCTTATTAAATATTTAAACTTTAATCGAATGGCAACAGCAAGCGCATATGTTGCACACTGGACTTGGAACGTTTACAACTTCAACATAGGTTTCCACAAAATCGTGTCTACATAGATTCGTAAACGCACCAGTTGATACTCTCATGGTCATGGAAGTGCATGTTCACACTACGAAAGGGGCAGTCGACAAACAATTCATGTGAATCCGCAAAATCACTGGGACGTGGATTGTGTCGGGCAGTGGATATCTCCGACTGTGAGGACCCTCAAAATATATTACAGAGAAGAAGAAAAATTTTCCCCATACTGTGACAACCCTGCCTTTTAAATAAGCCTTAGTTTCTTGTTTCTATGTGTTTAGATACTACGTAGGTGAAGTCATGATAAATAGATGCTGGTATACAGGATGAATGAGCAAAGATTCTTATACATGCTTCAAGGCAATACTAAAATGTTGACAAATGAACCGCTTAAAAGTTTATTTATATTCGGTGTCACACGCACATAAATCCTGAAGAGGCTGCAAAGATATCAAAGAATATCTATTTGTTAGAGGCAAATCAAGCGATCTAGGTCATAGTCACTATCCTGTTTACGACCAAGCCCAACATGGCGTGGGATATAACACTCCCCATTATTACTGCGAGATCACGCCACCAGGGATTGGGATCTTTGAAATGGAAAATTTTAGGCCAACGCAGAAACATGTCTGAAATATCTGAGGAATTGTATGTCTGTATAAACGTTTCGAGATCACATTCAGGAGATAGGTCATGGCATACAATTAGTTTTATTGACTGACTCATTTTTAATTAACTCAAAGATGATTATATAAAAAAAGAATAATTTTAGTTTTACAACATATATTGTTGTTTGGTTTCATTGATTTGGATAAAACACTAGGACAAAGACATGGCAATTTAAACAATGCACATGCGATATTCAGCCAATGCCTCTAAGAGGTCGCCCGTGGCGGGGAAAGTGCTTTTTTAGACATAAAGTATTTTAAGAAATATAGACTTCGAAAACTTCAGATCAATACATCAATCTACTTTGGAAATGCGTGATTTTCATCCAGATAGACGCACAGTATGACGACCCGCCAACCAGAAAAATCAGACTTCTCAATGATAAAGCACTAGTGGAAATATAATCCTTTAATCATACTACTTGAAGGTATTATTCCATCATTAATTTGCAGGCAAAGGTCTCTTGTTCCCAAATGTACTCTATAATGCTAATACAGCTGCTTTTAAACAAATAAATACTACCAATATCATAGATCACACCCGAAAAGTGTAATTAAATTTCGTGCATTATCGTTCAACTGAATGCTCATAAATGGCAAAGAGTCTGCTCTTTAATTTCCAGATAGGTACGAAAAAGGGGAAGTAGCATGATCCCCTTATATGCATTAGTTTACACTCACCAGGATTTAAAAGCATCAAGACGGCGAGGAGACCTGTAATAAGCCCGTACCCCATCTTGCCCATCTTGCGAAGGAGATCTCAAACAACTGTGACCATTGCCATCGTTCTGTTGACTAAACCTAGGCCACCATCAATGGCCTTGACCGGAAACTTTTCTGAACTCGGGAAGCACGGTTTCACTACTAAGAAACATGGTGCGTTACTTATATATCTTCGAAGTGTCATGAAATAATGAGTCGGACCACACAAACCGTGTCGGACGACTGCAGTGTCAAATTACAACACACCAACATTGGTAGCTATGTACATAGTGTGTATACATATATTTATTTAGCATTTCAGGAAAGTAAGAGTAAGGACCATTATACGAGTTAACGAATGACGTCTAATAACAGGTTGTGAGTCCCGAGTCAGCGGCACATCTGAAAAATTGCTTTGATAAATGTTCTTCAAAATTATGAAAACTGAAACATGTTTTTAAAGTATTTTATCATTATATTTGATTTTGATTTACATTTCCCCTTAGTTATCCCGTTCTAATATGTCAGTCCTTATATCTTGAATTACGCTGTAATATCGCTGTATCCTAGTGAGTATAAATAATATATAAAAACATTTTTAATTGCTAGTCCAAGTATGGCCAGGTTACACTTACATTATTTGTCCGTTACCAAACATTTACAATTTTACGGAAGTAAAGAAAAAAATGGCCACCTGTCTAGCATTATATGTTGTATTACACTGTTTTCTACACGTAATATATAACTGTATTCACTTTTACTCAAAATCTGAAAACAATATTAGTTCAAACCATTTAAAAAAATAAAACTTTTGATTTCTGTCAATCTCTTTATTGCACAAGTTATTTTGAAGGCAAAAGGTTTATATAAAAGAACCAATTAAACGATTCTATCTCTGATATCGTTTGCCTCCGCCAACGTTAACCAATATTTTAAATTGTTTAAAAAAGCAGAATGGTTCGGAAAGTTTTCATAAAAAACTTCAGATATATTTCAAGGGACATATTGAAGAATCAAATAATATTTCTACAGACGTGGAGAATAATTCCGCTTCCTCTTGCAAAAGAATAGAAAATAGCCTAACCAGTTCTGCTGTAATTATATCACAGTTGAGCGGCTACTAAGAGAAACACTAGACACTTTGTTTGGTTGTGTGACAAAAACTTATATAGCATGTAAATTTAGTTCTACGCGTATTGAAAAACATAACTTGCATCTAAAGGACTTTTTTAATTGTTCTTTGCAACAACTGGTCCTTCACCTTCATTTACACGATTTAGCTGGCTGGCGATGTAAAGAGGGGAGACCTGGACCATGTATATTGGTAAATTGTATAAGACGTCAGCTGAACTTTCAGTAGGAGACTTTTATTGTAATAGAAGCTATACAATGGACTTTTAGAATTCACCGGCACAAAAAGGTGCTGTCGCCCGAATTGAGTCGTGCATAATGAATAGCCGCTCTTCTGTCTACCCTGAAACGAGGAGTCATGCGTACTGTTTGTTCTAACTGTATAAAATGTTTGAAATATTTAGTACCACAGATCCGAAATCACACCCTTGGGTAATACATTTTGTCCAGCATTACGGTCGATTACTCATCTTGCCTCTTCGCTGCGAAAGAAAATGTTTAAAGCAAAACACGGCCAGGCCTTAATGCCTTAATATATCCACATCATGGATCGGCCAGGGGTCAGCGATGATATTTAAAAGAAGTACATTTTCCCTTCTTTCACAGTTTCACAGTGACCATTCCCAACCATTGGTCTTAAGAAACTTTTAAAGAGGTCTTAATTTAAAGTACCATAACAATTTATGCATACTTTCCTTCATTTAAATGATTATGCAATTCAATGTTTAATATGCCAGCTAGGTGACAAGTATCACGCAAGTCTAGTGTGGCATCACTTTGACGCATCGATCGAAATGAAAGTGACAACAATGTATCCTGTACATGTAAAGTTGCAAGCACTAACCTGTAGCTTGATTCTAGCAATCGACAAATTAAACTGAAACTTATACTGCACATACTGCACAAATTAGGAAAACGATGTTTGAGATTTCAATCACGCTTGTGATTGAAAAAAAAAACTACACAGGTCTGGTTGAAATCCGTTCAAGCTGTAGGTGGGCTAGCCCGATAGAAGGACAGATAAATGCGGCCTATTTATTTAATAAATTTAAATTAATCCACATGTTGATATAATGGTAGATTTTTGTGGGAGCTAAAGATACTTACACGAACAGGGCTTTCCCGTTTTATACCCAGTTTCATCAACCCTGTCCACCTGCTTTTTCGAGATATTTCTTTCAAATACATTTCGTTTACCACTACAAATTAGCTGTAATCAAATGAAGTAAATTGGCGATTTATGATCATTTGAATAATCATGAAATTTATATATTTACTTTGCGACGTCGGAACGATGTTGACCTTTCTAGTTAGAGCTTCAAAGTTAATGGCGTAAGTTCAAGTGGACATTTCTGTTTATCCGTGCGATGGAGGTGGCACGTATGCGTCACGTCTCGAACATGTGACCTACAACAACCACTGTGACGTGCTCACTACAAATCGTCGAGTCGACGTAGTTTCAGTCAGTCATTATAGGTCTTCAATGACCGTACGTCTGTTTAATCATATTTCTGTCTGAATTGACCATGTGGAATCCAAGAACGGGAGGGTTTTATTTCGCTGTAACACAATCTCCACATTTGAATTCTAATTTGTCTCTGGGGTAAATGATGGTACGTCTTAATGCATTGTAGAATTATCACGAAAAATCAATTGGACCCAATTGTTTGTGGGACGGAGTATAGTTAAAAAGTTTATTTAAAACCAAACATATCACAGCTTTAACCCGTCTCTGATGATACCTAATACCAACAACTATTATGCAGACGGGGACTTTATGCTTAAACTTCTTCTTAAACACAGTGTGTAGATGTTTCTGAATCATAAAAGTAATTAAAGAAGATGCCTTACTTATAACAGCCAAGACCTATCCGAATTAAAACATCACTTTGACCTTGAGGAAGTTTCATAAGGATACGTCTAAAACCAGGTGAATTTAAGTAATCAGTAAACCGCGAACACATGCAACCTGCAAAGTTACCTTGAACTAAGTAAAGGTTGACACTTGTACATTTAGTGGCACTTGAATGGGACGCAGTGGCACG
The DNA here is from genome assembly GCA_026874595.1 of Sipunculus nudus. Lineage (NCBI taxonomy): Eukaryota > Metazoa > Annelida > Sipuncula > Golfingiida > Sipunculidae > Sipunculus > Sipunculus nudus. Next base: position 13,189,481 of record CM049314.1, on the reverse strand, counting down.
CAGGGGTCATTCTTAGATGACTAAACAGACTGTAACTAATAAATGGACAATTAACCCGACGTACGAGAGCATATCACAAGAGCAAATGTCACATGCATCACACTACATGCAATGGTTTTTGAAATGGTATATTCATGTTACTAATTTTGGAAACTTACAAAGGAAGTGGGTTTCAAAACACGTCTGATTATCGAAAATCTTGCGAACAATGCTGAGAGCGAAGTCTCCCAAACCGTTTGAGCACAATCCTCCTTTTCCTTTCCAAACTGAGAAAAGTATCCTCTGTGATTCGAATAATCCAGTCTTTCTTACAACAGGAGACCCAGAAGATTTATCACGAAACCAAAGCAAAACCATTTTTGCATTTCAAGTTAAAATAAAATATCATGCACTACATTACGTTGTTTGTCCTGCTTTATTGATTCATGTATTTACTTTTTTATATAATCACAACGTATTCTATTCAATATATTCCATTAATTAATATTTATTTGTTTATCTATTTAAAAAATAGTAAATCTTCTTTCAATACAACAGGGGACTATATCCTGATAAAGCATACCTGTTGGTCCCAGAAAGCGTTATAAAACATGAACGAAATTGAAAAAGCAAATATTTTCAAGGTGGTAAATTAACAATATATAGGTATGATTTAACTCAAAACCTCGTGAAATAAATAAAACATCATTAAAGGCTGAACTAAGAGGTATGTTATGAATCATTCTGATGCGTCTGTCATAGATTACTTAAAATATTTAAACACCTTTGACATGTGGTAGTGATATATAAAAAAATAGTTTCTTCCCATATGCAAACTAATGATTATACAAATGTAATAAGAAGCTCTAATTACATGTTCTCCAGGGCTGCCACACCTTTCCCGGTCGGAAAACAGGGTTTTATATTTGCTTTCTGGTTGTTAAATGGCTAACTGATCCACTATTATGTCCATAAAATTCACCAAAATGATAGCCTTAGTGTTTTCCACATAGATTATGTTAAAGCAGAAGAATATAGATGGAATATTGGAGTATGTATATATATAACCTGCTGACACCTGGCAGTCTCTGATCGGGATTTGCTAAACATATCAAGTTAAGGCTTAGAAAAACGTAAATGAAGTGCATTAGCTATTCGTGAATAAATATATGAATGACCTTTGAGCTCAGTTAAACATAGCCCGCGTCTTGCAACTCCTGAGCACTGAACTGGAAACCTTTAGTATTCTCCACCAAAGTTCACCAGTCTTCTTGACCAAAACAGAACAAGCTGCGCACAAATAACGGCAACCATTTACAAAAATATATCATATACTGATATCAATAGATAATTAATGCAACGGATTTTTTTTTTCAGTGGGCTCTAGGTTCATTTAAGGAACAAGTATATATCCATTATTAGTTCACGATTACTCTCATCCACGTTCAAAAGCAACCATTGGAGTAGGAAACCAGTTTCCAGCCAGTGTCCCTGGCTAATTTATCTTCATCATCAGATGAGGGGTAATAAGACAATATGAATGGTAAGAGAATTGTATAAAAAATATTGACATGTATACCAGAGTGCACAGGTGTGGTCAATATTACTGGCCCTGACTGAAAACTTTTCTGAAGTGTAGTGCAGATACGGAAATATAAACATTTCTGATACCCATATATCTTAAACCGTCATAGAACTACTTCACCAACTGTTTGCACAAAGTTTATTGGCCGAATCAAGGGTCATATCCAAAAACGCCTATAATAGTAAAATATTGCATGCAATAAAAAATTACTTTTTCAGTTGAAACACGTGTGCAAAAAACGTGTGTATGACTTCATATTTTGAGAAAACAACCGTGCTTTCAGTGGTAAGAAAATTTTGATAGTGCAAAGCAAATATGTGCTGTAAACGATAATTATCCGACGTGAAAAATAAATGGAAACTGACTTTAGTGCACTTTCAGGTATATGAAATAAAGCTCTTAACCGTTTCCATGGCTTTTTGTTGATTCATCTTTACTATGTTGAAAATATATGGCCCGGTACCTAAAATTCCTTTGCATACTGATTAAGTAGCAAATCACGCAAGCATAAACCTGATTGCTATTAAAATACAAACTTAAATCGAATTGCAACTGTAAGCACATATGTTGCACACTGGACTTGAAACTTTTACTATTTCAACACAGGTTACCACAAAAGCGTGTCTGCATAGGTTCAGAAACGCACCAGTTGATTCTCTAAAGGTCATGGAAGGGCATGTTAACACTATGAAAGGTGCAGTCGACAAACGATTCATGGGAATCCGACAGATCACTGGGGCGTGGCTGTTTCAGGCAGGGGATATCTCCTACCGTGAGGACCCTCAAAATATATTACAGAGAAGATGAAAAATTATCCCCAGACTTTGACAACGCCACCTTTTAAGTAATCCCCGGCGTACGACCCCTATGTGTAAAGATGCTATATAAGTTTAGTCATGATTAACAGATGATGGTAAACAAGTTAAATGAACAAGATTCTAATACATGCTTCAAGACATTCCTGAAATGTAGACCAAAGAAAGGCTTAAAATCATATTTTTTTGGCGGTAAAAAAAAAAATCGCAAAGAATATCTATTTGTGAAGTAGAAATTAAGCAATCAAAGTTGACATGATTTTTCAAGTAGATATTATAGGAAGTTCATGAGAATCAGGTAACAGTAACTTCACTGTTCACGACCAAGACAAATATATCCATAGGCCATAATCTAACCAAAAACAGCTGCTTCAAACAAATATATACAACTAATATCATGTATTAAAGCCGAATAGGGTAATTCCTTTTTTGTATAATCGTTCAACTGATTGCTCTTGGATGGATAAGAGTCTGATTTTTAATTTCCGGAAAGGCACCAAATCATGAATAAGATTTTTCATATTTCACTCACGCTAGTGACTACAACGACTAGCTTGCCCAGATGTGAACAAAAGATGAAAAAAGAAAAGAAAAAAAGTGGACTAAATGTCAGCGGTACGCCATCACAGCACAACAACTCCTACAAAAAGCATAGATCTTTTCACTGTTAACACGACTTATATAAAACAATTCTCATCGGGCAAACAAAGAGACTTGTAGGAACAGGTCTTTCAAGTTTTATACTCTGTTCCAGCACCCCTGTCCGCCCAATTTTACGCGATATTTTACAGATATATTTTGTTCAATTTAGCTCCTGAAAGAAATATGTGACGATTTTTTATATGAGTTGAACAAGTATTATATAAAATATTTACTTCGTGATGCCGGGACAATGTTGGTCTGTCTAGAAAGAGCTGCAAAAATAATGGCGTCAGCTGAAGTGACCATTTCTGTTTGTCGGTGCGATGTTGGATAGACTTATGTGTGACGTCACAGACATGTGACGTACAATTACCACCTTATCATTATGACGTATCATTGCGGATCGACAAGTGGATCGTCACTGACATGTTGCAAGACCGGACATGTATTTAGTTATATGTCTTTCTGAATTAATCATATGGGTTCGTTAAACGGGAAATGGTATTAGTTTGCTGTTAAATAATCGCCACATTTTTCTGATTTGCCTCTGGGGTAAGGTGTAGTGCATTGTATAAAAATTCAGTGGACGGCTGTAGTGGGATGAAGTGTAGATAAAAGGCTATTTAAAATAAAACATAACACGGCTTTCACTCCACTCTGGTGATATCTAACAGCAAGAAATATTACGTACTTTGAATGCATGAGATCTGCTAAAAACACTAAGTATTTAGTAATATTTGAATCATGAAAGAAAAATAAAGATGCTTTATATATAGCGGCAAGGACCTCTCAGAACTATAACATCACTTAGACCTTAGGGCAGTTTCATAAGGACTCGTCTAAAACCTGGTGAACTTTAGGGAATCAGTTAACCGTGAACAAATGTTCAGTAACCTTGAACTCAGTAACAGTTGACACCTGTACATTTGGTGGCTCTTGAAAGGAAGCCCGCAGGGGTCATACATAGATGACAGTACGGGTCGTCACTTATAAATGGTCCATTAACCTGATGCTCGAGAGCATGTCGCGAGAGCAAATGCCACATGCATTACACTACAGGCAATGATATTTGCAAGGTTAGACGAAAAAAAACATAAACTACTAAACAACATACCCACCTGCGTTTCCGTACCTTGCTAAAAACTAGATATTCCAGGTTCAATTATTTTATATGAATGCATGTTTGAGGTGACTTTTATCTGTGTCGAGTAGGATTTGATTTTTTTATCAGTTTTCAGCAATATCTCCAATCAGCAGAATGATAGGATGTAAAGCGGTATATTTATATTACATGCTTAGATTTAAATTCAAAAAGATTCACGGAGTGGAGGAAAATAAGTTGCAACCAAAGCCATATTTTCACAACTAGGCAACGAAGTGACTGTATCGGGAAGGCCTGTGAAACATATATAAGTAGGCACAGGTGCACAGGCCGTAACTAGAATGAAATGTTGTAGGGGTGTCATCAAACCGTAAATTTTTTTTTTTTTACATTTTTATTGTGGAGGTAATCGCCTCTATTTTGATTGCTCACTTATCTAATTCTTAACCTAAGCATGTACATCTGCGGAGTTTCCATTTCGGTTTGGGACTACTTGACAGGACGGTAGAACTCGCTTCCTATAATTTTTATTTTGTATTCTGGTGTCACCAGGCCCCGGTGTCTACCGCACCTGTGGGTCCTGGATGTGTAACCAACCCAATTGCTGGGTCATGACACCGAGGAACCCCCAGAAGACGCACTCATATATGAGTGAGTATACAAGGTATACAGTATACAGTATACAAGGCTGTGGGGCACAGCAATCCCTGTAAGCCTGCAGAACGGTCACCCTGGGTTGGGGCCGATCGTGAAAAGCCTCAGCGCGATTCGAGACCACGACCTCCCGGCTTTGAGTCATGCGCTCTACCACTGAGCCACAGAAGCCTATTCAAACCGTAACATTTAAACATTTTTGTGAACTGTAAAGGTGTACACTCTTTTTCAAGAATAAAGGTCGTGAACAACCCGAATTTCTTTCATATATAAAGATGCTATCCTCGGTGAATCAGATGAATTAAAGCACTATTATGTTGACCAGAAGTCCACGATAGTTCTAATTAACACATTAATTTATAAAGGAAACAGGGTTTATTGTGTTTGCATGATCATTTTCTATTTGAAGTGATTGCTATCATTTGAATTCTCCAAAGCTTCACTAAAATGCGTACGGATAAACATATGATTGAAATCAATCCAGTGCCCGTTTAAGACCAAGTTACATAAAACAAAACACATCTGCAACATGGTTGTTCCTTGCACACGGATCTGAAGCCACACGGATTATCAGAGACACCATTTGCGAAGAAACTGTTGGGCAGACTGGAGCTACAATGCATTCTTCTGAAAAACAGGCATTTCCATTTAAAGCCAGCTATTCACGTACCTTTTCTGAGGAACTTAGTAGTTTGTTTTACTCTGCGTAGTTATTCATGTTCTTATAATGCCTGAGAGACGCATGCATGAGTGTCTTTAATGACAAGCTGTCAGTAAACGCGTAGTTTTAGGTTCTTTAAAGTTTACCTTAAGCAGTGAAGAAGATATTACGCACCCCTAAAGATGAACTCCGGCACCACCAAAGGTGATCTGCGGAAGCACTTATACTGATCTCTTTCGCCACTTAAAATGACCACCAGCTCCAAAGGTGATGTCGGGCACCATTAAAAGTGATCTCCTTAATAAGTAAAAGTAATCGGTGGTACCTTTACAAGTAACCTCCGGTAACTAAGACTGATTTCCAGCACCAATTTGCGTTATCTCAGCACGTCTAGGCACCAACAGAGATGATCTACGCACAAATTAACGTGATCTTCGGCCAGACTAGAGACCAACAAAGCCGATCTTAACAAAGTGATCCCTGCGATTCAAATTAGACCGTCACCATTTTCAGAATAATTCAGTAACGTATATTCCGATTTCTTTCTATTAATTACCATTAATACCCGTCAATGTGCAGTGTTAACGAAAGACAAAATCCTTACAGACCACATGGTAATGGGAACAGCAAAATTCCGCATAACCTTTTTTTATTTTTAAACTAGTACACACATCCATCCTGCCAGGGAAAAGAGCACAATAAAAAAGCTTTAAAATGGCACTTTATTGATTAATTGATCATTCCAACCACCTAGGACATTGCCATATATAAGAGGAGCGTACAGTTAAATACAATTTGCTACGTTTCGGGCATTATTGCCTTTTTTTCAATTGTTGAATTGTAGGGTATGTGTGAATTAACTAAATATTGAGAGTACTAAAATAAAAGGACTTCAGAAGAAGCTGCACTTCTTTGCCGGATTCATGTAGCTTCCGACAGGGCAATTAAAGGTTTCGGCAAAATCCTTAGAATTTCGATAAGCTCCGTTAACCCTGAAGATAAAATATTAGAACAAACTTTAGGTATATATGAAGTAAAGAGAGTAATGAGTGTCATTATGTTATTTAATAATTTTATTATACGTAATGATTTAATATGCCTTTAAAGAAACTTTAGAATACCTTGAATAATTTGTAATATGGGTTATCTTACAATATGATTTTTACAAAACACAACATAAAGAACGTTAAATTGAACGTTGATTAGATATATTAAAATATGAAAGCGGAATTAACAACGCAAGGCATTTAGTCATCCATAACTTTAAGTCACAAAACTTGTGAAGTTTAATGGATGCTATAAAGAAAGATGCATGAAAATGATGTATTTCGTTTGCTCTGCCACTAAATAAACGGAGATCCCCATCCCCTCCAAGCATTAGTGCACTATTATAGGAACCACACAAAAGAAGTCACAGTAATGATGTAGGAAGTTTAGGGACTAAATTTTAATGCTTCCATTATCATAATGTTATTACCTTGTTTTGCCAAAGCTGTGAACCCCCTCAAGTACTCTTGACTTGATACTCATATTTGGCCGGTTTTCACAAAATGCCTAGTCAAAAATAACATAGACAACTAAAGTTACTGAAAATATAAGAACTCACTCGTACAAAAAGCAAAAGTGTTAAAGGTATGTTTTTTTGTTTTAATTCCCACTAATGCAATTGAAATCAGCAATTAAAGAAAACATCCATTAAATACTTTACACCCCAATATATATTTACTACACATACTTCTACTTATAATTATAACAATTAAAATAATAATTGTTATTATTTTAATAATAAAACATTTTTCATAAATGTACCAGTGCAATGAATTTATGTCGTAATCAAGCTTATTGACGTTTTAATAGGAAGTTTAAACAGTGGACCCCCCCCCCCCACCGACACACATAATTACGACAACCATGAGTACCGAGTAAAAACAGCCCTGATTTGATCTGATCCTATTGTGGAAACTCTGTGTTACCTGGATCATATAATCAGGAGCAAGAAAGGTGGTCTTTAATGTATGGCAGCACGCAATTGTGGGGAGGTCGCAAAGCAAGGCATTCCATTATGTCACTTTATTTCAATGTATACATGCACATAATATTTCATTCCGCAAATTATGCTACCAAATTTAAAACAAAGTGATTTACCTGGGCAAAGCGTGTAAAGAGTATTTGTTCCTCATTCAGGCTAACATCCGGCAGCGTAAGAGTAGCTAGGTTGTTGGCTTCCTTGTATTTCTGGTAGGCCTAAATAATAATAAAGAATAGATGATATTTGCTATGACAATACAACATGTATTAAATAAAAATAGCTCTTAGCAGAAAAATATGATATTACGCAATGTTATTCGCTCTATGTTTGATAGGGTAAAATTAACACAAGGATATATCTAATAAAGAAAGCATTCAAAACCTGAACGATTTTGCGTCAACGATCTAGGATGTATCTCACTATAAATATATTTGTATCTTAGTATATATTTGAATGTGTGTCTTGGCGTGTGTGTATTATAATAGTCTTATGCACCGATTTCAAAAGTATTGCCGTGAAGTAATCTGCCACATTTTCGTTGACTGTCTTATAACCGTCCATCTGAAAATACAAGCATGTGCTTAAATATAATAATTTGATAAGGATAGGTATTTACACATTTCTTTGCTGACGTTCTTAACAGTGTTTTTGTTAAACCCATGCAAGCTACTAGCTCCTTTTGAAAATCCATCTCTTACCCCGACGACCGAAACACAAAATAAACGGGAGTCTTATTCCATCAAGCAAATAACACTGAGGAAATGATAAAATAAAATTGAAATATAAGCCTAACATTCGACCATTCCTTACATATGATGCCGAAGTACATTTAAGTTTACCAAACATGCCAGAAGACGGGCTATTCCATAAAACTGACTCACCTGAATCCCTTTGTAGGTATACTGATCATACTGTTTAATAAAACATTTTACACGGTTAGAAAATTTCTGCGCCGTTGTTTCATTGACAAAATTCCGTAAATAACCGTCGTGATCAAACTGGATGCCTACAATATATATTTCAAAATATTAGTATGTTAAAACACTTTTGGCATATGTGCAAACACTTAATATGGTCTTAAAACAAAAGTATTGACCAAAATAACACAGTTATACATGTTATACAAGCGACAGTCCTGCTTCCGAGCTGATTTAGAGAGATGATAAAGGACTCCTGTACTGGTTTACCCTTCCAACGCTCCAATGCACAATAGTATTAGATTAAAGCATTATTGAGCAGAATAAATCAGACAGCCGAATAAGCTCTGGCGCTCCTAAACATATATATATATATATATATATACAGATTCAATATCTAATAACGCTATTTGTTTAACGCACTGACCAGTAACCCCATATGCATGACCAATTTCGTGCAGTGCAATTGACCCAACTGTGCCATAATTCATAGCGCTGAAGATGAAGATTTAGTTATGAACTAGTTGTTACTTAAGGAGCATTTTCCTTCATCATGCCCACATATGTTTATCCGGCATACATATAATAAAATAGATACGAACGGCTGCACAAATGAGTCTATTAAATCACGTCTAACCTCGTCATAAGTATGTTTATAGTGTTCTTATTTTAAAGGTTACATCAACAAAAAAAAATAACTTGTAATCATTCAGATATTTAAGGTCATACTTCTTTAATATCAAGAGTGGGCTTGTTGATATTTGACGTATTATATACACGGTTTTGAAAAAATCAAAACTTAAAAAAATTAAACATAAAACTTACTCAGGAAAATCCAGGTCAAACAAAGGTTCTTGAAGGATTCCTGCTGTGATGGCTAAAGGTAAGATAATAGAAAGATAAATAAATATTGCAAATAATCAAATTATCTTCATTTTATTAAAATGTATTTCATGATATACAAGCCTAGTATATACAATAAAACCTCACGTAACGAACACCTAGGTTTATGTGCCATCTCGAAAGGACAAACAATTTTTAGGGCCCTGGCTCATTTTTTATATTTTTATAAGAGCTCTTTTAGACGACCACCTCTCAAATACGATTACTTCACTGAAGTCTCGATGGTGGGCGCATTTGTCGAGGTTTTGCCGTATTAGTAGAAGTGCATACCAAAGGAACAGTCGATTTAACACCTGTAACCAGTTTTATAAAATGTAAGTATAGCTATATTGTGTGTGATGGAATGCAACGTTGGTCAATTGCAATTCCATATGATTGATTGAACATGGCTAAACAAAGAACACTCCGAATATGAATTGAACTTTCCTATTCAAGGTCGGCTTCTCTTCCACTGAGTTACCTGAGATACCGAACCACATGTACTTTGGGTATTCGCACACTTTTATGGAACAAGTGAATTGAGCCACTGCATTAACATCAGAGCATTGAAACACTCGTTCATTGAATATGGAACATGAAATATAAGAATATGAAATATATAAATGGATATACATCTCGAGAAAGGGAAGGGGAGAGAGAGCGAATTACAATATATATAATTGTTAATATATATAATTGTTTATATATATATATATATATATATATATATATATATCTTGCACTTACATATTTTTAATGATTGGTGATTGTACCATGCATTCACATCAGTCGACGACATATACCTGAGATAAATAATCAAAAGTATACAGGTCAATTTGCTATCTTATTGTATAGATGATTTCTCAGAATTTAGAAAAGAATCAAAGTTACAAATTATATCTCCTGTCGACATACTTTTCTTGACGAATTTTACACCTTAATATACTCTTGTCGAACATAAATATAACTGATAAACGTTAACTATAATAGGGTATAAAATTTATGAACATTTTAGTTTACCTGCAGTTAAGATAAAAATATAAAAAAAAGTTGTTATAAATTTGATTCATTCCCATTTTTTATTGGTAGCGAAAGTATTAGACCACGTAAAGATACATCAGTTAGAGCTGCAACAAAGAAAACAATATACTCTATCGTGTTGCCATCCTCTGAACTGTCTCCAGGCAATTCAAGATGATCTACAATTCCAATCCAGTCAAACGGACCAGGACCTGTTTGTTTTCGTTTTCCACCACGAGTAGACGCCGGGTTCTGATTCCTGCCCGAATATCTTTTTAGATAACCAAGGAAGTCCTTCCTGGAGGCTTCCTTCAGACGTATAGTATTGATCAGGTAACTCTTATGCTTAACCTCCGCCTACAGTAGATAAGGTCTTCTGAATCATTAAGTGATAGAACTTGTGAATTTTATCAGTTCCTTGAATTTGAGAAACGAGCGATGTACCGGAAATAGATATGGGATATGATGACGGAGAAGGAATTAATACTTTCCATAACCACTATACATCCATGATAATATTACAATCATCAAACAATAAGTGACAAGTGAATGCAACCAATGATTTAAACAAAGTGAAATTTTGTTGCATTCACATTCAGGGTATGCTTCTATCTTTTTTATTTGTAATGATATAAAAATATGCCATTCGTGTCGTAAACTAAAATTGTTGGAACCATTCGATTGCCACTAAATCTGATCAGGTGAAATGTGGTTGGTATTTTAGAAGCCAGCAATAGCAAAATGACCTTATGCTAAAATATTTTAAACTCTGGCTTCTTTAAGAGACATAACGATCGAAGGCAAGCCATATCGATTAGCAGGACGAAATCAAATTGAAGTTATAAAGGTCTACCAACGAAACAACTAAAAACAGGGAGAGACAGGTACTTATGAAGGGAGAGGAATGCTATTTTCGCCTGTGACGTAGGATATTCAACTTTGTAATACTGATAATCATCGAGTAAGCCAAAATCATGATGGCAACAGAACCATTTTACGCTACAACTCTACCAACTGACAAGACATTGTTTTGGATTTGTCAAACACGATATAGAACAAAAGATATGCATACATACCCAATCATATATATTGTCAAGAACCTTATCGTTCATGATATATGTTCTGTAGCCAATATACCACGCTATCCCCTCATTCTTAAAAAAAGAAAGAAATTAGATCAATACCTCGCTTACGATTTTTACTCTATAGGTTCTCGTTTTGATCTCAGTGCTGAAGAAGAGACAATTTAATTCACAATTTATTTGAAATCGATTTTAGGGAATTTGCTCGTTCAGGCTACACAGACATATTCAATCCAATACTACATCGAATATGTATCTTTATATAATCAAATAGTCAATCATTTTCACAAGAAGAAAAGAAAACATGGGAGAATTGGGGAAAATTACCTTATTCAACAGTACTGATCTTGTGTCATCGTCTAACCACGTTGTCTTATTTAGCAACTCCCGGACTGCTTCCTCTGACGTTCGAAACATCTCCTCAACCTGAAATAGAATTTCACCTTAATTTTCACCTTAAATGTTCCTTGAGAGATAGAATAGAATAGAAGTTTCTTTGAGAGATTTTTTTTTTTGGGGGGGGGGATAAAATTGTATTATACATCATGTTGCTAGTCAATTCATAAAGAAATCTTTATATACCCGAATTGAAGTATAATATGATTTGTTTCAATGATGTTTTCGGAACAATGACTGGAGTTTGAATGCCAAAGATTATATTAGCAATCTATAGAAAGAAACAATGAATTTTGTCGATGGATTAATCAATATAATAGCTTTTCGCATTAGACCCCATGGGCAAATTCAAAGATACAGAATATGGTTTACCACAATGTTGGTGCCCTTGTCGTATGAACGATTTACGAAAAATCGCGACAAGACCGACGAAAAACGGCTCCTTGCGTCTTTTGTGCATTTCCGTGATCTTGGTGGTGCAACATAGATTGTCTTCTGGGTTCTCTTGAATACAATATAAAATTTAATGCTGTACTGGTCATAACGCTATACTGAGGCCATATAATTAAAGACAATGGTTCATAAATATGTCACAATAATATATAAATATATAAATATATAAATATATATATATTCGTACCTAACACCGGAATTATTGGCTACAGTGATCTCTTATTTGATCTGCCGATAAACCGGTCTTTACAAGTTTAAAGCTGGCACTTTTAACAACAACAACAATAAACAAATATCATTTTCAAAATGATTATTGTCTGGCTGTAAGAAGCCTGGACTTCTGTTTGTTTTTCAACAAGCAAGAATCTTAACTTTAAAGGTGCTGAATTTTCAGTTTTCATTGCAAAACATATAAAATATAATATAAGTGGGTCTCCCTGTTTTCATTTAAAACATCCCTAGGACACTTACCCGAAAATGTCAGCTTCTCAGATTTTAACTTCCCGGTCACTACAGATATGATATCTACCCTGCCCTATGCATATCGATTTATGTAATCTCTCATCCTAATGTTTTAATATCAGAATGGAAATACTGAGATGGGAACCAATGACCGTCTTCCCAGGTAAAAATGATAAAAGATCAATTAACATTCAGAATTTCCATTTCACGACAAGCCACCCATGATTTTACAAATCTAGCCTTATGTATTAGTTTGACTGACACAGTTTTGGCTTCAAAGGGTCAAACGTAGTTTTGCCTTGTAACTCTGATTATATATGTACTATAGGGTGCGTCTGTGGCAGAAGGCGTTATCAGTCAGTACGGCTATTAAAATCGTCCAGATACAAAAATGGGCAATGACAATCACAGTAAACTACTTGTAGTTGATGCAGATGAGATATCAGAATATGTCGGCATGTTACAGATGAATGAAAGATGGAAAAACAATGGAAAATGGTCATCCCATGGTTCCGGTGAATTATAAACTCGAAAAGTTAATTAAAGTTAGATCACTTGTCTATGTGTGCCAATAGACAAAATATTATACCCATGCACAGAAATTTAAAAACATCTTCAAATGTTTTTAAGGGTTTGTTTTATCAACATTGTCTAAAACATTTTAATATCATTTTTGTGTGTTGCGGAGGTACAGGTGTGTCAACACTAAACATGAACGTTCCTGTGCTGCATATTTTGTATGAAGTTATTGCCGCGTTTCTTATGTGAATAAACTGAAGATGCTTATAAAACAAGCCTTACCTTCTTGAGCATAGTCAGATGTTTTTCTGCTTCCGTGCCTGCATATGGCAACAGTTTACGGATACCAACCCATAACAAATAGTTCCTGACCAGCCTAAAATAGTGTATGTGTTAATATATAGTGTAATAATTGTGGTTAATATTAAACGTTCCCATTTTGCTGACGATATAAATTCGATTACAATTCCCTGAATACAGTATCCCTAACCTTTACAAAAGCTTAATCTGAATTATATACATCAGTGGCTGTTCAATATTTAACCGCATTGACAATATGTGAAAAAATGTTATCATCTAATTTTATCTGTCCTTCGTCTTTTGCAGCAATATTATTTTATTGCCTGCCTTACCTTTCATCCATCATCTGAAACATTTTGACTGCACTACGGACATAGTCTTCGTTAAACAGGACGACCTCGGTTGATGCTTCAATCTTGACATCCACTTCTTCGAAAACTTTGTTTAAATAAGATACCCAGTCGAAGGACTGTGTACGAAATTCAAACAGTTAAGTATAAATTCAACTTTCAAATACTCTGAAACATCCATAAAATAAAATATTTCCTTCAAATATTTTTAAAAATGTTTCTAAAATTAAACTGAGATTTCATTTGAATTTACAAAACATTGTCAACATTTTCCGTGCCTGGATATATATATATATATGTTAATATATATACCGATTAAACCAGGTATTTTACTTTATAACCTTTCCTTCGGGGGAGAGTTATCTTTTTTCATGTGTGACCAACTCATTTTTACCTTATCAACGGTTTTATACAGTTGGCCAACAGTAATCCTTCGATAGGTGGACTTAAGATCCATGATATCTGTTTTCTCCTTCTGTAAAATCTACAAGTAAAAAGCCAGATTCTAATAAATAATGTTGTGTCATGCATGAATGCTTAAGCATCCATCTTTCTACTAACGTTTGTGACATTTGTTATGTTAACTCTAAGTACACAATAAGATTCCTTTATGATGCTAAATATAATCGGTTTATAAAGCACCCCTGTCATATACCAATCCATTTACAATCAATTCAAAGTTTGTTTCAGATTTATATTACGTCTTATAAAATAAAACATATATATCATTTAAAACCTTGTACAAAGTTCTCTCTGAAGGCGTATGTAGTTATGAAATTCAGATTAGGTTCCATAGTATATTTAACTATGGAAATTCCACTTTTAAGAAAAGTACTCAATTTGAAATACACAGGAACACCAAGCCATTTTTTACATTGAAAGTAAAGTTTCTTTTCAGAGAAAGAAATGTATTAATGAATAATGAGACTTTTGGATTTTGTCATGAAGTTTATTATTAGTTCATTAGTGCTTTAAATATCAACCTTTAATGTGGGCTGTCTTTTAGTCCGAAAAAAAATATATATAACAGATTTAAGGTGTTACCTTCCTGCAGCTTCAGATAATATTTGGGGCTTATTTCGTGGTTTGTGTACAAAAACGCATATTGTGGGGTATTTGAATTTGCGGAAAGAGAATGCAAACGATACCAATAGTTGCCTACTTCATCAACGCAACGAAGGCGGGAACCTAAACATGCGCAATAGGCCTACACCTGTGGCTCGACTTTGAAGCTTTTCACATGGTGCGCCTGCACCATGGTCAGTCTATCAGTGCTGAAAAAAAACGAGCCCGTTCCAGCCTGAGGCTAAAAAGGGAATTATTTAGTTAGGACCGAAACATGCCAGGCGATTTGTTATCACACTTATACATACCAGATCCGCAGAAACCGGAACCCCCAACTCAATCATAAGAAATTTAAAAAGGGGACGTCCACAAAAAAAAAAGAGTTTTAACATTTTGAATAAAGTACATGGCGGTATTCACATGTAGCTAACATTCATATACAGCTATTGGTAATTTATGGAGGAAGTACCACGTAACTGAATAATGGCTCAGTTATATGCACGCATCTGTAGTCGGCAAAATTCGGAATGAGTGTGCTTTACAATCGCGTCTGAGGGTTATGCAAATGAGTTTACATTCCCTTATCTTTCAAGTCAATGAAAAGCCTTGCCGCAGGAGCCGTGGTCACGAACATTAAGACATATGTATGTGTACCTTTCTCGCCATTTTAGAAGTACCGCGTTGCGCGATAGAACTGTGGTATTGTTCTTAAATGGTTCAACCCGAAATGTTGAAAGAAATGAAATATATAAAGATATATTATCAGTTTAAAGAAAAGTTTGATATTGTTTGATGGAAAACACTAATCGTCGTTTAAGTGGGCCATGTTTGTGAGATGTTAGGGGAATAATGGCATGGACAACATCATATTTATATAATTCACCTAGTATTAATAGAACCTTGCAGGAAAAAGTAATTAAGCACATTTTATAAATTTATACTAACGAACAATGTTATTTACCTTCACTGAAAACTCATCAGTTAACGATAATTATCATAAAAGAAATCGACCACCAGCTGCAGTCAAGATTTTCTATGACCGTGTGATTTTTTTATAATAGGCATCATGAATTCGTGGATTTTCTTAACAAACGAAAATAAAATTACAATAATTATGTCTGTATGTACAGGATGTAAACTGGACTCTTTGTGCAGGAACGATTAGAAAGAAGGAATATATCTGTATTTTTTTATCTAACAAAAATTAAGAAAATAAACCTTACATTTGCTAGCGATGTCTCGAATTTCATTATCTGGTAGGCATCTTTTGGGATATTCATCTTTGGTCCTCCAAGCATAGTTGCAACATCTCTAATGAAGATTTCATAAGCACCCCGCCTGGAGAACTCCATTCCGTAATATGCCGGATGCATGCCAAGATCCCCCTTTCCGATCTGCGTTAAAGGGTTTCAGAATACAATTGAATTCTTTACATTGCAAATGCATTTTACATCTGCGTAACATGAAATGTATCAATGCAATGAATAAGATGCAATTACAACTTCTGGATGAATCTGTAAATTGAAATTATTTACAAATGATCCATATATAATATTTTAAAATACCCATAGGTCGGGTATAAAATAGTATAGCAACTACATTTTATGCAAGTATATCCGGATGCCTCCTACTTATAATTCCAGACCATATCCGGACCATATGAGCAATATATTAGCTTTTATACCTTTTCAAGAGGTTTTCGAAGAAGATGAATGTGAAATGAATGACTAATATCATGTTTTAACTTCTGTAAGTATTTACATGTTTATATTTATTAATATGTCATTTTTTACAACGGGTTGGTAACACAACTATCATTTAACGGGCATTATTGAGTAAAAAAAATGATTACGCTTTATGTTATTTGTTGTACAGGCCTACCGTCTTTGAATTATGAAAGAAAGCGTATTAAAATAAGTAAAACATATAGGTTAAAAAAAAAGGTTAATATATAACCTAGAAATCTGCATTCTTATGAAAAAAAACTTCTGCTATTCTCTTATTTGACCTGCGTTCCTCGGTTCATCGGGCATAACTATGACTATTCCTTTATTGCGTTCTAGGATTCGTACCATGTGGCGAATACAAACCAAAACCTAATTGATTCTTCATTGGTCTATTTCCGAAGTGGCCTGAAAAGTCTGTCATGATGGCGTGAGTTGCGTTATGAATGAATAAACACACACACACACACACACGGTTTGGGACGAGCCCATACAATGCAGATAGAGGCAACCAAGTAGTGTTCAGAACAGATATCACCATCTGAATAAAAAGGGAATTATAAAAAGATACAATATGATACATTTACCAGAAGTGTTATCTTTTTATCTTCAGCCGCAGATATAAGTGTGACAGCAAAGATTGGGTGTATAGACAAACGATCAAGCGCCAGCATGACGTCAGTGAGCTTTCTGAACTTTGAAGACACGGGTTGATGAATCATAGGCCAGCCACCGAACGTTTCTTTTGCCACTGCTCTCAATTCTTTTATACCATGCTTTTGTAGATAATCTTGAAATACATACACACACACAGACATATATATATATATCTATATATATATATATATATATATATATATATATATGACTGAAAATGCTGAGTCAATTTTAACGGACACGTTAATGTCTTCTTGACTTATAATACATTTGTTTGAAAGAAAATCACGTAGTGTTCAACTGCAAATAAGGCCGTGATGGAACACCTTAGAAATACGTCTCTTTTTTCAGAAAAATATGTCCACTTTAAAACAACGATTATTTGGAATATATTGTTTTTTATGAACGGATTCAGGGGTATCTTATACATTTCAACCAAACTCAGTTAATTGTTTCAACTGACCTGTATTCATGCATGACTTATATAACCTCCTGGTTTTTCCAAATGATTTTGGGTCTTTTTTTGTGGTGGGAGCTTCCATGGCGTCTGTAACGATAAAATCAATTATTATTTCAAAACAAAACATGCGTTTAAAATCGAATAATTATTATATGGGTTCACGAGAAAAACAAGATACCTCTTCTAGTGTTGTTTTGGTTACCTTTCAAACTGTCTAGAATTTCGTCATTTAGTTTGCCCAGTTGCGTAGCCGATGTAGCTTCCTTTGGAACAGGATTATTGTCCATCCATTTTCCGCATGCAAACTGGTAAAAATTCTCACAAGGATCGGTTGTAAAATCAATGGACGAGTGAAGTGTACGAGCTAAAAATTCAATTAAAAACACAGAATGCTTATAAATTTACAGTAGTACATATGGCTTCATTAGCTAATGAAGAATCAAACCGCGTCAAGTAGGGAAAGTGCATTCTATCTCGACAAAATTCAATGTAATTAACATTAAACATGCTTCTGCATTTACTGTGTGATAGATAAATTTTAGGCGGAAAAAAGTTCAGGTATATGCTAAAGTCTTTCCCCCTTTCTCCTATCCGCACATCATATAATTAAAATTGTTTAACATAGTTATTGATGATAACATTTTCCTCCGGTTTATCGATATTTTATGGTTTTACCTGCTCGCTGACAACCTTCAGTATTACACGTCCCATCAGCCAGACCTTTCAAAGTAAAATATAGAAGTAGAGGATGGAAATAATTACATGTGCATATATGTCCATCATACATCATAATGCAAATATGGATTTGGGAATTACAATATTTTCATGCCATGGTGTGCAGTTACACAAACAAACAGTAGATGCGTAACATCGTATTTCTCTTAAACCGTCCTGGCAATGCGATGCTTTTTCATGAATATGAAAAGAAATCGGAAATGTGTGATTTCGAAACGGATTTACAAAAAATGTTAAGAACATACTGTCAGGGTAGGGCTTTGTTAACAGCGTCATTGTAGCGGAGAGGGATGTGACCTCTCAAATCCAAAGACAGTCTTTCGGGTCTTTGTGTACGGGATTCGATGCGGCTTTGCTTTTTCAAAAGAAAGCTGCATATGTCTTTTCAGTAGTCTCGCCAGCACTGAGACTGCATTGCCTTCTCAACATTTTTTTGGCTTTATTTTAATTGGGGCTCCGTAGAAAAGGCGATTTCAGATGCCCTCGCCAGACTTCATTTAGAACTTAGATGATATATTTTATAACGTTCCGCAAATATTGAATCCGGATATCGAAGTTCAAATTTTGAAAAGGTCAGTGTGGACAAGCTGTATTGCAGATTTGCACAGACACCATCAATCGGAAATACAGGGCGCTAAGTTCGTAACCTGGTCAAACAGGCAAGCTACCTTGAAGTGTTAGTCTTTGGAGTACTACCATCTCGGGGCAACTGTTGTAGGGCTCAAATGCTTATATTATGAGATATGGTACTGACTGATAATGGAGTCTAGTAAGTCCTTAATCTGATTGTAGGCTACTTTATCCTATCGGACCAGGTGATATTACCCTCTACTAATGTTTCTTATATTCTGAAGCTTTATCCCGTATTTTTTAAGTACTCTTGTATATAAGTTTACAGCGTGATTTATAAATGTGCCTTTTTTCAGTTCAGATGGTAATCAGCTACCATATCTTTTCCTCTCAGTTACATTTTACCGGACAGGAACGGAGACGAATGAACGTTCACCAGTAACGCCCAGAAACATACCATCTTGCGATTCTGATGTACGTGGGATGGTTCTGCGACTGAGGCCACTATGGTTGAAATTCAGATAAATATTTGAATTGTCTTTTTGTAATTTGTCACATGCCTTTCAGTTTTGAGCAGGGAAGTCAAGAACTCGCACACACATACGTTGAGTGAACTTGTTCAGGAGCTAAATGTCGGTGTCCATTTCAGAAAGGGTAACTTAAATTGGGCTAATATTAAAGAAACTCTTTATGTAATGAAATATTAATTTCAGTCAAATTTATTAATGTTAACCTACATAACATTTTCCTAGTTTTGAGGAATGCACAAACAGAACACTACAAGATTTTGTATTTTGTTGGCGATAAGAGGTTGCAGCCATTTTAAATATTGGTAAAGTTAGGTGCAAAAGCGAAATTTCGATCCTTGGCCTGTCAATCACTTGCATCCAACTATCACCTGAACCCGTCGGCAAATAGTAAGGTGCAAGTGTCATTGAATATCAGCCATGCCGACTATAGTTTACTGTATATGAAAGCCAAGTTTAATAGCTTAATTTACCTGATAATTATCTAATTAGTATCCAAATGCAGATGTCCCTGTGAATAGTCTGTTATGTCATAGTGTCCCCGGCTTTTCTAGCTTGTTGATTGTATATTGTATATTGATTTGTCACCGTATTTTATACCAAACATGTCATTTCTGCCATATCCTCTTCCAATCGATACATACATTACCCAATAAGTTACATTACATCCCTAATGAAGCATTGTTCTTTTATCAGAACTGTATTTTTAACAGTATATGTTTATGGCGTTATTTCCCAGTAACCATCAATGCCTAAAACATAGTATAGTATGTCTGAGTAAACATGTTTTACATCGCAGTAACAAAATTAAACTCTACTTGAAGTACTTTCAAACACTGCATGAAGTACTTTCAGGGATCACAACGATCAAGTGAATGATACTCTAACATCAAACAAATCAGTGCATGTCAAGTTCTGGTGTCACTTGTATCACATGTTCCAGGGGCATGAATTGGAGTTCACGAAAGGTGAGCATACTGGAGTGGGCAACCCCCTCAAGTAATGTTAAACATTTTGAAAATTTAGGCTGTAAGTTTACAAGAAACTTTATACCAAACTGGGTATATTTTGATATACAACGCTAATTCTTTGATTTTCTATATTCTCTAGGTGGAATAAGGGGACGCGAGCTCTCCGCGGACCTTTAAATCCGCCCAAACAAAGCTATTTAAGTACATTACCAATAACCCTGTGAATCAAGTTTCTAATACGTGTTATGGATGGTATAGCAATTGTCATTATAAACAAAACAATAACACTCATTACTATTTTTGCCAGATACAATAATTCATTTGAATTTATTTAATATATTCACCTGATTAATGCTTATATGACTGTAAATCCGTAATCCAGATTTAAATACCTCTCATATAGAGGAAAGGGGAGTGAGTTATAAAACAAGTTTATTTATATAACGCACTTAATCTTGAACTCACCCTGGTTCACAAGCCCCAGGAAGCTGAGGAAACACACTGGTAGCGAAAGCCTCATCTTGCCACCAAGGCGACGCAGAGGTTGAATGGGGTAGAGTTTCTGTGAAGTACAGGACCGTCGAGGTACATTAGCGTAACGGAATTCAAAAGGGTGTCGCCGAACCGTTTCCGTTTCACACAACGAAAGACCTTTCTGACCTGCAAAGATTGCTTTCAGTTATAAGGATGCAGATTGTGAAATACTGCAATATGTGGAAACCTTATTTTATGAAAAAAAAACTTCCTTAGACAGTCCAGGTGAGACGTAATCTCACATGACTATAATACGGTTATAGTAGACATTTTGCCAAAAGATAAAATGAAATGCCTCCTGAATAAAACTAATGTTAAAGGATGCCCGTGTCATGAGACCAGATGATCGGCAATCTGACCTGTAATATTGAGGTCAATATACCGTTCCACAAACCCTTTTACCATGTGTTTACAGACCATTTCTCTATATGTCATATTTAAACAAAACATTCTATTTTATTATTTTTTGTAGTGACAACTTTATTAGACCATTAAAAATAATTCTCAGCTTTGTTATTTTACCATTTTACCTTTAGGACAGGTCACCTGTATCCCTGCCTGACTGGTTTTGTTTTACCAACAGTCATTTTTGGATATTTACATGACATGATGAAATCAGCAGCCTTCATCTGAGGCTTATTTTGTATGTATGATACTGGATCCTATATTTTGGAAAATATGGACGGTTTTCTCATATTCGAATACATTTCCACTGAGACATTGTGTTAGGAAGGCGTTAATTCCACCTGTTTATTTGGGTTCATTAATCCTCTAACCAATACTGACCAATATTACCAATATCTCCTTCTTCATACATAACTATTACTAAACTTATCACATTTTCTGAGCAAAAAGCAGACATTAAGGGTTGAAAGCACTATAAATAGAAGCACCGACTTGTGAATCTTAGACAGTTCTGAAGAACATTCAGAACAATACGTACGTTATATGTAGTGGGTAAAATTACTATAGCAAATAATATCATTAGTATTATAGTATACCTTAAAACGTTAAAATAACTACAATGCTGTTTCAAATACTACATTGTTGTAATCAGTAATATATGTATTTTCATCATTATAATAGATATTCCTAATGGAGGAAATTCAAGTACAGAATTGCTGTTTATATACAATATACAACTGATAAAATTACCAAGTATCAATAAGCCTATGGTGCACACAACGCTGCACTATAGCTTATGCATGCAAATAGGAGCTCAGACATTTTGTCCTTAGTGTGTATTTATCAACCAGAAATTCCTTAAGGTAATAAGATTACAGACATCCAGCTGATACATTTTATAACGTTTCAAGTGACTGGCATAGAATATTATGAATGCATTAGTTTCAATATCTCTGTTTGTATGGTCATTGATAAATTCATAAATTGGCTGAGATTATCTGAAGGATGGATAAGAAACAAATAAAATAAAATAACATGTAAAAATAAAGGTCACTTGAAAGGACAATCTTAGCATTCGACAGGCGACCTTGTTAAGAACTACTTTCGGAAATGGCGGGCTGTACCACGGAAGACTTTGGACCAGGCGACCCTTCGACTAACGTCATAACATGGATGACGTCGACCTGCATGGGTTCTCGCGGAATTCCCAAGTGAGGCGATATGTATTAACTGTACTACGTCCACCCAGGGCGTGGGCGTTTTGTTAATATTACTAAATATCCAATCAGGATGTAAATACACGGTTCTGGCCTTAGCGACTCTATACATTGTCGTCCCATCATATATAGCATCTCTCCACACGTTCCTACGTATATTGTGTTAAGTAACCTTCATTATCTCTCTAACTGGTATCTTCTCTCCCACAGTTTATATTTTTCTCGCCTTTAAAATATAAACTGGATACTTGGAATTTAATCAAAATTAGGTTATCTACATCCCTCGCCTTCATATAACTACTTATAACTACTAAGTTACTTATCTGTTCAACGTGACAATGTTGATCAAAATCAGGCGATATATGTTGTAAGCCTCAACAAGCAATCATAAGCGGTCTTTTATAATATTTCACACAGATTTTCTACTAAATAACACTTTTCTCTGTATGTAAACATTTAACAACAAAATGATCTGCATTCATTCGTTTTCTCATTTAAGTTATATGGCGGTGGCAGTGAATGCACGGTTCAATCAACAATCACTAAAAACAGGTAATGCAATGTATATATATATATATATATATATATATATATATATATATATATATATGTGCATAATTACAATTGATATATAAACATAATATTTAAAATTATATCTATTTTGCTATGTTTGTATGTCTGTTTATATATATATATATATATATATATATATATATATATATATATATATATACATATAAAAATTTATCCAAAGTCCATAGTAAATGTCCAATATTCAATGAACCGGTTTTCCTGTGCTTTTGCTTTACACGGAAATCCAATGTCAGCACTGAGAGGTTAAAATAAAAACAAATACACAGGATACTTGTAGTTTTGTATCTCAGCTTTATTAGTGGTAGAACGGCTGACCAGAAATAGGGAGGTCATGGGTTAAATTTAAAGTGATCTTTTTGCATCCATGTTCATCAGCCATATGCAATTGACGAGCATGGTACACATATAGACACTCATATACTATAGGGTGTACTTAAACCATATCTTAACAGTCGCAGACTTAAATATACTCTTCCTTCTTGTGAAACCTTTTGCTCGAATATATATATATATATATATATATATATATATATATATATATATAATCAAAGCAATATACATATAAATTCAATACATCATAGTGAAAGTGCTCGACCATGCCGGGGAGCATTAATAATGTATCATATACAGTTAGTTTTACTTTATGTACTACAGAACTCTTTCGTGAGTACAGCTACCTAGCCGGCTCACTCTTCAGGTACTAACTCCTATATATATATATATATATATATATATATATATATATATATATATATATATATATATATATATATATATATATACAATCGTATATCTTGACGATAATGAAGGCTGTTTTAAGCAAATAAAGGGCATTCGATCATTGATAATATTTATTTTATCTTTCTATTATTTATTTATCTATTTATCTTACCATTTAGATATCACAGCGGTATTACTCCAAGCCCCTTTGTTCGACTTAGATTTTCCTCAGTAAGTGTCAGCTTTGATATAGGCAACAGATAACTCAAATGTAAGCGCCTCTAATACAGTAAGTTTTTAATTTTTCGGATTTGTGTGTTTGGTGCCTTCTATTCAATTATCAACAAGCTCATTCTGAATGTGGAGTCCGTCCATGGCGATTGACTCATAACTGCATCTTTATATTTCAGTGCTATGAATTTTGGCTCAGTTGGGTCCATTGCACTACATGAAATTGGACATGCATATGATCCTACAGGTAAGGGTACAACGGGACAAAAATGCATGTTACAGATTTAATTCATATATATATATATATATATATATATATATATATATATTTATGGTTCTGGAGCATCCGAGAGTTAGTCTGTATGACTTATAGAGTTAAAAAAAAAACACCTTTCTGAAAATTCTTCACAAAGTGACTACAGTATTTGGGTAAAGCGCTTGACGGAGAAATCAAGCGACTTAAATTAAGTACAGAAGTCATACTAGCTCGTTAGATGAACCCAGTTACAGAGCTGCCGCTAGATTTTTTATATTATTCCCTGAAAGTTACTTGACTGTTTTCTTCTGGTCTTCCTGAGTTATATATATGTATCCTCTGGGAACTAACTGTATATGAGCAAAACCGGACCCCTTTCTATCAACTAGGTAAAATAAAGATTACACACTAGTGTCAGGAAAAACATAACTCAAATTTATTTACTGTAAAACCACAAAAGTATGATATACGTATAATAATCTGATATTCCTCGGATATATTCATAAAATGGTCCACCAGATTTATAAAGATACAAGAAGATGAATATATTAACAATATTTTCACAATAAAGGTTTGTACTGTAAGGCATTTGGATAATCGCTTCTTCCTCATCTAACCACATATCATTTTATAGTAACTGTTTGACAGGAGGTCACGGAAACCGGTACGTGTATAGTATTAACACAGACGCACACCATCCTACACACCATCCCACACTCGCATATCTATACCACAGTCTATTGTAGCGCACATTATCCAGGTCATTTGACCCTGGTAATACTTATCCTTCCATGTCTTTCCTAGTTCAGAAGGAGGAACAAATATACAAAGGATATTGTCCATTATAGCTCAGTTTCAGGCGCCGGAGCTGGGGCTTACAAAAAGTGTTCACACTATCTCAGTCTTTTTTTATGTTTAAATGTCAAACATATGTATTATTGTAACATCATATAGGATATCCATTTTACTCAACACTGGAAAATAAATGAAATGCAATGCCCAATAGTTTGGATATAGTCGATTTACGTAGCAAAAACATGCAGTACATATGTCAGTCTTAGCTTTGCCGTGATTACTCCTTTTTGTGGACCATGCTGCGGCAAAATCAAATAGAAATCTGCATTTTAAGGAATGTAAGCCTCCGCCGTAACGGTAACCCCTTGTGCGATGCTCCCAAAATCGTGTTTGTTTTCATTTATTCAGCCCAATGCAACCAGGTTCATTAGTGCATACCTAATTGTACATTTGAACATGTACATTTGTCATAACTTCTTGATAACGTAAGTTATATAGGTTGTACTGTAAGTCGTTCAAAGAATGACTAAAGACAAAAACTACACTAAGGTCCGTGGGGTGGTGGTGGGGGGGGGGGGGTATCTAAGTGCAACATTTGTCTGAACCTTTAAGAAAAGGCTGCGGCTGCTGAAAAAAGGTGTGTGTGTGGGGGGGGGGGGGGGGGGGGTCCACTGGATCCGCTTCTGCTTCTGGGTCAGACCCAACCTTCCAAATCCAACCCTCTAGTGACAGTAAATTAGGCAAGTAGCCTAGCATTTTAGTACATGGCAGATGTACAGAGGGACAAGCAAGTACCATGCCTGTAGGCTTAATATTTACAGGTGGTTGATGTTTCAAGTATATCAAATGGACACAATCCCCTTATAAAACGTGTAGTGTCAGTAAAACCTATAGCAGCAGGGTATTCCATTCACTATAATAAAATGATATCTCGGCTACAACGTGTCCATGGGCACTACGAGAATGGGCCAAGAAAGAATCGAATATATTCAGGTATGGATCCAGCATCTTAAGTGTGTAAGAATGAACCTAAAAATATGGGCCAAAATAAGTAAATGCAAACACGTTCTCGTAGCCTCGTCCGCCTCGCAGGGCTGTCCCCCATCCCCTGACCAATTAAAAAAAAAACATTACAGACAGGGTGTCGCCAGGAGGGTATGGTTCCATTCCCGTTCGTATGTGTTTGTGTGTTTAATCACAACATAACTCGCGCAGTCATAGACGGAATCTCATTAAATAATCCAGCCATTTTGGTAATGAACCAGCAAAGAATCGATAAGATGTTCGCATGGAACGTCATCATGAAATATTCCCAAATGTAAATTCACTTATTCACTGATGAACCTGATAATATGGGCCGGATATGTGAATGCATGCACAGATTGGAGAGAATCCCACAATGGGAACCCCCCTTCCTTCCCACGTACTCACACACACATGCCGGAGGCTTGCATTCCTTGGAGTGCATATTTCTTATAAATCCTCCCTTATAATAGTGGGAATTTCTTAATCTGGATTTCTGAAACTGTAGGATCCTTGACATCTTTATTTTTTTCTTTTTTTATAGATTCATCATGCGCTTTTGAGGAACGCATGTTAGCATCAATATTTACATCAGTAAAAAAATATTAACATATTGCCACCTTCATGAATTATATTAACCAATCAAATCATGAATTGAATACACACGAATCAGCTTTTGATTGGAGTTATCCATGAATGTGGGGGAAACCTTAAATCGATTTTGCTTGTAGTCCTTATTTAGGAGCTACTTTAAACTTTGTTGAAGGACACGTACTGACGAAGTCAATTGGAACGATATTTTCAGCACGTAGGACAATTGTCTAAAAAAACTGTACATAAAAATCATTTTCAGTCATTTTTTTACAACATATTTTGTACACATTCACTTTGGTTACATAAGGTTTTAAGAGAAGGTATGAATAAGAGAACATCTTTATACTACAAAGCTACGCTTCGCTGAATCAGCTTTGAGAAAGTGAAGATGACAGAGTACGACGTCCTTAAGTATACTGTAAGTCACGCAATTCGATTCCTCGCAATTCCCAATAGCAATTTGTATCAAAGTACGTAGAGGATATGTCTGACTAACGACGGGGAAGTGAGGCGAAGCGGGGCTTACTGTAGCCCATTAACCTTGGGCTTGACCTTGTCTCTATTAAGAGACAGCGTTCAATGAAAATTTGCACTCACCCTTCTACAGGTTCATCGCTGGGGCCGACACCAGCTCTTTATGCGAAACGGACCTTACTGTAGCACATCTTTCTTTGGCGGGGTCCCTAGCTATATAATTTCTGTAGCCTTCACAATACTGAAGGTTCATCGCCGGGGCCGACCCTCGTCCTATTAAGTGACCGACAAATCTTGGGAAATAAAACATTACACGCTAAATAGAGAATATTTACCTCAGATGAGACATTAACGCTTATATTTTTATTATTTCTACGTCATGAGATTGGGTTAGTCCCTTCCGCTTTACTTGCCTGGCCCCTGTCGTATTACCGCTTCCCTAACTGAGCGCCCACCCCACCCTGTCTCACTTGATGCACGCGTACTTAAGAACAGTTAAGGTCATATATTATGCACTATATATTAGATAAATGCCCGAGGTCGTTCACGATGAATAAGCGCCTGCAACACCTGCTTGTATTCCGACTCGTATTTCCTTATTGCGAGGCTACGTGCAGTGCAGGCTTAAATATATCTAGCTGTAACTATAGCCTTGACTTCTAAACGATGCATACCTGCATAAAAGGGACATACTCAGGATCAATATTATGCCTATTCTTTTATACTATCAGTTTTTTTTTTTTCAGATTTCCTTTATATAAATGCTTCCCAGCAGAACCCTACAAGCATATTAACGCCTTGTTATGACTGTGCGTGCTGGTAAACAGTCCACGTGTGTGTGTTTGTTTACCTGACAAGGCCGCGTGACCAGAGGTCCGAATCAGAGAGGCATTACGCGGTGTTTCAGTCAGCGGGAACATGTATTATATTTTTTTGCCAAGTCAGTCAGGGCATCTCCTGATTGACACGTGTTATGGTTCCGCGCTGCACACAGCCCCACGCACTGTGTTTATGTTGACACCCGCGATCGCGCCCGGTTCACTGTTTTCAAACGGTTTCAAGGCAATATTTTGGCTGGTACGTCAAAGAAAAGAACCTGTTTTTGTGTTAACTCAACATACGTTATAGGTGATTGGGCCTCTTTAACACGGGAAACAGTCATAAACAAAGTATGAACATGAGAGGTGCAAACCACATGCAGTAACATGATTCACACACGCCTCCAAGTGGCGGCATACAGGGGTGGGAAAAAGACCCTGGGTGTTAAGTGAAAGCGGTCCAAATACAATAACATTGTATTTGTAACATCGCCGATATCCACAATCAAACATGTGCTGTGTGACGCTTATTCAATATACGGAAACATGTCCAGTCATAAGATATGCAATAGTTTCAAATTGGATAAATGTACGATTGTTACATAAAAAAAAACAATTAGATAAATAAGAACAGCATTATAATATCAATTAACGTTACACACAAGGATGATCAAGATGACAGGTTCAAACACTATATATACTAAAGAAACTACTCCTTGTTATTTATCACGCTGACATATGTTGTACTCTCTTTTACTTATTAGTAGATGTCTGTGGTAAGCTTTACAATAATTTGTAGTTTTATACCATCGGCCAGCCAACTTCATATTATTTCTCGGCATCGATCCCGTGTTAAATGGGGGGGGGGGGGTTGCAGTTAATAGGCACCTTTTCTAACGGTGGCTCGTATAGGACACACAGAAAATTATTTTCATCTCGTTCCCACGCGTTAGTATCGATAATAGATAGACATTACAATAAGACTCACATCTGAAATCCTAAAGGCATGTTTCTTAACACTGGATTAAGATTATGGTCAAATATCTGCATGCGTGTGGAGCGCTCTTAATACGCTGAGAAATGAAATGGTTCAACAGCGACTTTTATACAAAACTCATTGGCCATGTTTGTTCAGAGAATATGTGAGCGGGGAAGGGGAGGGGGTGGTAGGATAAAGCATGTGCCATACGAAATTTTCATAATATGAAATACTTAACTAAAAATTTTATTGTGGAAAGATCTGAGAGAGAAATTGAGCACTTTTCTCGTTTAAAGGATTTAATTCCGTGAAAGAGGGGACAAAAGGTGGCCCACTAGCTCTGATTAAAAAATGAGGGGAAGTGGACCTTTAATGGCTGACACCTTTTGTTGTAATTTTCCCCAGAAATAACACACACCGACATGTATTTTTCCTGGTCGGTATATCCGAGGTTATATACCCTAACCCTAAAGATTTTCTGGGAAGTTAAAATACAAATAAGTGTTTCAGTTTATTGATCTCATATGTGTAGTACACAAGGTTTTATATTACACTTACCCTCAATAAAGTTTTCCCGAATACATAAAATAGGTAAATTGAACAAACACAATGAAATCTTGAACTAACGCAATGAAAGCCGCTGTAAAATTTACCTCAAAGCATTCGGCGTAAACGCACATAAAACATAAATACATACAACTATAATTAAGTTGCATTTACACTCTGAAATATAACGGACAACAGACATTCCTATCCATGTATGGGATTTAATTATCGCGTAGGAACGAGATACTGTCGCGGGGGGAACGGGATAACTGCCCCCCTCCCAAATGTAATCGCCCCCCCCCCCCCACTCCCTGTTCCCACGCCTTCACCCTCCCTTTCTGTCTTTTTTTAATAAATAATTTTTGAATATACTCCATAGAATTATGTTTACATATTTGCCTTGGTTTGTTTTTATCATTGAAGTATTATAAAGTTATATTATATATATATATATATATATATATATATATATATATATATAATTCTAAGTAGATTTCAGTGCTTGGATCATAGTGCTCGAAACAGCTATGTAAGGTATAGAGCAGGTTAGTTAAAGTTTTAAAATATATCATATATATATATATATATATATATTTATATATATGAATCATTTTGAGATAAACCATTTGGGCCATGTAATGTACATATGTACATGGATGGCACAGGTTTTTAGCTCAGCTGACTTGCAGTCAAAAAGACCTGTTGATTTTGAGGTGAAAAGGTTCAAAGCACCCACTTCTTGCGTGGAGTCATTTTCAGGCAAACTTTTCAATCTATACCTTCCATCTGTCATATATGGCTTACCAATAAGAGAAAAAGCCTATTGATGTTGATTTCAAAAGGTCATTTGATTTTTAGGTCAAAAGGTCAGGTTCACAGCACCCACTTCTTGCGGCTCTGAGACCAGTGTTACTTTTCTTTCAGAAATGATGCAAATTCCATATCGATTTGCATGGAATATTACATTTCTTTTCAGTTTACATGCCTCTCACGTGAAAACAACTGGGACTTATTTCTTTTGGTAATATAGGTCCGCATTGTGCATTTTTTTTTGGAGGTAAGGGAGTTAAATATAATGCAATTCATTTAAGGGAGAACGGTAGGAAATATATTGTATGCTTAATATTTAGATTGATTAGAATATAACAGTTTCTTGTATAATTGCCTAATGTGTAGGCCTAATTATATATGCTTGAAATCAGGTCAGTGTTCTGTAAATTTTTTAATGTTTTTTTTTTAATAATTACATTTTAAACTTCATGAAAGTTTGAAAATGATATTTCCTTTGCCTCTCAGTATATTTGTTTCGTCTTTCATACCATGCACGCCAATGGTCTTGAGTAAAATTACTCAAGACCTTGAGTAAATTTTGTTAATTCAATATTTGGCAAAGTATTTGTGTGGTGCAACATGTAATTAAAAGTGGCTAAATGGTCAAAACCCCCTCTAACACCTACATCGATTTTGTGCCTACGCGCTCTGAAGCCCGATAAATTGCAGAATTCCCCCCCCCCCACCACACACGGTTTCAAGGCAATATTTTGGCTGGTACGTTAAAGAAAAGAACCTGTTTTTGTGTTAACTCAACATACGTTATAGGTGATTGGGCCTCTTTAACACGGGAAACAGTCATAAACAAAGTATGAACATGAGAGGTGCAAACCACATGCAGTAACATGATTCACACACGCCTCCAAGTGGCGGCATACAGGGGTGGGAAAAAGACCCTGGGTGTTAAGTGAAAGCGGTCCAAATACAATAACATTGTATTTGTAACATCGCCGATATCCACAATCAAACATGTGCTGTGTGACGCTTATTCAATATACGGAAACATGTCCAGTCATAAGATATGCAATAGTTTCAAATTGGATAAATGTACGATTGTTACATAAAAAAAAAACAATTAGATAAATAAGAACAGCATTATAATATCAATTAACGTTACACACAAGGATGATCAAGATGACAGGTTCAAACACTATATATACTAAAGAAACTACTCCTTGTTATTTATCACGCTGACATATGTTGTACTCTCTTTTACTTATTAGTAGATGTCTGTGGTAAGCTTTACAATAATTTGTAGTTTTATACCATCGGCCAGCCAACTTCATATTATTTCTCGGCATCGATCCCGTGTTAAATGGGGGGGACCTTGAGTAAATTTTGTTAATTCAATATTTGGCAAAGTATTTGTGTGGTGCAACATGTAATTAAAAGTGGCTAAATGGTCAAAACCCCCTCTAACACCTACATCGATTTTGTGCCTACGCGCTCTGAAGCCCGATAAATTGCAGAATTCCCCCCCCCCCCCCCCCACCACACACACTTTCCAAAACGAGCATAAGCCTAAGAAATAATTATATATTATTAATTATGTAATTGTTCACACCGTGTAAGGGGGAGAGTGCCCTCCCATACCCACCCGGGTCCCCATTCGGGGAATTACGCGCCCTCAAGCCCGATATACTTGCAAAATGTCATACCCCTCCACCCCACTTTCAAAAACGCTCCATGCATAGCTTATGATCTCATTTACACATACAACATGATAAGATATACATTGTATAAGCACATTATATCAACGTGATCTCTGTACACCCCCTTAAAAAGTTGTATTTTACAATCACCATAAAACGTTTAATAACCTCACAAAAACAAGTAGAAATAAATTTACATAGCCGTATATGTATTTTGGATACTCGGGTACTTTATTAAATCATCCAATGTCCATGTAGTTTTATATAAATATTGCTTTTGGAGAAGTGAATCAGCAACCTACAAAACAACAAAGCACGTAGCTCCCAGAATTTTAAAGAATCCACTGAAACCGGTGTCTAAGAGAGAATATATAAATATAGTAGAAAGATGCGTGTTTTTATAGTTTATATAAATATAGGAGAAGGATCCGTGTGTTATATATTATAAATGAAGGGTAAATTTTCTGAACAAATCTGTTATACAGTGTTGCTATCGTCTGCATGCTTTTGTAAAATTGACAATATATATATATATATATATATATATATATATATATATATATATATATATATATATATATATATTGCATTAAAATAAAATTTTCTGGTGAAAGGATTAAAGTCTTTATGGATTGATGTGTCTGATTGTTTCAGTGCCCAACACATATATATCATAATCACGCGGAACACAGATGATGCTTATTTCAGTCAAGGATCTTTAACGATGAGTGACGGACAGGCTGTTGTGATCGACAATGGTTCCAGCACATGAAGGGCTGGATTCGCTGGGGATGATGCTCCTCAAACTGTGTTTCCGTCCATGGTCGAAAGAATACGGCATCCTGTAAGTCTGCATAATCCATGAAATCTTAAATGGAGGATTCTTATATTACGTTAGAGATTTGACAGCAGATGAGAGACCGCACATGGACTTAAAGAAAACAAGAAATGGCCATATGCATATAAGGGTATGCCGTGATTTGAGGAACCTTCCTTTGAGAAACTAGGTCATTTTGACTGTTTTCTAAACCGATTAACTTTATCTTTTTAAGCTAAAATCGTTTACTTCTGTTCTTGGTCATTTGTGATGAATATCCCTCTGAAGATGATGTAATCAACTGAAGTACTGATTTTAGAAAATTGCCAAAAACAGCCAGGTAGTAATAATTTTGCTCTAGTTGACTAACTGAATAGTGAATGCTAGTGACAGTTGCATAACGTGAAGCCATATATTTATCTGATTTTGTTCTCTCTCCCTTGTAAAATACCTTTAATCATGTATCATATATGTAAAGGTGATTTTTATATAAAAAAAAACTCAGATGAAGACATTGTCTATAGTCCACTGATAATAAGGTCACCTGGCTGCCCTGGTTTGCACTAATTAAGCAGGGCCTTACTTATCAAACAGTCCAAGCTCAGTACAGAAATGTTGCAGAACACGGTCAGTCAAGTCTCAGTCCGATTTGCCAGTCAATCAGTGATAGAATAATGTTTGTTCATTCAGGGTTTACACATTCTGTTTATCCCCCACGTGTGGTTGAGTGGTCAGTGAGAATGCTACTTTTCGGTTATGATGAACAAATTGTCAATCACACATTTTGATGACAAGGTAGTTATAACAAAGGTGGTCATATTTTTCTTTCTGTAGAATGAACATTTCATGTCTTTTTTTTAGATACTTAGACATATAAACAAAATACTGGTTTAACGTACTTGATATATATCTGAATAAAAATAAACGACTTTTTAAATCCGTTGACGTGCGGTATATATAACAATAGATACTTAACTTGAATATCAGAAACTCATTCAATAAAATGGGCAATGTACGGTCCGCAGCTAGTTTTTATTTTGCAAATGTACAATGGACGACTTTATCGTACTTTTATTCTCTATTTCACCAAAAGTAAACACGACACCATCGGTAAAATGCAGCACAGTGGCTAGACAGATTAGGTTGAATATTGTGAGAATTACTTAAAAGGTTCAGTACAATTTTTTCTAATATGCGGCTAACATAACAAGTCAAAACTTCTAGAATAATAGTAATAAAAGATTAAATTTACTTCTAAATTAATTAAGAAAATAAGAAAATTACAGAGATTGTACTATATATTATTCAAGTGAACATAATTATGTGTTAAATATCCATCGTCATACAATGTGTCGTTCACTGCCTCCTGGTGGCTGCCTAAGAAACTTAAGCGAGTAGGAAACGGGTATGCATTGACGTGTCGGTACCTCAGTAGGAAACGGTTGCTTGTTATGAAACGAGCATACAGATCTGGTTGGTGTAAATTTAAATCTGACTGATGGAAAGGTAAGTTTAATTTTGACGGGAGAACGTGATGTGTAAAATCTTGATACTCTATTTATGCTCGCATCCGGTGCCCGTAAGTTGCACTGTACGTTATCATAGCGGGCATTATGACTTTTGAACGGTGTGTCATAAATTGTTCCCCTTATATGATCGTCTACTTATGGTTTTCTGGTGCTGTTATTTATCAATATGTATTCGTGTCTGCTGGATACCTTGATACCATATCAGGTAATAGCAACTCTACCTGTCAGTTATAGCTGTTGGTGCCAGTTGGGAGACTTGCATATATGGTTATTGTCACGGCTATATAAGGAGATATATACAACACATGACAATATGTATTATACAGATGGGGCCTGAATTATATGTGCGATGACCAATCGGAATCATTTTAATACCGCAAGGTGAGCTTGTCACGTGATTCATGTACTCTCAAGTATATATATAAGTTGAATTCAGTCTAGCCTTCATTATATGTGTTAAGTATCGTTTGAGGGTCATTGAATGCACGAGGAAGAATCCCTGGATGTTTCATATATTCTAATCTGTTATATAAGAAATACAGTTGATACAGGTCTCAATTATCCCGACGGCAGACACTTCAGTCGTACATATACCGAAACAGGTAAGCCAGTTGTTGTACTTTTATACTGACAAAATGCATGGATTAAATGATATTCTCGACAGAAGCAAGAATTAATATGTGTCCAGCGTATAATTAAGCATTTGATTATGTCAGGAATTATAAACATGACCTGGGTGCAACATCACATACGCTTAATAATGTATGCTATCAGTCAGTCACGAGGCCTAAGACTTTTGCAAAATGTCTGTGATAAAAGAATTAATAAATATAAAAAGTGTCATATGTTTATTTCTCATGTTTCAGGGGCGTAGCCAAGGGGGGGGGGGGGGGGGGCGCATGGGGCCATGCCCCCCCCCCCCCCCCGCCCCGGTCGAATCTAGTACTCGCCGTCTTTTCGGAATTTCACTTAATCTAATACAAATGTATATATATATATATATATATATATATATATATATATATATATATATATATATATATGCATTAAATCAGTGGCGGATATATGCTATCAATGGCGGATCCAGAAGGGGCGCCTTCGTCGAGCCCCCCCCCCCCCGGTTAGCTGCAAAAACTCTTATTTTATCTAATTTCCGATTTTCGTGATTAATTTTCGTTTTTCATATTTCTAATTATTATTAAGCAATTAGACTTTATTTAAGTTATCTGCAGTTACAGTTAATGTCAAATTTATCAGTTGAATATAAGGATATTTTTAACAGCTGCAGATTAACTGCAGATCGATCGAGCACCGTTGAGCCCTGGTTGGGGTCGACCGTGAGCAATCTTACGGCTCCTCTGGTGATACTGGTACTCAAACTCGCGATCTGTGTTGAGCATACACGTTGCGACGCGGCCTGAATCAACTCAACCGGGCCCAACTGAACAGATTTCCTGAAGTTTTCTACAATTTCATCCAGTTTTTGACCCTGCAGACTGACGAAAACTTGGGTGCATACACATGACGACCCGACTCAACTCAACTGGATCGACGACCGAGGCGGTACATCCAATTCAACAAGAATGGAGACAAGCTTGTGACTTATGAAAGCAAAGTCATTAATACATCATTACATATCATTTTATTTATCAGTATACATATATGTATCTATATATGGCCCTTTCAATTCTTCCCGTCGCATAGCTGAATGATTTTAGTTTGATATAATTTAAATCTATAAATAGTATTCGATGCTCTGTGATTAAAACTATATATTCTACATCCGTGAACATGAAGCATATTGATATTATACTGCTATTGTACTGGTGGCATTGACTGTACAGATTTATTCATATATAATGCGCGCAAAGTGCTCATGTAATGTAATGTTGTCTTTCTCTGCGCCATATGATTTTGGCCCAGAAGATCACATGACCGAGGTACTCATGTGATCAGTGTCGTAGCTGTGATTGGTTGCTGACTGTGCTTCTGAACGACGCGACTCAACTGGACACGATTTTTTCTGACACTGCCAGAAACCAAAAACAGACGCCGACTGCTGCCGACTCTGGTTGAGTCGGGTCGATTTTGCGCATACACATTGCGACGCGACTCAACTCAACTCAACTAAACAGTTTTTGACCTGTTGAGTTGAGTCGGGTCGCAACGTGTATGCCGGCCTTTAGGAGTAATGTGTGCCGTCGAGACCACGGAACCCGGTAAAATGAAAAGTTTAACATAATAATTCAGCTTATCAGTTATTTATCCACGAGCATTACATTTAAAAGAAAATATTTTGATAGTTACAAACGTGGTTGCGCTTTAGCGCCATTGACTCTTTTAAAAACGATTAAAATTTTATATCCTAATTTTGAAGAAACACAAATATTAAATATTGAACCTCTCAACAGTTTGACTTTATAACGCAAAGACATAAGGGAACAGTTTTTCAGGAACAGGAAATCCTAATTTTTTTGTGAGCCTCAAAATGTCCTCTTTACATTGTATATTCAAAATTTCCCAATACGTGAGGAGGAAACCCCTCCCATACCCTCCCTATGTACCTGTAACTATCCTTAATTAAACCATGGTTCATAATTTAAAATAAAACAATATATATTTTCATACACTGAAAAACGTAAAGTATAGTTAAAAGAATAAAAATAATAAAAATAATAATAATAATAATAACAAGCAAATTCGTTGAATTAATGTCCCCCGCTTTGGGATCTTGTTGTTTTTAATGCTTGATAAAGGACGGACAAACAGAGTGACAAACAGACAGATAGAAGCCAGACACTCCAAAACAAATCCCAACCAATGTATGCATGAGAGCAATCACTGACCAAAATTCGAATGAAATCAGATAATATTTAGTAAAGTAATGGCACAGACACGAATACCTGACAGACAGACAGAAACGTGACAGACAAATAGACAGACAGACAGAAGCCAGACACTCCAAAACAAATCCCAACCAAGGTAAGCATGAGAGCAATCACTGACCAAAATTTGAATGAAACCGGATAATATTTAGGAAAGTTATCGCACGGAAACGAAAACCTAACAGACAAACAGACAAAGTGACAGACAGACAGACAGAAGCCAGACACTCCAAAACCAATCCCAACCAAGGTATGCATGAGAGAAATCACTGACCCAAAAATTTGGATGAAATCGGAAGTTATCGCACGGAAACGAAACCTGATTGACGCACAGAGAGACAGACAGAGAGACAGACAGACAGACAAACCCAAAACAATGTCCCCCGCATTCGCGGAGCGGGGGACAATAATGTACATACATATATATATATATATATATATATATATATATATATATATATATATATATAAACATGTATATATAACCGTTTTCATATAACCTATACACGCAAATAAACGTTCTACCCCCCCCCCCCCCACGTTTTCGAATTTCTTGATCCGCCACTGATGATGGCCCCCTCCCCTCCCTCAATCCTAGCTACGCCCCTGCATGATTCATTGGCTATACAGTTTTTAATTATTTTACAGATCTACTTATGTGTGCCCTAAAATGACAGTATGAGACAGTAGGAGTTATAAAATGAAATAATGTAACTCAATTGAGAAATAATTATGCACAATAATGCAAAAACTATCATAATTTTAGCTTTATACTGAAGAAAAGACCCGACATCCAGGTGCAACAGCGTGTCTAAGAGAAACCCATTCATGAAACTCAGATTCTTTTCCCGAAATACACGAGTATCGAGTTTGGTCTTTGACTTACGTTATCAGGTTCACAAATTTAACCATGAGATGAACGATTTCGGTTCTTCTGTTTTTCTGTCTGTCTGTATGCTTATTCGCTCGTTTACTTGTATTTAATCGGTAAAACAAGACTCGATCTACTTCACTTATACCCTTTGGCGAGGTGACAAATAAGGAAAAGAAGGATGGGTTGAAGTTTAAAGTTTATTTGTAAACCCGATGCAAAAGCAGAGTCATATAGTGTCTGTATGTACATCTGTCGTCTAACAATTTATGAAAGAAGGAACTTCCATTGATGCTGCCATCTAGTGGAATACCATTGCCCCCTCCCCCAACTTTTATCGCCCCCTCTGCCGCCCCCCCCCCCCCCGTTTTTTCTAATATATAATATTTGAAGGCACTCAATAGAATAGTGTATAAAAATTTTCCTTGTTTTGTTTTAATCACTGAAGCATTATAAAGTTTATTGGTAACTCTGTTATAGGGTATGTTTCTATTATAAATAGTTTAATATATATATATATATATATATATATATATATATATATATATATATATATATATATATATCATATATGACTCATTTGGAGATAAAAAAAAAAACATTTAGGCCATGTTATTTACATAATGGATGGCAGAGGTTCTTACTTATTCACCTTTGCTGACGCAGTCGCACCGATCAGATCACATGTCGTGGTGATTCACTGCCATTCACATGATCATACAGCTCGTGGAGCGATAAATGGGTGAACGTAAAAGCAACTGGCGTATACACAGGGTCTTTCCTGGGTCGGTAAGTGTAGGTTCTGCTATATTTCCGTCTTTAATCGCTCCTAAGAAACAATGCCCCCCCCCCCCCCGGTTGCCCAGCGAAAGCCCTCGTGGCCAATGACACTGCAGCCGACCGTTATAGGGGACTCTTAAATTCTATGCATGCCACACATACCAGAGGCCAAAGCGAGGCCAATGGGGAATAACAAAGACACGTGCTCACTTGTCACAGCAGTAACACGTGCTGATACAGTTTAGCTCAGCAAGGCAGGCCGGTCGTGTCACAGCCTTTTCTCTTCCTTCATGCTACTCATTTACTAATTGGACATCAGATTTGATTTTTCATTAGTTTTCATAAGTGATCCAGGTAGAAAGAAACAGTGGAAATTACTAATTAATTCATACATCTGGACGAGGGACTCTTTGTGATTGTGTGTTCATATGTTCCTGGTTTGGTCTGCTGTTTGTTATATTTGTTCATAGAATTAAGTAAATGAACAACCATTTTAGAACAATGATTTTTAATGATCTGTATCAATTTATAAAGGCACATATTAAAATATCATTTTTACATGGTCCATGCCCTCATTTGGTTTTGCCTTACCTTTATTATGTACGTGTCAAGATATTTTAAAATACTGTGCTGTTTCACAAAATCTGTCCATACACATGCAATTAATTGTACTTTATTAAAATAAATAAATAACATAAATAAATAATGATAGAAGACTACCAACATATTTAACTTGATGGTGACATTTATCAAAGATCTGCATATAGTTTTTAAGAGCCAAGCATTGATCCCCTTACTGGTTTATAGATAATAGATTCATTGGTATGTCTCAATTGGTTGAAGGGGCTTACATTTTATATTACCAAAACTTAATGTCATCATTTTATCTCATTTTTACTTGAGGCCCTCTAAGATGGCATCTGTGGATAGCTTTAAGGCCCTTAAATTACATGATTGCGAAACAATTATAGATATATCCCCACATGACCAGCCTAGACCCACTGCAATTTAAAGAATATTTAACTCATGCAATAAAGAATTTTTTAAGGAACTAACCTGAGTTCAAAGGTGTGGAGCTGGTGAAGTGTTGAGCATTAATTAAAATGAATATATTATTCCATAATACATACCTTACATATTTTTATATTTTTTTCTC
The DNA here is from genome assembly GCA_026874595.1 of Sipunculus nudus. Lineage (NCBI taxonomy): Eukaryota > Metazoa > Annelida > Sipuncula > Golfingiida > Sipunculidae > Sipunculus > Sipunculus nudus. The sequence continues at coordinate 13,149,217 of CM049314.1, read as the reverse complement.
AAATTATGTAAAGTCTTGCGGGAAAAAGGTGTCATTTATAAAATTCTGTTTCTGCCCATGCACTAATATAATCCTTGCCATGCCCAGGAACTCACCATATCACTATCTAATTAGGAGCGATATATTGTTTTAAATGACCTGTGACATAGTGTTTCACTTGACAGCTATGTGTTGGTTATGCCACTAAAAATACAGTGTATTTTCTATTGGTGCCAGATACAGCATACCTACATCTATATTTTTAATAGGCTTGTGAATAGAAAACATTTCATAATTTCATTTCAGAACACTTTTAACAATCACAGAGGCAGACATGTTTCATTTATGCTTTATTAGTCTTTATTAAGTTAATGACTTCATAATGGCAGTATAAGCAGCGTACTGCCGAAAGTGTTTTGGTGTGTGTGTCTCTCGGTGCCTACTCTACATGAAACAAGAAACTTAGTATTAATGTACACAATCAGAGGAACCATGCACAGACCACCTCATTCTGTGCCGTCTGGAATGTGTATCAGTCAGCACCTGTGCCCGACACTTGCATATCTTGATATTTTAATTGACCTCGGGCAATTAATGGCATCCTGTGGTTTGATTCATAGCTAGCATAGACCGTAGAGCCATGTAGATGTGAGCCCAAGGGTCTTTAACTTTATTATGTTAAGAGTCACTGGAAAGTACCTCCCTTACAAGTCGGGTTCACATTGTGCTCATAGCAGCAGATTCCTTTGGATTTATACTTCTTTCCAGATGCTTTTAACAAAATTTGTTTGTAAGCATCCACAAATTTGAAGTGGATAAATGGAACAACTGACAGGTGTGTGTTGCTGTACATAGCCATGGTGAGTGAGCACGTGCTCCCTGTTATTCCCAGTAAGCCTCGCTTTCGCTAGCTGATTAATTATTCATGAGGAATATTAAGAATCCCCTATTGTGATAAGGTACACTTCGCGGTGAGTTCTGTGAGGATAATATAACAGGCCCGAATAATTGAATTAAGTTATTATCAGCAAGTTGAGTTTATTCTCTTCCACAGACACACGGTGGCGCTCCGCAAGTTGACACTGTACGGTCTGTTAACGTTCGGCTAGACTGGTACCCCCGCTCTATTTTGGCACCGCGAGGGCCATAATAGAGCAGGGTACCAGTCTAACGTTCTGCGTGTTCCGCTTGACTTCACATTAGTCTAGCCCGGCATAGGCCTGGGGGGGGGGGGGGGGGGGTGACTTTTCTTTCAGAAATGATGCAAATTCCATATCGATTTGCATGGAATATCCATTGCATTTCTTTTAAGTTTTCATGCCTTAAAAAAAACTGGGACTTTATTTCTCAACTCAATGGATTTAGTAAAAAAGATCCGCATTGTGTAATTTGTGAAGGTAAGGGAATTAAATATAATACAATTCATTTAAGTAAGAACGGTAGGAAATACATGTATATTGTATGCTTAATATTTAACTTTTGAATAAAACATTTTTTTTGTTTTACTTGATGCGTAATCACACATACTTGAAATAAGGTCAGTGTTCTGTAAATTTTTATTGTAAAGGTTGCTGTGATGATTACATCTTTAACTTCATGACAGTTTGAAAATGATATATCCTTTGCCTTTCAGTATCTATGCACACCTATGGTTTGAGTAATATTATAAACACGGTTACGTTTTATGCCGTTTTATTAAGCTTTTAAAAAGACTATTTTAGGGTACAAATATTTTCTATTTGGCACGCATACATCTGCTAATTCAATATTTGGCAAAGTGCTTGTGTAGTGCAGCTTGTGATTAAAAGTGGGTAAATGGTCAAAATACAATGTTGAAAATGTATATTTTATTTTTATTTTTTTTTCTAAATTTTCTACACGTTGTGAGGGAGAGATTTATCGGGCACCCCCCCCCCCCAACACTTTCCAAAACACGCAAAAGCCTATATATATATATATATATATATATATATATATATATATATATAAATGTAAGAGGATGCATGTGTTATATATTATAAATAAAGGGTATATTTTCTGAGAAAAAAATCTGTTATACAATGTTGCTGTTGTCCGCATGCTTTTGTAAAATTGACAATATATATATATAAAAAGTCTTTATGGATTGATATGCCTGCTTGTTTTAGTCCCCAACACAGCCACGCGGGACACAGATTATGCATATTTATACATTAATGACGTAATATTTTCAGAGAACAGTCATTGACCATTAACGATGAGTGACGGACAGGCTGTTGTGATCGACAATGGTTCCAGCACATGTAGAGCTGGATTCGCTGGAGACCATTCTCCTAAAACTGTGTTTCCGTCCATGGTCGGGAGAATACGGCATCCTGTAAGTCTGCATATTCGTAAAAAAAGCTTAAGAGGTGTCTTATATCACATTGGAGATTTGACAGCAATTTGAGAGACCGCACATGCACCTACGCCAACAAGAAATGACCCCTGGACAGTTATACCCCCATATTTAATTCCTAAATAATTAAGTTTTTAATATTTTTTTGGTCTTTCTTTGACTTTTTTATAATTATAATGTGTGTATGTTTTTGCGTTCTTCTCAACAATTACAATGATAAAGTTTATTAATTTTTTTTTAGTTTATTTCTTCCGTTTCTCATTAAGCTGTGCCCTCACATGTGTGTTCTCCACGACTACAATGATTAAGTTTATCGAGTTTGGGAGTTTATTTCTCCCGTCCCTCTTTAAGCTGTGCTCTCACACGTTTGTGTGTGTTCTCCATAACTACAGTGATCAAGTTTATCGAGTTTTGGATTTTTTTTTCGTTTCTTTAAGCTGTGCTCTCACATGTGTGTGTGTGTGTTCTCAACAATTACAATGGTTAAGTTAATCGAGTTTTTTTCTCTTTTAATTGTAAATGTATCTAGCATTTGGTATTTGTTTTAAAAAAAATAAAATATCACAGGTTCATTTGCATATCTTAAACTGTAAGTACAATTTCGGCTCACTTGCATTTTTTCCATAGTTAGAGACCCATGTATGCTTGAATGATATTGCTATACAGTAAATACTGTTGTATGATATTGGTATTTCAATGTTATAAATTGTCGACACCTATTTCTCAGGAACTGGCTGTTGGTTCCGACTGTAAAAACATCTATTTGGGACAAGAAGCCAAGGAAAAGAGAGGTATCCTGACCCTCAAATATCCCGTGGACCGTGGGATCATTCAGAACTGGGAGGATATCGAAAAATTGTGGAAAAAGGTATTCCAGGAGGATCTTAAAGTAAACTCCGAAGTGCACCCAGTTCTGCTGACGGAAATTCCATTGAATTCCCAATCCAACAAAGAAAAGATGGCGCAGATCATGTTCGAGAGCTTCAAGTCCCCTGCCGTGTTCTTAGCTAACCAGTCTGTGTTGTCCCTGTACGCTTCTGGTCGTAAAACCGGCATAGTGCTTGACAGCGGAGATGGCGTAACCCACATCGTACCCGTGTCTGAAGGATACGCCGTAACATCAGCAGTCACTCGTCTTGATTTCGGGGGTCGGGATCTGACGCTGTATTTAGAGAAAATTCTCACCGAGTCTGGTTGTAATTTTACCACTAAGGTGAATCCCCAGATGGTGGACATCAAGGAGAATTTGTGTTACGTAGCTTTTGACTTCCAGAAGGAGCTTGAGAAATCCTCTGCTTCATCAGAGCTGGAAAAGAGCTACACACTCCCAGACGGGCAGGTCATCAAAATCAAAAGTGAGCGCTTCAGGTGTCCCGAGGCGTTGTTCCAACCATCAGTACTCGGTATCAATTCACTTGGTATCCACATATGCCTACATGGCAGCATTTTAAAATGTGACGAGGCCATCAGAGAGGATTTGTACAACAGCATCGTTCTGGCTGGCGGCACGACTATGTTTCCGGGTATCGCCGACCGACTCCAGAAGGAGATCACTGCCATAGCTCCGGCCACCACTAGAAGTAAGATCATCGTCCCACAAGAGGGAAAATTATCAGCGTGGATCGGAGGATCTACCCTGGCCTCTCTTACTGATTTCCGCCCAATGTGGATCTCGAAGCAAGAGTATGAGGAGGTTGGTCCATCTATAGTGATGAAGAAATGTCCGTAACCAGGAAGGGGAGGATTACAAGGATATTCAAATATAGGGACAAAGACATTCAAGCCATATAGAGCCAGGGTAATATAATCATGATCTTGCTCAAAGGAATTGGCTTCAAGATGATAATAGTTACTTGGGTTAAAGTCCCAGAAAGACCAGTAATCTTTAAGTCATTTAAAAAAGGCCCAGAAAAATTTAGAGAAAAAACTAAAAAATAGAAAGCTTATACTCTTCTCTCTGCCCAGATAACTATATTCACTTAAAATATCACACACTCCTATACAGGGTTATAGCTAGACAAATTTGAGTGCAGGCTAAATGTATGGACTTGGCGAAGAAAGCGGAGGTGGTCACGGCCGGGGGGGGGGTCCATATACGATACACACATGGGTGACGAGTCCACTTTAGTTAGCTCTTAGAAATGCTTAATTATGCAAGAATTATTATTTACAACGGTCTTTTAATAGTGGAAAAACACGCTGAGAGTAATATGATATTTACACTATAGGTGCACAAACTCGGTTTCGGAATATGTAAGCTTTATCTTTGCGTACTTGCGGATCCACTGGGAGGGGGGGATCCCCCCCCCCTCAACCAACAACCTTATTTTAGACAATTTTTTATGCATGACACCCGTAGACACCTCCCTGCAAAAAATTCCTGGATCCGCGCCTGGTTGTTTTCTTTGTGGTATAACTATGTTTTAACGAATTTTTATTCATTTTTTAAACATGCTTATGAGGTACACATCTAATACAAGTTGGGGTAATAAATAACCAAAGTTTCATCGCTGGTAGCTGGTGTTTTGACGATCTTTAAGATCTTTTGTGCCTGTCGGTGAGCTGCAATCTTTAACGTTGTGCCGGCCGGAAGAAGCCCGTCCCGGCTTCCCCCGACCGGCGTGGCAAAAAGCTGCTCAAATATCACTTTTTTTTTATTATTGATATATCTACGCTGTTATATCCTGTTACTTTTGAATAAAGGATGACTTAAAATATTCGATTGCTTACACATTTTTTGTTATCGATGAATTCTAAAAAAGTTTCAGTTTTAATTATAATTATTATATTTCTGTTTAGCTACCTATCACCTGTTAAATGCATTTCCTCACGCATCTTCATTAAATATATAGTGGTGCCACTTAACTGGTGTCACGCAACTGCTCTATGGTCACATTTTGATATTTATATTTTTAAGGGGGAGGGGGGTATTTCCAATATTTCACCTAAATCCTAGGTAAATTTGACATTAGTTCTACAAGGGGTTATATAAGCTTCATCAAACACTTAATCCGTCTAGTTTAAAATATCCACACACATATAACTCTCATATCGTCCATCTCCTTAGATAATATCTGCACTATAAATACTTCCTATTAAAAAATCAATTTGCACATCCCGATCTTGATATCATATTCTTATTACAATTCTAAATTGTGCCAATTGTTTGTTTCATTACCGACGTCTAAAACCTGAAGTGTAAGAGGCAAATTTCCTCATCCCATATGCATACCGGTATGCCTTGATTTGAGGCAGACCTTCAATTGAGAAACTAGTTCACTTTGACTTTTTTTCTAAACCGATTAACGTTGCTGTTTTTAACTTAATTTTTCAAATTCTTTGGTTTTGATCATTTATGATAAACATCCTCTGATGTAATCAACTACAATACTGATTTTAGAAAATTGCCAAAAACACTTAGGTAGTAATAATTTTGCTATAGTTGGCTAACTTAATAGTGAATGCTAGTGACAGTGCCATAACATGAAGCAATATATTTATCTGATTTTGTTCTCTCTCCCTTGTCAAATACCTTTAATCATGTATCATATATGTAAAGGTGGTTTTTATACCAAATGTCAAATCTGTACGTGTCAAACTCAGATGACGACGGTGCATATAGTCCACAGATAAAAAAAAGTCACCCCGCTACCATGTACTGCACTTATTAAGCATAGCCTTCCTTCTCAAAATAAGCAGTGCACAAGTTCAATAGAGAACTGTTGCAGACCATGGTCAATCAAGTCTCAGTCCCAGCCAATCAGTGATAAAAGAATGTTGGTTCTGTCAGGTTTTACACAGGTTTATCTTTACCCACCACGTGTGGTTGACAGGTCAGTGAGAATGCTACTTTTCGGTAATGATGAACTAAATTGTCAATCACACATTTTGATGGCAAGGTAGTTATAACAAATGCAGTTTTCTTCACACATTTTCAGCACTCACGACATTCATAACACTATCCCCGACCTTTTAAATCCGATGGTGTGCGGTATATAACAATACATACTTAACTTAAATGTCAGAAACTCGTTCAGTAAAATACGCAATTTTTCAGCCCACAGCCAACTTGATTTTGCAAACTCATGTTCTGGTATAATTTAGCATATTAGCTTACGGCTGATTTAACCTGATTTCACATCAAATGTTTAAAAGTTGTGAATAAAAAAAATGTCAACTTTATAAATCCTAACTGGATCCAATTATTTATGCATCTTTATGAGAATGATGGGATAAAACATGTCAGGTGTACAATGGACGACTTTGTCGTACTTTTTTTCTATTTCACCAAAAGTACACGCCTTGAGTAAACACGACACCACCGGTAAAATGCTGCCAAGTGGCTAGACTGATCACGTCGAATAATGTGACAACTAACTTAAAAGGTTCAGTCCAATTAAATATAATATGCGGTAAACATAATAGATCAAAACTTCTGGAATAGTTGTGATAAAATATTAGATTTACTACTAAATTAATTATGAAATTTAGAAAATTACAGAGATTGTACTATATATTATTAATGTAGACATAAGTATGTGAAAAACATCCACAGTCGAACAAAGCGTCGTTCACTGCCACCTGGTGGCTCCGAATGAAACTTAAGCGAAACCGGAGTGCATAGGTCTGTTGGTAACTTAACTCATTAGGAAACGATTGCATGCTATGACATGAGCATACAGAACTTAAAATTGATGTTAACTTTAAGTCTGACTGATTGAAAAGTAAGCTTTATTTTGACGCGAGAACGGAATAGGTAAAATCTTGATGTCGGATATTATATTGCTCAAACTCAACACAGACTTTCCGTGAATGTGTATCTGATTGACGTATTATGTTAAATGTACATGTATAAAGAATATTCTACACGCATATCAACCGTAATTCCCAAGATCGATCACCCACGGTCACCATTCTGCAGTGTCTTCAATTAAAATGCAAAAAAAAAATCAAAACTTTTGATTATTACGGTTCATTTCTATTTATACATTATTTATACTCGCAGTTCCGTTTTTTGCACTGTATGTTATCATAGTGCGCATTATGATATAAGAACGGTGTGTCATAAATTGTTTCCCTCATATGATCGTGTACTATATGTTCTCTTGTGCTGTCATTTGTCATTACATCTTGGGTATTTGTGTTTGCTGGATACCATGATACCATATCAGGTAATAAAAACTCTACCTGTCAGTAAAGGAGGCACCTCTGAGAGATAAAAATACCCCTCGCTACGGATTATCTTAACATTACATTTTTGGAAACTTTCAGGGAAGCCTGCTGCCATAATCCAAGAGATATCCCACATTCTAATTCATAATGGCATGATATAAAATAACCAATTATTATTATTATTATATGTGTGTGTGTGTGTATAAAATTTATCTATCAAAATGATTTCTCTACGCGTACATATTATTCTTTAATACACTAAGACCAGGAGGAAACCCACCCAAGGCTTGTCAAAGTGTACATGTGTAACGAAGGTTTAATGATTTGCCGTATCAATCACAGACCGTTTGTGGAGCGCCACCTCGCAGACACTCTAAACACTATCAAACAGTTAAGGCTTTTGTTGTCAGCTGTGAGACTTCGATATATGACTATTATCGCCCCTAAATAAGGAGATATATACAACACATGACCATATTGGTTATACAGATGGGGCCTGAATGATAGGTCCGATGACCATTGGGGATAATTGTATAAGTAAGCTGAAATGAGTCTATATGTTATATGTTAACTAGTATCGTTTGAGGGTCTTTGAGTGCACTAGGGAGATCCCTGGAAGTTTCACAGATTCTAACCTGTAATATAAGAAATAATTAGGGTTGATACAGTTTTCACCTGGCCCGACGGCAGACACTTCAGTCTTACATATACCGAGACAGGTAAGCTATATATTGTACGTTTATACTGACAAAATAGGGATTAAATGATATTCTTGATAGAAGCAAGAATTAATATGTGTTCAGCATATAAGAATATGATTATTTCCGGAATTATAAACGAGACATGTTTGCAACATCACATTTGAGTAATAAGGTATGATATCAGTCAACCATGCGGCGTAAGCCTTTTGCGAAATGCCTGTGATAAAAAGTTGTATAAATATATAAAGTGCCATGAGTTTATTGCTCATATTTCATTGGCTATAGAATTGTAAATTATCTTAGAAATGTACTTATCTGTGCCCAAAAATGCAAATACGAAATAGTATGCTATATAATGAAATAATGTAACTCAGTTGAGAAATAACAAAGCCCAATGAAGCAAAATCTATCACATTTTGAGGTTTATACTGAAAAAAAACCTCCCATCCAGATGCAACACCGTGTTTATGAGATAAATCCAGTTATAGAACTGACGTTCATCTCAGATTCTTTTCACGCCAAACATTGGTATCCAGTTTATTAGATAAAAGTCCTGGTCTTGGACTGAATTTATCAGGTTTATATAAATGTATCCTTAAGATGAACGATATCGACAGTTGTCTTCCTGTTTCTCTGTCTGTCTGTGAGCTTGGTCTCTCGTTTACTAGTGTTTATTGGTAAAATAAGACTTGCTCAACTTCACCTATACTCTTTGGCGATGTCACAAATAAGGAAAGGAAGGGTAGATTAAAGTTTAAAGTTTAATTGTTAATCCAATACAAAGGCTGAGTCATAAAGTGTCTGTATGTTCATATGTCGTCTAACAACGTAACAAAGAACTTCCATTGATGCTGCAATCTGGTGGAAGAAGTCGGTACTGTCACGACGTAATTTTTGACCTCCCGATTTAAAATTGTTTCTATAAAGCTATGCCTTTTTTTCTAGATTTTGTACATTTAACAGGTTCTGAGACTGTGTAACAATGGCTGACGAGCAACCACCATGTATCGTGATCGACAACGGCTCTGGCGGGATATGCTGGTGACGTAGATACGAAGATAATCCCGACTGTCATGTGTTAGTTATGTGATATTCGTATAATTGAAAACAATACCCCGGCGACAAACCTAACACATACCATATTGCCAACACACAGGTAAAACTAGTTCCTCTGGTTGTAGCAATTTTGTCTACACAATATGTCTATTACATAATTAATTGTCATGAAACTTTTTAAGGTGTTTAAACTTTTCTGAGTGAATCATGCAGGCACACTGTATACGGACCGTAAACTGCAGGCATTTCATAAATTGACTGATTTTTCACATTGACTGTAACATAAATACGCACGGTACATGGACTGTCTGTAGACCCCCTCCCCCTCTATTTCTCTCTCTCTCTCTCTGATCCGCGCTGGTCAAACGTGTGCCCATATAAATGGGACAAGGCAGATTGAATCATTATGACCCATATAAACAAGCCTGCTGTAAAAATAAATCCGACAGGTGATGACAAATCCACCTTACGCGGGACTTTGTACATATCCCTTCTTTATCAGTGTAAACTATAACCCAGGCTGACACGTGCAACACCGGGTAAATACCTAGCTACTCCTTATGATATCTATAAACACTAAGCATAATGTGAACACAAGCACAAACCTCTCTCTCTCATCCCCCATATATATATATATATACATATATATATATATATACACACATATATATATATATATATATATATATATATATATATATATATATATTCAGTTATTTTGACATGATTCGATTCGAACGACGGTTTCGTCGAAGAAATGTTACAATGCTCCCATTCTTCAGTACTGGTCTGACGCGTATGTGCACATATTATCAGCCGTAAAAGTTTACTTCAGTCTCACTTATAAAAGACGATAAATGAAAACGAGTCACTCTAAATGATTTTGGATATGATGCAGTCTAAAATTATTTTTTGCAAATGATAAATTTGTCCAGTCTTGAAAAGGGTGAACATTAAGTCAAGCTCACGCAAAGAATAGTTCGATCATGATAAATATGAACTGATCCTCTTGTAAGAAGTACTACTATATATATGCAGGCTATATTTTTGTTGTTTCACTTATCAACGTTGTAGGGCTAAGTAAGTCATTTTTGAGAACTATCAGGCCTTTGTTATCATTGTTAGAAAAAACAAAACAAAAATCTGGTAAACATGTAATAGAAATAACTGATTTTATAAACTGAGTATTATAATTACGAATTCGTCAAATTAGTTCAGCAAAATAAATCGTTGAGATCACAATTTTTACGATTAATATATTCAATGTGGATACACGTTTTCTCTTTCATTTAGCAGTGAACATATAAATTAAACATATATAACGGATAACGTCGAAGTTACCAGATGTATGACGCATTGTATGACACATAACATATCAAAATAATATTCAAATAAATAAAAATATATTTATACATGTAATACCAATTATAATAAGTTCCTTTTACGGGCCGTGATAACAATTAGAGGCAGAAGCCCGAATGCCGACTTGCCAACACGCAGCCCCAGTATTTATCATCAGTATATTCGATCGGATTGTTAGTTGTGAATCCAGGGTCCTCCATATTTCACTTCTATCTGGACAACAATTAATCTAACTATACCCTTATCGTAATATCCCAAACCACCCGAAAACCGAACCATCATTCCTTATATGCTTTACACTTTCATACAACCCGTTCTCGCATTGAGCGGGGAGTTTCAATGGGATGATCTGACATGGGCCGAATCCATAGGCGTATAGTCACTGAAAGATGGCATTGCAATATTTCTCTCGGAAATAATCTCGAATTTCTCAGAATGGATGGAAAATATATGAAAAATTACCCCTCTCAGGACACACTTAAATACCAAGACGGGCATGTCCGAGGCGTAACCACAGTGGAGTTGCCTGATAATTGTTAAGCACCATGCACAACCGTCAATTATTATATAGATTATATAGGTGTGCACAGTTCAGGATCACCTACTGTGGATGACGGATGGACCAGACTCCTCATACTCCTGCTTGGTGATCCACATCTGTTGGAAGTCCGACAGTGAGGCTAAGATGGAGCCACCGATCCACGCGGAGTACTTCCGGTCTGGCGGAGCAATCACTTTTAATTTCACACCGGAAGGGGCGAGTTCAGAAATACCACTCCGCACACGGTCCGCAATACCCGGGAACATGGTACAACCACCTGAGAGTACTTTATTGGCGTACAAAACTTTCCTGATTCCTGCATCGCAGCTCGTGATACTGTTGTGAACAGCCTCGTGAATTCCAACAGATTTTCCTCCCATGAGATCAGGCTGGAACATGACCTCGGGACATCGGAAACGCTCGTTACTGACTTTAATTAGCTGTCCATCTGGGAGTTCGTAACTCTTCTCCAGAGACAAGGAGGGATTGGATGTTTTTCCCATCTCTTGTTCAAAGTCAGGAGCGACAAAGCACAGTTTTTCCTTGAGATCACGGACAGTTTCCAAATCAGCTTCACAAGTACAAGAGAAGCCCCTCTCGACTAAGATCTTACTGAGGTATTCGGTCAAATTATGGCCCCCATAATCTAGCCTGACGATACATTGGGGTAAAGCGTACCCGTGATATACAGGGACAGCGTGGGTCACATTTTCCCCACTGTCTAACACTTTACCGTTGTTCCTCCCAGAGGCGTACAGAGACAACACTGCTTGAATAGCCTCGTAAGAGCGGGCGCCTTGAAGCTCTCAAACATGATCTCCGCCATTTTTTCTTTGTTGGCTTTCGGGTTCAGAGGGGCCTCGGTAAGGAGAACGGGTAGCTCTTCCGGGGCTACTCGGAGTTCCTTGTAGGTATGGTGCCATATCTTCTCCATGTCGTCCCAGTTTGTGATGATGCCCCGTTCAATTGGATATTGCACGTTAAGGATACCTCTCTTGCTCTGAGCATCATAACCAACGTGGATATCTGTCTCGTCCGAACCTTTTGTCACCTCCTGTACCATGGAAACAAAACATACAAAAGGTAATTATTTTTAAAATATTGGTCATACATTTATAGATATTAGAATCTTTATGACTATTATGCTCTTATAAGTATCATATTAGAAAAATGAAATAATTAAATGATACTTTCGATTGCACAATCGAACTCCATTTATTTATGAGATGTTTCAAGATCTTAAACAATAACGTTATGAAAATATTTAGATTTAATGGGATTTAAATATCACTGGACTTAGCGTATCCGCTGTTTATGATAAAGACTTCATGGTGTTTATCCAGTCAATATAGACGTGTTATTTGTTTGAAGATGAGGACATAAAATGAGAAAGTGAGAGTTCTCTTACCCGTGCTCTGAACAGATTTCTTGATTTGATAACAACTGTATGAATGTGACGTACCTGGTCATGCGCATGAGCTCTTTGGCGTCCGACGATGGATGGAAACACTGCTCTCGGCGCGTCGTCACCAGAGAACCCCGCTTTACACGTCCGGGAGCCATTGACTGAGTATGCAGGTAATATCCTGTCAATAAGAGAGAAGGCGTATGTATTTTAAACTAAATCTTTATAAAAAAAATCTGATAAAGATGCCATCATTTTTTCGTTTAATCGTCTAAGATTAAGACAACTGATATGCTGTCTGTATGCTGCAAGGTACACTAGATGATAATAAAGGTGGGCTTATGATTAAAATGATATATATATATATATATATATATATATATATATAATGGTTACTGATAATGGGTAAATATTTACTAATACAATATGCCTGTTATTCCTTTTCTCACACGCACGTAAGCACAAAGATATATATAATATATATATATATATATATATATAAAATTATTTTATTATTAATATATATTTATTATTAATTAATCCCTTCATTCGGTTCAGTTAAATCTAATTAACTTCAGATCACTATCCCGACATTTACACAAATTGAAAATGTTTCATAAAAATTGAATAATTCATTGAAATAAATATACTTATCAGTACTATGATTTTGTGCGTCCGAACATTGTGTTTTATAAAGTAACAAATCTATAAAATACAGAGTAAAATAGTATTCGTGCTGTCATCAGAAATAATTCAGCAAATCTAAAAACAATACGCGACTTACCTTATATTATTAGTACGTACACACATGATCAGATTAATGCGTCTTTATCTAAGCAACACTTGTCTGTTTTGTAGCTTTATATACGGCGGCATCAAAGGTCCAAAGTATGTAAAACAACTGATAACTCCGGCCGCTAGAGCCCCAGGTGTTACACGATGGCCTATGTTACGTATATCCGACTAAGCCCAGCGTGTGTACATTATATATATGTGTACATGTTACCCATGGCCCAGGAATGCGTTGTCTCGCGCCGTGTGTTCCCCAGGTATATCCTCAGTGATACCCATACATGGAAGTCTGTTTAACGCTGATTCACGCGGGCCCAGGGCGTTCGTGTTAGAATTCACGGCGTTACCTGGGACGCGTGGTGGCGCTGTGGCTGAGCACTGCGACCACTCTCAACGAACTCGACACACTGTCTTGACTAACACTTTGACAGCTTTATCTCCGAGTGGGTCGGAGCACGGGACTTTCAAAGCTTGGTATCAGATTTGTATATATGTACTTAGCGGGCAGGATCCCAGGGCCTCGTGATCTAGGGACCTCGTACATATGCGATGAATAAGGTAAATAAGAAAATAATTACCCTTTGTTCTGATAATTAAAAAAAAAACAGGGGGATTTTATTGCGATAATGCGTAAGTGCAAATAGAAAATTTAATCAAGGTTTACCAAAATAGCTCATAACCTTAATCTACGTTTTAAGGTTTTATGGAATTGATATTAGATCTGGGCCTCCCGAATAGCTAAGGGCGGTAATTTGCCTTAATCCAGCACTATCACCACTCCTTAGAACAAATATTGTATTTCAACTTTATTCAGGTTTAGCATACATTCTGTATTTTCATAGAGCTATCTGCGATCCAATCGATGTGAATGAGTGTGTGTGTGCAAAAATCGCGTGCAGTAAATGGAAGACGCATGTGGAATTTTCATACGGCTCAGGTACTTTCAGGTACAATTAGCAAAAAAAAAATATCTAAATTTTTTTTATTCCTCTAATATGTGTCTTTCTTGTTGAAACATTTATATTGTTTTTATCAAACTTAAATTATAGTTTTTAGGTAAAGCAAAAAAAATACTCTTGAGATACCTTTATGTAAATAGTGCATCTTTTAAAAATTTAATTGAATATATACTTTATTGGGTCTTTAATGAAACACATTTTTTCATTGATTTAAGATATAGGGGTTTTGCTAATTGTGCTACCTTAAAGATAACCAGCTTTATGTTAAAGAACTAAACTAATAAAGCATACACAGCGCGCTGAGGATAAACTAACTGGTATCTGATAAAAAAAAATAAATCCTTTCAAAATTGCCGCAAATACAGTAGGGCTTGATAAATAAAATATCAGCAGTTTCACTTTATAACCATTTATATTTAACCTAAATATATGAAATCTTTATTGTATATTAAGCCAGGACATATTCACTGTCAAAATATAAATAAAAACAGCATTTGAGTATGATTCAACAAGATAAAGGTGAAATAACAAAGTCATTTGTTTTCATCTTTATATGTGTGTGTGTGTGTGTGTGTGTGTGTGTGTGTGTTATACCGAACCGGTATTGATTGCAGAAGACCTTCATCAGGAGGTCGACTTGTCACATCAGCTTCCATCAATGGAATCCAAAGTGTGAACAATGTCTGATTTGCCAGAACTTTACATCAGACTAACAACGGTATCTTATATGGTTACTTAGTTGTGTTGATAATGGTATTGTTATGGTTATTCAGCCGACGTGTTTCCCTAGTATATATAATATAGTGTCATGCTGATATACGACACAGGCGTATGTATTCACACAGACGAACAAAGTCCTTCGCTGTTACCATATCGGTCACTCGTCTTTGTAAGACCACCGTATGGTTACTTGCTGTAGGTTTAATCTCCTTCATTCGTGAGTCATGCTAAAGCCTTATGGTTTTCCTTAAATTAAATCATATAGTCAAACAAAGCCACCGGCATATTAAGTACTCTTACACTGTAGACATGACCGTTTAACCACGGAATAACGCTCAAGGACCTTTGTACGTATAACCTAACGAAGGGCTAAACATAATTGTACTTTCAGTTAATCTATAATACAATACACACCATTTTACCCCAACAGCCGATTTCTATTCTCTACAGCAACAAGAGTGTAACATTTACAATGATAACACAGATATGGGGAAAGCGAAATCAGTTTTCCCTGCATTCTCTGATCAGACTTCGCTCTATTGATCTCCAGCCTCTACAAATTAGTACTGCAGTTGGTCCCTAGATGGCAGGCACTTCCACTGTTATCCCGTCAGGTCAAAATTGTTTTCGTCCGGCAGCACGTCAAGGATATTCGGGCCAACCTTGATACAGGGTATACTTGATTTATGTTCTTCAGATGGTAATGAAAAAGGATCCGAGTGATCACACTTCAATAGCCCTTTTCTTTTTATAAGTACTCGAATGTATTTATTTATATATTATTTACGATGTATTTCAACAGGAAAGCTCATTGAGCATGTGGTCTTGTTACAATTTAAAACATATGATTTAAGTAACATGAAACAATGCTATACAGAAGTAGCTCACGTGCATTACACAGAGTTCAATGATGATCGAACACTCAAAGATATCTGATGACTACATAGGCTATCGGATAAAGCTAAATTTATATTATGGAAAATAGTGTTAATACATGAAGGCGTAAACTAAAATAAATAGTTCATGTTAGATAAAAAGTTTTAAAATGTACAATAATTTACTTTGTCTGGAGTGCGCGTCTCAACAATCTCAAGAAAGTAGTCGTTGAACGTTCCTGAGTTTGTTAATGAAGTTTTGTAAAGGGCTGGTTTTGTTTCCTGGATTGCGACATTACCCTTCAGATATATCATAATAATTGAAGCAAGCACAGCGGTTATTTGTTAAATCGTACCCCTTTCTTTGATTCACCTTTTTTTAAACGTATTTATTGTGTCCTCTATGGTGTACAGTGAATAAAATTAAAAAGACAATCTTTTCGATGCATTTCCTCTGGACGATGGACGGACCAAAATCGTCATATTCTTGTTTAGGGATCCACATGCTCTGGTAAGTTGAGAGGGAGGCCAAAATAGAGCCACCAATCCACGCGCAGTACTTCCGTTCAGGAGGATACATAACATCGATCTCCGTCTCTGGTGGAGCCATTATGAATATTTCTTTAAACATTCTGTCAGCAAAATCAGGAAACATGGTGCTTCCGCCGGACAGCAGAATATTAGCAAACATATCAGGGTCACAGCAAGTGATGCTTTGGAAGGTGAGCTCATCAATGCCAGCAGATTCAATACCCAACAGGTCTGGCTGAAAAAGGGCCTCGGGACACATAAAGCGCTCTTTTCCGATTGAAATTATGTGACCATCGGGGAGTTTATACGTTTTAGGGGATACTGGGGTACGCATCTGTTGCTCGTAGACATAAGCAATACAACAAATCTTTTCCTTGATGTCCCTGACTATTTCTCGTGCGGGGGTGTTGGTTAATTTGTATTCACGCTCGGCTAGGAGTTTCACTAAATAATCAGTGAGATCACGACTGCCTAAATCGAGACGAGAAATAGCGTGGACAATGGCGTGTCCTTCGTATACAGGGACGGAGTGCGTCTAGCCTTCTCCACTGTCAATCATAACGCCAGTTAGAAAACCTGAAGCGTGCAAAGCCATCACAGCCTGGGCAGCAACATACATGGCCGGAACTTTGAAAGTTTCGAACATGGCCTCTGTCATCTTCTGTCTGCAGAAACTGGGATTAACAGACGTCTCCGTCAGGAGGATGAGATGCTCCTCGGTGAAACACTGAGCTTGTGAAAGGTGTGTTCCCAGATCTTCTCCATATCATCCCGTGTTCTATGGGGTGGTTGATGGCAAAAATACTTCTCTTGATATGTGCTTCATCCCCGATGAAACAGCCCCTCTGACTCCTACCAGCCATCGTACCCTGTGAAAATATATAAAAGTGTTATTCTGATTAATTTTCTTACAGTAAATGTGTCTGATTATTGTAATGTTGAATCTATTGTGGTAATAAAAGCCAGGGTAATATTGGTTACATTCCAAAGAAACAGTCGACATTACATAATTAAAGTATTAACGACAAACATTTCCAGGAAGATTTCTCCTGAGAATTTTATGGCTTGTATATGGTATTATATACGTAGCGCTCATATGGCTTACCTGATTTATTGGACAGCCGACTGCCGACGGAAATACGACGCTAGGGGTATCATCACCAGCAAATCCGGCTTTAATCATGTCTGACCCGTTGTCGATTACAATGATTCTTACGTCGTCGTCACTCATCGTTATTGCTGTCAAATGACTGTTCAGGTCTGCAGTCTAGACAGGAGTAAAAACCTTATTTAAGGTCCAAGTTCTTCCCTTTACGTTATACCGAAATTTCAAAGATATGGGTTTCACCTACCTAAAAGATGCCGCGAAAAAATAGTGATACGCTGTGTGGCGGTTATATTCTTTAACATATTTCTCAATGATCGCAGAATAAATGGACTGTTTTACTTTTTTACCAATTCGAAGCACACTAGAACGTCTTATGTGGTAACAAAGCTTAGTACACTTGTCCAATTAACATTTTTGAGGTTATAAATAACTAAAGACGTAGTGACGTGTGTCTTACGAAAAGGCAGGTAAAACCACAGCATATGTACGTGAGTGACACTTAAAAAGGTGTTGGCACACTTTCGACTTCATAGATATAGTTGACACACTGTTGAGCTCCTCATAACCTCACTCAGTAAATCATGGTTGTACTTAATGTGCAGGGATTGTTTTACATTAATCAATGCCTAAGGTAGGTACATATTGATCATTAAAGCATTAGGTATGATTTAATTCGCATCTCATAGAAGGCACTCTGATATAGAGTGCGTATCTCGCTGGTACGAGAACCAGAGGGATAACACTCTAAACGGTGACCTGTGACGATATTCAAGATACCTATCAAGATCTATCCATGACAGATGGTTCAATCTACCATTGTAGTCAAGCAAAATGGGGCAGAATCAAAATAATTTTGCATGATATGGTAAAAGCACAGGATTTGGCTAATTGATAGACCACAATTAATAAAATAGAGGTGTGTTTCTATGAGCGCGTATATGCAAACTGGCAGACGGACTATATATTTGTACAGCTGATCAAGAAGGCCTTTTACATAAAGATGGTGAAGCGACGTCATATTACCCCTATACCCTGAGTTATCGCAGATCAATTTTCACGCATATACGCACATATTCATATACGCTGACCGACACCCGAAAACACCCCAGTCAGAAAATCATATACGCGCACATGAAAACACCCCTTAATACTGGATATAGACCCGTTTGTTCGTCGCCAAGGAAACACGGTACAATTTTCAATTTGTCTGTCACCTGATTTGATATTTGCAAAAATGAAGACGTTATAGTGCGGTAGTCTGATATGTAGATTCCAGATTGTGGGTTATCCCGACATGCTTGAGTGTTTTGCATAAAACTACTTGATATGCAAAGTAGCCGTCGCCATTATAGGATCTTCCAGTTTTGCTCATTTTTATCTCAAGACTGTTGTCTTTTCTTTTATAGATCAAGGTGTCTACACCCATGTTCTTATGGTCTAGGATTACGATGAATAGTATATCATTATCGTTTAATGATATTTAATATAAAAATTAGTCATCGTCATCGTTTGAACTAGTTTAGGAACCAAGGGTATTGACAGTGTAAACGCACGCTGCCACTATCAAAACAAACTACACAGTATCTTTCTCAAACTCTTGTGAGACACCTGGGCGTCGTGTCACGAATATTGGCCAACGAACATTATTTTGATTATCCAGGGAAAATACAAGCTGTAGTAATCTCGATAAAACACTCGAAGGTTCCTTTGCGCATGAATCTTAAAAAGTTCAGAGTAGCCAGTTCAAACCTTAGACTAAGAGTGACTGACCATGACGTGAAATGTGGACTTTCTGCTTCTCTCTGGCTACATCAATTATCGTACGCCTGGGTAGGAGTGTAGGGACTTGGTTTTCCTCCGTCATTAGGATGTGTAAAGCACATCTGATGAGCATGCCTGGACCTTTATATGTTAGCTACCTTTATGAAGCAGTCTGACATGACCGTTAATGTTGTGCTAACATTTAAACCAGCTATTCCACCACTGTCCTCAAGCCAGTCCCCTACTGCCTTGGTTCAAGCATATCTACGCAACATGATTGTACAACTAGTTATGTTAACTAATGCGAGGCACTCTCCATGGCTCGGATGTTTGCCTTCGGTAGCCTGTAGAGCAGATCACAATTGGGGTAGTTCCACTGGATTTGTTTACCAACTGCGCACAGTAGCTGGTCACAACCTGATTGTCCTGGGTTCAAGAAATGTGCTGCATGGTTAATTATATTCATTGAATGGCATATTATAGCTGCCAATTTTGCTGGGTTTTTTTTAAACAACGTAAAAAGTGAAGTGATACTCAGTTGGGCATTTGATTAAGGCTGTACGTAAAATGTATAAAAGGCAGGCAGTGATTAATGAATATATTGTGTATCATCTCCCTCCAATTGGGCTTTTACATAGGCAAGACTGTCAACGCTGATGGCTGTTGTTACCAGTTCACATTCGAAGTAAATGGACCGTGGGCACGGGATACTACCGAGTGGTTCGTGTCTTCCCTTGTCATTATCCATGTGCTATTATACCGTTATCATGACCATAATGCTTTAAATAAATAGGTTTTAAAAGACTTCTCCTTTCAGGGAGAGTAATATCGTTACTCTTATCGATATAAGCCATTATCACCGACAACTTGAATGAAAATTTTCCAATGATGAATGAATATGTAAAAGTTTCTTTTTTAATAAAATAACAATATAAAAACAAGTATAAAACCTATGTATGAAAATATTCAAGAAGAATCACAAATACCAAGACGTCTTCTTGAATATTGCTTTTATATATTTAAATACAGCACATATAAATTACGCTTGTTAATCTTGTAATGTTGATACGGAGACTTCAAAGGGATACGTGTGGTTACTTTATAAATGGAAACCTTGGTGTCGTTTTTAGAAAATTAGGAAAAGATAACCGGCGCAATTCGTTGTTCACAAAAGCACGCGGCGACAGATTATGATAAATCTTGATCTCTTCAGTAAAAATAGTCGGAATATGAACCTAGATTGACAGTTAAATGTGTAAAGTCTTTCGATGATTTCCATTTTGAGATCCATCATGGTAATGCCAACAGGAACTGAATGCGAACCTCTGCATGGAGATAGCTTTATCGGTTGCCATCCTCTGAGTACAGGTAAGCACATTACTTTATTTTGCAATCACCTAAAGGTAACACTTTTGTCAAACAATGTAAGTTAATCAGGGGTGTTGATCAGCTGACAAGGTTTTGGTTTTGCTACCATTATCACAGGTGTATCTAGTGATAAGGAACAACCCGATGTCTACTTCACCTAAAGTTTTTATTTTAATCTCCTTGACGCTTGAATTGCACTAAGAAGAAATCTATGATTGTGCTATATATAAAACAAGTGACTGATTAAAATAACAATATAATGTCAATACATTTAACTGCTATTTAAACTGCGACAGAAACTCATTGTTTAAGCCGTCTGGCAACGCCAAGGAACAAGGGCGAAGTGTTATTTCCATAACGTTGCTGGCCCACGAATTATGAATGTTCATCTTTTTTGGAGAGAAAGTGTACAAAGACAGATATAGGGGCGCGCAATTATTCGGTAAAATTTATTTTATTTCTTTTCTATAGTCCAGATGGTTATAATGATGCATGGGGGTAGATAACGAACACATTAATGACTATCAATATAAATAATTATCGGAAACCTATTGGCAGCCCATGAGGAACAGGGCCATAGATATGTCAAAGACGACTGCTGAGTGCAGGCCTGTTTACCAGGAGTCTGCAAGTGCCCCTGTAGCCACATATAGGCAAAATTCACTAAATTCGCTTTTAAAATCAGCTATAAAAAAAAATTTAATTTTATTTTATTTTCATATGACCTGTATCGATACCACGTGATGCATAAAAGGGAGATTCTATCTTCTAACACTCGAAATACACTCTAGGCCCAGATATACCATGTACAATCCAGATAAAGTACAACTTTTATAGATAATTAGAATAAATATTTAATCTTTTAAATGCTTTGATATGGAATATTACATATATTGCATATTGCTTTACTGTATACGGTTGACAATGGATTGCCTTATATGTATTCATAAACTAAACCATAAAAATGCCCGTATCTTCGCCTTGGTACATTTCAAAGTCTTTGTCGAGAGTAGCCTTTAACTCTAGCTGATACTGGCGGCACTAAAAGCACATATATATGTTTCTGCTTTTTATATTCATAACTAGTAGGTAAATTGCCTCATTCCTTGGACGCAAATTATAATTGATCGTTGCTTTAACAACACCTCCCGGAACCTTTCTTTAAAAGTTTAAAGTGTATAATGATAACTGAGCATATTTCCTAAGATGTTAATATAAAATATGCTGTACCAATTATTTTACCAATTAATCTTTTAGAAACATTTCTTGTGCACAATGGATGGACCAGATTCGTCGTACTCCTCCTTCAAAATCGACATCTTTGGGAAAGAAGACAGCGAGGCCAAGATCGAGCCACCAAGCCATACGGAGTATTTTCTTTCTGGGGGAGCGATAATCCTGATCTTCCTGGCAGACGGAACGAATGCTGTTATTTCCTTGTGCACACGGTCAGCGATGCCAGGGTACATGGTGCTACCACCAGACAGCAAAATGTTAGCAAAAAGATCTTTCCTGAGATTAATGTCGCATTTCAGGATGGTATTGTAGATTGTCTCATGGATACCAGCAGAATCGAGTCCAATTAAGGATTGCTGGAACAGAGCCTCAGGACACCTAAAACGCTCGTTGACAATCGTAACTACCTGACCATCTGGCATATGATAGCTCTTCTCCAAAGATGAGACCGATGCTGCGATTTGCAGCTCCTGCTCAAAGTTGGGGGCAATGTAGCACAGCTTCTCCTTAATATCTCTGACGAACTCACGTTCGGCCTTGGTGCTAAAGGCATAGCCACGCTCAGTTAGAATCTGCATGAGATAGTCGGTCAGGTCACGTCCTGCCATGTCCAAACGGAGAGTAGCGTGCGGTAGGTAATAGCCCTCGTATACCGGGACATTGTGGGGCACTCCATCTCCGATGTCCAACACCATACCACTGGTACGACCAGAAGTGTACAGGCGCATCACAGCCTGCATGCCAACATACATAGCAGGAACGTTGAAGGTCTCGAATATGATCTGGGTCATATTCTCTCTGTTGACCTTTCTGATTGAGTGGCGCTTCAGTTAGAAGTACGGGGTGTTCTTCGGGGGCCACACGCAGCTCGTTGAAGGTGTGTTGCCAGATTCTCTCCATGTCATCCCACTTGGTAACTATACCATGTTCGATGGGGTATTTGAGGGTCAGAATACCTCGATTACTCTCCGCTTCATCCCCAATATAGCTGTCTTTGTTGCCAACACCTACCATCACACCCTAAGTATAGGAAAGAATTATGTATATAAATCTGGTCATAATAAGGATTGTTAATAATTATCTTTGCATTGTAAATAAGACGAAAAGTACTAATCAAAATAATGAATTATATATTTAGAATTCAAATATAATTATAAACTGTGGTTGGTAAGTCTAAAATTTAAATCTAAAGGGTGGTACGTAAATCTAAACGACGACTTAAAGTAAAACTGAGTTTATACTGACCTTATATTAAGGACGGCCGACGATGGATGGGAACACGGCCCTTGGGGCATCATCTCCAGCAAAGCCTGCCTTACACATCCCGGATCCATTGTCTATAACAAGAGCCGCCACGTCTTCGTCACACGTCTCTACAAATCTCAGCTAAGGTCTTTTAAGTTTGACAATTTACTTCAGTACAAAATACTAGATTAGATTCAAAGTTCTATGTCTCCTATGACTATATCACAGCGAAGATACAGTGACTTAGCACTACTCAGATCTAATGACAGTAGGATAAAGTTGCTTAAATATATAATAAGTCAAGTCGATATACGGTTTTACAATAACCTTTGGGCATCAGGTGCACTTCTTGTGCAGGAGTGAACTTCTTGTGGTTTTATCTCGAGCTTTACTGACACTCTTCAGATTACAAAAAAATCCAGCAGGCCAACATATGTCAATTATAAAGTTGATTAACCATTCTCCATCAAAGGTTAACCCCCTGAAGTCTCTTTCAAGAGCCGCTAACAAGTTAGTCACATTATGTCTTGTCGTTCAAGCGAAATAATAGACGAATTAATAATAATAATTTAGAGGCCACTTTGTCAGCTCATAAACAAATGAAAGCAATCTTAAGTTTCATAACCTCCGTTTATCGCACGACGGACCATGGTGCTTGCTTGCTCATTTCCCTTTAAAGAAAACCAAATTTGAAACCCTTTGACTTATATGTAGAGCAAACTCATTTTATACTTTGACCTGAACTCATCGCGTAATAATATCGTCTGGGCCCCGATCCCTCAAGATATACACACGAGTCTGCAAATATGAAGGCCAATCTAATGTTCACATTTTCCCTGCAATATCGGTTAGCAATCAAAAACTGCTTCAGACAGTTAATTAAGCCAACTAAATAATATAAAATTAAACAATTTTTATATTTTTGTAATATCCCTGCATTCACTAGAGTAAATTAAACTTGAACACTGATTTTAGTAATTGTCTTAAATAAATGAAAACAAAGGAAAATTTAGTTCCTTAATGGGCGATGGAGAGGAAGTGAAACATATGGTGAAAATTGATTACACCTGTTAAATATGTACCCATAACCAGAAGATTAATGCCGTCTTTTTGTTTTCTTGAAATAAATTAATATTGCAAATGTTCTATAGAGACAACGTCAAACTATGCATTCTAGACAACCTTAAACCATGTTTTGTTTAATGTTTGTACGAAGAGTGTGTTCAGAGGTTAGTGTGCTTCGATGGCGAAGCTCTTTTCGGGCATTTTCTATATTTATATAACTGAAATATTTCAGGAATTTCTTGGGACTAGATCTGCCAGCAATGAGGAAATAATGCATTGTTTTGTCAATTAGAAATGCAAGTGTTTCCCCATTAAGGAACAGTATGATTTTATTTAAAACCGAAAACATAGCTTTCCGGTTCCAGGTATGTTGTTCTAGAACCATATGAGGCCTCGCTAAACCCGACTCGCATTTCTGGACAAAGGCCCTTAGTATACTGAGGCAATAAAATGTTCATTTATCGTGGGTTTTATTGGTTGTTCATTACTGATGCAACCATCATACTCAATGTGAGTTTCTGACCCAAGTACTTGTCCTTCACGTAGTCAGCAATGCTGTTTGTACAAAAGACAATAACGGGGGTGACCATTCACACCTGTTTCCAATTTTTTTTACAGTCAGAGATCTGCACTGACCCCTGCAACCTAAAACCAATATATATATATATATATATATATATATATATATATATATATATATATATATATATATATATACATATACATATACAAATATACATTATCAGGCTCATCAGACAAAACTGAAAAGATAACACGTCGAAACAATAACGTCGTTTTTTACTCCCACTCACAACTTATATAAAGGCAGATAAAATAGATGCACACAATATATATATATATGTATATATATATATATATATATATATATATATATATATATATATATATATATATATTCCTAGCCACTGCTTCACTTTTTGCATGATATACAATTCGTTCCTAGATGATATTCACCCCATGCACCAGTTGGTGTTCAAGCCTATTTTAATCTATAACAAAAAGAAATAAGATATTAAAGTAAGGAAATTTAATTTAAAAAAATCGGCATTCTTTATCATGATTTCTCACAAATTATTGCAAAAGCTTCCATTTGATTTCATTCTCGTTCTTACATGTGCAAAGATGTAGAGTTATTAGATGTAAAAGTGTATGCATATATTTCATACAAGTATGCATAATCAGCTACATGTACATGTATTTGATTCCAGTAATCTTTTACCAGCCAGTGTATATTAGTCGTATTATCAGTATCCTTCATAAATAGCTTAGAACAAAGGAACAGACATAAAGTTTACTCAAAAGTAGCTGGTAATATTATTGACAATATCTGTTTCAGAATAATGAGATATCATGAAACAAAAGACGATTTCTTGTTGATCCATTTAATCTGTTAAATAAAATTTCAGGCAGTTTATATATTTACTGATTCTACTGATTGAAGGTAACACAAATGTTTTATTCGTAAACATGACGCCAAGGGTCCAGGTTTTTCTTCATCTATATGTATCATGAATAAACAAGATAAAACTGCACTCTTACTTTCAACAATATATATATATAAATATATATATATATATATATATATATATATATATATATATATACATAAATTTATTTCATACAAATTGCTATGGCTTATTCAACAAAATCAGCAGGTTTTCTATAGGGTTCTTTGTCCACGAAAAATTTCAAATGCTAAAACGACCTTGACAAATTAGCCCATCACACATCGTTGACAAAGGACTTATAGATCTGTTCCAGATTTTCAATTTACCACCTGGTCCGTCAGAGTGCAAGATACAATGACTCAGTTCCACCATCTGACGACCGTAACTGAAAGTTCAATAATATATGCCAAGTCTGGAGTCTCTTGGTTTTTGTTATAACCGTAGGTTGATAAGATGGGGGCCTGGACAGCTGAGTGGCAAAATGCTTGGCTCTCTCCGCTGGCGACCCGGGTTCGATCCCCGGCGTGGCTGTGAGAGTTGGTTGTAGTTGCCTGTCCAAACCCGGTGGTTTTATCGAGGTACTTCGGTTTTGCCATCACTGGAGCCATGAGAGTGCCTCGATTAGTTATAATAACTATTTGTACAATCCATGTAAAATAAATAAGTTTATTTGTTTATAAGATGCTCTTTTCTTTATAATTAAGTTGGAATTTGGGTATTAATGCAAAAGTGAGACCAGTGCAAGAATGGCTTACGTGGTCATGCGCTGTGGTTTCAAAATGTTTTTATTATTATTAATCACTCACTTCAAATTATAAACGCTCCTAATACAAGCGCGTGCCATATATTGAGGCAGATTTAGCCATCGTATACTGCTGGTCCAACCTCGGAGTATCTTTGATTTAGAGCTCAATTAAACAGCTCATATCACACGATCGTTCCGTTCTAACGATAAGATAAACAATAAGATGGGATTTTGTCACCTCATAAATACATAAAACTGAGTTATATTGTATAAACCTTTTAATTACTTGACTAACTGTAGTCTTTGCTTGCACTGTTCATTATGCAGAAAACATAAATAAAAATTAGGTTCTGGTTTGAGATAACTGAGTCATGAGAATTTACCTGCAATTGATATCAAACCAATTTTGTCAGTGTATTGATGACAGCTACTAAATAATAAAAAAAATATCACCAAGAAGCAAGTGAACATAATAGTATTTTCTGTTCTACATTTGTCAAAAAAGCCTATATTAACCTCAGGATAATCAAACTATTATGCTATTTATGTAGTATACATTGAATATGCATCAATTACTCCTCGGGTTCAGATGGACCCCAGGTGTACGGATTGATAAGTTTTCCGACGTGTTGTAATGAAGGTTAAGAGAGCCACGCCACCTCCCACATTGCCGTCTGGCCGTCCCCTGTGTAGCAGGATATAGCCAGTGAAGGATACGTTTCTGGTCAGCTTAGTCTCACTGATGGCCATGATATCTAAAGAATGGCTGTGGATATAGTTGATGATCTGTATCCTCTTCCCGAACAGGTCATTCACGTTTACATGACATAAGTTGAACTTAACCATGACGTCCCCGTACCGACTTTTTGAAACCGTTACTACCGACTTTTTTGGATTTAGGTTTCCTATGGCTACCCTTATCCTTTTTGGTACCTTCACTTCTGGCTATTACCGATTGAGCCTCCGGCTCCTCGCGGTCCTTGTCCGTCCCCCTGTCAGACAGGGCTGTCCATGACAGTTCTTGACCTTGATGTCTAGTAGCCGACCTTTTCAACCCGGTTATGGCTCTTTTTTTGTGGGCGCGTCGACTTTTGCCAGTCTCAGCGTTTCTCTGATCACTTCACAGATGAACTTCATGAGTTTCTCTGGATGGATCACTATTTGTGCCTGACTTTCAACCCCGGCTTGCTCCTTCGTTGGGGCTACTCCCTTGTCCGTTCCATTGCGGTTTTTGGCCGAGGCCCGCCCTCCGGCAAGCCAGGTGGACATACTACCGCTAGCCACGACCTGCCC
Organism: Sipunculus nudus; assembly: GCA_026874595.1. Lineage (NCBI taxonomy): Eukaryota > Metazoa > Annelida > Sipuncula > Golfingiida > Sipunculidae > Sipunculus > Sipunculus nudus. The sequence continues at coordinate 13,121,457 of CM049314.1, read as the reverse complement.
CCTTTCGGGCGCGGGAGCTTTCTGGGTCCTATCAGCCTCCGCGCCCGCGGGTCTCGGGGAGCCACCGGTAACCGTGACGTAAGTTACGCCAGGCTTATGGGTTCCGGCTTCCATGCCTTTCGCCTTGCTGCTGGCCGGTTCCCCGGTATTGCTGTGTTTAGCCGTTCACGGATATGGGCCTCTGAAGGGCACCTTTGAAAGCTGTACAGCCCTTATACATAGCCCTGTTGTCGCCCCGACAATTTGTGCACTTCGGCTTGCTTTTGTCGGCCGCCCTCCGACAATCTTTGGCATAGTGGCCTGCGTCACCAGAGTGCCTACATTTGCCAGCCTCGTCGCATGCTCTGAAAATTGCCATTCAATGCATAACGCTAGCAGGTTATATAGATTTAGGCAATTCCCTTTATATTTCAAATTTTGCAGATTAGCCAAAAATGTATTCGGAATATACTTCGATTCCTCATTAAACAAAAACACAGTAAGTGTTTTTACAATGCAGCTGTATTTCGAATAATATGACCTGATTTGTATGGATAACCATAACATAATAAGGTGATCTTATCAACCTCAAAAATTTAACTGGTTATTATTGAGAAGTTCTCTAACCATCTATAGTAATTTATCTCAATTTATCAAAAATTGTAAAAAAAAAATGCTATATACAGTCTTATGTACTGACCTCGATCAAATCCATTTAGGGGCATTTAAATGAAAGTAAATTCATGTTCCATCCTCACAAATCAGTCACCCATGGTTACATAACAATGAAAGTTCAAACCGGACAATATCGTGCAATCTTGGACAACGGATATTGCTTAAGCGCATAACCCCCCCCCCCCCCCCCCGTACAAATGTCATAACATGTCAGTGACCGAATTGCTTCGACCCACAATATAAAAGGTAGTGCCACGGTGTGTGAAATATGGAGCCTATACAGCTCATTATACTTTTTTTATTTTAAATTGTTATATTATGGGCGGGATTTGAATTTCGGAATAAGGTGGAAAATGTATGACCAAACTGAAATACTATTAACTTAAAAAGGAACAGGCACCCGCTTTTATAAACTATGCTGCTTCGACTGAATAATATTGCAGCGAGTCTGTTCTAGATCAATGACATTTATCAAAGTTTTGCTTGTTGTGCTGGAGGCGTAAAACTGTTAAAAAGGGCCATGAAACAGAGATAGAATTCGGGAATGACCCCGTTTTGCATATAATAGTCAAAACGGACAAATTTATGACAAAATCTGCAGAAACAAAGGCGTTCTATAGGAAGCAAAAGCTCAAGAGACGCACATCATGTGAACATCCTTTGTCATGTAATTCCAAATTGTTTTGCTGTAGTAATTAGTTTTGGAAAACAAATCAAATTGCAAATACACACACAACTAAACACACGATTATCGTAAATAAACGGAATAGAGATCAGTGTATATATATTATTTTTTTTACCTCAAATACATTTGATATTTTTAATTATCACAAACTTATGTGTTTCTAGTCATGTTATTTCTCATTGCATTCGGACAGAAATACCAGAAACTCATAGTGCTTCCTCCGGGCAGAACATTTCTTTTGCATAAACATCCTTCCTGAGGTCAATGTCGTAGTTCATGAAGTCACTGTAGGTTGTCTCATGGATATCATTTAATAAAAAACCCAGACAGGATTTCCCAAATAAGGGTTCGGGGCACCTTAAGCACTCGTTACCAATCGTTATCAGATGGCTATGTGGCAGTTCTTCTCATAGCTCTTCTCTAAAGATGAAGACGATTTTGCGGTGTGTGTCTTTTGCCCAAAGTCAAAGGCAACGAAACACAGTTACTCCTTTTTGTCTCGGACGATTTCATTTTTTCCCATTGTAGTAAAGTTGTGACCACGTTCGGTGAAGGTTCTAGTAAAATATTCGGTCAGTCCAAGTCTGGCCATGTCAAAACGGCGGGTAGCGTAGGCTAAGTAATAACCCTCGCATATGGATACAGATTGAGTCACGCCATCTTCGCTGTCCAGCGCAATACCAGTGGACGACCGGTAAATTCAAGACAAGGTACATGGCTGGAACGATGAAGGTCTAGAACATTATCTGCGGGCATTTGTCCTTTATTGGCTTTTGGGTTAAGGGGATCCTCAGTCAGGAGAAGGGGATGCGCCTAGGGAATCACACGTAGCTCATGGTAAAACGTGTGTTGCCAGAGCTCCTCCATATCACCCCAGTTAGTAACGCTACCGTGTTCAATAGCATGTTTGGACGTCAGAATACCTCGTGTGTCCTGCGATTCATTCTCAATATAACTAAATTTCTGGCACGTACCGACCATGTCACCCTAAGAAATAATATATAAATATTTATTTTAATAATTATCTAATCACATTAGATATTTTAAATAATCTGGTGTGACAGATGTAAGCCTCAAATCCCGGCTTAGGTTTGATTCCGAGGACCAATCACCGATTTTACGGCCTTTTTAAGTCAAACTGAGTATTGAGTCTTACCTGACTTTAGAACGTAAAATGAACGAGGGGAACACTGTGTTTGGACCATGATCTCCAGCAAACCCGGTCTTACACGTACCGCATTTAATATCGATGACTAGAGCCACCGCGTCTTCGTCACACATTGTTAGATCTCTGACCGTTGTACCTTTAAGCTTAACAATTTATGTTAGTGCATAAGTCTTTTTTCAAACCAGTTTCAGAGTTCTACAGCCCCGTCACAGAAAATATACAATAAGTCAATAACTCACAAGGATATAATTGTTTTGATATATACCAAGCCCATTCCACGTCAATTATTACAATATCCTTTGGTTAGTAAGATGAACTTTCTACACGTCTTCTATGGCTCAGGGGTAGAGCACATGGCTCAGAGCTGGGGGATCGTGAGTTCGAATCCCAACTGAGGCAGTGAGATTTTTTACGGTCGGCCCCAACCCACGGTTAGCGCTCTACTGGCTTAATGGGAAGGTCGTATCCGTTGGCTGTGTTTCACCCGCCAACAAGTCCGCCTTTTGGGGATCTTCGTTGGTATGACCAAGTAATTAGGTCGATTACACACCCAGGGCCCGCAGTAGCCACCGGCCCTGTTAAACGGCAGGGAAAAAATATGAGAGGAAGCGAGACCGGAATGGAATTCTGCAGATGTACATGTATAAAAAGTAAAGTTAGCATTAAAAATGGTTTACACCATTTAAGGTTTACACCCTGAAGTCTTTTTCAAGAGCCAGTCGCAACTTGATAGCACTCTTTTTATGCCGTAAAAACGTAATGACGTAGGCATTAAACGACAGTTTATTACCTCTTCAATACATGATAACGATCTTATGTGTTTTAACCTTAGTCTTTTGCATGACCTTTGACCTTGCACATAACCACATCAAAAACCGCTTATAGGTTGACTTACATGTAGGCAGACACTGTTTGGAGCGACAAATTGCAGCAAATCTCTACATTTACCCTTAACTGGATGATGTTAAATCTAATTCAGTTAGAAAAATTGTCGACGTCTTAAATTTGATAAGCCATGCAGGGAAACCCGAATCCCCACATACAGGTGTTATTAGCAGCAATCAATGGAATATAGTTCTGTATAATGTTTGATTTGATAATGACATCATGATATTACGTGTTTAAGTACAATAAAGTGTCTAACGACGGCCTTGATCAGCTGGCGTGGTTACAATGAATGGTTTGGCCAACATATATCACGGGTTCTTGTGGTCCCACGAAACAAAGTCAGATGTCGATATCTTTCGCTCACGTGTACTTCGATTCCATGCTTACTTACGTCTGATTTCTTTTTAAACCTCTCTTAACACAAAACGGTTGTTCCTGTAGTGTACAATACATATGAATATGATATTTGTTCACATTAACATTTAAACATACAAATCTTAAATCCGGTAATTCCCATTCTCCATATTGATTCTTAATCATCTAAACAGTTCCACTGAGAACTTCAAGGGCTCACACCAAACAAGGTTGCCCGCAGAAAATCCGCGTAGTCAGCTTGCCGAGCGGATCTCAATAGGTCTAAAAGGAACATTAGAAAAATCAGATAAATATAAAAATAGTTCTTTTTAATCTAGGACTATTCAACAGACAAACAGTGTTATTCAAATTTACCAATTAGTGATTATACATAGGTTTTTAGTAAAATTTATAATAATATAAAATAAAAAAAACAATTATCAATTGGAAAAATCTCCATGCTGACTTTTACCTGATTATTTTTCTCTCAGAAGCATAATATCTAAAAAGCTGCTAGATTATTAATAAAGCAGAGTTTGTATTTAACTTAAATTTTGCCAAAAAAAAATTACCTAATTTGAAAAGAAAATTGATTCTCAAATCATTATAAAAAGGACACTTCATTATATGATATTCAGTTTAAACTTCATTTTTACCATGTTTTAAACAGTAAATACAATTTCTCTTAGTCTAGTACATCCTATTATGTCTTTCCCATTTTTAGTTTGCAAATTACGTGATGAACATCTTCATCGAGATAAGCTGGTTTTGTGATTCTTATTTCAACAACATTCAAAAACTTTTTTCATTGTTAAGAATGGTTAAAAGTTTGTTTCTAGACCATTGTTATTTGAACATTCTTGCAAATGTATATCCGTAAGTCTGTCTTGTAACTAAGAAAGACACAATTGCGTTCCTTATATCTTGCATTATCCTAATATAACCGTATTAAATTGAAAAAAAAATAATATTTTTTATTTCTGGGAGTTCAGGTTATACAAACTGAACCCACTACAACGGTTGCGGCTGGTGTAAAAGAGAGATCAAGACACACTGCCCCCCCCCCCCATGCACTCTGGATCCGCTTCTGTAATATTATTATATGAAAAATATGTTCTGATAAATCGCTTAATCATAATACTTATTACAAGATGCTGTTTCATTATTTACCTTTTAAGGTTACGTATATACCATCTACATATTAATAACTACTAATCACTTCAACTTGCTTTCTTTATTGGTACAATATTTTACATTTTCTTCAGACACCCACATTTCTAAATATTGCAGTTTCTGTTTTGTCTTTATTTAGTTTTTTTCAATATAAAAAAAATATAATTAAGCAATTTATGACTGCAGTCTACCAACTGTATCAGAAGACCATACAACATTATCTGCTAACATGAGCATTGAAAAGTAATTTTGTTTCCTCAATGATACATATCAACTTTCCTCTTCATAACGCAATGTTAAGCATAGTTCTTTTATAAAAAGTGTAAACAGCAAAGAATCCACCACACAATCTTGCCTTGTTCCAAGTGTACATGAAAAGTAATCTGATAACCATTTCTGGTTAATACACAAGACTTCAATTTGTAATACATATAGACTTCAATATATTGTAAATATTCCACTAATCCGTTCCAATTTTATCAAGAACATGAAACAATAACTGAAGTTGGATGTAGCCGAAAGCTTTGGAAAAATCTATAAATATTAAATATAATCTGCCTTGTTTCTTTGATAAACACGATTCAAGTATTGCCATTCAAATGAACATCTGAACAACTGTGCACTCTAGACAAGTATCTAACTGAAAGAGAGTTAGGAGGAGAGAACTAACAATGTTGTAACAGAATATACCACTATATATATATATATATATATATATATATATATATATATATATATATATATATATCATAGAGAGGGATTCTTTTTTATCAAGAACATGGCACCTGAGTTATAATGAGTAAACGAGGTACAATGCACATTCTTTTTATATTTGTTTATGTTAGTTATTTCAAAATTATTTTACCACGATGGTCTGTTTAGCAGGATTATAAAATAAAACTAATCTGGATATATGGAAGTCACGAGTATATAATACGATGGCAAATGTTAAGCATAAACCCAAAAACAAAATGTATTCCCGTAGCGAACCTTTTTTTATATAAATCAATGAAATGTTAATGTGGCGGAATGCAATGTAAGTAACAACTGATGTCAAACACAAGGATTAGCATAACAAAAATATGCTAATATATAGGAATAAAATCAGGAGAATGGTAGACCAATAGCCATAAACTAAACAATACATGATATGTCAATTGTGTAAAAAAAAATTATATGACTTACTGGATATGTGTCTGTTCAGAATAAATTGTGCTGTGTCATCAGAACCGTTAAAACATACACGTCTAGCCATTGCTTTAAATATAGTTGAACAGAAGAATACAATATGTACTTTGTTTGGAAATGTTGTGATGAGCAATATTACTTTTATTTTGCTGGGCTGTATCAGGTTCTTACTTGCATTTATGCATGATATGTGTTATCTATTAGTCTATCACTAAGACGTATGTCGACGTACTATACTGCTGCTTTATCAAGGGTGTCCTTTGACTCTTGTTGACACGTGCGAGAGTTTGATAATACATACAGTGCTTAAATCTGTGAACACGCGAGAAGACGCCTTATACAGAAATGCGATATTAAAAATTTAAAAAAAAATACACTTGATAAGGCATTAATTCTAGGCTTGACAAATACAGTTATGTCATCAGCCATATGTGAGCATGTTTTCTCATATGATGATATGTGTCCTCTTGACATGAATGTTCTTTTAAATATATATTTAACTTATACATTTTGTTATTACGGATGCACTGGGACAGTATTAAAAAAAACCAAAAGATACCATTTAACTTTTAGAAACATTTTTTGTGGACAATAGATCGACCATGTACGAAGTACTCGTCCTTAGAAATCCACTTCTGCGAAAGGTCAGACAGGCTGCTCAAAATAGATCCACCGATCCATACGGAGTATTTTCTTTCCGGGGGAGCCATAACCTTTGTCTTCACCGTAGGTGGGACCAGTGCTCTTATTTCTTTATTCATTCGATCGGCAAAACCAGGAAACATGGTGCTGCCTCCGGAAAGCACAATGTTAGCATAAAGATCCTTCCTGAGGTCAATGTCGCATTTCATGATGCTATTGTAGGTTGTCTCATGGATACCAGCGGACTCCAATCCAATTAAGGATGGTTGGAACAGAGCCTCGGGGCACATAAAGCGCTCGTTACCAATCGTTGCCAACTGACCATCTGGCAGTTCATAGCTCTTCTCTACAAATGAGGACTTTGCTGTGCTTTCAATTTCCTGTTCAAAGTCAAAGGCAACGTAACACAGTTTTTCCTTTATGTCTCGGGCAATCTCACGTTCAGCAGCTGTCGTAAAGTTGTTGCCACGTCTAATGAAGAGTCGAATGAGATGTTCGGTCAGTTCACGTCCGGCCAAATCTACACGGCTGGTAGCGTGGGGTATGTAATGACCCTCGTATATGGGTACATTGTGGGTCACGCCATCTCCGCTGTCTAGCACAATACCAGTGCTACGGCCGGAAGCGTACAGGGACAGGACAGCCTGGATAGCAAGGTACATGGCTGGAACGTTGAAGGTCTCAAACATGATCTCGGTCATCTTCTCCCTGTTGGTTTTTGGGTTAAAGGGGGCCTCAGTCAATAAGACAGAGTGCTCCTCAGGGTCCACACGCAGCTCGTTGTAGAAGGTGTGGAGCCAGATTTTCTCCATGTCATCCCAGTTGGTAACGATACCGTGTTCGATGGGATACCTGAGGTTCAGGATGCCTCGTTTAATCTTCGCTTCTTCCCCAATATAGCTTGTGTTCTTGCCCGTACCGACTATCACACTCTGGGGAAATAAAAAAAACTATTTAATCAATCTATTTACCTTAAGTATTTCAAGGAAGTTTGCTTCACTGATGTAGGTCAGTCCGGCTTAGGCTCGATTCCGGCTATTTTATTCCGGGCAATACAAGAGGTTATACAAAAAAAGGGATTCCACAGCAGGGTTTAAACTACCAGGTTTTATACCCTTCCATATGCCCATTCTTTTATTTTTTTGTCCAGTGGTATCAACTTTCTCAGTGACCCGTAACATATATTTATATAAGGGACCCTGTCGGAGTAAAACTGCAGGTTGACAGGTTGACAGGTCTTTTTTTATTATTATAATTAATTTACTGTTTACTTTAAATGTTCCTTCAACCCAACTGTCCTTTTGTTTAATTACATTTGGTTTTGAGCCTTGAAATAAATATCCTTGTATTGTTATGGAGTTGTAGCCAAAAAGGTACTCAACTGCTTCAGCAGTAAATATGTATAGGAACATATGAGCATTTCTTACTTAAATTCAATGCGCTCATAAGACAAAGCACATTGAAACAGTTTACAGTCTGCAATGTGTCTCTAACATGTTGAACATATAACTATTTAAACAAATCTTTATTTAGCCTACTCATCTTTAAATAAAACAAATTTAAAAAAAAAGTAATGCCTCCTTTTATCATAAGACAAGAAATCAATCTTTTGAAAGGAGAATATTTTTAAACCTGTAGACTTTGACATGAACCTTTATCCTTATAGCTTTTCTTTGTATCTGAGCAACAAATATGTGTTTATGTTATTAAAATAGGATATGATATATTTTATTAATCCCAAGCTAGGAAATTACAGTGTGCCCGCAAGAAGTAAAATATTCCAAAATTCACAGGAAAGCACTATAAAAGAGTACAAAATATGACTGGATACAACATACATGCGTTTGCAAACACTCTGTCGCCCAAGCAATTTCGCCATCTAAATACAAAATGGGAGAACAAATAAAAAGGATTTATTCTTTGTGGTCTTTTATATACTAAAAATATCATGGTTTGTAGTCAGAGGAACTTGGACTCGATTCATAAAAGGAACTCGGAGAATACGAACCTGAAACTCCTATTCGAAAATTGTCGTCTCAACTACAACACTACTGTGTACGACTGGTGTGATTGGTGTTAGAATATCTCATTGTATATTTGATGTAAATGACCAGTCAACGAGTGTTAAGGCCATTCTCTGGCATATTTTGTATAATTTTGTATATATAATCTTACCTGATATTTAGGACTGCCGACGATTGATGGAAACTGGACCCTGGGGGCATCATCTCCAGAAAACCCGGCCTTACACATCCCTGATCCATTATCAATAACTAGAGCCTTCAACTCTTCGTCACACATTGTTAGATCTCTGAATTCGGTTACTTTTAAGCTTGAAAAATTATACAATGTATAAGACTTAAGTTTCAAAGTTCTACTGCTCACAGCGAATATACAATAACTTATTGACAGAAGGATACATTTGTTGTAATATATACCAACCCCAGTCTACCTGGGGTTTTCCAATAACCTTAGGGTATTGATATGAATTTTCTACATAACCAAGTTGGAATTTCGATTTAGGTACATACGTGGAGTGCTTGTGGGTTTATCTGAAGTATTAAACACGAGAAACAGCCTACAGGCGAACGAGTAACATATATAATGAGAATTAAATCAATAGCCCTTGGAAGCTTTACCCCCTGAAGTCTCTTTTGAAAACCACTCAAAGGTTAATAGCACTATTTCATATCGTTTAAACGTTATGATAGACGCTTTTAAACGACTTTTTGTCAACTCATAGATAAATGAAAACGATCTTTTTAAACCTCAATCTATCGTTTGAGAAAAAAATTGGTGTTTGCTTACACCTTTTTTCCTCGAAGAAACCACATATGAAACCTCTTATTGTTTGATTGCTCTGTACTTTGACCTGAACTCATTAATATATTTAGTCTGGAACCCTAAAAGTATACACATCTATCTATAAATAGGGAGGCCCAGGGGATGTGCACATTATACTTATATATGCTAACTTATATATGAAATTATTATATGTTAACAATACTTAAGTGTTTCAAAAAGTGGATTAATCGGGAATACCGTTCTATATGAAATATAAAGCCTAAGAAATGATTTGATATAAACAACTGTTTATCTGTGTAATATCCTGGTATTAAGGAGAGTAAACTCGAATAGTAATTTATTTAACTATTAGTGATAGTGTTGAATATATATTCTCCTTGATTTCTTGAACGGTCTGAAATCTGAACTGATCCTGCTAACTCAAAAACGCATAATACATTCCATCATATGAACAGGCTTATAGCGGGAAATACACAGTGTAGAGGACACCATGCCCCCTCTTCATAACTCTTGGAAAAGTAATAGGAATTTTCTATTGGTGCCTTCCATGCACACGAAGAAACATTCGCCTTTTTGTTCGATTTTATAACAGGAGGTTGTCTTTCAATCATTTAATAACTTCGTGCAGGATAGATTGATAAAGTTATGATCTAAATAATGGTATCCTCCCTCCCTACCCACCTCTCTCTCTCTCTCTGTCTCTCTCTCTCTCTCTCTCTCTCTATATATATATATATACACATATATATATATATATATATATATTTATATGTATGTAATGAAAACAACACTGTAAATTAACAACAGTCTGTTTCACGGGATTCGACCCGATCATCAGGTGAATGTGGTTAGAATGAAGCTAACGGCGTGGTTTGAAAAGCAGAGACGTTACGAAGTTACGAGATTATGCGTTGTTCATATCGGGGGGAGCATGTAAAACACTGATACTGATCCTATTGTCCTCGGGGCACAATAGGATTGGTCGGGGTACACGTGCGATACTGGAACATACCAGGCCGTTTCTATGGGGGTGGGGGGGGGGGGTGGGGGGTGGATGAGCGGGCACGTTGAATATTTGTACGAATGCTAGGTTTTAACACATTTCAGAGTGAATTGTTGTGATGGCGGTACTTGGAGAGAATTTCAGCTCTATGGTTTAACAATGATAGGGGGGGGGGGGGGGGTTGCTATAAGTAGCATTTCAGACCAACAGAGATCACACTTTCAGAAGTAAGGTGCTGCCGTGGTAGAGATTTCCTAAGAGAGCTTGTAATTGATATTGTTGTCTTTTTGTGTCCAGATGTGTTTACACATTTCAGGGTTTTTAGCGTGGGATCTGTTACGAAAGCATTCACTTATGTATGATTTGAATTAACTACTATTCGGCCAATAAACCACCTGTCGACCTACCTCCATATTCACTGCCGCCTTATCAAAGTAACCTTTAACTCTTGCTGACAGATGCAAGCCTAAAACTACATACGTATTGGTGTCCTTTATATAAGGAGTATAAGCAGACTACCTCATTAGATAAAGTTGCATAATGTTAAAAATTCAGTGTTTAAAGCTGAGAACATGTAAGAAGTCAAATACTATAGAATATTTAGTGTTAACTCAAAACAGTTAAACAGTTAATATGACGTTAATATGAAAAGTCATGTCAAGTTTGATTTGGTTCTTCAACTTGTTTTAAGGGGATGTTGGTATTGCTACCATATGTCATTGGTGCTTTTGGTCTCACAAAACCAAGTGGGATTATGGTAGCGTATGATCACGTGTACTTAAAATGGCACGCCTACTCAAGTCAGATTTTATTCTAAACCTCCATTACACATTCAGAACTCATAGTTTTAAAACACAATGTGACCTATTACACACAAAAATAATATCATTTAAATAATTTATCGTCTCACTAATGATCTAAATGTACAACCGCAATGCATGCTTTTATAATGATAAACTATTGCAAAAGAAAAAAAATAAATGTGTTCGTATCTTCAATGAACTGGCAACACAAGCCGGGGGATACATGAGGGCTGTGAAAATACTGTTATGTCTTATTTAACTTAAAATTCAAATTCTGCCCATCATAGTCATTTCCTCACTACTCTAGACAGCAACTGCATAAATGTAGACCATTTTTAGATCGATATAGGTGCCAAAGTGTAAATCAATACATTTATTTTATTTGTATATAACAGGGTAACGAGTCATCACAATTTACATGGTCTTCAATCCTGCATGAAGCAACAACAGAAAGTTTGTTTTGGTTTTGTACTGGTGTAGCGGCCATATCATAAACAGTAGAAAATTAAATGTAGACTCAAATATCGGAGTAAAAGACAACTATGTTAGCATAAACCAAATAACCTCAATATTTCCAAACCGATAAAGTAGGTTTGGTATAGCGATGAAAATCCCTCTGCCCTATACATTATACATATTTAAATCATTTTTTTTTTTTAAATAGAGAATAAAAACCGACAGACTTCATCACATCCTTTCTCATCCTTTCTCAAGTTGCATGTTTCGATCTTTTTTTTTTAGCAAAACTTCCTCTTTAACCTAATTTACATGTGCATATGCATAGACGCGGTGCATGTGTGGTGTGGGGGGGGGGGGGGGGGGGTTGGCGGAGGGGGCGGGGGGATGATTGGCGGAGGGGGCGGGAGGGGATTAGGATTGGCGTTGGGGGCGGGGGGTGTTAGGGCACGCTATTGTGTATATCAAATATATGTTTGTATAGTTTTGGCACTTTTTTCGGTCGGTGTTGATAGAGGCCTAGATGGAGCCATAAAATAAACGTACTTCTTCTCTTCTGGTGCGACAAGCATTATATATAATGAAGATCGAGGCAATGCTTTTACTTCGTTTTCCTCTACTACATCAATACCTTGGAACATGGTGGTACACACGCACAACTGCACGTTTTCTGCATCATAATTGCAGTTCATGATGCTGTTTAATTTGGCCTCTTGGAACCATCATCTTCTCACCCGAGGAAATCTGGTATGTTTTACGCGTCGGCAGCCCTCGAGCGTGCGTTACCGATTTTAATAACCAGGCAATCTGGCAGTCCGTATATGTCTTTTCTAAAGACTAGGATGGAACTGCGTTGAACAGCTCCTGCTCGATGTCAAGGGCAACCTAACCTATCTTCTCTCTCGTTCGGCATTGGTTGAGGAACATTAACAAAACTCACACCGAATTGTAGTGAGATAGTCGGCAAGGCCACAGCCGGCCTTGTTCACATACAGGAAGGCGTCAGACAGCGCGTAAACGTCGTATAAGGGGACAGTGTAGTTCACACGATCTCTAATCTCTGAAACAGTCGTAAGATCAAAAGTATTAATGGCCATTTAAATTTTCTTGGGTACACAAATGGCTGGTACGTAGAATTTCTTGAACACGGGTAATTTTCTTTCTGGTGAATTTCAGATTGTGGGAGACCCTCAGTCAGGAAACAGGGCTTTCTTTAAATGCCACACACATTCTAGAAAGAGTGGTGTGCCAGAGTTTCTATGTAATGTCCCTGTTGGTGATGGGACCATATTTGATGGGATACTTGGGTACCCTTTGAAAGCCATCAACAATCTTAGCTTAAAAATATATACCGTACCATCAAAACTTAATCTGTTTAATGTTTTAGGATCCTGTGTTAAAGGTAAACTTGAAATACATTGTACAGTTTCTACATCTTTAGTTTTATGAAGGACAAGTAGGAATTTCTTTGAATGACCACGAATGTGTCTTAAAGAACGTATTTTTGATCTCAATTTCCTATATGATGTTAATGCGATTATTCATTATTAGCGTCTTTTGAACAGCTTATACTCCTTTAGATACAATACTTCTTGTTTTAACATAGACAAATCCTTGTTAGCAATAGGACACATTTCCTGTTTATAATATAGTATTTTTTAAAGTTTAGATGTACGTAAGAAAACCGCTCCCATTATAAATCATAACCTTCATATTCAAGATCAAATCTGCAGAAATATGAAATTTTTGTGAACCCCATAACTTTTGAAGTATTCCATATTTTGTCCTCAAGTTGGTACACCAATTGTTCCTACCATGTTTTTGGACAAGTTTAATACCTGGTGACCTTGTCCTCTCTCTTCAATGTAAAAATTCCCGAAATGTAACATTTTTATGAACCCCAAAACTTTTGTAGTATTTCCAATTGTGTCCTCTGATTTGGTACAACAATTGTTACTACCAAGCTCTCAGAATAGTTTGAAACCTGGTGACCTTCACCAGGATCTTCAAGGTCAAATCAGTGGAATTATAGTTATTGTCTTGTGGATGAAGGGTTGCATATTTTCCTCCAGAATTTGAAACAATCATTGTTCCTACCAAAAGCTTGGACGTGATAGAAATCCTGTGACCTTGAACCTTGATCCTCAAGGTCAAATCTTATGCAATTTTAGGCATTTTGTGACCCAAATACCTTGTTAGTATTGAAGATGTTTCTTTAAATTTGACACACCAGTTTTTCTGCCAAAATGTCATCAGAGTTCGAAAAGCAGTGACCTTGACCTTCAAAGTCTAATCTGCTGAGATCTATATTCATTATTTTAAGATATTGCATATTTTACCACTTATGTTTTGGGATGAAACAGAGGGTGGAAACATATATCTGTTTTGCATTGCAAAAACAGAGCCATTCTATTTTCTCCTTTTCTTATACAATTATATGTCTTTTATTGAGAACTTCAAATGAAGCAGTTGTCCATTAAAAGGGTACAATTCATAAGTGTTGGACCTAGAATCTTCTTACTGATATCCTTAGAGTTCTATGAAAAGTATCCTTGGAAAATTGAAATTAGGTCATGGTTAACTATATTTTGTAAATTAGGGGAGAAAACATGAGCACCAAGTGAGTCAGGTGGGGCACAAATCGTATCCATTTTGGCCTAAAATCCTCATACATGACTTTCAGGGAGGTCCCTTAAAATCTCCTTGGAAACCTGTTTTGGGTTTCACTCTGATCCACTGTTTACAAGCTCGGTGAAAGAACTTGATTTTAACACTAAATTAGTCAGGAGGGCATAAATGGTAGGAGCTGCATTTAGATTAAGGTCACTGTAACCTATATCTAAGGGCTATTGGCAAAATACATGATTCTGACTCTGGGAGTCTTTTTGTCCATTGTTCAAGGCTCCTTGAATTCAGCTCAGCAATATGGCCAATGGGCCACTTGTTTCCTTTGTTCCAACTATACTTTCAAATCTACTTACATCATATAGAAGTGACCATGCGGGTCAGGTTTTTGTTCTGATTAGCATAGGAGCTCCGTTTGACTGGTCATAGCTTACCGGGAGACCTATGGTAAATCACGGTAAATCATACTCCTGGGGGCATTCTACTTTCGTTGAATGAAAATAAAATTATGATATCTCAGCTAACAAATGTTAAATCGATGATTTGTTACAGAAAGTTTATGTAAAATACACCTCGGCAGTGTTTTTCACTTACGTGTCGTTTGATCAGCACTGATCCGTGGCGATAAGCTGCAAAGGCATCTGCTAGAGCCAGCAGCCTCTGTGGTGAACTTGTCACAATGTAATCACCTGCCAACAATCCGCCTCTCTGAGATAAGGCCATGCACCTATTTTTTTCTGATCAGAAGAGGTTTCAAGCATAACGGTTGCAAAGTATTATAAAGAGGTTCTGTTTTCATTCATGAACACTGTATTTAGCTAAAGTCATTCGAATCATCCTCTCAGCTTCGCAACGCGATTGCAATGCATGACACACGCCACATTAAACCTTACATGATGCATCACCTTTTACTGGGCTATAATCAATACATATACCCTATCAGTTATATTATTCATTTTTCCCATTGGTTGATTTTGTTAGATTTTTAGTATGCCAACTACATTCGTTAAGTTAATGTATTGTGTAAACGGAAATTCTGTTGTTTTTTTTTTAACCTTTGGTATTTATTCTGGCTTAATTTGATGGCCTTCAAACACAGCATTAAAGACACTCGTCTTATATAACTCTTTTTCTGATGAATTTTCCTTACAATGTGTTGACCAATAGAAGTAAACTTGAGCAAAGCAGGATGACTGGCAGACCTAAAACGTTCGTTCTCTCCTTAATACAATACACGGTGTATGTCCTTAGTCCAAATATAATGTACAGGGACTTTTTTATTTTGTTTTTATAGACAAAAATAGTTTAAACTTTTAAATATCATATTAATCTAAAGAAAAGAATCAATATTAAATAATATTAAAAGATATAGCAGAGCAGGCGGGCGGTTTTAAGATGATATATGTTCATAAAATATTATTTCGGAACATCATTTAGTAATACTGCAGGGTCAAGATACTTCGTTTCTTTTGTGCTTTATCCTCAAAAATGAAAACTTTCTGACCCTCAGCAGCAATATTAGCATAAAAATATATGCCATTTCTTAAAATATTTATTTTGATAATTTTTGAGGACGTGTTATAGGAATTTTGGGAAATTTTGCATAATAGCTTTCATGCATCCAAATTTTATCAAGGAAATAGAGTGATTTCGCAAGATCAACACGAATCCTTGACCTTGATTTGCATTTTAATTAAAATGTTTCATTACAGAGGAAATTCTGAAAGAGTTCGGGCTTAAGCGGTCGAGCTGTTTTGCTTATTCCTCCCGGTCCTCTTTGATCAATGCGTGGCTGTTAGTGTCGGTTGTAGTTGCCCGTCCAAGGTCGGTGGTTCTCTCAGGTTTTCCCGGCTCCCTTCACCTCTACACTACATCAACACATATTCTCTGATGGCAGACCTGCTGATTATCAAACACATACAAACAGAGTCCAATGTCTACAACTTTAATCGAATGTTCAACTTCAAAGATAAATATTTCGAGTTTTGATGTGAAAAGATAGATGATGATTCACAGACCCTGCTTATATATTTCGAGAAAGGACATTCACATTTCGTATCTGCTTAATTAGGATTCTTGATCGTTCCTAGTCACTGTGTGGGTCGCTGTCCTAATTCTTTACCCATGCAACTATTATTGTTTAACAGATTTTACCTGTGTTAGTGTGATCTTACAAAGGTCGAAGAAATGTATCAGTGAATGAATAGAAAATGTAATTGTCTGCTCTATGAATACGTCTACCGGTATTATGATTCATAAAAACAATCTAAGCACCAGTGTTAAAAGTATTGGCTGTTATACAGGTGGAAGACTTACTCTGGACAACCGCCATATGCTTTTGCACTATGATTGGTTAGAATCCACGTTTTCTACACTTCTGCTGGTACTGGGGTCACATACCGAGTCTGTACGAAGTTCAGGATGGCTGAAATCATGAACGGGGATACTCTGGAGTACATGGATGTTGACTCATCATCACAAGTGAACCCGGTTTATGTTTACCTCTTCCATCTTCAGTGACAAAATCTTCATTAGACATTTCGCACCTATCTGGATCACACGTTTCGTCGGACATTTAAACTGGTATAATTACAGTAAACTTTTCCAATGTGGAATCCATGGGACTGGGTCAACCTGCATATTTTAAAAAGGTGTCTATTATATGGAGGTCATGGCCGCAACGCAAATAATAAGATGGGGAAAAGAAGTTCAACGAATGCCTACAAAACAGAGGTGCCCCTTTCATTGATGTGTCCCTATATGTAATTTTGTAGGTTTAAAATGCGGCATTCGACCACTGGCGAAGATAAAGTTAGGTGGTTCTGACAATGGTTAGAGGTAAAAGTAAACAGTTTATCATGTAGCATAGCTGAACGTGCAATTTAACCAATTCCTGTTTTACAATTGCAACTGATCCAAGGTCTACATCAAGACACGCATATTCTTACACGTATACTGGACATAACATACAAATAACCATGGATTGGCAAACCAGGCAAATTTAAACCAAAGTACGGTTTGTTAAAGCCATGTGTTTGACACGAAAGGAAATCCAAAATTGATCTTAGGTTTTCCGATCTCATAACCATCTCATTGACGCAGCTACGTGTATATTTACGTGTACAACTACCCAGTCCTTCACAGCATACTGGGAAGTGAAAGAATATGGTATGAGTGAGTATACGGCACGACACACCTCCAGTGAATATGTTCTTACTGTATCATCATGTACCACAATATATTTGTGACTCACATTAGGTGTGTTAACTCAGTGTTATCGTGAACATACTTTTCCTTAAAGGTATATACTGTTTTAGGCATTTTACCTTTTTTAAAGTAATTTTCCAAATACAGAAATAATGTGGTATTTGAAACACGCCTGTTGATATTTTCATCACTTCTGCTCATAGTTTAATATTGTTGCAAATAACATAGATGCACATGCTATATTTCATAGAAAGTCACCACTGCGTTCTTTGCATCATAGCAACAGTTAGGTTTATGTTACTCAGAACATTCGTTTTTTAATGTCAGTCACCCCATGCAATTATGGAATTATGGATATTCAAGCCAATTTCGTTCTTTAACTAAAGCAATAAGATATTAAAGTAAGGAAATTCAATTTGGAATTAATGGCATGAACATAATGAACAATAACTTGGTTTAATAGTTCCCAGCATTTATGAATTAAACATGATTAAATGTTTTAAACAGACTTGGTTTCCTAGCTATGCCTTGAACATGACAGGGGTAAATGTGAGGAACTGGTTTCTTTTGTTTGATGTTCAATGTGAATCTGTATGAAAGATTAGTTCATGGGTGTCAGGAATATTAGAATATTGTCAATCTAAAGGCTACTATACCTTGGCGTATTGTATAAGATTTGTATCACTGCTGTATTCGGGTGGCTGTTTGTACTTTCAGATGCACATTGATTCTGTTGAAGTAAAAATGCCGTTGTAATTTATAAAAAGCATGAATAAGTGTTCTCAATGAGCGATATTATACATATACATACTGTTCACGAACTTAACGTTTGACTCACCTTTTAATTTCTGGCAAATTATATTTTGGGTTGCTACAGGAAACCTTCACTGCGCCCAAGACTGAACATCATCCAAGGTGGACCTGGTAATTGCTCAAAATCACGTTCCATTTTCTCGGAAGTTTTCATCATTCCCGCGATCACTCGCAATCAGTGTGTGATATAATTGGTTGCAGATAAATAGGGAGAATATTCGGTCACCTGACCAGTGGCAAAAAATAACGGCGGTTAAAACAAGTAAAACGTAGTTTCCCGCGCGAGACATGTCTAAAAACATGAATTACACATGTTTCACACATGTAACGACATAACATGATGTTTCAATGGACCCAATTTTGAAAATTACGGTGAAACATGTTTTGAAACATGTTTAAATTTGAAACATATTTGCATACAAAACATGCTAAACATCATGTAAAACATCTGTGAAACGTCTTTTTTTTAGAGTGCCGGTTAGGGGTAACAGGCTGGGAACCGAGCTGGTAAGTGATTTTGAACTCTGTTTCTTTTATGTTCTTTTAATAAACTTAATGTTCGTTTTAACTGTTGTTTAAACCGCTGACTTGTGATTTGATGTGTGCCTGAGTACCGATACGTTGAGTGCGCCACAAAACAACACAATCTCTAATTTCTCAGGTTGTGCCAAAGGCAACCCGGTCCGTCACTTAGTAAGGGTTACTTTATCGGGTGACATTCACATTGATCAAATTAATGGGTAAATCAATCTGTACGCTGTAAACATATAACTAATTTATATATCGTATATTTTATAAGATTGCACTTATTATTAAGATTATTTAGCTTTGTAAGAAACATTCTATTATGTTACATTTTTATAACAGAGAGTCGCCTTGTATATTTTATGTATTTTCTAACTGAAAATTGCAATTAAATGCATAACTCTACTAAGTTATATAGATTGAGGCAATTCCCTTTATATTTCAAATTTTGTAGATTAGCTGAAAATGAAATCGGAATATATTTCGATTCCTCATTAAACAAAAGCACCTTTAATGCTCAAGTTGTTTTATGTTTTCATAATGTAGCTGTATTTCGAATAATGTGACCTGATTTGTATGGCTAACCATAACATGATAAGGTGATCTTATCAACCTATTAACTGGTTATTATTGAGACTTTCTTTTACCATCTATAGCAATTTATCAAAACTGTTCATTTCATTCCGAGTAATATTGAAAAAAAAATGTTATAAGCAATCTAATGTACTGACCTCGATCAAATCGATTAAGGGAGATTTAAATGAAAGTAAATTCATGTTCCATCCTCACCAATCAGTCACCCATGGTTACATAATAATGAAAGTTCAAATCAGACAATATCGTGCAATATTGAACAATTAAATTGGATAGTGCTATAAGTGCATGATTTAAAAAAAATAACTGTCATAACATGTCAGTGTTCGAAGTGCTTCGACCCACCATATAAAAGGTAGTGACACGGTGGGTGAAATGAGGAGCCCATACAGCCCATAATACTTTTTTTAATTTTTTTTCAAATTGTTACATTATGGCGGGATTCGCCTTTTGGAATAAGGTGGAAATAAGAAAATGTATGACTAAGCTGTAATACCATTTACTCAAAAAGGAACACGCATCCGCTTTTAGAAATTCTGCTCGATTTGACTGTTTAATATGGCAACGAGTCTGTCCTAAATCAATGACATTTAGCAAAGTTTTGTTTTGTTTTTTTTTTTTTTTGTCCTGGAGGCGTAATTTGCTAAAGAGGGTCATGAAACAGATAGAGAAATCGGGAATGACCCCGTTTCGCCTATTATAGTCAAAACGGACAAATTTATAACAAAATCTGAAGAAACAAAGGCGGTCTATAGGAAGCAAAAGCTGAAGAGACGCACATCAGGTGAACAGCTTTTGTCATGTAATTCCATATTGTTTTGCTATAGTTATTGGTTTAAGAAAACAAATCAATTGCAAACATACACACACAGCTAAACACACGATTATCATAAATAAACGATATAGAAATCTGTGTATATATATATATATATATATATTTTCAAAAACATATTTGATATTTTTAATTATCTCAAACGTATGTGTTTCCAGTGATGGTATTTCTCATTGCATTCGGACAGAAATACCAGGAAACATAGTGCTGTCTCCGGACAGAACATCCTTCCTTAGATCAGTGTCGTAGTTCATGATGTCATTGTAGGTTGTCATATGGATATGATTTGATAAAAAACCCAGACAGGATTTCCCAAATAAGGGTTCGGGGCACCTGAAGCTCTCGTTACCATTCGTTATCAGCTGGCTATGTGGCAGTTCTTCACATAGCTTTTTTCGAAAGATGAGGACGATTTTGAGGTTTGTATCTCTTGCCCAAATTTTAAGTCAAAGGCAACGAAAACAGTTTCACCTTTTTGTCTCGGACGATTTCACGTTCTCCCGTTGTGGTAAAGTTGTGACCACATTCGGTGAAGGTTCTAGTAAGATATTCGATCAGTTTAAGTCCGGCCAAGTCAAAACGGCGGGTAGCGTCGGGTAAGTAATAACCCTCGCATATGGATACATTGTGATTTACGCCATCATCACTGTCTAGCGCAATACCAGTGGACGACCGGTAGATTCAAGACAAGGTACATGGCTGGAACGATGAAGGTCTAGAACATTATCTGGGTCGTTTGTGCTTTTGGCTTTTGGTTTAAGGGGATCCTCAGTCAGGAGAAGGGGATGCGTCTAAGGAATCACACGTAGCTCATGGTAAAACGTGTGTTGCCAGAGCTTCTCCATATCACCCCAGTTGGTAACGATACCGTGTTCAGTAGCATGCTTGGGCGTCAGAATACCTCGTGTGTCCTGCGATTCATTCTCAATATAGCCCAGTTTCTGGCACGTACCGACCATGTCACCCTAGGAAATAAAATATATAATTTAATAAATCTAATTACATTTGATATTTTAAATAATCTGTTGTGACGGATGTAAGCCTGCAATCCCGGCTTCGTTTCGATTCCGAGGACCAATCACCGATTTTCACGGCCATTTTAAGGTAATCTGAGTATTGAGTCTCACCTGACATCGAGGACGTAAGGAGAACGGGGGGAACACTGTGTTTGGACGATGATCACCAGCAAACCCGGCCTTACACGTACCGCATCTAATATCAATGACTAGAGCCACCACGTCTTCGTCACACATTGTTAGATTTCTGATCCCGGGTACCAATTAACAATTAGCTTAACAATTTATCTCAGTGTATAAGCCTTTTTTTTCATACCAGTTTCAGACTAGTTTCAGAGTTCTACGGCTCCGTCACAGAAAATATACAATAACTCAATTACTCAAAAGGATATAATTGTTTTGATATAATAAGCCTACTCTACGTCAATTATTACAATATTCTTTGGTTAGTAAGATGAACTTTCTATACGCCTTCTATGGCTAAGGGGTAGTGCACAGGCTCAAAGCCGGGAGATCGTGAGTTCGAAATGCAACCGAGGCCGTGAGATTTTTTACGGTCGCCCCACGCCCAGGGGTTAACGCTCTACTGGTTTAATGGGAAGGTCGTACCCCACTCGCCAACAAGTGCGCCTTTTTGGGATCTCCGTTGGTATGACCAAGCGGTTAGGATGATTACGCACCCAGAGCCCGCAGGCGCAGTAGCTACCGGCCCTGTTAAACGGCAGGACATAAAATGAGAAGAAGCAGATGATAATGTCCTGTCACAGTCCGAGACCGGAATGGAATTCTGCAGATATACATGTATAAGAAGTAAAGTTAGCATTAAAAATGGAGGCGGTTACCTCTACCAATTATAAAAAAAATGACTTTTCTAAACAACTTAGGTGAAATTTCGGTTCCGGCACAGAAGGGCAAAGTGCTGGTGGTTTTATCTCAAATAGAAATCATATCAAACCGCCTACAGGCGAAAGTTTGACATATATGTATATATCGAGAATTAAAACAATAGCCCATTTAAGGTTTATATGTATATATCGAGAATTAAAACAATAGCCCATTTAAGGTCTCTTTCGAGAGCCATTCGCAACTTGATGGCACTCTTTTTATGCCGTAAAAACGTAATGACGTAGGCATTTAAACGACACTTTGTTACCTCTTCAATTCATGAGAATGACCTTATGTGTTTTAACCTTAGTCTTTGCATCACAAAGTTTGATGTTTGCTTACACCTTTGACCTTGGAGATAACCAAACCAAAAAACGCTTATAGGTTGACTTACATGTAGGCAGACATAGCCTGTACTTTGACCGGAATTCATAGATCGTTTAAATATTTAATCTCGAACCATTATGATATACACATCAATCTGAAAATACGAGGCCCATGAGATATGCTATTATGCCTACAATATATGTTAACAATATTTTATTGCTTCAGACAGACAATGCGGGAAGAAAAGATTTTTATACGAAATACACAAGTCAGAGAAATTATTTTATATGAAAAACAGTTAAATCGTAATATCCCTGTATATAGGTTAGAAAACAACTCCAATAAAACTTCAGTTGACTCTTAGTAATAGTCTTAATTAAATATTCTCCCTAATGTCATGGACGATCAGAGATTTTATGATGATGTTGATGGGACGTTTTCGCTGGTGACTTACAAGGCGAGTTCGTTGTTGATCTTAGTTTTGATGCTAGTCACTCAAGAATGGCACACTTGCCATTTTAATGTGAATAAATCTATACACCTTTCGTCAATTTGCAAAGAAACATTCACTTTTTTCTTTGTTTTGATAACAGATGGTCGCATAACAATCAATCTTATAATAACTCGTTTTGGTATAACCCGTGTAGATAGATTTATAGACTTATGATTAAAATGATGGTATCCTCTCTCTCCTTCTCTCTCTCCTTTATATATATATATATATATATATATATATATATATATATATGTAGAGCCATGCTGGTTTATTGTTTTATAGATGGAAAGGGTATACACAGAAAAGTGGTTCAGTGGCAGTCAACCACTTTTCTGTGTGTATATATATATATATATAAATCCATGTATGTATTTGAGTTCATCTTTCCTGATGGAAAATCAAGATTTAACAAATTCCGAATTGGATAATGCTGGAAAAGTTTATACTATATTCGAGGCTACAGATATTACGTTAACAGGTTTAATAAAGATGAAGTCTTTTTTTTTCTCCAAGTTCCATTCATCAGGATATAACCTTGGCCTCACAGGCTACCGCTTGTATCTCTTATGTTAAGTCGGCTGATCTGCTTGCTTAGTGTCTACATACTGTCGCTGAATACGCAGAGCTCTGATTCGATTTGCATGTATATACATGTCCCATTAGGGACACTTCAGAGACAAAGATATCAGTATAGATTGTGTGATTGCTGGAGTAAACCATAAGAAACAGGCTACCTGTTCAGACAAAAACAGCTCTTAAGACATTCGTTTTGTCATGTTTATCCTGCTTAGTGACTTTTGTTTACAGCATGTTCCTTGGGCTTGTCCAATACACATAAACCTGAACAAAGCAGGCAGCCAAGCAGACCTAAAGCGTTCGTTCTCTCCTCAAGTGATCTCTCCTCCAGCTTAATACATGGTGTATGTCCTTAGTCATCATGATAATGATATAATGTACATTGATCACAAACTTTCTATCCCTCTTTATCTATAGACAAAAATATTTTAACATTATTAATATCATATAAATTGGTAGAAAATATTATTAAATAATATATGTTACTTATAGAAAAAGGTTTTAAAAGATATATGAATAAACACTCTACAAACGTCTGTAACAAATATTGGAAAAATAAAATGACCTGAAAAACCTTGATATTTCGAGAATATCAAGGAGCCTATGTCACCCATTTATTCTCCTTTTCATTACTACTTGGAGCGACAAATTACAACAAATCTCAACATTTACTCTTTATTGGAGGATGATAAACCTAATTTAACTGGGAAAATTGTCGATTTTTTTCAGCCATACAGGGAATGCCCATTCCCCACATACAGGTTTTATTAGCTGCCATGAATGGAATATTGGTGTGTGTAATGTTTGATTTGATAATAACATCACGATATTACGTGTCTTACTTGGTCAAAGTGACTTACGACGGCCTTGATCAGCTGTTGTGGTTACAAAGAATGGTTTCCCTACCATATATAACTGGCTCTTGTGGTCTCACGCAACAAAGTCTGATGTCGATATCGTTCGCTCAAGTGTACTTCAGAGTTCATGCTAACTTACGTCAGATTTCTTTTTAAACCTCCCTTAATCTTGATTCACATTCAAAACTCATTTCCAAAATCAAATCTTATTACACACAAAATAATTTCAATCATATAATTTTTTCTCCATGTCATTTTCTATGTTTAGAGGCATTTCCCGTGGATGATAACTGGACCTAATTCGTTGTACTGTTTTATGTTGTTTTATGTGGTCTCATGAATATCATTATCTTCTAAACCGAGGAAATCTAGTTTGAGCAAGGCTTCTACAGCCTTAAAGCGTGCGTTACCGATTAGAATAACCTACGAGTTCGAAATGTCTTTTCTAGAGACAAGGATGGCTTTGCGGTAAACACCTCCTGCTTGAAGTCAAGGACAATGTGGCATAGTTTCTCTTTTATCCTCGGGCGGCCTTACGTTCAACCTTGGTTGTGAAACCATAACCACACTCGCACAGGATTTTCGTGTGAATGTCTCGAACATAATCAGGGTAATTTTCCGCCTGATCGATTTTCGTGAGTCTGGACAAATAAACCTTATAAACCTGTCTACTATAGACATTGATAAGATGTGTTCCTTTATCAGATATCTCACACCTATCTTTATCACATGTTTCATCGGGTTTTTCGGGACCTTTTGAACTCTCACGAAGTACACTGAAAACCCTACTAATTTGGATATCACCGGGACTAGGCCAAACTGACCCCTGTATAAAGGTACCCACTATATTGAGGTCATGACTAATAATTGTACTAATAAGTACAAAAGAAGCAAAGTACAACCCCTGCATGTGAAAGGTTAGAGTCTCAAATCGTCAAGAAAATGGGTGGGCAGCACGCATATGTTTTTATAAAGCCATGTGGTTGACACAAAATCCAATTCATATTGATCTTAGGCTTTTTGATCGCATAACCATATTTCTTATAATAACCGTGTGCTTGTAAATAAATAATTTCGTATAAAAACACCTGTCCATAATGTTCCACCACAAATCGTACCTTATGCTAAGAAAGGAATGAAATGACCCTGATAAAGGTTTATGTATACAGCACGACACACCGCCAGTGCATAGTTCCTACTTTATCACAATGTATCACCATATATTTGTGAATCACTACAGGTATGTTAACAGCTCTTGGCTCACAGAAAATGTCGATATACCTTTCTTAAATGATGCATACTGTTTCAGGTACTTTACTCTTTTGAAGGCATTAAGTGTTCACCCCAGGTGTTAACACATGTTCACTTGATATACTTGATATGTTCAAGATTGTCCATATACTTTTCTTTCGAAACTGATAGTGTTCAAGGAAATAATATGGTTCGCACAACGCCTGTTCATATTTTTTTCATCATTCCCACTTATATGATTATATAGAGGCGTATAGCATATATACACACGATATATTTTATAGAGAGTCATCGTCGCGGTAATTAGGTTTACATTACTAAGAAAATTGACCTGTACATGACAGTCACCTAATGCACCAATGCTTGTTACCTTTAACTAAAATGAATAACATATTGAAATGAAGGAACTTAATTCATCAGATACGGGATTAATACCATATTAAACGGTAATGAAGTTTATGCCTTGAACATGATTAACGTTAAATGTTTTTTAACAAACTTGGCTTTGTTATGCCTTGGACATAATAGGCGGTAAATGGGTTGCAAAATCTTTTTTTTTTGTATACATATATAATGCTTTTTGAGGAAAGGTTGCTAATTTATGTGTTACTTAGCTAAAATGTAAAATGTGAATGTGGATAAAATGTTAGTTCATGAGTGTCAGAATTGTTTAAAATTTGGTAAATTCTGCTACAGCATTGTAGCTGAGCACACATTTTCCTTGTCCGTGTGCAAACCCGAATCCAAACCACACTGGCACGGGCCCTTCGTGTTCCAGTCCAAGTCTATCCCCTTCGAGATGGAGCCATTTGGAACTCGAGTCCAATACAACTGTCCTTACTAAAAGAAACTGAAATAGGGTAATTCGAGATTATTATATATGTTTTATGTAAATCTATATACACGATTTTACTTGAATGCATATTCAAGTTCATCTCCAGATGCAAAGGTAAGGCGTGGTAATATTTAGATTTTTTTCGTAATATCATGTTACACAGTTTGCAAATGCATATGTCTTAATAGTATTTTCTACTGAACTCCAATTTGACTGGGCATGATTTCTGAAGTCCTTACCTCTGAGTCCTAGTCTGAGTTCGAGTCCCTTAACAAGAGGACTCTTGCACGGACTCAAATCCCAATTCTGAATAAAGTGATTCTCAACTGTCCTTCAATATTGTCTATCTAAGGGCTACTGAAAGGTGTCACGCTGGAATACACTTGAGAAGAAGAAGGTTATGATACACGCCTTTTTGGCGGATTAGCTCATGCCAGCATCCTTATGATAGGCAAGATAGAATGACTCTTTGATGGCAAAATATTTGGAATGTGGTGTTAATACCCTGCCTATAATACCATAAGTTCTTTTCTCGTGCAATAATGAAATGTATTTGTAAAATGTTTTCTTGCAATGAAGCTTTGTAGCGCTCTAAATCATTGCTATCTTAAAGCACCGCATTTGATTCCAAACACAAAGGCCAGCATAGAAAAAAAATGTGAAGTTAAACATGTACGACCAGGCATAGGTAAAGTTCCAAAATGGTTGAATAGAGGAATAAAATATATTTTTCTTTTGTTTGATAATGTTATGATATGCAATTTCACATTCATTTTGATTACATTGTGTCAATTATGCACTTAAATTTATGTATGACATGATTTACCTGTTATCCCTTCAATAAACCACCTCTTTATTATACACTCCTGCTTTATCATGCTGACACACACATGCCAGACTAAAACCACATATGCTTGTCCTTTCGATGTACATACCGTATATATACCTTAATTACCTCATGCTTACGATGGGCTGGCCATCATTGCAAAGTTAACACCCAAAAGTGAGGCAACGAATTGTGTTTTAAAAAATATTTTAACTTTTTATTAACAGCATTAATGGATTGCTTGTACATACTTACATCACATATATATTAACTGTTGAAAACGGATATCAGACAGGAATTTATATCATATAGTGATAAAAATTGAAAACATATACACGTGACATAATATGGAAATAAGTGTTAAAACTGTAAATACGTAAGCTTTCTTCCTGGTTTTCTGTAAAATGAAATGTGTATGCAACGATCACAGTTCGTCGTGTTATCAAATGTGTTCAGACGATATAGATCACTTATGTATTTACGAGGTGACAAAGGGTAATCTTATTGTAAGTAAATTCATCACACAATAGAAAAAAAAGATCACCTACGGTCGAATACTTCGGCTGCATTAAATGGACAGAGGTGTTATTCTTACTTCTTGACCCCTGAACCATTACTGCCCTTTGTTCTACATAAAACAAGTTAAAAATATTAAATGGACGTTGACATAACAATACAACAATTAATGAAATGGTAATACTATGTATTGTTTCTTTTGTCTATCACATAATTTGCTTTATACATGTAACAATATAATATGAAAGTTACATGGGCAGCATACCATACCTTACCAATGGTATGCAAAACGCATATCATGGGGTATTTGAATTCGTGGAATAAGAATGAAGATTTGACCGATTCGTGGTTTTTTTTAATATGGACATACACACAATACAGACGAAACTTTATACAGGTAATACACATGTAGCTTGACTGAGATGCTTGCAATCGGTCATTGGTGATCATCCATGCCACACTGAACCCGAGCCCACCAACGGAATAAATCTGCCGTGTCTGAAATGTTCCGGCCGATTCATCGGTGCTGAGTTGGGAAACCAATCACACCACAGCCACAGAAAAATGTTAACCCTCAGAGGAAAACTCGAACAGGACCTTCAACCAGAAGGTTTTTAACTTTTCCAATTCAGCAGTCAAATGTATCTCCCGTAAATCGCGGAAGGGGCCGTGAGACAAAAAGTTATATCACCATTAGCGTGCTAACCATTTGAAGATTTTTTCAAATTATTTTTTCATTGGCCTGCTTCATCATGGCTTACATTTATATACAACTATCTGCAATATTCGAAGGAAGAATCGGGCGTGCCTTATTAAGCCTCTCATTTTTATGCTCCCAACAGTTGTCAATAATATTCGGAATAATTGATCTAATTTGCTGTAATGCTAATGAGTTACAGTGGCACTTGTCTGCTACAACAATGAAAAGCCGTCCCATGTTAGCCGTGGTTACAAACATTGGAACGTGTCAAAATTACCGCTTTACGTAAATACAAATGTGAATTTGTTCTTAGATATATCACCCGATATGTTGAAAACAGGAAATGTTTGGCAACCTGTCAGTTAAAAACAAAGGGTGATATACTATTTTATGTAAATATTTACCGTCGTTTCAGGTGGGCCATTTTTGTGCGTTATTGGGGGAAATGAAATGGACGACAGAATATTTATAAATTACGTGCAGAATTAGTAATTACAGGAAACATAATTCAGCACGTTTGTCAAATGTACGAATGATATTCATAAAAAAATAATAACCAGTTGTATGCAGTTTATTTTTTTTAATTCAGTGGTCATCTATAATAACTATAGATAAATTAATACTACAATACATTTATATGTAAATGTCGATCATTTTATATTGATATATATTCATTTTTGTTTGTCATTTTATAAAGGTATATGTTGATCATTATCTGTATATAATGACAGATTGAAGCTCCCTGAAATATAGATATTTGTTGCTGAATTAAGATATACACATCATTTACGACTTTACTAACCGGATGATGGGATGACGGGTTGATCTCATGTATTTACACTCTTGATATGAATGAATGTTTTATTCAGAATTTATAAAGCCCCGGGCTCTTAGTTTCACACGTTCATGTATAAAACAATCACAATATTTAATATTCATGCAATTAACAAATTATTAATAAATAACTTTTTTAAATACATGTATTCCAAAATATCGACGAATGTAATGAATTACAAAGAAGTCATTTCTAGCATGTAAGGTA
Source organism: Sipunculus nudus (assembly GCA_026874595.1). Taxonomy (NCBI): domain Eukaryota; kingdom Metazoa; phylum Annelida; class Sipuncula; order Golfingiida; family Sipunculidae; genus Sipunculus; species Sipunculus nudus. The sequence continues at coordinate 13,091,715 of CM049314.1, read as the reverse complement.
CATATACATATAATGTTTGTTTGAATTAAAATTTAAGTACATGTATAAAGAGTTTTAGCCAAGTCGTTCTCACTCTCTATATTGATTCTTTTATCATCCAAACAGTGCCACTCAGCCCTGGAAAGACCCACATCAAACCAGGCTGCCCATAGTGAGTCTTCGAGGTCAGCTTGCCGAATGGATCAAAACAGTTCCATATAGAACATCAGAGTAATATAAAATAGTCCTTTTTAACCTTGATCCATTCAACAGAAAAAAAAACAAACAGTGAAGTTCACATTTACAAATGTATGATAATACTTCAAATTGAGTTATACTTGATAATATCTTCTTTTAAAGCATACTATATAAAAGCTGCTGTATCATTAATTAAAGCAGAATGTTACTTAAAATATAAGCGATTCAATAGAAAATTTACCTCAAGTTTCTTCCAGAACATTTTTTAATAGATACTTCATTATGAAGTGATATTCAGTTTAAACTACACTTTCATTTTGTTTTAAACAGTAAATACAATATTTCTACTTCAGTGTATCTTTCTTTTTCCGATATAATAATTCTTTGCCATAACATTAGACCCACATCAAACCAGGCTGCCCATAGTGAGTCTTCGAGGTCAGCTTGCCGAATGGATCAAAACAGTTCCATATAGAACATCAGAGTAATATAAAATAGTCCTTTTTAACCTTGATCCATTCAACAGAAAAAAAAACAAACAGTGAAGTTCACATTTACAAATGTATGATAATACTTCAAATTGAGTTATACTTGATAATATCTTCTTTTAAAGCATACTATATAAAAGCTGCTGTATCATTAATTAAAGCAGAATGTTACTTAAAATATAAGCGATTCAATAGAAAATTTACCTCAAGTTTCTTCCAGAACATTTTTTAATAGATACTTCATTATGAAGTGATATTCAGTTTAAACTACACTTTCATTTTGTTTTAAACAGTAAATACAATATTTCTACTTCAGTGTATCTTTCTTTTTCCGATATAATAATTCTTTGCCATAACATAAGATTTGTAAAACAGGTTCGAATCCATGATTTGGGAAAATGAGGGGTCCAACTCGACCAATGCAAAAACCTAAAAAAATAGGTCCTCAGGCCCAGGAGAGAGGGCCAGGCAGCAAAAATGGTCTGAAGACCCTATAAAAAGGATGCTGCAGATGATGAAGGGGCAGTGCAGGCCCCTAGACCCCAACTCATCCTTTGAATCCGCTTCTGTAATTCCATTCTCTCAACAAGACTCAAAGACTGATCCACCGCTAGATATTCCTATTAACTGACTGTTTTACCAGCTTGATTTACTAGATGTTGTTTCATTTATTACCATTAACAAAGCTTGTGAACATTTTCTACATAATCATAACTGCTTACCATATCAGCTTGCTTTCCTTTATAGTATCAACTTTCACATTTTTAAGACACCAACATTTCTAAACACTACTTATTTTTGTTTTGGTCAATACATAATTTCATTCAATATAAATTTAAAATATATTTCTATTTCACTGTAATCTGCCAACTGTTCCAGAAAAAAGTAAAACATCATCCATGAAACATAGGCATTAAAATTCAATTTGTTTCTGGACACACACACACACACATATATATATATATACTTTCCGCTTTAGAACGCAGTGAATGGTATAATTCATTTATAAAAAAATGTAAACAGCAAAGGACTGATCACACAACCCTGCTTCGATCCTATTCTGTGCATGAAAGGTAATAGTTAAACCATTTCTAGTTATTACAAAATCTTCACTTTTAAATACATAGACTTCAAGATGTTATACATTATTACACTAATCCGAAGGCATCTTACAGAGAGACAGATAGGAAAGAACAAGTAAGGCGTAACAAAATACAGAGTTACAGAGCACCAGTTTAAGAAAATCTGCCAAGTTAATCCAAATTAAGGCTGAGCGAGAACGCACATTGAAAACTTAATAGATATATGTACAGTAACATACATATATAAAATAATAATGTAAAATGTTGAATACATAGTATAAACATAAAAACAGAAGCGTGCAAAAATACATATGTAAAATGTTAAATGTGGACCTCTGGATAAATAAAACAAAACCATACTGCACATATGTAAATCACGAGTATGTAATACGGTGGTAGTTGTTTATCAAGTATACATCTATCTATCAAATGTAGTCTTTTAACATACATGTATATAAGCCATAACACTGTATCTTCGGAATTCAAGTAAGAGGGGATTCCAAAGATAAGCTCCTGCGTAAAAAATATCGGAAATATGCGAATTTTAAAGAATAAAATCATGATAGGTTTAACTCATAGAACTCATAAACTGATTGTAATGTTGCATCTAACTTTTGTATGAGCGGTTACAGTGGTTGATATCTGAAGTAGACATAGTGTGCCGCAGCTAATTCAAAAGGAAGGGGACAACATAGGAACACATTTAAAACCACCTGTTTAATTACTTTTTTATATACTCCTGCCTTATCAAAGGTAACCTCTTAATCAATCATGCTTGCACATGTGTGCGTAAAACAACATACATATAGTTGTCCTTTCGATATAAAAAAATACATGCAACTCTCCTTTTTCTCAGAAGACTATGGCTATTACAACAATTACATACTGAAGTAATGTATAATCCAAGGATGACTGTGTTACACCCCCTCCAAAAAAATAGAGTTGCATCGTAGGGTTACCTAATGTAAAAACTTAGTGTTAAAACTTAGCATTACATCATATAGGAACACGTGAAAAGTCGCATAATACTATAATTCAGTGGTAAAAATTGAAAACACGTATGTTAATAATTATCAATTATTTTATCCATACTTTTTGTTAATTCTGATGCAGGAGGACAATTTAAAAAATCCATGCTTTAACATTTAGAATTTTTTGTGGACAATGGATGGACCAGATTCGTCATACTCCTGCTTAGAAATCCACATCTGCTGGAAGGTGGACAGGCAGCCAAGAATCGAGCCACCTATCCATGTAGAGTATTTACGTTCCGCGGGAGCGATAACCTTGATCTTCATCGTGGATGGAGCCAATGATGTTATTTCTTTTTGTATTCGGTCAGCAATACCAGGAAACATGGTGCTGCCTCCGGACAGCAAAATATTGGCATAAAGATCCTTCCTGATGTCAACATCGCATTTATTGATGCTATTGTAAAGGGTCTCATGGACACCATCAGTGTCGATACCTAAGAAAGATGGGTTGAACAAGGCCTCGGGCATCTAAATCGCTGGTTGCCAATCGTTATCAGCTCGCCATCTGGTAATGCATAAGTCTTCTCTACGCTTGAAGTTGACGCTGCGGTGCGCATCTCCTGCTTGAAATAAGGTGCGACATAACAGAATCTCTCCTTGATCATTTTAACGACCTCAGTAGTGAAGCTGTAGCCATGCTCACCCAGAATATTCATGAGAAAGTCCGTAAAACAACGGCCGGCAATGTTGAGTTTCAAGGTGGCATGAGGCAGGGCGTAACCCTCGTAGATTGGGACAGTGTGGGTCACACAATCTCCGCTGTCCAGCACAATACCAGTGGTATGACATGAAGCGTACAGGAACAGCACAGCCTGGTTGGAAACATACATGGCGGGGGCGTTGAAGGTCTCGAACATGATCTGGGTCATCTTCTCCCCGTTGGCCTTTGGATTAAGGGGAGCCTCAGTGAGGAGGACGGGGTGCTCTTCGGGGGCCACATGTAGCTCGTTGTAGAAGGTTTGGTGCCAGATTTTCTCCATGTCATCCCAGTTGGTAACAATACCTTGTTCGATGGGGTGCTTAAGAGTCAAGATTTGTCGTTTAGCCAGGGCTTCGTCCCCAACATAGCAGTCTATCATACCAACCATCAGAGCCTGCCATGGAAAACGAAGAAACGCTGCGTCAAAAAACGAAGTGAGTTTTTTTCTATAGATCTGGTTATCTTTTTCTAACAACTGATGTGATTGAATCGGTAAGGTTAATAAAATTATGATAGTTAGTCAGGGAAAAGGAAATTTAAATGATAAATTCTAGTTTTACTCCTCTGGTAGATGTAGAACTGCAGAACTGCGTTTTTAAGGAAACTGAATATAGTTCACTCGGTTTCGTGAACGGTCAACAATTGACGGGAACAAGGCTCTTTGGTCACCGTTACCACCTCACATTGTGAAAGTGGTTTGGTTTTTAACTTAGTATCCCTCGTAGATTGGGACAGTGTGGGTCACACAATCTCCGCTGTCCAGCACAATACCAGTGGTATGACATGAAGCGTACAGGAACAGCACAGCCTGGTTGGCAACATACATGGCGGGGGCGTTGAAGGTCTCGAACATGATCTGGGTCATCTTCTCCCCGTTGGCCTTTGGATTAAGGGGAGCCTCAGTGAGGAGGACGGGGTGCTCTTCGGGGGCCACATGTAGCTCGTTGTAGAAGGTTTGGTGCCAGATTTTCTCCATGTCATCCCAGTTGGTAACAATACCTTGTTCGATGGGGTGCTTAAGAGTCAAGATTTGTCGTTTAGCCAGGGCTTCGTCCCCAACATAGCAGTCTATCATACCAACCATCAGAGCCTGCCATGGAAAACGAAGAAACGCTGCGTCAAAAAACGAAGTGAGTTTTTTCTATAGATCTGGTTATCTTTTTCTAACAACTGATGTGATTGAATCGGTAAGGTTAATAAAATTATGATAGTTAGTCAGGGAAAAGGAAATTTAAATGATAAATTCTAGTTTTACTCCTCTGGTAGATGTAGAACTGCAGAACTGCGTTTTTAAGGAAACTGAATATAGTTCACTCGGTTTCGTGAACGGTCAACAATTGACGGGAACAAGGCTCTTTGGTCACCGTTACCACCTCACATTGTGAAAGTGGTTTGGTTTTTAACTTAGTATACTTTTTTTGTGGAGGTAACCAGCTCCCTTTTATGCTGCCCTAACTGATTATTAAACTAAGACTGCATAATAGCTGGTTCCAATTTCTGTTTGGGAGTACGTGGCAGAGCGGAACTTACTCGCCCCCTACTATTGTTGTCATTTTTGTGTCACCCAGGCCAGGTGTCTCTCGCATCTGCGGGTATAGGGAGTGTAATCAACCCAACTGCTGGGTCATACCCAACCCAAGAAAACCAATAAAGATGGAGTCATCTGTGAGTGATATACGGCTGAAGGGCACAGTCGTTCCACTGAGCCTGTAGAATGCTCACCCTGGGGGGTGGCTGATTGATAAAAATCTCACCAATTTTGAACTTACGACCTGCTGGCTTTAAGTCCTTTGCTAAATACATGTGTCTGGATATATATATTTAATTCAAGTCACAATGCTTACATTACTCATTATAAAAATGATTTTAGAATATTTATTTTGTATGATTTAATATTATTTTAATGTCTTTTATACCGATAACTTAATATAGGTCACATTATGCCACTATATTTTATTTCGGATGGGTTTCGTTTCATGGCTGTAACATGCGCCCTTGTCAGGCAAGGGTCGATTATACTGTACGGTATTAAACCATCTTTCAATAAATCTGCTACACTTCAGCTATTACGGAATTTACCTCAGCAACCTTGTAATAATATTGGAATAAACTAATGAATGATTTTTTACTTTTATTGATAACACCAGAGATTAAATGATAACGTGCAGGCTTATATTCGGCCTGAACTATAATTATAACATTTGCAGAGCATCCTCATGTATAAGGACTACACCGCCTTGAGTAAAAGAAAAATACTGGTCTTAATTTAAATACAAATAAAATATGGTTTGCCTATAAACTAATCATATGTTAACTACAACTGCTAGAATAAGCCTGCATTAAAAACATTAGTTGCAACTTATTTTTTATACAGAATAAAGAAACAAAAATTGATTGAAAGTATACACCCATTTATGTGCTAATTTGTTAAAAGAAACTGGTTTGACCTTAAACAGTTCTGATAAAAATAACCAGAATTATATTAGCCGGAGACTATTTTATTGAAATGACAGATTGAAAGAAGAACAATCTGATATAATGTAAGATATATCATATCCCCTCTTTCTGCTACTTTAATCTAAAGCGGCGAGTTTCAGTGAAACTGAATTTGGCCTACCTGATATTTAGGACGGCCGACAATTGACGGGAACACGGCTCTTGGGGCATCATCTCTAGCAAATCCGGCCTTACACATATTGGATCCATTATCTATAACAACAGTCGCAACATCTTCCTCCCACATCGTTAGAACTCTCAAAAGCAGTAAGTTTAAAGAATTTTAGATTATTACCACTTTTTCAGGTTTCAAATATATACGTTCGAGTCAGGATACAATGGCATCAATAGCATACAACACCTGACAACAAACTCCTTTATATATGCCGTGTCTAGATGAGGTTGTTTTTCCTATAACCACAGGTTGATAAGATGCCCTACCTTAATAACCAAGTTGGAATTTTGGAGGTCTTTTTTGGAGGTAATTTTGATTAAGAGCTCCATTAACAGCTGATATCACACGTCCGTTCCGTTTACACGAAAAGATAGACAACAAGAGCACATTTTAACACCTCATAAATGCATAAATGTGATCTATATTATGTGAACCCTTTTAATTACATGACTCACTATGTTGCTTGCACTTTTCATTTTGCAGAAAACATAAATATATTCTGTTCAAGTCTGAGATAAACGTATAGCAAACATGTTCTATATTTGGTCTGAACCCACCTGTTATTGATAACGTTTTATTTATGTATCAAGGGCAGCTACTAACAAATAAATTATCACCAAACAGCAAGTGAACAGGGGAGGTGAATTCTAGAAAGCTGGATTTATTTGTTGTTTTTTTTTTTTTTATTTGTGGGGGGGTGAGGATGGGGCAACCGCCTCCAGATTTTTGTTTTGGTATAGCACACACTTCCTCTCATTTTATATTCTAGCGAGCCAGGCCCGGTGATTACTGCACCTACGGGCCCTGAATTTGTTATCGTCGATGTGAAAGGCGGACTCATTTGTAAAATGAAACACGCCCGTGGGCACGGTTTTCCCATTAATTCTGTAGAGAGCTCTACCTCGTATGAGCCGACCTTGAAATATCTCACACCCTCGACTCAGATTATAACTCACGATGATCCCGGCTGCGAGTCTTGTGCCCTAGCAGAAGACCACAGAATCTGTGCTAGATACTCTAATATTACATGAAATAATAGATTTTCTCACGTATAAGCCTTTACAAACAGTCCCAAGATGCAAAAAAAAAAAATTCCTGTTGGTAGTGATCAGGCAATATAAACGTGATGGTCGATAGGACAGCAGCTGATGATATTTTCAATTGCCCGACCTTTCACCTTTTTCATGGGACCTTATTTCAAAAATGTTTAATCGATCATATGCAAATTTCATAACTAAGTAACTAACAGGAATAAGTAAATAATTTACAACACTGCCACTTGATAAAAGTGTCCCTGTTAGGTGCCCTTGGTAGAAGGCTACCCTTACCAAGTGACAAACAGGGTTGCCTTTGGTTTACCTGGTAAAGTGGTAAAGTAGAGAGTGTTTTGTTTTAAGCAACAAAGATTAAATGTTAAGTAAATTAAAGAATTCAAACCGACCTACGAGATAGGGTTCTCCGGGCTTTTACGCATTATAATCATACGGCACTGGACCTCGACTGGTGGCACAGGACCCCTTCTGGTGTTACTGGTCCCCGACTGGCGGCACAGGACACCTACTGGCGGTGTAGGACCCCGACTGGCAGTACTGAACCTCGACTGGCGTCACAGGACCCCGACTGGCGGCACAGGACCCCAAAGACATCAAATCTGGCCAAACAATGAGTATGCGGTCCGCTGTGATATAATTGTTATAACAAGGATTATAAGACGTGACGGGTGCCATAGGCGCCGCCGCCCCTGATGGCCACAATCGCATTAAAAAACAATAAAGTTCCTAACGTGTAAATATTGTGTAAATAACGTTTTTTTTTTAACCAACATGCAGGTCTCTCATAGTGATTCTACTACTGTCAGACCAAAGACTAACTTTTTCGTTTAGGCTTATTGGAAATGTATCAGCGACAGCATATAAAGTAACACTTTTTGTCACTTGCTGAGAGTGTCAAAAAATGTTAAACTAACGATTATTAGTATACATGTATTACAAACGGCGATGTCTTCTAATTGTATTCTGGTTCGTGATTATATACATACAAGGGTCTGACTCTTAAAGCGCGATGGCTCTTTCGCTCGACTTGAGGTCATGCCGCTTTAATGTTTGAAGAACAGTTATGCACGGTCAATCAATCATACCTACGGCCGTGTTGACCGGTTATAAAATTAATATCGGGGGGGGGGGGGTATTTAGGATAAACAAACATGACTCTATATATAGGGAGGAAGATGACACCCTTCAGAATGACTCTTATTTAAAATACGATACATTATACTGCTTTTTTGCTACACTTTTTCATTTAGCTAATCCAGTTTTGGTGGTACTTATGTGCTTTTATGGTGGAATTTATATGCTATTTTCATCATTTCTGACAACGCTTCATTGCCTAAAGGTACACTTTCAATCAACATAAACCAGACCAATCGTTTACATTTTTATGTACTTTTTTGATAATACCAAACATGAGCGAGAAAAGTTCTGTTTACTCCCAGCACATGGTAAACCCCTCGGCATGTTTGTTGATTTATGAACCCATGAACACATACATGGCTCGCACCGATTACAGGACAGGCAGCTTGCAGGCAATACAGGAAATGGCCCGGGTCCATGGAGACGGTGTTTCTGTTGTGTTTGTGAGCTCACATGTATACTTTTGTGTTTGTTCATTATTCTAAGCATAATATTCCGATTATGGGCCGTTTACCACAATATGAATCCAACCTGATGCAAGACTACTGCGATACACTCCTCGATATTACTTGGATCACGACTCGAGTTGGATTACCATCTCAATTATTCGATTGCCTACTGAGTCGGGTTGTCACGGCTAGCCCATAGACGTGATAATGTTTATTCAAACATTGAGTGATACAAGGGGCCGTTACGATGTAATCATAATTTTAAAGGTAAATCTGTTTAAACTTTGTTAACGTAGCAAAATCCCCTTATATCACTCAGTTGTTTTCACTAGTTGACTGTACGAGGCGAGTGCCAATGGACAAACGTTTGCCTAACACACCATTCGCGGTTAGGTCAGGTAGATTTTGTTCTGGAATATTGACTTTTTTAGACAAAAAATGTCTTTCAAGTAGAAAAGTGGGGCCAGATTCCAGTATAACTAAAGTTTTCTTCATTACTGTTATGTTATTATAACAGACAATATTCTATAATTCGGAATGTTTTTTTCTCTTTCTTTCTTATTTAGAAAAAAAAAACAATAATCATAATAGGATCTATGTTCAGTGGAGGAACGTGTGACCTCATTGGGCATTTGTGATCACCAATAACTGGACGAGCTCATTTTAGATATATCTGTGACAATATGAATTTTAATCTTTTCTAAATTTTCAATCGTTATGGTGTCTCATTTGATATTGACAGCGTCATATTTTGCCATTTATAAACAAGGTCACAACTCGTATTTATATAAGGGAGTTGGCATTTAATTAGATATATAATGCAATTATTATTGGAGAACTGTTTTCATAACAACCTTAAAAAATATTGATTAATGACCAAATATCGCTACAGCGATTGCATTAGCACTTACAATGAATTAAAGAGAATGATTAAAATCATTATAAGTGTGTGTTTTATTTTTTAATAGAAGGAAAAGTAAAAGTCAACTGTGCCAAGATATATTACTTCTTAGCACTGCCGGCAGATGTCAGAACAGCACCGAAAGCCCGTCCAAGTGATGGCCGAGTACATGCGTATTGATATTTGCCTAATAAAAATTGGAATAACATGGGCTCTAATAGAGTAAAGTTAAAGAGTATTAGTATACATGTATAAACGGCGATGTTTTCTAACTGTATTCTGGTACGTGAATATATATATATATATATATATATATATATATATATATATATATATATATAATAACGCTTCCCAATTGACAGGCAAACACGTGCAAAGAAAGACATCTTTATTTTAAACCAATCTGTTGGAGCTAGATATTTTCCTCTTTAGTAGCTGATATGTAGTAACAAAATAACATTAAAGGTGTCATGGTGGTGTTTACAGGTGGTGTTTCAATCCATATATTTTGTAAAAATGGGTGTATAAACTTCTGTTCTTTCCGGCATTAGGCCCTCATCTCGATATTTACCTCGGGTTTTTATTACTGCACAATCATATTTTGATATAACAGTGTTGCTATTCAGTTCTTATTGCATGTAAGTGTGCATGTAGGATGGCATGTAAGGTGGCAGAATCAGGTTTATAGCGAGCCAAGTGTGCCTAAAAGTTTGATTTGATGGTAGAATGCATCTTTGGCAAAACGGCATTTTTTTCGTTCGAAAGGTACAAATTTAGAAGTATAACTATCTCTGATTCCCTCATATATATATACAAAGTGTGTTTCTTAATTGTTTTGAGAGTCAGACATACAGACAGAGACAAAAAAATCAGCCTGTATTATGGTCCATAGGTGTGCTTAGAAACAAAAAGATATATATTTTTATCCGTCGTCACCAAGATAAGCTGTTGACGAAGTCTGTCGGTAATGTCGGCCAAGGAAATGACTTGGTACACAGGTATATACGCATATCGTCCTGGTATATGCCCATTTAATCACGTGATATGACGTGCCGTGGGCAGGGTCTACCATAGTCTGCTCACATCAGAGGTCAGATGAAATACAGACAACAGATCAACGTGTATATACACATATACTCGGTCTACCACACATGATCACGCATGTGTATACATATATCATATAAGTGTATATGGTGTAATATATGTATTCAATAATAAGCTGATTTAACTTTTAATCTGATCAGTTCAGCCATAATTTTGATTTTTTAGGGGGGATATATGCAGTTACTTATAGGTGCTAGTATATATTTATATATATTTTTGTGTATGTATTCGAGTGTGACGGGCTCAAGAGGCACACACATGCGTGGAGAAATATACGACCCGGGACAGTACGTGACACATGTCTTTGTACTGAAAGTGACAAAAAGTGACAAAAGCACAATGGAGGGACGTGCTGTCCTCAAAGTTCGAAAGCCAGAGTCTTGGTGAAATATTGTGGACTTATACATACAATAATACAACTAAAAGGTCCACGCGACATGGCAAAAATATACATAAATATACACAGAGTTACATGATATTTTGATATATTTATTAATATCGTGGCTCAAGTACCTAAATAGACATTCATACTTAAAAACGTGGCGCCATTGCCTAACTGGTCATTAATACTAACAACGTGGTGCCATGGCCAAACTAGGCATTTAATATCACCAAATTACGTGGCCGTTTATTATTTATAACGTGGCGCCACGGCTGAACTAGGCATATAGAACGTACCTCACGTTCATAGAAATTATGACCAATTCAAATACAAAATTATTCTACTTTATTTACTTGGCAAACAAAAAGTATGAATAATTAACACTCGCCCCTAGAAGAAGTGGCAAGAGCACTAAAGAAGGACGTGCTGTCCTCAAAGTTCGAATGCCAGAGTGGAACCCCCTGACATTCGAACGCTCATATAGCTGAATACAGCTAAATAAATGACTACGAATTGAAGAGTGAAGAGGTACTGGTATAATGCTTGAATAATATCGAAAGCAGATATGGCTACAGGCTCCCGGGACATATATATACATATATATATATATATATATATATATATATATATATATATATATATATATGTATATATATATGACATGAAAACATGTCTGGTCATGTAAATTCGATTCTGCAACCACTACTCCAGATTATACCAAGTTCCATAAAGTACACCACGGATTTTCTCAATAAACTCTCGGACATACCAACAATACCCCCTAAAACTTGGCTACTCAGTATGGATGTCACTGGACTGTATAGTAACATACCTCACACTAGGGAGCCTAGAAGTTTGTCGCAATATCATGTCAGTTAATGGGTGTTCACCTCAGGTTATCAGCGATACTGCAACCCTTATTCAGTTTACTTTCACCCATAACTTAATCGAGTTCCGCGACAAGTGCTCTGTCCAGACAGAAGGTTAGGCAATGGGAACCAAAATGGCGCCGCTTAAGCCAATATATTCATGTTGGATTTCGAACGGAAACTGATGTAAGACAACCCATCAAAGCCTTTAGCGTATATCCGCTACATTGATGACATAATTATTGCATGGCAACGGTCAAGAATCTCTAGTAAGTTTTTTCTTTTTTGCACAGGCGAATAATATCAACCCTCATATCAGATTCACAATCGACTCCTCATCCATACAAATCCCATTCCTTGATGTGTCAGTTGCCTTAACTGAAGGACACTTGGCTACAAGCTGTTATCATAAACCAACTTACCGTCACATCTAGCTCCACTACAGAAGCTTCCACCCACAGCACCCAAAACGAGGGATTGTATTTGCACCGAGGCTGCGATACAGACGCATATGCTCAACTGATTCAGATTTTAAATGCAAAGCACTTCAATTAGCTAAGCATTTCCTAATTAAAGGGTACCCTCTCAAGTTAATCCTAGAAAATTTAAAAAAGTTAATAATGTTAAACTAAACATCCTCCTCAATAACAAAGAAAAAGATATAAATTTACGCATCCTCATGAGCTATGCAATTCTCCCGGCCATCATCTCTTTCAACAAAACATACAAAAAAGCTGGAATAACTATTGTCCGAATCCCGCTACAGATTCTCTTTTCTCCAAACCCCCCCTTGCCGCTTACAGACAACCTCCCAACCTCAAACGCGTGCTTGTGCACTCAAAACTACACAAACATAAAAGCCCGTCAGGGAATATCAGATGCGGTGACCCCCGCTGTGAGATTTGCGATATTTTCAATACCCAATCCTTTCAGTCAAAAGGATCCAACATAACCCTAAAGCCAAGCCCTTTTTCTTGCAATTCCTATAAAATGTCATTTGTTTTATTTCTTGTAAAAAACGCCCCAATGGGAAAGGAAGTTATATAGGAGGAACTGGCATGCCCTCCCTGTTATTGCTACTCCCTGTCTTCAAGTGGATATACACAGGCCAGTTCTGAAGAGACATCAGCGAAGTAAATAGATATAGCTGGCAGGCCAGCCCCGGTGACATAGCGAAGGGTCACACTGTCAGCATTGATTACGGATTTTCATAAAGTCACTCTCTCTGTGGAAGGCTACAGGTGTAGCTGAAAATTTAGCAACAATCTGTATATGGGATTTAAATAACATGATTGATTGAAATGTTGCCGTTGATGTCTCTTCTTTTTTATATGTATATATATATATATATATATATACATATAGATGTATGAGTAGCCATGCTGGTTCATTGTTTCATAGATGGAAAGGGTATACACAGAAAAGTTGTTCACTGCCAGTGGGATTCGAACCCACGATCTTCCGATTTCCGGTGCGGCTGCCGCACCGGAAATCGGAAGATCGTGGGTTCGAATCCCACTGGCAGTGAACCACTTTTCTGTGTATACCCTTTCCATATATATATATACATATATATATATATATTCTCATTTTTAAATTGTCATTCATTGTTACTTTTCATTTATTTTACAGCCAAACATAAATGAAGAATATAAGACTAAATTTTCTGGAAAACTTCAGAAAATTGCTCAAAATAATCACGCAATAACCTTCCCATTATGATATAATGCACATTACTTCATCACTAAAAATATCAATATATTAGGGGTGGTAAGGTATAACGGGCCGGAACACGAAAATTACCATACATTTAAATGTTTTATGGAGAAGTTTACTATATTAACTTGCATATTAACCAGAAGCCAGCTCCCGAAAATATAACATATGCGATACCTTTGAAAAGGAAAAAGGGGAAAACTGTTTCAATCCTGAGTCTTGGATTTAAAATAAATGGCCACAATACAATATCAAATATTTCAGCTGATAAACATGGGAGAACCATAAGATAAGATTCCAAATGACCATTTGTCCTGTGGTCAAAGATTTATCTATAGTTCAGTAGTACACAAATTATATGCTTTGATTTGAAAATGGCTCTCTGGAAATGTACACGTATTATGTGACAAGACCCTTTATTGTGTGACCTGGGCTCAGCAGTTTAGCTAACTTCAGTTTAGGCAAGCCGAAGTTAAGCTGGTTCACCAGCGCCTAACTATGCAATGACCCCCTTTTCTTGTACCTTCTGGGAGATGGGACGGGTTCTTATAATTGATAGAAATGCTACACTGCCCACCCCAATGACTATTGAAGGTAACGGCTCTCTTCTCCCATCGGACCTCATCCGGCTCAATCTAGAACCCCCGCAGGGATTTACTTATCCAGGTGGAGGTTTCATGGGGGGGGGGATCCGGACCCCCACCCCCTATTCCAACCGCCGCAGCCATTTAAAGGGGTTAGGACCAGATGTTCCGGCCTGAATCCTCCCCCCTTTCGGGTTCCAAAGCCTTTTATAAATTTTCCTATGTCTTTTTGGTTGGACCCCTCCTTTTCCTAAATATTGTTTATAAGAAAATGTGCTTTCATATGGATATGAATTTCAATCTTACTTGTTGTTTTATCATAATCCCTTGCATACATAGTTCTGTGTCGTGGGCACTAATTCGCCATCTGGACTTTTATATTTTCGTTTTTTATAAAACCCTTTGACCGGTTGTTTTTTGCTGGTTATATATGGAACACTGAACGAACGTTATGTATTGTACAAAACATAAATATTGTTTATAAGAAAATGTGCTTATATGCCTTTATGTTAAGTGTTTCTATTTCCTTGTCAGGTCAGATCGGCCGACATGCCGACAGTTATGACCATGTCGTGGGGAAAATCTCCGGGAATTCTTTAACTATAGGATGATTATTCAATGAATGTGACTAGTAAGTATCAAAAACCCAAGCAAATTTCGCAACCAGAAGACCCATTGCAAATTTACATAGAAAATTTAACGACGACTCTCAGCTGAATCTGACAAACCACTAAATGCCAGAGTATGTAAATGTAGGTCACTAAGCTAATTGGGGGGGGGGGGGATTTCATGAAGAGTTTACTAGAACCTGTGTACACGTATTAAGTTTTAGTAATCAAAGAGATGTCCTTTGTGCCCTATTAATAACAGATGCCACCGCTAATTATCACACTCAGGTCCGAGGTATATTGGGTTTAACCATACTACACAATAAACATACTTTTGAGCAACTTTGTACATTGAGAAGAGTATTGCCTTTACAGTGTTCAAAATTATAGACGGACCCCAGAGATGGGCGAGCAGACGTCGGAAAAAGGCCCATGGCCATAGTAGCTCAGATAACCTACAATCAGATGATATAAAGAAACCACCATTGCTGTGCGTCCTTGTCCACACTGCCGTGTTTACTAACAGCTTGTGAACAAGCTCATATATCCACAACAGAGGCATTATAAGAATTAATCTAAACAGAATTACTAATTAATTAACATCTAACCAGAGTTAGTCGAGATCAAATACATGCTGTAGAAGGGGTAAGTGATTAGCTAGTTTTAATGTAAAACACATTGACTTATTTATCAATTAATGTTTACTAGGTATTAATTAATGTTAACCTGACAGTGAGCATGCTGTTAGCATTTTACACTTCTTAGTTCTGAATATGTTCCACCTCTACTCGGATCTGAGGTAGGAACAACATTTTTATCAAATATAAGGGATAGGACGTTAATAAAGAGCCGGTTAGTACGATTACTTGATTTCACTTACACCCTGAAGTAAAACATTACGTTTTTAGATAATTTATTTTATATCAGGATAAATGATTCTTATGGAGCATTGAGCGTAAAACGACGGTCGAAAAGGTTTCTTATGCTACGAAAGAATTTTTAAAATATGAAAGACTGAAACGTGACTTGAGAAATAAATAGCAAGTGAATGCAAGAGAAGATCGTACAACAAATTTAATATATGTAAACCGATCTTTGCTACCACTCTAAACGCAACCAGACCTTTCTTATTTAGAAACACAGTGTGCAAATCATAACAGTTACAAAAGGGAATAATAAGAACCATGAAGGAACGATATGGTCCTTGAGTTCTGACAGCTAATAATAATTTAGGTTTACAGTTGAAGAGGGGTGTGTGTTTATTTTTCACAATAACTTGCTACGTAAAGTATCAGGAATAAGATGAGTCGCTGTTTGTTCTCTTTGTATTGTTCAGACATTGATTATTTTGCAATGTTCATTTTAGGGTTAAGGCTTTGAGAGTATGGAAGGCACTCAAGGTTTCTCACTCAACTTGTTCACACACCATGCTACACCATATACAATGCTCTGTTGCTGGATGCAAACAAAGCTTTATACATATATATATATATATATATATATATATATATATATATATATATATATTGGTTGGAGGTTAACCTTTTTCAATTCTTGCTCAAATAAGTATTATCTACATCTGTACAGTTCCGTTCCGGAATCGCACTACATGACGGGGGCTTAATCGCGATAACTCTGGCGTCAACCAGGCTCGATGTATCACTCCTGCGCTATCAGTAAATAATTGATGGGTCATACCACAGAGGAACACCCCGAAACACACAAAAAAACGAATTTATCCATGCGATATATCTTCAGATATACCTCTGAGATGTGCTAGACGGTGATCCCGGAGACTATCTCTTTGACTTCTTAACTTTGGACTTTCTAATATATATATATATATCGTTTTTGACCAGTCAAGTTCTACGGGTGGATATCTCACATTACACTCCATCCCTGATGTTAAAAGATGTCTCTCAGTCTTAAATGTTATTTCCATGACCTAACCTTGACAAAATGGCCAAGAATTTATGAGAAATATATTGGAAACTACACTAAACTTAGAGAATTTGAAAACAAAAGTAATAATTGTTATGCCATCTAGTGATATCAACAATTTTTTTTTATCAAATGCGGACTCTCATAAAAGCCTAAGAGAGACAAGAAAAAATAAAATCAAGGCATCAATAATATAACACACCCAAGCTTTCCGAACACGAATTATTCTTTAACGATCGAGAACGGTGTTACTGTCAACTCCGGAGAGATCAATCAGTGGAGCCATCAGTCTCCAAAACGTTTCCGAAGTGTTGTGTTTCTTGCAAAATAAAACTGACATAATGCCATTTTATCTGTTGGTTTGGGTAATAAGCGACTTCTATAATGAAGATGATATTGTTAAAGCCAAAAACTGCCTGTATAACACCTAGGCTACATAGATGCGTAATCGAATTAGTAAGGGGCAAAACAAGCGTGTCGCTAACGTAACCGATATGATAAAGATTGCCCAGGAAGCCGATCGAGAATCCATGCTTGTAAATGCAGCATATGAATAAGGCCGGGTTTTCTCTTCGGATCTAACGTAGCAGGACTGGCAGAATTCCTAAAAAAAGAACGATTTTGCAAAAAAAAAAAATATGCTTGATATTGAATATTGGCCGGATCTAATGCACTTGAGCACGTTGCGGCGCACCGCTTGCATTTTGTGGAAAACGGTGATTTCTATTCAGCAAACACTACGATGTGTTGATAGGGTTTTTGTAAACTAACTCCTGCCCGGCTACAGGCCTGTCAATCTATGTTACCCCTGTCCTCGCTCGGCCAGTCGGCCAATAGCGAGGAGCAAGTAGTTAATTAAAGCATGAGCGACAACATATAACGGTCGACGTTTGATAGCTCAGTCTCATTAGTTGAGCATACAACTGATAAGCGTTGAATCCTGACCATAACGTCTATGATATTTATACTGTCAACATCGCTACAGCTTTATATTATGTACATAATAACAAACGGAACTACGATGGGCCGACGACGCAAATCTTGAATGCCACTTGAAAAACTGCAGATGTTGAATGAACCCAAAAAGTTTCAGCTGGGCGAACCATCTTCAGTAAAGATATTGTTAGGTAGCGATGATAAATCGTCAATTTTAAACATAACTTCAAAACAAACAAAAAAAAAACACCTGGGATTTTTATTTTAATTTTCAAATTATTTAAAAATATAATCCGTATCTGCTTTAGATGTGTCCGAATATACTTTTTTTTGTTAAAAATTACAATTTAAGTAAAACTCGATTAGATTCAAACCTGTTCCTCCAAAACAAGGTTCATTTTAACCAAAATATAGAGAATCTTCTAAACTTTCAAAAAATGTATACTTTAGGGGTTCTTTAGAATGTTCAATGCAAAGGAAATACTAAGCAAAGTCAGGTCCTACGGGTGGACCAGTCCTGCCACCTTAAAATCTGTTGACTGGACCGGAATGGCGCAAGAAATCAAGAAGCATAAGGTTGATCTCGATCTGGGAAAAAACTTCGATGGAGGTACTGATGAGGTAGATGGACTAAAATCACAAATACACACAATACAGAGAAATGTGGGAGATATGTTAAAAGTGAGGTCCCACATGCAGGACTACAGTAAGAAATATGCCCAGACTGAGGCCAAATGGCAATCATCAACTCCAGAAATTGTGGCAAATCCGCTGTCTCCGTCACCTCGCGGTGCATCTACACTCTTCCTGTCTTCTTATGCGCCCATCAGGTGGCGCTACAATCCACAGTTCATGTCACAGGCACACCGGCTGAAAAGCAAGTGTCCAGTGGCCCTTCCCGAGCTGCAGTCAACCAGACCACAACAAGGGGGATTCCTTGTCCGAAGATAAGACTACAAGGCAGCTAGGCTTCTCGCAGGTTCACAGAAATGGCCGCAAGCAAAATTCACAATTCAAAATTCATATCGACAATGAGCACAAGAGGCCAAACCAGCTTTTTCTACAAGGCCCCTAAGTCGCTTTGTTTGTGTCACATCTACAAGTTGATACAGAATCGATATTTGTGGAGAACTATGTAAAAGAATGATTTGAAATATAAATCAATTGCGAGAAAATAAAAACAAGATTTGATGGGTAAGCGTCGTTCAAAGTACATAGTTTCTCTAAGAATCTAGATGCCCTGTTTGATGGCAACAATTGGCCTAAATATATAATGGTACGCTGGTGGTTCTCGTATACCCGAAATGAAAAACCGTAAGAAGACAATACAAATTAAGTTAGTCACATTCAGCTGCCAGAGTATTAATACATCTCTGAATGAAGTACAAGAACTTTGTACTTAATCTCAATTTTATTTGTTAAAAAGAACATTGGCTGTCGAAACAACAGTTGATTGAGCTTTATAATTTGCATAAAGATTTTAAACACATTAATGCATCTCCACTGGTCGCCGGAGAGGGTCTTCTGACGGGACGTCAATACGGAAGGGTCCCTGTCTTGTGGCACCACAGTCTTGACCCTGCCATCAACACTTTCAGTCCGAGCGACGATTGTGCATGTGGAATTACAGTGATCCTTGGTGCTAGAACATATTGTCATTTTATGTGTATATCTTCCATATGAATGCTAAGACAATGTTGATATATTTACATATTGTCATGGAAGACAAACTGCTATAATTTATGAAAATGGTTGTTCTTCTGTGAATTTTCTAGACGACTTTGATAATGACATTAGAAAAAGCATTTTATTTAGAAATCCCTAACTAAATTTTGTGAATAACATGGGCTTCATTATTTCAGACGACCGATTTATCGCCAATGGTTATACATTTGTATATGTTGTAAAAATGGAAGAATAATTTTTGCCTATAACATAAAGACATTCTGGGTAAAAACAATCATGACTATGATGTAATCGATAGTTGCCTTTTGTAATCGAGCGCTTGAAAGTGGCAGCAAACCGACTGACTTTGGAAAAAAACATGATGATCGGCCCACCATAATATCAGGCTTTAATGCAAATTGTTATAACACCAATAGTTAAGAGTAGAAGATGCTCTTTGAATGACAAGGGTAATTGTAGGACCATTGCACTGTCAGCAGTCATTTCAAACTACTTGAAATGTTACTATTTTCTTAATGGTTGATGATGAGTTCAGCTTTAAGGAAGTACCTGGTGCTGGACTCTTTATTTACACTCTTTCAGAATGTTTAAACTATTATACCAATATGGGTTCTAATATATTTGTGTGTGCCCTTGACGCTACAGCAGCGTTTGACAGATTGCCATCTACCACTCTGTTTAACAAGCTCCTAGGACGAAACAGTCTCATTTTCATTATCAAATTGCTATGGTATTGGTATATTAATCAAGATATATCTGTTAGGAGGATATTTACAGATTCAGAAATTCAAGGTCACAAACAAAGTCAGGCAAGTTTGGATACTTACACCTTAGTTGTTCAATATTTATTTTGCTGGCTTAAACGTTGATCTTTATAATAAGGCAACACTTTCAGTCCGAGCGACGATTGTGCATGTGGAATTACAGTGATCCTTGGTGCTAGAACATATTGTCATTTTATGTGTATATCTTCCATATGAATGCTAAGACAATGTTGATATATTTACATATTGTCATGGAAGACAAACTGCTATAATTTATGAAAATGGTTGTTCTTCTGTGAATTTTCTAGACGACTTTGATAATGACATTAGAAAAAGCATTTTATTTAGAAATCCCTAACTAAATTTTGTGAATAACATGGGCTTCATTATTTCAGACGACCGATTTATCGCCAATGGTTATACATTTGTATATGTTGTAAAAATGGAAGAATAATTTTTGCCTATAACATAAAGACATTCTGGGTAAAAACAATCATGACTATGATGTAATCGATAGTTGCCTTTTGTAATCGAGCGCTTGAAAGTGGCAGCAAACCGACTGACTTTGGAAAAAAACATGATGATCGGCCCACCATAATATCAGGCTTTAATGCAAATTGTTATAACACCAATAGTTAAGAGTAGAAGATGCTCTTTGAATGACAAGGGTAATTGTAGGACCATTGCACTGTCAGCAGTCATTTCAAACTACTTGAAATGTTACTATTTTCTTAATGGTTGATGATGAGTTCAGCTTTAAGGAAGTACCTGGTGCTGGACTCTTTATTTACACTCTTTCAGAATGTTTAAACTATTATACCAATATGGGTTCTAATATATTTGTGTGTGCCCTTGACGCTACAGCAGCGTTTGACAGATTGCCATCTACCACTCTGTTTAACAAGCTCCTAGGACGAAACAGTCTCATTTTCATTATCAAATTGCTATGGTATTGGTATATTAATCAAGATATATCTGTTAGGAGGATATTTACAGATTCAGAAATTCAAGGTCACAAACAAAGTCAGGCAAGTTTGGATACTTACACCTTAGTTGTTCAATATTTATTTTGCTGGCTTAAACGTTGATCTTTATAATAAGGCAATTGGATGTTGTATAAACAATGTAACATATACTCACCTAAAGTATGCGGATGATGTCGTCCTGTTTTTACCCTCTTCGAAGGGACTACAGGCTTTTACAGATGTATGTTATTAATATTGCACATTGCACAATATTGCGAAACGGTAACAAAACGGTACATATGCATGTTCTGTCGCTTAATAACAAATGGGGAGTGGGTACTCCGTGTATCAACTCAGGTCAAACAAATCACCTACCTGGGTAATTCTAAATATTATGACTTGTCTTATGATAATGACATGTATAAACAATTACGATCTTTAAATTATAAAGCAAATAATTAATAATTAAATTTTTTCACTGTTCAGAAAAGATAAGTGTGTATCTATTTCAAATGTACTGTGGAACAATGGATTGCTCTAGCTTGTGGTGTCTCTATTACCAAACAGCCTATGAAAAACTGTATGACTAGCATACAATAATGCTTTAGGATTTTAATGTATCTGCATGTATAAATGATGCAGTTAATCAGAAATGTTTGTAACCAGGAGAACCTTCGAATCCATGTTAGGAAAAGCACAACATTTGTTGATAACACGCACAAATACTGTTTATGATTTGTGTGCAAGTAACATGTGTAATTTTAAAATTTTAGGTAAGCGATATCTATATAAAATGTATTTGTTATCTATATTCACTTTATTTAATTTTATTGTAAGTCAGATAATAGTGGACACATTGTATCACTTTCATCTACATGCATGTTTCTTGATTATTGCTTTCTGACTTGCGTGTACTATTAGCATAACGATCATCAGTGTATAGACCAATGTATGTGTCTGTAATAAAAACATTCATTCATTCATTCTTATAGCTTTTGTAGAAATACACGTGTGCTATCTAGCTGATAGCTTATATACGCGGTGATTTGCTGGATGGCATGACGAAATATGTCCTTTAAATTTAAAATCAAACACACTGCTTCTCAGTTCATGTTAAACATTTCTTTCAATATTATCCAGAGATTAGAGAGTTAATATATATTGATATTACGTAGATGAAAATATAAAGATTTATGTTGCTTTGAATTTTTTTGGTGTTTACTAGATAATGATGTATTCCTATTTTATGAGCCAGAACAAGCACTATGGCGACGCCAATAGCTACAACGTGGGAACAAGTCCGTGAATTCTTTGTCTAAGATGATTTTAAAATGAATGTTACCATTAAGTGCACAGACTAACTATTCTCTATTACAAGTAGGCAATCCATTGATCATATGAAGTTAACAAAGAAAATAGGGGTGTTTTTATGCTCTCTCTCTCTCTCTCTCTCTCTCTCTCTCTCTCTCTCTCTCGATTCACAACTGCTTTTATAAGCCTTTTTTAAAACAAGTTTCAGACTAGTTTCAGAGTTCTACGGCTCCGTCACAGAAAAAATACAATAACTAAATAACTCAAAAGGATATAATTGTTTTGATATATACCAAGCCCAGTCTACGTCAATTATTACAATATCCTTTGGTTAGTAAGATGAACTTTCTACACGTCTTCTGTGGCTCAGGGGTAGAGCACAGGGCTCAAAGCCGGGAGGTCCTGAGTTCGAAATGCAACCGAGGCCGTGATATTTTTTACGGTCGTCCCACATCCGGGATTAGTGCTCTACTGGCTTAATGGGAAGGTCGTACCCCACGGCCGTGTTTCACTCGCCAAAAACTGCGCCTTTAGGGGAACTTCGTTGGTATGACCAAGCGGTTAGGACGATTACGCACCCAGGGCCCGCCGGCGCAGTAGCTACCGGCCCTGTTAAACTGCAGGACATAAAATGAGAAGAAGCGGATGATACTGCCCTGTCACATAGTCCGAGACCGGAATTCTGCAGATATGCATGTATAAGAAGTAAAGTTTGCATTAAAAATGAAGGCGGTTACCTCCACCAATTATAAAAAAATGAATTTTCTAGTTGAAGTTTCGGTTCCGGCACAGAAGTGCAAAGTGCTGGTGGTTCATAGAAATCATATCAAACCGCCTACAGGCGAAAGTTTGACATATATGTATATATCGAGAATTAAAACAATAGCCCATTTAAGGTTTATATGTATATATCGAGAATTAAAATAATAGCCCATTTAAGGTCTCTTTCGAGAGCCAGTCGCAACTTCATGACACTCTGTTTATACCGTAAAAACGTTATGACGTAGGCATTAAAACGACACTTTGTTACCTCTTCAATACATAAGAACGATCTTATGTGTTTTAACCTAAGTCTTTTGCATGACAAAGTTTGATGTTTGCTTACACCTTTGACCTTGGAGATAACCACATCAAAAACCGCTTATAGGTTGACTTACATGTAGGCAGACATATCCTGTACTTTGACCGGAACTCATAGATCATTTAAATCTTTAGTCTCGAACCATTAAGATATACACATCAATCTGCAAATACGAGGCCCTTGAAATATGCAAATTATGCCTACAATATATGTTAACAATATTTAATTGCTTCAGACAGTCAATACGTGAGGAAAATATTTTCATATGAAATACACAAGTCAGAGAAACTATTTTATAGGAACAACAGTTAGATTGTAATATCCCTGTATATAGGGTAGAAAACAACTCCAATAAAACTTCAGACTATTAGTAATAGTCTGAATTAAATATTCTCCCTAATGTCATGAACGATCAAAGATTTTATGATGATGTTGATGCGAATTCGTTGAAGGTCCTAGTTATGATGCTAGACTCTCAAGAACAGCACACTAGTTATTTTAACGTGAATCAATCAATACTCCTTTCGTCAATTTGCAAAGAAACATTCACTTTTTTCTTTGTTTTGATAATAGATGGTCGCCTTACAATCAATCTTATAATGACTCGTTTGGGTATAACCGGTGTAGATAGATTTATAAAGTTATGATTAAAATGATGGCATCCTCTCTCTCCTTATATATATATATATATATATATATATATATATATATATATATATATATATATATATATAAATCCATGTATGTATCTTTCCTGATGGAAAATCAAAATTTAACAAATTCCAAATTGGATAACCCTGAAAAAGTTTATACTATATTCGAGGCTCCAGATATATCGAAGTTAGCAGGTTTAATAAAGATGAAGTCCTATTGGTTTTTTTTCAAGTTCCATTTATCAGGAAATAACCTTGGCCTAACAGGCTACCGCTTGTATCTCTTATGTTAAGTCGGCTGATCTGCTTGCTTAGTGTCTACATACTGTCGCTGAATACGGAAAGCTCTGATTGGATTTGCATGTATATACATGTCCCGTTAGGGATACTTCAGAGTCAAAGATATCAGTATATATTGTGTGATCATTGCTGGAGTTAACCAAAAGAAACAGACTATCTGGTTAGACAAAAAACAGCACTAAAGACACTTGTTTTATCTAATGTTTATTCTGCTTACTGACTTTTGTTAACCGTAAGTTCCTTGGGCTTGTCCAATACACATAAACCTAAACAAAGCAGGCGGTCAAGCAGACCTAAAACGTTCGTTCTTTCCTCAAGTGATCTCTCCTCCAGCTTAATACATGGTGTATGTTCTTAGTCATCATGATAACGATATAATGTACATTGATTACAAACTTTCTATCCCTCTTTATCTATAGACAAAAATATTTTTATCATTAATAATATAATATAAATCGGTAGAAATATATAATTAAATAATATATGTTACTTATAGAAAAGCCGACGGGCGGTTTTAAAAGATATATGAATAAACACTCTACAAACGTCTGTAACGAATATTGGAAAAATAAAAAGACCTGAAAATCCTTGTCGTTTCGAGAACCTCAAGGAGCCCATTTCACCCATTTATTCTCCTTTTCCTTACTACCTGGAGCGACAAATTACAACAAATCTCTTATTTACTCTTAATTGGAGGATGATAAATCTAATTTAATTGGGACAATTGTCGATTTTTTTCAGCCATACAGGGAATGCCCATTCCCCACATCCAGGTTTTATTAGCTGCCATGAATGGAATATTGGTGTGTGTAATGTTTGATTTGATAATAACATCACGATATTACGTGTCTTACTTGGTCAAAGTGACTTACAACGGCCTTGATCAGCTGTTGTGGTTACAAAGAATGGTTTCACTACCATATATAACTGGCTCTTGTGGTCTCACGCAACAAAGTCCGATGTCGATACCGTTCGCTCCAGTGTACTTCAGAGTTCATGCTTACTTACGTCAGATTTCTTTCTAAACCTCCCATAATCTTGATTCACATTCAAAACGCATTTCCAAAATCAAATCTTATTACACACAAAATAATTTCAATCATAAATTTTTCTCTATGTCATTGTCTCTGCTAGAGGCATTTCCTGTGGATGATAACCGGCCTAACTCGTTGTACTGTTTTATGTTGTTTTATGTTGTCTTATGAATACCATTATCTTCTAAACCGAGGAAATCTGGTTTGAACAAGGCTTCTATAGCCTTAAAGCGTGCGTTACCGATTATAATAACCTAAGAGTTCAAAATGTCTTTTCTAAGGACAACGTGACAAGGTTTCTCTTTGATCCTCGGGCGATCTTACGTTCAGCCTTGGTTGTGAAACCGTAACCACACTCGCACAGGATTTTCTTGTGAATGTCTCGAGCATAATCAGGGTAATTTTCTGCCTGTTGACGTTCGTTTTGAGGGAACCCTGAGTCAGGAGGACATGATGTTCCTAAGGAGCCACACACAACTCAATGTAGAAAGTGTGATGTCAGAGTTTCTATCAAATATCCCTGTCGGTGAGTAGGCCATATTCGATGGGATACTAGAGGGTCAAGTTACCTCGCGTCCTATGTGACTCATCCCCCAATTAGTAAAATTCTCCGACAATCATCAACAATATCAGCCCAAAAATATATACCATTCCAATTAAAACTCATTATGCTTAATGCTTAAGGGACCTGTGCTAAAGGTTACCTGGAAAGGTTATCAAGAAAAAAAGTGCTTTCAGAAAATGACCAAGAATATATCATTATGAATTTATCCTCAGTATTAATATCCAACATGATTTTAATGATGATTATGCAATATTAGATTCTTTTGAATCTTTTGATTAAATATCACATATATCTTGATTTAAGCAAAATAGGCAAATCCTTGTTAGCAATAGGACATTGGACATATTTGCTCTTTTTATAACATATTTTTTATTAAATGTACCGTTATATTTCAACCTTCGCTGGCATGAGGAAAAATTCTTCACAATTTCAAAATTTATTATTACCAAAGCATTAAACCTGGTTAAATGTTTCATTATAAAGGCAAATTATGGGGGAATGTTTGAGTTCTGGAGGGAAAAAAAAAGACATTTGCTGATTATGAGGTCCTGCTGACATATTTCAAGGAATGGACGTTCCTGTATTTGGAATATAATGTAATTCTCGATCGATTTTCGTGAGTCTGGACAACTAAACCTTATAAACCTGTCTACTATAGACATTGATAAAGTGTGTTCTTTTATCAGATATCTCACACCTATCCTTATCACATGTTGCATCGGGTTTTGAGGGACCTTTTGAACTCCCACGAAGTACACGGAAAATCCTACCAATTTGGATATCACCGGGACTGGGCCAAACTGACCCATGTATAAAGGTACCCACTATATGGAGGTCATGACTAATAATGCAGAGGAGAACATGAGACTGACAAACACTGGCCACTATATAGCTGTGTCTACTTTCTTGAGTTGCTAATTAGGGTAGGTTCCATTGTTTTTGCTTTAGCTCATGTAAAAGAAATGTAAAATGCCATCGCATTGTAATAATGCTATGTAATAAAAGTCGGTGTTATCAAGAGATCACTTAATCAGGTAGCACAGGTAAATATCTGTTTTTATAATTGCATTTGATTTTTTTTGTTATGTGTTTGATGTTATTCTAATCCATATTCTTGTCAGATAAATATCTTCATAGGGATTGACGTATAACTTATACATATATATATGTATATATGTATATGTATATATATATATATATATATATATATATATATATATATACAAGTACAAAAGAAGCAAAGTACAACTCCTGCATGTGAAAGGTTTAGAGTCTCAAATCGTCAAGAAAATGGGTGGGCAGCACGCTTATGTTTTGATAAAGCCATGTGGTTGACCTAAAATCAAACTCAAATTGATCTTAGGCTTTTTTGATCTCATAACCATATTTCTTGTAATAATCGTGTGCTTGTACATAAATTATTTCGTATAAAAAGACCTGTCCATAATGTTCGACCACAAGTCGTACCTTATGCTATGAAAGGAATGAAATGACCCTGATAAAGGTTTATGTATACGGCACGACGAACCGCCAGTGCAGTTCTTACGCTATCACAATGTATCAACATGTATTTGTGACTCATTACAGGTATATAACAGCTCTTAACTCACAGAAAATGTCGATATACCTTTCTTAAATGATGCATAGTGTTTCAGGTACTTTACTCCTTAAGTTGCATTAAGTGGTCACCCCAGGTGTAAACACATGTTGACTTGATATACTTGATATGTTAAAGATTGTCCATATACTTTTCTTTCGAAACTGATAGTTTTCAAGGAAATAATATGGTTCGCACAACGCCTGTTTATATTTGTTCATCACCCCCACTTATATGATTATATAAAGGCGTATAGCATATATACACACGATATATTTTATAGCAAGTCATCGTCGCGGTGTTTTTTTTTAAATTGACTTGTATATGACAGTCACCTGATGCACCAATGGTTGTTACCTTTAACTAAAAAGAATAACATATTGAAAAGAAGGAACTTAGTTCACCAGATTTAGGATTAATACCATATTAAACGGTAATGAAGTTTATGCCTTGAACATGATTAACGATAAATGTTTTCAAAAACTTGGCTTTGTTATGCCTTAGACAGAATAGGTGGTAAATGGGTTGTAAAATCTTTTTTTTTTTTCTGTTTTCATATTTAATGCTTTTTTGAGGAAAGGTTGGTAATTTATCAGGTCTTTTGTTACTTAACTAAAATGTAAAATGTGAATGTGGATATAATGTTAGTTCATGAGAGTCAGAAATGTTTGAAATTTGGTAAAATCTGCTACAGTGCTGTAGCTTAGCACGCATTTTCCAAGCCCGTGTGTAAACCCGAATCCGAACCACACTAGCACGGGCCCTTCATGTTCGAGTCAAAGCCCAAGTCTCTTCGAGATGGAGTCATTTGGAACTCGAGTCCAATACAACTGTCCTTACTAAAAGAAACTGAAATATGGAAATTCGAGATTATTATATGTGTTTTATGTAAATCTATATACACGATTTTACTTTTAATGTATATTCAAGTTCATCTCCAGATGCAAAACTAAGGCGTAGTAATATTCAGATTTTTTATTGTAATATCATGTTAACAGTCTGCAAATGCAAATGTCTTAACATTATTTTCTACATGACTCTAGTTCGACTTGGCGTTATTTCTAGAGTCCTTACCTTGGAGTTCCAGTCTGAGTTCGAGTCCCTTAACAAGTGGACTCTTGCCCGGACTCAAATCCCAATTCGGAATGAAGTGATTCTTCATTGTCCTTCAATAATGCCTATCTAAGGGCTACTTTAAGGTATAATGTTGGAATACACTAGTGAATGACGGTTCTGATACACGCAAGCACCCTTATAAAATTAAAGGCAAGTTAAATGAATCTTTGATGGCAAAATATTTGGAATGTGGTGCAAAAACCCTGCCTATTATACCAGAAAGTCTTTCATCGTGCATTAATTACATGTATTTATAAAATGTTTTCTTGGAACGAAATTTTGTTAAACATGTACGTTCAGGCATGGGTCTGGTTCAAACATTATTGAATAGAGGAAAACAATATATTTCGTCTGTTTAAAAAGTAATGATATCCAATCGACCTATCGATGAACTCTTTGCGACCTTAATCGCAAATTCATTCAATGAATAAACATAAGCATGAGACTAAGGAACAACCAATCAGGTGACCTTAAACATTGTAAAGCGTCAGTCATCTGACAAAAACAAAATTTTGCATAATTTTTCAAACAGAACACGTGTAGTCTGTAAATACTACCAGTACCCATGTCGTCATGTTTCTCGGGATTTTTGTTATACGAAAGAGACAGTATAAAAAGTTTCTAGGCTATAGGTTGCGGGAGCCATGCCTCCCACTACCGAGTGAATAATAATGTCTTACCTGGCACATAATTCGTATGGGACAAATAATCCAATATATATTGCAACACAGTTCATATATCACTTCGATATAGTAAACAATGGTCAGGTGATACCAGTTGATGACATTAGTCAATACGACGTCATGCGCCATCGCCCTTTGTGACGTCATTATTATGTTATTAGCTCTCGCTGCCATAGGCATGGAAGTCCATATGTGTAGGAGCGTGTTGGGGGCTCATTATAATAATAAGTTTAAAGGGCGGGGCATTTAGGCTGTGGTAGATAGGTCAATTTACATTCATTTAGATTACATTTTGTCAACTTAAATTGATGTATGACATGATTTACCCGTTATCCCTTCAATAATCCACCTCTTTATTAAACACTCTTGCTTTACCATGCTGACACATGCGAGACAAAACCTCAGATATAGGCTTGTCCTGTCGATATACATACCGTACATGCAAATTACCTCATGCTTACGATGGGATGACCATCATTACATAGTTAACATCCGAAAGTGAGGCCGCGAATTGTGTTTAAAGAAATGATTTAACTGTCGATTGACCACATTTATGAATCGCTTGTACATACAGTTACATCAAATATATATTTACTGTTGAAAACGGAAACCAGGAAGGAATTTATATCATATATTGATAAAAATTGAAAACATATACATGTCATACAATATGGGAATTTAGTGTTAAAACTGAAAATACGTAAGCTTTCTTCCTGGTTTTCTGTAAGATAAAATGTGTATGCAAGGATCACAGATCATCGTGTAATCAAATATGATCAGACGATATAGATCACTTTTGTATTTACGAGGTGACAAAGAGTAATCTTACTGTAAGTCAATTCATCACACAATAGAAAGAAAGATCACCTACGGTAGAATATCTCGGCTGCACAAGACGTACAGTGTTGTTATTCAAACTTCATAACCCGTGAACGATGACTGCCCTTTGTCCAACCTAAAGCAAGATACAAGCATTAAATGGACCTTGTCATAACAAAACAACAAAGAATAAAATGATAATACTATGTATTGTTTCTTTGTCTATCACATAATTTGCTATAAACATGTATCTATATGATATGAAAGTTACATGGGCTGCACACCATATCATACCACTGGTATGCAAATCGCGTATCATGGGGTATTTGAATTCGTGGAATGAGAATGAAGATTTTGCCAGTTCGTGGTTTCTAAATATGGACATACACGCAAAAAAGACGAAATTATAAAGAGGTTATATACATGTGGCTCGACTGAGACGCTTGTGCAGTGATTTTTGGTTTTATTAAGCATATATGATCTATTTTAATTAATCTTTATAAATATCTCAACCGTATGTAGCCTGTGGTTTAATTTCTATTTTTTCCAGTTAGATGAAGGACTGTTTTACTTTAGTACAGGAAAACCATAGCTGTGGTGTGAACATAGGGAAGCCGACTGTAATATTAGTCACTTTTTTTTCAGATAATACCTATACTGTCGTCTTGTTATTTCTTCCAATAGTTATTCGGTGCAGAGTAGCTCACGGTCATGTCATGTGCCACTCCGTATTTGATGTTTTACTTAAATAGTGAAGTTGATTCTGATTTGTTGATCCGCTCTACATAAAGGCTTGTTCCTTTGTTCAGGGGTTTGGCAGATGGTAGTTGGGACTCAGTCAGTAAGTCGGTCAGAGACAGAGAGGGTAGTCAGTGAAAATTGGTTGTGGCCAGAGGTGTCAATGAATTCTGAGCTGACCGTGGTGATGGTAAGTTTAGGGCTTGGGTGGCTGAAGATGAGTTAGAGTATTGAGATAGATTAAGAATTCAAGTAGATCTGAACATGCACATAATGCTCACATAAGCTCATAAATAGTCAAGAAAGCTCAACAACGCTAAATCGATCTCTTTAAGAAAATCTCAATCTAGCTTGAATGTTAAATCCCATTAAATCCCAATCTCACCGCCTTGTTTATTTCTGGATTAAGAAAGATACAGTCAGACACCAGTTATTCTAGTCAAGTATCATTATTAAAATCAGGTTTTTTATTATTTTCTTTGAATTGTTATAAAGTTTTATATTATATTGGCGTTGTTTACTTGTCTTCAAGTTGTTATACGAAAGAGACAGTATAAAAAGTTTCTAGGCTATAGGTTGCGGGAGCCATTCCTCCCACTACCGAGTGAATAATAATGTCTTACCTGGCACATAATTCGTATGGGACAAATAATCCAATATATATTGCAACACAGTTCATATATCACTTCGATATAGTAAACAATGGTCAGGTGATACTAGTTGATGACGTTAGTCAATACGACGTCATGCGCCATCGCCCTTTGTGACGTCATTATTATGTTATTAGCTCTCGCTGCCATAGGCATGGAAGTCCATATGTGTAGGAGCGTGTTGGGGGCTCATTATAATAATAAGTTTAAAGGGCGGGGCATTTAGGCTGTGGTAGATAGGTCAATTTACATTCATTTAGATTACATTTTGTCAACTTAAATTGAGGTATGACATGATTTACCCGTTATCCCTTCAACAATCCACCTCTTTATTAAACACTCTTGCTTTACCATGCTGACACATGCGAGACAAAACCTCAGATATAGGCTTGTCCTTTCGATATACATACCGTACATGCAAATTACCTCATGCTTACGATGGGATGACCATCATTACATAGTTTACATCCGAAAGTGAGGCCGCGAATTGTGTTTTAAAAAATGATTTAACTGTTTATTGACCACATTTATGAATCGCTTGTACATACAGTTACATCAAATATATATTTACTGTTGAAAACGGAAACCAGGAAGGAATTTATATCATATATTGATAAAAATTGAAAACATATACGTCATACAATATGGGAATTTAGTGTTAAAACTGAAAATACGTAAGCTTTCTTCCTGGTTTTCTGTAAGATAAAATGTGTATGCAAGGATCACAGATCATCGTGTAATCAAATATGATCAGACGATATAGATCACTTTTGTATTTACGAGGTGACAAAGAGTAATCTTACTGTAAGTCAATTCATCACACAATAGAAAGAAAGATCACCTACGGTAGAATATCTCGGCTGCACAAGACGTACAGTGTTGTTATTCAAACTTCATGACCCATGAACGATGACTGCCCTTTGTCCAACCTAAAGCAAGATACAAGCATTAAATGGACCTTGTCATAACAAAACAACAAAGAATAAAATGATAATACTATGTATTGTTTCTTTGTCTATCACATAATTTGCTATAAACATGTATCTATATGATATGAAAGTTACATGGGCTGCACACCATATCATACCACTGGTATGCAAATCGCGTATCATAGGGTATTTGAATTCGTGGAATGAGAATGAAGATTTTGCCAGTTCGTGGTTTCTAAATATGGACATACACGCAAAAAAGACGAAACTATAAAGAGGTTATTACATGTGGCTCGACTGAGATGCTTGTGCAGTGATTTTTGGTTTTATTAAGCGTATATGATCTATTTTAATTAATCTTTATAACTTTCTCAACCGTATGTAGCCTGTGGTTTAATTTCTATTTTTCCAGTTAGATGAAGGACTGTTTTACTTTAGTACAGGAAAACTATAGCTGTGGTGTGAACATAGGGAAGCCGACTGTAATATTAGTCACTTTTTTTCAGATAATACCTATACTGTCGTCTTGTTATTTCTTCTAATAGTTATTCGGTGCAGAGTAGCTCACGGTCATGTCATCTGCCACTCCGTATTTAATGTTTTACTTAAATAGTAAAGTTGATTCTGATTTGTTGATCCGCTCTACATAAAGGCCTGTTCCTTTGTTCAGGGGTTTGGCAGATGGTAGTTGGGACTCAGTCAGTAAGTCGGTCAGAGACAGAGAGGGTAGTCAGTGAAAATTGGTTGTGGCCAGAGGTGTCAATGAATTCTGAGCTGACCGTGGTGATGGTAAGTTTAGGGCTTTGGTGGCTGAAGCTGAGTTAGAGTATTGAGATAGATTAAGAATTCAAGTAGATCTGAACATGCACATAATGCTCACATAAGCTCATAAATGGTCAAGAAAGCTCAACAACGCTAAATCGATCTCTTTAAGAAAATCTCAATCAAGCTTGAATGTTAAATCCCATTAAATCCCAATCTCACCGCCTTGTTTATTTCTGGATTAAGAAAGATACAGTCAGACACCAGTTATTCTAGTCAAGTATCATTATTAAAATCAGGTTTTTTATTATTTTCTTTGAATTGTAATAAAGTTTTATATTATATTGGCGTTGTTTACTTGTCTTCAAGTCCTTGAAACACGTGCCTTCTTACAATAAACCTTCAGTGCTCGGCTGGTTCGCGTTGTGACCAGGGATCTGGGATTTGAGAGGTCTGGATGAATGTCGAGCTTATTTAATCCCCTAAACAATAAGTGATGATTAATATACTATTAGAGTACAGCTTACCTGCAGACCTTGGCCTTAGCCTTGCCCCAGGCCCG
Source organism: Sipunculus nudus (assembly GCA_026874595.1). Lineage (NCBI taxonomy): Eukaryota > Metazoa > Annelida > Sipuncula > Golfingiida > Sipunculidae > Sipunculus > Sipunculus nudus. The sequence goes on along the minus strand of CM049314.1, from coordinate 13,057,669 downwards.
CTACACTTTCAATCGATCACTGGTGATCAACCATGTCACACTGGACCCGAGCTCACCAACGGTATTAATCAGCCGTTACTGACATTAGCCGATTCAACGTTGCTTAGTTGTCATATCAGATCAAACCACAATCACAGAAAAATATTTGCCCTCAATGGAAATTCAAAAGAGACCGTCTAATTAAATTGCATTGCCCTGAATCTTCACGGCTCACATTAATAAACGACTATCGGCAATATTCGTAAGAAAAACGCGTGCTCTATTAAGAGGCTCATTTCTAAGAACGCGACAGTAGTAGAAAATATTCGGAATAAGTGACCTTTTTTTGCTGTAATCAAATGAGTTTAAGTGGTACTTGTTTGTAAAGCAAATGAAAAGCCGTCCATCGTTAGCCTTGATTACGGACATTGGAACGAGTCAAAACTACCGCTTTGCCTAAATACAAAATGATATTGTTCTTAGATCTTTCACACGGAATGTTGATAACAAGAAATGTGTGGTAACGTTTCAGTTAAAAACAAAGGGTTTGATTCTGTTTTATTGTAAATATTAATCGTTGTTTCATGGGCGGGGGGGGGGGGGCGTGTGTGCATTATTGGGGGAAATAATGTACGACAGAATATTTATAAATTACGTCTAGCATCAGTATTTACATGAAAAGTAATTCAGCATTTTGATCATATATACGAAAGATATTCATAAAAGTAATAAACATGTAAATTCACTTTTGTTTAATTCACCAGTCATCAATAACAACTATAGATGAAATGATACTATAATATATTTATATGCAAATGTCGATCATTTTATATTGATATATATATATATATATATATATATATATATAATATATATATATATATATATATATATACAAATATTTGACACTTTATGTATGTATATGTGATCATTATCTGTATAAATGACAGATGGTAGCTTCCTGAAATACAGATTTTTGTTGCTGATTTTAACATAATTTGCGACTTTACTTGCAGGATGATGGGTTGACGGGTTGATCTCATGTAAATACTCTCTTGATATAAATGAATATTTTATTCAGAAAAAAATAAAGCCTCAGGCTCTTAGTTCCATAAGTTCATACATAATACAACCACAATAATTAATATACATACAATTAACAAATTTTTAACAAATAACTTTTTTTAATACATGTATTCGAAAATATCGACGAATGTAATGAATTACAAAGAAGTCATTTCTGTCAGATACATTACATATACATATGTTTGTTTGAATTACAATTTAAGTACATGTATAAAGATTCGTAATCACTCTCTATATTGATTCTTTAAACACCCAAACAGTGCCACTCAGCCCTGCAAAGACCTACATCACACCAGGCTGCCCATAGTGAGTCCTCGTGGTCAGCTGGCCGAGTGGATCTCAAAAGTTCTATATGCAACATTAGACAAAGTAAAATAAAATAGTCCTTTTTAACCTTGATGCATTCAACAGAAAAAAAAATCAAACAGTGATATTTTATTAATAAAAATAGCTGCTATATTATTAATAATAGCAGGATTTAAATTGATATCAGTGATTCAATAGAAAATTTACCTAAACAGATCATTATGTAATGGATACTTCATTGTGAAGTGATATTCAGTTTAAACTACACTTTCACTATGTTTTAAACAGTAAGTACAATTTCTCTACTCCAGTGTATCTTTCTATTTTCAATTTAATAATTCTCTGCCATAACATAAGCTTTGTAAAACACGGGCAAAACCATGATTTGGAAAAATGAGGGCTTCAACCTAGGATAACTAATGCAAAAACTTAAAAAAGTTCCTCAGGTCTAGAAGAGAAGGCTAGGCACCAAAAAATGGTCTGAAAACCCTTTAGAAAGGTTGCTGCTGGTGATGAAGGGGGAGTCCAGCCCCCTAGACCCACTTATCCTTGAATTCGCTTCTGTAATTCCATTCTATCAACGAGACTAAAAGACTCCACTGTTAGTTATTCCTATTAACTGATTGTTTTACCAGCTTGATTTACTAGATGTTGTTTTATTTATTACCATTTAAGAAAGCTTGTAAAAATTTACTACATAATAAAAAGTTCAACTTGCTTTCCTTTATATATATACTTTAATTTAGTTTGTGCGAGCAAGCACATTGAAACCTAAATAGATATATGTACATTAACATATATATATATATATATATATATATATATATATATATATATATACAATAAAGATGTAATATGTTGAATTCATAGTATATACAAAAATACAGAAGCGTGCGAAAATACATATATAAAATGATGATAAATGTAGACCTTTGGTTATAAAATTAAACCATACTGCACATATGTAAATCTTTAGTATATAATACGATGGTTAATGTTAAGTAAGCCTATTTATCAAAAATGTTCCTGTCACTAACTTGTATATGATGTGTTCTTGTAACAAGCTTATATATAAGCCATTGAACTGTATCTGTGAGGGAATCATGTAAGAGTTGATCACAAAGACAAGCACCTGCATAACAAATATTGGAAATATGCGAATTTTATGACTTAAATCATGATAAGGTAGAGTCATAGCAATAAACTAAAATAAATACAGGATATGTGTAAATTTTGAAAAGAAAATAAAAGTCCAATCATAAATTGTAATGTTGCGTCCAACTCTTGTATGAGCGGTTAAAATGGTTGCTATCTGAAGTGGACTTAGTGTGCCGCAGTTAATTCCAAAGGAAAGGGACAGCATTGGGAAAAATGGACTTAAGGCAAAATTCCATCTAACTCATCATTTTAAACCACGTGTTAAGTACATTGATGTATACGTCTGCCTTATCAAGGGTAATCTCTTAATCGGAAATGATGACACACGTGTGTCTAAAACCACATACATATTGTTGTCCTTTCGATGCACAAAGGCACATGAAACCCACTATTCTAAAAAAAACATGGCTATTACAACAATAACACACTGAAGTAATGACCAGGGATGATTGTGTTATCCCCCATACATATTTATCAACCGCACGAATGGATAACATACAGTCACATAGCGTTACCTAATGTAAGAATTCAGAGTTAAAACATACCGTTAGATAATATTGGTATTCAACGTTTAGCAATACCGTCACGTACTATAGGAATTCAAAAACCGAGGTTGCGAGAAGTCGCATAATAATAGATTGAATGTTACTGAGAACACGCATGCAGTCAAATATCAATTATTTTACTCATACACGATGATGCACGTTGACAGTTAAAAAAAAAGACCATTAATCTTTTAGAAGCATTTTTTCTCGACAATGGATGGGCCAGTTTCACCATACTCTTGCTGAGAAATCCACATCAGCTGGAAGGTGGACAGGGAACCAAGAATCGAGCCACCTATCCATGTGGAGTATTTGCGTTCCGGGGGAGCGGTAACCTTGATCTTCATCGTGGATGGAGCTAATTCTGTCATTTCTTTTTCACTTCGGTCAGCAATACCGGGAAACATGGTGCTGCCTCCGGACAGTACAGTGTTGGCATAAAGAGCCCTCCTGAGGTCAAAGTCGCATAATTTTATGCTGTTAAAGATGGTCTCATGGATACCATCATCCCAGTTGAACAAGGCCTCAGGGCACCTAAAGCGTTCGCTGCCTATCGTTATTACCTTGCCATCTGGCATTTCATAACTCTTCTATATGGATTTGGATGACGATTGCATTTCCCGATCGAAGTCAAGGGCAACATAACACAGCTTCTCCTTGATGTCTCGGACGATTTCACGTTCGGCCTTGGTGGTGAAGTTGTAACCACGTTCGGTCAACATATTCATGAGATGGTCGGTCAGATCATGGCCAGCAAAGTCCAGACGGATCGTTGCATGCGGTAAGGAGAAACCCTCGTACATAGGAACAGTGTGGGTCACGCCATCTCCGCTGTCGAGCACAATACCAGTGGTCCGGCCGTTAGCGTACATGGACAGGACAGCCTGGACAGCAATATATATGGCGGGAATGTTAAACGTCTCGAACATAATCTGGGCCATCTTCATTCCATTGATCTTCGGGTTAAGGGGAGCCTCAGTCAGGAGGAAGGGATGCTCCTCAGGGGCGACACGTAGCTCATTGTAGAAGGTGTGGTGCCAGATTTTCTCCATGTCATCCCAATTTGTAACAATACCTTTTTTCATTGGGTACTTGAGGGTCAGGATACCTCGTTTACTCTGGGCTTCATCCCCAACATAGCTGTCTTTCTGACCCATATGAATCCTAACATCCTGGAAATAAACGAATATATCTTAATAAATCGGTCAACGTTAACTATTTCAAGATACTGGTGTGAGTGAATCAATAAAATGAATAAAATTGTAATTTTTCAAGGGTCTGTGATGAAAATCACATAATCATACAGAACATTAATATACTTGCTAATAAATTTGGATATGCGTTTATTCCTCGACTTAAATGCAGATCTGCGATTTCCAAAGAACCTGACTTTAAGCTTTGAAAGGCCGGCATTTGTCGGAGAACACGGTACTTGGAGCATCGTTACCACCGATCCCGGCCTTGCACAAACCTTATCCATTGTCTATAAAAAGGTTAACTATGTCATCGTCACGCATCGTTTTGCGTCTCATCTCGGGTCCTTTAAAGCTCAGAGGTTTAGTTTAGATTACAAGATTTAAGGATAACTAAAGTTCTAGATGTGCTGGTATATTGGAGCTCCGTTAAAGTGCAGACAAATTAATAAGTACCAACAATTAGCAACTATTCGGAAAAGTTACTTAATTCATGCTAAGTTTAGACTATAACGGTGTTTTCAGTAACCTTATGTTGTCATGTTGTGGACTTTCTCAATAACCAAAGTGCACATTTAATTTTAGTACAGGAGTGGATTGCTTGGTCAGCAAATGTGGATTCAAAGTCTGTTGAATACATAAGTCCAAAATTTCAGATATAAATAATATAAAGGCGATTGTGTGTCATACATCTAATCGAGACATCATCAGCTGGTATCACATTATTGTTTCGTTGTAATGATAAAAAATAGACACAATAAGAGATCGCTTAGACAGTTCATAATTATTCACAGTTCATAGATGTAATTGGCCCATGTTACCTGCAGTGTCAGTTATTGTGGTGGGATCATGAATACTAATGGTAATAATGATATTAATAATATAAATAACAATAATAATAATCACCACAATCATTATTACTTATGGTAGTAGCAGTAGTGTATATCAGATTTATACATAATTCAATTTATATTAAATCTTGTTTCGTTTGAATATAAATAATGAGATTATAACACCAAGAACATAATGAGAAAGCTATGCCGTCATGTGAATGTGTTTAAGACATAGCAAATAATGTTTAACGAATACACACACAAAGGTCCAAGGAAGAAGTGTAGGCATTAATGTCTTCGTATTATATCTTAATAGACTTGAAAATTGTAGTTGATAATAAGAATATATGCACTTCATTAGTTACCGGCCAGTAAAACAAAAATGGTTTGAATAAATGGTGTTCATGAAACAAGAATGTTATGCAGGCTAACGCGCATTTTTGGTTTAAGTCAACTGAGTGTACTTTATTTAATAGAATATATGCACATGCAAGAGAACTTGCATCTAAAGCAGTGTCCAATATGCAGAAATAAGCGCAATGTATGTGTGTCAATGACCAGATGTGGGTGTATTTAATCGACTCAAACTTTCTTTTCTGCATTTAATAGTATTATAATATTTGTGATACCTCATTCTATATTATGAGTGTCTTAACATATTTAAGGTTCTTCAACCATAACAGTAAAAGTGATTTGATTTGTAACGTTGTAAGAGTTTTTCGTGAAGAAAACCGCTTCTTTTTAATGCTGCCCCTACTAATTATAAATCTAATTATGCACATTTGCAGAATTACGTTTCGGTTTGGACTATGCTTATATATTCGTCGGTGTCTGTCGCATCCCCTGATCCTGGATCTGGAATAATATGCGGCTGCGGGGCATAGCCTTCTCTTTAAGCTTTCATCCTTAGTGGGGGCCTAGGTCGCGGGAAAATCTCGATGCTCCTCGGCGTAGATTTTATCTCACCTCCCGGTTTTGAGTCCTATACTGGACTACATAGAACCCTATAAATTAGTGATGGATTAAGGGAGCACATTTTCACAAATTATCTACATGTAATCGATTTCATATAAGTAAGTTTGTGAAACGTATTCATGTATGAGCACATGTGTCTGAATATATCACTTTTAACATTTTCAATGCTATTTATTTGAGCCACCAAATGCACCCTCTCTCTTAGACATCTAATTTATTATTTACATTTTGTATGATTTGATTTTATATTCAGCTGCGTTTTAGAGCTGCAACAAGTTCCCATATTAGGTTAAGGCCGAGTATATTGTACGCTGATTAACCTTTCACATAATCTGTTGCACTTCGGAAGTCACAAAATTTGCCTCAAAAACATTAGAATATAATGGAAATATTGACTGCTTATTTACTTTTATTTATAATACCAGGTTTGAGATGATAAGGTTCGGGACTTAATTCCGGCATACCTTTAATAAGAGAATCTTTTAGTAAAAGGACTGCATCGACACGAATAAGAGAATGTACTAGACTTTAAATACAAATGAATATGTCTTGCATCTCATCTATTTATTTGTGAAATACCACTGCTAAAATAAGTCTGCATTTAAAACAATAGTTGCAACTGATATTATATACAGAATAAAGAAACACAAAATGATAGAAAATATGCCCCCTTGAATGTGTGCAGTTGAAATAACAATAACCAGAATTATCTTCGTCGGCGTCTTTTTGATTGAAATGACACAATGAAAGAAGTAAAAATTGATATACGCTATTGTAAATTTTACCTTCTTTTGCCACTCTAACCCGGGGAGGTTCAGTAAAAATGAATTTTGCCCACCTGATATCTTGAGCGGCCGACAATTGTCGGGAACACGGTCCTTGGAGCATCGTCTCCAGCAAAGCCGGCCTTACACATGCCGGATCCATTGTCTATAACAATAGCCACAACTTCTTCGTCACACATCGTTAAAGCTTTCAAAAGTTGTCCTATGCAGTTCAGTGTGCACACGCAAACTAATTATAGATTACATGTGCCAAGTCTAGACTAGGTCAGGTTTGCTATAACCTTATAAAATCACTTTCCTTATAACCAAGCTGAGTTTTTTTTAGTGCAAGAGGGGCTTGAGTGGTCAAGCGCTGTGGGTCAAGGTGTGTTAATGATTTAAACTCTAAATGAAAGCGCGTGGCGTACATTACAGAACATAAAGCCATCGTATACTGAAGGTCTAACCTCAAAGTACCTTTGATTTAAAGCCCCATTATAGAGCTGATATCACACATCAGCTCCGTTCTAACAATAAGATAGGTAACAAGAGGGGGTTTTGATATATGAAAGTGATTTATATTCTATGAACCCTTTTAATTACTTTACTAGGTATGGTCCTGTGCTTGCACTTTTCATTTTGCAGAAAATATAAATTTGGTTTCAGTCTGAGATACACGAATAGCAGATCTGTCCTACATTTTGGTCTGAACCCACTTGTTATTGATAACAATTAAATTATGTATCAAGGGCAGCAACTAACATATAAATCATCACAGAGAAGCAAGAAGGGGACGTGAGTTCAATAAAGCTGGATTATTTTGGGGGAGGGGGTTACCCCCTTCAGTTTTTAATTGCTAGCATAACTAGGTATGTTCATCTGCAGAATTCCCTTTGGTTTCGGAGAATATTACTGGCACACACTTCCTCTCATTTTATAATCTAGTGAACCAGGCCCGTTGATTACCTGTGGGTCCTGAATGTGTTATCGTTAATGTGAAAGTTGCACTCGTTTGTACATGAAACACGCCCGTGGGCACGGTTTTCCATTTAAACTTGCAGAGCACTCACCCTAGTTGGGGGCCGACCTGGAAATATCTCAGCGTCTGGACTGAGATTTGAACTCATGGTCTCCCAGCTGTGAGTAATGTGCTCTACCCGTAGACCACAGAAGCCGGTATGGATCACAGAAGCCATGCTAGATATTCTAAATTAACTTCTCTGTTGAAATCGCTCAGTTTACAAAATAAACCCTGTATAGGCCCTCACACACAGTTCCATAATGCAAAAACGCCCATTCCTGTCGATGTCAGGCGATATAAACATATGGGTCGATAAGATAACAAATTCTGATAATTTTTTTAACTACGGCCCTTGGAAAATAGCTGCCCTTACCAAGTGATCCTTTAGATTAATGTGGTTAAAGGTGAGATGGTGTGCTTTTTTATGGCGCAGACAACGTGTTCACTCAGGTACACAGCAAAATGCAAGACAGTGGCTAAGCCACAAAGATTATATTACAGTAAATTACAGAATTCAAAACGACCTACCCGATAGGGTTCCAAGCCTGTTACGCATTACAAGAACTTCACTGGTTGCACAGAGAGAAAAAAAACTCTGGTTAAAACAGATTCCGGTTAAACAGTCTGTAGACAACCTGAAGGTACTGGACCCCGACAGGCTACTCTGGACCCCGACATGTGGCACTGGACCCCAAATGGCGACACTGGACCTCGACTGGCAGCACTGGACCCCGTCTGGCTCCACTGGACCCCGTAGACTTCCAAGCTGCCTCCGCAATGACGATGCTGTCATCTTAAATATGGTTCTGTCCTGCAGGCTGATTTATGTTCATGAATCTAATACAACGCCTGGGACTGCTTTGGTATTAAGGCTCATATATTCATGAGCGTGCTGAACACTAAATAGGCTGGAAACAATGCCCCTGCTACAATGGCATACATCAAAGAGGCGCACTCCAATATTGTCACACGAGATATTCGTGCTGACCGGCGATTCTAGCCTATTTGCAATACAAACAAAGTTATAGCTGAAAAAATATAAATATAAGTTGTGATTGAACAAAACGACAACCGCTGTGATTTAATTGTTATAACAAGGGTAGTAGTACGCCGCGGTGCCATAGCCACCGGTGCCCTCTGATGGCTACAGTGGCATCAGAAAACAATAAGGAAATATTTTGACCCCATGTATGATCAAATGAACCAGTTTGATGCCCTTGCTTTAAGACATCTCAGAGAAATTTTGGAGATAAACAAACACAAACAAACGCACGGACGGACAGAACAATTAGACTATAGTCGCCACCGGTAGCCTGGCGTCTATAATAATAATGGCGAATATGGCCAACCTAATGTTTCGGACGGCCGACAATTGACGGGAACACCACATATTGGACCTCGGCTCCAGCAAACCCGGCCTTACAGCTACCGGATCTATTGTGTATAACGATAAGACATTAGAATCGCGGCACTAACCAAGCATAATCTGATAGAACTTTATTTCATTATTGAACATTAGTTTAACAGTAGAGGCAATACTATGGTAAGCATGACAGCTGGGGGCTTTTTCACAATAAGGGATGTATAGCCAATTTTCAGTAGTCCAAATAACATTTTTTAACCAATATGCAGATCTCTTGTACTTACTAAATAGTTTTAATCATGATAGCGCTGCTATATAAAACATAAGTGATCCTACTGCTGTCAGACCTAAGACTAAATTGTACATTTGAGCGTAGGTAATAAAAATTTCAACTTTCAGCGAAAACGTATACAGTAACACATTTCGACACTTGGTGAGTGTCAAGAATTGGAAAAATGATGATTTAATTATTAGTATACGTGTATTACAAACGGCCATGTCCTCTCTTTGCATTCTGGAACATGAATATAAATTTATATTTTTATATAATTATATAATCCTTTTATATAATTAGTTATTTTATTTAATTCAAACATTATACATATAAAACAGACGCATTAATATATATATATATATATATATATATATATATAAATTAATTTATACATGCAGACCATCTAATATAAAATTAAACCCAGTGCACATATTTAGATCATGAATATAATATGATGATAACTTAATGTGTATTAAAATGTGTACCTGTAACGACATTTTATATAAGCTAGTGGATTGTATCTTGAACGGCAGCCAACGTAAGTAACAGATGATCCCAAAACAAAAATTTAAAATATGCGAATATTTGACTTTGATAATGATGATGGTAGACCAATAACAATTAACTGAAGAAATCAAAGATATCGAAATTTGAAAATATAATAAAATTGCAAGCACTAGAAATGTATACGTCCAATTATAAATTGTAATGTTGCGTTAAATTCGTGTATGAGCGGTTAAAATGGATGCTACCTAAAGAGTACATAATCTGCCGCAGCTAATTCCAAAGTAAAGGAGCAGCATAGGGAGTATGGACTGAAGATATTCATGTTAGCATTAATATAAAACATGGTTGAATAGAAGTATGATATATCTAGTTCGTTTGTTTGAAAAATGTTGTGATAAGCAAATTATGGGTATTTTGATTAGATTGTATAAGATGTCGCTTGGATTTATATATAACATGAATTACCAAATATCCCATCAATTAACAACCTGCTGAAATACTTTGTTAAATACTCCTGCCTTATCAAGGGTAACCTTTGACTCAATCGTGCCGACACATGCCAGCCTAAAGCGACATACATACTGTTGTCCTTTTGATGAACAAAGGGAACATGCAACCTATATTATTCTCCAAACAGTATGGCATTTATAACAATTACAAATTGAAGTAATGACCAGAAATGATGGTCCCCCCGATCTCCGCCTCTTAAAAGGAGACATTATTTTTTAACACATACAGTCACATAGCGTTACATAATATAGGATTTCAGTGTCAATAGCATCTGTTTACATAATATAGGAATTAAGTTTTAAGAAATTCCTTTACACAATATCAAAATTCAATGTTAAACAATATCGTAACATAATATAGGAATTCAATTCAATATTTAACACTGAGAACTCGTGAGAAGTCGCATGATAATGAAATTCAATGTTACTGAGTCAAATATCTATAATTGTATCCAAATATTTTGTCATTTCTGAAGGACAATGACAATAATAAAGACGAAAGAGATCATTTATTCTTTTAGAAGCATTTTGTTGAGAATGGATGGACCAGTATCGTCGTATTCCTGCTTAGAAATCCACATGTGCAGGAAGGTTGACAGGGAAGCAAGAATCGAGCCACTTATCCGTGTGGAGTGTAGCGTTCCGGGGGAGCGATTACCTCGATCTTCATCGTACTTAATTGGAGCCAATCCTGCCATTTCTTTTTGCATTCGTTCCGCAATATCGTTACATATCATTCGGCCTTTAGGTTTGACAAGTTCCATCAATACTTAAGACTTCTAGATAAGATTTAAAGTTCTATGTCTCCTAGGGCTATATCACTCAGTGACTTAGCACTACTCAGATCTAATGAAAGTAGGATACAGTTCCTTAAATATATACCAAGTCAAATCTATATACGGTTTTACAATAACGTTTGGTCATCAGGTGCACTTTCTTAATAACCAAGGTGGAATTTAGGTTTCAGTGCAGGAGTGGACTTCATGTGGTTTTATCTCAAGCTTTACTCACACTTTTCAGACAACAAACAACCAGCAGGCCAACATGTGTCATTTATAATCTTGTTTAAAACCATACCCCATCAAAGGTTAACCCCCTGAAGTCTCTTTCAAGAGCCGCTAACAAGTTAGTCACATTACGTCTTGTCGTTCAAGCGAAATTATAGACGAATTAATGATATTAATTCAAAGGCCACTTTGTCACCTCATAAATAAATGAAAGCGATCGTAAGTTTCATAACCTCCGTTTATCGCATGACGAACCATGGTGCTTGCCTGCTCATTTCCCTTTGAAGAAAACCAAATTTGAAACCTTTTGACTGATATGTAGAGCAAACACATTCTATAATTTGACCTGAACTCATCGTGTTGTAATATTTTCTGGAACCCGATCCCTCAAGGTATATCAGTCTACAAATATGAAGGCCAATCGAATGTGCACATTTCCCCTACAATATCGGTTAGCAATCGAGAACTGCTTCAGACAGTTAATTTAGCCAATTAAATTAAATTAAATTAAAAAAATACATTTTTGTTATTTCCCTGCATTTATTAGAGTAAATTAAACTTGAACACTGTTTTTAGTATTGGTCTTAAATAAACGAAAACTAAGGAATATTAAGATTGTTTCACTCTGTGTAATGTTTATTATACGTTACCAAATGTTTTTAATAATGGACGATGGAGAGGTAGAGAATCATTTGATGAACATTTATTACACCTGTTAGATATGTGCCTTAACCCAGGAGATTATTGCCATCTTTTTATTTTCTTGAAATAAATTAGCATTGTAAATGTTCTATCGATACAACGTCAAACTATGCATTCAAGACAGTCTTAAACATGTATTATTTTATTTTTGCCTAAAGAGTGTGTTCAGAGATGAGTGTGCTTCAATGGCAAAGTTCTATTAGGGCATTTTCTATATTTATATACTAGATTCGCCAGCAATGTAAAAGATAATGCATTGTTTTGCAAGTGTTTCCCTATTACCCCTAGTATCGAGCTCAATCTATTGCCAACCACCATCCCCTGGAGAAATATTAAATAGTTTTGTCAAAATTGAGTCTAAACATACTGATTGTATAATCTTATGCAAATTCCTGTTCTCTGTTTGGTGTATCCAATGATGTGTCGAACGAGAGGTCTCAATAAAATATGTGTAGCGCACCTAACTTCTCGGACGTCCGACAGTAGATGTGGCATGGCCTTGGGAAATCATCACAAGCGAACCCGGCCTTAATACAGGCTTATCCATTGTCGATAACCACAGGTACTATGTCGTCTTGAAACATCGGCAATACTATTGTCTGAAGCCTCAAAGATCAACCTCGCCATGCTTCAATAAAGTTATATATTCGATTGTGGAGTGGTTGAAATTACAATATCCAGGTCTCCTTTGCTAAAATCAGAATTACGTGGCTATGACAAAGCCTCTGGCTTTAGATAAGCTGTGATACGGGTTAACTGTTTGTGTAATACTCACTGGATAAGAAAACCTAGGTGTACTTAAACACCTAGTTATGTTGTTGGTAGCACTGTGTAATCGCGCTACTTGATCAGGAGAGCTAGCGACATATTTTTGGCAATGACGTCACGATATAACTTTTGTCTGATTTGGTCAGTCAACTTAGAAAGTCTTGATAAGATTTCGTGGTTACAATGAATGGTTTTGCCACTATATGTCACTGTTGTTTGTGATCTCACCAAGCCAAGTACGCTGTGCGTACCGTATGATCTCGAGTAAATGAAATTGCACGCCTACTCAAATCTGTTAAAACCTCATTGACTCTTGATTCACATTCAGTGCTCATTGTTTGACACACTTGAACCTTGTGATATATTACACACAAGATAATATCGGTTATCCTCACATTAAAGTTCTGATTGTTCTGATGTAGTCATACATGTTCAGTAGTCTAAATAGCTTTTTCTAAAACCCACATGCAGGTCTAATATAGTTTTTTAAATAGATTCTAACATAGATGATCCTACTGCTGTCAGACCTACATTTAAACCTACGCAATGAAAATTGAAATGTTTCAGCGACAACATGCACAGTAATACTTTATGACACTTGCTAAGGATTTTCAAGAATTGTAAAGCTGGTGATTTAATTATCAGTATACATGTATTACAAACGGCCATGTCTTCTAATCGAATGCTTGTTATTAAATATATATATATATATTATACATAGACGAACTTGTTTAATAACACACGATGTTTCGAAGCGCCCAGGATCTTTCTTCAGATGGTAAGTTGTTACGTGTAGAGATATGTTATGTATTATGGAGCGACAATGCATTGAGTCCAAAATGCCAGAAACAGTGTATATACATATGGATTGGATAATTAGTATTATAATAACCATAGTGCCCTGTGCAGTGCGCATCACTGTTTGTCTGAAAAGCTACTTATAGCAACTGCCGCCCCTGGATGATTGTTGAACTCATGAGCTGAAATTCTTTCCTATTGCCGCCATCAAAACAAATTAACTTTGGAATGTTTTAAACCTTAGCATTAAGACAACCCTTATCCCTCCGTTTGGTTCTAACACCGCTCGTGTTTTTCGACAAATCTTATTGTGCTCCCCGGGGACAATAGGATCAAGTGCCAGTCATTCACTTTTCTCTCTCCGATACGAACAAATCGTGATCTAGCAATATCTCAGCTTTGCAAACCATGCCATTAGATTCATTCCAATAACATTCACCTGAGGATCGGGTTCCATCCCGTGAAACAGACTGCAGTAAATTTACAGTGTTGTTTTCTTCACTGATATCAATGTATATATATATATATATATGGTGTTTCCAGGATTCAGGAGTAGTGTTCTTCAGGAGGGAGTACGGTAACGAGGGCCGCACGGTATCTTATGACCAAATTGCCCCGCCCTCTGTATACTGGATCATGTTTATACTATATATGCATCAATTTCGAATTCCTGTTATCCGGACAACAAACCTAACGCACCGACGAACTGACCGGTGTACCGATAAATAACACACCGGCCAATGTAACCAGACACGTTAAACCCCAAGCCATAAAAAAACTCTGATACATTGATTCTGACTGCTTCCTCCTTATGTTAAAGTACGGTGTTATATAGATAGTCTTATAATTGTACCATTTTATGATCATCCTTATTTAAAAATAATGTTGATCTGCAAATCGGTCACACAGGCACTTGTCCATAGACTGATAATGAAGCACTGAAATATTGAGCGATACAAGGGGCCGTTACAAGGTAACGAGGTCACTCTGTTTATATTTTGTACCCACTTTATGGAGGTGTCCCTATGTGTATTAATATAGGTGTCAGAATTGGACCACTGTTGAAAATAAAGTGAGTTGGTTCTGATATGAAATCGGTTTTTCAGGTAACATAGAGGTGAAAGTACAATGTCACCAAACCTTGTTTAACAATAGCAATTAATCATTAATCTGCATAACGAATTGCATATTCTCACACGTATTCTTGCCAAATATATCTTTACGTAACAATATATGTATATCATACGAAAATGTATGCAGGTCAAATTAAGCAAAGTTAAACCAGTTCATGTTAGAGGTTTAACTTAAAAGTCTCAAATCGTCAGACAAATTTTAATGTGAGACATTTTGTTTAAGCATATAACTGACACGAAAGAAAATATCAAATTGGAATTAAAGGTTTCCGGTCTCATAACATCGCTGCAACGGAATTAATGCCATGAATATAAGAAACGATGATTGATTTTAACAATTCCTTGCATATATGCCTTCAACATGACAAACGGTTAATGAGTTTAACAGGCTTGGGTGGTTATGCCTTGAGCACGATAGGCGGTAAATGTGAAAAACTGATTTTTATCGGTGTTCAACGTGACTTCACTTTGAATGAAAGATTGGTTCATGGTTGTGGGGAACGTTGGAAATTTGGTAAAATCTCTATTTTGCCTACCAAAAGGCAATTAAAACTTAGTGTCACACTAAAATTCACCTGAGGATGCTGGGTCGGATAGAAGATTAGGAGGTGGGATGCATTGACTCATGCCAGCAGCCTGGTGAAAGGTAAGCTCTCTTAATTCCTTTATGGCAAAACATTGAAAACACGGTGCGAAATACTATGCCTACTATACCAGTTTAACACCATCCTGACAGAGTGCATCCAAGGGATAATTAATCAGGCATCGTAGACCGGCAGTTGCGCAACACTGGCCAAGGTTATCACAAGGTGGTTATATACATTAACTGCCAGTGGCAGTGAACCACTTTTCTGTGTATACCCTTTCCATCTGTAAAACAATGAACCAGCATGACTATTCATATAAATATATATATATATATATATATATATATATATATATATATACATATATATATATCAATTTATATATTTTATATATCAATATATATATATATATATATATATATATATATATATATATATATATATATATATATGCGGATCAACGGAGAGAGTATACGCTAGCCATTGCTAGACGACCTAATATGACACACCTCCCCCCACCCGGAAATTTGGATCATTTTTATATTTCAGATATGTCGAGTGCCTGTTATCTGGGCCATAAACCCAACGCACTGACGAACTGCCCTATATACACCGACGAATAAAACATCCACAATGCATAACCAGACACGTTGAGCCCCGAGCTACATAAACTCTGATTTATTCGGACTTTGCCGGCAGATGTCAGCACAGCTTCAGATGGCTTCCCAGGAAAAGGCCTAGTACAATAATACAGATATATACCTCATATATTCGAATAATATCGGTTCTATTAGATTACAACGATTGATAAACTTTCAATCCTTTTTTGTGTTAACACAGTTTTACTCATTTGTGAAAACACATACATATTTATATACCTGTATACCATGTATGATCTGGTATCAGGCATGTTGTATCCATAATCAATTTGTGTCTCCATTAAACCTGATTTAAATTTCTGGAGAAAGGCCCTGAGCATACAGAGACAAATAAATGCCCATTTATCGTGGAGTTTTACTGGGTGCTCATTACCAATGCAACCTTCAACTACTCAATGTAATTTCCTAATACTTTTCCTTCATGAGGTCGAAATTGCGGTTTTAATCCTGACCTAAACTTGGGTAACCGATCACACCTGCTCCTTGATTTCTTGAACGTTTAGATATCTGCCCGGGACCTGCTACCTAACACCATAATATATAATAGATCAGATGAACAGGCTTATTACGGAAAAATCATGCCCCCACATCGTAAATATTCGACTAGAACATTGACTTTCATTAACGGGTTCATTATAAGTTTGAATTAAGTTCTCACTATTTTTTGTGAACATTACTGTCACGAAATGGATCGTGTCATTTTGTTTTATTTTCATTTCTCCTGTTAACAATACCGAATTAGCTGTACATTCCAGTCCATTGAGGTGCCGCTGCCACGTGACCAGTGAGATGCTGTTCAGTGAAATGCCGCTGCCAAATGTCCAGTGTGATACCGTTCGGCGAGGTGCTGTCCAGGGAGGTGCTGTCTTGTGAGTTGTTGTCCAGCGAGGTGCTGTCCAGCGTGGTGCTATCCGGCGAGGTGCTCTCCCGCTACGTGCTGTCCAGTGTGGTCCTTTCCAGCGAAGTCATTATTTAGGCGATACCAGTGTATCAGGTTAGGCGTAACGGGCTGGGAACCGAGCTGGTAGGTGATTTTGAACTCTATATCTTTTACGTTCTTTTAATAAACTTAATGTTCTTTTTTAAACTGTTGTTTAAACCGCTGACTTGTGATTTGATGTGTGCCTGAGTACCGATACGTTGAGTGCGCCATCAAAAGCACACAATCTCTACTTTCCCAGGTTGAACCAAAGGCAACCCGGTCCGTCACTTGGTAAGGGTAACTTTTAATCGGGTGACATTCACATTGATCAAATTAATGGGTATATCAATCTGTACGCTGCAAACATATAACAAATTTATATATCGTATATTTTATAAGATTACACTTATTGTTAAGATTATTTAGCTTTGAAGAAACATTCTATTATGTTACATTTTTATAACAGAGAGTCGCCATGTATATTTTATGGCTTTTACTAACTTAAAATTGCCATTAAATGCATAACGTTACCAAGTTATATAGATTGAGGCAATTTCCTTTGTATTTCAAATTTTGCAGATTCGGCGAAAATAAAATCGGAATATATTCGATTCCTCATTAAACTTAAACACCTTTACTGCTCAAGTTGTTTTGTATTTTCATAATGTAGCTGCATTTCGAATAATGTGACCTGATTTGTATGGCTAACCATAAAATAATAAGGTGATCTTATCAACCTCAAATATTTAACTGGTTATTATTGGGACGTTCTCTAACCATCTATAACAATTTATCAAAACTGTTCATTTCTTTTCGAGTAATATTGAAAAACAATGCTATATACAGTCTAATGTACTGACCTCGATCAAATCGATTAAGGGACATTTAAATGAAAGTAAATTCATGTTCCATGCTCACCAATCAGTCACCATGGTTACATAATAATAAAAGTTCAAACCAAACAATATCGTGCAATCTTCCCATATAAAAGGTAGTAACACGGTGTGTGAAATGAGGAGCCCATACAGCCCATAATACTTTTTTATTTTTATTTTTTTAATTGTTATATGATGGGCACGATTCGCCTTTTGGAATAAGGTGGGAATAAGAAAATGTATGACCAAGCTGAAATACCATTCACTCAAAAAGGAACAGGCCCCACTTTTAGAAACTCTGTTCGCTTTGACTGTATAATATGGCAACGAGTCTGTCCTAAATCAATGACATTTAGCAAAGTTTTCCTTGTTGTGCTGGAGGCGTAAAATTGCTAAAAAGGACCATGGAACAGAGAGAGATATCGGGAATGACCCCGATTTAATAATGGTCAAAACGGACAAATTTATGACAAAATCTGCAGAATCAAAGGCGGTATATTGGAAGCAAAAGCTGTAGAGATGCACATCATGTGAACAGCCTTTGTCATGTAATTCCAAATTGTTTTGCTATAGTTATTAGTTTTGGAAAACAAATCAAATTGCAAACACACACACACACAACTAAACACACGGTTATCATAAAAAAACGTTATTGAAATCAGTGTATAAATATATATTAATTTTTTTACCTGAAACATATTTGATATTTTAATTATCTCAAACTTATGTGTTTCCAGTGATGTTAATTCTCATTGCATTCGGACAGAAATACCAGGAAACACAGAACATTGTTAGCATAAACATCCTTCCTGAGGTCAGTGTCGTAATTCATGTAGTCATTGTAGGTTGTCTCATGGATATCATGTGATAAAATACTCAGACAGGATTTCCCAATAAGGGTTCGGGGCACCTGAAGAGCTCGTTACCAATCGTTATCAGCTGGCTATGTGGCAGTTCTTCTTATAGCTCTTCTCTAAAAATGAGGACGATTTTGCGGTCTGTATCTCTTGCCCAAAGTCAAAGGCAACGGAACACAGTTTCTCCTTTTAGTCTCGGACGATTTCACGTTCTCCCATTGTGGTGAAGTTCTGACCACGTTCGGTGAAGGTTTTAGTAAGATATTCTGTCAGTTCAAATCTGGCCAAGTCAAAACGGCCGGTAGCGTAGGGTAAGTAATAACCCTCGCATATGGAAACAGTGTGAGTCACGCCATCTTCGCTGTCTAGCGCAATACCAGTGGACGACTGTTAGATTCAAGACAAGGTCTATGGCTGGAACGATTAAGGTGTAGAACATTGTCTGGGTCATTTGTCCTTTACTGGCTTTTGGGTTAAGGGGAGCCTCAGTCAGGAGAAGGGGATGCGTCTAAAGAATCACACGTAGCTCCTGGTAAAACGTGTGTTGCCAGAGCTCCTCCATATCACCCCAGTTGGTAACGATACCTTGTCAATAGCATGCTTGGGCGTCAGAATACCTCGTGTGTCCCGCGATTCATTCTCAACATAGCTTAGTTTCTGGCACGTACCGACCATGTCACCCTAGGAAATAAAATATATATTTTGATAAATCTAATTACATAAGATATTTTAAATAATCTGGTGTGACGGATGAAAGCCTTCAATCCCGGCTTAGGTACGATTTCGATCACCGAATTATACAACCATTTTAAGGCAAACTGAGTATTGAGTCTCACCTGACAACTAGGACGTAAGAAGAACGAGGGGAACACTGTGTTTGGACCATGATCTCCACCAAACAAGGCCTTACACTTACCGCGTCTAATATCGATGACTAGAGCCACCGCGTCTTCGTCACATATTGTTAGATCTCTGATCCCGGGTACCTTTAAGCTTAACAATTTATCTCAGTGCATAAACCTTTTTTTTCAAAGAAGTTTCTGAGTTCTACAGCTCCGTCACAGAAAATATACAATAACTCAATTACTCAAAAGGATATAATTGTTTTAAAATACAGTGAACTCCCGCATGACGACCACCCCGTTAACACGACAACCCGCTAACACGACCACTTTTCTTGGTCCCAAAATTGTCTAATATAAATTATCATATAAAAAACTTCGGTAACACGACCACCCCGCTATCAAGACCAACGACCACCTTTCTTGATCCCGACCTTCAGATTAGCCCCCCGTATCGCGACCACTGGCCCGTGACGACTGATGACACGCTCACCGCACAGCTAGGACTTAGATAATAGCATGTTAATTAATTAACCGTATCACGACCACTGGCCTGCGACGACCGTGGCCCGTTGAGCAGGTCGTTGAGCAGCACCCCCCCCCCCCCCGGCTTGGACTTAGATAAAAGCTCGTGATTAATTAACTGGACAATCATCTGCCCAGCCATAGTTAGGCTTGTTTATAATGCCGCTTGATCTATACTCAATAACAGATATTGTACTCCATGACCGTTACCTTGTTTGTTGAGTACCTCTGTTGGATCAGCATTTAACATACTTATAAAGTTTGGCAAACATAACTGGAACCACACGCATATGTTCAGGTGTCATGTTCGACATCAGATCATCTTCGTGTTAAGACCAATGCTGTAAGAATGACTTCAACGCCAAATATATGTTTCATTTCTGTGTTTTATTTCTATAATACTTTTGAATCATATTCATGTGTTATTTATTTTTCTTAATATTTTAAATTTTAAATTAAACAGGAACTTAATATTTACTTGAAATAGCCATACTATCGCCTGCGTTAATATTAGCAGACTAAGGTATACCAAGGTATACCAAGCCCATTCTACGTCAATTATTACAATATCCTTTGGTTAATAAGATGAATTTTCTACACGGCTTTTATGGCTCAGGGTAGAGCACAGGGCTCAGAGCCGGGAGATCCTGAGTTCGAATCGCAACTGATGCAGTGAGATTTTTGCGGTCGGCCACCACCCAGGGTTAGCGCTCTACCGGCCTAATGGGAAGGTCGTATCCCACGGCTGTGTTTCACTCGCCAAAAAGTCCGCCTTTGGGGATCTTCGTTGGTATGACTAAGCGATTAGGTCGATTACACACCCAGGGCCCGCAGTAACCACCGGCCCTGTTAAACGGCAGGAAATAAAATGAGAGGAAGCGGGTGATACATCGGTGTCACATAGTCCAAGACCGGAATGGAAATCTGCAGACGTACATGTATAAGAAGTAAAGTTAGCATTAAAAATGGAGGCGGTTACCTCCACCAATTATAAAAAAATGAACTTTTTAAATATCCAAGGTGATATTTCGGCTAAGGCACAGAAGTGAAAGTGCTGCAGGTTTTATCTCAAATAGAAATCATATCAAACCGCATAGAGGCGAAAGTTTGATATATATGTAACAGTGGTCCGTCTGTTAGTCTGCAGTTGGGTCCACTTCCTTGTCAAGTTCGTTTATTGAAGAGCGAATATATCAGCGAAACCAGGTTGTTGTACATGACGATTTATTTATACAGTGCGGGTGCAGTATATACAGGGTACTTGTCTCTGGAACTGAACCTAAGAAATAACTGTAGACGAACTGCCTACACGGAGAGTCAGCGCTGGTCTCTTTATAGAGACCAATTTAACAAGAAATATACGTAGGTAATAATATGAATATACATAAAGTACTTGGCACTAACGACTAGTGTGTCACTAAATACTTTATCGACGGTTAAATACTTCGTATTTGAACTTTTTATGAACAAGTAATTCCAACAGTAATTCCTTCCATTAAATTACTTCGTTTCTGAACATTTACAGAAGCAGCATAAACATTAGTATATAATATTTCTTAGAATAATAAGGACTACTTCATGAATGATAACTTAACCTTTAGTCGCTATTTTATGACTTCGTAAGATACTCTGAAGAGGGCCTACCTGAACATAAGAAATAACTGTAGACGAACTGCCTACACGGAGAGTCAGCGCTGGTCTGAATCTCCTGGACAGTTCGCCCTGAGCATTCGCGGTGACCACAACTTTCCGCTCTATTACACCCGTTCATTACAACAGTTCATGATAACGAAAACCGGTCCCAAGGAGTGGAACTGGTTTGCAAGCAAGTATGACCAGCGAAAACACGAAATTGCCAGCAATATGGCCATTGTACTAAAAAAAATAATAATAGACCCTATGAGTGATAATATATAAAGGGTACAAAACTGATGATAAGGTGCCTATATTGAACGAACCGTTACATATATATATATATATATATATATATATATATATATATATATAAATATATATATATATATATATATATATATATATATATATATATATATATATATATATATATAAATATACAGTGCCTCGTTGTGTCGAACTCGCTTAAGTCTAATACCCTGCTTATGTCGAAGTTAAACACTCAGTATTCCGGACAACTCTAGTTAAATTATTACAAAATAAAACCCGACTTTGACACAACGAGGTTTCACTGTATATATATATACAACTCCAATAAAAATTAGTAATAGTCTTAATTAAATATTCTCGCTGATGTCATGGACGATTAAAGATTTTATGATGATGTTGATGGGACTTTTTCGGTGATGACTTACATGGCGGGTTCGTTGTAGGTTTTAGTTATGATGCTATAGTCATGTAAGAACGGCACGCTTGTCATTTAAACGTGAATCAATCAATACACCTTTCGTCAGCTTGCAAAGAAACATTCACTTTTTTCTTTGTTTTTGTAACAGATAGTCGCCTTACAATCAATCTTATAATAACTCCTTTTCCGTGTAGATAGATTGATAAAGTTATTATTAAAAATGATGGTATCCTCTCTCTCCTTCTCTCTCTCCATTTATATATATATATATATATATATATATATATATATATATATATATGTTGCCGTCCATTCGTTGGGTTGGCTAGAATACAGACTCAGATAGTTGGAAAATACGTTTATTGCGCAGTTCACAAAACTGTGTCTCCAGCAAAGAGACGTATAGATTCTGTAACAAACAATAACAATATTTAATAACGGTGCACAAATGCTATACATGCATAATAGAACTGTCATGTGCTTTATATCAATATGAAAATATAAATTTCATTCAGGTGGCCATTAAAACACGTTTATGACAAATAATGCAGGTATTAATAGTAATTCTTTTCTAAATAATTGTCTGTTTTAGTCTTATCTGTTGAAAAAGACATGACTATCACAAACAAATCTATCGGATTATCAGACAAATACAAGATAAAGTGGACGCATCTGAGATGCAAACAGTGCCACTTTATCTACGGAGCCATTAGCCGAGGATGCGATACACAAAACCCCAGGATCACCAGGGCCGTACGTGCTGCCGTGTGCATATATATAGATCCATACACTGCATACTTCACCAGCGTCCACGAGGGAACAACAAAGTCCTATATAACATTCAACATTGATGAAATGAATGAGACATATTTTCTTAACTACTTTGCCACTAGCCTAGAAACATGCTTATCTCACACAGAATCTGTCAGGAGCTGGTTAAAAAAAACGGAAACCAGTTCTGAACTTGGGTTAAGGAGCAGGAGTCAACATTCGGTTCCCCAAAAGATTCAACCTAGAATACATATCTGAGGATGAACAAAGGCCTCCATATATTAGAGAAAGTCTTTCACTTCTACAAAAGAACTGTTTTAAGGAGATGAAGAGTGCGGCCCGAGCAGCACAGTGAAGAAAGAAAGTCCAGCACCACGGTGAAGACCTCTACATATTCTTCAGCTCCTTCAAAGCAGTATATAGACCTTGCAAACAAAGTGCCACTCCCTCCTCCATACATACTGCATGCGGTATTTAAAGTGAAGACTGTTACCAATGAGTGAAATTTCAACACTTTCATAAACTCATATATAGACTTTCCACAGTCACTTCACAGAAACTGGATCAGATCCATTAGTAACCTACCATCGATACGCTTGCCACTGTCCCATATAACTGGAGGTTCTGAAAGCTACCCAGGGCATTGTGATCTGCAATTTAACGTAATATTATCTGCAGTATCTTGGAGATAGAGGTCATGCCACAAGATTTCAAAGATACCACAATTATTCCCTGCATTATTTTTAATATCAGACAGCAAATCGGAGAGGGGCATATCATGTTGTCTATTTCTGAGAAGATTTTGGCATGCATCACAGAAGCAGGGATTACAAAAGCTCAGCTTTGCTGCATAGGACCCCATCTGTATGGAGAATCCTTAGGCAATATCTGTATCTTGAACTCGGGTAAGGCAAACGAAAGCAAGAGGACCAAGGAATGATCCATGTTTTGCAGTATCGTCATATTTGAAATTGGCCCCAAATTTTAGATTAATTTAAAAAGGGTCAGCAATAAAGCATGTTTGAAGCACCTAAGAGGAAATCTCCCGAAGTAGAAAAACTCGTAGAATAGAGAGGCTTCCCAAAGCCAAAAACAGTTATCCACGCAGAAAAAAAACAAGGCTACTGACCAACAACATATAATTATGGCGCTCATAGACGTGAACACCGGACTTGATAGACTACCTAGATGCCAGTGATGTGTGATTGGATATCAAACAAATAAAAAAAATTATTACAAGGAGTATAAGGGCAAAGGGTACATACAGAAGTAGAATAATCAACCATTTTGCCATTCTTTTACAGTTATATACATATTCATGTTACATAAACATGTATATATTAGCAACATGTTCAACAGAGCCTGTTCTTATTAGACTGGAGCTCGATGAGGCCTAGATTTCAAGACCTGACCTCGTATACAGGTCCGAGTTCAGGACCGACGAGTTCAATTCCGTCATTTACACCATATGACAAAATTACTTGTTATCCCGGGGTATCTCTGTACTTCGTTAAATTTTACTATCTTAGACATGTCTCAAGATTTTAAATTGCATCAATGGCCATCTTGGATGTCATATTTGATATTTAGGTTACATGATTACCAAATAAAATTTTTTTTGTCTTATTGCCTTTTTTTTGCACACCTTAAAACTAGACATCAAACTCGCGTCTATGATTTAAAGTAACTGCTTTAACCGTATTAGTGTAATATTATTCGGCAGCCATTCTGAATATCTTGGATGTAAAGTTTAGCAGCTGATTCAGGCTTTAATTATTCTTGAACCATTGGACAACTTGTTAACCCTTAAATACTAGTTATTGTAACCAAAATTATGGCAATAATTTAAGGAAGGACTGTAAATGGAGTAATCAGTAGCAATTTGAGCCATCTATGATTTACCAGTCACATGACTACACAACGATGCGTACTTTAGTTTCATTGGTTTTACAAAAAGGGAAAAATAGTACATACCAAAATTACAGCTTTATGGTGAAAAATAACTGATTTGTTGCCATTTTAAGCACTTGGCGGCCATTTTGGACGCTATATTGGTTTTGCCACTTTAATAAATACGGAAAAATGTTTTTATTGGTTCCATTGGATTTCTGGATCCCAAATACCTAGTAGTAGATACCAAAATTTACAATTCTATGATGTAAAATAAATGATTTATGGCTATTTTCAAGGATCTAGGGGCCACTTTGGACGCCATCTTGGATTTTTTATAAGTGACATAAATACGTAAGGATGTCTCTGTTGATTCCAATGGTTTCTGGACCCCAAGTCCTAGCGGTAGATACAAAAATTACAACTCTATGATGAATACTAAATGATTCATGGCCATCACAGGGACTTGGCGGCAGTCTTGGACACCATCTAAAATATAAAAACTTTCCCGGTGTTCAAATTTGTTAAACTCTTGATATATTGTAAATCTGGTCCTATAGTACAAAAAAAAAACACCATAAAACAATTTCTTGCAAATTGTTGCGTGGGGTTTACTCATATTTTGACCAGTCTAGAATGACTTCGGGTCTAACTGCAGTGCTGCAACAGTTAGGTCACCAATTTGGCATTGTGCCAAATGAACTGTTTGATGTCAACAAGAAGCGACCATTTTTCTTGCCATTTACGAGTATTGGTTGAGATTTTCGAACAGTCGGGTAAGATTAATAAATATATCATGACCTTTCCAGGCCCAGCAGTTTCAATTTATTCGAATATTATATAACACGAGTGGAAAAATCATTTTAAGAATTTGTTTGCATGGTGAAAATGATAATTATAAATATTATACCAAGTTCTGGTGGGGATTTTAGGCAGTTTTACTTGTCTTCCTCTCTTTTTTCTGGCCTGGCGTGTTTTTGATATATTCCAGTCATGTAAAACGTCCTGTATATATATATATAAAACGTCACTTTCCTGAACAATAGACCTGTGGCTCACGGCGCTCAGCTGAAATTGATTATGAGAATATTTTTTATAACGTTCACACCAAACCCCAATCGGGAATCTGACCGTTCAAAACCTTGATCAGGATCATGATTCAGACTGTAATTTGACGTAAAACTGAACAACGTCTTCTACTCTGTGACTTGACCTTTGACCTCATGACCCCAAAGAAGGGTTCTTACTTTATCCGCGGGACTTATATGAATCAAGTTTGAAAGCAATATGTCAATCCAAACTGGAGTTATCATCCAGTAACAAATATGCCAACAGATTGATGCTGGGACATTGACTGTGACCTTGTGACCTCAATATCATATATATATAATATATATATTGGCAGGTCAGCTAGACGTAAAAGCTGGAAAGTTTGAGATGAAAAGTTTGGCTTAAATGCATCCACTATCAGTGGGTTAGGTAACCTTGACCTTTGACCTCATGACCCCAAAATCGATAGAATTCTAGCGATAAAGGTGGGCCATATGTAAGTGAAGTGTGAAGTCCATATGTCAATCCAAACTGGAATTATCATCAAGAAATAAATATGACGGACAAACAGAAAGTCAAAACAGAAGGACAGACGGACAGACAAGGTGATTACCATAGGGCATCCCATTACTCAAGTGGGGCCCTAATAACACACAAGGTTTCAAGACACTAAATGAAACCACAGTTGCAAATCTTATATTATCCATATCATTTGGCTGTCTCAATATAAAGGGAAAAAATCGTAAAAAAAAACAGAACAAAATACAGGTGGCGCCACCCGTCTTCAGGAACTAAAGAAACTAGTCACAGTCAATAAACACACCAGGTTTCAGGAGACCAGATGAAACCGTAGTCGAGAAACGGACTCAATTGCTGTCATTTCATGGTCTCAAAAACACGGGGATAAAAATAGTAAAAATTAGAAAAAAATGCAAGTGGCGACACTAATTTTCGGGAACTGACATCCCCAGTCATGGTCAACATTCAAGCCAAGATTCAGAGCTATACATGCATTAATTGACAAAATACTTGAGGTTTTGTATCAAATTTCTAATTATTCCGGGGGTATTTACAAGCCTCATAACTCGAAGGATACATGTCATAGTGACCTAATTTCAGGTTTCCAAGGAGAGTTTGTATGGATCTCGCTGGATTTACTTCAGTTGCAGGTTTCTAGGTCCAATGGTGTTAAAACACCCCAGTCTAAAAGACAGACAGACAGACGGGCGGGAGACGGACGCTGACCGATCACGACATATATATATATATATATATATATATATATATATATATATATATATATATATATATAAAGAGAGAGAGAGAGAGAAATCACTGCACTGAGTACTCAAAACAATATATATATATATGTCAGGTTGAACTTAATCCTATAGTATACATGCAACTGTTTATGCCAAGGAGTAGTAGAAATTAAGGTCGCTTAATTTATAAAACACAAAGATATAAAATAAATAATAATAGTAATAAAGATATTAATAGCCCAAGTCCACCATTAGAAATGTAGATGAATATCCCGAATTTTAATTTACACTATAAAATATGACAACTTGATAAAATATAAAGCATTATCTTGTATAGATGCGGCACTTCTGTGCATATATACATGTATATCCACCTTAAATGTTGGAATAGTTGATCGGAGTCACCGTCATATACATTATTAGAAATACTTATAAGTATTTTTATATCGATATGTTAGTATTTGACGGATATATGTAAGACATTTAACGTTACCTTTTAATATTTTTATAAAATGCTTTTGATCGCCGTCAGATTTGACAGTATATAAAGCACCAAGAGGAAAAAGAAAAATAACCAGACAAGAACTGGACAGTTGTTACATGCGTGTGCATGCATATCATATTATTCTGAGGACGATGATGCCCCATGGTGATCTATTTTCCTATCCCTGGTGTTCATTCAACAATAATGGTGCGTGTACGGTTTATTTGTCTTCATCTTAAATAAATTTACAATTTGCAGGATAAAGCTTAAATTTTCACCGACGGCCTGCCACACTGGATTCCCCCACCTCACCCTTTTCCTGAAATAAATTTTATGTCGCAATTAATTTCAAATTCTGTTTTAATTTATAATAAAATTGTATTATACACAAAATCTCTTCTGAGTGACGCTGAGGTCAAAGAATGAATCTAAAGAGTCGGTATTAAATGAATAATTTGATTAATCCGCATAATTATATAATTAGATTATTTCAATATAATTGTCTATATATAAATATATATATATATATTTATATATACATATAAAATTTCATGCATGAAATATATATATATATATATATATATATATATGTATATATATATATATATATATATATTGTGGTTGGCATCATATTCGCGGGGTAACATTTTCGGGATTTTTTAAGTTTTCATGTTTCGCGTGGGTCCCGTTTTTGCGATAACACAATAGCAAATACCTATACACAAAATATAACCTTTGTCATGTGAATTAATTATACCAAAGGTCAATGAATTTGAAAGATCTGATATTCACTTTTCAACTTTGCCTTCGACGATGGGACCTTTTGTTCACGATGGTTTTATTTTCGCGATAACTCCCTTCCGCGAATATCGCGAATTTGAATCTCTCGCGAAAAGAAAGCCTACCATAGTACACACACACACACACACACACACACACACACACACATATATATATATATATATAGAGAGAGAGAGAGAGAGAGAGATGGATGAATAGCCATGCTGGTTCGTTGTACGAAGAAATAGAACATGAATACACAGAAAAGTCGGTTCCCATCGGCAGAGAATATATATATACACGATAGTTTACGAATAACAGTGTAAATGTTATTTTCAAAACTTATTTACAGCGTTTAGCGTATTATCATAGTTGCACCAAGATATATATTTAGATATGGAAGATATCATTTTAAAGAGATCGAATTATTTCCAGGAGGCTATTTCCAAATTTGCAAGAATATACTGCCAGGTGAACTTTTGTTACTAAATCAAACAGGTCACAAAAGAAAATAACAATTTCCTTCCTGCTACTCTTACGCTATAATTTATCTCTGACCTTTGAAGGATTGTACCATGAAAATATGTACCAGTTTTAATAAAAAAAAAAAGCGCACAAAAGCTCAATATTCATTAAACTAGGGCAGCCGAACATCACTGAAGGTTTTCTTTAACAATGCGGATGTATAAATATATTGGGGATTTAGCCTTATCACATGGCGTGTTTTAAATGTTTTGTCACCTAAAAATGTAAACTGCTTAGATATTATCCGCTAGCTCTAAGACACTTTTTACCCAGCAGATTCGACAATTTCATTATTACTATACAAAAATACGTGGTTTCCTCTCGGATTCTATCGGAGGTTTGAATCTGAGGATTCCATGCAAGCTCTATACCAGCTTGGCATCTCTAGATTTGTATATGAATCACTGAATTGTAATTGCTAACCTTCCCTATTATAACCTTTTTAAAATGATTGTGTAGGGCATAGGCTGAGAAAAGGCAGGTCTTGTATCTTATGTATTACAAAAATGAAACTTACATATACACACAAATATATGTGTGTGTGTGTTTATTATCATATAGGATATAAAAAACAGAAAAGCTGTATACAAAGCGGTTTTTTTTTTGCATTTTCAATATATCTTGTCATCTTTATTGCTTTCAGTTATACTTCCAGTTCTATAAATAAAATCTTGATGTGTAAAACCCGAATTGCTCATGTTACACTTTACGTTGAATAACACATATAACACAATAAAGATGTTTGTGATAAAGATAAGTGTTACAGGAATAGACAACCCCCCCCCCCAAAAAAAATACATGCGGTGGGTGGTTAAATGGAATTTTATTTGACATACAACAGATTGAAAAGCTGTCATTATATGATTACTATGAAAATAATGGTTTGTAATGAGTTTGTCTTATATATTATGCATATTATATATATATATATATATATATATATATATATATATATATATAACGCTCCCATATGGTAGAGCACTATTACCTAGATGTATTGAATTCATGTTATGTGATCAAGGAAAATTATATATATATATATATATATATATATATATATTTAGGGTTTTCAATAGGAAAAAAATTGAAGATTATGGGACACTGGGGCCAAAATTTTAGTGCGTAACATTTCCATATTTCAATATTGGGAGGCGATCTGTGTCAAATTCTTAAGTTTTTTTTTTTGTCATTTTTGTACCATTACATGAATCACATAAATATTGCGTTATTATATGATGATTTGATTTGAGTGAAATCTGAGTCTCAGTTATCAGCACAGTGTTTATACAATTAACTGGTTTCAGAAGTAGTCGGCAATGGTCCATGACTACTGCAAAGGTCAAGTTTGATCCTCTAGAGGCAAGAATTTTTGCTTACTCCCGCGTTAATGAAAGCCTTGTTTATATATATATATATATATATATATATATATATATATATATATATATATACGTCCTTGTTTATATGCGAAGGTGTGGGTGTAAGGAAATTTGACATATAGACCTACGGCGTTTGTATGGTTAATTATATATGATGTGTTGTGGATACGTTGATTTTATATAACACAGAACACGGGAAGCTTTCCTTTGGACACTGATATATGACATTTAAAGGAGTATATGACCCGAATAGGATTTGATAAATTAATGAATCGTACTTTATTAATCAATATGGAATAACCTTCATATGTTGGTTAATCAAGATTAAGATCTGTTCGCATCACAGTATTAATATATTTTATATATACTGTATACCAGCTGCATTATGTAGACAGAATCAGATATGTTCTCATTAGTTGATTGTTGTTATATCGACGTCACATTGACGTCAATCTACGACGTCAATGCAACGTCGTTAAAATAACGTTGTGTCAACGTTGTTTTTTGGTTGTCAATGTCGCGACGTGATTTCAACTAAGATTCAACGTCGAAACAACGTCCTGTGCCCGCCTGGTAGGTTCCTTGGTAGACGAGACACTCAAGGACATCAATGTCAGGAAAGCGCTGGCCTGGAAAGCCCTAAACGACATGAACAGGATATGGAAGTCAAACATGAACCCTGGTCTTAAGAAGAGGTTCTTTGTCGCTACAGTGGAGTCCATCCTGATATATATGGGTGCGAGAGCTGGGCACTGAATACTGCAAAGGAGAGGTCACTCAATGGCACCTACACTCGCATGCTCGGAAAGGTCCGCACTGGAGCTCTAACACTACAAATGAGCAGCTGTGCGGAGATCTGCCTGCAGTCGCTGACAAGATAGCTGCCAGGAGACTTCAGCTAGCAGGAAACTGCCACCGCCACCCCGAACTGAGCACCCAGAAAGTTGTGCTATGGGAGACAATGCACGGCCACCACCGAGAAAGAGGGAGACCGCATACGAGTTATGTGGAGACCCTGAAGAGTGGTACGGGAGCCTCAAGTACCAGTGAGCTAGCAGTAATGATGGAGGACAGGGATTTGTGGAGAAGCCATGTTCGTACACGCCGATTGGCGACCTAAGTCAAGTCAAGCAACTAAACTACAGGCGTGTTGGTGATTCACATAGCGCATACCCTCATAGACGAGAACACAATAATGTTTCGCACATATGGTCCCAGTGGAAGAAATGTTCCTTATTCAGGCTAGGAAGAGGACACAGAGATGGTTCAAATTTGTACTTAACGAGTCCTCTAACGGTGGGAGAGACGTATTATTTCAGAATGGAATTCCATGAGACATTGGATCATCCAGCTTTGGGTGGATTTTACATTGGACATTAAAAAGCAGATGGACAAACAAAGTGAGTGTTATGGATAGTATATTCCGTTCAGTATGTATAACGGGTAATACCTTTCGAAAAAAGGCCCTGTAATAGAATTGTAACGTAAAAATGCTGCGTTCAGAGAGTGGATACTTTCGACATACTTATCTAAAAACCTTCAAACATAGACATAAATGCTTCAAAACTGACTTTTTTTTATTCCTACAGGACAGAAAACGTCAAACATGATGCCTGTGACAATAATTCAGAGGTAGAAAATTGCATCCTTGTCATCTTGAACTGTTTCAACCTCAGAAAGTCCTTTCTATTTCATCAAACAAACATAGCTATTTTGGAAACCGCAAATTGTATGACGGCGGCAAGAATTAGGCATTTATTTCTTTTTTTATAGATAAATTGCATATACCCATTTACTTCGTAAGAAGAGGTTTTAACATGTTCTGATAATCTTTATTTGGAAGCCACTTTCAACATCACCTGTCGAACATGGACATCCTTCGTCAAGAAGACAGGTATGAGTGGTTTAAGGATGTCATACATGTTATTTATAATATTCAATATTTAATATTATGTTATTATTATTATTGTGTTTTTTTTCTATAAAAATTAAATAAAAATTATTGATCCCTCTTATTACTTATGTTATTTATATTTAAATTATTTTTAGTGTTGTATATTGTGTTGTGTAACTGATTGTTATGACAGAGACGGTCGGGTGGATGGCGTGTACCACACGATAGTGAGAATGCCCACATATATGTTGGCATTTGCGTGTCTCAATTCTCCCATAAGAACGCAATGTTGGGTGAGTTTTCGAATCAGAAAGACATAATATTCTTCCAGTGTTCACGAATTATTGATTAAAAAGTTGTATCAATTTTTTTATATTCAATTCATGCAGAATATAATTATGCAGGAGAGATTTAAAATCAGCGTGTATAATTGTACAATAATGTGAACACTCAATAATTGAAATATGAATTATCATGACTGACATTTGTCTTTAAGAATAATTGTTTTGAAATTTATAAAGAAATTAACACTATAATTTCTCACTACTATATAATACATGATATACACATGTATATGTGTATAAAATAACAGCATTATTAATAAATCTATATTGTATCTATTAATATCATGTGTGTGTGCGGGTCAACATTTGAGACTAATCTAGCCTTTGTAAGTACCTATACAAATCTGGAGTCTGTATGTAAGTTTAAATTAATTAACGTAAGTTCTATGTCCACTTGTTATATCACTGTAAATATTGGATCATTATAAACAATATATTTCCCTGGTAGTTTCGTCAGTTGATTAGGAGGAACTACTCGGACCAGTTAGACTACTCTCTTAACGTCAGCGTTCAATACTAGAAGGATTTTAGGAATACACTGGGTGGTGTATCCTCTAGGAAAAATAGGTAACATCATATTTTATAAATTTAATAACAATATCAATGAATATTGTATATGTCGAATATCAAGTTATAACTGGGGATAAAATATATAAATGTCGGTCTTTCTGTCATATGTGAAATATTGTAAATATATGCTTGAAATCTGAATATATCTTGTCCCTATATTGCTATAAAAAATGTATGGGACCAAGCATATTATTTATTATAATAGCATTAAAATATATTAAAACGGATTAATTCTAGGTATTCTGTTTTATTTTATTTTTTTCTTTTTTGTTTCTTCAAAAAATCAAGAAACCCGAATATCAGATAAACAGCAATCAATGCAACAAATGTTATATCATAATCTTTTAATTGCAATATCTGGGTTTTATTTTTTTAATGACAACCGTGACATTTTTTGTGCAACAGTGCGGGGAATGGTTGTCAGGATACAAACGAAATTATGCATATTATGGGAAGCTGATTCAAAGAGTATGAATAGATGGGGTGGCATAAGCTAAATAAAAATGCATTGGATTAGTTCGGATTTAAAAACAGAAAACTTATTATATTAAGTTTATGTAAATGATTTATTATATAGAGCAAGGCCT
This sequence comes from Sipunculus nudus, assembly GCA_026874595.1. Lineage (NCBI taxonomy): Eukaryota > Metazoa > Annelida > Sipuncula > Golfingiida > Sipunculidae > Sipunculus > Sipunculus nudus. The sequence goes on along the minus strand of CM049314.1, from coordinate 13,023,622 downwards.
TTGTGTTTAATGTATTTAATGTATAGAAAATGTGGAAAAGGAAAAGATTCGGTATTGTGTAACACAGCAGAGGACAAAGATGACACCTAAGTCATGATTTAGAAACAAAATAATTACCCTTTACTGTTACTCAAGAATGTAAAATAATATTCGTTTATAATTATACTATTGCAGTTGTCATTGCTTCAAATGCATTTCACGTAACCAGCGTCTTTCTTTGAGAGATTCATTACACCTTGTTCATAACAAGATTAGCTTCCCCTCTAATTCCGCATTTGGTTTTATTTTATGGATAATCTATGATACACATAAAAACATAGGGGCGGCAAGTAATTCCTGTCACAGGAGCCCTTTCTGTTTGATCCAGAGAATAAAGCGAGTTACGAATACGAATCTGGGTACGGATTTCATTCGTACTCCCTTTTTAGTTATAGATATCTCGGTATATGTTTGAAGGCTCTTGTGTAAAAATTGTTTTAGCCAAGTGTTTATGCAGATAAATCCTCGTTCTCACTTTGACGCCGAATATCCACCGACTGACATTCAAAGTATTCGTAGGGAAGTCTCGAATGTTTTGTAGATAAATGCATTATTTGTGGGCTCATAAAGGGACATAATCAGGAGCAATATTATGCCTATTATTCACACTATCAGTTCAGTTTTGATTAATGCAAAAGTTTCAATACGTGGACCTACATTGTTCCAGGAATGCATAGTGCTTAACTTTCTACCCCTAGGTTTCCCCGACACGGTAAAATTAGGTCGTTGCCATTATATAGTTACCCTTCGGACTATCCGCCATATTCACTTTTCACGTGTCGCTCTTCGAGATCGGACGTGCTGGCCACTGTCTTTTCAGTCAAAGCCAGGCCTCAAGGGTAAGTACCCGGCACGGTCCCCTCCTTGTAGTTATCGATTGGAATTAGTTGATTCTCCGTTATGGCTTCACCAAAGCGTGGCCTTTCAGGCATGAGGTGTACCAGCCTAGTAGCGGCCCGGGACGCGCACACCTTGTGTTCCCTTGTTAACCGACTCGGCCGAGGGCATGGGAGCCTCCGCTCCCTGCGCCTTTTGTCTTGCTTGGGTCAAGAAAGCGTGAAGAATGTATGATTCTCTCTACAAGTCCTATACTGGCCTGGTCCATGATGGAATTATAACTTAATTGTTGCTTCTGACAGAGTTATCAGACGTCCCCGCGTGGTATCGTACTTAGTATCGGTACCGTCATCTGGCGGCAACTCATGATAAGCGCTCTTGTAATCACAAGTGAATAAAGTTTTAGATGGCATGACATATTTGTGTTCTAATGAGAGTAATTATTGCATTTACACCAGATGTTAGTTGAATCTCTTGGCATGTTATGTTAAATCACAGCTGCTCATAATTTTAGGCCGTCACTTACGTTGAGTACAGCGAGACTTTAAAAACCCTTTAACCCTCAGCCTCAGTGTTAACTTTTATCGGACCATCGCTCCTAAAGTAGGCCTAACAATCTCTGACTCAGAAAATCAGCGCGAGAGATTTAGGGGTACACGCAATGAACGCAGTCAAATGTACCGGCTGACTGAAACAATTTCTATTCGCGAGTCACAATTTGACAGTTCATATACGGGTTCAGACATATGCTGCCAGCTGCTCTTATTATCGCGTCGGAGCGAATTTCTAGAGGACCTGCCGGGACAAAATTGTTGCGGTCGTGTATACAATATGCTCTTACATTTGGGTCATGGGCCGTTAAATTCGTTCATCAGAGATATATCAGAGAACACGAAGGTCCATGTGTGGGCTACCTGATTACATGAATTCAGTGCGAATGTTACCATGCGGGTCGAGCTGGGGGACTGCTGTTGGCGTTCTCATAGGCGTGATGGTCCTTTATACAAATACGGTGTGTTCGTCAGGTCATCATGTAACCTGGTGACGCCTTAATATGCAAATATCAAGGATTCACCATACGGAAATTAATGGGCCTTAGTGACAAGTTAAGTCTACATGGAATCACGTTTTACTTAAGCCTTTTAATAGTAAACACATTACCAAAGCCCAAGCAGGGCTATACAAGCCCTCTTCCCCTTCAAAAGTTCCCGCCAAAACAGGCGAGAAATCGTCCTTGCGCAGCCGGGGTGGGGGGGGGGGCAAGTAGTTGTCGACGAATACAAAACCAAACGTGCGGATGACTCTATGAAACTATCAGATTCTTCCGTACCTTCCCCTAGTCCTTTGACCATGTCTTCTGTCTCGGTTACGGGGCCTCCGTCACGGGCACCCGCCTCAGACACTATCAATCCCACTCATAATATGCTGCAATTAGCGCCAGTAGTGATTGCTACTCAACCATCCGTGTCAGCCCGGCCAGTACCTCTGTTCGTAACTTTAGATTGGCAGGCGGATCCGAAACTAGTAGAGTTATTTAAACAGACTGCTTGTTTGGAGTGGACTGAGCTCAGCTCTTCAACCCAACTCTCAAGGTGGCAAAAGAATTCGGAACTCCGTGCAGCGGAGAATTACGTCAATCCTCATTCGAACGCATGCTTCTTTTCGTCCTCGGAGAACGCGGAAGGAGGGAATAGGACAGGTAAGTTTTACAATTATTAGACTCTTCAAGCCACTCGTCGCCTCACAGCTGGGGTCGACGCTGTTGACAGAGCTATTTATTCCACCGTTAGAGTTCACGGACTCTCTTCAGAAGAGTCACGTAGCTAAAGGTCAGTCACTTATAGACATATCAAGGCAGAGTTCCTCCGGGGCCTTCGGACCCTCCGCCGGGAAACTTCCACCAGTGTCCCTCACGCATCGCTCTGGTTCGGGAGTGGAAGCAGCGGACAGAGCTTTTAGTTTAGCTGTAAGAGTTCACGGACTCTCATCAGAAGAGCCACGAAGCTCCAGGTCAGTCACATAGCTCTCTAGAGCTCCATTCAGGACAACATACGGAGCACCCACAATCCGTCTGTGTGGAGGAACCCTACATGGGACGTGCACGCCTTTTTTCCTCCTGGTTTATCTAACTCAGCCTAGTGCCCTCGAGCTTCCGCTTTCTGCGCTTTTTTGTTTGTCCTTGGACACAAAAGTGTCGAGAAATTTGAGTCCCATTACAAGCCCTGGCTCTCTTCTAAAGTTTCCGCCAAGACAGGCGCAAGAAATCTTCCTCATGCAGCCAGGAAAGGTAGGGAGGGGGGGGGGGGGGAGAGACCCGCAGTTCAAAACGCAAACGTGCGGACGACTCCGGTCAGTTCTTTCCGTGGCCCCCCTAATTCCACCGTCGGGTCTACGGTCTTGGTTGCGGTACCTCTGTCGCTGGCCCAAGTCTCGGACGTTGTCAGTTCCCCTCATACTTTGCCACAATTAGCGCCAGTAGTTTTCACACAGCCCTCCGTGTCTACCCGGTTAGACTCTCCGTCGGCAACTTTAGTTCGTCAGTCGGGTCTGGAACTTGTAGATCTATTCAAACAGACGGTTTGTTCAATGTGGACGGAGCTAAGCTTTGCTACTCCACCTCCTAGCCAGCTGAAGGATTCGGAACCCCGGGCTGCGGAGACTTAAGACGGTCCTCAACCAAATGCAGACTGACAGGCGTCTTCGGAGATCACGGAAAAAGTGGACAGGACAGGTAAGTTTTACAACTTAGTAGACCCTTCAGGGTCGAGATCCGGAGGGTCAGTTGAACCTTCACCCCAAGGGTGCACCCGGATCGCGCTCCTCGTCACCATACAGTTGGGGTCGAAGCGGGGGAGAGAAGACTAGGCCTATCCGGCCTACCTAGACAGAGTTCCGCCGGGGTCGTCGGACCTTCCGTCGGGGAACTTCCCCGATCAACCATTTAACGCCGGCCTTCCCTTCGTTAATCAAACCATCGTAACCTCAGACGTCTCTATAGCGGATTTGGTGTCGTTCGGTAGAGAAACGGCAGGGGTCGTTTATGATATTAATCTCGCGGTCTGGCGAATCACGGAAAACGCGATTCTTTTGCGTAGACACGCAGTACTCAAGCATTTTAAGTTAGCTCTGCTGCGCTTACTTCCGACGGGGCTACTAGAGCTCTACGCACTACCGTTTACGGGCACAACCCTCTTCGGGGGAAAGTTAAAGGAAGCTTATCATCGAGCCCTAGCTCGAGCGGAACATTCCTCAAAGACAACGCGCTTACAGTCAGGCAAGAAACTTATCCCAGAGAAATTCCCGGATCGTCGTCCTCTCATCAAGCGTCCGTCTGAACAAGCGTTAATCGGGCCGCCGAAGAGACCTAGGTCCGTGTTTCCTCCAGAGTCTAACAGGTAGGACAACCAGCCCTTTCTGCCCCGCGGCCCTAGATTCGCTCGTTCCTGTTGGCCCTCCTCCAGTGGCCGTAGTTCGCGTAGAACTAAGGAATGACGCCAGCCCAGTGGGCGGTCATCTCAGCTCTTTCATGCAGCCTGGGCCGACTTCACGTACAATCGCTCGCTTCATTTACGCACGATCGTACAAGGGTTCAAAAAGCAGGCCATTCAGATAAAAGAACCCCAGTACCCGGGGTTCTACTCACATCTGTTCCTCGTAAAGACATCAAAAGGCAAATGGCTTCAGATCATAGATCTGACACTTCTAAACAAGAAGGTTATCACTCCCATCACCATCGCTAGATGGATTTCAGGGGTCTTCTTTCTGCTGCGTCAGGTGGCGCTCTGTCCGTACTTCTTGACTGGAGGGTGTGGCAATCGTCTAACACCTTCGCTTCGTTTTATCTACGCGATCTCGCGCCTCTGCTTCAGTCACTCTCGTCTTCCGGGGGTGTTGTGGCTGCCGGTCGCGTTGTCTAGGGCTCTGCTGTCGGTTCTTTTACGCAGTAGTCCCACCCTGTTTTTGTTAAGTCTGTGCTTAAGCAACATGCATTCCTGGAAGAATGTAGGTCCACGTATTGAAACTTACCTTTTCCTCCGAAAAGTAGTTTCGGTAGTGGACGTCTTGTTCAAGGAATGCATTCATCATTTTCCCTTCCCCTGTTGGCTGCATGGGGCCCCCTTTTCTTTTGGGCTCTACCCGTGGAAAGTGAATATGGCGGTAAGTCCCAAAGGGTAACAAACGTCAGGGGTCGCCCTGGCAACGACCTAATTTTACCGTGTCGGGGAAAACCCAGAGGTAAAACGTTAAGCACCATGCATTCCTGGAACAAGACGTCCACTACCGAAACTACTTTCGGAGGAAAAGGTAAGTTTCCAAGCAAAACCATCAAATCATACCGTCTCAATACCTTGTATAATTCTGTTTAACAGCTTGTTATTGTTCTGCATGTTGGTGACCATAGTCCACGTGTGTCTCTTTATCATAACAAGGCCGCTTGACCTGAGGTCCGATTGTGACCTGCAACACCCGATGTTTCAGCAAGCGGGAACATGTATTGCATTTTTGGTCAAATCAGTCAAGGAATCTCTTTAATTACACGGACGATGTTGCCCGTACGATGCACGCGCTGTGTTAATGTTGACATCTGTGATCGCGCCCGGTCCACTCTTTTCAACACTCATTTACGGGAGCAAGTAAATGATTTCAGGGAAATATTTTGGCGGGAACAAATTTATTTTAAAGGGAAGAAGTGATTTTTCGTGTCAATTCAGCATGATTCAGCCAAGATAATCGAATCCTAATCTAAGTCTGGGGAAAGTTAAACTCTAGTCTAAGTTTTGCCGCGAGTCGTTTATCACTGCTCGATATAACGCAGGTTTTTTCACAACTCTGTTGCGTTATCAGATCGAGGTTCGCCTCAGCAAGCATCAGACTTCTTTCCTCCAACAGTGAAGCTTCTTGCAAAATTTCTTAGGTGGACAATATGCAGAATGATATATAACAACGCTGTCACCTATATATATTGATGTTCATGGCAAAGAACTGAACCTCTTGAGTTATTTATGGGACTTGGCAAATCGTACAGATATCCAAGTAGATTTTCTCCTTCGACAACCGAATTAGCCATGATAACATCACTGTAAATCGGTGTGAAAATCGCCGAAATGGGAACAATCCTTTATATTTTCTGAACTCAAAGTACAAACTCATTTGTACGGGTTTGCATTAACCTAAAAAAGGCATGAATGTATGTGATCAGTCATCACAAGTTATTATTGTATTAAATGTAAGGTTTACCTGGGATTTCCCTATTACTATTCACCTGAAGAACAAATAAAGAACGGCTGGTCTAATTTGACCTGGATGTACAGAGAGGATACAGGTACCACGTATTTTAATTTCTTTGCTCTTACAAAGAAAGATTAAATAGTCTTATACCACAGATAAACTTAAAGCTGAAGGTACACAAATAAAATTAAAGCTGAAGGTACTTTTACTTTATCAGGCACGCCAACCTCTGGAATCTTGACACGTGTCTCCCTCAGTCTTTGTCTGTCTGCGTCTCTCTAATGGCTAAAAAGGAAGAAGTAAAATCCAATTACAAATCAATGGAAAGTACCAAATTATAATTTTATTTCACCGAAAATACTTGTTATATATAACATCTTTCGACAATTTTTACGAGTATTTTATTCGAAATATTCAAGAGGCTTAGCAAAAATAACAACGAAAAATAATGAATTCGCCTTTGAGAATATGCGACTCATTTACACATTTTTTTTATAGTCGAACAGGCTTAGTTACCAGTTATAGATGGCATACTTAAGAATATAAACTTAAGCATAATTTAAATGCAATCAGAATTTAATTTTCATATACATGTATACACATAATAGAGTTCATTCTGTATATTATATATGATATTTACATAGAATATTTTACAGTAAATATATATATATATATATATATATATATATATATATTATAACGATACAAGAGACGTAAAATTACCATGACAAGTGGACACAAAATGATTTAAATCATGTCACATCTACCCACTTTGAAAAATCATATCGACAAATTAATTCCAGGTCAACCTTGAATGGCAACTGTTCTCTTAGTCACGATGTGAGATCACCTTTATTAAACTATGGGTATTTTTATCGTCTTTGTTTTGTGCAAATGAAAATACAGTTCGGAAAGGTGAATAAATATATGATGACTTTCTTAAAATAATTCAATAGTTAATCAAACTTAAGAATATATAAAAAAAAAAAGAAAATGACAGAAAGCGTAAGACGATAACAAAAAGTTCTGCTATATGATTACATTTATATTTTGATAACCAAATGAAAAGTACCTGCGCCAGCATCAGGACTATTTTTCAGGATAACATCCGGTTGACGGAGACAAGTTTTTGCTCGGAAATACGTTCACCTCCGTCAATATCCAGCGTGCTTATGTTAACTGGACGGGATGGATGATCACCCATCGCTGAAAACCTACAGGGCGTCAATGTGCAACAATTCTTGTTCCAGTTTAATTCGAACCGGATTTGGAGTGTGGGATATCCAAGATAATTTGATCTATATTGAAAATAAATCATTAAATATAACTCGCTGGCGATATTAATTATTACAAAAAGTCTGTTCGAATATATCTTACTTTTATCCATTCCTGTGAGAAGTATTTGTCTCGACTTATGGGATAAGCTTTATTGAAACTATTTTCACCATTCACCGAGAAAACTTTGAAAATCAAACAAAGAAATACCAATAAAAAGTGTATTTGAGTTTGAAATTTATGTAAACCCAACTGGTCTGCAATAGAAAATTACAAAACAAAGATAATCCAGAGCAAGCCTTCTTATACCATAATTACGTTTAGGATTTATAGTTGGCATTGGGTCTATAGTCCTTGGTGGTATGAACATATATCTTCAGTGTGATTTGTGGATATTATAAAACATATGCTATCAAAGTATATTTTAAAAATTATGCTCAGCTGAGGTTGAATCAACGCTTATGGCCATTATGTGATTATTCACCAAAAATGATTGGTTGGTTCTTTCATAGTTTAAAAGTGATAGCTGGTAATTGTCAGCGGGTGAAAGCATTTATGGGTAAAACCTTAATTCTACTGACGTGTTCTTCAAGGTAGTAAGCCATTCAATGGCAATATATCACACCTTAACTTAAACAGGACTGACTTTGAAAACGTAAATATTTAGGTCCCTCACTTCTGAGTTCCTAAAGTTACTGATTCAACCTGTGGTCAGATTCATAGGTTGTAGTGATAATTTGGTTTCTAGAAACCTTTCATAGTATGTCAATTGCAAATAAAGTTTGAGCGTTCAAGGTCTAATAATACCTGTCATAAGTTGTCATTTAGGGACCCAGTGGAAAGCACAGCTAAGACAAAATAGATTGCGTCATCAGGCTTCAGCAGCAAGGTTTTCTTTCAAGGTTTATACTTGCATTTCAAGCATAAATGTACGTCAATGACTTCAGTTCTGGCGCTTGTACATTAAAGCAGAAGATATTTTAATGCTCCTTGTTGGTTATTACATGTGCCTCCATAAAGAATACATTAGGCTCAAGCTTTTTTTTATTCTAAACATATAAGCACAATTAGCAAAGTCATTGCTGATATGATGGAAATACACCCAATTCTATAACGACCCATCTCGCCACTAACCTTTATAGCTAAACTGACTGAAACTCACCTGAGCTAAAGCGACCCCTCTTTGTCCGCCGTTTGTCTGCCCGTCCGTTTACCAGGCATAATTTTTTACCGCTGGACCTGGAATCTTCTAACTTGACATCAAGGGAGGTCTTAGAAAACTTTCCCAGGAATCATGAAATTAGGTCTTTGTTAGCCATATCCTCCGAGTTATGGGGCTCCTTCCTTTCCCCCAGAATCATTAAAAATTTGATACAAAAGTTCCAGTGTCTGAATAACAAATGCAAAAATCACCATAATTTTTTTTTTATGCATATTGATTATGGAGTGTTCATAAGTTCTAATAGACGGGTGGTGCCACTTGTCTATTTTTCTCATTTTTATGTATTTTGTTTTAGTTTAAGATCTTCAAAGAAACAGTCGACCTTAACAGGGCACAAATTTTACCATAGGACCTATAATCTTCTAACTTGACATCAAAGGAGGTCCACAGAAATTCTTCTTACAAACTTGAATTAAGGTCTTTGTTACCCATACCCCCTAGCTATGGGGCTTGTAAGCACCCCAAGAATAAATTTAAAAAATATAAAAAGCACCTGTATCCGAATAACTAATTCATTGATCACAATGCTTCTTTGCATGCATATTGATCAATCTCAGTGTTTCATCACCTGTATTTTGTACGCATTTCTTCTTTATTTTTGAGACCTTTAAATGAAGCAGTCTGTGTGTAAAATGGGGACAAGCTGTAACCGTTAGACCTAGAATCTTCTTATTCTACATCCTAAAAATTCGTAGGCAAATCTCCTTGGAAACTTGAAGTTAGGTCATAGTTACCTTTATTCTGCAAGAACTGTGATAGAACATGATTTGAGCACTCTTTAGGACAGATTTGCATTTTAGGGTACAGTTGGACCTAGAAACTTCTAATATGATTAAGATCCAGGTAGGTTCCTGTAAAATGTTCTTGAAACCTGAAACAATGTCACTGTGCCCTAAATTCTGCAAGGTCTGTGAGAGATCATTATTTTAACACACTATCCGTCACACAAATGGTGGCAGCTGGATGTAAAATGAGGTCACTTCAACCTATATGTAAGGTCTATTGGCAAAATTCATGATTTGGAGCACTCTGTGAGTCCTGATATAAATTTTATTGTTGTCTTTTTTTTTAAACACAAGCTTAGTTTGCATTAGAACTTCATCTTACGCTATTGCAGACAGGCCCCAAAAAGTCGCAGATGCTACCATTCCTGATATTACCTATAGATCCTTCTATCCCTTTGTAGTTTTTGCTTTTTTAATTCTGGGGTAAATAGAGCTGGGCAATATGTACTTGCTCAATTTAAAATGATTAATTTCTGTTTAAGTTAAACATTAGGTTGAAAATGTACATACCTAGATAGTAAAGGATAGACGACTGTTGCACCCAAATTTTAACCAGGGAAATAGAATCCTGTCTTACAAAGTATCTTAAAAACATAATTACTTTAAAATATGAGACATCAGTTTACATTTATCAGTATATGAGCCCTGCCGATAACCGAAAAGCATATTGGTCACATGCAAAAACAGCCAACATTTGCAGTTGCTGATGGATGATGTCATTTAAACACAAAGGTGGATTTTCATTAATAGACATATCTGGTGTGTAAAAGTTAGGTCATCACTTTCTAAACATTATTTGGTAAGGTTGAATACTTTAAGACTGCTAAGCACAGCTTACTAACATGTATTTTGCTTTTAAATTTAGTTGCTTACAGTTATATTAATCCTCTTCACTGAGGCCGTATAAACAGTTATTTTATGTATTCTTGTGATCAAAGCGAAGGTAAGTGAGAGAGATAAAACCATACAATAAAAATAAAATAAAACAATATCAGTTTTTTGTACATGAAGAGATATTACAGACTTAAAAGATAATCTATACACAAAATAATGGTCTGGATATGAAGGACGTACAGGGTCTACTGGCCTCGAAACCTTTTAAAAGCTTTTACTGATAATGGTAACAGCCTAATCTCCCATGCGTCCGCACGTGGTCTTTGTTTACTTCAGCGGCGATCGACCCGACACCTAGCGGTAAAAACGAACATGAACGCGCACAAATATACTCGGACTCGATCTTTTTTCAAACGCCACAAACTTTTCACTGTGTGCGTGTCACAACATTGTGTCCACTCATGGGTGTGTCCTGCCATCTGCGGGTGAGAATGGACATAAATAAATCATGTGACTATTGTCATGTGACTTTTTAAATGGCATGTTTCAACATGTCTATGACCTACTTACGCGACGAGAGGAACGCTCAGAAAATCCATAAAATAGCGGGTAAATATTCTGACTGCAGTAAACTGACCATAATTAAACGAAAGTGCATAAAAAAATGTATAGTTATTGAAAATATCAGATTTTAAAGTGGTTTAGCAAAGCTAGGGTACACATTTTTATGAGCGCCAGCTGGTCCCGAGGTGCCGTCTGTCATGAGGTCAACCCTGATCAGCTGATGGACGTAAACAAGAAAACTTGACTTGTGTCTGCAGGCCTGGCAGGGTTGTATTTTTATTTTTGCAAGGTAAGTTCGGTGTATTTTTACCTACTTTATAAAATATTTACTTTTTGGTCATATGCATAATAAATTTTCCAAACAGCATTAAGTCCAGTAAACTGTCTGATATTGTATATTTTATTACTACCAGGAACACTGATACACCAGTGCAGTGATAGTCGCACCGCATAATGACTATGATACAGTCTAGTATTATCAGTAAAAAGTTGAAAATAAATATTTTCAATAAATTTCACTCAATCCTAAGGTGCTGTTCAAAGTAATGGCAAAGATCTGTTGCAAAGACCAGTTTTTCACCTGTGTTCTGCATAAAAATAGCCACATTCATTGTGCTTTCTGATAGATTATTTAAATTATTTATTTAATACACTTTAAGTGACAACCAGTTTGTAATTTCTCGATGCTTGCAAATTTTGGGTTAACCTACATTAAGGAAATATATTATTTTAGGATTTTATTTTTAGTCAAATAATGTATAGATTCCCCTTGTCTTATATAATTAAAGATACAAAGTCATTTTCCAATGAGGCAACATGATCAATCAGCACAGAGACTTACACCAACAATTACAGGTTTATAAAACCAATAGTTATCCAACCTATTGTTTGATAAAATAAAACTGCATGTTTTCATAAGACCTCATAATCATGCATATAAGGCATAAAATGATGATACAATAATGGTTTATTACAGCTGGAGTTTGGTAAAAAAAATTCATTATACATTTGTATATGGTAGAACCTAAATTAGCAGGGTCTTTAATAAGAGCTTGCATTACCTGCTAAACATGCATCATGACATTTTTTACTTATAATTGTCATGATTAAGTCTTCTATATTAATAGTACTTGAAAATAATTTAAAAACAAGGTCCACTCCAATTCACATCACTGAAATGTACTTCTGTTGTTCTAAGTTAACCCTCTTAAGACTAAACATGCTTATAGTCCAACACCAGTTTACTCATTTTATGTCCTTAGCAAAGAGTTTGCATTCAAGGTTCATTTGATTCTCCTTTCAGAAGAAGCAGATACAATTGCCCAGCAAAATCATCCACAGGAGTATCTGCAATGGGACACTGATGATGTCATGAACACTGCAACTGATGCTACAACAACATTTAAGGTCAAGGAAAAAGTTACAGACCTCCATGATGCTGTGTTAATTCCAAACATTTTTTATCATATAACAAAATAGAAGTTCTTTTCTTACTCAGTTTTTAACCATCTGATACTTATTCTAAGGATCACATTGTTTATGTCTTATGTATACACTGATGATTGATTTTTATTTTATTTTTTTATTTTTTCCCTCTTTTTTAATTAATTCTGTATTTGAACAGTTACAACAAGTAATGTAAAATATACTCATGATACTCATTTGTCAAAAATTAAGCTTAAACATGCACTTTAGTATCTTACCTTGTAGCATGTTTCATTAATCACACAAGATTATGTCCTGCATGTTAAGGTACAAGTAGACCATTTCCTTTAACATATTTCCTTAAACCAAGATATGCAGCAAATAAACCATAATACAATTTATACATCCTTTGTTCTTCCCTATCATATTCACCCTGTTTTCCTCTGTGCTCCTCAGTACCTAGCAACTGTGAGCAATCAGTTGTTGAAGCACAATTGACACAGTTTGTGCAAGCACAGCCAACACCACACTTGATATCCGCTTTTACATATTTGCAGTGGCGGTTTTTGCACCCGGTTTTGCATTTACATCCCCTCAATAACCTTTCTGTGTTTTTGGTAACAGTTTGCATGCATTCTGGGTTATCCCACATAACAAAAATTGATTGGCCTTCTACAATATAACCATGACTTGGAAGTGCATCTGGGTTGAATTGAATTTTACTTCTGTGAGCTTGAGCCCAGAGACTGGCCACATACTTTGTTTGTTTCCAGTGATATTCTAGTGCACTGTCTGAGGGAATGACAAATTCCTCACCACCTTTGATTCGAAGCTTGGCAGTACCCCTTATATAATTTAACCACAATAAATGAATGTGTTTTAAGGAGCTCTCCCTTTTTTCACTAGAAATTGATTTGTACAAGTCAAAAGGACTTTTAAATTCAGCAAATGCATTTCTGTATTTCTGGAAATATAGACATCCAATCAGCCTGTAAAATGCCAACAGGCTTAAGTCATTATTTACATCTGACAGCATGCCTTTTACTTCTCTGCCAGAAGTGATGAACTTACAGTGCTGGTAAAGGCAGTTGAGAAATGCACTTTTACCCTGTCCCACCCAAAATGAGGTAAAATCACTTCCAGATGTTATATAAGTCAAAACTAATACACATGACCTCATGTCATCCTTGATTGTAACAAGATCTGGATCCCTTGAAATAGAGGAGTGTAAACCATTTAAAGACAGATAATGTGGATCACTGGCAATAGCATTAAATTGAATAATAACTTGTTTCTCTTGAAACTCCATGTTAAGAAGTCCTATATGATATACATCTGTATCAGGGGAGTAAACAAGAACTTTGGAGTACTGAGTGTTTTTTATATGGAACCATAACAATGTGTCTGTCTCCTCATGGCAAAAATCATGGGTCTCATCAAACTGCGGATGATGTCCATGCATAAGAGACAGCCATTGCCTTACCCTGTCTGCCTCCATCAAAACCACCACAAGTTAAGAATTTCTGCCCAGGGTATAAATATGACTGTAGCACATGGGGCAAATAAGAGCAAAGCATGCTAATCAATCTCCTTTTGTTAATTCTATTGGACAAGAAGTCCCGCCATGAAATATTAGGAATCAAATCATCAGAACTTATATCATAAAGTTGGATTTCTTTTTTTGATTTCAGGACATCTCTCCGAGTTCTCTCAAGATCTTTCAGAGATGGTGATCCAAGTGAACCTGGGTCATCAAAAAGAATATGCAGTTCCCTTGCACCAGATTTATAGTGAGGAAATACCCATCTTCTGACTAAATAGTGTGCATAATCTCTAAACAATATGTGATGGGATCTGATTGGTGCAGAATTAATTAGGAACATGCCTTCCAGGATGACAATCTCTGGGATCCAACCAGCCTCGAGTGATGTACTGAATACATTTTCACCCTGATACCTTTTTTTAAACAAATTTGTTGTGTTTGATTTACTGTCTTGGTGGTACATATTTTTATCAGGATTGCAGATGGCTCTGGGAAGGGGTATAAATTGTTCAATGGATGATATTGGTACTTTTGATTTTAAAGATTTCTCAATTTTTCTTTTAAGACACATTTCAAATATTTGGCCATCCTTGGCATTTTTTGAAAACTGTTTTGTAACCTTTCTCTTTACAGCAAATGTTCTGAGATTTTTTTTTTTTTGTGGACTGCAACTTTAGTGCTTGGTTTTTTCAATATTCTGCTTTCTAAAAAATCATGAAGTGCATTTACACCTGTAGAATAAAATGACAACAGATCATTTGTCTGTGCCTGATCAGCAGATATATTACTAAAAAACTGTTTGAGTGGTCGTTCATGGCAAAATTTAAAAGCATCTGATGTTTTCATTTTGTTTAAATATACAGTAATAACTTTTTCATCAGCCTTGAACTTGCTGAAGTTAATTGGCGGGTTTTGCTCGAGTGATGCAGGCCTAGCCAACCTGTGAATATTTTAAAGAGAGCGTGCCCTGTAGGGTAAGTATATTGACATATTTGTAACAGATGCTGCTGTTGGTCTAGTACAAAATATTTTAACATCTAAATTGATACAAGATTCATGTGCTTCATCTAGTGCTAGGTGCCTGTCTTCATTATTTGTAGTTGTGATTGCAAATCTACCAGCTTCAAGGTGGCGAAGCAATGAAGTGGGCATCACCAGAAGATCAGCTAAATGACGTGGAACTAAGCGGAGATAAAAGGCCTATCAAAAGCATGGAACAGTGGGGCCATCATCTTCAGAGATGCCACTCTGAGAGACCAGTTGCTGGTACGGAATGCATAATGCAACATGATATATGCAAAACAATCTCTATGCAGGAAATAATTCCAAAATTTAAAGCACTCATCAGTTAGTCTGGCTTTGTTAAATGCCCGGAACTCAGTGATTAAATGTTTAATATTCAGGTTCTCCTCCAACTGTTTGATAGATTCATGTAATTGTGAATAATTCTTTTCACTCATTATTGTGACAACTTCCTGTAAGATATTGGCTGTACTCATAGTCATCTGACATTGCTCTACATTCCTGTGACTTAAGAATGTCTTTAGCTGATACCTGTAAATGCCCTCATAGGCACACATAATAAAGGTGTGAGTTCTCTTAAAAAATTTTTACATTGTATCAGATTCTGAAGGAGGCCATCTTCTTTTGAGGTCTCCTTTGCAAGGTCCTTTAGACCAGCTTCAAAATAAATTTTGAATAACACTGGCTGATAATTTTTTAATAAATGCCAATCTCCTGGAAAAAGGATAAGCCACTGTAACTCTTCCCAATACTGATTCTTCAGTTTCGCAAGGAAGTCGTATGTCTTGCCGTCTCCAACTAGTACCAGGTAGTTCAATCTAGTGCTTACATGAAAGGTCTCATGAAGCTTTTCAACAATTGATTTTAATGTCTCCACACAATCACAGGGCATGTCAAAAACACCAAGATAAACAACAATTGCAGGTTCAGTACCTTTGTGGTCTGCTTGCGCTGCAAATGTTTTAAAATCCAAGATTTTAGCAGTAGTTGCTATTTCAGCATGATCAAAGAAAGCTGACTTATAAAGCATATACAAAAAAGTATTACCTGAACAAGTTTCAATATCTATCTTCTCCTTTTCATTGAGGTCAGTTATCTGCACAGACTGTATGCCTGTATAAGCATTTTCAGGTACAAGAGATGTATCACATGAGGAAAAACAGCTGGACATATCTGCATTATGTATATTCCCTCTCTCAATATCATCAACTGATTGTTTGTACCCAGGCACTGCTGATTGCAGGAAAGGTTTCCCAAATACTTCCTCAGGAGATTTTGATAAAAGCTCAGGTTTCAAAATTGTTTTATTGACATTTAGCCAATCAATCAGTGGACCTTTCTCATTTTTACATATCAATGTTGTTGTATCTAAGGCAATGTCATTAGACACGTACAGTTCATAGATACCATAAGCATGTCTGACCAGATATAAAGGCTCTACTGAACAAAATGGTTTCCCCAGGTGGTACAGAAAGTCCCCATTTTGGTCATATATTATTATAGGACACTTGACAAAGAATGACAATGCAGCAAGCTCTATCAAGTCTCCTGCTAAGTCGGAACATATTGCATCGGCTCTAGCCGAAAAGGTGGGGAAGTTTTCTGTTAATATGCAGGCAACCTCATTTTCTGACAGGTTCTCAAAATAATTGTCCATATAGTTACTTTTCTCTAACTCTGATATTAACTTTCTGACACAACATATTAAATCTCTTTCCAGTAACTGATATTCAGGTGAGGTAGGCTTGCAGCTCTTGTCCCGGTCACATGTCCTTAAGATAGGGTGGTTGTGGACAACAACTGCCCGGAACAATGAACTGCAATCTAGTGGCAATTTAACTGGCTTCAATTTATGAAAAGAACGCTCACGTGTACTTCCCACAACCAAATCTGAACCACTACATAAAATTGTAGTAGGTCTTGGCTGCACTGCTTGTAATGAGGTCATATGCATCCCTCTATTTTTAATATCAGCAGTGACCTGAGCATATGGCTGCTCAAAATCTACATTGTCTACTGATATGACAGTCCAGCCATCAGGGTGAAGATCCCCAATGCAGTTTTGTAAAACTCTGTCTTTTACTGTCTTGCAGATTTGGCGAGAAGATGTATCTAATGAGGATGCAAGCCCAAACCTGTTTAGCAACTCAAGGAGCTTGCTAGAGCCACCATGGGCTTGAACTGTATCAGCCAATAGTATATGAAGAGGATATGAATCTTCTCCATCTGATCTGATAAATCCCAGATGACACATTAAATAAATTAGCCTCAAATACCTACGATGCTTTTGATATGATGTATCAATATTGGAAAAAATAAAATGCTCATGTTGAGAAATACAGTTTGACTTCTTCAGATCTTTTATATCATAAGAACTTCCAAGCAAGATAGTTAGAAAATTCCACAAGTCAGCATCTGTTTGTTTTAAGATGCCCTCCAATGTTAGAAATCTTAGGTCTGTATCTTTAAAATGATCAGAGATGGTCATTCTTTGATTATCCAGCTTTTCACGTAAAATATAAGCTAATTTAAAGATATCAAGATCTTGACCAGACTGTTTTGATTTGATCTTAATATTGAGCATTTTCAGGTGTTCCTCTAGTTTAGCATTTTCATTCTCTACCTGTTCAAGTTGGTATAAAACTGTCTGAAACAATGTGTTAACATCAGCACCTAGTTTGAGTATTAATGTCCCAACCTTGTGGGATGATATGAAGTAAGTAAGCTAAATCTGGGGTTATCAGTTTACCCAGTTTATTTCTTAAGATTGTACCAGGTAAATTAAGTAATATTTCAAACTCTGATTGATCCAGTGACTCTGCTGAGGCATTTTCCTGGACACTGTTTTGAAAATAAGCCTTCACATCCTTGAGCTGTACATATGATTTATTTTTCAGTTCAATCAAGGAAAAAATAGCAGCTCGAGTGATTGCTGTTTCTTCAATAATGTTAGTGGATTTAGCAGCTTTGAAATTGCTAACATCTTGTTTGAGAGACTCTAATTTCAAGATGATTGCTCTATTGGTTCTCTCTTCAAATGTATCTGTGCAAGTAAATATTTTTCTTCAGATGTATCAAAGGTGTGACTGGTATCAGCTGCTACTGATGGTTCTGAACTAATATTTACCTCTTCATTTACATCCTCACTAGTTAAATTCGATATGTTAGGTGGTAAACTGGTAGTCCTAATTTTTTTGTAACACTTATCACAAATCTTACTTCCAGCATCAAGCTGTTCAAAATTAGCTGGTTGTTTTTTTTAGAGTTACTACACCAAGTTTACCCATATTCCTGCTACACAAAGCACAAGAAAAAGCCCTTTCCAATCTTAGTTTATTGTAATGCTTACCACAAAGTGGTATGTCCTCATGTATGACAGAGGGATTTAGACCAAAAAGGTCACAGACTGTGGATGTTAGGTCCTCATTTGGAGTCACCTGCATCGTGTGAACACTTAGCTCGTCACAAACAATGCATTTTACTTATTCAGGCTTTCTCTTTGGCTCAATACCCAGAAAATGTCTATCAATCCTGCTGCTGCAGGTTCTACACAAACATGCATGGCCATCAATTTGATAATTGGCCAAGAGCCATTGCAGAAAATGTCCGACTTTTGCAGTTTGTGGTAGAACCTGTAGACATTTTTATGATGACACAAAGCGCATTCAGTGCAAGGTGAATTGTTGTGTAAAGGTAATTTTTTGCCCCCTCCAAAAGATTTCAGGATAATACACAAGGTCTTAGGATTATCTGTTCGAAGTACAGATTGTGGCAGGATTTTTTTATCTTTTGGTAAACATTGCCTTTCAACCTCTACCATGTATTCATAAGGTTGTAAATTGAATAATCTATATATTGTTTTATGAAAAGCCTGAATTTTTTAGTTTTTTACACTGCATTTCTGGACATATCCAGCCATATCGTCATTGACAACTTTTATGGACTCCCATTTGATTTTCTTTACATGTTTAATTTCTTTACCTTTCAATTTTTGTAAAATTGCAAGGAATTCATCTCTGAAATTTTCAAAATATGTCTTTGAGAATTTTAAATTATGAAGTTTCAACATTCTGCGTTTTAGAATGCCATGCAAATGTAAGGCTTTGGTGTCATGCTTTAGCGACAGTGCAATGTTATCAAATGCTTTCTCACACACCAAACATGGGGAGCTAGGCCATATCTTTTGGTTTGAAAAGTAACATGTTCTACCATTTAATTTTGATGTTGTAGATGGTTTGTAGACTTTACATAGTTTTTAAGCATAATTTGACAATTTTCTGTGCAAAATTTCTAAATCATTATCTGAGAATTGTGTTTTGACTGTTCTGCCTTTTTTCAATGCCTGACAGTTTCTCAGTTTATTTGTCAATACCTTGATAGCCATTTTTTGAAGGAGACTTTGTGCAAATGAGCTTGCTTTTTCATGTGAGCATTTGCTTTCATATCAAGCTTTTTCAAGTACACAAAACGGCTGATGATTTTTTTATGGTTTCCGGTCTTCAAGATACTTTTACTCAATGGAGTAAGGGATGATATGGTTTTCAGATACTTCATCTTTTTTTTAACAAAAGGCTAAATATCTAATTAAGTAGGACTGTTCTAACTACTAATTATCCAAAACAAATGAAATAGATGGTATGAAACAGAACAATTTAAAAGTAGATTATCTGGGATGGTGCAACCTACCACATGTACCAAACATTTTGAGCAAAAAACGATAGCCCTGGAGCTCGTGAATGAGCCTTGAATTTGGCCAGAAAAACTGTATATAAATCCTTTAACCGTGACGTTATTTTAGAATGATTTTATCAACAAAAGGGTGAAATCAGGTCTGTTACTTTTTAAATGATTTAATTAAGACTGAACGTCAACTGCAATGCAGCTAAAATCACATGCAGAGCAGGCTTCCGATGCGCGTGTACCAGTACTAGCCTCTTCCACAGGCTCCGATTGAGCCTGTGGATGGGGAATAAAAGGCTTTCGCTGATTGGCCAGATTTACTCAATTTTCTCATTGGCCAATCCCGGGAAAGCCCCTGCTTGGCTCTGTCAATAAACAAGCGCACATGGTGCTGGCTGTCAGCTGACGAGAACTTCATCGGGATCTTTTTACTATCGGGCTTCATGATGAAGGAACAATAGACACTTATTGTAAATACAACTGCTAATTATTACGGAAGCATAATGTCAGTTTTATGGGCAAAGGACACGAAGTGGGATATGCATACATGTCAAACCTAAGGCTATACAGAATTCAGAAGGTCGATGTGCCCCTCAGCTCAAAGCTTGTCGTCAGGGTAAGTCTTGATGTGTTTTTTTTTTCTGAAAGCTGCCCATTGCCTGAGGTTTGTCAAAAATTTGTGGGACAACATTCTCCCAAAACCAAGCACTTAGAAAGAGCAAAATGTATCATATTTTACCCCAAATCATATTAGATTTCAAGCATAGTCCTTTTTTTTATATTATACCTGTATATATTTTTATAGTGTCATGTTCTTTATAAATATATTCTACGGTTGTTACTTTACTGGGCCTTAGATCCAATATATAGGCATGTATATAGGCATGTATGTATGTATACCAGTATATATTCTGTTGGTTAAGTGTCATGCTGCAACAGGATGAATGTATAATTTCACTAATGACCTGGTGCACATTCAGCACAAAGATTCATATACTTTAACTAATATGCCATACATTGTGTAATATACATTCCAAGTATCATGCCATAAACTTATAACAAATTATTCAAAATTAAAATATATATTTGTCATATAAATATGTGCAGTACTTCTGATTTATCAATAAAAAGTGGGCGTTTGATAGATAAATATACTTGAATAAAAATGAAGACATGTTACTTTAAAAGACAAATGATGGAACTTGTTTGCAGCAAATAAAATTAATTGACAAAGTTTGAGTTTGCCCAACTGTGTTTTATGAAGGGGGAGACCTTTGTTTAAGGTTAAATTGGATTTTCAGTGGTAAAAAAAAGTCAAACAGGTGCCAGTTGTGACTGGTCCACTATGAATAACATTTTAACTCAGGGACAAGTCTGAGGACCAAAAGTATGAGTCATAGATATCTTAAAAGGATAATCTGTCTTAAATTTTAATGTGAAAAGATATGGCATTAATGCTCGCAGTTCAGTTACATCTTTGTAAAAAATACCAGCTACCCTGTGTATTACTAGCTTGTGTGTATTTGATCATCTCCAGTTGGATATAGAGGTGTGCTCAGATATGGAATGTTGCACTGCAGTTTAACATGTATAGGCATAATGTCATCGATTAAAGGCTATAATGCTAAAGATTTATTAGCATGTGCTTGATAAAATTGCATTCACTGTTGCATCATTTCTGTTTATTATTTTTGGTCAGATATGTTTCTTGATGGGAAATGCAATATATTAGCAATGTTTATGATATATGTTCAGTATTAAAGATCAGTTGAGGTTCAACCTAGTGTCAGTACCTTTCATTGCTTCCATTAACATTTGCATGTAACAAAGCATCAAATAATTCACTGAATCAAAGCCAGTCAACCAGCATTGAAAGGCTCACTTAATTTAATTTATTGCATTCACAGTAATATCCATGTCCTTTTGATAGTTTTGATCTCTAAGTGATACCTAAGGACATAAATTATACATATACATGGTGTAGTGGGGATTATTGTTTGAAAAGGAAAGTCACCTGACACTCCATATTTGATTTATGGACAATAAGCAGTAGTACATTCAGGGTTGCTATTTGACCAAGGTAAAACCTATTTTACCCAATCCAGTGGGTAAAACCTGGGTTAAAAGTATTTTATCCAGGATTAACCATTATGTACTCCAGAGTTTTGCCCAGCATATAAAAATATTTTTTAAAGATTAGCTTCTTTTTAAATTGGTCAAAAGAAGTTAAGCACACATTTTGTGAACATAGGTAGCTAAGCCAAGTGGCTCTGACCACATAATCCCTGTCTAAAGGAAGCTATTTACACCCATTTGCAACTTGCACTTTAACTAATGTTGGGTTGCATGTACAAAGCACATCACTCTGAATAATAGGAATTAGTGGTAAAAACAATTCTGAGGAATACCTTGTTAAAACTGTTTAACTCAAACTGGGTTTTATTTTGCAACTGACATGCTCCCATATATAGCAGGGTACATCTCAACAGCTGATCACTATATTATGTTCAGCTGTAAATAAAGAACATGCTGTTGTACTACTAGTAATTGTGGGACTGGTGCAGTTCTAAAATTTAAAGTTTTAGTTCCAGTAAGATACTTAAGAAGCACCCTTATGTCCATGACAAAATAAAGCCCAGTGTCTCTATAGGGGTGTATGCTTAGGGGTACATTGGATGAAAAATAGGCGAATACATACTCCGTGTTAGTCTATGTGATTCATATATTAAGGTATAGGTCTGCTGCATTAATAAATTACTTGCATTTTTGGAGGTGAAAGTTAAAGCAGAAACCTATAAACCTTGATTTGCACACTAACAAATTTTCAATGTGGATTTCATGTGAAAAAAAATCAAATTCCTACTTAACCCACAACATGTGGAAATAAAAAGTCCTGTATTGTTGTAGGAAAAAAGCAATTAATATCACTTTACATAAAGCATTTACATGGTGCCAATTACGTGTATATGACTGTAAATTTGAACGAGACCGTGGTCAAATACTATGCATGCAGACACATAGACATATGATCATTCTATTCATGTCATGTAAATAACTACATTGTATTCAGATATCTATATAATGTTAATACATATAACAAATCCTTAATAAAACATGGATACAAGCACAGATCTTCTTCTATGGTAAAATATATACGTATGAAAGTCCACAAGGTCCAACAAAAATACTAATTCAAATATAGGAAATCAAAGTAAAGGAGATACCAATAATAAAGACCAGACTTGCTTAAAAACAAAGTCCATACCAGGTCTATGTAACTTTACATTATATTTCACACAAGTTTGTGCTTTAACCATAAAAACATGTTTTTTTTTCTCAATCAAGCACCTGATATAAAGTAATAAGTAGATAAGCTGACACATGCCAGGCTGTTGCCTTAGATCTGACTGCTTTAGTCTTGTGTAATTCTGTATTCTTTTGATATATACTGAAAAGTTGATCTTTAAGGAAAGATGATTTGCATTTCCTACCATGAGGGTTCATGGTCCAGTGATGTAGTTGAGTCCACCCCATCCAAGTCTAAGTGCAAGTCAGAAACCCGGTCACTCGAGTCCAAGTCCAAATCTGAGTCCTTAAGGTTTAAGTCCAAGTCCACCTTCTTCAAGTCCGAGTCATTTGGTACATGCAGAGTCCAAGTTTGACACAAATTTTCTTATTAAAAGAACTTGGAAAAGGATATTTGAGATAATCATGCAAATTTATTAATTTTCAAGTGTGCTTTATTTAAATGTTTAATTAGATTTAACTCCTGATACAGAGCTAAATCTTGGTATGTTTTGTCTTATTTTTTTATAATATTCAATTAGTAGTTAACCCATGTGCACAATCTGAACATAATATGTGAGTTTTCTTTTTTATTGGACTTAACAGTAAAATAAGGTCCCGAGGCCTGATAAAAGGGGGATCCAGGCCACAAAATGTTGTATGAAACCCTGAAAAAAGGTTGCAGCATATGACCTCAGGACCCCCCTAAATCCGATTCTGCTTGAGATGGACTCTGGCTGATTTCTTGAGTCCTTATACCTGCGAGAATAAGTAGATGTCCAAGTTCAGGACCCTCGCGTCCAAGTCAGAGTCCTTAAAAAGTGAACTTGAGTCTGAACTAGAGTCCAAGTCCAGACTGGAATTCTACAACACTGCCATGTTCTGCCAGCAGATTTATTAAAACTCATTCAGAGTTTAAGACCTTTCATTCTGTAAGAGATGATATTAAAGTTCAAATGTATTACAGAACATAAATAGGATATGGTTATATTGTATGATTATCATGTCTTGTTAAAAATAGGGATATCAATAGAATGTATACATGAAATGCTTGCAATGATAAAACAATGAAATAAATCTGGGAAAGTTTATTTATGAACTCAGCATGACTATAACATAACAGGGTTTTCTCTGATTTAATGGGTTTTTTTAATAAACACATGCTATTTGTTGAACACAATGCTTATATATTTGGTCATACTTATTATTGCTGATTGCATGTATCTTTATATCAGAAGGTGGAAAAGCATATATACTATTTATGATTGAACTGCATTATTTTTATATTTTTAGTTAATGTATTGTTTTAATGAATTTGTCTTTAAACATTTAAGGTAATCAGGATGTAACACATGTCACATTTAGCAGTAAAGGAACCACATTTGAATAATAATTTGTTGTAAAAATACATAAAAATTTAATCCAGTGCAAAAATAAAAACAAAATGAAAATCATAATTAATATTTTGTTGTATCTAAATATCACATAATAATATATGTTCATTCGGCTCAAAACTTTGGCAATTTCTCACATGCCTACATTTGTATAAAAACTCCCCCCCCCCCCCACACACACACACATGCGTACACACCAACCAAAGAAAAGGGGGCGTGGCACTAAGAAAATTTTCTTGGAAGAAAAACTTTGGCAGTACAGGTTTAATGCTGGCCCATCGGATTATATGGTACTATTTAAACAGAACAGTTTTATTTATAAAAAGCAAATTATGGTCGTACTTTGATATTTTATTTATTAATTGATAACAGTCTGGCACACGAAGCATGCAGGCAAAACGTACACACATGGACTTGAGCGATATCAGGAAGTGCAACGTTTAATATAGTATGTCATCATGAATGCACATGTGGTACCCTTATGAGTGATACTTAGAAGCTGCAATAACCTGAGTATATGCCGTACGTCAATGACACAGCGTCAGTTATCCTAATTTGAGTGACTTTTGATAGCGAAAATGTGTTTCGTACCCATGACTCGCTTGCAGCTGTACCTGAACGGAATCGCGTACCACGCATGCGCAGCTTGAACTCATCTGAATAGATTCGGGCGGAATCCCAGGCCCAAAATGGTCTCCGTTTACAGACCCACTGGGGGCTTGCGGAGCGCCACCGTGTGTCCGTGTAAGAGACTAGTACCAGTACATGTAAAGGCTATAACGTTACATCAGCTGCGCACAGCTTGGCAGCCCTGGGGTTGGTTTTTGGGTCTGCGTAGCGTGTCATCTCCATGGTTACGACCCTTGACCTCAGTCAGTGGGTGCTTGTTTATGGCGACTGAAGCGGTGGTTCACGGGCGAAAACACTGGGTCAAATTAACGCTTGTAGAATAATTTATATGTTTAGCACAGAGATGGGAGCTCGGAATATGGATCATTGGTACCCCTTCCATCATAGTATATAATTGAAAATACGCGTATTCGCTTAGCAACGATAGGGTACACAGTCAAACATCGGGTATGAAGCGGTGCCTTTGACACGCTCGCTCGCTCCGTTACGGAGCACTGACACGTTATCCAGTCTGGTTTGTCTATTAGAACGTGCTATTTATTTAGGATTGGTTTATACTCGATTTATTTAAAAGAATCAAGCTTTAAAACTGATCGTCTGTCCGACAAAAACAATATGCTGAAATTTCCCAACGGTCGTAGTACTCGCAGTTATCAATAGGTGGCGCGTGTGTACTTTAAACACCAAATCTCATTTAAATATGCTAATGAAGCACGGGAGTTCAAGCTGGTAATAATATTGAGATAATCAAATTCAGAGATGAGATAAATTTGTTTGACATCTTTCTTAATTATGGTTGTGTCGGTTTCAGGATGTTTCGAAACTGAATCGACTGTTTCCCCGGTGTATCTTTGATGTAACGTGTCAGATCTTCTCCCAATGTGAACCGGAATCGCTGAATGACTGACTTTTTCAAAAGCATTATAACAGTGCCATCGACTCTATATTGAACATGTCTTATATGCATTTTATATACAAAAGTATTTACGTCACCAATAATAAAAACACCGCAGGCGTTTATACATACGACACCAGAACATGGATAACCAGTCAATATTATAAATTTAGCATACAAGTTAATAACCAAGGTACAATGGCACTAATTCCAACTAGTATAATTGAACATATATTTTGCTGGTGTGAGGGACTTGCTGTTGTAACCAGGGATCTACGCGTCACCTTCTTGGTTCTGTACGGAGATACACCTCTGCGCGTTGAACACGGAAGCCATGAAATATTATTTTGCAGTAGTATGTGGAGTTATTGCTGGTAAATTTAATGAAATGCTTCTGAGCCCTGTTAGATATATGTGCTCATAATGGGTATAAAGAAATCTGATGATTGGCCGCAGGATTATCGCAGCTGGCCTCTGCTCCCCGATAACATAACACACGTCTGTGTGTTATTTATACAAATGCTTATCATATTGAGTATGCATTATATAGGTAATGAGAAATGTGGAATATCTTAAGTTTTTCATCCAACCTGTACTTAGTTTAAAATCTTTTCATAGATATTTTTTCTATAATATTTGTCTATCCGTGTTCTTCATAGTTAGCCTGCAATTGACATTTTCACTGGACTAGCGACACCGTTCGTCGAATATTTATACTAGGTGTGAGGGCCTCATTCAATGACAAAAATGATCATATTTAGTCATTTATCATATTATTACAGAAGGAAAATACCTTATATGTTATTGAGATGTCTTTATGGGAATTTTGGCTTTTACCACAAACCACTCGATAAAACCTTTGATACTGGCTTATTGGACCCGTACATAAGTGCGCAGTGCGCATGCTTGTGGAAAGGGTATATTTTTCTGATAAAATCCCGTTTTATTTCTCCGTCGCAGCTTGCAAAGCTGTGTCACCAAAACCTGAGTGGTTTCAGCTCCAAAACGGACGGAGAGTTGTGTCAAACAGATACAAACGGGTGCAGGTATCGGATGTGTAAATGATCGGCACAATACAGTGTTTAGTCAGTTGTGGCAATATGCGACTTTGCTCGGCAGCAACAAAGTATATTAACACGACATGTGATCTAGCACTGACAGCAAACTGGACAACGCAGTCGAAGAAAGGAGCGATTCTGTACCAAGCAACAAAAGGTAAATCTAAATCCAATTAGTAAATATTGTTTGTCGTGTTAATTAGTGTTCAACATTTAGTTTGCTATCTCAGGGGTCTTTTTACGATAATTATCTGACAAAATTGGTTTGTTTATATTTACTCTGGATTCTGATTATCCTACAGGTATTCCCAGTCTATCTACAGTCTGTTTCATCCCCTCGTGTTTATCTGTTTACCTGTCCAATAAAAACTGTAATTAGTGTTAGGGTTTGACATTAAAAAGGACCGAAATGTTTCGCTAGTTTTGCTTGCTTTTCTAGCGAAGCGGTTGGAACGCCGGACATGTGCGCCACCGATATGGATTCGAATCCCGGATCGGCCAATTATTGTCCCCTGAGCAATTTTTCTCCGTAAAATTAGTGACATGTATAGAGTAAAGATAATAGTGTTGGGTAGACCATTATTATAAAATATGAGAAATAAGTCTACATTTTACAACATATCAGACCCATTTATGGCGGACAAGGACATTGGTCACAGCCTTAGGTAACAGCTGCTGATTGGATGATATCATATAAAGACTCTAAAATATAACCAGCCAAAACAAAGATGGCTACTCATGCAGGAACACAACATATCTCCCAGATCATTGCTAAGAGACTAAAATTGCTATGGATCATAAAATGGGGATAAAATTAAAAT
The DNA here is from genome assembly GCA_026874595.1 of Sipunculus nudus. Classification (NCBI taxonomy): domain Eukaryota; kingdom Metazoa; phylum Annelida; class Sipuncula; order Golfingiida; family Sipunculidae; genus Sipunculus; species Sipunculus nudus. The sequence continues at coordinate 12,996,083 of CM049314.1, read as the reverse complement.
TCTTAATGGCTTTATTAGGTTGTCACTTCCATATGTAGTTTTCTAGGAAATTATTAAATTAAATATACACTTTTAAGAAAATGATCTAAAAAAAAACAAGTGGACACATGTTGGTGTAACAGCGTATAGTAGATGGTCTGAGACAAAGGGAGACTACATTTTTATATTTGGTAACTCAAGCAATTATTTTTAGTGATAAGTACGGAACCAGTCCTGCTCTTATAAAAATAAAGTGTAGGGGAAAATTGTTTGAGACAGAGAAAAAGGTTTCCACCAGAAACTTATTTATGTTTACAGATAAAGCAAGGTATAACAAATTTCACCAGGAGCTGTTTTTGTTTACAGATATAGCAGTAGTATAAAAAATTTCTGGTTTTGTTAAATATGCTTTCATGCTTTTTTTCAGAAAGCGACAAGCGAATTTGTAATATTGTTAATAAACTTTAAAAAAATCAAAGGGTTCAAATGGATTGCTACATGATACTGGGTTTATTTTCATATGTTAGGATGTATGATGGCCAATAAATGTTCACCCCATTTGCGTATTTCAAGTAACAGTATCCAAAAACAAGAATCAAATTTTCAGTCAGGTTTGTCAACAAGTCAGCAGCACCAGCGTTCAAGCGCTCACCGGCCACCGTGATAGTGCCTTTACGGGTCAAACTCAGACATTTCGTAAGTACAACTCAACACTCATTTAAATATTTATGATTCTAAAGATGGCACAATTAGATAGCTTCTTGTTTTTTTTTTTTTTTCTTGTCCTTCTCTCATCAGCGATGTTGCCTGCAATTTAAACAGAAACAAACCAACAATATTTGGCAACCTGTTTTATGTTTTGCCAGCTACCCTATTTGTTATCACTCCAAATCAATAAATTTAGTAAGTTATTGGTGATATCTGAATATGTGTACATTAATGCTGAACCGCAGAGGTGTCATATGAAGAACATCGGCTTATTATTACCTTTTTTATATAATACGCATAGGAATATGCCATATAGAGATATTTACCTAGAAGAAAATTAGGTGAACTATGCATAAACGGTTATATTTATTTTGAAAAATATTCGGTCGAAAATGCTTCAGAATTATTCCCAGTTAAAGACCCATTAAGCATGTTTGCTTATCTGCTGCTTCACGTTTGATTACCTTCTGAGAGAGTCTAAATTATAATGGAAAAGTCAAAACGATAATATTTTTGAGAAAGGAGGGCGTAGGCCTAGTAATCCTGGTCAGAGGTTCATTACGTTTGTATACGTTTTTCCTTTATGATAAATAATTATGCAAATTCACTATTTTTCTACAGGATGTCCTCGATTCCATGACCATATGTTTGAGGGAGCATCCTCCAAGCCTGGCACAGCCCCGGCCTGTTACCGTACAGCACCGGTATAACAACACAAACCTCATTATCTACGCTAAGCTGCTTATAGTTCGGGTGCCGTTGTTAAATGGGTGCAATGCAAACTCACCTTATATTTAGTTAATAAATGTCAACACCGTTTCATATGTGACACCTGTATGTCAGAGTTTTTTAACCAATTGACAATATTGTTTATTTGTACAAATCAAAGATTCGTAGAGTATATTTTGTGCTTCAAAATATAAGATTAAGTGGTTTGTAATATATAGTATGCTAAGGAAATATGCAATCAATTCACCAAGAAAAAATATTGCTGACTTAAGTTCTATTGTTATGATACATTTGTTCTACATGGCGATGCACACAACATATCAGCTGGTGCATATTATCTCTAAGTAAATCATTGTAGTCATAAAATGAAAGTTTCTCTAAATTGTTTTATTTTTCTCTAAAACCTATCAGTTCCACCTCTTCTTTGCTCTCAGCTTTGACACATTCCTCTTTTTTTCCTTAAAGAGATCTTTATAAATAAATATGGCAGATGAGAAACTGTACTGGTCAAAATCGTTTCCGTTTCTAGCCTTTCCTTGATGTCGATTGGCACCTACTAAGTTAACAGTCTTATGGCTAGCCGGCAAATTTTTGCAAGCCAAAATGTTATCCGACTTTAATATTTAAATGCACGGGAAAAGGTCTTGTTTTCGGTGTCTTTATGTTTTCATACATCATTAATACCAGACCGCATTACCTGTATACAATATCATGCAACTTTGCATGTCCTACGATGCAAGTTGCTTCCTTTACATTTTTTAATCCTATAATTTTATTCTGAACCCATCGGTTAAGAAAAGCTAACAATAAATGGAAATATTGATATATCGATATAATTCAGCTGAACAAAATCTCTTGACCTTGGGACGATTTTGATTTCAGTCATGTATTTATGAATTGGGTGCTTTAGATACCCTTTTAGGGTTTGTGTTAATTATTATTTACTTACGAATGACGATAAATGTAGTGTGTTTTATTCATAACTTCTTTGGCAAGATAATCTCCATATTTCCAGTCATCAATTTGACATTTGCCTCTACAACACCCACACATTATTCCTTGCAGAAGCCTTTTTTAAAGACAATCTTAATAGCGCGTATACGTTCAACTTTCGTGTAAAATAATGGTCCACATGTCTGAGTCAAACTGAACCGAGTCTTGGAAATCACCTTTTCAACTTTTGACGGCGTTAGATTGAACAACACGCTAGGTTACCGGTCATGAATATTCGTGATTATTTTTAAATCGCCACTATAGTGGCGATCAGCTCTTAAGAGATTAACCTATGTGCTTATCTTCCTTATTTTGAAGAACCAGCTCAAAGGGAATGTTTTTATAATCCTTTTCTTTCAACGGCTTTACTTTCAACAGCGGGAAATCAACTTTGGTCAAGCAAAGGTTTATTGCAAGTCGGTTAACGATCATCTCCTCACGTTAGAATCTGCTGAAGAACAAGCCCACATCAACGGTATTATATCTCAATTACACCAAGGTAGTAAAATTAGCATACAAAACTCAACATCTATCAAAACCAATATCAATTTATTATGTAATAAAAAACCTGATTTAACCAAAGATACCGCGGCTGCTGCATTGAGATCGTTGGGTTTTAAGGCTTGCATTATGAGATGCGAGGTGAAAACACCTTTCGGCTTTGACACAACGCAAATATATGCATTTTGTTTAAATATAATGTCACGATGCAACAGTAAAAATTAAAACACTTTATTTCCCTGTTCAGTCAAGGAATATGTAATCAGTGCAATAATGCAACACCATTTTCTTTTCTGTTTATTTCATTTGTTTGTTACATGGTATTTTGTAATATATCGTTAATGTGACACAAATTAATCCCTTCACTTTATAATACCTAAGCTAAATCCACTCTATGTTTCTTTGCCAGCGACCCTGACTCAGTACTGGTTACCACTGTCCTTCAACCGTAAATCTGGGGCGTGGATTTGGACATTTACCGGAAAACCCTTCAGTTACGCCAACAGGACCGCATCATAGACTCCAAGTATTGCTCAGCTATGACACCAATATTTACTTCAAATGGGCAAACGTACGCTGTAATCGGAAGTTGTCTGCAGTTTGTGAAACGGCCGCTATAATTTAGATTAACTCAGTGTGTATCAGTATTCGGGCCTTGGGTCAATAGCCCAAACAACATATCGGGTGTTCCAATAAAAAAAAACGCTCCGCACCTTGTCATGTCTCGGCGGAAAAATGGCAATACCAATTTTTTCATGGTTCTAGATATTATATACATGCTTTCAAGATATCAAAAAAATCAAATGATTTATTTATGCGAGTAATTCCGACATCAAAATAGCAAACGACAAAGTGCAATGTTAGAGAATAACCAACTTATTTCGACTTGTGCTCAAAATGTCCTCCATCCTCCTCTACAACTAAACTCATAAGTTTTTCCACGCAGAGACGTTTCTCTGGTTTTCTTGTAAATATCCTATCTTTAACTGCTGTTCGTTAGATTTTCCCTTCAATTCTCTATAAACCTTAACCTTTAGCGAATCCCGAAAGGTATAATCCATTGGATTGTAATCAGCAAGAACTTTCAGAAGGCCCGCCTTACTTCATGATAAACCCTGACGTGTATCCTTCTGCGTATTCATGCGTGACATGAATGGAAAAGGGTTAATTCTTGTTGAAAAAAAAATATTATTATTTCTTGGATAAAGTCTCCTACAGTCTGGGAGCAAATTAACATTCAACAGTTTTATGTAGTTCTCATGATTAAGTTTCGCTCTCTCAGTGTCAATTAATGGAATAAATGTTTGTCTGTCTTACACAGGAAACTGCAGCAGAAACCATTACGTTTTTAGACCGAAAGTTCCACGATAGAGGGGAGACTTTTATTTACCATAGGCCTGATCTTCTTCTAGATTTTTTTTCACAAATCTGTTCTTGTGTATCATTGTATAACTGGTTTGTTATCAGTGCTCTTTCCTGTGCTGGAGGATTTAAATAACATGGCTTGTTATATCTGTGTCATTCTTTGACATTTCCACTAGATGTCACATCAAAGGGTCGTGTTGCCGTAAAATCGATTTGTATATTTTCCGTGACTAGAGTGACACCAATAAGGCAATATGTTCTAGTTTGGATATTTGAAACGTGCAAATACATAGTTACCCATGTGAAAGCCAATTAAATGCACCTTTTGTCCCATGTTTTTGTCAGCTAGGATGATGGTACATGGTACAATGAATACACTTTCTTTTTCAAATCTGCCCGGATAAGTTTCAGGTTGTTAAAAAAGTGTATGTGACCATATTGTCAGATTTTTTTTTAAATATTCACCCCCGATTAATTCCAAATAAATAGCCTTTAAAAACGCTACAAGATATATTAGGTTTATTAGAGATAATGCAAGCGAAAATATTTCTACGGCAATTTCCTGAATATTTCTATGGAAGAGGAAGTCCAAGGAATTCCAAGACCGCTTCCTGGTAACCGTATTGGGTATCAGTTGGGTCTGAAATTCGATAGCGTACATCCTCTTGAGAGCGACGTTTACAAATCACTGCACTTGCTCAAACGGTTCCAAGGCTTAATGTGCGGAAGCGAATCGACAGTTATCTACCTTTGTAATCCGTAATTGGCCACTATTTAAAAATCACTGAGGTGAGGGTGAAAATGAAATCAAGTTTTCGTGCAAAGAAGATGGGAATCACCTAATGATATGGCAGCAGGGTTCGTACACTTATCATGAGAAAAATTTTAAGCACTTTTCAAGCACTTTTCAAGGACCTGAAAAGTATTTTCAAGGACATCAAAATTTATGGACGGTCAGTGCACCTTCACCCATGCATGTTGCCGACATCGAAAGGCTTGTAACACAAAATGCAAAATAATATTTATAATGAGATGGACCATATAGTGTGATAAAAAAGGCTAGGAAATGTAAAATAAGTAGTTATAAGGAAATGACTCAGAAAATAAATTTAGCCGAGATCTACACTAACAGCAATTGAAGCGCTTGTGAAATACCCTTCGGTATAGCCAATCGCGGTTTAATACACAGCGGCCCATTGTTTTAACTTTACATTCAAAAAGATCACTCATCTTTGGCATGACCTTGACAGATTTAACTAATCTGATAACGAGGGTCTAAAACCTATAATATCTTGAATAGGGATCTCTGATTTGCCGACTAGCTCAAACTTTAGCAAATTATATGCTCCGGCAGAAAGGGTGCCGAAAAACTCTGACAGTTCGGCGATCGTGGGGGATATTCATTCAAGTTTTCAACGGCAAAAAAAAATAAATAAAAGCCTGTAATATGTTACCCTTATACGATATTTTGGTATAATATTATCAAATTATTCAAAACAATACTAGTCAAACTTCGTATCAGCACGTTTGATATGACGACCTTCTCGTGCACGAGGTTTCTGCCGTTTACCGCCAAGTCACGTACTGGCCGCACGTGTCAACAAATGGCCGGGCAACACCTGTGAAGGTCGTTATCTAACGATCACAGACGCAGCCAGATTTCTATTCAAACATGTCCAACATTTGATTAAAACTAAAAATGTGAAATCTTATTAAAAAAACTCTTGTTGGCGACCTTTATGCAATCGTTATGCAGGGCAGAGAGGGGGGCCGATGCTGGAAGTTGTATATGTCGCTGATCACTCTTTAAACTGCCAGCGTACTTCGCTTACAAAGGACTATCACATCGCAACAAAAATGTGATTTCCCCCATGGATCCCAGCCTTTTACAAACTGACGCCAGAGTATGTGAATATACATCAGTACCTGCCAAACACCTTAACCTATTTCGGACAAACAGTATTTATCCTTAATTGGATTGACCCCGCGTGTAAACTGTATTTCGCTGATCAGTGGTCTTATGGAGCTAACAAATGACGATCACAGCGCGTACACGTGAAATGCGCAGGTACGATGATAAAAAAAAAACCCGCAGCCCTTTGATAAACTGAAAAACCTTTAACCAAAACAAAGTCGGATTGGGTTCGTTGGGGAAATATGACCCCTCTGATATAATAATTATCGCCGAGTTACCAATGTAAAACGTAAAGTTAACTTGATTTAAACGACATATTCTACTGAGCGAATTAGTTTTATATTATTATTATCCCTCAGATTCGAATTGTTCCCATCATGTATTTTTCACACATTTTATTCCCCTGGTTTGTTCCCAGATAATTATTTCCTTTGGACAGTCTTCTCAATAGCTATATTAATAATCTCTGTAGTATTACTTTGAAATTTAAATTATAAATCTTGCGAAAATACTTACGTGAACTCGCCTAGCGTGGATTGAGTTTTCAATTAAAGAGCTTTTATACGTACCTCGGGGGGAAATCTCCACAATCTTTCCAGTAAAGCAGCTCACTTACTATTTGATAATAAACATGGTTATTACCCTCGTATGTTACCTTGTTACATCGTCACTTTCACTGCCCGGTCTCATTCATCCACGATTGGGTTAATTCTATTTCGTACATTTGATTGACGTAGAGATGCCCGAAAGTCGATATTAAAATACCAGGTATGCATACACACAACATACACCAAACTCTTTCATAAAATTTTATTTTTCAAGCACTTTTCCAAACCACTCTCTCTTTTTAAGCACTTTTCAAGTCCTTGAAATTGAAATGACTAAATTCAAGCACTTTTCAAGGTTTTCAAGGTGCGTACGAACCCTGTGGCAGTTCAGAATTAAAACAGTTTCCCTCTTGACTTAAGAACAATGCACAATTGAACCCTCAATACTAAGCTCATTTTCACGATTTGGGTATTATGTTTTTTTATTATTATTAAAATACAAAATGACGAACATTTTACTCTCATACTTGTATTTCGACTTTACCGCACTAAAACACTTGATTCGTGACGCTAACGCCTTAATATTGTATGCATTAATGAAAAAAATATTAAATATTAAGGTCTTGAATAATTCATAGTCTAAGTCCTATTAAATATTTACAAAAATATGAATTTAGGTGTGGGATCGATAGATGTGATGTCGGTGTCCAGCAGTCGGTGAACGTCCACCGTGTCGCCACGAGAACGCTGGTTATTGACGGAGGTGAACCAGTTCCGCAGCGGCACCTCGTTTGTCTCCATCCATCGGATGTTATCCACGATTGTGTTCCGGATGCTTGAGAAGGTGACCTGCATGTCGTCATCTGGGAATCCCTTCACAAAGGCCTCAAACTATTGATATCAGATGTGAATGTTTCTATTTAACGGGTAAAATATATTTTATCTTCAAGCAGTTCGACGGAGTGGTAAATGTGTAGTGTTCGTGTGAGAGAAAGAGTTTTAACAGAATATATCATTATGGTCGTTATACGTGTCGTTTACAGATTACTTGAAGGCTTAATAGTTCCCCCAATACCTTACTTTTAAGAGGAAATATTGTTTTTTTATGTTAGTTTTATTTCAAAATACAAAATTATAACAGAAATAGGAAACTTTGCGGTCAGAATACAGAGGTTAGGGAGAATACCTAAGGTTACCTTACCTTTTGAAGAACAAACTTTGTAGAATAGGTAGAAAATAATGTTGTGAAGAGATCAATTTTTCCAACCCTAAAATACACCAAAATTAAGAGACGTGGGTCAAATCGGTGTTACATCTCATATTATTTTACTCTTTCCGATAATATATTGCCTTGTGCTCATTTTTTTTCTACCAACCTCCATTAACCGTTTCTCTATGCTATGACGCGGCATATGCAATAATGCCAGTGTTTGATTCCGCCATACATATTTATGTATATTAAATTATAGTCATCAGGGTAAGACTGACTTACCCCTCTGGCCAGTCTTCCCATCTGGTCCTAGTGAAGTCTTCCACCACTGATGTCCCCACGGGGTTCTTAGCGATCTCCTGAATAAGAGATGTCGATCCCAACTCCACAGCAATATTCAAATACCTGTTTGTAAAGTAAGAAAACCTTCACGATGTTAGAACTTTGGAGTTTAGGATATTACATACAACAACATCAATCTGCATGCGTTCTTAACCTAAGAAAAGCTAAAAGGGTTTTAATTAAACATCTCTTGAGCTCAAAAATTTGGGTCAAAATGTGGTTTCGAAATTGTGGAGCTTATTCAAGCCAAATCATCTGAACGCATGCGTGTTTCGACATGTGTGTTAAGTGATATAAAAATTGCTATTTAGAAATAATGCATAAGCATTAAGATTGATAATACTGCAATTTTACCAATATGATCCGTGTGGGTGTAATTCTATTGATGTAACGGATACTAAGAATTCAACACATCTACATTTAAGATTATGATAATTGGTCTTTAATTACAAAGTGAGAGTTGGTTGAAATTGAACATCGTTATAGGATATTGATTTTAAAACTTTTTTTAATTTTGACAATTAATCATTTGCACATTTCGAATTCCATCGGGTAATGTTTGGAGAATTTATAGAACACAGGTGTGATATTATGGAATACACCACAAAAAGCGACAAAACTTGCTTTTGTAGGATCCAGGGCATTCTGGAGCAGGTCATAGCCGTCAGTAAAACCGACTTCTCATTACCGATGTACTCTGTGTGTTCCTTCTCGTACATCTTGTAGGCGAAGTCCCACTCGGCGCTACCTCCAGACTTGATGGCCTCACAATACACTGTAGGTCTCAGGATTGGAGGTATCCTGTGAAACAGTTTTATGTTATGACACTTCTTTTGTATTATTACAATCACATAGTCTCAACATCGTCCATAAATCTGATACCATGGGATATTAAAATATTATCTGAATTTTTTAGATGTTTCCTAAATTTAAATTTAAGGCTTCCGATTGACTGAAACCAGAACAGCAGCTCTTTTATACTATAAGTTATATTAAATACACATTTCATTCGAAAAATAACCAACGGAATATGCGAACGGTAAAACTATTTATTTTTTTTTCATTATAAAATACAGATTTCTTTTCAATCTCCTTTGGTCAATTCGGACATCAAATAAAATGTGGATACCCTCAATATTTATTATATGGAATATTTATATTACACACACCAAGAGGCGTTACACATAATTATGTCAACATTGTGTATGATGAATGATTATATTCATCCGATGGACCATGCTCAAATTCCACAATGTTACCATTGGACGTAGTTTCTCAGTCAAATATCGACAAGATTCTAAACACAATTTACAAAAACACCTACGGGTTGTCGTTCTCATTTTCCATGAACTCTTTGTACAGGCGGCGGGCTTCTTCCCTGCATGGTCCATACCCTCTGGTACAAGCTATCGACAAGATAATTTCACGCAAGTATCTGCAACACAGAATAATTAAAAATTAATATAATGATAAATCGGTATTGAAAAACAGTTAATCAAATAGTTAATCAGATGTCGATTAACTGCCGATGCCGATTATATATATAATCTCAACTTTGGATCGTGTTATTGGAAAACTATAACAACTAATGTCTCTTGTCCCTTGTATATTATATTATATTTAAGATGAACCTCATAAATCAAATAAAAAGTATTTATTAACCTTACTGTTAAAATTGTTATAGCCATAAACTGAAACAAAACAAACGATTCTCCATTAAAATATTGCACATGAATTTATTATTTTTGGGCAGTTGATGATACTGATTTGATATAGCACTTTGTACCTACACGGGATGGTGTTCGTTGTCTCCCGTCGTTCCGTTCCAGCCCACATAGTCGTACATTTTTGTGACTGCCCGGTCAAGTACGTAACGCTACAGCATAATACACATTTCTTATAAATTTGTAATATATCGCAATATCGCTGCTTCCTATAAATCATTAAAAGAACCCAGTTCAAACCATGAAACCAAAGATTGGTCTGTAAGCTTTTTTATGAATATTTTTTTATATCTTTTGTATTCTTGAGAATATTTTTTTCAATATCTTTCTCCATGGAATAGAAATATACAACATTACATTTCTTTTTCACAGAGCGGAAATATCTCTTTTTTTCTGATAATATAAAGTAGCACAATCAAGAGTGTCCAGTAATCAGTATAAAATGAAAAATATGGAAATGTAAAATAAGCTTAAGTTAAGGGTCATGGGTATATCTTACCTGCCAACTCTCATACGTTTCTGTGTTATAGAACATTCTGTTGTAGAAATCCACTCGACGATTAAAAGCGTACCAGGGAAGGTATTCTGTTTCATTAATTAAATACTCTGTCGTCTTAATTGCCTCCACCTCGGGTATTTTCTTGGCTCTTTGGAATCATACATTGAATATTGTTTATTGAAAGAACAATAAGTCATAACGGAATTGTAATGCTTGTGTTCTTGTAATCATAATTTACAATAAGATCAAACAACGCAGTCGTTAGAACATATACGACGGGTATAATAACATGCCGTTCACTTATCTGCCATATAATTAACTATGTTACGCCTTTTAAAATTTTTCGACTCTATAGTGAAATAAAACTCGGTAGTTTTTTATTCACATATTATGCATGCATCTCTTGCAGTTCTTAATTAGTTCACTTGTGACATTTTACTTACTTTGCCAACTCCAGGGCATCGTCTATCAATCTGTGTCTGTTCAGCACACTGAAAATCTAAATTTTTTTTCTAGTTGGTTTATGAATATATTTCTCCATTCCACAGCATTTTTTATTCACAGATAGGAAAGGATGAAAGAAGCGATCTAGTGTTAAGAAATAAATAATCATTCCATTTTTCACGACCCTTCCTTCACCTGGTGGACGCATAATACAAAGCCTTACGCTTAATTATGTCATTTGTAGGAGATATGTATATCGCTTGTGCTAAGTATACATTCGCGTGCTTGCCCTACCCCAAGGAGAGAACATTTTAAACACATGACCGGCGCATGTGAGTGAAAAGGGAATTCGTCCACAGGTTAAATCTGTGTTTATAATTTGGAGAGCACAAGCAAAAATAGTATAATTTTTAACATGCAAGGTAAATTATTGAAAGTTGAAATAAGAACTATCTCGTTACATATGACTCCGTTTACCCAGCAAGATAATTTCTAAAAGGCATTGGACACTGGTCACCGTCAACTAGCTTTAATAGTGACATACTGTCCATCCTTTTAAACATAAAAATGTTGCAAGACTTTCTAAGCCTTTAAATTAACTGACCTTATGATCTTGATTAAGTTTTTGTACGATTTTGTCCAACAGCTGATCTTCGTAGTTAACACGGTAGTAGCCCTGAGCCAGATGGTTGACTATGATGAAGTTCTCGTCACCAGCTTTTATTTCTGCAACGTAGCAGGAAAACAATCGTGAAAATTTGGACAAATTGAGAACCATATGCATAAAATACAGTCTCAAAGCACGTAATATGTAAAACTTACCAGAAAGAAAGTAAATTTGCTGGGCTTCTACTCCTAAGCTCCTAAGTGTAAGTAGTTGTATAATACAATTACAAATATAGTTCAGGACTTCAACCTAAATGCATTTCACAACATTGTTTCTTGATGACCTTACACTGTAGGTCCTCTCTCATCAGAAAAGCACTGTGAAGTACGATTAGCTATTGGCAAACAACATATGCGTACAACATATCGATCACACATTCAGTATTATTAACAACATTGCACATCAATACAATTGCTTTTCGGAGTGAAAGAAAAGCTTACTCTGTTATATCAAAGATATTTGGAGATACCTTTATCTGCCCTGTAGAGCCATGTCGTGTTCCACTTGCCGTCTTTTAATTGGTCTTCAGTGGAATAGGTAATGGGGATGTCCCAAGTAAACCTGAAATATCTGCATATTATCATTATCTAAAAAATAATAAAATACTCGTTACCGAATTTCTAGATAAAACTCAACATAAACTAAACGCGCTTCAGGTTATTCAAGGCCACACTTCATTTAATTCAATAATTCAATTAACATGTTACGGGGAAATACTTTCACTTACCTACATACAGACATATACTCAGATACGTTTAACAAGTGACGTAAAGAGAAACATTCGCTTAAATCAATCCGTACCCAAATCTGGATTCGTATCTTGGTTTATTCTCTGGGTCATACATGAAGTGTTCCTGGGACAGGAAGTAGTTTCCGCCCCCTCTGTGACTGACGTGAACCACAGGATACCCCTGCTGGTCTAACCACGTTTGTAAGATCCTGGAAATGTTTCTCTTGCTTGTATCCCAATAAACTTTCCTGTCAGTGACTGCTTGCTAGGAGGAAATGATTTTATCCCAATATGAAGAACGAATATAAAACCCTCAAATTATATTTTATTCAAGTAAAATATCTTTTTTCTACCACTGTGGTGTTTCACTTGTTATTGTGAGAAAGGCCTGGTCCCATACTGGAACGACCCTGGTTTATTCTCCAGTTACTAACATCCGAACATCAAAATACATGGACAAATACCGATAAAAAAACAAGCAAAATAGCAATAAAACATCATTTATACAGGAAAACAATTCATTCTACAAATAAATAATATGATATAAATTATAATAATAATAATAATGAAATATCTCAAACGTTCACAATAATATTTAATCTCTTTTATTATATATGACAGTATATACAGTAGGGTTTAATGCTGACCTGGCATAATATTATTAGAGCGAAACCGCCCAGTACACACCTCTTGTAAAGCATTGTAGAAATCCTCCATCTTCACCGTTTTGTAAGCGTGTCTATTTAAGTATCGCTGGCAAGAAGACAAAAATACAACAACCCTATTCCCAAAACTGTTTAAGTTACTGGAAAGACGAACGCGCTAGCATGAGTACCTTATATTTGCATATTTACATATTTACATACACAAATGTTTGTCATATATTTTTGCTTTATGATTCGGGAGGAAACACGTATATTACTGAGTGATTTAGCATTTCTATAAGCATTTATCAAACAACAAGGAACGGCAACTTGCTCTCTGGGTGAATGAAAATACATAAAGTTTCTTCTGTCGCTTGTAAAAAAAAGCATGGACTTTGCAAGACACAGTCATACAACACATTTCATTATTTATGTCAGATAATTAGCTCATACTCACATTCACAGCCCTCCTGAAGGTATCACTACCCAAAATTTGGCTGATCATTCGAATAAGTGCAGCACCCTAAAATAGCAACAATAGTATCATTCCACAAGCAAGGCACAATTTCTTTCACCAAAGTTTGAAATCAGTTCATTTAAATAAAGATCTTAATTAAAATAATTAAATTGTTCACTTTAACAATAATATCGCAACACATTTTCTATAAACTAATACACCTATATTTCAAAGAAACTCCAAATCAAGAAGCCATGTTAAATGTCACACCATCATAACACAAATGTAGGAATCAAGTATGAAAAAACTCGATTTAATGTATTTATGAAGCTTATATAACGTTCTCGGTTCATGAATGGAGAAGGAACATATACATAACCAGTGCTATTTAAAGCTGTGTTTCCATGTGCGCCTATAGACGTATGTGCGTGAACGATGTTCAGTGATGTTCACGCATATACACCCTTGTGCATATACGCTGACGGACACATGGAAAAACCACAATTACAACATCATGTAGGCAAGTTTTGCACGGATATACGCGTTCATGGAACACCTTGACCATACTTTTAAGTATGTGGGGGCGGCGAAAGTTTTAGAAGCGTCAATGTGGGAAGGAAGCATGACTGGCTGAGAGGTCGAGAAGCCATCCATGTCCATGATCATCATGGTAATAAGGAAAGAATCTTCCTCCTGTATAAGAGAGTAAAAATCTGCATGTGTGTTTCTTTGTACATAAAAAACAATCCAGTGTTTCCATAGTTTAGTTTCTTACACACGTCCACATATACGTATTTATATATGCATGTGAAACAAAAACACTTCAAGAAATATTATGTATGTATAAAATGAAATAAACTCTGCTTCAAATCGAAAGCATATTGATTCATTATAGTATTGAATTTATAAGTTTATTGTTGAATGAATAGTGCTACGGTAGAGCATTGTAGAATCTCACCGCAGTATTGCAGGGATAGTCGTTACCCATTTATTTTTAAATTCGTCCGTTAAATGTTAAAAGACAACGTATCTGAGAATGGAGAAGAACAACAACTGAATGAGTAATGGTTTTCTCACGGTGTCACGGAGTACATCATCCGGAACAAAATAACTGAAGTAGGTAGCAAGCCCCTCGTTAAGAAAAGTGTCATCCCACCAGTCACAAGTCACAAGGTTCCCGAACCACTGAAATAATAATATACATATATCAAATACCTCATAGGGCTAGGTGTGGAAGGTACATACCAGTATCTTAACTTCACCTCCCAACATGAACATGAAGCTTTGTAAATCACTCGATTATAAATCATTTGACATATTGTCTTACTGACATATGTGAGGGCGTTGGTGTAATGGTTAAGGTTCGGGCTCAGAGAGGTCGTGAGTTCGAATCTCGGCCAGACCCCGCTGTGCTTAGACCCTTAGGCAAGGTCCCAACCGAAGTGTGCCTCTGTCCTTCCAGCAATAGATATGGGTACCAGTAAATACTAGGAAGTTAACCAGCGATGGACTAGGGTCCCATCGAGGAGGTGTTTACCCGGGATAAGCTGGTAGGCTCGCGTATAATTGGAAAATATCTTGAAAATGTCATGAGATTCCGTTCAAGTTTGTGTTAGTTATGTTGTCAAACACACTACCACACACACACATGGACAAACGGTGATGAACACATACGGAGGCAACAAAACAGGAGGAAAATATACTGCAGGTGGCAGATACTCAGATATCTTGTAAAATTTCACATATGTAAGTCCTTTCATTTTGCCATTTTACACTCTTTATGAAACGTTTACCCTTGCTAGACTTTGCGTATATTCAGGTCCTCTCAAATGTTTAACCGAAGGTCACGGTAGTATGGTCATATAAAAAAACCATAAGAGGTGGAGAATCCTGGGTTATTTATGCTTTGATTTTAAATACTACTTTGAAATTTTCACACTCTCGACTTATACGCAACAATTAATGGAGATCGATGAAATCAGTATTCAATGACACATACACGCACACATCTGCTATTGCTTCTCGCAGGGTCTGATACTTACGTTATGGATCATCTCATGAGGGATTGTGTTTACGATATTGCGCTTCTCTCTAGTTGTACTGAACCGAGGATTGAACAAAAGGTTGTTGTAGCTGTACATCACTAAACCCCAGTTCTCCATAGCACCATCAACGAATTCAGGAATTCCAACCTGATCTAATGACATCATAGAAATACATGAGACAGATGTCTCATGAAACATCACAAGTTATTAAATATATTTCAAATCAAATGAATTTTTACACAGAAATGTAGGCATATATATATATATATATATATATATATATATATATATATATAAGTGAAACTGTTCCGAATCAAACCTGAAAGGATGCAAATAAATGATGTATATCATTAAGGTGTCATACAAAACAATCTAAATAAATACTAAACAATCAGAACAAATATTTTGCGAATTTTGATCCCTGTAATCATCCGCTTATCTGAAATTGATTCTGTCACGCAATGAGTAAAATAGTACAGGTATAAAAACCCAAACATCCTCTGCGACATAGAGAGTTCAACGCATTACTCCAGTTTTCTTACCTATTTTTCTGAGTGTGTTTGGCATCATGGTGTATTTCTCAAAATACTGAAGAATAGGCACGGTGACGTTAAGAGAGTAGTCAAGATGATCAAGATAGTCCCGCTGACTCCAGTGACGGAACTGCGGAGAAAAGTAATCGTTTATGATGACGAGCTAATAGCGGTAAGAATTACAGTATAAGTCGAAATGACATGTGACAATTTTTTTTCCAGCATCTCGCAAAATATAGTACACACATTTTGTACACCAAGTACAAAGATAAGAGAGTATTCAGTAATTTCTGAAGATTAAAATAAACCTTACTTAAACTTGCCGTATTCATTATCATTTGCCATAAAACATATACATTTGTTATATAAGGAGAATATTTCTACTGTATGGTAATAATCTATAATTTTTCTGAACTCATATTAATCTATTCATGCAAATATGAAAATATATAGCAATATTAAATAATTATGGTTATTTTGTTAATCGATTAACTAAACTGAAAGAAAATCTGCACTCTGATTATTAGAATTACAAATCATTTCTTTAGCGAACTTTATCGATCACTTAACCTAAACTAAATATGTAATACGGGTGAAGGATTGCTGTCTAATCACACGCATACATTATATCTTAAGTGTTGTTTTAGCTTTGGGATTCTGACAAACAACATTAAAGCGACATTTCTGTTCAGATATATTCCTTCACGGGCCACTCTCAGGCGCCCCCTGATGTTTTAATCTGGTACTTCTACTCACCACCGTCCCGCTTCCGGAGGTAGTACTCTTGTGTGAGAAATCCGAGACAGCAAACGCAAGAAGATACGTGGACATCCTGACTGTCTTGTGGTACACGTCCGCCACCCACCCATCTCTAACATTACAATGCAAACAATAACGGTGATGATTATCATGTTATTATCTTCGTAACTAATTAATGTAACACGGCTCAATCTATATTATGATTGACCAGTATTTAATCAATATAATACATTAATATTTGTTGATACTGTCAGAACTGAATAGTTTGTGATGTCGGACACTTTGAGAGAGAGCCTGAGGCCCTGATTCATAGTAATAAACTGCTATCTCCCTGGATACACAATCGTTGTTACTGTAAGGTGGCGCTGCAGTCGCCCATTGAAATAAATAAAGTGAAATATCTCTGGATTAATGTGAATATATGACCCCCCCCCCCCCCCCAAGGACACACTTTTCATCAATCCCGACAGTTCAAAACCAAAGACGGGCATCTCCGAGTCGTGAACGCCGTGTGAAGCCGCAAAGTCTGGTGTGATCATCGTCAGCTTTAACATACATTGATAAAATATGTGATAAGTAGAATTTGAAACTTTTGTCTTATCCGTTGCTTATCAATTTACGAATTATGTTTGCACGTTATAAGTATATTTGCAATAGCCCGTGCAACAAAATGTTCACTTGTCACGGGTGTGTTGTTGTTATAGATTTAAAGATAGTGTTTACCAGTATTTGTTTTATCCATATAATTAATACGGAAGTGTTTTTTTCTAGACCACGGTTTACCTGCTTCCGTTCTGATTTGACTCTCCAAATTCGGCAGACGTATCGGTGGTGTGCTCTTCTAGGACAAGTGTTTTATTTTGCGGGATTATGCCCTATAAAGCTGAATAATTAATAATTTTAATATTACCCCATTATGTGCCTCTGTTTCTTTTGTGCTGCAAGGTCCTCCACGCCTGTGACGCTTTTTCTGGAAGCGCCTGGAGGATTTTCACTATATCGAGGGTCCACTAAAATCCCCATTGATCCCCCGTATTTATTGCAACGCCTCTAAAGGAATGTTCTCCCTCAAAAGGAAGTAAAGCTTTTTAATCCAAAGACCACATGACTCCGCTTTCAATGCGAGGGCTTTTCCGTTTGGTCAACACTGGGCACTGAGTCCATTGATGTGACCACCGTTTGACAAATTTGTTATGGGTTAACACGTATGTTGATTTTTATACATTCAAAAATATCTTTTCATGATAACCATGGTTTCGAAAGTTTGGCTAAGTCATGTGTTTTATGATTTTTTTTTAAAAGAAGCCCCACAAATTATTTATCATACTGGTTGGGGTGGGGGTCACATATATTTGTTAAGATCCGTTGTCTGTGGGGACACATATCACCATTACGTCTTTAAATTGATAACAAACTAGAATCTATAGTTAGGGCGTACAGACTTTTATCAGAATCTCCTATAATATCAGTCATTTGTTCACATGTATGCGTTTCATGTGTGAACACTGTCATGCTTCAGTAACACGAGATCACCTTGCGAGTGTCAGAATATATAAAAACGAATAGATTGCTTCCACACGGGGACAAAGGAATATTCCTTTGTCATAATGGTTTACAAGAAAATATATTATATTACCCCAAAAATGAAATGGACTATTGATATATCTTTAACCTGACCCTCTACAAATGATCAGCAAACACTTTTCGCCTGTCACGCTTTTTCAGGAGGCGACCTGTAATTCCCACTGGACCCCGATTCCATTATATCGCCTGTTAAGGAATTTTACTCTGTCAAAAAGAAGTAATAAATTTAAATTCAAGCGCGGACCACATGTCCACAAGAATCTTTTAATAGGGAGCATTTTTCCATTGAGTGGCACAAAGAGCTGAGACCCTTTACACGATTACCGTTTTATAGGTTTACAGGTATGTTGATTTTTATACATTCAGAAGTATCTTTCCATGATAACCATGGTTTTAATAGTTCGGACAATTTATGTTTTTTTAGTTTTTTTTTCAAAAGGAAGCCCGGGATGGGGGGGGGGGATGATTGCACACACTTCTGAGGAACCTCAATCTCTTGGGAACTTTGAAACCCCCGCCAGAATCTACTAATCATTCATTCGTTTATACATGCACGTTTCATGTAAAACATTGTCATGGTTCAGGAACACAGGTTCACCAGGCGAGTGGCAGAACAGCTGCATACGAATGGGCGGCTTCTACTCGGGGACAAAGGAATAGCCCCTTATAATTATTTCTTTGTGGAATTGTGATTATGGCACTTAAGAAAGAAAAAAATATTTTGGTGATTTCGATCACCTCCAAAAATTTAATAGATTACGGATGCAGTTTTACTCTACCCCTCAACAAATTTCGAGCAAAATCTGTATATTACATTTTTGCGTTAATTTGCTAAAAGACCATGCAACGAACCAAGGCTGAAGTGTTTTCTTTGCTACATGCCTTTATCGAAATTTATCAACCTGCTTTCTTTTCATCTGGGAGAGTTGTCAATTTTGCATCAGACCTGCTTATTCCACGACAATTAACAGTACTTAAATCAAAAATTTAATACTGTTGGAATATTTGTCTGGACCTATCTTTTAACATTGGCAGCTATACGTTTCGTGTACAAGATACTTCAATGACATATGCATGTGTATACAAATAACGCATAATGTGTCTTTTAACATGCCTAAGACTCTACCCTCAACTGACTACACTGAATAAACATCGTGTTTCACGATGTCGCCTGAGCTGCAACTAATACAAAGCATCTTTCATGTAATTTCACGGTAGAATGCTTCTTTATACAATCGTTATATCTACGATATTTCCCAAGCAATGAAGCTGTCGGACCTATGTCGTTTATCCGGGAAAAAAAATTCTCACTTAAAAATTCGTACACCTTGTATATGCTACACGTCTCGATCGAAAATTTATATTTGTGTGATTTCTGGAATAGAATAATTTTTCTGTCTATTTTGATATTTTTGGGGGAGCGTGTTATGGGAGAATTCTAGCAGAAGTAATCTTTATATAAGTAAAAACATGACAAAAGTTCCTGCAAAAGCCTTAGGATTAAAATTTGCGTCGTTTAGTTCCTATCAGCTCATTACAAAAATATATATCAGATAGAGCCGTGGATTTTCCACGGGTGCAGTTAGTTATAAAATTATTAGCAGAGTCTGTTGTATTTGGTATAAAACTAAACTAAGCTTGTGATATTAAAATGCCGACTACAATAAAAAGGGAGAGAGGAGAAGAAATGGTATTTTATCGGGGTGAAGAAATTCAATTTGCGTTTTAGTAAATGATAACTGATTTTTCAAACACTTTCCGTGACACAGAATGATATACAACTTTAATTTTAAAAACACCCATCCGTCCATACAATGCTCCTTGTGGCAGGACGCCCTAGTGATTAAGACTATAGGCAGCAGAAGGTCCCTTGGTCACCCCACGAGTGCCTTAAATGCCGACAGTTTTTAATGAATTCGCTCTAACGTCTTTATGACGGGTTGTGATTAATGCCTAGCCCCATGAATTTAAACCTGAAATCCAGAAGGCTTAATATTAACACCTTTTCATTGTATGATTTTTCGGAAACTTTGGCCAACAGGTCATGATCGATCCTTTAATAACAATCAGTGACGAAGATTTTGCTGCAGATATCGAACATTTTCTACTTCCCTCAGAATTATAATAAAATATGATAAGGCAATATAATTGGCAATATATACGGAAATTTTAAGTGTTTGTATCCAACATTTATGTTACAACAGCAACAAAATATCGAAATGCTTTCAGAATCACCCAGTCATCAATTTGACATGGAGTAAAATTATCTCAGCATCTGTCATTTAATTTTCGTTGCGGAAGCCATTTTTAAAACGAAGAACTTTTATATCACATAGAAGTTAGACTCTCGTTTAGTATTATGTCCACGTGACTGAATCAACCCATCTTGTAGTGATATGCATAATGTCTGGTGGAGAAACGCAAATGCGAAGGAGCTCATGCAAGATTCTTATCGGACATTTACTAACCTGTCTTCCTGACGTAGTATTTCCATGTTAGACAGTGAGGTGTAGCCGGGTTTCCTCACCAGGGTGATGTTGAATGTCGCCTTGAATGTCGGGTTATCAAAGCAGGGGAAGGCTCTCCTAGCCCGTGAAGGCTGGAACTGAGAGGATGCCAGGTACCTGCAGCGAATTGTCAACAGAGTTTATCTATGGTGATATGCCTATATTTGTGATTTGCCTATCAAATAATTTACCTTGTGACATTCAAAAGAACGACAGGGAGGGGAATGCAAAGGGCTTGAAAAGACCGCGATTTTGATATTCACTAGTCTGTTCAGTAAAAAATTGTTTGGAATATGTTTCTGCCTACATATTACTTGTCTTAATCCATTTATCAGACGGCCGACGACCGTTTGGGCTCAGCCTTCGAAATGATTATTTTTCAATCACCTAAGAGAAATATGCAGATAACCCACAGACTTTGCTCTATTTTTTGTAAGGAATATATGAAAAATTCTGATGATAATTAAAACCGTTTTAATAAATTGTTTAAAATCAAACAAAAATGAAAAACATGATAACTATGATGTATATTAAAAAAGTAAGAAATATTTTATCATCGGATTTCATCACGGATGAATGGAGCGTATCATCAGTACGTCTTGGGTATCGAGTTAAGTGTATCGCAATACGTATTGTTCCTGATTAGACAGACCGATGCATCCCCCCCCCCCCCCCATCTAGTTCGCTGTGTATTGTTATTAATCCACTTCGTGTACTAAACACAATATTAACACATTGATCTTCTTAATAAACTCACTTTGTTTGGTCATCTTCTTCAAAGCTTGAGATGTAAAATCCACCTAAATCTGGATGAGCCAAGGTCGCCTGGAATTCTACTCTAAAATAATACGTCTGTCCGACCTTCAGAGAACTCGTGAAGTATAACTTGAAGAACTGTTTTTCTTTATCCTCCTCCCAGCTTGAATAAGGAACACTCACACCGCTTGGACCATTAATGCGGAACTCTATCGTATTTTCATATATCATCAGCAGGGACATGTGAAGGACCAGTATATCTGTAGCTTCGTTACACGTCATCCATATTGCAACATGACCAGGGATTTTGTGACCCGGCTTCGGAGGGTAAAGGTCAGGGGTCAGCTCAACATTGTAGTGTGAGGGTATCAGAGTTTTGTTCAGACGGTACCCCGTCACAACTTCGGGCGAAGGAGACGATGTTTCCTCGTTACATAAACCTAGAGAAGTGATTTAATGATAACATTATATTGCACTTTTACCTTCTAATACATATCATGGCATAATGTGTAATTTACATGATAGGTATATTGTGATCCTGTACTTATAACCGGGCCTACACTTGTCGGCCCGATATCGAAAGTGCAAGTATTTGTCAAAATACATTGCTACTAAAAAATATAGTAGGATGCATCGTGTTTAAAAGTTCCGGGACTAGTATGGTGCATATGTAGACTGGCCCAGTCGACGCAATGGTTCAACTCACAAACAGAGCCATTAAACTTGCTGTTGCTCTATCGCAACGCTTAGAACAGGTACTGCCACCTCGCGGCAAATAATATAACTAAATTTAGTCTGTTTTTCCGACTATTTTAGTGATAAGATCTGGCAATGCGTTACGCCTGATGGTTTATTGAATACCGCATAACTTTACGCATTTAGCAGCAAATGTAAAAAAAGGCAGGGCCAGTGAATATGCAGCAGTAGGCACAGTGATGGTTCTTATATCGCCCACCAGGTGAAATCATTGGGTCAGGCGCCTGTGAAATTATGTCATCGAAATTTACATAGAATTCACAATACGATGGTTTAAAAATGCTTGTAGACTGCACTCACATTCGCCTTCATCTGCCGCAAGCTGTTTGCATTGTTTACACTGGTCGTCTGGGGACAGGGTCGGAGTGACTTCACAGACATCACAGGGAGGACGTCCAAAGTGGACACCGAGACCGACAGCTAACAGGGCGACTACTGCAAGGACGGCAAGCAGGACAGCTCTCTTGGTGCTGACAAAGAAGCCGCCCGGTCTCTGCTGTAAGCCGGACTTGTACAGGCTTGGAATAATCGTCCTAGGTCTAGGTCTTACGCGGTTCTCTTCGATTTCCATGGCTAATCCTTATTCAATATAATTGATTATTATATTACATATTTTTTATATATTTATCGAATCATGACCAACTCTATTCTAGCTTTCAGAGCTTACCCGTACCTAAATAGGTTTCAAGACATTCCAGAGTATGAACACATTCATTAAAGTATATGTAACTTCATTTTGGCTATAAGAGCTTGCCTGGTCGTTACTAGATTTAAGGACGTTCAGATTATTAATACATTTATCGACATGTTATTTACTTCATTCTGTCTCTCAGAGTTGCTCATTCGTTTGTAGATTCCAAAACGTTCCATTTTCTTTTTTTTTGTTGGGGGAAAGTACCCTTCATTTATCCTGATCCATAGACTTGACCGACATTTTAAACTGAGGACTTTATTAACCAGACTTATAAGTTTTTCTGGGTTTCTTTTTCCCTACTTAAACCCTATATCACCGGCACTTATAATGGAAATCTCGATAATGTAAATGTGTTCCTTAAGGGTGCAAGGCAGTCATCCGTTTGGTACACTTGACCTGGTTATTTATTTTTTTATGCAATGTTATAAAATGGTTTATATTTTACCTATTTCTTACATCTACAATATACTAAGGCTGCCTTATTGTTCGCGAATGTTTTAAATTCTCGATATTCGCGAAAATGGAATTGTCGCGAAAATAACACCTAAGTGAATGATAGATCCAATCGTCGAAGTCCAGATGAAAATTAAAGACTGATATTGTGAATAAAAATAGATTTGTATATGAAAAGATAGATATAATGAATCATATTGGTTTTAAAATTTATCTAAGTTGAACAATACTGTGGTTAATGTTGTTAACCATCCCGAAACACTGAAAATGGAAAATCGTGAAATTTTATTCCCGCGAATATGAAGCCAAACACAGTACTTTGTGCTAGTTTACGTGTTATTTTCCCCTGACTAGGTATTGTCAAATGAAATCTTTACCGATGTTAATGACTCACGGGCAACCACTACTTGGTCAATTAGTAATCAGTAAATAGTTGTGTTTAAGATAATCCAAGCAGTGACTCAGTGCCGATGTAGCGATTTCAGATTATCCCCGATTCAGATACCCCCCCCCCCCAACAGTTTGAAGTGTATGAGTCAATTTTTTTTTTTTAAATTGATTACAAATTTAAAATCCCCTTTATTTCAGACGGGTTATTGAAATAATGTATAATTAGTAAAATATATAAGAATTATAAGCAAGAGGATAATATGAACAGTGCGAGGGTAGCCTCAAATTAGGTTCAGATTACCAGCGGGGTAATCTGAAATCGATTTCAGATTACCAGGGCGGTAACCCTAAATGGGGGGGGGGGGGGCTGTATTCATTTCACACCAAGAAGACTATAGATGCAGTGTGAACAAGAATGATAATAGGTAAAGGGTAATCAGTTATTAACAAACTACAGTTAACTGCACAGTAATACAATGTAATGTTATATCCAGGATATTTGTACAATAGATAAAACTCATGATTATTAAAAGATACATGCTATTAGAGTAAAACATTAACTGATCAGTGTATCATTAATCACGTACAAAGCAATTATATACAAAATATATTCAGAGTGAGAGTGTTTAAACAGTGTAAATCAGTAAAATACTCAACTTCCGGTAGTTTTGCGGCGCTACTTACTGGTAATGTCTTCAAATGACAAAATATGAAAATACGCCAGCCCTAGAAAAATTTCATTATGTAGAAAACTGCTGCTCAATGTGTAATCCTAGCTCATGGGCTGTTCAAAGTGTGCGTTATCCTTCGCAAAGATTAGTATCATAACCACGATGGCTTACTATATGCCCTGGTGATATGACATCTGACGAGGGACAACAAAATGGCGGATCCAGAAACTCGAGAACAGAGGGGGGGGGGGGGCGCTAATATCCTGGGTTAGCGGTTGATGGGTATTAAGCAATAAATATATGCAATATTTTATTTATGCAATTTTATATACATAAGTACTATATGCATGATAAATTTTTTGAGGATAACAAAATACAATTTTTTTCAATGAATATATTTCACCTATATGAAAAAAATCTGAGGCCATGTTCATTTCTAAAGTTAATAACAGGTACACGGGGAGGGGTGTTCCCCTCATTGTTATGACCCAGCAGTAATAACGCTAAAGCTCCCTCGTTCACTATAGAAACATTCGGATGCTATCTAAATTACTGGACTGTTCATTAATATCCTAAAATTATGAATTAGAATATAATACACTGTGAATAAATTGAAAATAAATTGAATGAGAAAGATATCTTAAAAATGAAAAGTAATTGGAAATAAATTGGAAAAGAAATAGACAAAATGTGAGATGTTACAGCTAAGGGGGGGGGCGCTCTGGATCCGCCAGAGCCGTCTGCAACAGTTTAATATGACTAACATATCACTGCATCGCCGCATCACAGCGTACATAATCTTCCGTGATGATCTCTCAAAGTTAAGCCAGGATGTCAGTGTCCGCTTTATCCGTCCTCGTCCTGTGTGCGGTTTAGAAACGACGGGACTGAAGATGGGACTGACCCTGTGGTTGACCGCTATGGTGGTCTGTGATAACAGTAAATGTGCAGCAGTATGAATCAAATTCACACGTAAATCGGTATACGTACGCGGATAGATACCATTACACAAGGTTATAAACAATAGCTAGAAGCATCGAATGCAATTGAAAACATGAATTTGCAAAGTTTCCCTCAAACGCATCAAGTTGAAAGAAATATTAATCAGATATCAGTACTTACCTGTAATATCTGAAAATTAAGTCATTTCAGGAATGGGGTTTCACACAGTTTTCTTCAAACACATCAAGCAAATTGTGAAATATATCAATCTTAAGATTTCACTAATTACACGTTATGTCTGGGAATTAAGTCTTTCATTAAATACCTCGGTGAATTAGTTTTTTTTTTCGTGAACTACCTGAGCATGTAACCATAGACCTGGTCTCACAGCCTGTAGCATCATTAACACACACACACACATACACACACACAAACGACCTCATCCGGCTTGATAAAACGTCCAAACAAGATGACCACAGGTCACACGCTTGCCGGAAGTTGAAATGACAGACAGAGGGACAGACTGAGCAAACTGTCAGTTTCGATCAATTGAGTGACTTTCAGAGCGATTGCTGAAAAGTTGAGCCGGTTGAACGATATATATCACACAAAGGAACATGAAGCAGACATAGCTGACAACAACCGACAAACAGGTAGACATAGTGACAAAGTGAAACAAGATTGAGGCCAGATGACTTAACTAAATTATGAAGAAGACGTATAGAAAGAATATAAGCTAAAGTTTATGGAATTAAAGTTAATAGTTTTTGGAGATATGGCTAAAACATGATATGTAGTAGTGGTTCGAGTGCAGCGCCCCCTAGCGGCAAAATCCAGAAAATGAAAAATCTGTTTCGAGATATCAGAATTAGACATGAGATGTACCAGTTTCATAAGGATTCCTTCAAAACTGTGGCCGGTAGAATGCTATATATGTGAGACACAAAAACCAGCAAGTAGACGAATTTTAGTACAACTGACAAACAGACAGACACACTGACAAAGTAACACAAGATTGAGCCTAGATGACTCACCCAGATTATGGAAAAGACCCAGAAGAAGAAAATAAGCTATAGTTTCTGTAACTGAGGTTAATATTTTGGAGATATGGCCGAAAAAATGATAAGTTGGGGAGGTTCGAGTGCAGCGCCCCCTAGCAGCCATATCCGGAAAATAAAAAACAGGTTTCGAGATATTAGTGTAAGACATAACATGTACCAGTTTCAAAAGGATTCCTTCCAAACTGTGGCCTGTAGAATCCTATAGAACCAGCCAGCAGGCGAATTTAAGGACAACTAACAAACAGACGGACACACTGACAAAGTGACAGAAGACTGAGACCAGATGATTACACCAGTCTATGGAGAAGACCCAGAGGAAGAAGCCAAGCTATAGTTTCTGTAACTGAGGTTTATAGTTTTGCAGATATGTCCAAAAATGATATTTTGGAGAGGTTCAAGTGCAGCGCCCCCTAGCGACCATATCCGGAAATAAAAAAAGTACGTTTCCAGATATTAGGCTAACATGTATACACTGTTTTTTCTTCAATTATTGCTCATTAATTTAAAAATTATCTTTAGACTTGTTATTTCCTTACCCGTGCAACAAAATGTTCACCTGTCATGTGTGTGTTGTTGTTATATCTTTGAATTTTAAAACATTTTAGCCAGTATTTATTATATTTAAGAGCCACCCCTGTCGTGTTTGTGATGAAACCGAACTGGTCTTCAAGGTTAATGAAATGAAAAGGTAAAATAAGCTAGTATTCACAATGTGATGAAATAACTTGGAAACTAGAAAGTGATAGACTAGGGTAATCAAAGCCGTAAACATAAGTCACGTCACATGTTAATTCAGCATTGGAAACTTTCAGCAGAGGAAATACTGTGTCCATTATTAATTTTCAGTAACGGCTTCCAAGCGAACGTACACATTCCATGGCTATCCAATGGAACATATACATTTCATTGTTAGCAAAATCCTATACGTTATAATTAGGTGACATGAAATTTTATATTATAGATCGTTAATGAAATGCATTGTACCTGAAAGTCTACGTGTATTGGGGGAAAATAAAGATTGATATGAAAAAGGACTGCACGAGAGTGCTCTTCATATCCCTCTTACCAGAATAAAGTGTGTCATGGTGTCAATGGTGACACACAAGAAATATTCAAGTACAATGTCAAAATATTAATTCAGCCCTTGAAACAAAATAAGCCAAGCTTAAATTTGTCATCCTTCTTTAACCCAATTAATAACTCCTTATACTCCAGTGGAAACAAGTCATTAAACTACAATAGTCCAGGCCATATAGTTTTGCAGATATGTCCAAAAATGATATGTTGGGGAGGTTTAAGTGCAGCGCCTCCTAGCGGCCATATCCGGAAATTGACAAATACTTTTTGAGATATTAGGCTAAGACATAACATGTACCAGTTTCAAAAGGATTCCTTCAAAACTGTGGCCTGTAGAATGCTATATAGGCGAAAAACAGCAAGCAGGCGAATTTGAGGACAACTGACAAACAGACAGACATACTGACAATGTGAAACAAGATTTAGACCAAATGACTTTCCTATGTCATGGAGAAGACCCAGATGAAGAAACCAAGCTATAGTTTCTGTAACTGAGGTTTATAGTTTTTCCGAAAAATGATATGTTGTGGAGGTTCAAGTGCAGCTCCCCTAGCAGCCATATCCGGAAAATGAAAAATACGCTTCTAGATATTAATGTCAGACATAAGATATATCAGTTTCAAAATGATTCCTGCACACTTGTGGAATCTAGTCTATCACTAATCAATATCTCGAAATATCTCCTTTGACGAGATATTGTACAAGATATTGCGAGACTTTTAATATAATCAACTAACACTTATTGAATGCTACCTGATGCAAAAAACTAGACCTCTCTAGCTTTAAAACTGACAAAGTTAGAAAAATAAGACGATTTATTTTTCGAAAATCTTGACTTTTCCCCGGAAATACGTAACCATGGTTACGGCAAATTTGAGTCAGTTACACACCAGAAGAAAGGCCTTGGGGTGACAAATAAAAAACTATGGTTTAAGTGGCTACGACTGTTGGTTACAAAGTTATCGAGCAAAAACGGTATTGCATACTTTTCGTGACCTTGACCTTAGGCCGATGTTGACCAAAAACAATAGGGTTCCAGGGTTATCGGTTGTCAATTAACTCTGTAATTTTGATGTCGATTGCTGCAAAATTGTGGCCAGGAGAGCGGAGACAACAAACAAAACTAGACGACCAGAGGTCGAGCGCTTGCCGGAAGGGAAATGACAGACGGATGGGCAGACGAAACATATTGTGGGTTTTCTATTATTTGAATGACCCTCAGCGTTTGCTGAGAAGTTGTGGCCTGTAAAATGACATATCAGACAAAACAACGAGGAAGCAGACAAAGCTGACCACAAAAGACTAACAGACAGACATACTGACACATCTGTGATAACAGATTACCAGACAAAAGTGCCGATGGTAAAGAAGAGCAAAATTAGCGATAGTTTATGTAGATAAGGTTTATAATTTTGGAGATATGGCCAAAACATGATATGTTGGGGAGGTGAAGGTGCAGCGCCCCCTAGTGGCTATATCCGGAAAATGAAAAATCTGTTTTGAGATATTAGTGTAACACATAAGATGTACCAGTTTTAAAGAATTCCTGAAAAAAAACTGTGGCCTGTAGAATGCTATATATGAGACGCAAGAACTAGCAAGTAGGCGGATTTGAGGACAACTGACAAACAGACAGACACACTGACAAGTCACACAAGATTGAGACCAGATGACATTACTAGGTCATGGCGAAGACTCAGGGAAAGAAAATAAGCCATAGTTTCTGTAATTGAGGCTTTGGGTTTTAGAGATATGGTCAATATAATGATATGTGTGTGAGGGTCAGGTGCAGCGCCACCTAGCGGCCATATCCGGAAAATGAAAAAAAAATTTTGAGATATTTTTGTAAAATATAATATGCATCAGTTTTCAAATGCTTCTTTAAAAACTGTGGCCTGTAGAATGCTATATGCAAGACGCAAGAATCAGCAAGCAGCCAAATTTGAGGACAACTGACAAACAGACGGACACACTGACAAAGTGACACAAGATTGAGACCAGATGACATTATCAGTTTATGGAGAAGACTCAGAGGGAAAAAAATAAGCTATAGTTTATGTAATTGAGGCTTTGGGTTTTAGAGATATGGCCAATGTAATGATATGTGTGTGAGGGTCGTATGCAGCGCCCCCTAGCAGCAATATTCAAAAAATGAAAAAAACATTTCGAGATACTAGTGTAGGACTTATGATATGTCAGTTTCAAAATGATACCTGCAATAATGTGGCCTTTGCGCAAGATGAATGAAATCTCGAAATATCTCTATTCACGAGATATTTTACGAGATACTGCAAGACTTGTAATTAAATCTTGTAGTACTAGTTGAATGCTACCTGATGCGAAAAACTAGATCACTCTAGCTTTAAAACTGACAAAGTTAGAAAAATAAGACCCCTTATTTTCGAATATCATGACTTTTCCCCAAAAATTTGTTACATGGTCACAGCAAATTTGAGTCAGCTCCCACCAGATGACAGGCCTTGGAATGACGATTAAAATGAGCTATTGTTGAAGTAGATACGTCTATTAGTCACAAAGATATGAAGAAAAAACCGTTTTGAGAAGTTTTGATGACCTTGACCTTGACCTTTGACCTATTTTGACCAAAAACAATAGGGCACCTAGAAATTTAATTCTCCATCATCTCTGAAAGTTTCAAGGTGATTGTGGCAAAATTGTGGCCAGGAGAGTCCAGACAAACAAACAGACAAACAGACATACGCAACTGACCAATATGCTTGCCGAAATCTTTGATTCCGGCAAGCAAAAAACAGACAAATGGACATACGGAACTGACTAACATGCTTGCCGAAATCGAAGATTTCCGGCAAGCAATAACACACCTGTGTGATTTTGCGTGCTACGTCGGATAAGACAGCCAATAAAAATTTAAAGAACTATGTTCAGGAATGCTGACGCATACTGGTCTACCAAAGACGATACCGGAAATAGTTGTCTTGTTAGGTCAATGTAATGCTATGATGGGTGATTTCGAATATTATATGAATTATATAACTATAGAATGTGTACATTCTATGGACTTTCTGCAGAATGTACACATTATATCTGCCAAAGATTAAATGCATACAAATCGAGGCCAGGGTAATGGAATATGTGTAATTCCGTTAAACATACGCTGGTATCAATAATCTTGTTGAAAACATACGGATATATACTTGTTTGATAAATATATTCCCTCACATAACATGCTTACATTTTATAAAGTGTAGAAATACACACTGATAACAAAATGTTGAGATGAAATGTAGTTATTGCTTAATAAACTATATCTTTTCACATAATATTTATATTATAATTGACGGTGGTCGGAGTGTACTTTGTCACGGACCTCCTCTATGGCCACGCCACGGATATACATGTTTTCTGGTCTTTAACATGATGCAAAGTGTGTCCTAAGGGGGGTTATTTCCCTTATTTTTCGGAGCTACTGCAGCGCCCTCTGTCGGTAACTACGATTGTTTATCAAGGCAGACATCAGTTTGTTACTATGAATCATGGCCTTGCGGTTTGTGTGGTATCATAACATTTTCCGAGATTCATAGAGTCAAACATTACAAAATAGTAACTTGTTCTTATATCATTAAAAAACACGTGATTCTCTTAATAGGATATATATGTTTATTAGAGCTGTATATACACTGTTTTTCTTCAAAAATTGCTCATTAATTTAAAAATTATCTTTAGACTTATTTCCTTACCCGTGCAACAAAATGTTCACCTGTCCTGTGTGTGTTGTTGTTATATCTTTAAATATTAAAACAATTTAGCCAGTATTTATTATATCAAAGAGCCACCACCTGTCGTGTTTGTGATGAAACCGAACAGGTCTTCAAGGGTAATGAAATGAAAGGGTAAAATAAGCTAGTATTCACAATGTGATGATGGAACGTGGAAACTAGAAAGTGATAGACTTGGGTAATAAAAGCCGTAAACATAAGTCACGTCACATGTTAATTCAGCATTGGAAACATTCAGCAGAGGAAATACTGTCCATTAATAATTTTCAGTACCGGCATCCCTGCGAACGTACACATTCCATGGCTATCCAATGGAACATATACATTCCTTAGTTTGCAAAATCCTATACGATATAATTAGGTTACATGAAATGTTATATTATATATCGTTAATGATATGCATTGTACCTAAACGTCTACGTGTATTGGGGGAAAAACAGATTGATATGAAAAAAAAAACTGCACGAGAGTGTTCTTCATATCCCTCTTACCAGAATAATGTGTGTCATTGGTGACACACAAGAAATAATCAAGTACAATGTAAAAATATCAATTCAGCCCTTGAAACAAAATAAGCCAAGCTTAAATTAGTCATCCTGGTTCAACCCCATTAATAACTCCTTATACTCCAATGTAAACAAGTCATAAAACTACAATAGTCCAGGCCAATAAAATCCATTCCAACGCATTTTCGAACAAGGTCTTAATTTAAAAAAAAAAAAAAACCTTTTCCTACTAATGTATTTACCCAACGCACTGTTCATTTGGAGTCGTATTTTGTTTGTTTCTCCTGAGAGAGAAACCATTCTTATTTTTATCTTGCCAGTCTCAGTCACTATCAAGGTTTTATTCAAATCCTTGGGCGTGAATATAGGGGGGGGGGGGTAAATAACCCCTCGCCACACACTCCTCCTCCCGTGACTATTCGGAGAACATTATTTATATATTGCAAACGAAACAGAGTAACAAATAAAATTAAGGACCTTGGTTCCATTGATGAGTTTACTTTATGAAATATTGCATCTAAACCTGGATTAGAATTAACATATATAATATATATAACATATATAACATATATAATATAATATGAAACATAATACCTTATTTTCTAAAACCTTATTCTTAATTGTAATATATTTGAAATGTGATTAGGTATGTATATTTGAAATGTGTAATACAGACGCTAAAAAGGTATTTATATATCTATACATAATGACGCCACTGCTCAGTTTGCTTGGTCTAAACTTGGCTTGACATGGCCTGAGAGACACTCGCCAGACCATACCGTGTATTAAAATGACAAAATATAACCCAGGGATGGTAGGGGTTCCGAAAGGGGGCTTTGGGTGGAGTAGAGCACCCGGGCCCATGTACACAAAGTGTGCTGTGAACCCTTGTAGACTTTATACACGCCTCCCGCATGCAATTATGGGGAAGAAAAAGATAGCAGGCGCAAATTAGCGATGCTTTATGTTAATAAACGGATATTATTTTTCCCTTTACTTTAGGTCGAGGAAGAGCCCCCCCCCCCCCCCCCTCCTGCTCTCTCTCAAAATCACACTCTGTAACCAGAATATGTCTGTGTGTGACATTTAGTGGCCATGGGGCGATACGGGTGACCACGTCTACGGTGGGTGTGAAAAGTTGAAGCATATGAAGGTGAAGGACAGTACATGCTTACAAATATCCTCATACACACCAGAGGGAAACCACATGGATAGACAGGTAGACATAACACATTTGTTTGTCCATTTTACATCTCTTTACAGTTTTGTTATTTTATTGTGCCATAGCACAAATTAGCAACATTACTAAGGCCCTGGACGTCATTTCCAAAAAAAAAAAGAAAAGTGGGAGCGTCGAATCCGTAGAACAATAGTTGTAAATAAGTTCATAATTTTTTCCATTACAATTTTGAAAAAAAAAGAGTGAACAGAATGTGGGAGAGAGGCATGACATACGGTTATCCCAACCAGGAGGAAATTTAGATCTTCAGTGAAATGTGGGTATTCTTAAAACGATTATACTATTGAGAACTTTATAGAAAAACAATAACATTACATGATATAATCTATAATCCTACAAAATAATTTATGAAATCCTGAAAGTGCTTAAAGGAAACACTGTTATCTGAAGATATACAATATTGTTTTTGGTTAGAGAAACTTAGATACTTTTATCGTATCCATGACCAGGCTTTCACCCTGTGGTATATATTCATGCCACCCTAATATATGAAATATCTAAATGGCCTTCGGAATTAATAGAGCAGACAGGACATTCTTATTAGGGTTGAGTGGTTTGCATGCAATTCATTCGATGTCCGCGCTTCTTCGCCATCAGATGTGTAAGCGCAACCTGGATCCCCGTAAAATCTGTAAGTAATCTAAACTTAGCCAGCACTTTATATATTAAAATAATTTTTAAATAAATACTGTAAATATAAAGTAATGTGACCGGTGAAAATACGTAGTCACCATTGTGCTTCTTACATGGTGACATATGAACTCACCAGGTCATAGTCTTATAGTAATAACTCTAGACAGAAGCGGATCCGGAAGTGGGGTGCAGGGGGCCCGGACCACCTTTTTTTTCATCCGGAGCGACTTTTTTAAGGGTTTCAAACAAACTTTTGTGGACCCCCCTCCTCCTTTCAGAACCTGGGGACCTTTTTATAGGTTTTTCATTAGTCTCCTTTCTTATTCCTGAATACGATTATTTTGCTAGAGAAATGTTTTAAATGCCTTGCCAACGAAAATTCCTATAACGGACCACATTAATGGGTAATATTTGCATTTTGGATACTATAAGGACAGCAGTCTGATTACTTTAGTAAAGAAACCCTAGGGTATCTGTCTCCATGGCACATTGTGTACGACGTTTATTAATATGAAAAAAAGATGTTTACAATTGCCAAGCGATCGCTATGGAAGCCTCCCCTTGCCCCTCAAACCTACTGATTCCCCCAGTTTTCGGTACCCGCAAGTGACCAGTGATAGGTAAAGATCGAGTATGCCATATGTAGATTAAAAATAGTCAAAGACCCTAGATAAATATTATACAAAAAAAATATCTGTGACTTATACTGTGCCCAAAATTTACCCTTTTTAAAACAATCAGCCTACCTGGCGGCTAAAGGACACATGGGCAGAAGTGAGCGATAAAGTAGGATAGAAATAAATATCTGTCATTTTATACCCTGCCAAAAGGTAACATTTTTAAGCAGCCAGACTGGAGAGCTAGCGTTATCAGGGACAGAACAGAGCAATAATTGGGGATCAGTTGTCAAATGTACCTGGCTAGTTGTGGTCAAAAATACTTATCGTATGTCACCTATGACTAATACTGCGCCAGGAGGTCAGCTTTTGAAAATCAGCATATAGGACTTCTAACGAAAAACGGAGGCCAAGAGAAAAATAAAAGGAAAACGTAGTCGATGTAGGGGCACTCAGGGACATAAGAAAGTCCTCCGTAAGAAAATTAGCTAAATATTGATATAGAGATAAACTTGTCTACCCATAAAACCTCCCCTCTCTATGGGGGGATCCTGACAAGCTAAGAGTGGTTTCAATTTGATCGATATGATGTTTTGTTTATAAAATGCGACATTTTGGTTTCTGAAAATATGCAAAACGGACTGATGTATCGTTTTGCTTTCATAAAATTCGAAAAAATAAGACTTTTTTTTTATCTAGTTATGCGATAAAATCATATGATTAAATGTAGTCAGTGAATGGTATATCAACTCTGTTTGATGAAAAATAATATATTTCAAAAGAATTGATGGTGATCCTCGGTAAAAGGGTTACGAATAATCATTATATTAGACTATTTTTCTGTTTATTTAAAATTAAAATCAAACTTTTTATATACCTATTTTTTCCACTAAATATGGCATGCCTACGTTTATTTAAACAAGCCAACATGATGGATCAGGTAAAAGATACTATATTTCAGAATGTTCAAGTTTGAAACATGCGAGTGAGAGTCAAAGCACGACTTTACCTAATGTTGCAAATGTTGCACAGAGATCAAGATATACCTTAAAAACATTTGAATTATCATACTGAACTTTTAAACATGTATTGGACGCTGTTGTTTCCATTACCCTCTCTTAATGTTATTAAGTCTGCTATAATTTCTGAAAATGTAAATCACAAAAAATATGTGGTCATACTTTTAGCAAAGTAACGTTCCGTATGTTATTCTTCTACGTTTTCATATACTTTTCTATTCTTTTCTTTGCTTTTGTTCCTTCTCAGTGGGGGATGGAGGGGGGTTTTCATCTTTTTTCTAGAGCCAGCATCTTCATGTTTTTTTATGTATCCTACATAAATAGTCAGATATGAATCTAATATTGCTGTTAATTTTTATCAACACATCGTATATACATTTCAAAACCGCATTGTCCCGGCTGGACACGCAGGACAAATATCCTACTAAAGCTTTACCAAGGTGGGCCAGCACTGTAAGTAATGGTCTCGTAGTCATGACTCCAGTTTCAACCGATCCATATCTATGATCATGCAAATTAAAAAAAAAGTCAAATCTTCTGCTGGAAAGGTGCGTCTTGTAACATCTTTTTCCAACCTTGCAAAGAACATGCCCTGGGAGAGCATATATTTATGATCATGCAAATTGAAAATCTGTGCAAATCTCCCCACTAGTACGGTTTGTCATGCAGCATCAGTTATTTTTTTTTTTTTGTTTTTTTTGGTAAACGCAGGACCATGTGCTGTGTCGATAAATTCCAACAAGAGCACGGCGAATGGGACAGTATACGCCCGTTGCATATTGAGTGACCCCTGATCTCATGAAATATGTGAATTTGTTGAGAATGCAATTCATGTGAGAAATTGTATTGGTTAATACTCATTAGGAGTTATATGAAAATCTAAAAGATCTTTGGTTAGTCTGGGTGGTGCCGCCAAAGTGTGGTGCTGACCTCATTAAATGCGCATGGATTTTATTGAGAATTTCATTGAGGTGAGAAACTCTTTTGATAAGTATGTATTACGAGTTTCGTGAGAATCCATAGGATTTTTTAAGTCACCACGGTGGCTCTAAAGTACGATGACCTATGACCTCATTAAATATGCATGGAATTTGCTGGAAATCGAAATAACTCGAGATTTTTTATTAATTAACATTTCTGTTGAGTTTTTATCAATATTCATTATATTCCTCATAAACTATCACGGCCACGACACAAAGCATCCTAGTAACCATTGATGTTATTATATATAAGTGGATTTTGGTCTAATCGAACTCGGACGAGACAATCTATTGGTGAGTAGTTATGCCGATTTTTGCGAAGATCCATCAAAGGTGGGTGTAGCATAATACGTCCCGTCATAGACGGGCGTATATAAATGTAGAAAAATCCTCACTATGATTATGAGTAGTTAAGTTTAATTAATAATTAATATATCCATATTATTATTACTTCAGGATAAGCTGGGAGCAACTTAATTCCCAACGATGACTGGCTCTCGTTCAGAGAATGAATCCAAAAATGACGGACGGGGCTGCAAGGCATTTCTCTTGGCCGTCTGTTTCGTGGTTTCTATGACTGTTGTGGGGCTGGCTGTACATTTCACCCGACCCGAGTGTCAAGCATGTGACACCAAAGACATCTGGGAACAATGCAAGGTTCTCGCAGAGGAAAAGGGCGAATGTAAGTAAAATGTAATCGAAATTAATACCTCGATATGCTGCTTTCGGGATCCATATGTATATCAGCTTAGACTGTCCACAAATTTGCACTAGACTTGTATACAAACGCGAATAACAGCACAGTATATAGCTTACAAGAAGTCTATATTTACCGAGCAAACGTATTTAAACAGTCAAGTAAAAACGTACGTGTAAATTAACATAAAATACACATGATTAACGCAGATTTCCATTTAAAATTTCTTTTGAACAGAAAAATTTTATCGGATTTTTGACAAGGGTTCCAAGTAACCCTGACTCGAAGAAGGTGGACTTATGCTCGAACCTCACGGACTCAGACTTGGACTAGAGCAGTCTGCACTCGGACTTGAATGCTGTGGACTCGACTTTATCAGGAACAGGATAATAAAACAAAACACCCTGCATGGACAGGTGAAAATTTTATTGCACAGGGCAAAGAAATAACAGGTCAACTTATGTATGTTGGTGATCTAGGACAAATTAAAAGTACATCTAATATTTACAATACCATTATAAAAAGATAAAATGACGTCTTCCCTTCCTTCCGCCAAAAGTTGTTTATACCCATAACAAACTTATTCTAGAATGAAATTGTGGGAGGGCCGGGCTCACTTGTCTCAACTTTCAAACTCCAATTCATAATTTGCACATTTCAAGGATATACTTTCTCTTTACATTGCATATGCGTATGATTACAAAATATTACTTATTCCATGAATTCTTCTGACAAATCCATATTCATATAGATTGTCTTGAAACGATTCTTATCCAACATATTTTAACGAACTTCGTAAATCTCTTCATTACGTAAATACTAACGCCGCTGGTGCATTTGAAAGCCCGAGTGAACTGTGGGGAAAGGATTTCTTCATCCACAATCCCTAACCAGCTCTAACCCATTTTTAGAGTAGGATTATGCGCAGTTTGGGCGTTACTCCTGTTGCTGCGGTCGGTATTCTTGACTTGCAAGCTGCTTATTTCCAAAAAAAAAAATAAAAACTAAATTCTTTCATTTGAAGGTTTATGTGAAACAAAAGCCCAAACAACAACAACAGTCCCACCAACTTTAGATCCGGAAACAAAAACACCTCTGCTTCGCCTGAACAAAACGCTGATACCAGTCCATTACAACGTGGAACTAAAGCCAGACATCTACCAACCGAACCCGTCATTCACGTTTGACGGCCATGTTGAAATATGGATGAGGTGTGATGACGTTACCGATAGACTGGTACTCCACATGTTTACTTTGACACTCGTAGAGTCCACGATAGAATTCCGTGAGGAGGGGCCTGACGGGAGGAAGCTCGACTACGGACGACCGGAAGAGGATGTCAGCCAACATTTCTTCCTCCTTCATTTGAAAAGTACTCTTAAAGCAGGGTCCATGTATTACTTCAAAACGAAGTTCAAAGGCACACTTAAACAGGATGATATGCTTGGGTTCTATAAGTCAACTTATATACAGAACGGGCAGGAAATGTGAGTTGAGTGATTGATTGAATACTGAATAAGCGTATTAGGTGATGGTGTTTGCTTCATGTTACTGTGTAGATACTGCATCAAACTAACCGCACTGTTTCAAAAATTAAAAAGATGCTAAGAAGCTCAGCTGTGGCATGCAAAATGTGCCACGATATGTGATCTTCGCCTCTCTTAAATTCATGACCTTAATAGCAAATATGTAATCAATGTGTTCGTTTAGAATGGGCTTTTGGTTCACGTATTATGATAGCCTATCAGTGCATTGGTCTTTTCAATTGTCCTTTGGCTTGGTGTTTCTCTTACCACATAGAAAAATGCCAAAAATAAATTCACATTTATGCAGTTATAAAGACTATAAAACACTTCATTAGACATTAATACTTTTTACTTGTTTAAACACACTTTGATGTGGAAATGAATATACCTGTACCCTCCTTTCACTCACAAAGGTACATGGCATCAACACAGTTCCAGCCTTCACAGGCCCGGAGAGCTTTCCCGTGCTTTGATGAACCGTCCTTCAAGTCAACTTTTAATATAACCATCGTCAGAAAACCCACATATGTAGCGTTAGCTAATATGGACCTAATGTACACTGAGGACAGGTTGGTACTTATTTCTCCTGTTTTATAATGTTTTGAAAGTCAAGGAACTACGTGAGCTTGATCGTACTTTTTTTTAATTCTGATTTAATATCTAATTAAGTATTATGTTTAAATTTGATTTTTCTAACGATTATAGAATCCCATTAAAATTTGTAAATTTGGCAATCATGCTAAATTCTGTGGTAAACTTGAAGATGGCTATTTTTATCTTTACTCTTGTCGTTAAGGAGTAATGGGAGTCTTTTCAGTTAGGAGAATGCAAGTGTAACTTTGCCTTAGGGTGTATTTTCACTACGAATCCTTTCGTGCATCTCTTCTCTTTGAGTGATACAGCAGCACAAATTACAAATAAACCATAAGTGGCCAGTCAATCAGGGCTGAAAGTCTTGATCAAGCGAATCGTAGCACTGCTTGAAACTAGCCGATTGTTATGACGAACAAGTTAAACCACTGAAACAGAAAGACTGAAACAGACCATTCTAATGTGTGCTTGACTACTTATACTTAACTATAACATAACCAAATATAAATTCCGTAAAATAAGATAAACATGTGACAAGGACGGCGATTTAGTCGCCGTTGCCTTTCAGAGGACTGTCGTACGCTGCAGTGCCTGACCACGTGACTTTATTTTACAGGACGGTGATTTTGTCGCTGATGTCTTCCAGTCATGCCCTTGTACCTGATCACGTGACTTTAGTTGCAGAGACGGTGGTTTAGTCGTTGATGAATTTCGGTGATGCCCTTGTACCTAATCACGTGACTTTATTTTGTAGAGAAGGTGGTTTCGTCGCTGATATTTTTCAGAAGTCTATAGTGATGCCAGTGTATCTGGTTGCCTTCGCGGTGTCAGATTTTGAGCAAAGAAATAAAACAACCGATGCAGGAACGTTCGTAAGTACCCAGATTATTGTCACTGTTAATATTCCTGATTTGAACGAATTGCGGTATGTAAGTAATATATATGAAAGAGGAAAATCAATATTTATAATGTTAACCAGTTGGTAATATGAATGGTGTTAAAAGCAACAATTTTGTCTGCCCGATTACACATGCTGGGGAACAGTGTGTAACATGGTTCAGAACATGAAATATTCAGAACCCCACGTCACCCTTAAACCTTGGCACGCGCGCATGTGTATATGTGTAAACACACGATTTCATTTAAGTGGCTTGCTGCTGGAAAACATGGTCGGCCACATGGCTGGATGATAACCTTATACAACTTTGATACTTCTATAGCAAATCACCAACATTGAGACACACATCGTGTTTCTCTTTTATTATAAAATCGAATGTAAGGCTTGCAGGTGCGTATTTCTTTATTTGGAGAAAAAATGAAAGTTCCTGATTTTTATTTATGAAACTAAATGATTAAGGACAGGACAGACTGTTCACCCCTGTCGCCCCTGCAGGCTTGACACATTAAATTCCTTCGTATCTCAGGTTCGCCAGTGGGGTCGCAGGGACTATGTAGATCACCTAGACCTTACTTTGAACTACACGGGACAAATGTTGGAAGCATTTGAGGATTACACGGGGATCCCTCACCAACTAGCGAAGACAGGTCTGTCACGGTGATCATGACACACATCTCTTGTTGTGTTAACAAATCAGCCATTTCCGTTACTCATGATCCTCAAGCCAGTACGATGTTATATGACCTGGAAATCTGTACAATACTGTTTTCCCTTATTGTCTAACGCTGTGATGTTTCGTGTTAGGGCAAGTCTCATGTCCCTGAAAATCTGTTTTACAGTGAACGCAAGGTGCATGTCACGTGATGTCAGTGATGTCACGTCTTTCTATTCGTAACTATGTGTATGTATGTAATAAGACATACTCAACACGAACCATGACTGACCGCTGTCCAATATTTCTGAGCTTACATTATACGCTCACATTGTCGCCGATCAAATCGTTTTCAGAAGCGGATCGAGGGGGGGGGGGTCCAGGCGGTCCGGACTCACCCCACCCCCCTTTTCATCAGAAACAACTTTTTTAAGGGCTTCAGACCAAATTATGCAGCTTGGACCCCCCTTTTCCAGACCTGGGGACCTTTTTGGGGGGGTTTCATGAGTCCTCCTGGGTTGGACACCCCCCTTTTCCCTAATCCTAGATCCGCCCCTGGTTTTAACTTAATAATTTCCTCGTAATCAGCGAATCCGTAAGTCCAACTATGTTTTCAAATAGGATATCTATCATAACGGTCAAAGGTAAGAGTAAGCAGACTCGTGAATTTCTTAAAAATAACCAACAGGGTACCTTTTAAATCTGCTTAAATATTTATACACTAGAAAAGCACTCAGAGAGAGAAGACCTCAGCCAATTACACCTCATATGGCATATTACGAAATGCGAAAGTTTTTTTCTTAAAAAAAATTCCTGGGGCCAGATGGTGATCCAAGTCATACACCCCAACAATTTAAATGAGTTGTTCTTTCTATCATTGTCGAGTTATCCTAAAAATGTCATAAAAAACCGCTGATAACTTTTTGAGTAATTTTGCTAAAAGATTAAAAAAAAACAACGCCGACAAAAACATAACCTCCTTGGCGGAGATAATTAGCACATGTTGTGTCACCTCATAACCGTAAGAGCACAGATCCTTGAAATCATCAGTAACACTTGTTTAAAACCGCACGGTCACATGTTATCGATAAATAACCCAGTTAATAAATAGGATTTGGGTTTAAACAAGTACAGATGATTTCATGGGCCTGTGGGAAAAGCCCGCAGACCAGGAAAATACACAATTCAGTTATAGGAATAATCCAATCACTTAAAACATTGCGATAATCATGGTGTTTGATGTTTCAATTCCTATTTGTTTGGAAGGGAGTGTGTAAACTCCGGTGTAAGCGCCAATATTGTTCCACATCGTACAAATACCAAACCAAGACTAAATCATACATGAAGACGAAGAAAGAATACTATGTTTAACACTTTCGAACAGACCTATGAAGAATCTGTTACTCTGAAGACGTACCAATTTATACAAAGCACGTCTTATTGTTTAATATCAGATACGACACAGTTGATTTCCATAAATAGTAAATAGACACAAAAAGTATATGCAAATGCAGTTTCAACAAACCAAACGCCGTATGAAAAACAAATTGGAAAGAATTCGAGATAAATAAGGCAAGAGAACACTTGGTTCTTGTGGAATTATAATGGTCATTTTTTACAAATACTGTTTACAGATCAGATTGCTGTCCCACAATATACCGCCGGGGCCATGGAGAACTGGGGTTTAATTGTCTACAACGAGGATTATTTTTATTACAATCCGAAATTCAGCTCCACGTCGGACAAATCACGGATACTCAATATAGTTGCACACGAACTTGCTCACCAGGTAAGATTCCCCAATCTTACACGTCTCTTAATAAATCTCTGACTCAGACTGTTTACCACTTATAAATTTTCTAATTATATGAAATAAGATAAATTTCCACACTTTGAAGAAAACTAATGAATAAAATTGATTAAAATCGATTTTCATGTTAGACAAAAAAAAGTAAAACCAAAGATTATATTTACATTTCCATGTGTTCGAACACACTATAATGAAATTTTTAAAGAAAAAATATTGTTTCTGAAAAGATAAAGAACTTTGAATAATTTCTTCCAGTGGTTCGGAAACTTAGTCACATGTGCCTGGTGGGATGACACATTCCTAAACGAGGCAATGGCGTCATACTTTGAAGTGTTCGGGGCAGAGTCAATCTATCCCAAATGGGACATGGTATGTTATGTTCGGAAGAGTTTTGTACCTGAATGTTTCTGTTATGTATATCTATGTGTTTCTGTATGTGTTATTTGCTGGGGGAGCTACTGCATTATAGCGAAGGTATATAGCACATGTGGAGTTATTTTTTTATATATTCCTTAATCAGAGAAAGGACATGTTTCAGGATGTGTAGTGGGAGACAACAAAATTAATCCCCACCGGAATCAGAATTACTTGTGTACACAAAGCCACGTTCCTCTCAGTAAACTGAATTGCAGAGCAAGCACTGGTCCTAAATCCTCACAATGAGCGACTTGAACATGAGGTCAAAGGATTCGCCCTGTATTACAATGGAGCAGAAGCCTTTGAGTGAAACAAAATTGATTACGCTGATTCAGATTTCTTTCACGTTTTAAGTAAAAACACATATGATGATAACACAGATAATGAATTGTTCCTTTGATTTGTTCCATGACCTCCTGAAAATTTCATCAAACCTCTTGATTTTTAAAAAGTAAAGTCGCTATCAGACAAACCAACAAACGAATCAAAGAGAGAAAAAACACCATAAACCTTCGCCTCCTGTCAGAAACTCATGTAATTATGTTTCAGGCCCAGAGCAGTCCAGTGATTCTGTCTACATATGTTCTTTTCGTTTGTTTTAATATTAGCTCAGAATATTTACCTATATTTTACCATCACAGTATTAGATATTGTGTAACCGTTGCAGGTATGCTGACATTAACGATTTTAGTCAAATATTTGAATTAATTAAAACATCTTAAAATCAAAATAAAATCAGTAAGTTTCAGGAAACCCACACTTTCCATATAGCATATTAAAATGCTAATATGAAATGACAAGAACAGCATGTTGCATTAAGGGAGGGGGATGCCGGATGTTCTGTTGTTTACTTATACAGGAAGAAGCCCTTCTCCGGAAGCTCCTGAGTGCAATGTTAACGGACAGCTACAGCTTTGTCAAACCGATACGCCGCGCTGATCTTAAATATCAGGAAGAAATCTTGAAAGTCTTTAACCGAATTACATACCATAAGGTACGTATATTGCCAAACAGATTATGATAACTTCAACTTTGATCAGGGGTGTCAATTCATGGGGGATGGGGTTATAAATCCCCATTTTTAAGCGGGGGGGGGGGGGCTTAATCCCCCCTGCCATTCAGAAAACAAAATGATAATATTAGAAATTAAATATTTTGATAATTACGATTATAGACTCATTTTATATTATTTCAGAATTTACTGTTTACTTCATTGTTATATTCATGTATTTGAAATGTATTACGCATTTACACAGTAAAAGGTGTATAATATATATATATATATATATATATATATATATATATATTAAGGGTTATAGCTAGACAAATTTGAATGTCGGCTAAATTTTTGGTCTAATCACAAAGGAGATT
Source organism: Sipunculus nudus (assembly GCA_026874595.1). NCBI lineage: Eukaryota > Metazoa > Annelida > Sipuncula > Golfingiida > Sipunculidae > Sipunculus > Sipunculus nudus. The sequence goes on along the minus strand of CM049314.1, from coordinate 12,951,685 downwards.
CCAAGGTTTTCCCCATTTTATCATGTATTAATTATGATAATGTCAAGTACATGTATTTACATTAGCTGCACACATTCGGTTTCGGAATATGTAAGCTTTATACTCTCGTAGATCTAAGTGTTTATTACTGTTTATTAATAATTGTTTTGGTTCTCGATTGATTCATTTTTGTAAACATGCCTATGTGGTACAAATATTAGGCTATTTGGGGTAATAAATAACAAAAAATTCATTGCGGGTAGCTTTTTATTTTTTTGACGATTTTTGTCGGTGGGTTGCAAATGCTAGCTTCGTGCCAGCCGACAGAACCCCATACATCATACGAAATAAACGATCAACGCCTTGGGAATACAAATAAATGCAGAAATGTGTGATATTACATGAAAGCAGCTAATGAATTGCCAGACCAAATGCAAAAGAACGTGGGCAGAGGCCAAGGGTCATTAACAATAGATGTTTTAATATTCAGTAGCCTATTCTGTAAATCAGGTTAATAAAAAGAGTTTGAAAACTGTTTCTGGTATATTACGAATCTTTAATCGTTTATCAAACGGTAAAATGTGCGTATCCTTTTAATGAATACCTATCCACACCAAACGAGAACAGTGCAGCCTATACTTAGGTTTTCGCTTAAGTCTGTGAAAAGGTAAAATAGGCTTATGCCCGCCAGAAATAGCGTGATATATTAAATTAAAATATTTATTCAGCTGCATGTGTTTATTATGTGGTCTTATCTATTTATTTAATATCCAACATAAATGCCGATCATAATCAGATATGATACATATTAAAAACAGTAAGAAACGGAGCATTTATTCAGAACTTGATATATAAAGGAGAATGGAGCGTAACGATACTCATCCCTGTTGGTTAATTTAGTTTATTATGCTTTTAAATATATTAACGAATCTATTGTGCTGTATTTTAGGGAGCTGCTGTGATGCGGATGATAGCATACTTCTTGTCTCATGACACCTTCAAGAGAGCACTGCAGGTGAGTTTGTTTATATGCATATCACCAACTGTTCATTTCTGTACATTTTAATGCAAAATGTATTGTCACTGTGTCAGCAATGCTGCTCAAAAACCATCATCCAAGTTCATTATATTTCCCTTGATATATTTCATATATTTCATAATATTCTTTCTCTCAGCAATACCTCAGGGACAACGCTTACAAGACCGTGACATACGAGGACCTGTTCTACGCCTTGGAAAAGGTAACCCGTTAGACTTTCTGTCTTTTGCAGATATCAGATGAAATGAATATAAAACAACTTTAATTAGGGCCTTAACTGTAAAACTCAGCTTTATATATATATGGTTTGATATTTCAGTAAAGGTATGATTGGAGTTTGCTCTATTCTCGAGACGGCCAAGGGATTTGTTCTTCACGACACTCACTAATTAGGGAGTTCTGCTTAGTACTACTCAGCATCCGCATACCCCAGGCTACGCTTTCACAGACCTTGATTCAACGAGCCGTTCTGGCTTCTATTTTATGAATAATGAACAAGGCAGTTGAACCAATCAAATGAATCGTTCGTTGGTTCTACGTTTATAGGACGTGAAATGTTTTGATCAGACGTTTAGCATTGCCGGAAATAGGTCGATAATAAACCCAGTAACATACTATAAGCCTCGCCAATTTCGGAAACATTGTGTTCTTGTTCAGGCGACGTGTGAACTGTTAATTGTTTGCATTTTGCTCGTTGGATTTGATTGGCAGTTGTGATTTTAGCCCTCCCACTTGCAGGCTTCTTCATTTTTAGCGAATCTGTGAGCTAATGCGATGGTGTGGCGTTGTCCGTCGTCCGTCGTCTGTACTCAGTGTAGCTAGATGCAGGTCAAGAGTTCATTCAGTGCAGTAACTTGAGCCAGCGATTTGTCACAGTTCACTCGGGTCAACTTCCTTTCTCACCTAAGCCTGGTCAGACCAGTGCATCAAACTGGAGAAGTTTGATGTATTGGCCTGATAGCTTGACCTATCTTTGCGTTTTTTGATGGCTTTCTCGTTCACAAGACAGGTGTCGCCACCTACGATGACTTTTGCAATGTGTATGTGCCTGCTTATTTCTCCTGAGGAATTTGATATATAAGCCTGAAATTATGCAAATTTGTACATATCGTAAAGCTTTGTCGTATACAAGATTGGTGGCGCCACCTACAGTAATATTTGCAAAGTGTATGTCCCTGCTTATTTCTCAGAGGGGGGGGGGGGGGGGATATCAGCTTGAAATTGGGCATATGTATGCATCTCTGATACCTTCGTCGTATACAAGCCATGCAGGCCTACTTGAAAAGTAATGGCCCAGCACTGAAGCATTATACCTAGTGTATAAACCATTGCACAGGTTCACATTAGGCCTGTAGGCCTTGTTCAGGAAATAGACGTCAGAGAAGATTGCTTCATCAAGGTATTTGAAAGCGTAGCGACAGACTTGGTGGTAGGAGGATGCTGATCTGTTTCTTTTGTGTCGTTCAATCTACATGTATATCATTTCGCATTTCCGTTGCAGCAAGCCCAGCTGGATAACAAAGTCACGTGGGACGAGAAAAAGACCAACCTGTCAATTATTCTGTCCTCATGGATTGACCAACCAGGACACCCCGTGGTGACAATCACTAGCAGGGGAGGAGGGAGGTACAAGGTATCACAAAAACGTTATCTGGTCCACGATTCAAATGACCAGTGAGTAAAGGCTGTATTTCTCTTTTCTATAATAGTTTCTCGCCTATTCTCAGGTAAATAGGGATATATATATATATATATATATATATATAGAGAGAGAGAGAGAGAGAGAGAGAGAGAGAGGGCATTTTCGTCCCATCTGAGTTTAAAGCGTCCCATGCGGAGTTGATATATGTGTCGAAGTTTGAAGGTTTAATGAAAAATTGAATCTTTATTTCGTATTTTATGTAATTATCATATTATTGTATACTTAAAAATCGTGTCATTAAATGGATATTTGTTGTAAGCCTCAGTTATCAACGCGGCGTGTCCACAACTGATCTATTCGGTTGAAGCATCCGGTATTTGGCATTGACTGCTATAAGTTGCTGATCGAATCAAGAATTCGCGTCCCATCGGGCGCCATGGCACTCAGAAACGAGCGTCCGTAAGTGATTTCGAGCTTAACCTCGCGTTCCTGATAGCCCTGTGTATATGTTATAGTAAAGGTGTAAAATCAGTCAATTTGTAAATTGCCTGAAATGTTCAGTCGCTCAGGCACTTTATAAAATGACTGAAATTTTCATGCATTTTACAAATTGACTGAAAAATCAGTCAGTTTATTTGACATATTGACTGAATCGATGTGAAATAGTCTTTTGTTTCACATATCTCATTATTGTGAAACAGACATTGTCATTTAGTATAACTAAAATACACAGACATTGTCATTTAGTATAACTAAAATACACAGACATTGTCATTTAGTATAACCAACTACCTTTAAGTAAACTTCATGCCCGTGTCTTCTTTCTAGACCATTTATTAAGATTAATGATCGGGTAATAACACTAAAATACACAGACGGGTGAGAGGTAACCAGAATTATATAGTTGAAATATGCAGACTATTATCACATAAATAAATATACAAACTATAATTTACAACTCTATTGCTATCTTTGTTTAAGTAAGAACGAGAATCAAGTTAAATGTAATTGATAAAATAAAACACTAAAAGACATTAAAATGTGCAATACTGCGTGAAATGAATGATGTTGATTGTAGAACGTTGAAGTTACATAGATGTTGAAATCAAACACATAATAAAGATATGCTTATAATTCAATTACAAAGGGTTAACCACAATTATATACTGACTATAATCCCCAAACCCCCCAAACACGGAGAGAGGGGGTTAAATCCGCCCACACCCTCCCTTAAAGTGCAAAAGGAAATTGTGCTCCTTAGAAAATCTAATATTTACATCTCAAATGATTGCATAATTATTTCTGCAAGAACTAGAAATAAGCCAGATACTAAACAGCCTCAGATGTCATCTTAACAGCGTACACATTTGCTAATAAGGAACTATATACCTCCACGGAAAGTAAGCTGTTTAGAGAGCACCCCTCGATTTGTCTGGAAAGTTCCACATTTTTTCCATATATATTTTTATGAGGTCACAAACGGGGACCAAAACTCATTCATTATACTTTTGCATCGTTTGCACGAAAGTGAACAGTAGCATTTAAGGTTAACAGTTAAAGAAATGAAATGAATATCTAGTTATCGAACAATTAAGGCCATTGCTTATCCTTTTTTGTAACTCACGGTTTCTTCAGATTTCAATAAAACATGAACAACCTTGTTTTTATCCTGTCTCTTGATTTCAATTTTACAACCATTGACATTGTAATAAATGCATTGAGAAATGTATACACTTTTAGGGATAATTAAACTGAAATCTAAAAAATAAGAAGGTAAATATCACTTTTCCGCATTTTCATTTCAGGTCTTTGTGGTCTATTCCGTTGACATTCACTGGAAAAGAACAGCTGGAACAAAAAGAGTCCAACTTGATATGGCTTACTGAGCGAGAGATAGGTAATGTATGATGGTCTTAAAAGTCCTGCTAAAAATTGCTTACGGAGCGAGAGAAATATGGCGCGGGCTTATCTTAATGGTGGAACTTAATATGGCTGATTGAATGAGAGACAGGTCTTGTTCGTTTATCTTAACCGTCCAACGTAAGCTAACTTACTGAGCGAGAGAAAAATATTGTAGACTCACCATAACGGTCCAGCTTAAAATGGCTTTTCTGACGAGACACAGGTGAGGTAATTGATATCCTAACCTGGTATGGCTCATTGAGCGGGTCATCCGAAGCGTACGCTTACCGTAACTGTGCAACCTTATATGGCTTACTGAGAGAGAGATCTTAACCGTCCACCTTGGCCTAGTTATCTAAATAGTCCAACCTAACGTGGCTTGCTAAAGTAGTAACATATTTCATAGTACAGTAAATCCGTGAAATTACGACCACCAACCGGACCTCGATAAAGTGGTCGCATGGTCACTTCAGGCTACATTAGTTACTGTAATTTTCAAAAGCGAAACGTTTCCAGACAGTTATGTCCTAATAAAAGAGTCAAGACATTTCGTTTGAATCTAGATTGGTCTCCGAACTAATGTTTCATATTACACTTTGAGAAATCCACCAAGCTGTAAAAAAAGATACCCTTACGGTTGTTTACTTATATGTTGAAGGCATGATTGAGGGTTACACTGTTAACGATACATTGATTTTATTTTCTTTTAAGAACTTAACAACCTTGATCCTGACTTCATTGTTGGGAATTATGCATACCAAGGCTTTTACCGAGTGAACTACGACCGAGGGACATGGGAGAAAATTAGTGAACAGCTGAACAACAATCACGAGGTGAGAAACTGTAATCTGACATAGCATATTCATGGTAATCTCAAATTTTTATTTTAAAATTCTTTTAATAAGGAGATTTTATTTGACTCGGCCTTGGATTCCCGTTGACCTGGACTCAAAGAAGGTGGACTCGGACTTGGACTCAGACTCGAGAAGCCTTGACTCGGACTTTGACTCGGACTCGAGTAGCCTTGACTCGGACTTGGACTCGGACTTGAGTTGTCTGGACCCGGACTTGCACTCGGACCTGGATCGTTTAGACTCGACTACATTAGTGGTCGATACTGTATGTACGCCCCATGGATTCTATTACAGAAGAATGGATCACACACATTTCAGCCCTAACACCACACACACATACATATATATGCACTTTTTATGTATATATGAATGTGCACTGACAGCAACTTGGGGTTATTTCGACCTATTGATTCCCGACTGACACAAGTGAAGACTTAAATTCTGCCCTAAGCATTGACTAAATGTATACCCGTAAGCTCACAAAAGCAGTGTATATTTAAAATATCTGGATGTTTGTTACTCTTTTTTTCAGTCCGGAATTTACCTTGTATTACTGTCGTTGCATTTGCTTTATTTAAGCGATTATTATTATTAGGGCCCCGCTTGACAAGCGGTCCCCTACAGTGATCACCGTGTCAGTCCAATATGGCCTCCACAGCCCAATCGCTGATTTTCTTTCGCACGTGATAACTCAACAACAACATACTGCAGCTTTCCCAAATACACGGGGATGATTGGTACCTATGAGGGCTCAAGACCTATGGAATTACAGACTTGTCGGAATTCAAATATGGCCGCCACAGCCCTATTGCTGATTTTCTTTCACGCGCGATAATTCAACAACAACCTGCTACAGCTTTCCCAAATTCACAGGGATGATTGGTACATATGAGGGCTCCAGACCTATTGAATAACAGACCTGTCTGAATTCCAATATGGCCTCCACAGCCTGATCGCTGATTTTCTTTCGTGCGCGATAACTCAACAACAACCTACTGCAGCTTTCCCGAATTCACAGGGATGATCGGTACCTATGAGGGCTCCAAACCTATTGAATTACAGACCTGTCGAAATTCCAATATGGCCGCCACAGCCCAATTGCTGATTTTCTTTCGCACGCGATAACTCAACAACAACATGCTGCAGCTTTCCAAAATTCACAGGGAAGTTTGGTACGTATGAGGGCTCCAGACCTATTGATTTACAGACCTGTCGGAATTCAAATATGGCCGCCACAGCCCTATTCCTGATTTTCTTTCACGCGCGATAATTCAACAACAACCTACTACAGCTTTCCCAAATTCACAGGGATGATTGGTACATATGAGGGCTCCAGATCTATTGAATAACAGACCTGTCTGAATTCCAATATGGCCTCCACAGCCTGATCGCTGATTTTCTTTCGTGCGCGATAACTCAACAACAACCTACTGCAGCTTTCCCGAATTCACAGGGATGATCGGTACCTATGAGGGCTCCAAACCTATTGAATTACAGACCTGTCGAAATTCCAATATGGCCGCCACAGCCCAATTGCTGATTTTCTTTCGCACGCGATAACTCAACAACAACATGCTGCAGCTTTCCAAAATTCACAGGGAAGTTTGGTACGTATGAGGGCTCCAGACCTATTGATTTACAGACCTGTCGGAATTCAAATATGGCCGCCACAGCCCTATTCCTGATTTTCTTTCACGTGCGATAATTCAACAACAATCTACTACAGCTTTCCCAAATTCACAGGGATGATTGGTACATATGAGGGCTCCAGATCTATTGAATAACAGACCTGTCTGAATTCCAATATGGCCTCCACAGCCTGATCGCTGATTTTCTTTCGTGCGCGATAACTCAACAACAACCTACTGCAGCTTTCCCGAATTCACAGGGATGATCGGTACCTATGAGGGCTCCAAACCTATTGAATTACAGACCTGTCGGAATTACAATATGCCCGCCACAGCCCAATTGCTGATTTTCTTTTGTTTGCGATAACTCAACAACAACCTCCTGCAGCTTTCCTAAATTCACAGGGATGTGAATTGTTACAGTACCTGTAAGGGCTCCTGACCTTAGAATTACAGTTCTGTTGGAATTTCAATATGGTCGCCACTGTCCAATTGCTGATTATCTTTCGTGCGTGATAACTAAACAACAATAGACTTAAGCATTTCCAAATTTACAGGGATCATTGGTCACTATGAGGGCTCCAGACCTATTTAATTACAGACTTGCTTAAAATCAAATATGGCTAACAGTCTACGTTTGGTGATTTTCTATTGCACACATTATTTCAGACATATCTTCTTTAATCCAGTATGATTTTTTCCCTCATGCATATTGATAAAAATCTGTCTCTGTTTGTGATATATTTGAATTTAACTTAAATTTTCACTCATATGTAAACTAGTCCAGCACTAGAAGAAACGCAGGGCCATCTGAAGACCATTGTTCGACCACATCTAGTTATCATTATTATTATTATTATTATTATTATTATTACTATGATTAATATTATTATTATTTTATTATAATTGTTTTTCTTATTATTATCAATATTTTCAGATGATCCACAAATTCACGAGAGGAAAATTGATGTATGATGCTGAAACCTTTGTACGGTAATTATAAAATATTAATCGCACAGAGAGAGAGAGAGAGAGAGAGAGAGAGAGAGAGAGAGACAGACAGAGACAGAGGGAGAGAGAGAGAAGTCACGTAAATTTCCTTTTAAATCACATTCATTTATTGAAATCATAAAATAACAATGATGTCATGTATAAGTTATTTACGGTGTTTTTGCTCTGTAAGGTTATAAAAGAAACTAAAGCATAAGGAAACTTAACCATTGAATATGTGTTAAGTTTTGTGCTTTTAAACTTTTACAATTTTATCCATTTTATGCTTATACCATGCAGCAACAAGCAAGGGGGAATGACGGAATTGGATTTCTTGAGATTAACCGAATATCTACAAAGCGAAACCGAATGGCTTCCCTGGTTAATCGCCATGATCAAGTTTGCAGAATACGAAGAATATTTCTTCAACACGGAAACCTATGATGACTGGCACGTAAGGATATATTTTATTTGTTATCATACAGCCGTTTGTAAACAAACTAATACATCATAAATTAAAACCAAATTCACCCGTGCTTCTTAACTGAGGTGTGGCTCTGTAGTACATGTTGCGCCATTTTCCGATCTGATTCATCTTAAGATAGGTCTGACTTAATAACCGATCGGATACTGACGGCTCAGCCATGGGTTCGATTAAACAGAAACTGTTCATGGTCGTAAGGGACAAGGTTCACGGCGGGACAATTGATAGTCCGAGGTCAGGTCGTTTCGCTGAGAAGCGACTGTCAAGGTGCCATGCGTTTTAGTTTTGGCGACAACAGTTTCACGGCACTTATTGCCTGAGCAGTAATACAGCTTGTCGGTTGAGTCGATAATGCCAAGATGAGTCAGATTCAATATCCGATCATAATTTATATACCGATGCCTGCATACACCTTTGAATAGAATAAAAGAAAATAAAAGATTAAATAAATGTTCATCCATGATCATCGTATCATACCGATTGTATATTTGATCTACCGGTAAACACCTCTTACTTTGTTGGATCGGCTTAGGTATTCAGTTAGTAACACCCCTCCCTCTCCCAGTGACTGTATATTAAAAACAAATGAAAACATAAATTTATGTCTTTTTTCAAACCACCTCCTCGTAGCCTGTTTCAAATTTGACTTGGACCAGCAAGTTGATTTCCCTCTTTTGTTGCTAAAGTTAACTTTAATGATTGAATGCTATATTATATGTACAGTAGATAATGGTTAAATTATGCTTTATACATTCATCATTTATTCTTGTTAAATTTTTTTTAAATTAATAAATTTAAATTTAAGTCTGTTTTTTTCCTGTTCTTCCTGAAAGGTAAATGGGCTTGATTGGCTGAGCCAATAATGGATTACGGTTATTAGACTATCCCTCCTCGCCATTTTGAAACCTTATTCCAAGATATTGTTTATCGGTAAATTGGTCTTGCCCAACTCAAAGACGTAATCAGGGGCTATATTATGCCTATTCTTTTAAACTAAAAGTTTATTTTGATTTATACAAAAGTTTCCCCAGCAAAACCATCCCAGCACAGTCTCAGTACCTCGCACCCGATTGTGAGCCTAAACACGCGCACACGTGATATCGGAATGCAAAGCCGCTCACATCACAGGTTGCTCTCACTGTGTACACAGCACTATCACTTCACTTGTTTATGCTCAGTGTCCATACATCATCAGTTCTTAGCCGGAGTACACGTTCGCTCTGGATAATATATAAGGCTCCACTCCTATTCTATATGAACTTAGAATCAATGTCTTTCACAGCTGATGTCTCATGGAATCATCCAGCACTAGGTAATTGAATATATCTTCACACAACGATATCCAATACCTCTAAAGTTGCATGTGTAAATAATATCCTTGGCCTGTTACTGAAAGCGCTCACAGCAGATATACATCGCCGAATTACCAGTCCGTCGGCAATTGCGATATCCGCTCTGAATTCAGAGGTATCAACGTGGCCTTCTTCAGGCAGTGCCTGTTTAGGCATATAGACAGCATCACTCAGCTGTCTATGCTCAGATGAACGCAGACTTGCCTCTAGACTGCAGACAATCGTCAGGCTACAACAATCTGGCGCGTTGATCGGGCAATTGTAGCGATTTTCTTCTTAACCACGGCTAATATACTTGCGGACGTCACAAGTCCCTACCGTATTCTGGCCAATCATTTCCCTCTACTATGTCGACTGTCACAAATTACATGCAGGTGTTCGGAGTTTGAAGTCTACAATTAACAATGTTACCATAGGGATCGTCTAGACAGAGCCGCCTCCCACGGTATTAAACTGTACTGAAATTAACATCAAACTAGGCACGTTTGCTCTTTTACCTAAATTCTCACGCTAACATCTAATCATGATATTCTATAATTATGTACAATACATTTATAGAAACAATCATCTGCTTATACCCCTTATTTGGACATGCATTAATATAACTAAGACTCAGTCCTCTGGTGAGAGTGGCCTTGGGATGCACTCGCTGGGTTAATGTTGACGCCTGTGATCGCGCCCGGTCCACTGTTTGTAACACTAGTTCACATGACTAAGCGAGCGGTTTCAGAGCATTATTTTGCTAGGTACAATTTTATAATTTTATTAAAATGTCAAATGGTGGCATCAGTGCCCCAGTGGCATCAGTGCGACAGTAAACGTCATATTTAAGTCATATCATTGTTACTTGTTTGTTTCAGCGTTATTTCATGGACAGAGTGCTCATGAAGCTGTATGATCACATTGGCTGGGACATCCCCGACGACGAGTCACCTTTTTATGCGTGAGAGCATTTTTATGAGTGTACAGTCCACTATAATAAGCAGGACTATAACAGTGTAACGGACAATTGAGACATTGCATCGACAAAGATGAAAAATCAAGCGAATTTATTTCAATTATTGTATTTCAATGTGCAGCTTATAATTGAGACAGGTGTACATGATGTATTAAGCACTGCTATTTAACAAACAAAAATCCCGTGTCCTTTAATTTAATGTACTCCCTGTATCTGAGGAAAAGATTCAATTATTACCTGATCAACTTTAATCCAGGTACATTATAATGTTCATTTTAACATCATATGAGGTCAACCTATTTAGTATATCATCATCTCCAACAGAATATTATGCAATAGTTTATTCTAATCAAATCGAGAATGGAATCGAAAGGCAATTATCAATAAGTTATTTATTGGAAGACACCTTGGCGGACCAGCTAAGTCAGTTCTCGGTTTATGTGTTTTTGTGACGTCACTTGCACATCTTTCAAGTACTTAATTTGATAAATGTTTACCCTATAGTACGGTTATCATATTTATTCCTAAAGTAATATGTTTTTTGCACGATATTCGATATACATGGACAACATATAAAGAACGCCACTAGAATACTACGCACAGAATTTAGCTTCTATTCTTGACTTTTTAGAACTTGTTAAAATATGAAATCTTCTTAACCTTTGGGATGTAAGGGTTTCGGCTTGATTGCTTGAGCTCAGAGAATGATGTTTCTCGAAAGATTACAAAGATAATTTATTATTAATTTTTTTCAACTCTTTTCAACTTTTAATTCCAGTTCACTCAGGACGAACATAGTGAGCGTTGCTTGCCATGGGGGTTATGCGCCTTGCGTCACCAAAGCAAGAGAGCTATACGGGAAGTGGATGGAAAATAAGAACCATAACCCGTCAGTACATATATATCCGTTCTTTATACATCTATCAGTCAAATATAAAATAATCCATGCGCATTCTACATTTGGGGCACCCTTTGATAAGGGCTCGGGGATACGAATCGTAAGCACTGCGAAGACAGCCTCCAGGCGAGAATTTATAACAGGGCAGAGGGTTTGGTGGCAAGTCCAGGTGTTTAGTTTGGTACGAAATCCCTTTTTGGGACCACGCCCGAATCCATAAATTATAGTAGGATTCAAGATTGGCTCGGTTTCTATTAGATGAAATCCTTGACCTGTTTCAGTTGGGGATCCATTGTTATAACCCTGGTAACCATGGCTTTGGAATGTTTTGGGTTTACAAAGGAGGTCAATTTATAGCCAAACCGTTTGACCAAAACCTGTCAACCTGCACATATGGCTCACCGACCAAAAGATGAAGAACCCTATCGATTATTAGGGTACAAGGTCAAAGGTCACGGCCACAGGGCCCACTTCTTCAAAACGCTTGGGGACCTATTTAAAGCCAAACCGTTTGACCAATATCTTTCATCTTGCACATTTGGCTCACCTACTCATGGATGAAGACACCTATCAATTTTGAGTTCACGGGGTCAAAGGTCATGGCCACAGTCCCACTTCTTGAAAAACCCTATGGACCCATTTAAAGCCAAACCGTGTGACCAAAACCTTTCATCTTGCAAATAAGGCTCACTTACCCATGGATCGATGAAGAAACCTATGGATTTTGAGGACACGGGGTCAAATGGTCACGGCCACAGCACTTACTTCATGAAAAAGCTTTTGACCAACACCTGTCAGTTTCATCTTGTTCATACATGGCTCACCCCCCTATGAATGAAGAACCCTATTTAGTTTGAGGTTACAGGAGCAAAGGTCAAGGCCAGAAAGCTTGCCTCCTTAATTCCACACAGTGTAATACACCTATTCTAATGATGCCCCGTGCGAGGGGATGCTCCGCTTTGCGGTGCCTTTGTTTAAGAAACGATATTCCCGAGGAGGACGCAATAACGTAGCACAGTTCATGTAGTGAAGGACAAATTTATTTCAGTTGTTTTCAATTGCATAAATATGATGAATTGGGGACGATGGTTCCTCTTCATTTTATATTAAAACTTTATAATTAAACAATATAATATTATCACCCCGCAAAAAAGTTATTTTCTATCTTAAATTTCTATTCATTTTTAGCATACACCCGGACCTGCGACCCGTGGTCTACTGTCATGGGATACAATCTGGCGGTAGTGAGGAATGGAACTTTGCTTTTGAGATGTACAACAGAAATTATACGGAATACATCTCCTATGAGAAGTACAACCTTCGGAAGGCGCTTCGTTGTACAAGAAAACAATGGATAATGAAAAAGTGATTATAGAATAATATACTGTATGCATTATTTTTAGCTCAGCTGACTGAAAGTAATTGAGGTATATATAGCAAAAATGGCGCTTCGTCCGTCGTCCGTCTGGCCGTCCGTTAACAGACTACAAATCGTAACCGCAGCACACAGAAACCTCTAAGTGAACATCAAGGAAGATTAAATTAATTATACGATTTCATTGTATTTTTGAGTTTAGATTTCACCTTGTGTCTTGAAAGCTTGTATGTCTTTTGATCATGATTGGTTTTATCAGTTCCTGAAAAACTTGTGGAGCCACGTTTTTGCTATTTTTGCTAACGATTACAATTACTTTGCTTTAAATATAAAAGTAGAACCTTTAATAGGATATCTGAGGTCACAAGAGTAACCATTTTTCATTATAGTCTACCACCGGTACGCGTATGTAAACGGTCCAATATATGCCATTATGTTAATCTCATCTGAACATGAGGTCTAAATCTAATTTTTTTTCATGGAAAAAAGCGAACCAATAACCTCCATTGTCATCTATTTTTAAAGAATTTGAACAACTTACTATATAAACATATAGCTGGTAGGTTCACCATTTGTAGCCAATGACTTGATGTGCTTTTTGTTGAGGCCACAAAAATAGATGTTTGCACACGCCAAACATGTTATAGGTTAATTAGTGCTGCCCTCTGCGGGTAATAATGTAAATAATTCTACAAATATTTTTAAATGACTAACTTGCGTGGTGATGATATATTATTTCGTCACTTTCAGATACTTACAGTTTGGACTGCGAACTGATGAAACCTCCATTATCGAAGATATCGCAAAACAGCCACTGGGTCAAGACCTTCTGTGGGATCTGCTCTTGACCAAGCAAATGAAGCCGACTTCCAGGTAAAACCTCATGACTAACATAGCAAGGTACCGTATTTCCTCGGTCTGACGCCGGGCCTTAAATAGTCGCCTGCCTTGTTTAGTATCCAGGGTAAAACAATGTCTCAGAAAAATAAACGCTGGCCTTAAATATATGCCAGTCCTGTGCTGAGGCAGGTTGTCAAACTAGTTTCCATTGTTTGCCGCCACATGTACCTTCCTGTCACTATAATGTGTGCATTTCCCGGTCAAACTGATATCTGAAAGAACTCATCATTAACTTAACCAATCAGGAGAATAATCAGAAAACATTTATACTTATCTAACTGTTAAAATATGATATTTGACTTCAATTGAAAATATTACGTATGATAATAAAATGAATAATGTTTACTTTACATATTCAGTGTCTTACGTGCCCTGACCGAGACGTACTCCACACCTGACTATCTACGGAAGGTGAGTGTTTAATGTATGCAATATAAAATCATCTGGAATCACTGGTAAAAGTTGTGATCCATTTCCTGGTTGGCATTTTATGGTATGCGGCCATTGATGCGTTTATCATGTTTAATATAATACATAAATACATATATAACTAGAATACGGGTAGTCGACAAGCGACTACTTGTATCCGCCTAAATCAGAGTGGAACGGGTGAAGTGTTGCATATTAGCATGGATGTCATCAGCCAAATTGTGTATGTAGGTTGCGCTACCTACCAAAAAAATCCAGAAAGCCGTCCAAGTTGTATACATATACAAAATTTAAGGCAGATAAGTCAAACCACTACATGTATATAAGTGATTTTTGCCCTTGGCAGACAAACAGATGGACGCTGTGCAAAAAAGGGTTTCAGGTGGCGCCACCAGTTTAGAGTATGATAAAGAGCTATGTGAGAACTATACACATGCAAAACTTTGCCCCAATCGGTCAAACGGTTCCCAAGATATGAGCTTGGATATCTGCTGCATAAACTAGAATGCAGGTGGCGCCACCTGTCATAAAATCAAGAGAGCTGTCGGGGATGTATAAACTTGCCAAATTTTAGGCAGATATGTCAAACCACTGCCGAGATATGAGTGATTTTATCCCATGGCAGACAAACAGACGGGAGCTGTGCAAACATGGCTGCAGGTGGCGCCACCAGTTTTGCGTATGATAAAGAGCTATGTGAGATTTATACACATGCAAAATTTTGGCCCAATCAGTCAAACGGTTCCCTAGATATGAGTTTGGATTTCTGCAGCGTAAACTTGATTGTAGGTGGCGCCACCTGTCATAAAATCAGAAAAGCTATCCAGGATGTATAAGCATGCCGAATTTCAGGTGAATTAGTCAAACCACTGCAGAGATATGAGTGATTTTAACCCAAGGCAGACGAACAGATGGACACTGTGCAAACATGGTTGCAGATGGCGCCACCATTTTTTGTGTATGTTATAAAGCTCCCCAAGGGCTACATTTGTGCAAAAAAATTTTCCTGATCGGTCAAACGGTTCCTGAGATATGAGCTTGGATGTCTGCAGCGTAAACGTGAATGAAGGTGGCGCCACCTGTCATAAAATCAGAAAAGCTATCCAGGATGTATACGCATGCCAAATTTCAGGTGAATTAGTCAAGTCATTGCAGAGATATGAGTGATTTTAACCCAAGGCAGACAAACAGATGGACACTGTGCAAACATGGTTGCAGGTAGCGCCACCATTTTTGGTGTATGTTATAAAGCTCTCCAAGGGCTTCATTTGTGCAAAAGAATTTTCCTGATCGGTCAAACGGTTCCCGAGATATGAGCTTGGATGTCTGCAGCGTAAACGTGAATGTAGGTGGCGCCACCTGTCATAAAATCAGAAAAGCTATCCAGGATGTTTAAGCATGCGGAATTTCAGGTGAATTAGTCAAGTCACTGCAGAGATATGAGTGATTTTAACCCAAGGCAGACGAACAGATGGACACTGTGCAAACATGGTTGTAGGTGGCGCCACCATTTTTGGTGTATGTTATAAAGCTCTCCGAGGGCTACATTTGTGCAAAAAAATTTTCCTGATCGGTCAAACAGTTCCCGAGATATGTGGGTTTATGTGTGGAAACAGACGCACAAACGGACGCAGAGCGCAGAGGAAAGGTCAGAGGTCAAAACAAAATCGGGGCGCAGCAGTTCACATGTGACCCGAACATAATCCCGGGTTTCGGAAAATTCCGCCCAGCGGTTACGGAGGAGTTCTCCGGACACCTACGCGGCGGCGGCGGCGGCGGCGGCGGCGTGCAGCTGAAAACATAGTATCCGCAAAACTCTGTTTTGGCGGATACAATTATAATTACGTAAACATTTTGCTCAGTGGAAAATATTTGGATATCTCGGATTCGATGTCGGTGTTGCGCATGTCCGATGTTCACACCGCTCCATTTGAAACACAAACCTCACTAGCGTCACAGCTCGATCCGCTTTATATGAACCCTCTGTATGAAATGGTGACAAATGTAAGATTGGTTACAGTCCAAGTCTTATATTTTCATAGAATAAATAGAAAAGGGATAAAGGTAAAATATGAGAGAAATCAACATTAATTTTTTACAACCTCCTTGAAATATCGTTATTCAGTGGCCGGGTACATGTTGTCATTCACCTGATCCACGGTTAATGGTTATATCTATGATACACCATGCATCTGCTAATGGATTTGTTTTGTATATGTCACCATTGACATTTGTATCTCATCCGTGACACTTGAAAAAGTGGGAAATAGACATTTCCTCGGATATTGAGTCTATTGTATGTTACTTAGGTATGTAATTTCATATATTACCAGTTCGAGGTATACGCTGGCCTCCTCGGCGACAGCACCACTGCGGGGATGTTTGAATCTATACGGAGGACAATCAAGCGTAAAATTGATTGGATGAACGAGAACGAGGTACCAATGAGAGCCTGGCTACAGAAGGTCAATGCTAAACAGAGTCACGTGATCCCGCTGAGTCAAGACCAGTCTATCCCAGATATTAACTCGCCAGCAGACTCTGGTTTCTTTATGATGTGAATCTGCATGTGGAGTAAACATTTTTAACTCCTTGTTCCCGTTAATATAAAAGGGATTTAAATATGACGAGCTGATTTCAGTGACTTTCTGTGGCGATGTGATTCAATCCTAATTAATAGGATATAATACTTAGAATGCTTGGTGTGAACTGAAATTATTGAATTGGTAGTGAATAAAAATAGCTGGTCGGTGCGTTTGCGTACACATCCACGCACGGACATGAATATATCCGTTAAAGTTTCTTTGTTGTGGCCTGAACGAGGAACCTTGGCTGATTCTACCTGACTAATCCTTCAGGGAGGAGCCTGTAGGGATGAATCATAAAACGCCTCGTGGATCCTATATACTCGATCCTGTACCCAGTACACACCTTGGTATAGCACCATTGAACTTTGTTGCCTCTCTCCGTGCATTCCCGTTCGTTGACGTTCGTGTGTGTGTGTGTGTTTGTTCACACATTATGATGAATTTTGCCCCTATTCCCGTGTTCAATCGTGCAGACGTAAACTCATAATTGTACGTATTCCTGGAAGTCATTCCTGGATTCGGATCATAATCCGGACCCACACCAAAATCTAATCGTTTCCTCATTGACCTATTCCTCAGGTGCCCTGAAAATTTCATTGGATTCCATTCACGATTTCGTGAATAATGTTGTGAACAAACACGCACGAACGGGAATCAACGCATCTGACGTAGATGTAATCCGCATCAATTATTGCCTCGACATTTTGTAAATATTTTGCTGTGCATATCTCAGTATCTTTAATCATAAATTTGTATTTGATTTGCATATTTGATGTAACACTTTTTTTACATGGAATATGCGTCAGAGTCTTTATGTAAATACATGTTCAGCGTACTGCGTACTGTGAGGTATACAATATGACCGATTCCAGTCTTATGGCATTTTATTTCTTCATATTAAAATCTGGTGTCAATGATTTTGTTTCTTTTGCAAACCTGCTGCGTATAGAAAACATGGTGTACGATATGCATCGGTCCATGGAGAGTGGAAAGGGGCCCCTGTCAGAAATTTGAGTTTAATGAATATAGGCAGTCCATGTATCATGAAGGTTAAACCTTCTAATATAAAACGTGATTCCATGTACCGATAATCATAAGTCAGTGCCAGCTCTTATCATGAAATGTGTCAGTCAGAGAGCTCTTAATTAGTCAATCAGAATTGAGCGTGTTGAGGGCGGACGATTAGAGAAAAAGATACCCCTAGACCCAAGTCCTTTCTTCCATATATATGTATATATATATATATAAAATTATATGGTAAGATTGTTATCACGAAGATGTTGCTTCATTATTCAAATAATTCATAGATAATGAGAACAAAAGTGGACATTATATATTAGTATTTTAAAATCACCAGAATCCAAGTCTATCATTACAGATAAAGAAGTTACACGATAATTGTCATTGATTAAGGCAGGTAAAGGAACCAAAGACGAGGTTTGGCGAGAGGAAAGTATACAACTCATTCTGTTATTACCAAAAGAAGAACCTCTCCGTTAGATATATTTACTACCCATATGCAGGCCATAATTGTATATATTTAACAATCAGGACAATAAACTGGAAAGTTGAGGGGTAAACGCTCGGCTCTCCCCCGCCGTCCACCCGGAAAGGAATCCTGAGTTGGCTATGAGGGTGGGTTGTAGAAGCCCGTCCGGGTGTTCCGCTTCCCCCCAACTTCTTGACACTACGTAGGGGCATCAGCTAAGCCAAGAGAGCCTAGATCATTTGTATAATCCATGTAAAATAAATAAGTTTATAATTTACTATGGTGTAGAGGGTGATGTAGACCACAACATAAACATTGACTCGCGTCCATAAAATGTAATGCGGTCAGCATTTTACAAATACTTTTATACAGAGATATGTTTTGTTAATTACCGTTTAACAATTTTTTTCATGAAATGAAATGTATATAAAACTAGATGACCATGGAGAACTTAGTCTGCGTTCTAAGCATCAAACTGAAGAGCTTAAACGATTGTGCTCTTCGATTTCGGAGGAGTAAAAGACAGGATGAAAGCGCCCCCCCACCCAAGTGACTGGATATTTAACCTAAGATTGCTGATGGTCCCCTCGGAACCATCATCCTTGTCCTAGTGATTATGTGGATGGTCCACTCGGATCCATCCTCCCTGACTCCTTAAATTGTTGATGGTCTCCACAGATCTATCCCTGGTCTCACTTAATGGTTGATGATCCCCATGGATCCATCCTCAATGACTCGTTAAATTGTGGATGGTCCCCACGGATCCATCCTCCCTGACTCACTCAATTGTGGAAGATTTCCATAGATCTATCCTCAGTCTCACTTAATGGTGGATGGTCCCCACGGATCCATCCTCACTGACTAACTAAATTGTAGATGGTCCCCATGGATCCGTCCTCCCCGGCTAGCTAAGTGGTGGATGGTCCCCACAGATCCATCCTCCCTGAATCATTAAATTGTGGATGATCTCCACAGATCTATCCCTGGTCTCACTCAATGTTGGATGGTCCCCACGTATCCATCCTCGCTGACTCGCTTAATTGTGGGTGGTCCCCACAGATCCATCCTCCCTGACTCACTAAATTGTGGATGGTCCCCATGGATCCATCCTCCCTGACTCGCTAAATTGTGGATGATCTCCACAGATCTATCCCCCGTCTCACTTAATGGTGGATGGACCCCAAGCATCCATCCTCACTGACTCGCTAAATTGTAGATGATCCCCGCGGATCCATCCTCCTTAATCATTAAATTGTGGATGATCCCCACAGGACCCTCCTCTATGGCTCACTAGGTTGTGGACGGTTCACATGGATCCATCTTCACTGAATCAAAAATTGTGTATAGTCCCCTAGATACTTTCCCTGTCTCACTAAAATGTGGATGGTCCCCACGGATCCAACCACCCTACTCTAACACCCACATGCATATGAGGAAAGCACGGTCAGTGTTTTGGTATACTTAACACTTGAGAAAAGCATGGTCAGATTCTTGTTGTGCTTAACACTTGAGAAAAGCACAGTCAGATTTTTGTTAGGCTTAACATTTGAGAAAAGCATGGTCAGTTTTTTTTGTTTTGCTCAGAACTTGAGAAAAGCATGGTTAGTTTTTAGGTGTGCTTAACACTTGAGAAAAGCACGGTTGGTTTTAGTTATGCTTAACACTTGAAAAAGCACAATCAGTTTTTGTTATACTTAACACTTGGGGAAAGCACTGTCATTTTTTTTTTTTTTTTGTGCTGTCACTTTTATGTTATGCTTAACACTTGAGAAAAGCACTGTCACTTTTATGTTATGCTTAACACTTGAGAAAAGCACTGTCACTTTATGTTATGCTTAACACTTGAGAAAAGCACTGCAACTTTTATGTTATGCTTAACAATTTAGAAAAACCACGATCAGTTTTTGTCATGCTAACACCTGAGAAAAGCACGGTCAGTTTTTTGTTGTGCTCAACAGTTGAGAAAAGCACAAACAGATTTTTGTTGTGCTTAACACTTGAGAAAAGCACGGTCAGATTTTTTATAGGCTGAACACTTGAGAAAAGCACTGTCACTTTATGTTATGCTTAATACTTGAGATAAGCACTGTAACTTTTATGTTATGCTTAACACTTTAGAAAACCACGACCAGTTTTTGTCATGCTAACACTTGAGAAAAGCACAGTCAGATTTTTGTTGTGCTTAACACTTGAGAAAAGCAGTCAGATTTTTGTTGAGCTTAACACTTGAGAAAAGCACGGTCACTTTTATGTAATGCTTAACACTTGAGAAAAGCACTGTAACTTTTATGTTATGCTTAACACTTGAGAAAAGCACTGTCGCTTTTATGTTATGCTTATCACTTGAAAAAAGCACTGTCACTTTATGTTATGCTTAACACTTGAGAAAAGCACTGTAACTTTTATGTTATGCTTAACACTTTAGAAAACCAAGATGTTTTTGTCATGCTAACACTTGAGAAAAGCACAGTCAGATTTTTGTTGTGCTTAACGCTTAAGAAAAGCACAGTCAGATTTTTTTTGTGCTTAACACTTGAGAAAAGCACAGTAAGATTTTTTATATGCTTAAAACTTGAGAAAGCACGTTCAGATTTTTATATGCTTAACACTTGAGAATAGCACAGTCACTTTTATGTAATGCTTAACACTTGAGAAAAGCACGGTCAGTTTTTTGGTGTGCTTAACACTTGAGAAAAGCATGGTCAGTCTTAAGGTGTGCTTAACACTTGAGAAAAGCACGGTCAGTCTTAAGGTGTGCTTAACACTTGAGAAAAGCACCCTCAGTTTTTAGGTGTGCCTAACACTTGAGAAAAGCACGGTCAGTTTTTAGGTGTGCTTAACACTTGAGAAAAGCACGGTCAGTTTTTAGGTGTGCTTAACACTTGAGAAAAGCACGGTCAGTCTTTAGGTGTGCTTAACACTTGAGAAAAGCACGGTTAGTTTTTAGGTGTGCTTAACACTTGAGAAAAGCACGGTTAGTTTTTAGGTGTGCTTAACACTTGAGAAAAGCACTGTCACTTTTATGTTATGCTTAACACTTGAGAAAAGCACAGTCAGTTTTTAGGTGTGCTTAACACTTGAGAAAAGCACGGTCAGTCTTTTGGTGTGCTTAACACTTGAGAAAAGCACGGTCAGTCTTTTGGTGTGCTTAACACTTGAGAAAAGCACGGTCAGTCTTTAGTTGTGCTTAACACTTGAGAAAAGCACGGTTAGTTTTTAGGTGTGCTTAACACTTGAGAAAAGCACGGTTAGTTTTTAGGTGTGCTTAACACTTGAGAAAAGCAAGGTTAGTTTTTTGTTATGCTTAACACTTGAGAAAAGCACTGTCACTTATTATGTTATGCTTAACACTTGAGAAAGGCACAGTCAGTTTTTAGGTGTGCTTAACACTTGAGAAAAGCACGGTCAGTCTTTTGGTGTGCTTAACACTTGAGAAAAGCACGGTCAGTCTTTAGGTGTGCTTAACACTTGAGAAAAGCACGGTCAGTCTTAAGGTGTGCTTAACACTTGAGAAAAGCAAGGTTAGCCTTTAGTTGTGCTTAACACTTGAGAAAAGCACGGTTAGTTTTTAGGTGTGCTTAACACTTGAGAAAAGCACGGTTAGTTTTTAGGTGTGCTTAACACTTGAGAAAAGCACGGTTAGTTTTTAGGTGATAAATGCTTGAGAAAAGCATGCTGAGTATTTAGGCATGCTTAACAATTGAGAAAAGCACGGTCAGATGTTTGTTATGCTTAACACTTGAGAACAGCACGGTTAGTTTTTTGTTATGCTTAACACTAGAGAAAAGCACAGTCAGTTTTTTGTTATGCTAAACACTTGAGAAAAGCGTGGTCTATATTTAGGTATGTTTAATACTTGTGAAAAGTAGGAGTGATTAATGAATTATAGGCAAGCCATGCTAAACGCTTGAGAAAAACCTGATCAATACTAGCTATGCTTAACAATTGAGAAAAGCATGATCATCATTAACTATGCTCATGATGTTTGATGAAACAGTCAATGGGTATGAAAACATATAAAAAAAAAATATATCTTATCCGCCGTAACGTTATTCAGTACGGTGCTAGCTGACATCGAGATGTTAAAGTCGCAATTTTTGCCGCTTTTCTTTTCCATATGTACCAAAGGGGGGGGGGGGGGGGTTCTAATGAAATTAAACAATAAAAATTTACGTATTTATATTAATATTTCATATATGAAATTTCATGAAAGAATTAAAAAATACCTTTACGGGAAGGTTAAGCTATATGTAAAATAAAAATTACGGAACGCTTCACGAATCTGCATGTTCCAATATTAGTTTTCTTCCAGATAGTACGTTGCTGGTTGTCGTTTTTCCTGACAGATGAATACACTGGTCGCCGTTTCTCTTAGTACTAGTGGTAGATGGTTGCCGAGTCCTGGTTGACGAGTGATCTTGTCCCAGCGCGGGCATGTCTTCTCAAACAATGACCTGGACTGCTATTGGCCGGTACTTACTTCCGGTTTGCAGTGCATTATGGTCGTCCCAAATCATTCTTAATATAATATTTAATGGAGTTTTTAGTCCAGTTAGAATACGGACGGGGATGTATGTAACATATATTAACTAATCGTGACCCTTCTTGTCAAAGTGAGGTTCTCTGTAATCATTATTCAAAATCTAGCGACCTTGAACTTTCGCCCTCTTGTAAGCAGTGCGGCCATATTGGATATTCGCCCTCTCCTAGTTAATTCCGCGTCTTCATGAACTGGTTATACTGCAGATAAAATTAAACTACTTGTTTCAATTGAATCTGCTTATTTAGCAAGGTCCTCACGCTGCCGGCTATGGGTTTCCATACGTTAAGAGTACCAGATTTCCCAGAACACAGTGTTACCTTAATTATCGCCCAGCGCCGCCGTACTAATACCGATGTCCGCCCTCCAAGTATTCTATTTGTCGGGACAGTTTTTAACTCTGATTTTGGTTATCATTGCCTTCTTTTCAACCAGGCAGGTCTTGGGCTTTAAAAATTTGTGAATATACTATAGTTCTGTCCCCCCCCCCGTATCATTTCTTTTTATTGGCGCCCAACACACAAAACACTGATGGTGCGGCGAGCATAAAATTATTATCTGCTTGGGGCAGAGTAATTGTATATATATATATATATATATACATATATATATATATATATATATATATATATATTCATATATATATAAGAAAAACCGTGCTTGTTTTATATATTTTACTTAAACTTTTTCATAGTTTTCCTCCATGTCCACCTAGCTATATTTTGTTTAGACTTTTATATAGTACCCACATGAATCTATCTTTAAATATCCGTGGGAAACAAGGGAGTATTCTGCCCTGTGATATCAAAACACAGTAAGTGGTCAAAAGACAGTAACTGAGATAAGCGTGGCTGCTGAATGTTGAACATATTTTCCATCATTCTGATAATTTTTGTTCATTAACTGAAAAATAAAAACTGTCACTATGGCATGTGTAGACTCTTCAGGCCAGAATAAAAACTAAAACATTGATAAGGCAAGCATAAATGACAACAAGAGGTGGAAGCGGAGGATATAAATTCCATGAATTTGCTTGTTATAATTACGATGTGGATGATGATTTTTTTACGGATTTACGTGCGCGCGTTCAGTACAGTTATATTTTATTGTATATGAATTTTTAATTTGCAATGTTTAGCATACCTTTATTAATATTTCTGTGGCCAGTCCATTAGAAAAAAATTTTGTAATAAAAAGAATTTCCTGAGAAAAAAAGCACAAATTGTTCAAATTGGCATTTGATAACGACGATTGAGTGAAAAAAATGATTTAATTAAACTGTAATCACAGCGTTATAAACAGGAAAACTGCAGTGATTGCCGCCATGAACCTGATCACGTGGCAATAGGTGCTTGTTCATTCAACTTTCGTCATAAGGGACTGGAAAGGGGGTCAGTCACAAGCAAAGCTGAAGAAGATAGGCCGCCCGATGCTTCAAGAAATTAAAGTTGCACGTTTCAGTAGAGGGTCCATGATGCTATACTATAAAACTGATCATGACATTAGTCAATTTCAAGAATCCTTTAGAGTGATAATCCCTCCGTGTATGGCAAAGATTCCAAGAGGAATCGCTGTATCAAAAAAGACTAACAACCTACAAAAGCTTACATCCCACATGCCGGAGAACAGGCGAGCACTTTGGCAAAACCTAACAGCTGCTGATAATATAACTGATCTAATCGATGATCAGTAACTCAACTGTTTCAATGACACTTTTTTCAGCAGTTGTTTTTAGCGAACCTGTCCGTCGTCTGTCGTGCGTCGTTTGTACGTTAACCATAGCTATATCAAAAACATCACCAAATTTTTTGCAAATAATCAGTCATCTGAAAACCTCTATCGGATTTTGATTATTTTTTTTCTAACTGCATTTTCTCAGATTTTATAGGAAAAAGGGTAAAAAAAGCTTTAAAAATCTTCTCCTCCCGAAACTATCCAGCCAAATTGTTCAATATTTTACAGAAATGATCCCTGGGACAATCTCTCTCAAGTTTGTTCGAATGGTTCCAGTTCGGAGATTTTTGGCCGAGTTACAGGAGGTTGAACTTAGTCATCTGTCCAAAAAAGCACACTAAAATTAAAATCTCAGAAACGGCTGGAGATATCATCACCAAATTTTATGCCAATGTTTGCCACATAAGTCTTATCTGAAATTGAGGTATTGGTGGCGCCACCTACATTGATCTGTTTTTTACAAGCAAAAATGTAATTTTAGACTCTTCTAGTTATACACTGTTTTATGATGAAACTGTTAAGCTGATACTGACCTGGCTCTGCCTGGTGTCTAGACAGTATGTCTAGACGTCTAGACACATCGTCTAGACGTCAAGACACATCGTCTAGACGCAGAATGCCCAGATTAGAACTCAACTCAACTATTTGATAAAACGTTGTTTGCTTTTTAGCAAATCTGTGTGCTTAGTGGATTGATGGAAATCATAATGACGAAGGTAGATATGCAGGACATAAGAGGATCAGTATTAAATTTTAAAAAAAGACCTCCATTCATACTCCTTAACTTTGCACAGGTTCGCATAAGGCCTGTAGGCCTTGTTATTTAATTTTATGAATTCAAATAAAATTTGTACTTAACCTGTTATATATTTTATATTTTTGAGTGAGAGTTGGAAATAATTTAAAAAGTGTGATACACAGTGATTGTGTTTGTGAAAGTTTTCGCGTTAGTTACTGTCTTTTGTTCTGAAACATCTCCGCCGACATTTAAACACATTTGAAATCAAAAGACAGTTAGTATAAAAACAGCAAAAATTAACGCTTGTATTAATACTTTTCTCAATTGTTTCAATATCATTAGTTAAAACCTTTCATCCTAGGTATAAATAAGCAATATATAGCCTAAGCACTCTGTTCACAGATTTAGCTCTATCGAAATAGAAAAAAAGGCGTTTTTCTCAGTTTCATCTGAAAGTAGATACTGTGTTTTGAAATCACAGGGCAGTATTGACCACGGGATGGAAACCAGCTGTCCCCGGGTCATCATTAATAATCACTGAGGTGTCCAGCTGGTCGCTAAGGCATGTCTGGCATGTTTGATTTGAGAGGACAGCCCATGTGAGAGCTGGACCAAGCTTCAGTCCAGGGTTGCATGCAAGGCAATGGTGACATCGAATCGCCACAAACTGGTCAACTATAGATATAGAACAGTTTAAGCAACGTTCCGGGAACTCTTTTATATTTACGACAGAGATCGTGGAAATAATACTAACAAGAATAAAAACATTAATAACGAGAATACAAGAGAATTCCTTGTCGATACCAAACTGACAGTATAGCTGCCGCGCCCTCCTTCCCCAGGAATAACCTAGACCAAAACCCAAGCTACTTATGGACCAAATATGCTGCTTAATTAACATCAAGAGTCACGACTAAGGAGTATATATATATATATATATATATATATATATATATATATATATTATAAGGTAGTGTTACCCTCCGATGTAAAGTGCTCTATGGCCTACAGACTAGGCCAGAGCGGTGTATCTCTGAAGAAAAACCACTGAAAATTCACAACAGTCTGTTTTACGGGATGCGACCAGATCATCAGGTGAATGTGGTAAGATTTCTAACCTATATATATATATATATATATATATATATATATATATATATATATATATATATATATATATATATTACGAATATGACTATTATAGTTCATGGACTTGTACTTTAAAAAATCCGTTTTGATATTTTCATAAACATGCAGAATATATAGCTATATATGTGGAATTCTTTCTCATAAATTTATCTTTTATTATATTATCAGTCTGTACAAAGTGATCGGTCCCAGGGCCTCAGAAAGTATGTCGGGAAAATAAACCGGTTGTGGTGGGCATGCGTGGACGTGGGGATTCGATATCAAATTTGTAGGCTCAGGAAGTTCCCTTGATTCAGTGCTCTCAATTACCCTGTTTAACAGGCGGTTACCCACGGACGTCAATATTGGGGGGGGGGGGGGGGGGGGGCGGGGGGGGGGGGGGGATATTTATATCGATCCCCACTATTCGGAAAGAGGAGGATGGTCCATGTAATCATCCCTCCGCCCCCACCCCGCTATTCAGAGGAAAGATTTTATATTTTGCATAGGAAATATATTAATAATTACAATTATAGACTGGTTTCATTTATGAGTTTACTATGAAATATCATATTTATCGTAAACCTAAACAGTTCAGAATTTTCATTTACCGGAAACCTCATATACATATATATATATATGAACCTCATATATTTTCTAAAACCTTATAATTGATTGTGTATATAAACCTTATCAGCACCATTGATAAAACAGAGGATTATGTTTAACTGTTTATCAGGACCACGATCATAATACCAATGTTTACGTGATGCTGAAATCCTAAGCAACACAGTGCGCCACCGTGTGTCACAAAAAAACTCTGCTCAGTGGCGCCATCTGCCTATAAATTCGAAAAGTAAAGTAGATGGCGCCAGGAAGCGGAGATTGGTGGACGTGGTGGCGGGTTGCGGTTTTCAGACGAGTTTATGGGGAAAACTGTGCTGGTAAGATTTATGTAATTATATTCTCCTGTAGCATCATGTTTTCATCTTAAGAAAGGAAACAGGTGACGTGGGGAAATGAATGAAAGTTGCTATAAGATTCATGAAAATTTCAGCCTGTGAGTGTCATGGCCTTGTAACTGTCCTTTGGACTCCCTTCCGAAACGTTCCCGCAGCGTCGAGCCTAGTGCTACAAGGACCTGCCCGCCTCCGGTGTTCACAAGTGAACAGCCGTGTAGCAGCTTTCAAGTAGTGGAGCCCTGGTGTCTCCGAGCACGCAGCACAATCAAACATGCTGTGCAGATTTACCCACGCATAATTAGCCGTTTCAAACTTCTACCACTAGGAGGCGTGCATGTTGGCGAAGATCGCTTCAGTGTTAGAATGAGTATTTATCTTAATTAATTAAAGTTTTTTTCATCAAACTGTTACATTTAATGATGTCCTGAGTGGTTATTTACATGAAATGACCAGTAAGAGATCGTTACTAGCGAAAAAGAGTGAAGAATTCAACCCTTGTTCATGACGCCGCTTCATGTCAGAGTTGGCATGTCAGCATCAACAAGCTTCATTTCACTGATTAAAAGCAGCCAATCCCGGTCACATCAGGAGAAAAAGTATAAATAATCGTATTCTACAAGTGTTGTCCTTCACACTAGTATATGTAAATATGTTGCCCATTGTTATTTTTTAATTATTTTTGTATGATTTATATAGCTTAACTAGGGTTTTGTCAATCATTAATTGTGCAGGGTACCAGTCTAGTCCTGCTATATCTACAGAGATTTAAGGGCTTTTTAGTTACATTTTCACATTTCATGTTCATTAAATTCAGGCTTTTCAATACTTATGCATATAAACACATCAGAGTATATATGTAATGGTATATAAAGTATTTTAATTCTTATATTATACTATATTAAATTATTTTTTTTATTATATTGTTATGATATATTAATGTGTAATAATATAAATATATATATATACATATATATATATATATATATATATATATATATATTAATGTATATATATATATATAATATGTAACTTTTATATGTCAAAAATAAAAAAATAACATACAATTTATATGTAAACAATATATGTCTGTAAATCATATATATATATATATATATATATATATATATAAAAATCATATATAGATGTAAATGTGCTTTATGTTATTCAAAATTCAGTGTGTGTGTGTAAATATACTTTGGTTCTATACAGACAAATTTTACAGTATGCAATCCCAGGCAATAACATGTCTGATCCACTTGAGGGTGGTGGTTACATGGTGGCCAACCTCATTAGCAGCTAGTTAAAATAGCACCAAGTCTAGAGCTATGGCAGACATCAAAGTATCAATGAGGGGTCAATCAGTCATATATAATGTAACAACAGATGTCTGGGCAGGTAGGTGACCAGCTTTTGCTCTATGTTTGCTGCCTCATCATTAGGTCAATAATTGCCAAAACTGAAATGGTTGTACACCACTCAGCTTTGTTAGGCCTGGTCAGTTTATAAATGTGAGATGAATCTCCAATCATGAGTGATATCTTCTGTGACTGAAGCAGCAACATCAACTTGAAAAGCAAGCATTGAAGCAATACTTGGCTGAAAATTCAACATGACCCTTACATAAGAAGAAAAAAAAGGGTAAATGAATTTATTGTCTTATATAACTTTATTTGTATAATCAATCTTAAGTTAATTATTTTCAAAAATAAAGATTACACATAATGTGGTCATATAAAATTATTTAATTATTATATCTTTTATTTGTACACACATAATGAAATTCTAGGGTATTGTAGGATGATACTTAGATTATTTCAAATTCATTACATAAAATGATACTAAAAGATTTGACAAAAAACTTTTTGGTATGAAGAACACTAATGTTTTTATGGGTTTTTAATAGGTGTAGGACTAAAGTACCCCTGGACAAAATGATTCCTTGGGAAAAAGCCACCTACCTTAATGATAAAGAGGACAAAAGCCCCCCCCCCCCTGAAAAAATTATATATATATATATGTATGTAGTGATGTTTTATACATTTTACATTTGTACATATGTGATGTCTTTAACTGCTTAATCCAAAACATTCTTTAAAATTAATTATGCTGAATATGTGTATATTTTGGGTTAGATATCCAAAAGCGGCATCAACTTTTACATCACATAGTTACATTAACAACAATAATTAAGTTATGAGAAAATTCAGCGTTATGAAAAAATAATAAATCTGTGTTTTGATGTATTATTATCCGTGAAAATAATAATGTATATTAGGTGTTGTTATTTATAATGTTGATATCAGGGGACTCATTAATTATGTAAATATACAATAATTTTTGCTATGTTACTTGTGCAGTCTAACAGGTTTTTATTTATGATAAAAAAAGTTATACGTAAAAATGGATGATTATTTTACATTACAGGTAACCAATTTTAAAACAAGAAAAAGAAAAAAAACTTTAAAAAAACTGTACCTGGAGTACCTTGTTCCAGGTACAGGTATTTTAATTCTGGGTATAGGTACAGGTACAAGGTACTTCCTACTCATGACCTGCAGGTACATATACTCTGAAATGTGTATCTAGGTACAGGTACAAGTACCTGGCCCCTACCCTAATAAACATATATTTATATATACACATATATATTGTATATATACATATATATATATATATATATATATTGTGTGTGTGTGTATATATATATATATATATATATATATATATATATATATATATAGTCAATGTGCAAAATCAGTGAATGAGATTCACTCAGGCATTTCACAAAATGACTAGCTCTAGACTTTGTGCTATTTTAACTAGCTGCTAATGAGGTTGGCCACCATGTTACCACCACCCTCAAGTGGATCAAACATCCTAGATTAGCATCTTAGTTGTAGGGTAAAACTGATCATTCATAAAATGCTCTATATTTACACCTATTGAATGTGCATATTTCTATGTCAAAACAAGGGAAATCAACTTTAATGAATAGTGCAAGACAATAATTGTAAATATAACAAAGGTGACAGCAGTAATATTGGATGTTTATTTTAATATAACACATTCAGCACTATATTCTGGTGTATGTGTGCTTGTTATGTGTGGGTGATCATGTGTGTGACCATTTAAACAAGTGATCAGTATTTATCACTTCAATTATATAATACAGGTAAATACTCCTATTTAAATTTAAGTTTTTGATGCACTTCTGAAAACTTACAGAAAGAAAATATTTAAGCTTCATAACCAGACAGCCCGCACATATTCCGAGCATGGAATCAACTGGGCAAGTGTTTGCATTTGATAACAAATGGATCCTGGAAATGTCTAAAAAGTTAAAACATATGTTAAGTATATGAATGGTATAAATAATTGATATAAAAACCTAGATTGATATAAATCAAACATATACATTTCAGCACACACACACCTTTATGTATTTACTCAAGTGTTACATAACAAAACCAGTTTAATTTAAGAGGTGATTTATAAATATAAAAAAAATAAATTATTAAAAATGCACAACATATTGGCACACACACACACATGATATATGAAATTTGTAAGATATTAAATAATAACACACACAAAACATATGTACACTCATGTGTATTTGGAAAATAATATTGGTTTAGCTGTATGAACCAATAATCATTTTAAAATTATTTTACAATTTGCTTAAACCATTAGAAATGTCATTAAAATTATTCAAATATATATATATATATATATATATATATATATATATATATATATATACAACAAGTGAGGTACAAAAGTATCTAGTATTATTATTCTAATACAAATACTTAATAGGCCTACATATCTGAAAGTTAGCTAACATTATCACTGGTACATATGGCCATGCATAAAAATTGAAACAATGTATACTTAAATATTTTCTAAACAAATACGCATGTATAACTGAACATAATGGTGATTTCAGTCAAATAGCTGATATTTGAATAAAGAAAAAAATATAAATATAATTATTATAAAGAATTATATCTCAAAATCACATATATATATATATATATATATATATATATATATATATATATATATATATATACAAAATTAAAATATTTGTACATGTGCACTGGAAAACACTTTTAATATAGCAATACATATATAATTTGAAAGCATATTTAATTTTTCAAGTTATATATATATATATATATATATATATATATATATATATAATATATATATATATATTTAATTAAAATATTGATACAGGTGCAAATAAACTATGACAATAGATATAGAATTTTCCATTTGATGCACACACAGATTATATACCTTAAACATTTTAAAAATATTTTCAAATTCAGTTGAAATTAGTTGTATTTTAAACATAATAAAATAATAAATAAACCGTAAAATAAAACTTATATTATAACTTCTTATTAAAATCATTTGAAAAAGTATTTGAAAATATATGTTGTTAGGGTTTGGTGAGGCAATAAGAAGTGTATGAGGGCTTTAGGCCTTTTAATATGGGTTAACTTGATGTGTCATGACAGCTAGTGATAAGCTCATGAGCAGGTTACAAGTCTATGAGTGATGTCATTTGTCCTCATCTTCTATTGGTTCTCCGCTGGGTCATGCCATATTCATGAGCTGATCATGTGATAGGCAAACACATGCAGCCCCCATAGGAAAGTTTTGTATGTGCGCAGGCATGAGGCCCATACATTGACCTTCATGTCATAGCATATGAAGGTATATGTATAGACTATACCTGTTTTTATAGCAGGTAGGCGGTCGGTCTTAACGTCTTTTTACCGAGCGCTACCCAGGATTCCCACCAGGGATTGCTCTGACCCGGCAGGGGCTACCGAGCGCTCGGACCTTTTACCGAGCGCTACCCTGCTCTAACAACGGGCAGTGTTCTTACATACTTGGGACTACTGAGCGTTAGGGAGTTTTTACCGAGGGCTACCATCGCGCATGTGACAACTATTTTTTTACCGCATTCAGCACAAAACACCATATTTAGTATAAAGCATGTTTCTTAGTTAATCCAGCATTCAATATAATTAACGATGTGTACACCCTGGATGAGATCGATGATTTCTCACCAAACTTTTAACAACTTTTACATAATTTTTATAAATGACGGTTATATACCGATATATATGTATGTATGTATATATATATATATATATATATATATATATATATATATATATGCCTATATATTTATATATATATAAAGATATTTATATATATATATATATTATGATAAACATACATATAAATTCGACATATATATGTGTAAATTTATTCTTATATCAGTGGGCCTATATAAATATAATATATAATTTAAAATTATGCTATATATTTAAATATATCAGAATATATTTATATATATATAAATGTGAGAGAGAGAGAGTAAAGAAATAAAGAAAGAAAGAGCGCTATACCATATATAATATCCGATATAGGCTATTAAGGAAAGATAGAAAGAATGAAAGAGAGAGAAAGAAAGAGATACAGAGAGAGAGAGAGAGAGAAGAACATGAATTAGAGGGAAAGGTGACAAAGACCTATATTATATATAATATTCATCCGATATATGTAGGAAAGAGCTATAAAACCAGCTCAGAAATCTATACAGGCTCGCAGGAAATTACGCATTACTAATACATGGAACCTTTCAGGAAGGCAATAAAGCATTTGGACTGCATCATCTTCTAATGCCATTTTGGTAGTTTTATAAATTTAAAATTCATAAATTTAAACAAAAACTTAGACTAAAACCTGTTTGAGGCAGGGCAGTTTTAACAAAGTTATAACCTATGGTTAAAACCTTCCTGGCTTAAACTTGCTAACCCTGAATTTCATATCCTGTATGTATAGGAAGTTCACATGTTTCTTATATTATAATAATATAATTCATCTAATACTAAATTATGAATAAGTGTGAAAATGACAGTTGCTTTAGATGTTACCTTAAACCTCCATAAAATTTCAACAAATTCTGTAAATCTGCTGACAGACAAACCAAGGGTGAAGTATAATACATCTTGCCACCAGTTACTTTGAATATGAACTTTTAGTTTTTCAATGTGCATCTTATCAAGAGTGATTTATCACTATATATATCTATGACAGGGAGTATTCTGGTACACCCATGGTCAGTTGTCCGTCCCTTAACCTTCAGTGTTGCCAGAGAACTTACCAGGGCTTTGATGGAATTTCAGAAAAAAAATCAATAACTTCTTACCACTAGAATATTTTGCCAAAGTTAAAATTCTCAGCAAAACCCATACATATCTAATGAAGACAGAGGTCACCAGACTTGGTAGCACCATGATGACTTGCCAAATATGAGGTGAATATTCATGAAACTCATAAGTATTAGCCAATACAGTTCTCACCTGAGTTAAATTCTTTGCAGAATTCATGTATATTTAATAAGGTCAGGGGTCATAAAAGGGTTTTTCTTTCGTTTATAGACATAAGATATTGGATTAGACCCCTTAAAGGAGAGTGAATTATTATATTTCCAGGAGTCTGCTGTATCCTGACTTGGAATGCTATGCTGAGATGGGGAGATGAATTGCTGGTGATGGAGCTGTTATAAATATGTTGCCAAGGAGATCCAGTTTACAGCCACACTTGACAGGCCTGTCTTTTTTTGCTCAGCTGACTGTAAGTCATCTTAGCTATGATGATCACCCTTTGTCCATCGTCCATCTGGCTGGATATCGGTAAATAAGGCACAAAACAAAACCATCATTATTTCAGACCTGAAATTGTGCATACAGTTAGTTAGTGGGGAAAAATTGCTATACCTGAAACTAGGTCAGTGTTACTTGATTTCTCTGAGAAATTAAGTAAAAAAAATTCCATTTTCCATTAAAAACCTACTGTTACACCTCAAGACTGCCTAATATTCAAACTGGAAATAATTTTTAGTTTTTGCATAAATATTTCTCTGTATATTTAAAATAAATGTTAATTCCAGACTTTAAGTAGCTACTTGGAACAGCTGAACAGATATTTTTTTCCCTTGACATGTGATCTGTTGAAGCTGGAGAGTTGTTTAGCTCAAATGATTTTAAGTAATCTGAGCTTGAGATATGGCCCTCTGTCCCACATCCTGCCAGCTGGCCATGGAAATTAAACATAGTTAATAAGGGTAAAAAACCTTTTATCATATCTGAAACTAGGTAAATATAACCTCATTCCTTTAAGAAATTAAGCAAAAATCTTCTTTTCAATAAAAACCTACTTGTTACACTTAGAAAATAGCCTAACATTAAACCACTTATGTGTTTATGTTCATTTTTTGGCTCATATATTCCACTGTAAATTTATTATGCACTTTCCAGAAATTAGGTACCATAAATTTCGGCATATACGTCGACCCCGCATATAAGTCAAGGTTGGATTTTGAAGAGAGAAATCGGGAGAAAATTTTTAGAGCCCACAGAGTCTTCATAGTCCCCAGCTCACAACAGATAAGTAAATGACAACCAATGGAATGAGTCATTTAAAAGTTGCACCCAAAACATGCATAGTTGTCAGGCTACAAGTACTCACTACCACTGCCTGTAGTGGAGGTAACATTCCCTTTCAGTAAAGGTCAAACCCACTGGACGCCGTGATTTATAGCTGAAAGTGAAACCCACGGGAAGGCCCGCTGTGTGATGACGTAGGTGACAATATTAACATGGGTTCACGGTCACTTCTTGTCGCTTTCAAATGAACAAAGACGTTTCCCAAGTGTTATGAATAAGTAATTACGTAAGTATGATATCAGTAAGTATATATACGTAAGTCTATATAGTTACAGACATAATTCCATATTAGCTTTAAAAACCAACAATATTTTATTCCAACAGCCTAAGAGTAGTCATACATTTTCCCTGAAGATGTCCCCACTGTTGTGTGAAAATAAATAGGGGAAATTGAAAACCAAACGTCAAGGAGACCGTTTCTGCTTATGAGAAAGGGGAGAAACTTATTTCACATTGTTGCCATAGGCTGATGGAGATGGACATTAGCACATGCCTGGTCCTTACCCAGAGGGGGTGGACCAGGCCAAAAAACTGAACTGTCATATGTGCCAGGGGCAGTGGTTCTTCCAACTGGAATTCTTGTTGCACCACTGGATGCAGCTGGATACACTGGATGCCTCCCTACCTGGTCGCAAATATGACAGTTCAGGTATCCGTATGACAGGTCCATGACCCTCAGGAAAGGAGCCGTCTGGACAAGGGGCCGGGGTCCTCACCTATGTGCAGTGTCCACCTTGTTGTTGACCAGTGGCCCCTGTGTTGGGCTGTACGGCGCCTCTCCCACCACAATGATGTTGGTCCTGCCTCTGCTGGCAAAAATTCCGGCCACAGAAGTGACACAGCACCTTTATGTTCACATAATACCCCGGGTTAACTCCTGGAACTTTACCTCTGTTCCCAGCATTGATCATACCGTGTGCCATTTTTGTTTTGATTTGATTGATCAAAATAATCCAACAGGTGATAATCTGACAAATAGAGTGTTATCCAAGAACAAGCACTGGACTGATGGCATCCCCTTTTGATAAAACTATATATAGATCATTACATCAGGAATTGTCCATGCGGGTCCATGCGTTTTTATGATGTTAGGTGCCTTACCAAACTTGTAAAGAGTATGAATTAATAACAATATCACCTTTCTGTATGTATGGCCAGCTATGCCTGACATATCGTCTAGTTTGATGAGGGAGCACTATGTACCATGTCTGAACATCTCATCATTTACACCACATCATCCTGATGTGAGATTTCAAATACTTTCATTCTGTATTTTATGTATTAGTTTGTGTAATATGATTAGATTTGTTTCTTGTTCTGTTAATTTTTTATCAAAAACAGGATAAAGAGTGCAGAGAGTCAAGACATTAAAATATGGAGAAAGTAGCAGTAACCCACAGGTAAAATTAAAAATAAAAATAACAGTATTTGTGATATTTATTCAAGATTTCAGGTGACCTGACAAAGATAAAAATTGTTTTCTTATAAGACAAGAATATCGTTATCTAGCCAATGTCACATTTACAATTATTGCCTTATTCACCAGGTACTGCCACCATTATGTTGGTATTTCATTATTCTACCAAGAAAACATTGCCTAGATCAGTATTGCTTCTAGTTAAACAACCTGCACTGGAGAGTATTGCCTGGTTTCACCTATGATACTATTGATTTGCTAAAAACTCAGTTGATCATCTTCATACACAGGAACACACCCAAGATTAACATGAATGCTGTATCATATACATACATCAGGACTTTCATTATCTGGCTCTCATCATTATAGGACATACCTTTGTTTTATGAAACAGGACATGCTTAACAGCCGTGGGGCCTTCACTCTTGATATGTCATCACACTTCATATGGCCAAGTCCTGTTCTTTCACATCTGTCATATTAATTTTAATTTATTAACTGTCAAATTGTGTGTGTATGAATTTCATCTTAATCACAAAGCAGTTAATTATTTATATATATATATATATATATATATATATATATATATATATATAGGTTAACATAATTGGGTATATATGAATTTGGTTTGACAACTACAGTTTAACTTTTTTAAAAATATACAGTTTGTTAGTTCAACCAAAGACAAGAAAGTAGTACATTGTATTACCAGTTTATTAAAATATAATGTAAAAGAATGCTCTGATCAAGCTTTCTACAAAACTTATGTTACATATGAAGGACAGCAATAAATGTATTCAATCCAAGTAGCACACAAGTACATCCCCGTCAAACTGTATGTACAGAATCCAGTCCAATAGTTTATCGTGAATCTGTAATATTAATAAATATAACATGAGGCTGTACCAATGAGACAACAATCATACTCAGTAATGTTACACTGCATGCTCCAGTAGTAACAGTACTAGCAGTGTTCCTAAAACCGCACCTTCATGTCAGCATGATTTTTCACACAAGCAATCCTTAATATGATCATGTTATGCTCAAATTAGAAATATTACAGTGTTCATCCTTGTCACAAGGTTATTGACTTCATATTGACATACTTGTTATATATTTGTCTGAGGACAAATTTGCCTGCTTTCTTTTTCATTTTGAGCAGGTTTAATTTTTATTCTTGTCTTGTTTCAGCACTCCATGCGCTATTTAGTACTGTTCATCACCTTGCTTAATAACATATGAATCATTTCATGATCTGTTGTATAAGTTCTATATGCAGCTTATATCGATCTTCTAAAGGCTGTGTTTTTGATAATCTTGTTCATACACTATGTCCTTTAATGCTTCAGTCAACCAAAGGGCAGGCATTAGAGAGCAAAATACCTCAACTTGAATGTCAAATTCATGGTCTGTGTAAAGAAATGGTATTGTCATAATCATTGCAGTAATGGAAGACCAAAAATGACAGTTGTCACAGTCTGCACCCAAGCTGTCTTGCAGACTGCTTTGTTTAACCAGACCTTGGTTGGGGAGCAATCATAAAAAAAATGATAACTGGCAGAAATGATCTATAAAGTCAGATGAGCAGCAATTTGTAAAAGTTTAAGATCCTGTTTAGAAACCAGCCAACATGAGCGAGAACTTTGCCTACTTAGCAGAATTTGATTCAGGGAGGTGAATAAAAGCTCAGGAATAAAAAGTGTAGTAGTGCTAATTTCAGTGCTGCTGTGTTTGACATAAAATATGAATAAACATTGGCTCAGGTTTCTGGCTGATTGGTGTTCATGTGATGTTGCTAGGGATTCATTTTGAAAATTGCAGAAATAATCAAATTTTCTGAATTTGGTAGAATAACACAGCATGGCCAAATTATTGTTCTGTCTTCTGCTTTTTTACCATAACATACATATCAAATCTGACATTGTAAATACTAAAAAAAAATAACTCATCATAATCATATGATTCATAATAATTTAGTTGTCTTCATCATCAAATTGTAGCAGGTGCCACCTACAGAGAATAGCCAAAACTTATAAAAAAATTAATTCATAGCACATTGCCTTTCTGTATGTTTAGCCAGCTATACCTGACCCATTATCTAGCTTGCTAACAGAGCACCATTCACCATGCCTGATCACCTTGAGGGTTTCATCAGTTACACCATATCTTCTTGTTTTAGATTGAAAAGAGATTTTGAACATGTTAAATAAAGAGATGTTCATTGCATGTTTCAATTACTTTTAAATATGTTTCTTGTTGGATGCAGTTGACTGGTTTATACTCTGGCATATCATTTCCAGAAATTATTGCCTTGTGTATAGTATGTTTCAAGCTTTTTTAGGCAAGACCTTTCCAGATCATTATAATACTTTCATTCTTTATTTTAGGCATCCATTAGTTTGTGCAAATTGGATAGATATCTTTCCTGTTCTGGCAGTCCTTCTCTTTCATCTAATTGTGAAAAGTATCAGTTTTATACGTTGCCTTGGTTTGCCTAGACAATATACTTTTATACAGACCATGTTTGTTTGCACATTTCAGAAAATACCTAGTGTGCTCTATAAACTTTTCCATCTTCACAACCATCATAAGAAGGAATACTGTTGTCTGGATTTGGATTCAATGCACTTCATTCTCCGTTGGTTGCATTTCTTACTCTATTTAAGTACATTTTTTTTCCCACATCAGTAAATAGATTGAGACTTCTTTAGTTGAAAGTTAATCTGCATATGGTGGTGTGCTGTTGCTGATTTTCAGGTTCAAGAAGTGGGCAGTGTTTGGTCACGTTTGCCTTGTTTGGTATTTAACCAGTGTAAGGGCTCTGTAATTAAAAGTTGTATTCACCACGCTGGTTACATTCATGCTGGATGTGAGCACATCTCTATCAAGATGTTCCAGAAAGTATTGAGTGGCTCATGAATGGAGTTTCTCTTCTTAGATTGTATTCAAAAGAAGTTAAATTATCTTATATTTTGCATATTACTGGGTTTTACAAATTATTGCATATACTGTACCCTCATTTCTCATTATAAATGGACCCTCTGGTGTTGGTCATAAAGTATGACATAAGGAACCCACCTTACATGTTTCTTTTCCCAATGTTGCCTATAGTTGATGCTTCCATTTTGTTTCCATTGCAACTTAATATTTATCCTTTCATTTGTCAGTTTATATTCTATAGATCTTTGTCTAGAATAATTGGTTTACCTGTTGGTTCTTTAAATACCTCCTAATTTTATGTGGATGGGACATAAAGATTGACGTTACTGATGTTTTCATCAGTTGGTTAGTATTTTACCTTACAGTAAGATTTGGATTTGTTGGTTTATCAGTTGGCAATTTTGAATACTTGTCTTGTATAATGTACTTCATCTGTGGTTGAGAAATGCATACTAGACCTTCATTTCTCATTATAAATGGACTCTCTGGTGTTAATCATAAAGTATGATATGAGGAACTGACCTTACATGTTTCTTTTCCCAAACCTTTTCCTTTTCTCAGTGTTGCCTTGAGTTGATGCATCCATTTTGTCTCCATTGCAACTGAATATGTCAGATTACTTATCATTACCTCTTCACCAAAGTGGAATTGGCACATCATTGCCTTGAATTTTTGCATGAAGTTGTATGTGTTGATATTATTATATATATATATATATATATATATATATATATATATATATATATATATGACTGTCGGTAGTAACTTTCTGGTATGCTGGGAATCAAATAGCATGATCTTAATTCAAGAGCCAAGGTGCTTTGGAATTCTTTATTTTATTACTCCCCATCTTTTAGAAATTAAGCCTCATTCTAAATCATTTCTTTGATGGTTGGATTTCTTACATGCTTCTCTTTCCTTCTGTTAGGTAAAGATGAAGCATTGCCTCTTGAGATACATGTTTTCTATTTGATGGGTGGCTTATGTTAACATCCAGATAAAGTATTTGCTCAGTGTTTTAAAAATAATGATAGTGTTATGATAAAAGTCTTAATTAGAGATTTCTCATTCTAGTTTATATATGATACCATGCTATACCTTTGACTGGATAAGGGATGTACTTATTTGGTCTATAAATATTTACCAAACCTTCAGTTGATGGACCAGGTATGATGTATTTCATTATTACCTGTCAATTGATTCACAGAAAAAGGTCAGAGCTATAATCTTAACACTGTGTTATGTATACAGGTAATTTCATCTGTGTTCTTCTTTATAAGCATGGTAATCGGAAAATTAGCTAGAAACATTTCTATGATGAGACAAAAGTAACTGTTCATCTGCCAGTATTCTGGGTTGATATCTTGAATTTTTGCATTTGTAAATATGGCTTCTAGCACAGACAGATGAAGTTATTGTGTATGTTTTCTTGTCTCAGAGATGGAAATTTTCTGTAAACAAGTTGATGTTTACAGTTTAGATTGTAGATTTCTTTTTCTTGTTTAATTTAAATCATCATGATCTATGACTGTATAGTTGAGAAACAAACTTGTTTTGTCTGTAAATACTTACCAATCTTATGTGGATGAGTCTCCACAAAGCTGGCAGGCTTTGTATATGATATTGTTCTTACCTTTTCCTTTATACACAGAAAGTTCAGATCAGTTCCTTAGTTTTCTTAATCGTTGTACTTTGTTCAGCGTTTAGACTCTCTATGTTGAAGTTTGCAGCACATTGATTGGAACATTGAGATAAGGATACAAAGTATCTGTTAAATCTGTTTTTAATTAGAAATTAGTGTAATAGAAAATTGGATATATTTGATACGTGTTCCTGGAATTATACATATCTTCAAACTAAATTTTTTATATAATTTGATTGATGATGAACCATGGGTTCCAGAGATATTGTGTTCATCACATAGTGACTTTCCAAGTCAAATTGATGTTTACAGTTTAGATTGCAGATTTCGTTTTCTTGTTTAATTTAAATCATCATAATCTATGACTATATAGTGGTGAAACAAACTTGTTTTGTCTGTAAATACTTACCAATCTTATGTGGATGAGTCTCCACAAAGCTGGCAGGCTTTGTATATGATATTATTCTTACCTTGTCCTTTATACGCAGAAAGTTCAGATCAGTTCCTTAGTTTTCTTAATCGTTGTACTTTGTTCAGCGTTTAGACTCTCTATTTTGAAGTTTGCAGAACATTGATTGGAACAAGGAGATAAGGGTACAAAGTGTCTGTTAAATCTTTATTTTGAATTTTAAATTAGTGTCATAGAAAATTGGAATTATTTGACATGAGGCCCAATGTTCTGGGATTGAGCCAGACCTTCCTGGGTTATTCTGTCAGGTTCCCATGGAGGTGGGGAGGAGACAGGAGGTGTCTTCTGATGCTCTGCGGTCACTGGTTAACCCTTTGAACCCCGAGGACCTGACTGGACCGTACCCCCGACCCCGGGGCCCTGGGTGAAAATTACATGAACGAGGGATAATAGCAAAAATGACTCCAAACATGATTATTTCACAACTTTTATTCATTAGTCACATGAATTATGTATCAGAGTCCCAACTTGCCTGAATTAGCGCCAGTATTCTACTTTTTCATGCCAGTCCCGCCAACAGGTGGAGCCATCTCTGATGCACAGGTATCGTCGACAATAACCACACCAGAATGTGGTTTTTACCTTTTTGAAAGGTAAATCCTTGGCTGGAACATCTGGATGATCACGTCTGTACTTGTTATATTTGTAGGTGCAAACACAACATACATTGTTGCCTGTTGCCTCTGGCGACCCCTCCGGGTAGTGAAGCCCCACGTTCTGCATCCTCTGTTCAAATTGTGATTCACGTGATTCGCGTCGTTTCACTGTGGTCCGGAAGTCGGAGACTAGCTGGAGACTCAACTCATCAACGAAGACCTGGAAACTCCTGAATCTCCTTCCTGGCTCATTATGTGGCCTGTAGTATCCCATCAATACATAAGCATTATAGCAGGCCCACATGAAAAATTTGATGAAGAGCCTACGAGGCCAGCGGTAGTGACGTCTGGTTTTGTTCAGATGGGCAATCTGGTCATTCTTATCACATCCGCCCATATACTTGTTGTAGTCTTGAACAAGTTTGGGAATTTTCACTTCAACTATAGTCCCATCTTTATTTCTCCTGTTCACAGTACCGGTGAGAGTGGGATCTTGGAAGCTTGACAGAAAATTGATTGCCTTTCTGTCCATCCACACAAGACCTGAAATGTTCTCCCTGCTCTGATATTTGTGGTCCCCCCGGTGAGGCAACTTTTTCTTTTTCAGGGCTTTTGGATAATGCTTCCGGTGTGGCATCACGGTCCCCACTGCAAATATTCCCTTTGTATGTTGTAAATAGTGGAAGAGGGCCACCGAGTTATAGAATCTATCCATAACAAGAATATGATTCTTGTGTACAACTTGTCCTGCCGTCACGAGTCGCACAACAACACTACCAGTAGCCCCAAGTTCAGGGATGTGCCCATCATCATTTCTGCCTGTGTACAATTCAGCATCCAAAATATATCCGGTTTCAGATTCACAAAGCAAGAAAGATTTTATACCCCATTTGATGGGCTTGTCTTTGATATATTGTTTGATGGACAAACGATTTTTCGTGGGTATCATTCCTTCATCAAGGCTGAGATACTGTTGTGGCTGGTAGAACTTACGAAACTTTGGTAAAATAATGTCTAGCATCGGACGGATTTTGTAGATCTTGTCAGTTTTATCTACATCAGCATCTTGTTCATTTACCAAATGTAGGAATGTCCATAATGCCAAGAAGCGGTCACGCTCCATGACCTCACGAAATCCTGGTGTGTGCGCAAGAAAATTCTTTCCTTTGCCTTGCCAGAAATTTTCATATCTTGGCTTTACAACTGCATTTTCCATTTGAAGGCGAAGTCCAATAAATGCTTTCATTTCTGCAATATCAACAGGGGTGAATTTTTTACAGTAAAATCCATCAGGGTTTTCTACCTTTGCCTGCTCAGCACGCAGGTTGGTTTGTGTGCACAACAAATTCCAAAAGTCTGCATCAAGATAGATATTCAGGAAATCCAATTCAGAACTTTTATCAGATATGTCCTTGGGCATTTGTTTTGGGCCTACCTCACTAACACGAAACGTGGTGTCAACTGGTATGAACTTTTCTGACCACCCAGTGTCTAATGGCGATGCCTTGTTCGTATTCTTACTGTTGCTTTTAGGTCTCTGACCTGTAGGTGAAAC
Organism: Sipunculus nudus; assembly: GCA_026874595.1. Classification (NCBI taxonomy): domain Eukaryota; kingdom Metazoa; phylum Annelida; class Sipuncula; order Golfingiida; family Sipunculidae; genus Sipunculus; species Sipunculus nudus. The sequence goes on along the minus strand of CM049314.1, from coordinate 12,907,921 downwards.
TGGTGCATTCCCTCCCACATGACCAGAATCACTCACCTGAGTATCCGAATCCGAAGGTTCACTGTCAATATCTCTGTCAGATTCCTCGTCCGATGTAGTGAGTTCATCTGAGGGGTAATCTCCGGTATAAACGTCCCCTCCATCGTCATCAGAATCAATAAAATCAAGTACCTGCTCTGCTGTGAACCGCTTAGCAGTTTTTCTACCTGTCCCTGTGTCATTGCGTGCTCGCTTCATTGTTTACTAGGTAAACACAGGTACAGTTACCACGCTTTCACGCGCTTACTGGGCGCCGCCATGATGTTATCGGCTGTAGCCAAAGTGGTTTGATAGACGACCGCTCATTGGCTAACAGGTTTGCTGTCAGGTACCCGCTGATTCGCTACTAATCATGTTGCGATGCATGTCAATTAGCCATGTGCTCAGAGCCCGAAATATCGGGATTACGGGGCGTTGTATTCTTTGAGTCAGCCCGATATTTCGGTCTAGTGGGTTCAAAGGGTTAATAGTGGTTATACACAACAATGATAATTACATGCTTGCGTCTCCTCACCCAAAGCCTCAAACCAGGGTTTGCAGGTTTCTACAATGCAAGGTAATTGGCTGGGTAACTACCTGGTAGTTACTTGGTAGTTACCTGGTAGAAACACATCCTACTTAAAGAGATATAGCTAAAAAATTTAAACTTATATGAAATCCATCTATAAGTCAGAGAAATTAAATATTGGTATCTCTTATGTTTATGATACAAAAAGCAAATAGTGACTTGCACTGTTAAAGTGACTAAACATTACTGGGGTCCATGGAAGAAATTATAAATACTGACATGGGTTAGGGCCAAGACAATATACTAATATATAGAATATACATTTAGTTTCATATATATATATATATGATGGGGTTCGATGACATCACCTTCATTGGTTTGACTTCTTTTATTACGACAACTTGAGAATAAACAAAAAACATACTTTTATGGGTTCTTCCCTGCGATAATAATCACATATGATTAACTTAATTATTAATTAGCCATATATATTATTCCATAGTCCCTCTTGAAGAACAGATTCATTTAAATTTATTTGTATGTTAAAATGAAAAAAGTAAAATACAGTGTGTCAAACAGACCTGACTGAGGGACATCCCATGGATTCATCAGGCCATCTATCATTTTCTTCAGCATGAAGGCCTCTCCTTTCTTTTTACACTTTCCGTAGACAATGCTTAGCCAAGTTGTGGGAACAACAACATCGGAATTCTTAGAAATTCTTATAGATACTCGTACAACCGTATAGAAGTGGTGAAAGTGGTTTTTGTGAATATTATGCTCGTCTACTTCTATTTGGTTATAAGCCGACATTAAATCTAATGTGGAGAACAGAAACCCTTCAGCTAAGGAATCTAATGACTCATCAATACGCGGAGGGGGAAATGCCTCTCTGTGCACTTTAGAGTTAAGCTGCCAAAAGTCCACACATATCCATACATCACCGTTTTTCTTTCTCACAATCTCTCAAATAGGGGAAGTAAAATTTGACCTACTTTCTCTGATGACACCCTTGGCCAAAAGGTCATTTAAGTGCTCCTGAAGCGCTTCCCACATGTGTGGTGGTACTCGACGGTACAGCAGGTTTACTGGTGTATCATATACTGTATTAATTCTATACATTATGGTAGGTGTGGACTCGAGGTGCTCTCCTTCCTTTTAGAAAATGCTAGCATGTTTTAGAAAAGTAATTTTGCTTTATCAACATGAGCCGGTCCACTAAAATGGTATAAATTGAAGTTCTAAATATCATCGTCCTCTGTTTCTGTCTGATCATCACTTGTTGTAGCTACTTGTTTGTGTGACACCAGAATTTTGTTTGAAGTAATACACTTCAGATATAATACACCTACATCTGGATTTGAAGAAAACAGACGTACCAGGGTGCCTACGTTCAAGGTAATTTCCATGGTGCTAGTATAAAAAACCTGTATGTGGGGATGACCATGCACTAACAGTACCTGACATGGTGTCAAATAAACACCAGTCTTAGCACTCTGCTTTAGGGGCTCCATTTGGACAAGGTCATTGACCTTTGTCCCCTGCACAGAAATCCAGGTCAGGCTCCTCAGGGCCAAAACAGATGCACACTGACCTGACACATAAATGAAACCTGTCTTTTGCTTTCCCTGATCTTTACAGTTGGAAAAGAGCTATACTGAGGTACATGCTGCAAAACATTTGTACCAGTGAAACTGGGCACATTCTTCAGTAATGCTTCTGTGGCTGATGTATCCCTGACAACTAGAACTCCAACATTTGGAACAATTGTATAAGGAATTTGAATATCAGTGAAGAAAAATCAAGATATGGAATAACTACCCGTTTGCCCCAGTCAGCTGAAACCAGGTATTTCCTTGCAATTTAACCGAGCTACCCCCAATAACCTCCGAAAAATATTATTCACTACCAGTTGTCACTATTGAGCCAGTGTCTATCAAAGAATTTACCAATGTATTTCCAAGTTTTGCCTGAATAATAGGCCAGTCTCCAATGGTCTTCCTTAATCAATCTACAGATGGACTTATAACTTCATTAAGGAATACGCAAACTCTCGTTAACTTTCTCTGTCATCCTGTTCTCTGTCATAGAAATGATCTAATAGCTGTAAAATAGAGAGACGGTCAGTGAATGTGCCTGTCAGTACTTTAAAGACATCATCAACATGACACATGCTGTTGTCTGATGTAAAGCAAACCTGTTCCTTAGCATCTCCCTCCAGATGTGATAAAATGAAATCAACCCTGCCCTCAAAAGCATGCAGGCCGATGCGACACTTCTCATCAACTACCAACTCCTCAATATCTCTAAATCCCCACTAAAATTGCATAATATCAGTGATGAAGGTACAACTTTTAAATGCAATCTCATAAGGATTGTCCTCAAAGTCAGCCCTAAGATTTTCAAGTTTCTCATTCACATCCTTGACTGTTGCCATTATGTTTATAGTGTACAATATATATCCAAAACACAAGTACAGAAATTCACCAGATAACATAAATTCCTGAATAAATTCCTCACTTGAACAGTTAGCCACATAACCACAATTGTTCAGCTTCTGCACATAAATGAGGGGTTTGAAGTAATTTCCTGAAATTTTATGTGTTAAATTTAGCTATAGGAACAGCAAAGTACATGATATCAAATTTGTTCTCTCTCTCTCTATCTCTCTCTATATATATATATACAATAAATAATGTCATATTATCAGAAATAGCACTATGGTTTGTAAGAATATTACAATTACTTTGATCCGTGATGTGTTCTAGAAGGGTGTCAGTGCACAAACAGTCTTTGATTAAATTGCATAAAAAATGAACCATGGACTTTTAAAGTATAGTCATTTAATGATCACCAGCATACATCCAAAACATATCTAACAAGAGCACCGCAAAAGTTCATAATAGGCAATTGTATGTCTTGTGACCTGTGAACTCATTAAATATGCTGAATTTTGCCACAATTTTCTTCAGTGGAGTGAATCCCTCGGTTACTATTTTAATTTGTTTTATGTAATCCATAATCCATATTTTTGGCAAGAATGTTTGACCAGCCAGCAGTGCGTAGGATTGTACTGAGAGGTATATTTGCAGTATAGGCTTTACCTGTGGATGCTGCCCTTCTACTTTGCACATTAAATACATTTATGTCCACTCCAGCTTGGAACATTACAGTTTTTATCCATCTTGCAACAGTGTCCTTTTTCACTGGTTTGTAAGGCTTTCAACAGCAAAGACAACTGTGAGCAATTATTGCAATAAGCACTTGTTCTAACTACATATTCAAGTAACAAAGTAAAAACACATAACACACTGTGCTCTAACACTGTGTAAGGTAATAAAACAATAACTAGTTGTTCTTTGTTTGGTCTAGACTGTTTTTCAAGTCCACAAAGTCCTAAAGCCATCCTACTTTCACTTTGGAACATTGAATTCAAATCCATTAAATAGACTAACAGCACTGACCTGAGACCAGGGCTATAAGCATCATCACTTTTAGGGTATATCACTGTTAGAAAAAAAAAAGTTTTCAGAGGATTGGAAAAGGGTTTATACAATGTACAAGAAAAACCCTATTTTGGGTTTCACAGAAACCAAGTTTGGATGGTTTTTTTTTTTACAAAACCCTCAATCAAGTTTTCTCTTAAATCCCTTATAAGGGGTTTTTATTCTAATTTGAAAAGGTTTGTACCCCTGTGGTGCCATTGACTGCAGCCATCACACTGTACCTACTCAACATTGACACTATCTGTGGAAAGTGTACAACGTTCAATAGACTGCAGTCCACATGATTTTTTGAAACACCCAAGTATCCTGTATCATGGCATATTGCTGGACAGATTTTCCTTATTGGTGCCTTTGTTGATAACATTTTTTTTGTAGCCACACAAAGTGGATTGCCTCTTGCACTGGCAGGTCTATAGGAAACAAGTAATGGTTGTAACTGAAATGTTACGTCACAATTTTTTTTTTTCATCACAGCTTAGGCAAGCTGTGCCAGTGATGTGAGTAACTCCATCATTCTGACATGCTATAATATACCATTGACTGCAGCTATCACACATTACAATGTACAAGAAAAAACCCTATTCTGGGTTTCACAGAAACCAAGTTTGGATGTTTTTTTTTTTACAAAACCCTCAAGTTTTCTCTTAAATCCCTTATAAGGGTTTTTTTATACAAATTTGAAAAGGTTTGTACCCCTGTGGTGCCAATATTGACTGCAGCCATCACACTGTACCTACTCAACATTGACACTATCTGTGGAAAGTGTGCAATGTTCAATTGACTGCAGTCCACATGATTCTTTGTCAACACTCAAGTATCCTGTATCATGGCATATTGCTGGACAGATTTTCCTTATTGGTGCCTTTGTGGATGACTTTTTTTTGTAGCCACACAAAGTGGATTGCCTCTTGCACTGGCAGGTCTATAGGAAACAAGTACTTCTGGCAACTGAAACAGAAAAAAAAGGGGTGCACAGGTATCACAGTTCAGCTGGTTACAATGCTTTAACAGGAACAACATCAAGCTCTAAAATAATTTCCCTTATAATAAGTTATAAAGAGAAAGTACATTTTCAAGATAATAGATATAACTGGCTTCGGGTCTCCTTGGCAACATTTCTATCTAAAAATAAAAAAAAAAACCTTAATACTTGCTGAGATTCGGATTGTAAAAGTCTTATTTTTAACTGAATTTTGTATAACATAATTACATAATTACAAGTAGAAATACATATGTGAATTACAAGCAAAAAAGCACCCTGCCATAGAAAATAGTTTCAAGTTCGGAAAAAAAGCATTTTAAATACAAGCATTATATCTTCCATAAGCTTTCACCTACCAGTTATATGATTTATCCTTCATTTTACACAATTCTCTTGTAGTCCCGCCACTTGCACAGGCAAAAAATATACTTCATTGCAATTTTCTTTATAAAGGTAACAATCAGCCATATTTTGACTTCCTCTATTTCCTTCTTAAATATTTAAGTATTGCCAAAGTTGCATGCACTTATGTACATAATAAATGTAGACTATGGAAAAAGGAAAGTGGTCATTTATTGAAATATTTGTAATGTTTTTCAGTTCTTTTACACCCTTGATGGTTTCAGCAGGTCACTCACCTTGTACGGTATTTGGGATTCTCTCACCCCATCAAACTTCTTGATGATTATATCTTGAAAGTGAAAAAATAATTGACTAATAATACAAAAAATACTGTAGTAAATAATATTACATGATTCAATACAAAAATGTACTGTAGTAAATAATATTACATTATTCAAAGCAATATTATTGCAATATAATTCTAGACTTATTTTAGTTAGTACCACAAAACTTTTGATGAATCTTGAACAAATGGTGATCAGATTAGTCCTATAAAGGTCTATTTTAAATCTTCATCCTCTTTACACAATGTTTTTTAGCTCAGCTGACTATAAGTCATCTGAGCTATAGTCGTGGTCCATTGTCCGTCGTCCGTCCGTCTGTCCGTCCGTCCGTCCGTCCGTCCGTAGATGTGGCACGTTTTGAAACCGTAAGACCTAGGAATCCAAAATTCAGCATAATGTTAGATGTCCCCAAGATCTCCTACCAAGCCAAAAACTGGGTCTTTGCGACTTCATTCCTTTGAGAAATTAAGAAAAAACCTCAATTTTTTATTAAAAACCTATTTTCACACTTTAGGACTGCCTAATATCAAAACCACTCATCTGTTTTTCCTCATATTTCCTATAAATAATCCTCTATATAATTCCTATGTACATGCCAGAAATTAGGTCTGTATTATTTAATTTAAAAAAGTTATGGGCCCAAACATAATGCATTTTTTAAATAATCAGGAAAGAAATTTTATCACTTAACACAAAACTTGTTAAAGCTAAGCACTTTTTTTCCAGTAATATTACTATTATTAATCAAAATTAAATTGTATACCCAAAATTAGATCAAAATCTTTTAAATTTTTAAAAATATTAGCAAAAATAAAAAATTGGTACCTTAAATTTTGCCCAACTTTGACCATGGCACGTTTTTTTGCTGTAACTGCTGTGGATTTAATTTTCACAGCATGTTTTTTTTAGCATTTCAACTGTTAACACCAAAAATTTGAAACCAGTTGATCAAAAACTGTAGATTTTATTCAAGTTTTCAAGCACCATGTCACATATTGCTAGTGTTATGCAGTTTGCTAGAGCTGAGCTCCCGAGCTTCAGCTCTAAGTTCCTTAAATTTGGCATACAGTTAGATTTCTCCAAAATCCCCTACCATGCCAAGAATTTGGTCACTAGGACTTAATTCCTTCGAGATATCAATGAAAAACTTAATTTTTCCATTAAAAACCCAATGTTACACTTTAAGACTGCCTAATATCAAAACCACTGATCTGACTTTGATCATATATAATATACATATTTTTCTATACATTCACTATGCACATGCCTAAATTGATGTCAGTATTGTGTATTTTTTTTAAGTTATGGGCCCAAACATAATGCACTTTGTAAAAAATCAAGAAATATATTTACTCCCTTAACAAGGGCATTGCTGAAGCTAGAGATCTTTTTTGTCAGGGATGTAACATTATTTAATCAAGATTCAATTGAATACCCAAAATTAGTTCTGAATTTTTCAAATTTTATAAGTTATTAGTATAAATACAAAATTAGTACCTTAAATTTTGCCCAACTGTGACCATGGCACGTTTGTTTTCCGTGAGCACTGTTGATATAATTTTCATATCATGCACACATAAGGATTTCAGCTTTTTAGTTTAGAAAGCTGAAAGAAATTTGCCAAATATTGTAGCTTTTATTAATGTTTTTTATGAGACCCTGTCAGACTTTGGCTCTCTCCAGCCCCTCTTGAGTCACCTGTATGTTGACCTTGTTGACCTTTCATCAAATTATGCACGCTTGAGGGGAGAATCCAGGCAGCTGATGGCCAGCCACAGTTGATCCAGGTGTTCAACCCAACTCATCTAGTAGTTTTAACCAACAACATAACAATAAACAATAAATTAATAAATTTTTATTGGTTTTTAATAACAAATTAAAGAAAAATAGAAAAGGAATTTGTTAGTTTATAATAACAGGAAATTAACTTGCAGTTACTGATGATATAAGAATCTTGTATCGATGGGTAGAATGTCACATATTCCAAATAACACCATGCAGTCACCTATGGCATTTTTCAGTTCATTTTTAATGATAAAGAAGTAAATCATATTATTCATTACTAATCATTAAGGATTATATGAAGGAAATTAATGATAGACAAAGATGCAGTTGATAATAATAATCTAGATTCCTACTGTGTCTAGTGTGTACATTGATGTGAAATTAGTCCAAAATGAATTTTTTACAGTTATTTTTTAATATAAATAAAAGCCATAAAACCAGGTACTTATGATCATTATTTAAATGTGTGAATTTTGTATATTCTGGATTCTCAACATCATTGTTTGGTGAAAACTGAATAAATACAAGACATGGTGCGAATACTTTGTAATAGTATTTAAATACGAATATGATTATGTACTCCATTATAAAATTTCTTGCATAAAGAATGGGAATTCAGGTAAAAATGAAAGTATATGAATACTCGTGCAAATACTTTCAAAATGTATTCATGAATGCATTCATGAATATATTCTTTAATATTATTTTAATAATCATATCAATTATATTTCAATTTAAAAAATCATATGATTCTCTTATTATTTTTAATAAAAATTATATTTGGGACAATATTTGTAATTTTTTTAATAAATAGTTAAACTCTTATATTATATGTTCTGCTTATAAGTTATATGGCCAAGTCAAAATCTGTGTGACAGTAGTACTCCATTTGTTAATAAAATAAATGAAATCAATCCTCTTCCCTGTCTCCAAAGGTACTATCAAAATCATACATAAGCTAAACAACAACAACTCATAATACAGCTTATATTTATTACCACACAAAACCAGCATGTGCCTCATTTCTAAATAATATTTTTTTATCATATATAACAGCTGAGCGTCGTGACCCATAGGTCCCTTGTTTGTACATCCTCATACTCACTGTAGATGATAGACATCTTTTCCTGGTCAACAGCAGGTTTCCAACATGCATCCTTCAGTGTCTTTCCTGAGACTTCTTCCTCTGTGAACAGAGTTCTAAAGAGCATGGTTACTGCCTTAGAGATACATTTTCAGATGAACAATTTCTGACTCCAGCTGAGCCTAAAACATAAAAAAGAGCATCACATTTGTGTTATTTTGTGTTTCAAGTACATCAGAACTAAATGTACAAGACTAACAGGAGGACATAAGGGGACACTGGTTTTAGTAGACATTCTTTTACCATCTTAATATTTATTTTTTGATTAATGCAATAGTATTTCCATTTCCTTGGTTCATTTCAGTATATGTTTTCCTTGTACACTTTCAGCTTAACTTACTTACGGTTATGCTGAGCTATAGCCATCACCCTACAGTCATCTGGCTGGCCATCTGTCCATATGAGGGATCCAAATCATAAATTTTGGACCAAGAAAATTCTAATTGAAGAACTAGGAAGGTCCTTAAACATCTTAGGGTGACCTGAAATAAGGTAACTGCAACATTTGGGACTCACCCAGAATAATAAAAAAGATTATACAAGAACTCAAGTTTCTTAGTATTATTGCATGGCTTGCCATGATTCATGCTCATACAGACAATAGATGACTGGTGGCCTAACCAATGACCTGTACCCATTCATACTTGAGTGGACATAGTGCACCCATGTGGTACAGAACTTTGGGAGTTGGTCTTAGTGTGGATTGTGGTCTGAAGCCTAGCTTGCAAGCCATTTACCCCATACCACTCTCCACACTTTGTGCCACCCATGACCTGTATTTGACCTTTTCTTATGAGTGTGAAGCCATTTACTCACCACTGTAACCTCCTTCAATTATCTCTGCTTCCTCAGTGGATTTGTTATTATCAGCAGAGTCCAGTGAATCCTGCGGAAATTGGATAAATAAATCAATACACAAATTAATATCCTTTTTTGTACATTTAAATTTTCGTTTGTTCCCCATTATAAACTAGACTAGACCTTATCATCTAAAAACCCTTAATGACGTAGTGACTGCAAAATTCAAACAATAAACAAAGTTGGAAATAAAAGACCTTTACAGGTGAACTCAAAATATAAAAAAAAAAAATGAAGAGACTTTGTAAAAAGAGATGATTGAAATTTTCTGTTTTACAGGCAGCTGATAGTTACCTGAGGCTGCTGATGGCTGTGTTGACCAGGAGGGTTCTGATTGTACAGCTCCATTGATCTAAGCTCCTGTTGAAGCTGTTTAAAGGAAAAATAAATTCCATTTTATGTCATTGATCATGAAACATTTTTATCTGAGCTATAGTTGTGGTCCATTGTCCGTTGTCCGTCCATTTGTCTGTCAGTCCGTCGGTAGATGTGGCACGTTTTGAAACTGTAAAACCTAGGAAACCAAAATATAGCATAATATTAGATGTCCCCAAGATCTCCTACCAAGTCGAAAACTGGGTCTTTGCGACTTCGTTCCTTTGAGAAATTAAGGAAAAACCTCAATTTTTTATTAGAAATCTGTTTTTACACTTCAGGACTGCCTAATATCAATACCACTCATCTGGTTTTCTTCATATTTACCATAAATATTCCTCTATATAGTTCCTATGTACATGCCAGAAATTAAGTCAGTATTATTAATTTAAAAAAGTTATGGGCCCAAACATAATGGACTTTGTAAAAAAATCATGAAAGATATTTGGTCACTTAAGACCAAAAGTGTTCAAGGTAGGGACTTTTTTTTCAGTAATACAACTATAATTGATCAAAATTTAATTGTATACCAAAAATTAGATCAAAATCTGTCAAATTTTTTTAAATATTGGCAAAAATATAAAATTGGTACCTTAAATTGTGCCCAAGTTTTATCATGGCACGTTTTTTCCCTGTAACTGCTGAGGATTTAATTTTCAAAGCATGTTTTTGTTACCATTTTAGCTGTTAACACCAAAAATTTGAAACCAGTTGATCAAAAACTGTATATTTTATTCAAGTTTTCAAGCACCATGTCACATATTGTTTACATCAAGCTAGTGTTATGCAGTTTGCTAGAGCTCAGCTCCCCAGCTTCAGCTCTTAAGTTCCTTAAATTTGGCATACAGTTAGATGTTTCCAAAATCCCCTACCATTCCAAGAATTTGATCACTAGGACTGAATTCCTACGAAATATTTATGAAAACTTCATTTTTTCCATTAAAAACCCATTGTTACACTGTAAGACTGCCTAATATCAAAACCACTGATCTGACTTATGGGCCCAAACATGATGCACTTTTTAAAAAAATCAAGAAATATATTTACTCCCTTAACAAGAGGATTGCTGAAGCTAGAGATTTTTTGTCAGGGATGTAACATTATTTAATCAAGATTCAATTGAATACCAAATATTAGTTCTGAATTTTTCAAATTTTATAAGTTATTAGTATAAATATAAAATTAGTACCTTAAATTTTGCCCAACTTTGACCATGGCATGTTTGTTTCCTGAGAGCACTGTTGATATAATTTTAATATCATGCACACATAAGGATTTCATATTTGTAGTTTAGAAAGCTGAAACAAACTGGCCAAATATTGTGGCTTTTATTAATGTTTTTATGAGACCATGTCAGACCAAAGCACAATCAAGCCCCTCTTGAGTCACCTGTATGTTGACCTTTTTGACCTTTCATCAAATTATGCACGCTTGAGCGAAGCATACACTGGGGCAGCTAGGCAGCTAATCCCCAGCCACAGTTGATCAAGGTGTCCAACTCATCTAGTAGTTGTTTTGAAAAACAACGTAACAATAAACAATAAATTAATAATATTTTATTGGTTTTTAATAACAAATTAAAGAAAAATTAATAGAAAAGGAATTTGTTAGTTGATGAGTAACAGAAAATTACTGTTACTGATGATGTAAGAATCTTGTATGGATGGATAGAATGTCAATGTCAATGTTATTCCAAATAACACCATGCAGTCACCTATGGTATTTTTCAGTTAAATTTTAATGATAAAAAGATAAATCATATTATTCATTACTAATCATTAGGGATCATATGAAGGAAATTAATGATAGACAAAGATGCAGTTGATAATATTAATCTAGATTCCTACTGTGTCTAGTGTGTAGATTGATGTGAAAGTAGTCCAAAGTGAATATATTACATTTATTTTTTTTTAATATAAATAAAAGCCATAAAACCAGGTACTTATGCTCATTATTTAAATTTGTGAATTTTGTATATTCTGGATTTGCAACATCATTGTTTGGCTAAAACTGAATAAATAATAGACATGGTATGCGTTGCAAATGTATTTGAATACGAATATGAATATATACTGCATTAAAAAATTTTATTGCAAAAGAATGGGAATTCAGGTAATATGAAAGTATTTGAATACAAGTGCAGATACTTTCAGAATGTATTCATGAATGCATTTATGAATATATTCTATAATATTATTTCAATAATCATTTCAGTTATATTTTATTTTAAAAATCATATGATTTTCTTATTTTTTTAAAATAAAAATTATAATGGCACAATATTTGTATCCGCCAAAACAGAGTTTTACGGATACTATGTTTTCAGCTGCACGCCGCCGCCGCGTAGGTGTCCGGAGAACTCCTCCGTAACCACTGGGCGGAATTTTATGAAACCTGGGATTAAAATCACTCATATCTCTGCAGTGACTTGACTAATTCACCTGAAATTTGGCATGCGTATACATCCTGGATAGCTTTTCTGATTTTATGACAGGTGGCGCCACCTACATTCATGTTTATGCTGCAGACATCCAAGCTCATATCTCGGGAACCGTTTGACCGATCAGGAAAATTTTTTTGCACAATTGTAGCCCTTGGAGAGCTTTATAACATACACAAAAAATGGTGGCGCCACCTGCAACCATGTTTGCACAGTGTCCATCTGTCCGTCTGCCTTGGGTTAAAATCACTCATATCTCTGCAGTGACTTGACTAATTCACCTGAAATTCGGCATGCGTATACATCCTGGATAGCTTTTCTGATTTTGTGACAGGTGGCACCACCTACATTCACGTTTACGCTGCAGACATCCAAGCTCATATCTCGGGAACCGTTTGACCGATGGGGCCAAAATTTTGCATGTGTATAGATCTCACATAGCTCTTTATCATACGCAAAACTGGTGGCGCCACCTGCAGCCATTTTGCACAGCTCCTGTCTGTTTGTCTGCCATGGGATAAAATCACTCATATCTCGGCAGTGGTTTGACATATCTGGCTAAAATTTTGCAGGTTTATAAATCCCCGACAGCTCTCTTGATTTTATGACAGGTGGCGCCACCTGCATTCTAGTTTATGCAGCAGACATCCAAGCTCATATCTTGGGAACCGTTTGACCGATTGGGCCAAAGTTTTGCATGTGTATAGTTCTCACATAGCTCTTTATCATACGCAAAACTGGTGGCGTCACCTGCAACCATTTTTGCTCAGCGTCCATCTGTTTGTCTGCCACGGGCTAAAATCACTCATATACATGTAGTGGTTTGACTTATCTGCCTTAAATTTTGCATATGTATACAACTTGGACGGCTTTCTGGATTTTGTGGTGGGGGGGCAACCTATATACACAATTTGGCTGCAGACATCCATGCTAATATGCAACACTTCACTCTATTTCCCCTTGCCACTCAATTCATGCCTCACTTCATCCGTTCCACTCTGATTTAGGCGGATACACGTAGTCGCTTGTCGACTTCCCGTATTCTAGTTGTTATTAAATTTTAATAAATAGTTAAACTCTTTTATTATATGTGCTGCTTTTAAGTTATATGGCCAAGTCAAAATCTGTGTGACAATTGCACTCCATTTGTTAATAAAATAAATGAAATCAATCCTCTTCCCTGTCTCCAAAGATACTATCAAAATCATACATGAGCTGAACACATACAACTCATAATAAAGCATATATTTATTACCACACAAAACCAGCATGTGCCTCTTTCCCAAATCATATTTTTTATCATATATAACAGCTGAGCGCCATGACCCATGAGTCCCTTGTTGGCATTCATATTGATCATGAGGTGCACCATCAGTTTCTGCAGACTGGGTGCACCACCTCTATTTTTTATCAAATTTTTACAAATTTTTTTCTCTATTTTTGAGACCTTTAAAGATGTGGTTATCTGTCAACAGAGTACAAATCGTAACAACTGGACCTAGAACCTTCATTCTTGTCATGCAAGGAGGCCCATGAAAAGTGTCTGTGGAAACCTGAAATTAGGTCTCTGTTTCCCATATCCTTTAAGCTATAGGACTCCGAAGAATTCCTCAGAATAATGGAAAATTTGATACAAAAGCTGAAGTATCTGAACAACTAATGCAGAGATCAGCATGATTCTTTGCATGGATATTGATCATGGATTGTTTCATCAGTTTCTGCAGACTGGTGGTGCCACCTATATTTTATTCAATTTTTCGAATTTTTTTCTCTATTTTTGAGACCTTGAAGGATGCTGTCATCTTTTAACCTGGCACAAATTGTAACAACTGGACCTAGAATCTTCATTCTTGTCATGCAAGGAGGCCCATGAAAAGTGCCTGTGGAAACCTGAAATTAGGTCTGTGTTACCCATATCCTTCAAGCTATAGGACTCCAAAGTATCCCTCAGAATAATGGAAAATTTGATACAAAAGCTGAAGTATCTGAACAACTAATGCAGAGATTACCATGATTCTTTGCATGGATATTGACCATTAAGTGCTTTTATTAGTTTCTGCAGACTGGTGGAGCTACCTGTATTTTTTTTAAAGTCTATGCATTTTTAGCTCAGCTGACTATAAGTCATCTGAGCTATAGTCGTGGTCCATTGTCCGTCGTCCGTCCGTCTGTCCGTCCGTCCGTCCGTCCGTCCGTCCGTCCGTAGATGTGGCACGTTTTGAAACCGTAAGACCTAGGAATCCAAAATTCAGCATAATGTTAGATGTCCCCAAGATCTCCTACCAAGCCGAAAACTGGGTCTTTGCGACTTCGTTCCTTTGAGAAATTAAGGAAAAACCTCAATTTTTTATTTAAATCCTATTTTCACACTTCAGGACTGCCTAATTTCAAAACCACTCATCTGTTTTTCCTCATATTAACCATAAATATTCTTCTATATAGTTCCTATGTACATGCCAGAAATTAAGTCTGTTAAGTATAAATTCTTTAAGTTATGGGCCCAAACATAATGGACTTTGTAAAAAATCAGGAAAAATATTTACTCACTTAACATGAAAAATTTTGAAACTAGAGTCTATTTTCCCAAGTATATAACTATGTTTAATTAAGATTCAATTGTTTACCCAAAATTAGATCTGAATTTTGTAAATTTTTTAAGTAATTAGCATAAAAATAAAATCAGTACCTTAAATTTTGCCCAACTTTGACCATGGCACGTTTTTTTCCTGTAAGTACCATTGATTTAATTTTCACAGCATGTAAACATAAATATTTAATTTGTTTAAATCTGAAATTTGGAAGTAAAAGCTTGAAAATTAAGCAAGTTATTGATATTTTTCTTGAGGCTCTATTGTAGTCATTTGCTTTGATTACAGATTACAGATGCAGGGTCCCACTCCAGGTCACTGGAAGTCAGCTATGCCAGGGTTTCTGATTTGTTACAGTCACTGGGGGAGATCCCCTGCTGTGACAGGTGTACAGTTATTCTGATATCACCACCCCATTCCCCCCCCCCCCCCCCCCCCCCCCGCAAACCCAACCCACCAAATGTTATGCAGTATTATTGTTTTCACTGTATCTCCTTAATTGTAATGCTGTTTCCACTCTGATATGCAAAAACTTTCCTTAAAAAAGTAATTCAAGGTATAATCCAGAAGATGCAATGTTGTTTAATGTAACATTTTTAAAGAAATCATTTTTCTTTTAAATGATTTTACCAATCATAATGGAACCCATCAGTATGCTTGAATTATGATAAAATATGAAGCACATTATGGATAAATAAAGACACAATTCAAAATTGTGAAATCTAAATCAAGTATTTTTTTTAGACATTTATTGTTTTGCAGATTTAAAAGATATATTTTTGTGGTAAAAAATAAATAAACATTTGTATGCATGATGTGGTGTTATCTGACAAGATTGAGATTTATGATGATGCAATTGAGAATTATGAATCAACTTTTATATTCAGATATATATGTTATATTGAAATGTATAGAAATATAAACTTAAATTAAAAAAAAAATTGATGTGATAAAAAAATGAGGATTTGTTACAAACATTTGTTCATTATTTTCCTGCATCAGCAGAATTTGAGATCAGGCTTTGTTTGCCATGTTTTATGTTGTTAATTAGTTATATTTCAACTGTATACATTTCATAAAAAAAAAATATTTAATAATTTATATTATACAAAAAAAAGATTTGATTGAACAAATGTGTAAACTACTGAAATGTCAACAGTTAATCGAAAAGCCAACTAATGATCATGGTAATTTTACAGATCATTTGTTCACAAACTGCTCACATGCTTCAGTTTCAACATTAGGGAACACATGGTCAGGTCACAAAATATTATTTGCAACAATTTCTTGCTTATCAATACAAACCAATCATATAAACCAACCATGGCCTTTATTACCTCTTCCTCTTACACTTTATCTCCATTTGATATTATTTTAGATTTTTACCTTCAAGGTTAATGTCAGCTGAGCATAGTGACCCATAGGTCCCTTGTTTCTCTATTTTTGAGATATATAACTACAGACACAATCTTGGACTGTTGCTTTAATCTGTTTGATGCTTCAGTTGAATGGGCATACACTACCATTCAGATGATAAAATTTCCTTTTGCGAATCTCTTCCCAGTCAGCTGAGCGTCATGACCCATGGGTCACTTATTTAAGGTAGAAAGAAGTTTGGTAGAAATTTTTTCAGCATCCATTTTCTCAGTCTCTATAAATAGAAAGAATTCTTAAGGGACTTCATTTTCAAGAACAAACCCGATGCATACACTTATTTGCTGACTTGTTGAACTGTCTTATGTCTCATATGCCATCACTGACCAGTTTTGTGGTATTGCTTTAACAATATTCATACTAATCTCATCCTCAGAAATGTTTATCATTTCATTTTCTAATTTAGGTGATGTGTACCTTCCTGCTTTGCTACTGTATGTAAGGTTGTCTAAAAGATCTGTGTCATATTTTGACTTCCATTTGATGAAGAAGTTAAAATTGCCAGTTTCTTCTTGCTTGTCTTTTTGCAAGTTCCGCAAAAGGCTATGCCATGCTGGCCCAATGATAACAACACTTCAGTAACTGAGATGATCCCTTTCTTGGTTCTTGCTTGTGCTTCTCCCTTTAGTTTCTTCAACATATATATATAGTAGGTATATGAGAGAGAGAGAGAGAGAGAGGCTGAGCAAATAATCCTGCAATCCAGAAATGTGATATACTAATAAAATTCACCATTGAGGAATTTCAGCATGTATGAGATATAAACATTTATATGTGCATACACAAATACAGGCATGGAGGTCAGGCTTTAATAAAAAAGTTATAGACAAAGGATGAATGCCTCACTTTTACTGATGTGCCCTGAAGAAAAAAGAAGATGGAGAGACAGGGGCGAGAGGATTAACATAACAGGATACAACCTCATAAACAAGTAAGCAGAAGTAAAAGGAAGCACAAGTAAGAAGAGTAACACTAAAATACGTTCTTAACTAGTTAATAATTATATGACTATATTCTAACACTCTACAGACTACAATAATTATATATTTTGTTATAATTAATTTAGTTCTTAATCATCAACAAATGTGGTCTCAACTGTTTCCTGTGCTTCCTCCGAACTTCAACACCTGTGTCTTCTTTTTCCCTCCGTACCTGTCCCAAGCAAACCTCAAGCAGCTTTGGATTGTTTTCTTTACATCCTCGTCGATGACCCTTTCAGCCAGTGGATTTTCTCTGACTGCACCTAACGGTAAATAAATATATAAAAATCATGGAATAAGGTGGGGTATAGCAATCATAAGAAAAAAAAATGGTGAAAGGAAACATAGGAATTTACTGAATCATAAATGCAGAAGCAGAATGGCAAAATAAGGTTTATGTGGAAGTAAAACATGTTTCTAGCTCAGCTGACTATAAGTCATCTGAGCTATAGTCGTGGTCCTTTGTCCGTCGTCCGTCCGGCCGTCTGGCCGTCCGTCCGTTAACAGGGCACGTTTTAAAACCGTTGGACCTACAAATCCAAAATTCTGCATACCAATAGATGTCCCCAAAATCTCCTACCATACCAAAAATTGGGTCATTAGGACTTCGTTCCTTCGAGATATTAAGGAATAACCTCCGTTTTCCATAAAAAAGCCATTGTTACACTTCAAAGCTGCCTAATATCAAAACCACTGATCTGTTTTTGATCATATTTAGTATTCATATTTTTCCATACATTTTCTGTGCACATACCAAAAATTAGGTTAGTATTGGGTATTATTTTGAAGTTATGGGCCCAAATATAATGCAGTTTCTTAAAAATCAGGAAATATATTTGCTCACTTAACATGAGAATTGCTGAGGCTGGAGACTTTTTTTCAGGAATATAACTTTATTTAATCAAGATTCAATTGTTTACCCAAAATTAGATCTGAATTTTGCAAATTTTTCAAGTTATTAGCATAAATAAGAAATCAGTACCTTAAATTTTGTCCAACTTT
Organism: Sipunculus nudus; assembly: GCA_026874595.1. Taxonomy (NCBI): domain Eukaryota; kingdom Metazoa; phylum Annelida; class Sipuncula; order Golfingiida; family Sipunculidae; genus Sipunculus; species Sipunculus nudus. The sequence continues at coordinate 12,889,594 of CM049314.1, read as the reverse complement.
GGCAATGGCACATTTTTTTCCCTGTAAGCACTGTTGATTTAATTTTCACAGCATATATACATAAGGATTTAATCTTTTAAAATCTGAAATTTCAAAGGAATTGTTTGAAAAGAGTAGCTTTTATTCAAGTTTTCATACACCATGTCAAGTGTTGTTTACATCTGGCCCATCTAGTAATACAGTCTTCACTTGCATTACGTAACCCACCCCAGGCAGCTTACCTTGGCTTAGCTTGGCCACTACTAGCAGGCTTCCCCTCTGCCCTGCTCTCCCACCCCCCTAGCTGGTGCATAAACTAGATGAATGTTATAATTTTCTGTATTTTATTTTATTTTTGGCTATGCTACATTTTAGATTTTGTATTGTACCACCAGGGTTACAATGATTAAAGTGCACAATCAATAAACAGTGTACAACATTCAGCTTAATGTAAAATAAAAGTGTTATAAATGAAAAGAGTGATTCAATATGAACTTGTGTTTAGTAATTTAAAATTTAATGTTTAGCTTTATGACTATGCACTGTATTGAAGGTCCAAGTCTATGCTGGCCCCTTTAGCATTGTGACTCTATCAACATGAAATTAGTCTTATCTGTTCCACCCATACAGTCAGATCTAATATTCAGGGGACAATCAATAAACAGTGTTCAACATTCAGCTCAAAACATGTTTCTAGATACATAAATAAGACATTTCCATTTTAATTTCTGAAGTGATAACTTGGTTTATCTAAAGTACATCTATAAATAATTGCCTCAAGAATATGTATACATAGTGTTTCAAGTTTAAGTCTATGCCTCACATGATGGCATATCCAGTGAATCTGTCACCCAGAACTATATTTAAAATTTGCAGCACACAGCAGGACAATCTAATATTTAGGACTGGGAACTATCAAAATACAAAGACAACCATAAATCAAATTACACCTGATGAAGTGAGAACTGAAAAGCTCATAGAATTCTTATTTACAATACACATTGAAATGTCACAAAATAAAAAAAAATATACATTCTGTCATTATTTTTTTTATAATCATATATAAGGACGTTTTTACATTTTTTTTTAGAAGCATATTTAATAATAAAATAAAATTCTTCGACGTTTAACTTCTTACTGTCATCCTGAGCATTTCTGCATGGCCTCTCCACAGCTTGTGACACTGCTAGCGTTTCTTGATGGACACATCAGGACCACAGGGATTGTAGAGGCGTCAGTTCCGGCAGCGTATTTGATTTTTGTTCGCTTTCATGTGCTTGGAACACTGCTCTCTCCGTTGGTGCAGGAGTTTTTCTATCTCTAGGCGTGTGATCTGACATTTTAGTTCGACCTGGCACGCGACGCCAATGTAAACTTATATTACTTGACTAAACTTAAATTTCGTCTTTCTCCCATTCACGTTCTCATTCAAGCAAGTTTGTGGCACTTGTGGCACACAGCCACAACACACAAATTCGGTAACTTAGGTAACCGTTTTTTATTCTTCTTGTATTAAGTATATGATAAAAATGTCCATACACAGAAACTGTCCTAGGTGCCGAGTCGCCAAAGTGGAAATCTCTCCCCACACATAATTATCCCATGGTTTTTGTTCTCTCTCTCATTTGAATATAACCAATAACATCACCCATTCATTCCATTGGTCAGATGGGTGAGGTGAACTCCACCCCCTATACTGGCCAATGAAATGAGAGTTTGTTGATTATACCCTGACATATACAAGGTCTACATACAGTGTATTTATACGTTATCCTGATATCATCTATCTGTGTGTGCTCTTAGCTGACCAAACATCACGGGGACCCCCCCTTTAGTGGTCACCCTGATGAGATCAACCCCTTTACCCTGATGAGATTAACATATTAGGATCTGGCCTGTACAAATACGGGACCCAGTGACCATGACTAGGAGATTATGCAATCAGTTAGCCCAGGCATCATGGAACAAAGGCTTGTTATACATGTGTGATATGTCACAAGGTAATGCAGAGGTTTGAATGTATACGAAAGATTAAATTCACAAAATCAGTAAAGTTATAATAATAATTAAAATATTCCTATTATTGAGAACAGCTGCAAATGAGAGAGAGAAGCCCATTGAACTCATTAAGTGTGACATAAAATACAAGAATATACAACCTATCATGCCAAATCTTACAAGTTGTTACATGATACTGGCTAAATAATCAAAATTCATATTGCTGATCCTTTATTTCAGTTCATAAAATTAAACATTCCCAACTCCAGTTTGCTCCTGGTATAATATATTGGGTGTTTTGATCCTTGGATTAATTTTAACACATGTATTAGTTTCATTGTTGAGAATACTTTTCTTTTTTCCTGATACCATTTAAAAAAAATAAAAATATTTAAATTTTTCCTGTTAGTGCTGTGGATTAAATTTTCACAGCATGTACACATAAGCATTTCATCTGTTAAAATCTGAAATTTGAAACTAATTGATCAAAAACTGTAGACTTTATTCAAGTTTCCATGCAGGTACCAAGTCTTCATTGTTTACATCAGGTCAGTATAATGCAGTGTACTGGGCAGTAACATTACACCTTCAGGTCTGACCTACTGCCACTGTGAGTGTCTGGGTCAGGCTGGGTCAGGCAGTAATTACCAGAGAGCCTCTCTTTCTCTCTCTCTTTCTCTTTCTCTCTCTTTGGCAGTCCAGCTCTCTTTTTCTCTCTCTCTCTCTTTCTCTCTCTCTCTCCTCTGCTTTTTCTCTTTCTCTCTCTCTCTCTCTCTCTCTCTCTCTCTCTCTCTCTCTCTCTCTCTCTCTCTCTCTCTTACCCTTATTGCCTCCCTTCCTCCCTCCATCCCATTCTGTTGACAGGTACTATAAACTAGATCCATTAGCTATAAATGTTGATGCAATTAAGAAATGTGAATCAACTGAAATATTCACAATCACATGTTTGTTATACTGTAAATTTATAGTAACATTCGTAAACCTGGATAAAAATTATTTAATAAAAAAAGGAATAAATGCAAATATTGTTAATTTTTTATTGGCTCAGTAGAATGGGGAAAAAATGATTTGCTTTGTTTCTCCATCTTTCTGTCTGTTTTAAATATTTAATGTTTAGAATAACCTTTTTTTTATAAGCACTGTTGAATTAAATTTCATATCCTGTATGTATATGCAAGGGTGTTGTAACTCTCACCATCCCCTTCTTCATCCCACTGAGGCTTTGCTCCTTGGCGCTGTGAACAATAGTTCTATGGCTATAGCATAAAATTTAATAATTAAAGAAAATATCTGCAGAGAGACAAAGGCGTTGTAACTCTGATCATAACACAACACCACCCCCCCCCCCCCCCATCAAGCCATTGCACCTGTGGAGTGGGGACGTTATGGCAACTGTATACATATCATAAAATTGATAAAAAAAGGTTTACCAAATAAATTGGATCTCATCAGACAAATGTGTAAACTGTTGAACTGTCAACAGCTTATCAAAAATGTAACCAATGGAAAGGCATGGTCAGATCTCAAATATTATTTGCAACATTTTCTTCAATCATATAAGCAAACCATGGCCCAAATTACCTCTTCCTCTCAAACTTTATCTACATTTCATCATATTTTTAATATTTTAACCTTCTAGGTGGTTCAGTAATGTTGACCATTTGTCCTTAGGTACCTATGTACATGCCAGAAATTATGTCAATATTTCTGAATATGTAGACGTGAGGGTCATCAAAATAATGTACCTTTTCAAGACCGATCTTGTCAAGATATCATGTCATACAGTCACAAATTCATAAATCCCCTCATCAGCATAGTTAATCATAACCTTGTATCTGTCAAATTGAAAGCTAGCAGTTTTCCATACACTATAGATCCTTCAACAAATAGCCTTATCATCATTGTACCACTGCTTAGTATACTGTCATTGCATTCATATTTGCTCAAATAAATTGTTTTTTTTCGACCCCTCCCAAATAAATAAAAAATAAACCACTATATTTTACTCCATATTAATCCATCAGTCAGATTATTTCATATATCATTTACTCACATATTACATTATATTCCTTTATAAAAGCCCAACATGACCATGATATTCATAAGCTTTTTCTACTCAGTATAGTTTAACAATGGTGATACATTTATAGTCTAATCATGATCAGCTGAGCGCCGTGACCCATGGGTCCCTTGTTTTATTTTTCAGGCAACTGAATTGCAGATTCTTTTCCAGTCAGTCCTGTCAGTGTCACTTGAAAAACACCAACAGCTGATGAATCCAAGGGACTTGTAAAAAGTTACAGCACCAAATTGTTCAAATAGTACATATACTGTGTTTTCATTTAACAGAATATTACGCACTAGGCCAGTTGTCATATATGGAGACATAATTATCAGGCTCTTGTGTTGAAATTTTGAATATTTGTGTGTGTAGCTCTGCTTACTGTTTGGTTAATTCAAAACCTGCTGGCACAGGACCCTTGCTGTGCTCTCTCTCAAGCAATTTGCATGGGCTTTTCTTTGTTTTCTGGGGAGCAAGTATTGTAGGAGTCTACTACAACCTGCTGCAAGGGAAACTGGTTTTCTCATCATTCTCTTTAGATAATCTGCAAAAGGAAAACTTGAAAAGTGATCCAGAGGCCCATGTACTTCCACATTCTTAGCCAAAATGTGTTAAACAATGATTAACTGCCGGTCTTTGCCATACAACCTCATATAATCTTTAACAAATGCAATCAGTAGCTCATGAGCATAGTCTCCATTATGCGAATATAGTGCAGGATTGAAAAGAAGGTAAATTGCAACTGAGAAAATGAGAAAAATTAAGTTGTTTGGAACATTTCTTTCAAAACATCAACTAAGACCACAGGGCCAGTATACAATAAAAACTGGTGAAGTTCAGTTGCCTTCCACCTGTCTATTTCTTGCAAAGAAAGTGACTTTCTTGCAAATTCTGTAGGAGAAAACGTTTGAAGTGCCACAAGTGCATTTGAAATTTTACCAATGATTCTTTTTGGTAACCTGCTTGTCATGGGGCCTTTCATCGATAACACGAGAAAACGTCTCATGACACCTAGACATACAAGGTGCATGTAGTCCAGTGGTACCTGTGACACCAATCAAATGTTCAATTCCATCCCTGGAGAGGGGCCGCTGTGGTAATCACTGCCAATCATTTGCTGTAACTCGACATCGTTTCTGAGGAGTGAATCAGTTTCTTGGTATAGAATCTTATTCATCCAAACTCCTTGTTCGCTTTTGTCACGACCGTTATAAATGTTGTAGGGTTTGCAGCATTTGATGAATAAACGTGCAGGGGCATCACAAATTATAGCTGAAAGTCTAATTATATATAATGTCTCAATGTTCATGAAACAAACCATCGGTTTCCTGTATTTTCATTTCTGATACAAATTCAGACAAATACTCTTTAAAGGTTGGTTTTTTTTTTGGCTTGGAAAGGCCAGCAAACAGTTCTATCACAAATGGCTCCCTAGTTAAAGGGACATTAATAATTCCCTTAATTGGCCATAACTGCTTTTTGAACTTTTGAACAAAGACAGTCCATCAATAATTAATAGAAGGGAAACTGTGTCATCAATAAGAGCAATGCTTTGATATTTGTATGTGGCAGGCGGGCGGTAAGGCAGGGCCCGTTGTCCACTCGCGCACACACAAATGGTATTAACGATAAGCTGATGACCCTGACACTGGGTTATTCTGCAACAAAGTTGACAAGATCTGATAAAACTTGTTGTCGATAGCATGACATGAGGCTGGACTCGCATGATCATATTGTTAACAAATATTGGACTGTTCATAATGTTTACAAATGTACTCAAATACAATTTATGCATCTGCAACAATTCAGATAAGATATTCAATATATGAATGTTTAACTGAAATCTTCATGTTACTATATCACCATGTTATTTTACGTCTTTTACACAATTCCTAATCACATACTAACTTATATCTTGTATATACATATCAACTAATCTCATACAAATCAACTAATCTCATACTGTCTTACATCTTGTTTATGCATGTCTATCAACTTCTAATCTCATACTATCTTTCATCTTGTTTATATTTGTTTACACCTTAATATACATACATAGTTTAATTATGCTTGTGTACAAGATATCATAATTATGCTTGTGTACAACCTGTTTATATCTAAACTGTACACAAACAATACACCTTAATTTAGATTTCACTTTGCTTATATCTCTGATCTATAAGAACATACATTAAGAAAGTACATGAATGTGAAACATCTGGGCTAAGTATCATTCTTAAGTACATAATATTTCATATTGTTATCATTCAAAGTAATTCTGTTATACTGTTACAGGTAATTACAGGTCAATAAACAGGAATATGACCAATGAGTGCAGTAAATGTTTAAGATAAACTTTTGGGGTGGTTATTTTCTGTCAGCCGATGGAAGAGCCTAGGGGGTACCCCCACTGTATTTTGCGGGACGGATAATGGTTATCTCCCCTGGGAAACTTGGGAGCTCTAACTCTGTATATATTAAGTACTTGTGGGAGTAGGATATCTTTGGTTGATCACATAAATTGACATTATTGTATAACGTAATAAATATTTAAGGACCAATGAATGTTATAACAGGGGAATGGTTTATAAATGAAACAGCGAGTCAGAACAAGGAGGCCGCGCGCAAACAAGTGGTTCCCGGTGGCGAATCATGAACATGGACAGGAGCAGAACACTAAGTGAGAGTTGTGTATGAATTTAACACGAATTTTGCAACAAGACTATCAAAGATGAGGTCAAAATCAATACTTAAGTGTAAGGTTACTGGAGTCAATCAATGGTAAATGATCAGTGGTACTGTTACTTATTATTAATGCAAAGGATCAGAATTTTGAAGTTGAAAGTGACTGCACAGGCGCTTGAATCCCTATTTGTGTTGATATTGGCTTAAATAGTGTTCAGTTTACCTCAACAATCCCCTACCGTTTAATGAGCTGTGACCCATGATATATTGCTTTGCCGGTACTTGTTTATTTAATAAATACACAAGGCCAGCATCCAAGTCTGCAGACGTGTCTGTATCCATTAAGCGATGAACAGACAGATTAAACCCAGATTACTATTCCATCATTATCAACCAATCAGGTGTTAGGTTCCAGGGTGAATCCTTACTGCTGACCAAGATACATGGGGATTTCCTTGATTGGGGTAACAGCTGCTTAATGGATGCAAACTAGTTACAAATAAGAGCTCATTACAAGTGGTACACTTAGTGTATTGGAATTGTTGATGCTTTTATAGAAAGAAGAACTGGCCATTTAATGACTAAGTTTCTTCCCTCGAAAATCTTTGAAATATTTGGGAATTTCAATTGATTTCTTGTATTATCGCCTACCCGTCCGCAGACTTGGATGCCGGCCTTGTGTATTTATTAAATAAACAAGTACCGGCAAGCGATATATCATGGTTTACAGCTCATTAAACGGCAGGGGATTGTTGTTGAGGTAAACTGAACACTATTTAAGCCAATATCAACACAAATAGGGATTCAAGCGCCTGTGGTAACTGGGTATGTTTCCATAGCAAGTCGTGCCACAATGCTAAATGGTTTAAAATACTTTTACGGGATGTTTATAAACGTTAGGAGGAATTATTGGTTCATCGCTAGCATTTCGTGGTAATTCAAATTGTCAAACATAAGAGAGAGAGAGAGAGAAGGGGTAGGGGGTTAGCTCTAATTAGTGCATGCATCCACCAATAGATGGCAGCACGATTATTGCCATAACATCTGCGATTGTTTGAGAGAGAGAAGGCTGTAACAGTTGCTGTAGAGACATTTTCTCTTTACTCATTATATTTAAGCTTTAGAACCATTTTCTCTTTACTCATTTTTATATTTATTTTATAAAAAAAATATGATTTTATATAATGATTCAGTAAGAGTATAACATTAAATTCTGTTATATTTTAAATTCTCTCTTTACTCATTCTATGCATTTTCAAGCTAATTTTTAAATATTGCTACTGCATAATGAATGGGGAGGAAAATAGAGAATGGACAGATGGCAGTAATAGAGGTTAGATGTACCGGCACAGAAAAAAAATTGTTTATTGGCCCTCCTTTCAGCCCCACGTGGAATTCTTTCTCGACACATGGAGATTATCTAGATACGGGAAAATTATCTGGACACGTGGAAAGGCCAATTTGGAGGTCAGCAATAAAATGGCATATTGGGTTGTGGCGTAGGTCCCTTTTTAAAGGTTTAAAAAATATATTCTGGGGGTTTCCAGTGCAACCAAAGAACCTGTGGGCGAAGGTTCAGGGGTCCCGTAGTAATAAGGATATATAATGTAAGCACTCGGATAGAAAAATATTAATATAATTATTCTTAGTATTAAAAAAGGGAATATTATATTGACATTCAGTTTACACTTTGGCATCTATCTACGATGTTTTGAACATACTTTTACCTACCTGCAACAAAGTAGACAAGATCTGATATGAGGTGTTGTTGATGACATGAGGCTGGACTGACGTGATGTCCCTGAAGGGATCATCAACAGGGGCAAGTCACGCCCAGGTATCCATGCCATGCGAACTGCCCTAATGTTGCTTTTAAGATTCCCAAAAACCGGTCAGGGCAGGTTTTATGCCACATAGCCGTTCTGTATCGGAAACCTTCGGCGACCCTGGGGACGGTGAGGATCTATATACACTCTAAAAACAGATTGGTTAAAATTAACCAATTCAACCAATCTGATTGGTAGATATGTGTCCAACCATTCTCTTTGTTACAGCAACCAATTTTGTTTGGTTGAAGTTTTAACCAATGTAGATTGGTTATAATACTAACCAACTTGTTTTGGTTAGTTTGACCAATTGTTTGGTTGAATTTTTAACCAATGTAGATTGGTTATAAAACTAACCAACTTCTTTTGGTTAGTTTGACCAATTTGTTTGGTTGAATTTTTAACCAATGTAGATTGGTTAAAAATTCAACCAAAATAAATTGGTTGCTGTTACCAAGAGATTGGTTGGACACGTATCTTCCAACCAGACTGGCTAAAATTAACCAATTCTTTTGGTTGGAATTTAACCGGTTGTATTGGTGAGGAAAACTAATTTTATTGGCCGAGGCTACCAGTTTGGTAGTGGAGTTTTATTTTATAACAAAATAAAATACACAGACAGGCTTGATTTGAGTGAACAAAATTTCCTTTATTCACCACAGTGACCTTATTATAAACAGGAACGCATACATCTTGGCTATTGGTGTCGCTAGGCAAAATAAGAAGTCTGTAAGGTAGACCAGAGTACACAAGGGTGCAGCTGAGGTAATGCCACTAACGGTAGAACCCACATTGTTTCAATTTATGACAGCTATGGTATAACAAATACACTATAGTGAAGTAAATTTCTCATGTGAAACTTGAAGAAAACTGTCAAAATGCCAGATAAGAGTGTGTGAAAATTGTGATGTCACACAAATCTGGGCACATAGTATAATTACAGGCTTTTTGGCTGAGCCACATGGCTTAAACACAAACTATGTATGTGTACTAGTCAACCTAAATTTGTCCAAACTGGATTTAATCTTAACAGCAACCTTAACCAGTACAATACAAATCAAACAGATGATTATAGCAGCAGTCCAAATCATGTGCAAATGTTCAAATTTTACCAGACATTTTGCACATTCCAGAAAAGAAAACATACATGAAAGATACATCAAAATGATACATCAGCAATCTGAACAGAATGATTAAAGCAGATTGTCATAATTCTGACATATTTATGCCCTCTGATACTACTAGTGGCAGCCTATGAAAGTTGGTGCCAATCATGCTGCTACCTATTTTGAGCCAGATTGGTTAGACTTCAAATAACCCAAAATCTCTGTCACTCTTGGTGACACCAAATCGTATGGGGTAGTTAGGTTAAAGATCCCCTTCTGAATAAAAGTCCAGACATCTGCAGCTTCAGCTGGGTACATGACATTAAAGACAAAGAACACCTTGAAGCAGAGGTCAACAGCTTTCACAAGTGAGTCCACCTGGTAGATCACATCATTATACATCAAGTAGAACTCCCTGCCGGCCAAGACACTGTCCCCAAGTATAAGGACTTGAGGTTGCCTTGTAACACCCCGCTTCTCACACTCTGCAGCCCTCTTATGTCTGTAGCCTTCAAGATCTGTTCCAAGTTGAAAAAAAATATGTATTGTGGCATTAACAAATGCATTTAATGATACACAAAGAACACAGTAGAATTCAATCAGAATATATGCTATCTTTAAAGATACATTAAGTTTTCACTTGTTAGATTATTTTACAAGTGCTCAGTCTCCTCCAGTTGCTAGTTGTATCCGCCAAAACAGAGTTTTGCGGATACTATGTTTTCAGCTGCACGCCGCCGCCGCCGCGTAGGTGTCCGGAGAACTCCTCCGTAACCGCTGGGCGGAATTTTCCGAAACCCGGGATTATGTTCGGGTCACATGTGAACTGCTGCGCCCCGATTTTGTTTTGACCTCTGACCTTTCCTTTGCGCTCTGCGTCCGTTTGTGCGTCTGTTTCCACACATAAACCCACATATCTCGGGAACCGTTTGACCGATCAGGAAAATTTTTTTGCACAAATGTAGCCCTCGAAGAGCTTTATAACATACACCAAAAATGGTGGCGCCACCTGCAACCATGTTTGCACAGTGTCCATCTGTTCGTCTGCCTTGGGTTAAAATCACTCATATCTCTGCAGTGACTTGACTAATTCACCTGAAATTCGGCATGCGTAAACATCCTGGATAGCTTTTCTGATTTTATGACAGGTGGCGCCACCTACATTCACGTTTACGCTACAGACATCCAAGCTCATATCTCAGGAACCGTTTGACTGATCAGGAAAATTCTTTTGCACAAATGTAGCCCTTGGAGAGCTTTATAACATACACCAAAAATGGTGGCGCCACCTGCAACCATGTTTGCACAGTGTCCATCTGTTCGTCTGCCTTGGGTTAAAATCACTCATATCTCTGCAGTGACTTGACTAATTCACCTGAAATTTGGCATGCGTATACATCCTGGATAGCTTTTCTGATTTTGTGACAGGTGGCGCCACCTACATTCACGTTTATGCTGCAGACATCCAAGCTCATAACTCGGGAACCGTTTGACGGATCAGGAAAATTCTTTTGCACAAATGTAGCCCTTGGAGAGCTTTATAACATACACCAAAAATGGTGGCGCTACCTGCAACCATGTTTGCACAGTGTCCATCTGTTTGTCTGCCTTGGGTTAAAATCACTCATATCTCTGCAGTGACTTGACTAATTCACCTGAAATTTGGCATGCGTATACATCCTGGATAGCTTTTCTGATTTTATGACAGGTGGCGCCACCTACATTCACGTTTACGCTGCAGACATCCAAGCTCATATCTCAGGAACCGTTTGACCGATCAGGAAAATTTTTTTGCACAAATGTAGCCCTTGGAGAGCTTTATAACATACACCAAAAATGGTGGCACCACCTGCAACCATGTTTGCACAGTGTCCATCTGTTCGTCTGCCTTTGGTTAAAATCACTCATATCTCTGCAGTGGTTTGACTAATTCACCTGAAATTCGGCATGCTTATACATCCTGGATAGCTTTCCTGATTTTATGACAGGTGGCGCCACCTACAATCAAGTTTATGCTGCAGACATCCAAGCTTATATCTAGGGAACCGTTTGACCGATTGGGCCAAAGTTTTGCATGTGTATAGAGCTTTCTGGATTTTTTGGTAGGTAGCGCAACCTACATACACAATTTGGCTGCAGACATCCATGCTAATATGCAACACTTCACCCGTTCCACTCTGATTTAGGCAGATACAAGTAGTCGCTTGTCGACTACCCGTATTCTAGTTAACCACATATTATTTAGATTTATACTATTTCCATCCATTCTGTATGTTGCAATAAAATGTCATGTATATTACAGGAGTGTGCTTATTGCACCCTATGTACTAAGCTAACCTTCTGCAGATCAATGAAGGCCTTCCATCCCTCAGCAGTACTAGGCTTCCATTTCTTCTTTCTTTGTGCATTTGTACTGACTGGCCTAGGTGGCAGCAGCAAAGGCAGCAGGACCAGGACAGTGTCTGCAATTTCCTCTGAGTAGAAATATAAATACTTATAAGATAAACACACCACAGTTGTCCATCTACAAGTAATGTGCCACAACCCTTCAGCATCATATTATTTTGTTAATAAATGTACAAGTTACTGACCAAGCTTTAAGCATATTTCTGCAGACTTTAAACAAGTGTTATATATTCTTATTGTAATTATCAGTCTCTGTAAAATGCCTAGAGCCAACAATTAATTTATATCTTTTGTGTGGCATACCTTGAAGTCACCAGTAGGGGAAACATCCATGGTTCATGGCCAGTGGTTAATCAAAAGGGCTAAACTGTTAATTTAATTACTGATTCATATGTTGGAGCTGGCTGGCTGAGATTATTACAATCACAATTAGGGGTCTTAACCTGTTTTTTAGCTCAGCTGACTGAAAGTCATCTGAGCTATAGCGATCACTCTTTGTCCGTCTGTCCATCCGTTAACCAGGCACAAATCGTAACCCCTGAACCTAGAACCTTGTAACTTGGGATTCTGAGAGGTCCATGAAAAATCTCCTTGGAAACCAGAAATTAGATCTCTGTTACCCATATCCTCGAGCTATGGGGCCCCAAAGTACAAAAATTTCATATAAAAACTTCAATATCTCATTAACTACTTGACTGATGGTCATGATTTTTGGCATACATATTGATCATGAGATGGTCCATCACTTCCTGCAGTCTGGTGGCGCCACCTGTATTTTTCGATTTTTTACAAATTTTTTTCTCTATTTTTGAGACCTTTAAAAATGTGAACATCTGTTAACAAGGCACAAATCGTAAAGCCTAGACCTAGAATCTTAATTCTTGATACACTGAGAGGTCCATGAAAAATCTCCTTGGAAACCAGAAATTAGGTCTCTGTTACCCATATCCTTCGAGCTATGGGGCCCCAAACTACCCCCCAGAATAGTAAAAAATTTCATACAAAAACTTCAATATCTCAATAACTACAACACTGATGGTCATGATTTTTGGCATACATATTGATCATGAGATGTTCCATAAGTTCCTGCAGACTGGTGGCGCCACCTGTATTTTTCGATTTTTTTACAATTTTTTCCTCTATTTTTGAGAGGTTTAAAGATGCTGTCATCTGTTAACGTGGCACAAATCGTAACCACTGGACCTAGAATCTTCATTCTCGACACACTGAGAAACCTATTAAAAGTCTCCATGGAAACCATAAATTAGATCTCTGTTACCCATATCCTTCGAGCTATGGGGCCCCAAAGTACCCCCCAGAAAAGTCAAAAATTTCATACAAAAACTTCAATATCTCATTAACTACTTGACTGATGGTCATGATTTTTGGCATACATATTGATCATGAGATGGTCCATCACTTCCTGCAGTCTGGTGGCGCCACCTGTATTTTTCGATTTTTTACAAATTTTTTTCTCTATTTTTGAGACCTTTAAAAATGTGAACATCTGTTAACAAGGCACAAATCGTAAAGCCTAGACCTAGAATCTTAATTCTTGATACACTGAGAGGTCCATGAAAAATCTCCTTGGAAACCAGAAATTAGGTCTCTGTTACCCATATCCTTCGAGCTATGGGGCCCCAAACTACCCCCCAGAATAGTAAAAAATTTCATACAAAAACTTCAATATCTCAATAACTACAACACTGATGGTCATGATTTTTGGCATACATATTGATCATGAGATGTTCCATAAGTTCCTGCAGACTGGTGGCGCCACCTGTATTTTTCGATTTTTTTACAATTTTTTCCTCTATTTTTGAGAGGTTTAAAGATGCTGTCATCTGTTAACGTGGCACAAATCGTAACCGCTGGACCTAGAATCTTCATTCTCGACACACTGAGAAACCTATTAAAAGTCTCCATGGAAACCATAAATTAGATCTCTGTTACCCATATCCTTCGAGCTATGGGGCCCCAAAGTACCCCCCAGAAAAGTCAAAAATTTCATACAAAAACTTCAATATCTCATTAACTACTTGACTGATGGTCATGATTTTTGGCATACGTATTGATCATGAGATGTTCCATCACTTCCTGCAGACTGGTGGCGCCACCTGAATTTTTCAATTTTTTACGAATTTAAAAATGTGAACAGCTGTTAACAGGGCACAAATCATAAAGACTGGACCTAGAATCTTCATTCTTGACACACTGAGAGGTCCATAAAAAGTCTGCATGGTAACCTGAAATAAGGTCTCTGTTACCCATATCCTTTGAGCTATGGGGGGCTCCCAATAACCCCCCAGAATAATGGAAAATTTGATAAAAACAAACTGCAACATCTCAATAACTACAACACTGATGGTCATGATTTTTGGCATACATATTGATCAAGAGGTGTTTCATCAGTACCTGCAGACTGGTGGTGCCACCTGTATTTTTAGCTCAGCTGACTTTCAGTCATGCTGGGCTATAGCGATGGCTCTTTGTCCGGCGTCCTTCCGTCTGTCCGTCTGGCCGGCCGGCCGGCCGTTAGCAGGGCACAAATCGTAACCGTAGGGGTTAGGGCCATGAACCCTATGCAGTCTTAGAGGTTCTAAAAAGATCTCCTTGCAAACCTGAAATTAGGTCACTGCAACCTATTTTCTCGAAGTTATGGGGTGTGTTTGCACCCCCCAGAAATACTTCTTTTAGCCAAAATTTTCATCCAAAACCTTCCATCTTTCACATACAGCTCACCTACCAACAGGGGAAGAATCATAATTATTTTGAGGTCACAAGGTCAAAGGTCAAGGTCACAGAACCAACTTCTTTGAAAAGCCTCAGGATGCATTTTTAGCCAAACCTTTCATCCCAATTCTTTGATCTTTCACATATAGCTCACATTCTAAGTGGGAGAAGAATCCTATAGATGTTGAGGTCACAAGGTCAAAGGTCAGGGTCACAGGATCCACTTCTTTGAAAAGGTTGTGGACACATTTCAAGCTAGACCTTTCATTCCAAACCTTTCAGCACTGATATCGCTTCTCTGCCAACAGGGGAAAAGACCTGTTGATTTTGAGGTCAAAGGTCAAGTTCACAGCACCCTCTTCTTGCGTGGAGTCATTTTAAGGCAAACTTTTCAATCTATACTTTTCCATCTGTCATATATGGCTTGCCTACCAATAGGAGAAGAAGCCTATTGCTGTTGAGTTCAAAAGGTCAAAGCTCAAGGTCACAATATTGTTCTAAATGCTTGTGAACATATTTCAAGTGAAACTGTTCAACCCAAACCTTCAGTCTTTCACATATGCCACATCTATGCATCACTGAATTTGATTCAAACTTCATATTTATGGGTCTTTTTGCATGAAGAAGTAACTAATTGATTTTGAGGTCAGCTGGTCAGGAGGTTAAAGGTTGCAGGTCTAAGTTATTCACTCATTGGTTGCCAAGTAATTACACCCGGCCAGATGTAAGTGGTAAGTAGTTACCCATCATTTAGAAAGAATCCAGTCGATATATGGGCAAAAGGCCAAGGTCATAGGTCAGGGATGTTCACAATAACTTATTTTGTAGACCATCTCTATTTTTCATGTTTTCTTGTATATATAACCATGGCACTCACAACTGGTACATCTCACTATGAGCCCATAATTGTCAGTGACACTTGTGATATATGACTCCCTTTTGTATCAGCTCATGGAGTGATAAGGATATATCATTAGTGCATAACAAAAACACTGTTGCCGGAATGCTTTGGCCAGGCATAAAGACTATGAGAGTTAAGTGTTAAGGTTTAGCTACTGATTTATAAAATGATGGGAACATTTTGCAGTTTATATCATGGAATCATAGCAATAAACTTAGTTTTCTAGATATCTGAATATTATTATACAAATCATCAGATATACCAGCAAGTGTTTGTTCTGATAATATGTGGGTCTTTACCTGGATTTAGGATGGCTTTATTTGATTACAAGACTCTTAGTGATGCTTTCTGCATTTCTTTTCTTTTAGGTTTTGCAGTTTACCTACCCTGCTGACCCCATTGAATAGTAAGCTGATAATTTAAACAAATTGGACTTGCACTTTTTACATTTGCATGTTCATAAATCTGATATGAGAGCTCTCCAACCTGATCATGCCTTTTGAATTGTTTTGGACATTCATAACTGTTAAATTCTTTGAAGCTATTGCTACAGGTTTAGTGTCTTATTGGAGGATGTGTGATATCAAATGTCAGACTTGTCAGAAAACCATTATGTCTGCCAGGTAGCCATTTCAGAAATCCTTTTGCCAGGACAGTTTCTGTGATTTTTTTATGATGTTTGGTCCCTTTTAGAGGATGTTTGTTGTTCAATTTCCGACCTGTCAGAAATCCAATATGGCCACCAGGAAGCCATCCTTAAATTCCTTTAGAACATATTATCTCAAGAACTATCTATTAAAGTGAATGCAGTGGGATGTATATTAATGTTATCTTGCATTGGGTCAAAGATTTCTTAATAAATATGACCATCATTTATGAATGCTCAGTACAGTTGACTTGTATTGAATAATAATTTATATGGAAGCAACCGTTTCACAATAATTCTTGCATGAATTTCCCTGATCTTTTGCTATATTTTGATCTTAAGTGTGGCCTGTGTGGTATTCCTTTTGAGACTGACAGGTATCGAGCAAGCTGTGGGATTAGTTCCTGATAGCTCAACAACCATCCATTTTGCCTCAGACCATCATTGTGCCGCAGAAAAACCTTGTGAGTGGGATAACTCAAAAAATATTTCACTGATTTTTTCCAAACTTTACATTTGTATAGATAAAGGTAAGGGGACGAAGCCTATTTAAAATGGGGTCATGACCTATGCTAGGAGAATGACCTTGACCTTGAATAGGTCCATTATTGCTGAAAATAACACAAATTCTAAATATCTCAAGTAAGCTTGCATGGACTGGTCTAAAAATTAAGGTGACCGAAGATCTAGGATAGCCTTGTGATATACCGGAAACTGATGGCGCCACCTATTATCCTTTTCTTGTTTTTACGCCTTTTAATACCCCCATAATTGCCACTTGACAGTACTGTAAGCATTGTAAGTCAAAAACTAATGGACAGATTTCTTTCATATTATGCACATGTAGAGAGATGGGCTATGGGATGAGGTCTGTTTACATTTGGGTCATGACC
This sequence comes from Sipunculus nudus, assembly GCA_026874595.1. Classification (NCBI taxonomy): domain Eukaryota; kingdom Metazoa; phylum Annelida; class Sipuncula; order Golfingiida; family Sipunculidae; genus Sipunculus; species Sipunculus nudus. The sequence goes on along the minus strand of CM049314.1, from coordinate 12,872,359 downwards.
TTCACCATAAGAGTGGCCTTGACCTTTAATGTGTCCATATTTGGTGAAAATCACACACCTCTTATGATATCTCCAGTGTTGATAGCCATATGGATTTCAAACGTGACTTATGTATGGCCCACTACTAAAGTAAGAACCCTATAGGTTCTAGGGTCCTGAGGTCTAAGGTCAAGGTCACTGGACTTGCATCTTACAAGATACTGTGGATGCATTTTAAGCCAAACTTTCAAGGTCTTCCATCTTGAATATATAGCTCACTTGCCAATAGTGGATGATCCATATCAATTTTGGGGTCACAAGAACAAAGGTCAAGGCCACAGGAGCTATATGTCAAAAAATTAGTTTCTGGATGATAATTCCTGCTTTTATTGATGTATTGATTTCAAACTTGACTTATATATATCCCATTGAAAAAGCAAGACTCCAATTGATTTTGGGGTCATGAGGTCAAAGGTCAAGGTCACAGGACACACCTTTAAAAAGATTGTGGATGCATTTTCAGCCAAACATTTAATCTCAGACCTTTCATCTTGCACATATAGTTCATCTGCCAATAGAGGAAGACCCCTATCAATTTTGAGGTCACAAGGTCAAAGGTGAAGGTCACAGGAGCCATCTGTCCAAAAATTAGTTTCTGGATGATAATTCCTGCTTTTAATGATGTATGGATTTCAAACTTGACTTGTATATGACCCATTGGAAAAGCAAGACCTGAATTGATTTTGGTGTCATGAGGGCAAAGGTCAAGGTCACAGGACACATCTTCAAAAAGATGTAGATGCATTTTCAGCCAAACATTTCATCTCAGACATTTCATCTTGCACATACAGTTCCCCTGCCAATAGAGGAAGACGCCTGTCAATTATGAGGTCACAAGGTCAAAGGTGAAAGTCACAGGAGCCATATGTCCAAAAATTAGTTCCTGAGATGATAATGCAAGCTTGGATTAATATATGGATTTCATACCTGACTTATATATGGCCCATCAATAAATCTAGACTTCTATTGATTTATATTTAAAAGTGGATGATCAATATCAATTTTGGGGTCACAAGGTCAAAGGTCAAGGCCATAGTAGCCATCTGTCCAAAAATTAGTTTCTGGATGATAATTCCTGCTTTTATTGATGTATAGATTTCAAACTTGACTTATATATGTCCCATTGAAAAAGCAAGACGCCAATTGAATTTTGGGTCATGAGGTCAAAGGTCAAGGTCACAGGACCAACATCTTCAAAAAGATTGTGGATTGATAGATGGAAGAAACAAAAATTGCTTGCCAAGTGTCAGTATTTGCTGCTAAAAATGGGGGCCTATTCTTAAAGGGGGGTGGGGGGCCTACTATGTCTTGGGATACTCTGGCACCTGCGGTGCCAAGAAATATCTAGTTCACTATGTTTTAACCAGACATATATGATTAGAATTTATGGCAATGTAGAAAGTTTAAACAAAATTGGCATATAGGTTCTGCAACAATTTTACTAGTTGTGAATCACAGCCCATGATGTCGCAGGTCATGCTTGGCAGCTGAGCGTCATGACCCATGGGTCATTTGTTTCAAATTTTCACAATTTTTTTTTCTCTATTTTCGAGACCTTTCAGGATGTAGTTATCTGTCAACAGGGTACAAATCGTAAGGACTGGGCCTAGAATCTTCATTGTTGACACACAGGGAGACCCATGATAAGTCTCCATGGACACCTGAAATTAGGTCTCTGTTACCCATATCCTTTGAGCTATGGCACTCCAAAGTACAGCTCAGAATAATGGAAAATTTGATACAAAAGCTGAAATATCTGAACAACTAATGCAGAGATCACCATAATTGTTTTCATGGATATTGATCATGGAGTGTTTCATCAGTTTCTGCAGACTGGTGGCACCACCTGTATTTGTTCAGGTTTTTTAGCTCAGCTGACTGAAAGTCATCTGAGCTATAGCGATCACTCTTTGTGTGTTGTCCGTCTTTTCGTCTGTCCGTCCGTTAACCAGGCACAAATCGTAACCGCTGGACCTAGAACCTTGTAACTTGGGATTCTGAGAGGTCCATAAAAAATCTCCTTGGAAACCAGAAATTAGGTCTCTGTTACCCATATCCTTTGAGCTATGGGGCCCCAAAGTACCCCCCAGAATAGTAAAAAATTTCATACAAAAACTTCAATATCTCAATAACTACATCACTGATGGTCTTCATTTTTGGCATACATATTGATCATGAGATGTTCGATCAGTTCCTGCAGGCTGGTTTGCGCCACCTGTACTGTTTGTTTTTTTACAATTTTTTCCTCTATTTTTGAGACCTCTGAGGATGCTGTCATCTGTTAGCGTGGCACAAATCGTAACGACTGGACCTAGAATCTTCATTTTCGACACACTGAGAGACCTATGAAAAGTCTCCATGGAAACCAGAAATTAGGTCTCTGTTACCCATATCCTTCGAGCTATGGGGCCCAAAATTACCCCCCAGAATAGTCAAAAATTTCATACAAAAACTTCAATATCTCATTAACTACATCACTGATGGTTATGATTTTCGACATACATATTGATCATGAGATGTTTCATCAGTTTGTGCAGACTGGTGGCGCCACCTGTATTTTTCAATGTTCACGAATTGTTTTCTCCATTTTTTAGACCTTTAAGGATGTAGTTATCTGTCAACAGGGTACAAATCGTAACGACTGGACCTAGAATCTTCGTTCTTGACACACAGGGAGACCCATGATAAGTCTCCATGGAAACCTGAAATTTGGTCTCTGTTACCCATATCCTTTGAGCTATGGCACTCCAAAGTACAGCTCAGAATAATGGAAAATTTGATACAAAAGCTAAAGTATCTTAACAACTAATGCAGAGATAACCATAATTGTTTGCATGGATATTGATCATGGAGTGTTTCATAAGTTTCTGCAGACTGGTGGCACCACCTGTATTTGTTCGTTTTTTTTAAAGAAATTTTTCTGTATTTTTGAGACCTTTAAAGATATGAACATCTGTTAACAGGGCACAAATCATAAAAACTGGACCAAGAATCTTCATTCTTGACACACAGGGAGACCCATGAAAAGTCTCCATGGAAACTTGAAATTAGGTCTCTGTTACCCATATTCTTTAAGCTGTATGGGTCCAAAATACCCCCCCCCCCCAGAATAATGGAAAATTTGATACAAAACTGCAGTATTTCAATAACTACAACACTGATGGTCATGATTTTCGGCATACATATTGATCATGAGCTGTTCCATCAGTTTCTGCAGACTGGGTGTGCCACCTCTATTTTTTTTTTCAAATTTTTACGAATTTTTTTCTTTTTTCTTTGAGACCTTTAAAGATGTGGTTATCTGTCAACAGGGTACAAATCGCAACAACTGGACCTAGAATCTTCATTCTTGTCATGCAAGGAGGCCCATGAAAGGTGCCTGTGGAAACTTGAAATTATGTCTCTGTTACCCATATCCTTCAAGCTATAGGACTCCGAAGTATCCCTCAGAATAATGGACAATTTGATACAAAAACTTAAGTATCTGAACAACTAATGCAGAGATCACCATGATTTTTTGCATGGATATTGACCATTAAGTGTTTTTATTAGTTTCTGCAGACTGGTGGAGCCACCTATTTTTTTGTATCCGCCAAAACGAAGTTTTGCGGATACTATGTTTTTGACCGAGTTCCTCCGCCGCGGCGGCGTTCGTTTCCAGAGAGCTCCTTGTAGACTAATGGACCGATTTTTCCCAAACTTACACCTATTATCGGGTCACATGTGAACTTGTGCCTAACCAATTTGCATTGACCTCTGACCTTTCCTCTCTATCCAGTGTCCATTTGTGGGTCTGTTTCCACTCATAAACCCTCATATCTCGGGAACTGTTTGACCGATCAGGAAATAAAATTGATACAAATGTAGCCCTTGGATTGCTTTATAACATACACAAAAAATGGTGGCGCCACCTGTAACCATGTTTGCACAGTGTCCATCTGTTCATCTGCCTTGGGTTAAAATCACTCATATCTCTGCAGTGAATTGACTAATTCACCTGAAATTCGTCATGTGTATACATCCAGGATAGCTTTCTTGATTTTATGACAGGTGGCGCCACCTACGTTCACGTTCACTCTGATGACATCCAAGCTTATATCTCGGGAACCGTTTGACCAATCAGAAAATAAAATTTATACAAATGTAGCCCTTTGATAGCTCTGTAACATACACAAAAAATGGTGGCGCCACCTGTAACAATGTTTGCACAGCGTCTGTCTGTTAGTCTGCCGTGGCCTAAAATTACTCATTTCTCTGTAGTGGTTCGACATAACTGCCTAAAATTTTGCAGGTTTATACATCGTGGACAGCTTTCTTGATTTTATGACAGGTGGCGCCACCTACATTCTAGTTAACACTGGACACATCCAAGCTCATATCTCAGGAACCATTTGACTGATTGGGCCAAAATTGTGCATGTGTTTAGATCTCACATAGGTCTTTATCATACACAAAACTGGAGGGGTTACCTGCAAAGATTTTTGCACAGTGTTTGTCTGTTTGTCTGCCATGGGCAAAAATCGCTCATATACATGTAGTGGTTTGACTTTTCTGCCTAAAATTTTGCAGGTGTATACAACTTGGACAGCTTTCTGGATTTGTGGTAGGTGGCACAACCTACATACACATTTAGGCTGCAGACATCCATGCTAATATGCAACATACCTCACTCTATTTCCCCTTTCCACTCAATCCATGCCTCACTATCTGATTTTGGCAGATACATGTAGTCACTTGTCGGTTACCTGTATTCTAGTTTTAAAAGTTTACACATTTTTCTCTATTTTTGAGATATATAAATACAGACTAAATCTTGGCCTGTTGGTTAATCTGTTTGATGCTTCAGTTGAATGGGTATATACTACCATTCTGATGATAAAATTTCCTTTTGCGAATCTCTTCCCAGTCAGCTGAGCGTCATGACCCATGGGTCACTTGTTAACGAATGTTTTCTCTATTTTTGAGACCTTTAAAGTTATGAACATCTGTTAACAGGGCACAAATCATTAAAACTGGACCTAGAATCTTCATTCTTGACACACAGGGAGACCCATGAAAAGTCTCCATGGAAACCTGAAATTAGGTCTCTGTTACCCATATTCTTTAAGCTGTATGGCTCCAAATTACCCCCCAGAATAATGGAAAATTTGATACAAAAACTGCAGTATCTCAATAACTACAACACTGATGGTCATGATTTTCGGCATACATATTGATCATGACCTGTTCCATCAGTTTCTGCAGACTGGGTGCGCCACCTCTATTTTTTTCAAATTTTTACGATTTTTTTTCTCTTTTTTTGATACCTTTAAAGATGTGGTTATCTGTCAACAGGGTACAAATCGCAACAACTGGACCTAGAATCTTCATTCTTGTCATGCAAGAAGGCCCATGAAAAGTGCCTGTGGAAACTTAAAATTAGGTCTCTGTTACCCATATCCTTCAAGCTATAGGACTCCGAAGTATCCCTCAGAATAATGGACAATTTGATACAAAAGCTGAAGTATCTGAACAACTAATTGGGAGATCACCATGATTCTTTGCATGGATATTGATGTTTGTAAGTGTTTTTATTAGTTTCTGCAGACTGGTGGAGCCACCTGTATTTTTGTACCCGCCAAAACGAAGTTTTGTGGATACTATGTTTTTGACCGGGTTCCTCTGCCGTTGCCGCGTTCGTTTCCAGAGAGCTCCTCTGGGACTTGATTTTATCAGCTTTCCAAGCTCATATCTCGACAACCGTTTGACTGATCAGGAAATAAAATTTATACTTATGTAGCCCTTGGATAGCTCTATAACATACACAAAAAATGGTGGCGCCACCTGTAACCATTTTTGCACAGCGTCGGTCTGTTTGTCTGCCGTGCAATAAAGTCTCTCACATCTTGGCAGTGGTTTGACATATCTGCCTAAAATTTTGCAGTTTTATACATCCTGGATAGCTTTCATGATTTTATGACAGGTGGCGCCACCTTTATTCTAGTTTATGCTGCAGACATCCAAGCTCATATCTCGGGAACCGTTTGAACGATTGGACCAAAATTTTGCATGTGTATAGATCTCACATAGGTCTTTATCATACACAAAACTGGAGGGGCCACCTACAACCATTTTTGCACATTTTGCACAGCGTCTGTCTGTTGGTCTGCCATGGCCTAAAATCACTCATTTCTCTGTAGTGGTTTGACATAACTGCCTAAAATTTTGCAGGTTTATACATCCTGGATAGCTTTCTTGATTTTATGACAGGTGGCGCCACCTACATTCTAGTTAACGCTGCACACATCCAAGCTAATATCTCAGGAACCATTTGACCGATTGGGCCAAAATTGTGCTTGTGTTTAGATCTCACATAGGTTTTTATCATACACAAAACTGCAACCATTTTTGCACAGCGTCTGTCTGTTTGTCTGCCGTGGGCTAAAATCACTCATGTCCATGTAGTGGTTTGACTTTTCTGCCTAAAATTTTGCATATGTATACAACTTGGACAGCTTTCTGGATTTGTGGTAGGTTGCACAACCTACATTCACATTTAGGCTGCAGACATCCATGCTAATTTGCAACATACCTCACTCTGTTTCCCCTTGCCACTCAATCCATGCCTCACATCACTCTGATTTTGGCAGATACACGTAGTCACTTGTCGGCTACCCGTATTCTAGTTTTTAAAGTTTACACATTTTTTCTCTATTTTTCAGATATATAAATACAGACTAAACCTTGGCCTGTTGGTTAGTCTGTTTGATGCTTCAGTTGAATGGGTATCTACCATTCTGATGATAAAATTTCCTTTTGTGAATCTCTTCCCAGTCAGCTGAGCGTCATGACCCATGGGTCACTTGTTTTTTGTTCAAGTCACCAATGCATGCAAGTCCTGTTAGTGTGTGTTACTAACAACTATTTAGGTAACCATAAAAGAATGCTTAAAAGACTAACCAAAGCAGTTGTACATCAGTCAGACAATAACTGAGATGAAAAATAGGAAGCCAACAGGAGAGTGTGGAGAAGGAAGTTGGATAGAGTAGGAAAATGGAAATTAAGTCTTAGGATTTGCTGTTGGTCATCTGAGACAAAACTGTGTATCTTGTTAAACTAATGGCCCATGGGCCATGACGCTCGGCTGAATTAAGGAACCAAGTAGAATGACTCTAAGAGTGCTGGAAATCATGCATGTATTTAGAAAGAGGTTACAGTGACGTTGTTTCCAAATGAAATTTTCCAAACAGATTATAGGCCTACCAGCAACTTCAAAGATACCCTGACACAGATCGTTTGTGCTCTGTTAACAGATGAACTTCAAAAATAGAGAATAAATGTGTAAAAAATAAAAAAAAAAATAAATACAGGGGGCACTATCATTCTGCAGGACCTGATCAAACAATCCATGATCTATAAACATGCAAAACATCATGACAATCAGTGCATCATTTATTGAGACACTGTAGTTTTTGTTTCACATTCTTAATCATTCTTGGGGCTTCATTTGACCCCCATAGCTCACAGGATATGGATAACAGAGACCCTATTTCAGGTTTCCATGAAGACTTTACATGGACCTCTCAGGCTGTCAAGTAAGACGACTTTAACTCAAACAGTGATGGTTTGTGCCCTACTAACGGATGACCACATCCTTCAAGATCTCAAAAATGGAGAAAAAAATGTGTAAAAATCGAAAAAAATACAGGTAGCGCCACCAGTCAGCAGGAACTGATGAAACACGCTATGATCAATATGTCTGCAACCATTCATGGAGGTCACTGCATTAGTTATTCAGATTCTGGAGCTTGTGTATCAAATTTTTAATTATTCTGGGGGATGGGAGGGGGTGCTTTTAAGCAGCGTAACTCAGAGGATATAGGTCACAGTGACCTAATTTCAAGTTTCCAAGGAAATCTTTTATGGACCTCGATGGATGTCAAGTAAGAAGATTCCAGGTCCAGCAGTTACAATTAGTGCCCTGTTAAGGGACAGCCGGATGGACGGACAGACAGACAGATGGACGGATGGACAACGGACAAAGAGTGATCGCTATAGCTCAGATGACTTTCAGTCAGCTGAGCTAAAAACTGTTAGTAAAGAAACCATTTGAACCAAAAGATCATGCTCTAAACATTAAAACAGTGTGAAGACCTTAAGACTGTTATGCTCTTTACATCTAATCCTTTTTGCTGATTGAGGAACAACCAGACAAAGCACACTTGGTTATAATATTTCAAAAGCCAAACTAACCCTGAGATGGAGAGTATTCATCCTCCATGAGATCTACATCCCCCTCTGTACCAAGTGTCATCCCTGGGTCGTACAGTTCTGCTAGGAGATTGGCAGCATGCTTGTCCTTGCAGTCAAGCTTTATAATCTGCAACAAGTTACGTGCAACCACCTCCCACTTTCCAGTGAAACTGCCTGCTGCTTCACCATACATCATCTCAAAATCCTCATCGATCTGCAAAAATCATGTTCATGTTCACAAATCAGAAATGTACCAAAGTAAGGCTATCAACTGAAAACTGTTCTAAGAATAATTTTAGACAGCAAGAGTGGCAGCTTAATCAAAGCTAGAAAACTTAAATGAGTTTTTTTTTTTAATTTTTAGCTGTAAGTTAAAGATACAAAACATTCAGGCATACAGGACTGCTGTAGCTCGCCTGGTTTAATTTATACTTACCCATACAAAGCCACTTGGGTCTGCGTATCTGGGGTAGGCCTGGAGAATCTCACCAACTGATGGTTGTTCCTCACCATGAATCCAATTGATTTGAGCCTGCCTGGTATCAGCCATATAAGTATGCACCATATGCCTTGGCTCTGAGTTATGCTTCAGCCAATTTTTTTTCTGCCTGGGTAGCATCTATCTCATTTGGCACTGAAATGAGATAAAGGTACAGAGTAAGGGTGAGTCTTTTATATACAAAAGAGTATTAGTGTCTTATAAGCATCACTCAGATGACCATTTTTATATGTGAAAGTTTAATTTTGGAGTTTTTTTCTGGTTCAAATAATTTTTATTTCATTTTTTTTTTTTTCTTTTTTATTAATTGAACATATAATACAGATACAGTAACAAACAGTACACATGATTTTACATCATCATACAATGTACATAAAACAAAAACATGCATACATGTATACATTCACACTAAGGTTGATGCACACTAACCGGATGTACATAAACAACAAATACAGACAGGGTACATTATAAACATATTGAAATAATCATGGTAAGTATTTTTTTGTTTTTGCTTTAAGATAGGTATTATTTCAGCAATGGTTTTCTTTAAAATATTTATTTTTAAATTGTTTCCATTTCTGGTCATGTATTACTATTTTACCTTTTGCTCTTGCTATATTTTCTTCTATTTTATAGATCTGTAATACGTAGTTTGTATATATACAGAACGTAGGAATTTTTTCATTACACTTACATGTGTATACGAAATGTTTAAAGAGTAGTATTAAAATATCTAGAAGGGTGTCGTTGGTAGTGTTCATAATTATTAAGGTTTTTCTGAAATTGCTCATGTGTATATCTAAGCCTATGTCTCTCAACCATTTTTTTAAATAAGATATTAAGCTGTATGTTATTTCACAGTGATAAAATATATGAGAATATGTCTCTCTATCTTTTTTGCAAAATGTTCACAATTCTGTGTCACTATTTTTCAATTTATAGAGGAAGGGATTCAAAGGTAGAATCCTATGTAGTAGTTTAAACTGAAAGGTTCTTAGCTTCTCAGAAATGGTAATACTAGTTATATTTTTGAAGGCTTTAAGTATGATTTCATTGTTTTGTAATTCTAACTCTCTGGTCCACTTTTCCATTGATTTGACTGGCAAAATTTAGAGGTTATTTATTAAATCACTGTAGATGAAACGTGAAGTATTTTTCATTCTTAAAATTTTTTCAACCCTATGTTCTTGCAGTTGGACCTTTGAGTTATTCTTTATATCTTTTTTCCAAGTTCCTGGGACTGCATGCAGCAATCCTGTGTAGTGCATAAAGTTAATAGTGACTTAATTTGTATCTGCTTATTAATTCTTCAAAGGTCAGAAATGTTACATTGTTTCCCACATTTTTAGTAATGTCTGAAACTGTTTTGACCCCTGCCTTATATAATTTATTATAAAATATTACTGTGTTATTTATTTTTATGTGAGAGTTAAACCACAAAGTTTGTGACTGAATTTCATATATAGAAACCGTCTTAGTGTAATTGTAATTGCACAAGGATTGGAGTACTTCTTTCCAGAATGGATCACAAGAGACATTCAAATCTTTTAAGTCGTTCACTCTTAAGTTACATTTAAATATATATGTACCTAGATTTTTTAATTGTACATTAATAATCTGTCTCCAACCATTTTCAGTAGAGCCACTAAGAAAACGTGTAACCCATGAGATTTTTAAAGATTGTAACTTAGCTTTGAGATTAATCATATTTAACCCTCCTTTATCTCTCGGTGCTATTAAAGTGTTTCTCTTAACCTTATCTGGTTGGTTATTCCATATAAATTTAAATATTAATCTTTCCACTTCTTTAATATAAGTTTGTGATGGCTTAGGAAGTACAAGGAATAAATATATGAGTTGTGAAATAATACATGTTTTCACAATGGTTATCCTTCCAGACAAGGACATAATTCTGTCTCCAGATATTTATAATAGTTTTAATTTTACTAAGGATTTCTTTATAGTTAGTTTCTATCATTTTTTCCATTCCGGATGAATTGAGATTCCTAAAATTTTAACTGGATTAGTACACCAACACAGACCTAAGTCTTTCAATTGTGTCTGATTATAAAAATAGTTTGTTATCGGCATTATTGTTGTTTTTTCTATGTTAACTTTAAGACCTGATATTTGTTGAAACCTTTTAAATACATCCAAGACTTCTTTGATTGACATTGGTCCTCCTGTAAGAGTTAAAACAGTGTCATCTGCATACTGAATAATTTTGTGTTCCTTCTGATCAACTATTACTCCTTTTATTTTACAGTTATTCCTTATTTCATTTGCTAGTATTTCTGCTGCCAATATGAATAAGTATGGTGATAGGGGACATCCCTGTCTAACACCTCTTGTTTCTGAGAAGAAATCAGTGGCCCATCCTCTGTTCAGAACACAGCTAAAAATATTATGATATAATATCTTAATCCAATTTCGAAGGATTGGTCCAAAATTAAATGCTTGAAGAACATCTTGAATATAAGGCCATTCTAACTGATCAAATGCTTTTTCAAAATCAACTGATAACAGGTAACCTCCTATCTTTTTATTTTTTAAATGAGAGATAATGCTTATAATTTTTATTATATTTTCTCCGATATATCGATTTTTCATGAAACCAGTTTGATCTGAATGTATTATTGAAGGTAAGACTAATTTAAGTTTATTGGCTAAAGTTTTTGCTAATATTTTATAATCGGTATTAAGAAGAGAAAGGGGGCGCCAGTTTTTCAAGAGAAGTTGGTCCTTACCTCTCTTAGGAATGAGACATATTATCCCTTGACGCATAGTGAGTGGAAGGCAGCCTTTATTATATGAGTTACTTATAGCATTTATAAAATATTCTTTTAAATCAGACCAAAATGTTTTATAAAATTCTACTGGGAACCCATCTGGGCCTGGAGTCTTATTAAGGGCCATTGAATCAATAGTGTTTCTAAATTCTTCAATTTTAAATTCTTCTTCACAAAAAGTCCTTTCCTCTTCATTGAGAATTTATTATTTTCTAGTAAAAAGAAATCCCTATTAACATTATCAGACTTGGCTTGTGCTGTATATAAATTTGTATAAAATTGTAGTTCCTCATTTAATATCTCTTTGGGTTCTATTATTATTCTACCTTGTTTATCTTTGAGTTTTATTATGGATTTTCGATTAAAGTTTCTTTTTTCTAAGTTAAGAAAATATTTAGTCGGTTTGTCCCCCTCTGTATACCAGGTGGTTCTACATCTTATAATTGCTCCTCTTGTTTTCTCTTCAACAAACTCTTTATGGTTATTAACTGGTACTTCCCAATTTTCTTTATCTTTAGTATCACCTGTTGTGTTATATATAGTCTGTAGTTGATGAATTAACCTTTCTGAATGTTTAATTTGTTGTGTTTGTACTTTTTTCTTGTAGGCTGCATATGCTATTGTTTCTCCTCATATCTGACATTTTAAAGTATCCCACATTAATGATGGATTTGTTCCTTTATTATTGTTAATAGTGTCTTTTATACACTCTTTTATTTTGGAGATATAACTTTGATCCTTTAATAATGAACAATTCATTTTCCAGAAACCTGGTCCATTCTTATGTTCTGTTATTGCCATATTTATTTTAATCAAAGAGTGGTCACTTTTATACCCAGCTTCAATATCAGATTGGTTTATACAACTTATTAGGCTATCACTAATTAGAAAGAAGTCAAGTCTGCAAAATACTGGTTTAGGAAGATATCTATGCCATGTATATTCTAAATGGTTGGGATGTTGTAATCTCCAGATATCAGATAACTGTTCTAATTCTATCCAATGGCTTATCACTTGTCTAGATTTCATGTGACTTTTAGAATGCCCGCCCTTTTTATCTAAGTTTGGATTAAGAATTAAATTAAAATCTCCACCTATTATTAAACTGCCTGTACAATTGGTGCTGATAACATTAATAAGTTCCTCAAAGAAGCAGGGTTCATCCTTATTTGGTGCATATATGTTAACAAAGGAGATCTCATGTTGACCTATTATTGTATTAATAATTAAATATCTCCCATGATTATCCCGTCTTACCGCTTTTATCTCTAAGGCAGTTTTGTTTTTAATTAATGTACATACCCCTCTTTTATTTCATCTTTATTTCTATTACCAAACTCAAAACTGAATGACTTTCTGTAGGACCTAACTGTAGTATACATCAGTATATATATTCCAAACAATGTTTTATAGCAGGCTAAAAGTAATTTTCTCCATTTAAAAGCTAACCTGCAACAGTGATGCCTTTAGTTGAAGGTGAGATGGGTGCCAGCCCTTTCGCAGCCCTTCCTCCTTTCTGCTTGCTTAGCTTTCTTTGGATGTTGCAGAGTCTTTCTTGTATGTACCCAACTGCTGGATTCTTCCCATTCCCAGGGATGTAGAAGTGGTCCTGAAACAATGTGGATACAGTCTCTCATGAAATTGCTATACAAGCATTGACAAAATGTTTATTTGCATTGTCATTTACCAAGCATGTCACTACTATATGAGACCTATAGATGTCTTTCATGTCAGCAGTTACACATCCTCTGTAGCAAATACTTCAAAGTTGTATCACAAATTGGTATCTCCATTAGAAAATTGATTCACTTGTTAAAAGCCATTTAACATTACATCTCAAAAAGCAGAAACATGTATTCAACATCTTTATATATCAACACCATATATTTTACTATTTGTGAATAAATTACTGGTTAGGAACAAAAGTGACATCTATCTCACAGTAATGCCAGGACTGTACCAAGCTTTCTCTTGTACCTTGAATGCAATTACTGAATGCCACTATTGTTAGATTTTCCTATGTATCCATGCAGCTTTATAATGTATTCATCCATGGGCTTATTTGTCTTGATTAAAATTAAAGAGCTGCCAGCCAATTTGGTGTTAATTAGGACAGTTCGCTCAAGAGATAATTGACTGGCACATTGGGATATACCCAATAACTTTGTAGCACTGGGTTCTTGATTAGATGTGGGTGGTGTAATGTGTAAATCCTTTATAGTAATGGAAGTGGAACTGGATCATAGGGATGGCACTCATATTAACAAATGCTTATTAGTCTTAGTTATATATATATTGGTCTGACATCTTTTTATGGAGAGTTTTGATTCTGGGAAGAGTGACTGAGCACACAAGGAGAGTGACAGATTGAAGAGGATAGTATAAGTGAAAGAACAGGGTCAAAGTGTGTATCTGAGAAATGGTTCAAAGAAACTGAATTTTGTGTCAAAATGATAAAGTGAGTGAAGAGACTGAGAACATATATATATATATATATATATATATCAGCTGAATATGAATGTGAGGCACATTGTGTATGACACTAGAGCCAGCCAGCTAGTGGTGGGGGGAGGTGGAGGAGAGGGCTGGACTGCTTGGCAGCATAGTAGGTCTACTCAAATGCTCGAAAAAATCATCAATTTCAGTAACACAGAATCTCAAATTTCAAGAAACAGTAGACCTCTACCATGACAAGCTATCTTTGTTGTATCATCATTAGTAAAAAAAAAACTTGCAATGTTTAAAGTGACTGAAATTTTTAGGGGTAAAAATAAAAGGCCATAACTTTTACAAAAACGTAACAGTGAGCAAATTTCAAGTTTCAAAATCTATCTTAGTCTAAGGTATTTATGTCCTGAACTTGAAGTCAGTAGCGCCAGGGATTATGATATCTGCCCCATGTTCATTTTGACTGACAGAATCCTAGGGGTGCTATGTTTGGGCCTGATTTTCTTCAAATTCCACTGCAGTGATCCAGTTACTCATGTGGACTTAAAACATTTATTAACAAGTGCATATGCCAAAGTGTTAGTCTTTTGCCCAAACAAGTACCAGGATGCCCATTTGAAAGAGCTGCTATTGCCTTTAACTGTCAGATTCTTGTTTTCTACCTGTAGCATCTGCAAATGAGGTAACAATGACCTAGTTTAAGGTTTGGCAGGAGAACTTGCTCAAAGGAACTGAAATCCTAAATTAGAAGTTTGTAGCCCCAGGGTTGCGAAACGAGCCTGTCTAACGGACAGACGGATGACGGATGATGGACACTATGTATTTGCCATAGCTCAGTTGACTTATAGTCAGCTGAGCTAAAAACAGAACAGCAGTCGTTGCAAGTGGCTTCCATTTCACTTGGATATTTACTTGGATATAATGTTGCACCTGATGATGATAGTGTTTTTCACTTTAACATTGGTGGCAGATATTTTCAGAATACAGGATTCATGTGAAACTTACATAGCCACTGAGTGAATCACACTTGAGGTTGGGGAACACTTGCACAATCGAGTCTGCCAGCCTGTGCTTGTCCTGAGATCTTGGCCAGTTCTGACCAGCCCTGAAACATGAATGTGAAATGTGTAAGTTACAGGCCAATCCTTTAATACTTGAATGTCAATACCTTACAACAACAAACAAGGCCATAAGTGTCAAGTGCTCATCTGTACCAAATTTGTGTACACGTGAAAAAAACGAAGGGTTCTATAAGTTTAGCCTGCATCATCAAATTACACTTTATTTAGTTATATTTGGCAGTTAAAAATCAATTATAATAAAAAAATATCTACTTCTGACATAAAGTCCAACACTTGACAATTTTCTTCAATTAATTTTGACCTTTCAAGGTCACTAATATTCAAAGTGTGGGATAGTCAAACAGGCAAAGTCAAGATACAGCTTTCTTATTCATACAAAAAATATGCAATGGATAAAAAATGTGTAAATTTAGAAAATGCCAATGGAACCATCACACTTACAACTTTAGGCAAATTACCTAAGATCAAAAGCATGCACAATTTAATAAGAATCCATTAACCAAAGCTGAAAACGAAGGGACCCATGGGTCACTGTGCTCAGCTGTAGTTGACCTTGAATTTAAAAATCTAGATATCAAATGGAGATGAAGTCTCTAAGGAAAAGGTAATACAGGCCATGGTTGGTTGATATGATTGGTCTGTACTGATGAGTAAGAACTTGTAAAAAATATTTTGTGGCCTAACCAAGTGAGCCTTATGTGACCACAAGAGCTTTACTATTACCATGATCATTGGTTGATTTTTGATAAATTGTTGACAGTTAAACAATTTATACATATGTTCAATCATTTGTTTATAATATATTATTAAATATACATAAATTTATAAAAGATCTAATGTCCCTAGTGCACAGGTGCAAGGACTCAGTGGCAGGGGAGGGGGAATGGTAGGAATTACAACACCTCTGCATATACATGTATACAGGACAACCAAAGCCTTATTTCCAATTCTGCTGAGGTATGAAAAACAAATGTTTGCATTAGATCCTCATTTTTTGTTACATCATTTTTTTTAGAATTTTTATACATTTCCAATATAACATTTATATCTGAACATAAATGTTAATTCATAATTCTAAATTGCAACATCATGTATCTCAAATTATTTAAAAGAAAAATCATTTTAAAAAGCTACATTAGGCCTAAAAAAAATTTCTTTGTTTCCGATTACAGTGGTGAAAAATTTAGAGTAGGTAGGTAGGGCATTTATTTTATTTTTAATATTTTTTTTTAAGACACCGTATAAAACAGGCTTTTTAGGAGAAAATGTTCCGATGATATTTTGCTGCTGTTGCTAAGATTAAATTAATTCTCACATTGCAAGGTTCAAAACTATCAGATATCACTGATTTTGCATCAACTTCTTCACAAACACATGCTAATTTAATGTTATAAGTTGAAAAATATCATAGAATAAGTGACAGAATCATTACTGTGATAGATTGGCTGTAATTTGTGACTTATACAGCTATAATACAGGATGTTTGACGTGACATTTTGTGCCCCATGGCTCAAACTGTCAATAAAATTTTTAGACTAGCAAGATTTTTTTTTGGAGTAGGTAGGGTTACCGGAAACAAAGAACTTTTTCAGGCCTTACAAGTCATCTTCTGGGTCATTCCTTGAATTACTATTTCAAAAGTTTTGTATATTAAAGTGGAAACAGCATTACAGTTCAGGAAACACAATGCAAGCAATAACAATTCCTTGGGGGGGGGGGGGGGGGCTATATGAAAATAATTGTACACCTGGCACAGCAGGGGATTTTCCACAGTGAACCATTACAAATCAGGCATCCTAGCAAAGCTGACATCCAGTGACCAGAAGGTTTTGATATAGTTTTGATATCAGGCAGTTCTAAAATGTGATTATGGGT
This sequence comes from Sipunculus nudus, assembly GCA_026874595.1. Classification (NCBI taxonomy): domain Eukaryota; kingdom Metazoa; phylum Annelida; class Sipuncula; order Golfingiida; family Sipunculidae; genus Sipunculus; species Sipunculus nudus. Next base: position 12,855,395 of record CM049314.1, on the reverse strand, counting down.
TTTAATGGAAAATTGAATGTTTTTCATTAATTTCTCGGAAAATTTTTGGTTTGGTAGGAGATCTTTGGGACAACTAACACTATGCAACATTTTGGATACATAGGTCTAACATTGTCAAAACGTGCCAGTCTAACAGACAGACGGATCCGGGATGGACAGACGACAGACAAAGGACCACGACTGAAGCTCAATGACTTATAGTCAGCTGAGCTAAAATATATATATATATATATATATATATATATATATATATATATATATATATATATATAGGCATATATATATTCTTTAGGCATTTTTATAACCAACTTGTTTTGTACCACGGAGCATGCTGCACTCGTCTGATAAAATTGCCAAAGGCGATGATGATGTACCTTCTCAATTGTTTGGTTGTTTATTGAAAATATGATGAGTGTGCAACAGCCTTGAAAACTAACATGACAACTTTGCAAGGGCTGAAAATGAACTGGTGAAAACACTTACTCGTGGCATCTCTGGATAAGCATATTGACAGATATTTGCACCAGTTAAATCCTTGATGCTTTGGATAGTCTGTTCTTTTCCTCATACTCAAGGAGTATGGCATCACCATCGGGTTGATGGCATTTGAGTATATCATTTATGTCCTGTGGATGACAGAGATGAAAAAAGCAACTGAGTAATGGTAAAAATTCACAGCCAGCTCAAAAGGTCATGATACTAAAGTCTTTAGTCAGGAGATGTTCTTTATTAAAAATCCTTATTGCTGCAGTAAACTATGTCCATATGACACTTAATTGATACATTATAATAGTAAGGACTGAATTTATGTCATTGAAAAAACAATCTGAGAAACAAAACTACCATGCAGTGGATAATTTATTGTTTATTGATGTAATATCTGACTTGCTTGGGTAGGTGGTCTGAGTTTGTACTATTGGTGGACAAATATTTAGTGTCACACCAATATCATTTGGTATCTTTTACTTACTAAAGATATAGACCAGGCAAAGCATTAAATGGAATACACAGACGCACACTAGATCTGTCTTAGACACCTTCGACTGGTGATAAGCCAATTTTAACCTTCATTAATTATTTCTAGGATGCTTATAGCATTAATAAACTTTTCCTCAGTGAATAATCAATTTTTTAGCTCAGCTGACTATAAGTCATCTGAGCTATAGTCGTGGTCCATTGTCCGTCGTCCGTCCGTCTGTCCGTCCGTCCGTCCGTCCGTCCGTCCGTTCGTCCGTCCGTCCGTAGATGTGGCACGTTTTGAAACCGTCCCTTACCGAAAATTTTTATAAGTGCCATATATGTGAACGTTATATGGGACATATAAGGCACATATAAGGCACATATATGTGCCATATATGTCCCTTATATCCAACCCTATAACTCCCATATATGTCACATATATGTCTGGTATATGGATTTTATATGCAAATTAGGTAGGAGCCTTATATGTCACATATATGGGCCTTATATGTCACTTATAAGGCTTCCACATATAGGTCCCTTATAACTCCCATATATGTCCCATATATGTGCCTTATAACTCCCATATATGTCCCATATATGTGCCTTATAACTCCCATATATGTCACATATATGGGACATATATGGGACCTATAAGTGCCATATATGTCCCTTATAAGTGACATATAACTCACATATAAGTCCAGTGTATGCACCTTCAGTGCTGTTTGTCAAAAGCTCAATTATTTTCTGTTGTATGTTCTGTTTAGAAAAGTGTTTACTCTTTTCTTTATTTCATAGAAATAAAGGTTTGTGTGTGTGTGTTTGTGTGGTGAGCTTCTTGCACTGTGCAGTTCCTTGAAATCAAAGCTCGCCTGCAGTCACACTGGGGGTCATCAACTTCATACAGTCATATGGATGCAAACACATGAAACAAAAAAGTATGAAAACACAGTATCCAAAATTAATGTTTATTTACACAATTTTAAACTGAAAATAATATTTTTCATAAGATTTTTAACACTCCCTGGTTCAGTCAGATTTGAGAGTCTTGTCATTTTAGAGAATGAAGGCTGGAAGGAAATATACACCCTTGCCACACTCTAAATCCTTTTCCTTCTATTCCTGTTTGACCTGTAAAAACAAATGTTACCAGTCTTAGAATACACATATAGTCATTATTGCTCACAGTAATTATTTAATTAAATAAGCTTAAAGATAATCTTTTCACATTGATGCTTAGTATTGCTTTTCTTAACATTAACATTAGTTTACCTTATCTGGACGCAACCCACAAGTCAAAAAAGAAAAGACTTTTATATCACTGAAAGTACATCTGCTCTCTATCTAAGGGTTGTAAATGTTCTGAAAATATGCCTGTTAAACATTTAGGATTATAAGTAAATAGAGTTGGACTTCTCAATTACTAACACAGGAAGAGTTTTCCAGTTTATATGCAGAATATATACAAACAATACAGATTATCAAATATACTGGTCACAGGACAGATACTGTGGCCTAAAGATGCTCGTAGATTCAGAAAGTAGGTTACTCAGTTGAAACAATTTTAACATGTAAGCAAGCATAATACATGAATGTTAACCACCAAATTTTTACTTCAAATATTGTATGCTCCAGCTATTTGATAAAAAAAAACTTACAAATCATAACATTGCCCATATGCTAAAAGATTAAAATGTTACTTTATATAATAAACTGAATATGCTTACCAGACAGTTCTTGCAAGGGCTGGAGATATCTAGGCTATTCTTATACTTTTACCACCATTTCTTCATACTGGTTCTAAGAAAAGTAAAGAAACCAAATCATAGAATCAAAGGTTGTTGGAAATAAATTATTAAGAACATGGAGTCTTGTATATTTTGACATTTAAGTAGACAAATGGACTAAAAAAGGGCCTCACATCAAATCAAAGAACTAAAACAGTACATCAATGATATATTGGTTGTCAGTAATGTTAAAAATGACATCTTGACCTTTAATGGTGAAATGGCACTAAGAAATCATTCAAGGTGGACCAAAAATATCCACTTTTGATTGACCTGTAAATTGAACCGGATTTGATTTCTCTTTGGGAATCAAAAGAGTACCTAATGAAATCATCTTTTGTGAAACAAAGTGTAGTGTCCGATGAAACCTTAAATGAAAAATAGTCAAGGAACAAAGTTCAATAAACATATGCTCATATAATTAAACCTATGCATGAGTGTCCTTGACCTTATGATGTCACATTCTGATTAAATTCATACAAATGAATGACTTCATGGATTGTTGTGAAACATATTGTGTTTATGGGACAGGGTCAATGTTTAATTCAGTGGTGGTTATGACACACACAAAATTACAAAAATAAAGCTTAATTTTATGGGCATTTGTGTGATTGACTCCTAAGTAAAAATTACATGACTAGTTGAAATGTTTGGACAAGGTACAGCAAACCTCTCTTTAATCACAATCACATTAATTGTTATTGGTGGGCCTTATTCTTGCCTAAAACATGTTAAAACTGCCAATTTATACTGATCGAACTAATGCCTTCTGAAGAAACGGACTTGGTGGATTCTCTGTTTACATCTCAATTGACCTTGTTTTGGGCCAAATATCAGCCACAAATAATGATTCATGCGGCTATGCTTCAATTTGATCCAAAAATGGTTGTGTTTCAAAGCATCCATCAAAATTGATACAGATTGTATAACACCAGCAATGAGCAATAGTGTTTAAAAAATGTTTACTTTTTTTTAGAAAAAGAAAAACTTTTGAGCATGTGAAATGAACCATTCTTAACCACTTTATGACTCTTGAGCACTCTAGCACATAAGCTTTATGTGATCATGTCACAGGGACATTCAGAAATTACATGAACATGTACACCCAACTACAAATAGCATCACTAAAAAGGGCATGTTCTTAGCTTTATGTTGATGTATAGAACATGCACATTGTCACTAAATAGAGGCAACAGCTTTAGCTTTTGACAGGAGCTGGTATTTTGTAAATATGGACCACCTAATAGAGAATGAAACACATAATTGTGTATTTTCAGGGCAAAACAATTAAGATGAGTGAAAGTCATCTTTATACTATCACTGATTTAAACATGCAAAAAGAACTGAAATAATGCCAGAGTACTCACCAATGAGACATTTTTCAGCTATAAATTCCCCTTCTGGTTGACAAACCCAGCTTGTTCCAAATATGATCCCAACGGTTACCGGATGTTGTAATTCACACAGGAATGCAATCTCTTTGTCCCGGGGAACACAGCAAGTACAGCTGAGCCAGCCAGCTATAGACCTTGGCCTTATCAGTAACAGTCATGGGGGGGGGGGGGGGGGGAGGGGTGTTACATATATCTGTGAATACAGTATTACTACTCATTACTGAGCCTGAAGAATTCTGGTTATTGTCACTATAAGGATGCAGACATTTGCTTTGATAAATATTGTTGATTTTGTATGGCAATATTTTACAGCTTGAAGGCAGGTGTGTTTTAGCTGTTAGAACTATATAATTATAAATCCAATGAAATATTAGGATAATGTTTAGGGTTTACCATAATTGGTCAGTAGCATACCACATCAATACCCAATTTAATATTCTGTATTTATGAAGTAGTTATCAGTGGTAATGGGATTCTGAAGTACTTGTATATAAACTACAGAATCCAAAAGAAATAATGTTTCTTATAATATATAAATGCCACAAAATATAAACAATATGTATTTTTATATTGTGTTTTGATTAAATTATCTTTTTCTGCATACTTTTTCTGAATACTAGTGTTAAATGTTTACATCACTTAAGGAATAAATCAGATAAAAAAGTAGCAGAATATAATTCCTAATTATTAGTATCTTTTTTCAATATACTTAAAATTCTGAGGAAGCTGGTTATTTTGACTCCCATATTACCATACTTCTTCATTATTTATTCAATTTACTTCATTTTGTTTGAAAAACATAAAGAGTTGGGACTTAGAAGTTTCTGCAGCATTTTTGTTCCCTTCGAAAATTTCTAAGTCCTATCCTGAAGCACAATAAGCCTCAAAGTATATAAACATATAACTGACATATAACTGACATATACAGAGCTCCTTCATGTGCATGCTACCTAACATCTCCCATACAAGTCACATATAACTGAAATATAGAGAATAGCTTTAAGTGTGACTCCCTTATAGCTGACATATAACAAACATACAACTCCCTTATAACTCACATATAACTATGCCTGGCTAAACATATAGCTGCAATATAAATATAACTCACATACACAGCACTTATATGGGAAATATAAGGGACATATAAGGCCCTTATATGGCACATATAAGGCACATATATGTGAGTACTTTTCATTTTCATAAGGGGTAAGACCTAGGAATCCAAAATTCGGCATAATGTTAGATGTCCCCAAGATCTCCTACCAAGCCTAAAACTGGGTGTTTGCAACTTCGTTCCTTTTAGAAATTAAGGAAAAACCTCAATTTTTTATTAAAAACCTATTTTCACACTTCAGGACTGCCTAATATCAAAACCACTCATCTGTTTTACGTCATATTTACCATAAATATTCCTCTATATAGTTCCTATGTACATGCCAGAAAATATGTCTGTACTATTTAATTTAAAAAAGTTATGGGCCCAAACATAATGCATTTTGTAAAAAATCAGAAAAGATATTTGATCACTTAACACAAAAAATGTTAATGCTATGGACCTTTTTTCCAGTAATATAACTTTAATTAATCAAAATTAAATTGTATACCCAAAATTAGATGAAAATCTTTTAAATTTTTTAAAATATTAATAAAAATAAAAAATTGGTACCTTAAATTTTGCCCAACTTTGACCATGGCACGTTTTTTTCCTGTAAGTACTGTGGATTTAATTTTCACAGCATGTTTTTGTTAGCATTTCAACTGTTAACACCAAAAATTTGAAACCAGTTGATCAAAAACTGTAGATTTTAATCAAGTTTTCAAGCACCATGTAACATATTGTTTACATCAAGCTAGTGTTATGCAGTTTGCAAGAACTCAGCTCCCCAGCTTCAGCTCCAAGTTCCTTAAATTCGGCATACAGTTAGATGTCTCCAAAATGCCCTACCATGCCAAGAATTTGGTCACTAGGACATTCCAGATATTAATGAAAAACTTCATTTTTCCATTAAAAACCCATTGTTACACTTCAAGACTGCCTAATATCAAAACCACTGATCTGACTTTAATCATAAATAATATACATATTTTTCATTCTCTATGCACATGCCAGAATGATGTCAGTATTGTGTAATTTTTTTAAGTTATGGGCCCAAACATAATGCACTTTGTAAAAAATCAAGAAATATATTTACTCCCTTAACAAGAGCATTGCTGAAGCTAGAGATTTTTTTGTCAGGGATGTAACATTATTTAATCAAGATTCAATTGAATACCCAAAATTAGTTCTGAATTTTTCAAATTTTATTTAGTATAAATATAAAATTAGTACCTTAAATTTTGCCCAACTGTGACCATGGCACGTTTGTTTCCTGTGAGCACTGTTGATATAATTTTCATATCATGCACACATAAGCATCTCCACTTTTTAGTTTAGAAAGCTGAAAGAAATTGGCCAAAAATTGTAGCTTTTATTAATGTTTTTTATGAGACCCTGTCAGACTTTGGCTCTCTCCAGCCCCTCTTGAGTCACCTGTATGTTGACCTTGTTGACCTTTCATCAAATTATGCATGCTTGAGGCGAGGCATACATGGAATCCAGGCAGCTTATGGCAAGCCACAGTTGATCCAGGTGTCCAACCCAACTCATCTAGTAGTTTTAACCAAGAACATAACAAAAAACAATAAATTAATAAATTTTAATTGGTTTTTAATAACAAATTAAAGAAAAAGATGTTAGTTTATAATAACAGGAAATTAACTTGCAGTTACTTCTTGTATCGATGGTAGAATGTCACATATTCCAAATAATACCATGCAGTCACCTATGTCATTTTTCAGTTCAATTTTAATGATAAAGAAGTAAATCAAATTATTCATTACTAATCATTAGGGATCATATGAAGGTAATTAGACAAAGATGAAGTTGATAATATTAATCTAGATTCCTGCTGTGTCTAGTGTGTACATTGATGTGAAATTAGTCCAAAATGAATTTTTTACAATTATTTTTTAATATAAATAAAAGCCATAAAACCAGGTACTTATGATCATTATTTATATGTGTGAATTTTGTATATTCTGGATTCTCAACATCATTGTTTGGTGAAAACTGAATAAATTCCAGACATGGTGCAAATACTTTGTAATTGTATTTAAATACGAATATGATTTTGTACTCCATTATAAAATTTCTTGCATAAAGAATGGGAATTCAGGTAAAAATGAAAATATATGAATACTCATGCAAATACTTTCAAAATGTATTCATGAATGCATTCATGAATATATTCATTAATATTATTTTAATAATCATATCAGTTATATTTCATTTTAAAAAATCATATGATTCTCTTATTATTTTTAATAAAAATTATATTTGGGACAATATTTGTATTTTTTTTAATAAATAGTTAAACTCTTATATTATATGTTCTGCTTATAAGTTATATGGCCAAGTCAAAATCTGTGTGACAATAGTGCTCCATTTGTTAATAAAATAAATGAAATCAATCCTCTTCCCTGTCTCCAAAGGTACTATCAATATCATACATAAGCTAAACAACAACAACTCATAATACAGCTTATATTTATTATCACACAAAACCAGCATGTGCCTCATTTCTAAATAATATTACTTTATCATATATAACAGCTGAGCGTCGTGACCCATAGGTCCCTTGTTTGGCATTGGAAACACCAATAAACCTTTGCTCAGCAACAGATGTTATACTTCTAAAAGGTTGAGCAGTTTCAGCTTTAACACCACAGACAATTTGCTGTAGTTGGCTGAGGGGAATCAAGCAGTGGGGCCTCTCACAGCATGATTGCTGGTATACTGGCCACTGACCTGAAGTTCAAGTCAGGAAATAGCTAGCTGAGTAGAAGATTTTGTAAATGTCTCAGGAACAGTTGCCTGCTGTTCATAAGACATGGGCCTTGGTGCTCAGCTGATATTTGACCAAGATTTCAAATACTGAATTGGAAACATCATTGGCCAGAAATCACAAGCTATACCCTAAGGTTAGATTTGTTTTTAATTATGAAAAATGTAATATAACCTGTAGTTTGAAATATGCTGTTGCAGGGACCTAATGCCATATAGGGGAGACTGGGGCGCATCGGGACATTTTTTCTTATTTTGTAGATAATTTCCGGTAGCTTATGTTTGGAAAGACGTTGTATATGGCAAAGATAACTTTAGTTTGTGCTGCATCAACACAGATACTGAAGTGGTGATTAACTGACATTTCATAAGAAATGTGGCCAATTTAAAAAATGGAAAAAAGTGTCCCATTGCACCCCAGGTGTGGGGTGCACTGGGACAACACATGGGGTACAATGGGACATTACAAGATGACATATCCATTACTTCCAACAGACACATTTTTTTTATCAAATCTGATTTTTATTAGAAACAAGAAATATCCAAACATAAATAAGCAGTAATAAAATTACCCTTGCCCAAAGAATACAAGTGCTATCAGCTATAAAACAGACTAGTTATTCCAGAAATGTCCTGTAGTTCTGGTAAATAACATGGTAAACATGCATTATACCTGTGGAAAATAAACCTCATCATAACTATAAAAAAGAGAAACCACAACAGTACTTTCTAAAGCTTTGAATATTAATAAAACAATATTTTTAGACCACTTAACAACATCCTATGTTCCTGTATATAACGAACTATGACAGCTTGAACTAGGAACTAGGCCTTATTACCAGTAGTTTCATAAAAAAAACATAGGCGGTTTTCTTTCTGCAGGTGCTCTGCAATTACAACTGTAAACAATGAAAAAAAAAGGTTTATAATTTGAAAGAAATGATTTTGATAGTCTGCTTTGAAACTGAAATGGACACAATTATTGATCAGGCCTATAATATCACAGTATAAAAATACAAACAATCAAGTCTTACATTAGGTCATAAAGTTCACTGTAGTTTCCGGCAGCAAATCTTTCACTGTTCCATAATAATAGCATCCTGTATTTCTAAGTTGACTTGTTATCAAGAAGAATGGGAACTTAACTACACTTTCAGTAAAAATAAGAACTAGACATCTTAGTTAACATTAAATCACTTAAGTTTTATCCACACATTTATGGGAAATAATGTGATAAGTGAACTCCCAAGAACACAAGTTTTTTTGCCATCCTTTTGAGCCACCGATACTCTGAGGCTGCGGTAAAAGCATCTCTATATCCTCCAACTCGACAATATCAGTGTCTTTGCGTTCCTCTTCAGGCCAGAGAAAGTACAGCTGCTCTTCTGTTTTTCTAGGTGAAAGACACTTAAGAAAACTGACTTCAACTCCCCCGTCAACATCTGTGTTTTGGACTTGTCCAGCAAAATATGCTATTTTTTTCATACTCGCATATTTCACCAATACATATTTTCCACGGTTAACATTCTGTTTTGTTGGCAATTCCAACTCAATTCCTCTCATTCAGTCCTGTATCAGTGTCTGAATCTGTCAATGGACAGGCATCTATTTCTTCACTGGACTCACTGTCACTTGAAATTTCATTTCTTTTAGCTCTTTTGCAGGCCTGTTTCTGTTCTGGTTTCCTTTTATTATTTTTCTTGTTGATGATCTTTTTGCAACTTGGCTTCTTTTTGTTTCTTAGTTCATCTTCCAGTTGTTTCTTGATAGGAGTGTCTGTTAGCACAAGGCTTTTTGCTCTTTTTCTTCCAACATTTCTCGACCTTTTTAACAATTTGGGGAATGGTCTGATTTCTTCTGGAGTAACATGCTTTGTGAAGTCTTTATTTTCTTGAGATTTTTCACCTGCCGGCGTAGAGCATCGGGTTTGAACTTCTACCCCACTACAACTGGGACGGACCTCAGCAGTGCTCGGGACATTGGTGTCTGTCATGTGGATGGACGCTTCTTCTGAGTTGTCCTCACAGTGTCTTTCCTCTGTAGGTTTCCCTCCAGCTGCACTGTTGTCTTCACTTAATGGCTGATCAGTGACATATGAGGACAGAAACTCGTCATCCCTGAATATGTGACGGTTGAATTGAAATATTCCTGCTGCCTTGAATCCACTTGTAATATTTGTAGGATTGAATGCCAAAGGAAAAGCAATCCCCAGCAATGAACCAATCTCATAAATGGTGATTGCTTTTCCTGGATTTGCCATCATCCAATAGTTGCAAGCATCATTGTAATATCGCTTTAAGGGTCCATAAACTGTCCGGTCAAGGGGTTGTAGTTTATGGCTGGTATGTGGTGGGATGGTAAGCATAATTATGCCATTCTCCTTGCATTTTTCAAGGGAAGGGACTCATTGCTTATATGACTCTGGTGGTTGTCCATCATAAGGAGGACCTTGTCAGTTTTGGAGCATTTTGCAAACTTAATGAAGTGGTCATGAAAGGCTACAAAGAGTTCTGCATTCATCCATCCACTAGGATTGCAGACTCCAACTGATCCAGGAGGGGAACCTTGCAGCATGTGGTTTTTGAAATGGACACGTGGAAAAATGAGGAAAGGTGGTACAAAACCACCTGCTGCAGAAACAGCACCACATAATGTCACTAGAACTCTGCGTTCAGCGCTAGTCACTTGTCCAACTTGCTTGGCATTTTTTGGGCTATTATGTTTGGCGGTGACTGAACTGTGGTCAAACCTGTTTCTTCACAGTTGTATATATTACTAGGTTCAAACCCCGTTTCTCCCATGACACGTTCCAGATTGTCAAAAAACATGTTAACATTTGTTTTGTTGAAGCTTACAGATCGAGCAAGACTGGTTACTTGAGGCTTTCTTATTGATAATTCAGTATGACGCTTCATGAAGCCATACAAGAAATCTTCCCCTGCCCGTTGATTCTGTTTCCATGACTCTGGAATTTTGATTTCATTTTTTATGGCATACTGGAATGCCAGATCTTTCAGTGCCTTTGTTGTTAGGCCATGGTGATGCTTAGAGGCCACTAACAGGTACTCCACAAGTTCCTGCTCCTGTTGATCATTAAACACTCTGTTATTGCCGTAGTTGGGGCAATAGCCAATGTTATCTTTACCAAATTTCTGAGCCTTTTGTACATAACGATGTAATGTTGATGATTTAATATTAAGGTTCTTAGCCACAGATCTCATTGACTGCTTTTCTTTAAGGACCAATTCGACAGCTCTCTGCATCAAACTTTCTTCTGTTTTTCCTCGATCTGTTTTTCTTTTTCTAGAACGGACCATGTTGACAACTGAAAATAAACAAGAAAAACATTATGTAATACAGACAATAGCAAATAAGTTTAACTTATAACACGTCATAATACTCTGATTAAATAAAAAAAATTATTAATATTAAGTCCCATATCCACTTGGGGTGCACTTGGATATGTACCAACTATGCCATGGGGTGGAATGGAACATGTACCAACTACGCCATGGGGTGCATTGGGACATGTACCAACTATGCCATGGGGTGCATTGAGACATGTCCCATTGCACCCCATATGTTCCATTGCACCCCGCAGTGACTGTCCCATTGCACCCCATACAGTCTGTTTACAGCAAACAATGTACCATGTGGAAAATGTGAAATGAGGCTCAACAACAACTATGGCAAATTTTAGTAAATGTATTTTACTGGTTACTCAATAATGTGGATAGGACAAAACTCTGAGCATTTAAAGACAAGAAGGTTCAAAACTTACCTGAAGAAATTTACTTTGGACCCCTGAAATTTGATTTTTTGACTTCCCGGTCCAACCCCACATCTGGCACATATGGCGGTAACAGCAAAAGATGGAGTCCCCCAAGCCTCATTTTCAGTTTGACTTCTGGGAATTTCCATTAAAAATATGGACACCAGGCCCACTGTCCCATTGAACCCCATGTCCAAATGCGCCCCAGTCTCCCCTATTATATGTCATAGTTGTTATACACCCATGATTAGTGAATGAAAAAAATCTTAATGTGAGAAATGAACTTCAGTCCATCCCTGTGTCAAACTTTGTCACAGTGACCCATTTTCCTATGCAAAGATAGAGCATGACCTGAAATCTTTAAATGCAGAATCAGTAGTTAGTAGCCTTAATGGTTATAGAATGCCCAGTCTTCATGTTTACAGTGAGAGAAACTAAATTTCTCCTTGTAACTTCCACGTACGACATAAATTTGAGCTAATTTCAAGTGTGTACACAATGGTTTTAACAAAGTTTTTAAAAATGCAGAACTGTAATTCAATAGCCTTTATTATTATAAAATGAGCAATATTTTACTGATTATGAAACCGTCACAGGTATGGTTCACAGCTGTGGTAATCTAGGTCACAATGACCCAATTTCCTATGTGGTGATAGCTTAAGACCTGAAGTTACTACAAGGTATTTCTAGTCTGAATGGTTGGAAAAAGTGCCATGTTTCTCATTACTACTGGTTTCAGTGGCTGGAATTGAACCTCTGTCTGGATCTTCTACAAATTACATAGGTGTGACCTAATTTTATGTGTGAATATTTAGTGAAATGGACTGAATGCTTGTAAAGTGGCTGAATGTGAGTCATTAGAAATGAGAAATGTTTTAAGATTTATGCAAAGAAATGTTTTTCACTCTTAAACATTAACAAATGATGCCATAGTGACTCAGTTCCAGGTTTAGCAGGAGATCTAACCCGAGGATGTATGAAAGCTATATCAGACATTTGAACCGTTAGAGATCAATTCTGTGATCTCTAACGTTACACACTTCTTATTTCAGAATGTGCCCTGTTAAGGCGATCACTGCGATCAATTTGAGGTACTGATTTTGCATTTATGCTTATAATTTAAAATAATATACAAAATACTGATCTATTTTCTTAGTTTACACTTAACTAAGTTAAATATTGTTAAATACTAGAAAAAAAGCTATCTAGCCCTAATAATTTTCATGTTAAGTGATAAAATATGTATTTTGACTAAGTTCATTATGTTTGGGTCTGTAACTTGAACAAAATAATGCAGTGGTTTTGATGTTAGGCCTTTCTGAAGTGTAAAAGTTGTGTTTTAATGAAAAATTGAGGTTTTTCCTTAATTTCTCAAAGGAACGAGGTTGCAGTGACCTAATGTTTGGTTTGGTAGGAGAACTTATGGACATCTTACTGTATGTCAAATTTTTGGATTCATAGGTCCAAAAGGTTTCAAAATGTGCCCTGCTAACGGCCGGCCGGCCAATGGACCATCGCTATAGCTTAGATGACTTATAGTCAGCTGAGCTAAAAACGTGTTTATAAATCATGACACAAAGGTCTGAGTCTGAGTATCCTACTTACATAGAAAGGCTTTGCGATCTTGGCTTGTGTAGGTTGAACACAGTCACTGGAACTTGGAACAGGGTTATCACTGACATTCCTTATACTGAGGTTCGGGCTGTCACTACCTTGACTTATGTTGGTGTTGGCAACATCATCACTGCACAAACTGGTCAAGTTGTTGGCTGCTGTAGTCCCATCTTGGTTTGATTTCTAAAGATGGCATTATGACTGTAATTCACTCTTCAGTGAGTTGACATATTTTCTAATCTGTTAATGATAGCAAACCAGAGCAAGCAGATCCATTATGATGATTATAACAGGCAATATCCTCAGGTGTGAATAGGCATTTAGTACCATGGCTTGTATTTCATTATGAAATAAAGGTTATGGTCTGCCTGATTCATTGAACTTCTGATATGTACAGGTTGAGGGTCAAGGAGGCTCCTGTGAGTAATACTTTGCAATATAATTGGTTCAGCCTGTTCAACACAATAGGCAAAGGTGTGCCTATCAAAGTACAATGTATGCCACAATTCAATAATGAAGTGAACACCCTCAAGAACAAACACATGATGTATCTTCCCAAAGACAGGGTCGCCAAACTCCATGTTAACATCTATCACAAGTCCCATTCCTGAACGATATGTTATACCATTGTACTTCACCCTAGTTGCCATGAAAATATCTTCATACAAGCCAACCCCTAGAAGCTCAGAAATGATGACACCACCATCAATATTAGCAAGTAATACCATGCTTCCATTTCCTATCTCTAGGGAGTTCAAATCAATGTCTGTCTCGGAAAAGAAGCGAAAGCACTGTTGCAGCTGATGTCTGTAGGCCAATGTCTTGCATATGTTCTTGAAATTGCAAACAATGTGGGAGAGATGCCTAAAGAAGTTGTGTTTTGCCTTGAAACGCATGACCCAAAACCTGACAAGTGGCCCTATAAGGCGAATACATCGTGGATAATGAGTCATGTAATGTTGCTTGGGAATCGGCCTTTCCTGTGGAAACAACTCTTTGAAAAGTTCCAAATGATCTGCAATCTTGTACTGAAGGAAAAATGTTGCTCCACTGCTGATGGCTGGTGCAAACACTATTGCCATGATATCACAGAGACTGATCAATAGCTCCCAGTGCTTGTCATTTTCTGGATTCTTGTCTCCAAGGATCAGGGGCAACAGTCTTACCAAGCACCACATTTCACTTGCAGACTGCTTGATCTTGCCCCCACTGCTATGGATACAACTATGAGAAATCTCTGTTGGTTTGCTACCATATTCTGAGTATCCATAATTGAAAGAACGAATTCTTTCATTGAGCAGATCAAGACTAAAATACTTTTTCTCTCGTATAAGAACCTTAAGCAATAACCTGAGCTCATATGGGCAAACTCCCTCCAGCAGGTCATGCATGACATCAGGAGTGTAATTTTGTGTAACATGTAACACCTGTTTTAGAGACATGTGATGGATCTTCAGTCACTTCCAAAACATGCTGGTCATGCAGGTCTTTCTCTCTCAAGACTTCTCCAATTTCAAAGTATGTTGTCTGCATCACCTCCTTGTGTATCAGGCAAAACCTGCATGGGTGGTTGGCCACAAAGCTTTCTGAGAAACCAAAGAGGCCATGCATGCCCAAGTTGTCACCAGATACCTGCCCCAAAGCTACCTTCACACATATTTGTACATCATTCACACATATTTCTATTCCATCTTTATGTAACTTTTTTAGTTCATTCACTATATTGGACATAATACTGGAAAATCCATACTTCTTTCTGTCTGCAGAATAGTACACCAGGAGGTGACAATTTACAAGTTGTGAATTGTACACCGGAGGCAACTCCTTAACAATATAGTAAAAGAAACCCAGTTTGTGGACACTGGTATGTGATCCAAGTGGATTGACAGTCTCCATGTCATCATTGTACAAGCCCAGAGTGATGCAGTTTGGCTGAGACAGCAAATCACTGCTTTGGTAGTGGCTACCATCATGGAAATCTCTAAGGATGCCATCAGCCTTCGATTTGTTCTGTTCGATAGCCACCCAAACACCAGGTAGTTCTAAAACCTTTTGCAACACCTATCCAATAGGCACATATGACATTGTGTCATGTTTAACAACCTGTGTTGTCTCACCTGAGATTGGATTATTCTTTTGTTCAGTTCTCTGGCCAAGTACTACCTCCTGTGGCATTAGTAGAGAGCCATGCATCACAAAGTATTTATTTTCCATGTACTGAGATGCGAGGCCATGGAAAGGTTCCCTGTGAAGTTGAAATTCAGACTTTAAATTTTGGATTACATTGTCTAAATTCCCTGGATTTTCGGCCACACACTTTAATTTTGAAAGGGTAAATTTCTGAAGGTGATCTACAATACCCATGGTCATGTCTGTAGAGTTCTGCACAATGAGATTTGCATTTTGCATTGTCATTGATCCGCTTGCTCTTAATTTTGCTATAAACATAGCTGCCAGCATGCATACACCATATTCATCATGAACAGACCACTCTGAAGCGTCTACAGGTTCATCTATGTTTTCATTGTCTAGATCAGCGTTATCAATGTGACAGTCAATGGAATTGTTTACAATAACATGATCACATACCTGAGTTTCTTATACAGGCTCTTCCTCACATTCAGAATGAGCATTCACAAGGTGCTTACGGTATGAACTGTATCTTGAAAAGGAGCGCATGCAACCATTTTGGTAACAAATGAATGTGTGATCCTCACTGATGACATTATATGCATCAGCCTAAGATGCCATCTCAACTGAGAAATTTTGGTTATTTCTTCTTTACAAATGAAGCAGAGATAACCCATTTCTATTAACAGAGAAAATACAGGTGCACTGGTACTCGAGGAATAACAAACGGTCACTAAGGCCACTGGAAAGAGTCAGACCTGTAAGGCTTGAAGTTTTGCGAGGAATTTGGCTCTTGGTCCCACTTTTGGAATAATATCACGCAGCAGGTCATCTGTCAAATGCATGAAACTCTCTAGGTAAATCTCTTCATCTGAAAAAAATGCAGGTTTTATGATTATGACACCCTACTTTTAAGTGAATGATTAAAGCTGTGTTTACCTACTTTTTTAATTATAAAGGCCTATCGCAGCACATGAGCCTGGATTCACACAGAGCACATATACAATAAATGCATCCAAATTGTCATACAAGTCAGTGTGGCCACCATGATTTTAAATGCTCTCACCCTTGATTTAATATTTATTTTCCAAGTAAATAAAATAAATCAAGCCTGGCAATCACATTTGGTTTCACACTCCAATTATCAAAAACAATTTCTCTTTTCATTCATAGTTGGCTTGTCATCATAGGATATGGCTGTATCTTAGCCAAGGGTTACGATGCTACTTAGATGATCATTTATAAATCTCACATGTTTTCAATATGTGAAATTAACAGTACTATTGAATATCTTAAAATAGATGAAACTGTCCACTAAATTAGAAGTTTCCATCTCCAGTGGTAACAAAATGTGCCAGTCTAAGGGATGGAAGGATGGACAAATGATGGACAGGGGCTGACTGCTGTAGCTCAGCACACTAACAGTCAGCTGAGCTAATTAAAAACAGGCAGAACACAGATCCAAATGGTTGGAAGAGAATGAAGTTCAGTTACCTCTTGTTCTATAAAAAGGTATTTGCCAGTTATGGTCAGAAGTTTTTATTTTTTTTACTTGTATATATATATTATATCTATATCTATATCTATATATATATATATATATATATATATATATATATCCTAGTCCTACTGATTCAGTCTGAGTGAGTTACCCATGCATGCTTTGTAAAACAGGGTTCATACACTTCCAGAAGATCAAAATATCATGACTTTTTCATGACTTTATCATGACTTTTCAACAAAAAATCATGACTTTTTCCTACAGAAATTCATGACTTTTTCCATCGGCATTTTGAGTTTATTAGGGTTAATGTCTACATGCGTGTGCAGAATACTGAAAAAAAAGAGTAAAAAATACAGACAAAATAAAAATTCATGACTTTTTTATGACTTTCCAGTTTTTCCTAAAAAATCATGACTTTTTAAGTACTGATTTTTCAAATCTAAAAAATCATGACTTTTTAAGGACATATGAACCCTGTAAAACCTGATGAAACGTTGTAGTCAAATTATACAAATACTACAAAAGCAATTATTTAAAATGCAGTAGAGTTTTTGTGGCCATTTGGGATCTGATGTACATTCCTATGAAGTTATGTTCTTATATTGCCACATAGCCGTTTTGTATCGGAAACCTTCGGCGACCCTCGGGACGGTGAGGATCTATATACAAAATAATTGTATTGGTATTCTCTATTCTGGTCTCTTTAAAAATATAAATCTAAACCTTAATGATAAATATAGAACTAAATTATCTGAAAGATTTATATCTTTTCAGGGAGTATCAGAGAATCTGAGATCAAAACAGTTTCGAGTGACAGAGTCACCAACACGACAATGCCAACAATACCATAGAAAAAGGAAAGGAGAGAAGAAATATAACGCAGGGGAGACAAGCCAGACTGTACACTCGCTACATGTATAATATTACCTTTATACTTTGCAATTCCAAAATTATAATATGGCCCACCAGATATTTCATTTGCATGATTTTTTTTAACAGAGTTCTTTGATCTTTGGGCAGTTTTAGACCTGCCATCCTTAATATAAATAACAAGACAGGTAGTGCTGCATGACTAATTGTGAACAGACTTGCCCAATCTGCAAGTTTGCTGCTGATATCAAATTTCAGTTCATCAGATAAATTACCATTTTCACTGGCAGTGTTCGAAATTCTCTCTGTATTTTCATCATGAAAAATATCATCTGAAATACATTCTGTTAATCTGCATAAACTTTCTTTCAGAAACACCAGCTTGCATTTGATTTAACAATTCTGTGTCTCCGCAATTCATATCCATATCACTTGATATGATGACACTTTGGGATAGATTCATACTTGATTGTACATCTGTTGACATATTAACTAGTATGGTAAATGTCATTCATATGTTTCTCTACCCTAGCATTAACCTTTCTATGAATGCTCCAAAATAATTTTCCTCACTGGCCTAGCTTTTTTTCTTTCTAGACACCATATTGAAAACTAAAATACTGTAAAAATTTATACAAGTAAGATGTGTACAAAATATTTAAAACATGTTATGGTTATGATTTGATGTTCTCATTATGTGCTCTCAGTTACCAAAAAAGATATCTGTGTAAGCAAACTGTTTTTAGCTCGGCTGACTATAAGTCATCTGAGCTATAGTCGTGGTCCAATGTCCGTCGTCCGTCCGTCTTGCCGTCCGTCCGTCCGTAGATGTGGCACGTTTTGAAACCGTAAGACCTAGGAATCCAAAATTCAGCATAATGTTAGATGTCCCCAAGATCTCCTACCAAGCCGAAAACTGGGTCTAAGGGACTTCGTTCCTTTGAGAAATTAAGGAAAAACCTCAATTTTTTATTAAAATCCTATTTTCACACTTCAGGACTGCCTAATATCAAAACCACTCATCTGTTTTCCCTCATATTTACCTTAAATATTCTTCTATATAATTCCTATGTACATGCCAGAAATTAAGTCTGTTAAGTATAAATTCTTTAAGTTATGGGCCCAAACATAATGGACTTTGTAAAAAATCAGGAAAAATATTTACTCACTTAACATGAAAAATTTTGAAACTTGAGTCTATTTTCCCAAGTATATAACTATGTTTAATTAAGATTCAATTGTTTACCAAAAATTAGATCTGATTTTTGTAAATTTTTTAAGTAATTAGCATAAAAATAAAATCAGTACCTTAAATTTTGCCCAACTTTGACCATGGCACATTTTTTTCCTGTAAGTACCATTGATTTAATTTTCACAGCATGTAAACATAAATATTTAATTTGTTTAAATCTGAAATTTGGAAGTAAAAAGCTTGAAAATTAAGCTAGTTATTGATTTTTTTCTTGAGGCTCTAATGTAGTCATTTGCTTTGATTACAGATTACAGATGCAGGGTCCCACTCCAGGTCACTGGAAGTCAGCTATGCCAGGGTTTCTGATTTGTAACAGTCACTGGGGGAGATCCCCTGCTGTGACAGGTGTACAGTTATTCTCATATCACCACCCAAATCACCCCACCCCCCCCCCCCCCCCCCCGCAAACCCAACCCACCAAGTGTTATGCAGTATTGTTATTGTTTTCACTGTATCTCCTTAATTGTAATGCTGTTTCCACTCTGATTTGCAAAAACTTTCCTTGAAAAAGTAATTCAAGGTGTAATCCAGAAGATGCAATGTTGTGTAATGTAGCATTTTTAAAGAAATCATTTTTCTTTTAAATGATTTTACCAATCATAATGGAACCCATCAGTATGCTTAAATTATGATAAAATATAAAGCACATTATGGATAAATAAAGACACAATTAAAAATTGTGAAATCTAAATCAAGTATTTTTTTAGATATTTATTGTTTTGCAGATTTAAAAGATATATTTTTGTGGTAAAAAATAAATAAACATTTGTATGCATGACAAGATTGAGATTTATGATGATGCAATTGAGAATTATGAATCAACTTTTATATTCAGATATATATGTTATATTGAAAATGTATAGAAATATAAACTTAAATTAAAAAAAAATTGATGAGATAAAAAAATGAGGATTTATTACAAACATTTGTTCATTATTATCCTGCATCAGCAGAATTCGAGATCAGGCTTTGTTTGCCATGTTTTATGTTGTTAATTAGTTATATTTCAACTGTATACATTTCATAAAAAAAAACCATATATTTAATAATATATATTATACAAAAAAAAGATCCGATTGAACAAATGTGTAAACTACTGAAATGTCAGCAGTTAATCGAAAAGCCAACTAATGATCATGGTAATTGTACAGATCATTTGTTCACAAACTGCTCACATGCTTCAGTTTCAACATTAGGAAACACATGGTCAGGTCACAAAATATTATTTGCAACAATGTCTTGCTCATCAATACAAACCAATCATATAAACCAACCATGGCCTTTATTACCTCTTCCTCTAACACTTTATCTCCATTTGATATTATTTTAGATTTTTACCTTCAAGGTTAACGTCAGCTGAGCACAGTGACCCATAGGTCCCTTGTTTATATGACTGATATGGCCAAAGATGTTTCATTAAACTTAAATTAATAGACTGCACATGATTTACTTCACATAAGGCCATACTCTGGTCTCTTAAAAGTCCTGTATATGTTGATGATTTAATTGTTTTAACATTACATGATTAAAGTCAGGTCACCTTAGTGCAAAGAGCTCTGTCAGCAAGAGTGGGGCAATCTGTGAATAAGAAATATGATACTGATATCTACAAGGTAATGGTGAAGTAAGCTTCTTTTGAATAAAAGGTAAAAGATAAGTGTAGTATCTGTAACCTCTTTGTTTTAGCTAAACCTCTGTTAAATGCGAGTAAAAAGCTAAGTTTAGCAAAGGTGTATAAATGGAAGGTCACATGCAAAGCTTTGTGAGTAAATTCAGATAAGTAATTTAAATAACACTTTTTTGGTGGCTTTACCATTTTCTAGTCTGCCATTCGTACAAAAATAAACGGCTAAGGAATTGAGCATCTCCATAAGGCTATGGCCTTGGCTATTTTGGCCTTCTACCGTCACAATTTTTCCCATTCAAGTGGGTTCTCTAATTCATCCAAAGTTTTAACATCATTAAGCGATTCCATGGTCTTCCAATCAAGTTCAAGTTGATCGATGATTAATGCATTTGTTTCAGTATAATCTTTAAGATCATTTGTGTGAGCAATAACATGGCCACACATACATAGAAAGTAATCACCATGCATTGTCAGAATTTCTTTTTGAAGTTCTATCATAGGCAGGCTGTTCTGATACCTCAACCCTTCTTGGGGTACATACACATTACCTACTAGTGGATCTTTGGCCAGACCGGTAGCATGTTTACTAAGAGTGAACCACTCTACTAGCTCACTACCGGAGTGCCTGAAATTTATATACTCATGTAACCATTTCTTGTAGATTATACACAACCCACCTGAAACTCTGTTAGAGTTGGAACTTCTATTTTCAAAGAAAATATAAAGTTCATATCCTTGATTCTGTAATATTTGGTATATCATCAAGTTTTGTTTCGCATAAGTAATTCTCATCTGTCGCTCAAATTTTCTATGAACTCCGGAATATCTAGTTTTCTCTTTACGCCACAAACATTAAAGGCTTGAAAGCATAAGCTAGATTCATGTCATGAAAGTGCATAGCTATGTTCATGAATTAAACTCGGATTATTACAATCGAAGTAATTACATTAAGCAGATTGACAGTTTTCCTACTTTGACCTGGTACTCCATGCCTGTCCTTTGCATACAAAGAAACTTCTTGCACATTTGTCACACAGTCTCTCAGTCCCAGCTGTTCTAAGTTCATCCAGTTTAAACAAGTCATCAGCAGACTCCAGGGTGATCCACTTTTTCAGGCCAGAATGATTGTCCTTCTGCAGACACAGTATCTTGCCATCCCTGGAGTGTAAGGGTCTTCACGTAGTGGAATAATTTTTATCTTGATGCTGTCAGGTCCTCGCTGACAAAGATTTTTGGCCCAACTAGCCCTTTCAGCCTTTTCTTGTTGATCGTTACTCTCTTTTTAGTTTGCCTTGAAACAAATGTACATATGATTGGTCTGCGACCAGTATTGTTTTTGAAGCTTACTCTGTGACAAGCAGATATGTCACAGCTTTGATATTTACATCAATCCTATTAAGCATATCCACTGTCTTCCACATGGTCAACTCTGTACTGTCTTCGGGTTCCTCAGACATCCCAAGTATCTTTACATTTTCTCTCCTGGAATATTGCTCTAGTTCATCCACTCTATATAGTTTTTCAATGTGTGTTTCTGCAGGTGACTCACAACTTTCTCTAATCTTCCATGTAGCTTTTTAATTAGGCTTGTATACATTGCATGGATTGCAGCAAACCGCATTTTGCACCCACTATGTAGTTTGATACAGCCACTGAGATCGAATATATCAGGATCGGCAACATGCCATCTACAATGTCTTTAGCTGTTTCACCTGGTTTTCCATTGCTTTTTCTGTTTACTGATATTCCAATGCGCGTTCCGGTATCCTGCAAAAGCCTGGCTGCCAAGCGGAGTTTTCTTCCCCAATTACGTTTCATAGCGGCGTCCAGGGTGAAATTATTTCTCTGTAGAATTTTCCTTTGTGCCTGGTGAATTGAGAACAAGCGAGTGTCTGGTTCTGGTTTCCGCAGTAAGACAAGTGTTGACCATTTCACTTTCAGGCCATATATATTGTCAACAATTTGGGCTGCGACACCTTGGGGGAATTGAATAATGTGTACATCGTCAGGTATATGTCGACCATGAATCATCTGAATTATCAGAAAGTACATACTTATTGCCTAGTGTTTAGTTCGTGAAAGGACCAATTAAGTTCATAGAAATCAATGTGCATTAGGGAAACGGGCTGTGACATAGTACCCTAAGGCGTTTCTTCTTATTTTCATGAATGGACGATACAAACTGTACAACGAGCCAAAATAGCCCGATGCGTCCTGTCGCATAGCTGGCCAGAGATCAGATTCACGCAGGCCGTTAAGGTTTTTGAGAGTAGCCATATGACCGACCTCTCTACGGGCCCTATTAATGACAGAATCGCGATATTTGCTGGGGAGTACTTAACTAAACGGGGGTATTCGGCCGACTCCCTAGTGGGCCGCCTAATAGAATATAGGACGTCATTAATCAGTACATAATCAGAGTGGTTTGGGTCAGATGCTGCCAAAATTAAGTCAGGGAATTCTGCTTGTTGAGCTTTGGGGACCTCTTCTAGACTGAGGTGATCAGACAGACAAGGTAGCTGCTCGAATGTGATGTCGTCGGGGTATGCTTTTGGGTCTACCCATTCATGATCAACATCGATTAATGTTATGGGCTGGCCTGTTTGCCTGGATAAAAAATCCGCACACACAGTTTCTTATCAAATAACGAGAGGAGAGGTTTGTGATCAGTGTAAATTGTAAACTCGGATCTCAGGGGATAGGGCCTGAGTTTTTGCACTGCGCTGACTATAGCATATGCCTCCTTTTCAGTTGTGGACCATCGTCGTTGGACGTCTGTTAGTTACTGTGAAAAGTACTGTATCACCTTGTGTTGAACATTTTCATGAGTTTGTGTAAGCACAGCTCCTATAGCTACGTCACTGGCGTCCGAAAACAAGGAGTAGGGCAAATCTATGCGAGGGAAAGCTAAGACAGGGGTTGACACCAGTGCATTCTGGAGATCCCTGCAAGCTAGATCATGCTTTGGACGCCATACAAAGGCACACTTCTTTTTTAGCAGAGCAGTGAATTTGGCTGCTTTTGTTGCATAACCTGGAATTGAATTACGGTAGTAATTGGTCACGATCTTAATTGTTTTTGGTTAGTAGGGGGGTTAATGCTTGAATAGAAGCTGTTTTGTCAAGATCGGGGTTGACTCCGGATGCATTAATGATATAACCCAGTAATTTGACTTCCTCAAAAGCACATTTGGACGGTTTGATTCGCAGGTTAGCCTCTTGTAACCGTTTAAAAACACTACGGACATGTTTCACATGAGATTTCATATCCGGGCTATAAATGACAATATCATCTATATACACAAATACACAGACCCCTATGAGATCACGAAATATTGTTTCCATCGTTCTTTGTAAAAACCGGGCGCATTACAAAGTTTGAACGGGACTCTGAGGATTTCAAATTGGCCTCTGTGACAGATAAAACCGTTTTTTTTTTCCTTATCACGGGGGCCTATCGAAAGTTGGTGGTACCCGCTCTTCAAATCTAATGTGGTAAAGCGCTGCCGCCCAGGAGGTCAAAAATTTCGTCAATACGTTGTTAAGGGTATCGATTTATTTTTTCTCGTTACACCATTTAAAGCCCTACAGTTCACTCAAAATCGGGCTGATACTGGTTCTTTCTTAGGCACTAAAGTGACTGGACTAGCCCAGGGGCTACAAGAGGGCCGTATGACATTTTCTGCCAACATTTCATCAATTTTGTCAGAAATCGCATCGCCACTTTTCAGTGGTGTGCGGTATGCCCTCTGATAAATAGGGGGACCATCGGTTATGATTCTCATAGGAGTACCTTTATGAAAACCATTAGGATCGCTAGGGCTTGGGAAAACATTCTTAAATTCAATAATAACGTCATCGATTTCTGGGAAACCCGTTCCAGGGAGTGTATCAGAACAATCATCGACACCGTGTGACGCATGAGAGATCAGTGGCCACGTGTGTGTAAACCAAGACATGCTTTATGATGTAAGTTATGGGAGGCTTTTCCCTAGGTTAAAGCATCAATCCCAATAATCGTTTTATGCGACATATTGGTTATAACGGTCACTCTGGTCAACATGAATTTAAGTTTTTCCCAGGACTGTAAGTTTTTGATCATTGACGGACAAGAGTGAAATTGGTGTGGACTTAAGCCGAAATGTCCATAGGCTCCTCTGTTCTTTCAGTTGGGGTAACTAGGGAGTTTAATCGTTTTTTGGCTACTTCTATTTCAGCAGCTTTAACCAAGGCCTGTTCAACTGTTTGCGGATCGGAATGGAATACAGGGCGTCTTACCTGCAGATCGTGTAGTGCTGCTGTGTACTCTTTGAGAAGCACACGTTGCTGGTCCAGATTCCTGAGGGCTGCTGGGTAAGCCTCTTCTGCTGCGGACTTGAAGCGGCGATTGAAGGAGGCGACTGTTTCGCCTGGGTCCTGTTTAATGTAGTGCAATTTTCTTGTAGCTCTTCTTCCTCATTTCGAGGCAAGAATGTCCTTGAAATATGTTGTTACAAGTATCCCCACGGTATTTGGTTACGCGGAATTGCGTCTCTGTTTGGGCCCCGGCGGCGTACTCTGTCAGAAATTGTTCTATTTCTTCTCTAAGTTCAACATCGGACGTTTTTAGGGCGACTTCTATAAGCACCGTATTATCCGTTGTGTAGCTTTGGGTGTATTCGACTTTTTTAAGCCACCGTTTCAAGGCTGTATATGTGGAAGCAGTATAGGTACGTGTTCTTCTTACTAAGTCTTCTATCTGATATCTTTGTTTGATGGCATGGTGGCCCGCTTGGGCTTGCATGCAATTTTGAAGTAATGCCATTTGTTCTGGGTGGATCATTACTGTTTGGGCCTGAATCGCCTGATGTTGTCCTTCATTCATGTTTACCGGCAAAATAAAAGTTCTCACCACTTACTTGTATGATTATGATATTGGATGAACTTAGTACTCACAGCGGTAAAGGTCCACTTTAAGGCACACTCGCCAGTGTAGAGGTCCCCCGATAAGTCAGGATGCAGCCGATAAATATAAAACATTTATTAAAATTTTGTAGAATATAACTTGATACAGGCATAAACATCAGTGGTGTTTGATAATAACAGGTTGACCTGTATGAGCCGGACTTCCGAACGGCTCCAAGTCTGACCCTCCACTTACTCGGCCTCGGCTCTCTACTAGCCGGCCGCTACACCTGTTTGCAGTTTTTAGCTGAGAAGGCATCAGTACCTTGATAATTAGAGGAGGCGTGGACATGAATAAAGGTATAGGAAGTAATCTTAATTAGAGTGTTGTATCACCTAAAGCCGAGTGAACAGATTGTGGATGACAGGTAACTAGAAGTATTGTTATGTAAAATGCGTGGGGCCTATCTCTATATACAATACACGTTTCTATGCCGCATTAGTGTCAGCGTTTAAATATGCCTGAATGATGTAATATACCTTATACAATGTGTTTGAATAACTACTGGTCCTGACATTATGAATTACAACGAAATACTACACTAAAATATAACATTAAACTATATAGAATACATGCAAAATATTACACTAAAATATAACATTAAAATATATAGAATACATGTAAGAGTTGACACTCTACACCCTTTGTGCTGATTCACAGAGACAGCTGCAAAGATCATTGGCATTAAACTCTTGACTATTAGAAATATCATCCGTACTGCAAATCATGCAAAAAGTTGTTTGACATGGTATCTGAGGATGAAAATGTAAGACACCTGGTTGTACCAACCTAAATCCTATGACACATGTTACTTTGTCACAGGAAAACCTGATGTTCAATTGAAAGAGTTGTGGGAGAGACCAGGGATGTCAATTAAAGAATCCAGATATGTTGAATCTCATACTGTTCCTGATATGAAGAGTGGATTTGGATACAAAACCCTGTTAACTTCATCTGCAGATGACATAGTAACTGCACTGCACTGTCGAATGTCCCAGTCTTTATACCAAAATTCAAATAATCTTCAGTGGAATTCTTCACACTGGTACATGCAAGTACAGTGTTAATACCACTTATGTTAATCATAAAATGGTACAAAATCTCTGGACAACATTAACTGTCATTAACAGTGAATCTGGTCCATATACTATTTATCTGCTGCTATCCACACATGAGCAGTACCGCAAGTGCACACGAATTCATACGAAGCATGCAAGCAAAAGTTCTCTGAGAAAGTGGCAAGCCGTGACATTTGTTGTATAATCATACAAATCCGCATGGTCACTGCGTGTATCATATAAAAAGTCTAATGTAGTACTGACAGTTCGCTCATATATGCTCAGGAAACAGTTGAGGAATTTCACAGCTTGAGCAATATATGTCGTGTTCAGCACGGTGAGTTATGTAAATGAGTTTGTTATGTGAGAGTAAATGAATACAACACGTCCTCAATGAAGCAGAACAATGTGTTCGGAAAGAAACATGCGCACGCTTGGCGTTACAGTTTGCACATCAGTATCCAGTCAAAAACAAATCAACAGCTAATCCTGTGCACTTGACAAAAAAGTAAAGGTTAGTTCAAGTTCTAGTAAGTTCCTGGTAATATCCAATATAACAGAAACAATCCTGTGTTGTTCACCCGCTTCACACAGCACAACTATTGGAACACAAATTCACAACGCGTTCCATTGTGTCTGTCCTGGTAATATCTAATATAACAGAAACAATCCTGTGTTGTTCACCCGCTTCACACAGCACAACTATTGGAACACAAATTCACAACGCGTTCCATGTGACACAAATCAAGTCACACAGAGTTCATTTACAGTAATCCTCACAGTTAAACTGTACCCTGGCTACTCGAATAGCTAACAACGGCCATCAGAACTTTACAGACTGAACGCGACCTATCTAACAGGCCGGTATCTCCAACTAAACCAGCAGCCCGCCATCCGCCATCAGCTAAACTCTCCCGTTCTCTCGTCACTTCCGGTTAACGCTGTATCCAAAACAATAATCCTTCAACACCGAAACTGGAACCTCCATAATAGTAGGCTTTTCTTCTTATATGCATTCAGGGTTTTTTATATATATGTAACGACCCGGGGTTAGCCCAGTCCGTTACTACACGGGTTTGTATCTCCAATTTAGGGGGAGGGGTTTCAGTGACAACATCCGTCTCTCCACAACCAGCCAAACTAAACGAATGAGAACCCTAAGTCACTTATTTGCGATAATGAATTATTGACAAAATGGAATACAAAACTGGTATGCAAAACAAACACCAAGGGGGTCCCCATTTATTAATGTTCCCGAGATGAGGGTGGGGTTGGGGGGGGGGCGGTCTCAGGGCCCTTCATCAAGTTATAAGCCGATCTCGATGATTACGTCAGCAACCATTTTGGTCACTGGTACAAGCAGGGTCCCCACTAAATATTCAAGCTCTGTCCGGCCACCGTGTAATAGAAATTCCAACTAGATTAACAAAACAGTTCCTACCACTCCACTCAATCAGCAATTTCACGCAAACCAGCTGTTTCTCTTGTCTTAAGCAACTTCCAATCAGTTTCTGTCCTGTCCAATCCCTCTGACGTTAACCAGCGTTCTCTAAAATCCGTTTTTCCTATCTCGGCCTCTTTTTAACTCGCCCCCCCCCCCCGGCGGGGAGCTCGGACAAAATATTTCGTACCGGTCAAACTCGACACGGTCCTACAGCTAAAAGCGGGGTCCGCCACATCCCTCCCCCCTTAAAATCAATCAACCACCTGCGGTTGAGACGTAACAACAATTAAAGAAAATCATATCATACAGGATTTGAAATCTCAAATAATATAAAACAGTGAAAACGTGAACATACCCTGACTACTCTCTGATGAAATCAATTATTTATAAATAAAAATAATAACAAAATATACTTTCGTCCATTTCCTGAATTTCCTGGCACAAATGCCCTCCCCAAAAAAGTACTTCCCTTAGGTAGAACAACAGCAGGGTTCTTAGAATTTAAATAAAAATTAGAACTACCAAAGAATAAACATAGCCAAATATAACTTGAAACAAGTATGTCGGTATACCAATTTTCAACATCAAACAGAGTTTCATGCAGGTTTACTGTGAATAGGATGACAGACGAGGTGTGGTTGATGTGACAGGGGTCTCCCTATCTTGTGGTGTGGAACAGTGCTGCAAAGGTGAAGCGCGGTACCAATCAGCCCACTGGTTTAGTTGCTCTCGTTGGTCCGACCGGTCCACCTCTGTCATCTGCTGGCTCAGATGGTCAATGGTGCGACGGTCAGCGCGGAGCTATTGGTTGAGGATGCGTATCTCTTGAGAGCGCTCCTGATCCCGTCTCTCTAGGAGAGCGACCAGCTGTCTGGCCTCATGTAGGTCAGCAAGAAGCTGACCGACAATGCCCCTGTACTCAACCATACGTGGCTCCAGGG
Organism: Sipunculus nudus; assembly: GCA_026874595.1. Lineage (NCBI taxonomy): Eukaryota > Metazoa > Annelida > Sipuncula > Golfingiida > Sipunculidae > Sipunculus > Sipunculus nudus. The sequence goes on along the minus strand of CM049314.1, from coordinate 12,826,212 downwards.
TGTTCGTTACCCGCTCCGAAGGAAGGGTCAGGCCTAAGTAACTTAACACCCGTTCCAGATTCCCAGAAAACGACTGCCCATCTTGGTCCTGTTACCCCTTATCACGCATGTAGATGGCCCAACGTTCGAATTCCCTCTTGTCTTCGAATTAGGTGATATGCCGTTGCCGCATGTAGTTTCTCAACGGTGTATGTCTCTGAGCCACGAACTTGCAGTGCGCGTTGGGGCACCTGAAGACCCTGGTATAGATCATATGCCGTTCCAGCCAAGGCGTCCCATCGAGCGTTCACTGTCTTTTTTAAGTCTGCAGCGCCGCACAGGGCAATTCCAACGCCTCCTGGACACTACTCTGGTCCTCGAATCTGGCTGTCTCGCTCCAGCTGTTCCAGCCATAGCTTCTGCCTGACTTCTATTCTCCATGTTCCCATCCCCTACTATTTTCTCGTCTTGCACCGGGGTCCCCGGTGTCACAGGCAATTGTGGTCTCGTACTTTTCTCCCTTGCTGGGGTGTGAGGTTCCCGCTCGTCAGAGGTCAGCGTTATCACGTCTTTCTATTGTGTTGGCTAGTCTTTGGTCTTGCAAGCGCACATCCTGCGCGGGAAACTGCGCCATAGTTCTGCAAACACAGAATCAGCAAGAATAAACTTATTAAACTAATCCATGTCCACATGACCACATGGCTGACCCATTGCGAACCCCTCCACCCATTTGTAGTTATTCATCATTCTACCTACTGTATAAGATGCTCCGTGTTAACCTGACATGTTACCTGTACCTTGGACAAAGGGACATTCCAGATTGAACCTTGTCTCTGGCAATATGATATTTCTTTCAATGGCCTATGCTATCCTATGAGGGTTTTTATTGATAAGACATGCTATCCCTGTCTGTTCTACCATAGATTTCAAAACCTATTCATCATAATTATGAGTCTAGAAGCCCAAACATCAAGTTCCCTGTCTTATTTTAGGGTCTATCAGTCATGTAACCACTTAAAACCAAGTCAGTTCAATCGGTCCACCGGCTTTTTGACGCGAAAACCTCGGCCCAAGTTCATAACATCGGCCGCTGAGCTAACTGTCTCATCCTCGGCGTCATCGTCGGCTTCTCCACTGTCATTTGCAGATGCCTGTGGAGGGGTCTCTTCGTCCCGATCATCCAGGATATTACTGGTTCGGATTTCCCCGTCCTCTGTGTCATCCTCCCCGTTAGGTTCACTTCGGTGATCATCAGACACCTCTAGGTCATCCAAATCTACTGACAGATCTCTCGCAGACCCGTTTTAGTCCTCTCGGCTATTCGACTTAAGCCAGCTTTCACGTGGGGCATCTCCTAAACAAGTTTTCAGTTGATCCACATGTACGACCTTACTGGGTTTTTCTGGGGCCTCATATTCAAATATTGACTTCCGTCATCTCATCAGTTACAAGGAACGGGCCCGTCCAACCTATACCCAGTTTCTGGTTGCCTTTTGGTGGGTAGTAATACCATACCCAACTTCCAATCGGGAACTTCCGGTGTATGGCGATAACGTCATAGTTCCGTTTTAGGCGCTCCGCCGCTTTCTTGAGGTGCTGCCTAGCATATTCATGGGCGACCATCGTTACTTATTTCACCCAAGTGACATACTCGTGAGGACACTGGGGTACTTGGTCTGCCGGTGGGCCCCCCATGAGTAGATCTATTGACATAGTCCTTTTCAGCCCAGAAACATCAAATCAGGTGAACACTTGGTACTATCGTGGGCGGTTGCTCGATATGCTGACATCATCCCAGTTGTCCTGAAAGTCGTTGACAAAACAAGACAACATCTGGAGTAAGGTTCTGTTGGCTCGCTCTACGATTACATCACTTTGGGGCCGATAAGTACAGATTCTTGTCTTATCAATCTCCAGCAACCTACAAAGTTCATTCATATGTTTTGACTGGAGATCAGGTACTTGGTCACTATGTAGAACCCTTGGAATCCCGTAATTTAAGATGAAGTCATGCATCAGCCTCCCATTAATAGTTGGGCGGTATGGTCTGGCAATGCGTACGCCTCGGCCCATTTTGTGAAATAATCTGACAGGACACACGGTAATTGGCAAATCTTGTTGGATGTATCTATTACAGTGCTGCTAAGTGCCCACAAGAAGTCCAGTCTCTTTAACATATTCAGGTTCTGGCTCTAACATGGCACTGGTTGAAGCATCAGTCCGTAGCTTTCCGAGTTTACACGGGATAGTCGCTTCATACTATGAGGGAACTATCACTGTCTCTTTCACATGTACACGGGCCACATTCGTACGAGACTGATAATGCATTTTGTAAGGGACCCCTTTGACTATCAGTTTACCTCTGCCAAGATGGAGTGTGGCGTCGAGATGTGTCATTAAGTCGACAACCATCAATCCGGGATCCTCAGCTGGCACGACTCTAGCGGAAAGCTCAAGCTTTCCCCAGCTATCTCCAGATGGAATGTTCCATAGCTTTCGGTAATCATAGGCTGTCCTGTAACAGTAGTGAAAGTCTTTTCTACCAGACACAGCACAGGTTCTGAATGTGCTGGCAATTTGTCATACAGTTACCTACAGATTTTACTGTGTGTGGACCCTGAATCTACCAAAAGTTAGCATCAGTGCCGTTTATACGACCTGGCAAACCACTTAGGCACTCAGGCTTGGGTGTGTACCCTGGAAATGTAGGTGTCACTGGTGGTAAATGCGCAATGGAGTTGTGTTTCCTGCACTTCCAGTTTCGCATTATAACCTCCCTGGCGCCTTCGATGGGGACAATTTCTTTAATAGTGTCCATGCTCCCCACAACAGAAACAGGTTCCAGGCTCAAATTTGTGTTCTCATCTCTGCTGACCTTTTACCTTATCGAGGGGTCATCTGTCCCTGAGGGGTCACTTGTAGATTCGCGGCGGGTGGTAACTGGTTATACCTGTCTGAGTGATCTGGCTCGGTGGTTAAATTGGCCTTGCCCTTAGCTGACCTTGGTTTACTTAAAGACAGTGTGGTAGGGTCTCAGAAATCAATTGACTCGTACTCTGCTGCAGCAGATGTGGCAACTTCTAGCGTAGTCGGTCTAGCAAAATGCACATGCTTTTGTACCTCAGAGTTCTTTAAGTCCTATTACAAACTGTTCTATCACAAGCTCTTGCAATGCATCATAACTACTCAGATTATAAGCATGACTCGCTAGCCACCGTAGCGCATACGCATATTCACGAACATTTTCACCTCGCTTGCGCTTTCGTTTTCGAAACTCGCTCTTGAATGCATATTAGGATCCTTCGGGGTAAATCTTGATTCTAATGCTGCTTTCAATTTATGAAAATGTTCGCACTGCTCCGGGGGAAGATCAACTTACACCTGTTGCGAGGGTCCAGTCAAGCTAGCTCCTACCTGTAAGGCCTTTTCATTGTCATCCCACCGATTCCATTTTGCTACTAATTCAAAATGGCGGATATAGTCCTCAAAGTCAGTACATTATCCGATGAACCTGTTTGGCTATTTGCCGCCTCTGGGTCTTGTATTATCACGCACACTCCGGGGTTCCCCATGCCAGGGTGTAGAAAATGACATTTCATAGGGGTTTTGACCCTGGAGGTGACCTTAAGAAGTTTTGTCCCTGTTTGTATCATTTGTCTAAATATTCCCGATTCATGGTCACTGGCTATACGAGATGGCTGTGACTGCCTTTCCGGCGCCGACACATCTCGTTCAATTTGTATAATGACTGATCCATTGCCTGAATTTAGATACTCGCCAATTTGTCCTTGACCTTTATGTTGGTCGGCAAAACAAGTCTACTCTCAGTCTGCGTCGACTGATCCGGTCTTAACGAAGTCGCAACAACTGACGAATCGGACAAGTCCAGTAATGTTTGTTGTTGAGCCATTTTTCACACAAATGTCTAGTCTTAATTTCACAAATATCAAACACAATCTTTTGTGTTGTCACTTTCTCTCATCAAAGTTGACTGTCAATAACAGTCATAACATACCACTGTGCTATGAGATACTCTCTTTCTTCTTAACAAACTATGCATAAACTTGTGGTCATTGTGACTGAAAACTTGTAAGTCTAAACCACCAGACTCATAAATGTCATCATTAAATTGTTAAACACAATATATAAACATAATCATTCTTCAAGCTTATTGTTTATATAGCCATGGTTATCAAAACAAAATAAATGTTGAATTTATATTGGTCAAATGTGGAATATTAACAAACAATTTCTATTTACTCATTCAAATCTGCCACCAAAATTATAAATATGCACCAGATTTCACTAATCTTATCATTAATTTACTCCTTGCTCTGAGATCCTTGCTCCCAGAACAAGGTTATCCACTCATTAGTTTTTCTCAAAATGTTCAGTAATTACCAGATTAATTACCAACAATGTATATACATATACTTGACTTATATTAGTCAACATAACCCAATGATAACGGGTCAATTAGATGTTACAACCTAAATTGTAATTCACATTTGTCAGCCTGATCAATAATGGATTACCATATCCAAAGTTTGAACTGTTTGCTGGAACCAGCAGAAAATTCAATTAATACCTTTCACCTTAACTATAATAATTTGCAAAATTCACTCTTAGAATGTATTAAATTATATGCATACCAAATAATATCCAATCTTTCAGTATCAGGGCAGCAGTTATGAACCACAGGAGCCCTCTGTTGTTCATATTCTAAACTAATGTCAATTTCCAGAGATCCAGTTTTATTTGTTTTCAGTATTATTAAAATAGTTATCACCATTTCAGTTCAGTCTGTGAATCATTGAAGACCGACAATGTCACCAAAACATCCAAATTATCCACCAAATCGTGCCTGGCCACACATTTCTGTAACGACCCGGGGTAATCCCCGCCCGTTACTACACGGGTACGTTCGTATATCAAATTTAGGGGGGGGGGGGGGGTCAGTGACAACATCCGTCTCTCCAAAACCAGCCAAACTTAACGTATGATACCACTAGGTCACTTATTTGCAATAATAAATTCTTGAAAAAAATGGAATACAAACTGGTATGTAAAACAAATACCAAGGGGGTCCCCATCTATTAATGTTCCCGGGGGGGGGGGGGGGGGGAGTTCTCAGGGCTCTTCATCAAGTTATTAGCCGATCTCGATGATTACGTCAGCCACCATTTTGGTCCCTGGGACAAGCAGGATCCCGACTAAATAGTCACGCTGTGTTCGGCCACCGTGTGACAGTAATTCCAGCTAGATTAACAAAATAGTTCCTACCACTCCACTCAATCAGCAATTTCACGCAAACCAGCCGTTTCTCGGGTCTTAAGCAACTTCCAATCAGTTTCTGTCCTGTCCAATCCCTCCGACGTTAAACAGCGTTCTCTTGTAGCTGCTTATTTATTCTGGGAGGAAATTTGGCTTGGGCAACATGCACTCGCACAATTTAAAGATATAAAATAACACTTTTTTTACTGGAATAAAATTTAAAGCCTAAACCTTCAAAATATCAGGACTGCATATTATTATCTATATTTATAAATGAAACAGAAAGATACTTACCAGGCTAGATAAAAGGACTGCTCTTTGGTAGTGGGTGCCTCTTCACCTGGTTAGCCGACACTGTCGTAAAACCAACCCCAAGGTGAAAAAGAAGCCATATACCCTGTGCCTGCCACAGAGGGCAGGCATAGGGGTCCACTGCTTGATGATCTAAGAGAGCCTGGAATTGCCAGGGCAAGGGGGTTTTATCCAAGAGGGGCAGAGGGCGAAGTCCTTAACTGCCTGTGATTGGCTATGGGGCATCTATATATTGACTGTCAATCAGTGTTGATGCCCCACCCCTTGCCAGGTCAAAGGGCAAGAATGTTACACTCTAAAATCCTTTTTTTTCGTATCTCGGCCTCTTTTTTAACTCGCCCCCCCCCCCCCCCCCAGCGGGGGGCTCGGACAAAATATTTCGTACCGGTCAAACTAGACACGGTCCTTTAGCTAAAAGCGGGGTCCGCCACATATAGATATATATAAATATATATATATATATAGCCGAGAGAGAGGGAGAGAGATCTGAGAGAGAGAGATGTATATCAATGCTGTTTCATTGTATACAGAGATGAAATTAGAATACACAGAAAAGTCGGTTCTCACACACCCATATATATATATATATATATAAGGTTAACACAGAAAAGTCGGTTTACTAAACAGGAAAGTCGGTCTACCGCACCTGCAGATCCTGGTTGTGTCCACCGGCAGTGAACCGACTTTTCTGTGTATACCATTTACTTCTCTATACAATGAACTAACATAGCTATTCATCTCTCTCTCTCTCTCTCTCTCTCTATCTCTCTCTCTCTCTCTCGAGAGAGAGAGAGAGAGAGAGAGATTTATCAACCTAATGTAAGCCGATGTTAGTTAACATATTGTATCCGCCAAAACAAAGTTTTGCGGATACTATGTTTTTGACCGGATTCCGCCGCCGCCGCGTTCGTTTCCGGAGAACTCCTCTGAGACTACTGGACAGATTTTTCCGAAACTTACACAAATTATCGGGTCACATGTGAACTGGTGCCTAACCAAGTGACCTTGACCTCTGACCTTTCGTCTCTGCCCAGCGTCTGTTTGTGCGTCTGATTCCACACATAAACCCATATATCTCGGGAACCGTTTGACCGATCCGGAAAAATTTTTTACACAAATGTAGCCCTGGGATAGCTTTATAACATACACAACAAAAGGTGGCGCCACCTGCAACCATGTTTGCACAGTGTCCATCTGTTCATCTGCCTGGGGTTAAAATCACTCATATCTCTGCAGTGGTTTGACTAATTCACCAAAAATTTGGCATGCGTATACACCCTAGATAGCTTTCTTGATTTTATGACAGGTGGAGCCACCTACATTCACGTTAACGCTTTACACATAAACCCATATATCTCGGGAACCGTTTGACCGATCCGGAAAAAAAATTTTACACAAATGTAGCCCTGGGATAGCTTAATAACATACGCAACAAAAGGTGGCGCCACCTGCAACCATGTTTGCACAGTGTCCATTTGTTCATCTGCCTGGGGTTAAAATCACTCATATCTCTGCAGTGGTTTGACTAATTCACCTAAAAATGGGCATGCATATACATCCTAGATAGTTTTCTTGATTTTATGACAGGTGGCGCCACCTACATTCACGTTCATGCTGTAGACATCCATGCTTATATCTTCGGTCTCGTTCAACCAATCAGGAAAATTTTTTACACAAATGTAGCCCTTGGATAGCTTTATAACATACACAAAAATGGTGGCGCCACCTGCAGCCATTTTTGCACAGTGTCCATCTGTTTGTCTGCTGTGGGATAAAATCACTCATATCTCTGCAGTGGTTTGACTTTTCCACATGAAAGTTTGCATGTGTATATATCTTGGATAGTTTCTCGTTCAAATAACAGGTGGCGCCACCTACAGTCATGTTTATGTGGCAGATATCCATTCTAATATTTAACATATATCCCCTTGCCACTCAATCCATGCCTCACTTCACCCGTCCTTCTCTGATTTGAGCGGATACACGTAGTCGCTTGTCGACTACCCGTATTCTAGTTGATAATAGTATTGGTTCATTAAAGTGATGGCAATAACATTAAAAATATTTAAGCATACCGTCAGTATACCATCAGGTTCCGTATTAACAGCGATTTGTTGACAGTTAACATAAAGAATCTGTTGTTGAGAACAATGTTGTTACTTGTAAACGGGTGATCCAGTGGCAAAGGTATTCTGTTATTCAAAGCTTGTTTATGAGAAATAAATCAATATTAACCTATATCTGTGAACGAAAAGAATGAATTCGTAACAATGACATATCAGTGTAGTCACAATTCATATATGCCGTTTTCATGAGAATACAGCGTGGTGACCAAGATGTAGGTGTTTGTTTGACAAATTGTCTATTTGCATAAATATATAATAAAAACATAATAAAAACCCATTTGGTATACAAAGAACCTTTCGGACCAGATTAATCATCTTTTGAAATGGATTTTCTTGGATGGAAAATCTATGCAAAAGGGTTTATCATATATACACTAGTTTGCTCTTCTGTCATAAGAAACAGAAAAAGGTTCATATAAACATATATTGTCAGATTTGAACAGGGTAATATAATTGTCAAATATGAATAGGGGTAACGTATATAAATATGAAAATAATATATATATGTGTCGTGTTTTTACACAGTAAATGACAATTCCAGGAACATAACTAATTGGCACGAATGGCGGGTACACAGAACCACAGAAAGTGGTGACGTCATACACAATAAGTGCCGATGAAACATAAAAACAATGTGTTCTGTAAAATCTGTCTGGAAATAAGCAATATCCTACAATATGTGTGTGTATGAATTTGGTTAATATGCATTTCATTTACAATTAGAACTACAAGGAACTCTGCTTTTACATTTAACTGCAGTATTTGATTTTCATTAACAAATGTATCTGAAAATGTTAAGTATTATCTCACAATAATAACTATAATAAGAATATTAAATAATCGTCGAATCATTAATTTTCGGTGACTTACTTCAGTAGCTCCACACCCTCTGTATAATGAATAATTCTCAAAAACACAAATATAATAATTGAAAAATTACAAATGATGCACATTTGAAACATAATTTAAGTAAACAAAGTACCTAAATAAAGATGAATAAAAATGAGACGTGTCTGTAGTAGAGAAGTACCTCTCAGAAAGGATTTCCTGCATATATATATTTATATATATATATACACTTTGTAATTATTTTGTCGCCAAAATAATTCCTTAAATACACACGCAATGAAAACTAATCATGAAACATCAACGGTTGTGGTGTCATCATCTTAAGAATATTATACAGTATATTAAATATTATACAGTATATTAAAATGAAATTGTGTTATCAATTGTTATATGTTGACGTAAGATAAATACTGATAATGAAAGGAAAATGTCTTTTCCTGCAGTAAACAGCACTGCTGGTCATATGACGTTTTACCCCTGCCTGCATGATACAAATCAGATGCAATGCGATGACGATATGGTCAGGGGCGTAGCCGGGGGGGGGGGGGCCGCAGGGGGCTATGCCCCCCCCCCCCTCCCCGTCGCACCCAGGACTCCCCGTCCTTTCGGAATTTCACTTAATCTGATACCAATATTAATATATATATATATATATATATATATATATATATATATATATATATATATATATATGCATTAGGTTGCCTTTGCTATAAGTGGCGGATCCAGAGGGGGCGCCTTCGGCGCGCGGCCACCCGCTGAGCTGCAATGTCCCTTATTTTATCTAATTTTTCAAATTTTCGTGATTTATTTTCGTTTTTCTTATTGCTTTTTCATTAAATAGCTATTAGATTTGATTAAAGTTATCTGCAGTTTAAAACTTTCAAATTTATTAGTTGAATATTTATGATCAGCTGCAGAACAACTGTAGAGCACCAGGCCCTGATTGGGGTCGACCGTGAACAATCTCACGGTTCCCCTGGTGATACCGGTACTCGAACTCGCTTTTTGTTGTCTTGGCAGTCTTGTGTGCTGTCGAGACCACGGAATCTGGTAAAATGCAAAGTTAAACATAGGACATATCAGTCATTTCACTCCGAGCATTACATTTAAAAGATAACATTTTGCAAGTAAGAAACGTAAATGCGCTTTTGCGCCATTGACTTGTTTGAAAACTATTGAATTTTTTATATCCTTATTTAGAAGAAAAATAAATATTAAATATTGAACCTCTCTACAGTTTGATTACATAATGCAGAGACATAAAAGAATAGTTTTTGACGCATTTTATGTTGCAAATTGCCTCAAAATTACCCCTGCCTGCATGATACAAATCAGATGCAATGCGATGACGATATGGTCAGGGGCGTAGCCGGGGGGGCCGCAGGGGGCTATGCCCCCCCCCCCTCCCCGTCGCACCCAGGACTCCCCGTCCTTTCGGAATTTCACTTAATCTGATACCAATATTAATATATATATATATATATATATATATATATATATATATATATATATATATATGCATTAGGATGCCTTTGCTATAAGTGGCGGATCCAGAGGGGGCGCCTTCGGCGCGCGGCCACCCGCTGAGCTGCAATGTCCCTTATTTTATCTAATTTTTCAAATTTTCGTGATTTATTTTCGTTTTTCTTATTGCTTTTTCATTAAATAGCTATTAGATTTGATTAAAGTTATCTGCAGTTTAAAACTTTCAAATTTATTAGTTGAATATTTATGATCAGCTGCAGAACAACTGTAGAGCACCGGGCCCTGATTGGGGTCGACCGTGAACAATCTCACGGTTCCCCTGGTGATACCGGTACTCGAACTCGCTTTTTGTTGTCTTGGCAGTCTTGTGTGCTGTCGAGACCACGGAATCTGGTAAAATGCAAAGTTAAACATAGGACATATCAGTCATTTCACTCCGAGCATTACATTTAAAAGATAACATTTTGCAAGTAAGAAACGTAAATGCGCTTTTGCGCCATTGACTTGTTTGAAAACTATTGAATTTTTTATATCCTTATTTAGAAGAAAAATAAATATTAAATATTGAACCTCTCTACAGTTTGATTACATAATGCAGAGACATAAAAGAATAGTTTTTGACGCATTTTATGTTGCAAATTGCCTCAAAATGTCCTCTTTACATTGCATAATAAAAAAAGTCCAATATGGGATGGGGTTCATATTTGAAAATAAACATAAATATATTTTCATTCACTAAAATATATTACGTATAGTAATAATATTAATGATAATAATAATAATAATAAATATATATACATATACACGTATATATATATAATAGTTTTCATAGTAACCAATATATGCACAAAAGCGCGCCCCCCCCCCCCCCCCCGTTTTTCGAATTTCAGGATCTGCCAGCCCCCTCCCCTCCCTCAATCCTGGCTACGCCCCTAGTATGGTGCATGCTAATGTTGGGAGCATGTTTCAGGGGAGCTACTTTCAAATTTCTTAATGTCCTTTTGTATAACAGGCTGAAGGGACATCTCCACCATGCACACAGTTCAACCTACCCTCTTTGGAAATTTTACCTTATCTGCAGACTGTATTTGTCGTCTATTTGGGAAAACCTGCTTTAGTGCGTATGGTTGCGTGTCCTGGGCCTTTTTAGTAAAGTGTTTTCAGCAAAGCCATATTATAAATAATATATTTCTTTATAACATACATATACCAACCTTGCTACTCAGAACATAACTTGATACTAGGGGAAAATATTAAAAATAACATTGGGTAATTGGATTACCTTTTAGCTAATGCTTGGGTCTACTTGCCCACATTTATTCAGGGTTCAGTATTAATTGAATTGGGCATGATTTTAACCCCTGTCTTCATCCTGGCCTGTAGGAAAATAATATCTGGAGAGAGGTGTGAGAAGAAGCAGCCCTGTGACCGGGACACTGAGTCAAACGTGAATGTGCAGTACAGATTGATTCCAGTTTTTCTACAGACACCAGTACTAGATACGAATAAATATTAGCAGCATCTTTTAAATTAGGGAGATCTAAAACTGTATGTGCTCACATTACCCGATGCATGTACGTTTACACATTACATATTGTCAGAATTTAATGACTGCATAATTCTGAGTTTTATATATCTAATTTTATCAATTCTGCTGTTATTCCATCTATCCCTCCTGCCTTACCATTCTTTATTTTTTTACTGCGTTTCTGGTTTCTGTTTTTGTTATAAGACCTGTATTAATATCTTCTATGACTGGTTGTATGTCTATTTCCTCATCCGTGAAAGGATTATCTGGAACTGGTCTGTTTACAGTTGCTTCAAAATTTTCTTTCTACTCTTTGCCCTGTTTATCTCTTCTATGATCATATTCTCATCCTTATCATGTACCGCATTCATTGATTGTTCTGCTGCTCATTCTGCTGTTTCACCAAGCTCATCGGCCCACGCTCTCTTGTCTCTCTTGAGGTTTTTCTTAACTTCCATATCTTTCACCTTGTAATGTTCTTTGAGACTTTGTTTGATTCTGTCAGATTTTACCTGTTCCATGTTCTTCTTGATTCTCCGTTTTTCTTCAACAAGGTCCTATTTTCTTACTTATCCAAGGTTTCTGCTTTCTCTTTTTGTATCCAAGTACTTCTTTTGCTATTTCATTATAGGACTCTTCAAAATCTTGCCACTCTTTTTCAACTTTGTCCTCCATCTCCTCATGATCATGTAGTACATCATATCTGGTTCTTCATTTTAATGAGAAATGTGCTTTTATTGATGGTTGTAATAGTTTGGTAACATCATATGTCCTTTGTGTAGTGTTGGTTACTTCTCTTCTCATTCACTTTTAGTTTGATTTTTGAACGCACCAGTTGATGATCACTAGATATATCTGCCCCCTTCATTACACGGGTGTAAATGACTGATGTTCTTTGTTGCTAACTTATAATCGCATGATCAATTTGGTTCTTTTTTTGTCCTCCCGGTGATATCCAAGTGGTTTTATGTATTGTCTTGTGTGGATATATAGTAGCTGTAACTAAAAGATTATTCAATCCGCACAGTTCAATTAACCTTTCTCCATTATCATTCCTTTCTCCTACTCCTTGTGTTCCAGTTAAATTTTAAAAACTTTTGTTTTCTTTGTCTACTTTAGCATTTAAATCTTCCATCACTATTAACGTCATGTCTAAGAACTGTGCCATTTACCGACTGAAGCTTGTCGTAGAAATATTCTTTGTCTTCTTCTGCTTCGGTTGTTGGTGCATACACTTGAATTAATGTGAGTTTATAAACTTGCAGAAAACTCTAGCATATATAATTCTATCATTTATTAGTTTCCACTCTAGTAGTGCTTTTTCCGCATTCTTAAACATCATAAGTGCTACACCATGGTGATGAAGATTATCGTCTCTTCCAGAAAACGTATTTAATTTGGCTTTTCCAAACCCTGTCCATCTATATTCACTAATCCCAAGAATATATATGGTACCTGTACATTTCCTTAGCAAGTTGAGCTGATTTTCCAATTGAATAAAGTGTCCTAACATTCCAGCATCCTATATTAATTGTTTGTTTTGGCTTGGTTAACGACATTGTCGGCCCCTGAACTCCCTCTCGAGTTTGATCCAGAAGCGTCATTATGTCCACAAATCTGATGTGATCATCATCAGGTACATGGAATGTCGCCATCCCAACGCCATTTCCAGCTTCAGCTTCTGATATAGCACTTTTGTCATCAATTCAACAGCACATGCAAAAGAAGTAGAAAATTTGAGCCAATTCGCTAAAAAAAGGTAGGACTGAAAATGAACTTGAAGAAAACAGAGGTAATGACAATCAACAGCAGAAATAATAGGTCAGTTCAAATTGATGGCCAAAATCTCAACACAGTGACCAAAAACAAGTACATGGGAGCAACCATAAGCAATGTTGGGGGTGATGAAGAAGACATTGGACACAGAACATACAGGGCAAGAACAACCTTTCTGAAATTAAAATAAATATTGAATTCAAACATCTACTCCTTGAAAACTAAATTTCACTTTTCAATGCACTGGTCAAATCAGTACTTACATATGGATGTGAAACATGAAAGATAAATCAAAATAAAAACAAATGTTGTCTAAGACATCTTTTTGTTGAAATGTCTAGGAAAGATTTTGAAAATAAGATGGTCATATACCATATTCAATTATGACATAATGATATAATCTGGAGTAAAGAGAATAAGTGAAGACATTAAAATCAAGAGATGAAGGTGGATGGCGCATGTCTTGAGGATGGAGAAGGATAACAACTGCAGAGGGAGAGAGGAAGGTAGGACGTCCCGGATCACGTGGAGAAGAACTGTTGAAAGAGAAAGGAAAGAACTAGGGTGGAACAGTTGGTACAAAGCCAAAACCATAGCCAGAGACAGAACAAGCTAGAAGGAGCAAACTGCAGCCTTATGGGACACAGAGCCCGAAAAAGGTAGGTGAGGTAAGGTGATAGTTCTGATGAACTATATTACCAAAAATTGCTCATGTAGCTTCATTAAGCCTTTCTGGTGCTTAGCATGAAAAATAACATTTTTCTATTGATGTGTTGCATTATTACTTTACAATTCTCCTTTATTTTTCACAAATATTTGTACCATTGTACACATTTCTAGGTAGGTGTGTTTGCATTTCCTGAATGAACTAATTTTCTAGAAAGACCACAGAACTCAGAGTTTTGTTATAACTTGACTGTCCATATAAGTGCAGGGACCATAGGCCAGCCAATCTGAAAATTTTTGATCTTTATATTATATAATATCCTCTTATAAAAGAACATGTACGGATCCTTTTTGCACGCCCTATATCTCTATGATGGACCATTTCTTTAGCTAATTTGTGATTTGAGGCGCTCTATTTTTAGTAGAATGCCTCGGCAGTTTGTGCAGACGGCAGTAACATCGTAGCTGCCCTTTCCTGATGATTTGTCATTATGACTTGTATATCAGGTAAATTAGAGTTTGTTCAGAATATGTCCATCCATATTGGATGCGCAGATCGGCATCGTTAAGGTTCGCCAATTTTTTATGTGTTTGCAACCAACAAATCAATAGAGGGAGTCTACATGAAGAAACACGTCGGCCATCAAAGTTGGATTTCTTGCCACATGCACCTTCCTTCTCCTGCTGTCGCATCCACGAAATTCTGCAATCCTGTCGGCACATCGAGTGCGATACAGTAAAAAGCATGGTATGTGTAGCTCAGCTGACTGAATGTCAATCAGGTATACAGTATGTCACTAAAGTGAGTACACCCCTATCATTTCAGGAATCATTTTATTAGATCTTCCCAAGGGCAAATACTAAAGAACTGAAACTTTGATATACTGTAGCATAGTCAATGTACAACTTGAATAGAAGCATAGAATTACTTTCCTCTAAAAATGACTCTACATAGAGGTATTATTGTCTCAGTGGCAGGCAACATGAGTGAGTACACCCTACAAAGAAAATGACTAAATGGCATCATAAGTGTAAATATTTTGTGTGAGCACCAATTAAACTAGCACTGACTTAATCCTAATGGGCATGGAATTCAAGAGAGCTGCACAGGCTGCTGCTGGGTTCTTCCATTCGTCCATGGTGACATCAAGGAGCTGGCGGATGTTAGACACCTGGCGCACCTATATGTGCCGCTTATGGATGCTCCAAGGGTGCTCAATAGGGTTCAGTTTTGGAGACATACTTGGCCACTCCATAACCTTCACCTTTTGCTTCTTCAGGAGAGCAGTTGTCATCTTAGTGGTATGCTTTTGGTCGTTATCATGTTGGAAAACTGCTGTGCGGCCCAGTTTCTTCAGGAAGGGCATCATCTTCTTCCTCAGAATGTCACAGCACATGTTGGAAACCATGATTCCCTCAATGATCGCCTGCTCCCCAGTGCCAGGAGCACTCGTGAAGCCCCACACCATGACACTACTACCATGCTTGACTGCAAGCAAGACACTCTAATAATCTTGGTTCTCCTCACCAGGGTGCCACCACAAGTGTTGAACACCGTCTGAGTTTTATCTTACTCTCATCTGACCACAGGACATGGTTCCAGAGATTATGCTCTTTGACTGCATGTCATCAGCAAACTGCTGGTGGGCTTTTCTTGTGAGCTAGCTTCAGAAGATGTTTTCTTCTGGGATGATAGCCATCCAGACCAACTTTTTGCAGTGTGCGGCGTATGGTCTTAGCACTGACAGGCTGATCTCCTGCTTCTGCAATGTCTACAGCAATGCTGGCAGCACTCATGCGTCTGTTGTATGCCAACTTCTGGACCTGACGCTTTGCACGACGGCTTAACTTGTTTGATCGACCCTGGTGAGGCCTGTTCTGAGTGGATCCTGTCTTGCAAAACTGCTGTATGACCCTGGCTGTAGTTCTTTTTCAGGGTGTTATCAGTCTTCTTATAGCCCAGGCCATCTTTGTTCTGTGCCATGAGGTGCCATGTTGAACATTCAGTAGACAGTATCGGAGAATTATACCCAGAGTACCAAGATTCACAGCTTAAATACAGGATACATACGTGAACATGAACATAATGGAAAGAACAAGTGGCCTTGCATGGTTGAATGAATTGTTACTGTGTCAGTACAGTGCCAGATGACATTGGTCACTGAGGGTTGTACTCACTTTTGTTGCCTGTCATTTAGACAATAATGCCTCTGTGAAGAATTATTTTCAGAGGAAAGTAATTCTAAGCTGCTATGTAAGTTGTAAATTGACTATGCTAAAGAATATCTAAGTTTCAGATCCATAGTATTGGCCGTTGAAAGATCAAATAAAACGATTGCTGAAAAACCGGGGTCCGGTTAGGACCAGTAGGATAAGGCTCAAGACATGATGGCACAAGCACCACAGAAGGCTCCCGTGAGGCTCCGATCGAACGAAAACTGTACCTGGCCGAAAGGGACAAGGCTGTGGGCGGGACTTACGGAAGTCCAGGGGTAGTCCGGTTGCGCTCGGACATTACTGGCAGGTTGCTGGGCTCAGGCTCCCGGTTAACCTGGGGGATCCCCCAGTGGAAGTCTGTAGGCAAGGGCGGACCAGGCCTTAAAAATGGCGTGCCAGTTCTGGCGACCTCAGTGCAAACCCAACCGAAGAGGCAAAACTGCGGCTTAGAAACCCCTAGTTATTGCCTGAACGGTGTAACAAGTATGGATGGATGGAGAGGTGTACCCACTTATGTGACATACTGTAGATAGGGCACTTTGTCCGTCCGGGCGTCTGTCTGTCAGTTTGTCGAACCATAAATTTGTTTCAAGGTGAAAATTCAGTTTGGACCAACATATGGATTTCAAACATATCTTATGCATGGCCCACCAAGAATGCCAGAACCCTACTGATTTTGAGATTATGAGGTCAAGGTCAGGGACAAAGGACCCCTTTCCTTAAAGAGATTGTGGTTACATTTTAAGCCAAACTTTTCATCACTAACCTTCAATCTCCCAGATATTGCTCATCTGCCATTAGGAGAAGATTCTTTTTGTATTTGGGATCACAGCATGAAAGGTCGAGGTCACAGGGCCCATCCGCAAATTAGTTTATGGATGATAACTTGCGTGGATCAACAGATTGACTTCCAACTTGATTTATGTATGAATTAACACTAAACTGAGATTCATTTTGATTTCTCGGTCACAAGGCCAAAGGTGTCAGTCACAGGAGCAACATCACAATCAAAAATGATTGTTTTAAAAGACATTTAAAAGACATTTCCTTGAACTTACAGCATTTTAAAGTAAGTTCTGAGTTTTTTGGTCACAAGGTCAAGGGTCAAGGTAACAATATATTCTTATAAACAAATTCAGCAGAGCGTCAAGACCCATGGGTCCTTAGTTTACATCAACATTCAGAAAGTTACTATGGGCAGCATGAGGCATGATCTGCAACATGAAAGCCTGGAAACAATTAGCTTATCAACAAGCCAGCTGAAAGCACGTTCTCAACATCCACTTCTACATAAAGATAATACGTTTTCCTCTTGATGTTTTATTTTTGTTGGTATCACCTTATCTTCGGCTGTTAAATGACAATTCTCCAATAACTGTTTTTTTTTCCTTTGACAGGCATTTTGTCGTTGCTGTAACTAAGTGACGTGGTCGTTTCTCTCGTGTTGTGCATTAATCCTATACATAAATGGGTTCATCGTAAGTTATCTGTGTCAGGTCATTCATTTAAACTTGCATAGTTGAATAGATATTGATAATGCGTCTGTATTGCAAAAACTTCTGTAATAAATGTTTTACCCATTTATTCAAAGTAACATTTATGATTTATTCTTTGTATATAAATCTAACCACATTTTCCTTCTAAGAGTAAAAAATCGGCGAGTTTCACTGCATGCAAGTTTCGTTTACACAACCTGTTACGGAGGCTATATATAGCCAATTAGGTAACGTGAATATGCCATTGCAAAAGGTAATGTTATTGCGACGGAGGCACATAATCGATGACCATTTGTTTTGGGAAAATTGCACATATATATGAGGAGTTTAATTGGCATCTCTGATACCATAAATTTGGAGTGATGTCAGGCACATTCAGTGACTTACTTGAAAGTTTCACAGGTTATTTTTTGTTAATACATTATTTGTTCTATTTCCATAAAATACCTAGAAGCGGCCAATAGCAGTTTACTGAAACGGTAACTAGACAACACTTTCTTTACGTCACAACAAACAAATATTTTTCCCTACCTATTTCACTGGCATATAAGAAATAGGAGGGGGAAAACAGGTGCTTATTTATTGTTGATTCATAATTATATATTCTAGAGATGTGCAAGACTTTTCTTGATTCTACATGGAAATAATACAACGCCTTTTTAAATATTAACGGTGCAAATTAAAAAAAAATAAGTTAAAAATTAAAATTAAAAATAGATTAATTATTCCAAAGCAAACTTTTGAAAAAGTTTCATGATTATGTAGACACAACGTGTAGTTAAAGTTTCCTCCCAAAAACAACAAATATTTCATATTCAATATAAATGAAAGTAAATGATCACAGTTTGGGCAAATACCATAACACCTCGTGTATGCATACTTCAGGTTTAATAATAGCATATAAAACCTTTCCGAGACACCAGCAATACAATGCCAATTTTTACAACAATGTAGATACATATGCAATTTAATCCATATATTATCACTTTGTTGACCAAAAAACTAGGTATATCACTAGTGCATGAATGCTGACTTTAACATTAACATAACCACTGACGCCAGACTGATCAGTGATCCACATAGGGTCAGGGTACACAGCTGCAAAGCTCAACTACATGTCCTATCATGAACATTCTATATATCACAGTGATTACAGGATTATATATTTAAACATGCACATACATATTTCTTTCAATGATTCGTACTTGATACTAGATGTTACACCTTACATGATGTTACAGAGGTATGACTGATAAAGCATGCCTTGACAAGTATTCTTGAACGCTTTAGTATGATAGACCTATTTTAAAAACAACCTTTAGCCATGTTAACAAATGTACGATTAAAATAGAACTGCAGCAATATCATTCCATTAATGGTTGGGTATGATAAAAAAAGCCGTTTTATCTGACTATGGATTTTTAAATGCAGCAATATTATTTCACTAAAACATGGATATGATAACAAAGTCGTTCTATCTGACTATGTTTACCTCAACTGCAGCAATAGTATTACATTGAAACATAGATATGATAATAAGGTCCTTTAACTGACTATGGATACTACAACTGCAGCAGTATTATTTAACTCAAACATGAATATGATAAAGTATTTTTATCTGACTATGAATACTACAACTTCAGCAATATTATTTTACTAAATATTGATATGATTATTATTTCATTTTATCTAAGTAAAGAAAATGGCTTGTTTAAGTTTAGCAAACTAAAGACCCTAAAAATTCAAGGTAAGATAAAAAAGACGAAAAATATATTAAAAAAGGCACATGGAGATATTTGTATATACATTTATATGATACATCATTACATACACACCATTTGCCTAATTTTAAGATAAATCGCGTTTAGAAAAACATTGGAAAAAAATGGTTTAAATCGTCAAAGCAAAAGCTGAGACACCTTTTGTTTATATCATCTGACAGAGACTATTTTAAGGAATCTTATGTATCTTTCACTGTCGCCATATTCCAATAGGGATTTAAAGCTTAATTAAACCAAGGTAGTTTGACAATCATTAGACCTAAAGGCCAAAGAACTAATTTAATATTAAATATAACCAGACTGATCACATTTAAAAATCACATGTTATTACTCGACGAGTTTAAGATGTGCAAAATAATTCAATTCTGCAAATAATACATTTCCATATACTTCTTTAAGTGATTAGGCGTTTATGTCATAGTTTAATATATATGTGAAACATTTCAGTAAAAAGCCATTCTAAACTGGAGATAACTCATATTATCGATCCAAGAGGAAATAATCCTTATGTATACTAGTATTTTATCAGGATTTGTAAGTAATATTGGTATTTTTGTTTAACTGGCGAAATAATTACCCCGACGGTTCGTGTGCAAGTGATAGTGTCCCACCGGTAGCTAAAGGTGTAAAGCATAGCTGCGCAGAAGTTCGAAGCCTTTTTGACTAGATCTCCAAATACCCAGTTTTTGTATGTCATGGCTTCCCCAGTAGAAACCCAAGACCATATTCCAAAATCGCTGTTGAACTTAAGAGGGATCCAGTAGTGTGCTGTGCTCACTAACAAAGAAAGAAAATAAATCCTGTAAAAATTTTTATGTACCAGTTTGTTTATTTTCGTTATATAGGTAAAACATGGAGAACATTATTTAAAAAAAAATGTCATAAATATGTTAAAAATTATGTCGAAATCAAAAGACTGGGGTAAACGAATAAGAAAAAAGAAATAAGATTTGTATACGTTGAAAAAAAAAAAAAAACTTACCGGGTACAGAAGTCATATTAATGTTATTATAATTTTGCCTGTATGTTTAAATAATATTACCTTATTCTTTTTAATTTAGCAAAATCAAAAAGTTCAAAAGATTTTAAACAAAAAAATTGACAGAGTGAAAGGGACATCTTTTTTTTTTCGTATTCACCAGCCATTGGAAGAAATCCTTTAAGGAGGGGATTCGCCAAGAATCATTTCCGTATGTTTGATTGTATTATTGTTTGGTATGCATGGGTTAAGAGTTTCTCCGGAAGAGGAAAGGAAAATTTAAAATTTAAAGGTGACCCTGTGTTATGCTCGTATTCTGGTACAGACGAAGGTATGCCATTCCAAGTACTGACATATTTTTTTTTTTAAATTTACCCCCGTGGAGTTTCTTTATAATCTTCACTGCATGCTCCTGTTCTTCTTCTGATTCGATGGTGAGCAGGAAACCTCAGTATCTTTGAAATATTTCGTTACTATTTTCCTCAATACCCATGATGTGATTTAGGCCAGCAGGTTGTCGTTTAATGTTTCTTTAATGTTTTCCAACAAAATGTTGTCCATTAGAAACCTTACGTGTATCAGTCGTTTTGACTTTTTCACATGAAGACGTTAAACATTTATGCAGGTGGATATCTTTGCCCACATATGAGAACTATGATACACAGGGAATCCCTTATCATATGTACGTGCATTGTACGTGATTATATATGTGTTTACCTCTACAAACATATAACAGGAAGGCACACGATTTTGATGTTCTGAAAATGTCTGTTTCAACATGTTCGTAAATCCTGGAGGGCAAACTGAGGTTACATAAATAAACATCATGTTGTAGCTTACTCTTTTAACGTAAGATGCATCGCAGTTGTTCATTTAAATTAAAATAATGAAACATTTAAATTAATCTTCAAACGTATTCTAGATACTCAAATTTCTATGAAAATGCAATATGCTTTGAACCAATGAGATATCAACCAATGATAATTCTTTAATCATAACCTTTTATCAATACAATGCATGCGTTTTCAATTTTTTTTTAAATATTCTTATCAATTCGATGTTGACGGTAAATGAAACGAAAGAAAAGGGAACATTTAACGTTGGCAAATAAAAGAAATTGTACTTAAGTAAGTTAATACGTAATAGGTTAAAGATAAACAGGCCTTAAGGGCTGTTTCCCTTATTAATCTTTGTTGTTAAGGTACAAACGATAGTCTGGAGGCTGCGTTGTTACTTCAGGCATTACAATCGACGTCACAGGCGGATTCGTTGAGGTCTGTCGGATATGATCAATGCTGGCTAAAATTAGAATATAATATCAATGCCAGTGGTTACAATCTCTTTTTTTATCATGGTATATATATCATTTTGCACTATACACACAGTAATGCCGATATATATGAGGACATCTTACGCTTCAGGTTCAAGAGATGCAATAGCATCGAGACCTCTAGACCTTCTACATTGCCCAGATCCATGTGCACGACACGATCAACTAGGATCAATGGACATTAATGGAAATATCTGGCTTTCCAAACAAGTTCATGACCATTAAAATATCATTTTCACGGTGGCCCTTGTCCGGAGGATAGGATGCAACCAGACACCTTCACACAGAGCTGTGCTGTCCCCGTCACTGGTAAGGGTCATATTTTCTTCGATGCTGATGATTTTGAGACTATTTCCTGTGCCTCTGCACCAGACAAAAGCCCCATGGTTAGTTGCTCAAATGAATAAGACCTTCATCACAGACCTTTAAGCTGAAGACTGCACTCTCAGCAAGAATCGCGAGTACGAGTTAAGGCCGGTCTCATCTCTGTAAAAGCACGACACCCAGGGGCAGATTTAGGGCTTCCGCTTGTGTTTATTGTCTATTTGCGCTCAGGACTTATTTGTTCACATGCACCAGGGTGTTAACCCACTCCCCTTTCTTAGATACTGTATCCGTTGCTGCTTCCTGCTCGCAATAAAAAACACACTCCACTTGGGCAACGCTATACCAACATCAGTGCCGAGGTACTGGCCAGAATTTTGATCAATAGACTCTAAGAGAAAGGGGAAAGAGAAAAATCATATCTGCCACAAAACTGAAAAGGTACACTGTAGATGTCCTCACCACCGTCTTTTATGGCAGCAAAACATGGACTGTCGAAAGCAACATTATAGGCCGATCAGCCATTACCGCCCAGTAGCGCCGATCTGCTCCAGCGCATCATGCGACACACCAAGCACAGCAAGCGCAAAAACACAGCTCCATCCAACTTGTGGCCAACCTCTTGAAAAGGTCTATTCAGCCACCTTCCGACACATCGCACCTAGCCAACAATCGGTTGGAGAGATTTAATGGTAACATTCGATAAGGAAGGACGAACAACAACACTGTGACCTTGATAAGCACAAACTGTAAGCTAAAGAACCGTTCGTTGGCTTAAAAATATATGTGGGACATGTTTTTGTATATCTTGTTCACGATATAGTATAATGTAAAAAGGGAGCATTAAAAGGCCGATGGTGCTCGGAAATAATTGACATTTATGACCATTTAAACAGTGTTACTCTATTCGGTGAAGACTCTGTACACGGAAACTGGTTTAAAATATTAAGTTGGGAGATATACCGCATGTTTTCTAAATAAATCTTTTGACTTTGCATTGATGTGCTCCATAACATTTACTTGTATAATATACGCTTAAATGATGTCTTCACGGAAAATCAGTATAATAGGTCCTTTAACTGATGATATATACTACATGCAATCAAATGTACAATTGTACACATTGTTACGGGGTGCACATAAAAGCGGACCGAACTGTTCTCGCTAGTGAATCTTGCTTTTCTAGCGAAGCGGTTGGAACGCCGGACATGTGAGCCACCGACATGGGTTCGAATCCCGAATGGGCCAAATATTTCCCCTGAGCAATTTGTCTTCGTAACAAAATGGGGGCTCGTCCGGGCTGACGGTTAACTTTGTAGCCCAGGAAATAAGCTCATCAAAGTGTGACTCCTGGGATAATTAGTCTTGTTCTGATAGCAGAACGCTCTTAAGACGGGGTGTGTTACGGGATGCACATAAAAGTGGACCGAACTGTCTCGCTAGTGAAGCTTGCTTTTCTAGCGAAGCGGTTGGAACGCCGGACATGTGCGCCACCAACATGGATTCGAAACGGGGATCGGATCAATATTTCCCCCTGAGCAATTTGTCTTCGTAACAAAATGGGGGTTCGTCCAACGTGACGGTAAACTTTGTGGCCCAGGGAATAAGCTTACCAAAGTGACTCCTTGGATAATTATTCTTGTTCTGATAGCAGAGCGCTCTTAAGAGGGGGTGTGTTACGGGGTGCACATAAAAGCTGACCGAACTGTCTCGCTAGTGAAGCTTGCTTTTCTAGTGAAGCGGTTGGAACGCCGGACATGTGCGCCACCGACATGGCTTTGAATCCCGAGTCGGCCCAATATTTCCCCTGAGCAATTTGTTTCGTAACAACATGAAACTGAACATAAAAAAATACAATTTAATTCACAAATTTTTGCCTTACTGGTTGTGTCGATTCTACACTTCAACTGTTGGTAGATTGTCGCTTCAGCTGCCGATACCTTGGTCCAATCCACTGTCAACACAAGTTCACACGTTCCATTGCTGTAAAGCGTTATGGCTGGGCAAGAGGCTACAGCTTGACAATATGTCAAACACTGTAATTCTCCGATAATCGGTAACTTTGATACTTGTACCAGCTCTGTCAGACTGGACACCCCTCTCTGATCAGGCTGTTTGATATGCCAAACAATGTATCGTGACAAGGAATCACAACCTAAACAAAAAGATATATTCATCTCAGTTAACATACAGCAAAGACCTGTGGTCGCATGACTGGTGCCTGTATACATTACAAAAAGAACAAAGACTGCAAATTACCCCAAATTGCCGTTTTTTTTTTATTTTAGTCATATCATTCCGTTAGTGGGACACAAATCGTAACCGTTAGACTTTAAATGTATTGCACATATTTTATCAAAATTAATACACACATTGTTTCAAATAGTTTCTCTGAGATCAGAAAACAGTCATCTTGAACTTTATATTAAAAGCCAAACATGCCGAAATATAAGAGAGTGAAGCCGAAAAATGTTGAAGTTTTGCTCAGTTTCCAATTCAATCTGACACAAATAACTGTGTGAACAACATCTTTACTACATAGTTTGTACATAATTTGCAAGCCGGTTCTTCAAAAATCTTAACTAAAATGTGAATTTTAGACGATGTAATAGGTCAACCCCTCGAGCTACAACGCATAAGATAAGATAAGATTTAGTTTATTGCTATATATATGTAATAAGATCATCACATACAATAGTATTTGGCTTAACTGGCTTGCTAAAACAAACACATTAAACAAGAATAATAAAATAAAATTGTGTATAGAAAAAAAACGTATGACTAAGAATGTTTGACTAGATTATTGTGCTGCAAGTGATATATTTAATTCCCGAACGGCTGACGCATAAGTGCTGGTTTGAGTTCTTTTGGAATTGCCTGATAGCGACCTATAGCTAACCCCCGATTTCATTTTTTTAAACAAATAGTGCGTCGGATATAGTCTTCTATAATGTCGTTTGCTTTCTTCAACAATCGTGTTTGAAATAAGAGTCAACTGTGGGTAAAGGAACCCCAATGATCCTCTCAGCTGTTCTAACTACCCTCGGAAGATGGTTCCTTTCCTCGACCGCGATACTGCCTCCCCATACAGTGACTGAAAACGTCAGGACTCCCTGAATTACCGCCCGATAAAACTTTAATAAAAACGGTTGACTGAGCCCGAAATCTTTTAGGTTCCTAAGAAAGAATAAACGTTGTTGTGCCTTCTTTACGCAGTAATTAACATTTTCGGCCCACTTCAAATCAGAAGAAATAAAAATTCCTAAAAATTTAAAACAGTCAACGATTTCAACCTCGGAGCCTTCAATTACTAAGGGTAATATTTCAGTTTCCTTCCGTCTAAAATCAATTATCATCTCCTTGGTTTTTTTTATACATTTAACTCCAGATTATTTTCAGAGCACCATGAAGTTAAAGTTTTAATTTCATTGCGGTAAACACTTTCGCTATTTCCCCGGATGAGCCCAGAAACGGTGTGTCATCTGCAAATTTTACAATGAAGCAATCATCAGAAGTAGAGACACAGTCATAGGTGAATAGAGAGTACCATTTTGGTGAAAGCACACAACCTTGGGGTGCTCCAGTGTTTAAGACCAATTCTTCGGAAATAATGTTACCAATCTTAACCACTTGAGGCCGATTTGTTAAAAAAAGTCTAAGACCCAGTTACGCATAATATATTTATGAAATAAAACCCTTCAAACACGAAATTGTGTACTCTTAGAAATAAGGAAAATATAAAGAGTAATATTCTTGTCCACAGTGCATTAGCGTCTTATCGACCCTCTGGCATTACGACTAGATTGCTGGCGCCAGAGTGTCGTGACATCTACGTCTGAGGAGCGCATTATACGGCCTTATGAAATATTTTCGTCATTCCTGAAAACGCTTCATGGGCTACAAGTACACTGTCAATCAACGTAAACCAGACCATTCGTTAGCAATTTTTGTGTACTTTCTAATAGTACCATATATGAGCGAGAAAAGTTCCTGTTTAACCCACCACATTGGTAAATCCCTCGTCATGTTTGTTGAATTTATGACCGCATGAACACAAGCATGGCTCGCACGGGTAACAGGACGCAGGAAACTTGCAGGCGACACAGGAAATGACCCGTGTCCATGGAGACAGCGTTTCAGTTTGGGTTGCGAGCTCCCATATATACTATTGTGTTTATTCACCATTTAAAGCATAACATTTAGTTTATGGGTCGTTTACCACGATATGAATGCAACCAAATGCAAGACCACTGGAATACATTCCTCCATATTACAATATAACGACTCGAGTAGGTTTACGAGCCCAATTATACGATTGCTTACTGAGTCGGGTTGTCACTGCTAGCAGTGCGTGAGATACCTCAGTACTTATGTTTATATGATTTTTTTTTGTTCAGATTTTTTAAAATCAATTTATGGGATTAATCTGAAATCCTATGATCTAGAAGAATTTTATCCAATCACCTGGTGTTTTGGATGCGATTTTTATTGGCAAGGGGGTTGTTTAATGGAGAAACAAAGTTATCTGAACTACTGAGATATATGGGTTTCCATATAGAAACAGAAGATATGCACAGTGAATCTAAATATAACGTGGTCTGGAAGATGGTGGTTTTTCACAAGACAAGCCTTCATAGAGTGTTAGAACAGATTCGTTTCTGAAGTTTACCGGCTTACGGTGCCTTAATTTTGAGACAAAGTTTTCCGATTTTCGGATTTTTCTAAAATACTTGACGGCTTAGCTGAAGTTCCGGATAACGGATAGTCATATACTTCTGTACGAGACTGAATTCAGAAACAAATTTATGAAACCTGAACTGCAAGATAATACTACGGTAAAGATGAAGCAGCCATAACTTCTTACACATACATCGATATATCTGGAGAACTGTATGATAAGATACTTACCTGTGGTGATTCCAAACACGAGCAGTAGATACAAATCCATTGCTTCTGTGTGAATGATGTAGGCATTTCACAGTGTTCCTGAAACCCGTGAACGTTTAAATGACAGCATGTCAATATTGTCACCCCGTTATGTTTTTGCACCGAGATGGAATATTGATTGAAAAGTATCTAACAACGTGTCCCTTTTAAATTAAGAGTCTCCCTTTTAAGTATACAGTCAAACGAAAACTTTGCTTAAATTGAAATTAAATTATATTTGAATTTATATTTGATATTTAGTGGATAAGTCTGAAAGATGGCTTTTTGTATGATAGCCCATTTCAGGACAATAGAACAAACTATGAGAGACATTGATTTCCCTGATGATAGTTGCCACGAAACCTATACATTTTACT
This sequence comes from Sipunculus nudus, assembly GCA_026874595.1. Classification (NCBI taxonomy): domain Eukaryota; kingdom Metazoa; phylum Annelida; class Sipuncula; order Golfingiida; family Sipunculidae; genus Sipunculus; species Sipunculus nudus. The sequence goes on along the minus strand of CM049314.1, from coordinate 12,798,784 downwards.
GTTCATATCATTTCCTGAATCGACGACCAAGCCGGGCTTTCAGCGCACTTTACTTTCATTCACACGGAGTTTTAACGACTGGTCTTTGTCATCTGTCTTGCTGATTGCAACAAACATACTCGTTGGCTGCAGAAATGTATTCTCTGACAAAGAAACAAATAGGGTTTCCTTTCGTGATATGTTAGCTTTATATATAACTGAAAGGAAGGAAACTTCACAGACAGTGTCACTGGGTGAAATAAAAGCGGACCGAACTGTCTCGCTAGTGAAGCATGCTTTTCTAGCGAAGCGGTTGGTACGCCGGACTTGTGCGCAAACCAACATGGGTTCGAAACCGGAATCGGCCCATTATTTTCTCCTTAGCAATTTGTCTTCGTTAGAAAATGGGGGCACGTCCAACGTGACGTAAACTTTGTGGCCATGGAATAAGCTCACCAAAGCGGGACTTTTATATAAGGATAATTAGTCTTGTTCTGATAGCAGAACGCTCTTAAAAGGGCCCAATCACCTATAAAGCATGTTGAGTTAACACGAAAAATAGCTTCTTCCCTTTAAAATAAATCTGTACCTGCCAAAATATTGCCCTGAAGCCGTTTGTTTTTTTTTCCTGTAAACAAATGTTAAAAACAGTGGACCGGGCGCGATGACAAGTGTAAACATAAACACAGCGCATGGGGCCGTGTGTATCGCTGAGCCAGAACACGTGTCAATCAGGAGATGCCCTGACTGACTTGGCCCAAAAAATGTAATACATGTTTCTGCAGGCTGAAAAACCGCGTGTTGCCCATCTTAATCGGACCTCGGGTCACGTGGCCTTGTTATGGTAAACAGACTCTGTTTACCATCAAGCAGAGCCATAACATGGTGTTAAACTGCCTTATGCAAGGAAATTAGACCGTGTGCTGGGATGGTTTTCCCCTGAACAATTTGTCTTCGTAACAACAGGCATATTGTAAAGGATATGGAAATATATTTATACATTTTATAACTCATATCCGACTGGTGATACAGGGAAAGGTAGTGATACGAGGCCTCTTTTAGAAAAGAGATAAAGAATAATCAAATTGTTTTGAGGGCAAAAATATTTTGATTTAAAGGGAGGGCGTGTCGGGCTTCGGAGTTGAGTGTACTCTGTCTGAAACTCACCAGAGCCTTAAATGCAAAATGATTCTAGCTTCGATAGAATAGGCCTAACATGAATTCCTTCTCCAATATTAAAAGCAAGAAATTACCTGGATTATTCCTAGCTACTAGGAAATAAAAAAAATGAATTCCAGATCACTTTATTATAATATATTACTCATGTCATGTGGTAATCCGTTTTCATACTGGATTTACAGTGCCACCTACAGGTGATGACGCGGTACTAAAAAAATAATAAGTAAGACCCACACCACATAAGTCAGAAGTCCGCTCACCCATGAATGAGATACTTTTAATTATTTAGTGTTATTTGTAAAAGACTGCACGAAGAAATCTGCATCTGTATTGAGCCTGTAGATACGACTGTCTGCGTGTAACTGGCTAAAGTTAAGCATTGCCGAAGAAGGACCTTTTGATATAGTGATGGTGTAACATTGGAAATCATGTCCAGTATAAAGGATCTAGTCCGCGATCCCTTAGAATACGTGTCCGCACTCCATTCACCACGTAATAACAGTGCCATGTCATGTTTAACCACTACGGGCAAATATTGTTAATATAGATAACAAAATGAGACATATTGAACTATGTCGCTCGCGTATTAACAGTCAGATGTCACAGTTCAGTGGTGTATGACGCATGTCATGTTTTCTTGTATTTATAGGAAAGCCTGGTAAGAGAAATTCCAGCACTAAGATCAAGTTCGATACTGTCAGTATATCCGCAGTGGGCATTAATACTGTGATTACGGATATTCTTTTACGACGGGAGACTGTGCACGGTTTAGTGTCAATGTAACTATAAATTTGTTTTTGCTCAGTTGACTGAAGTTGACTGAAAGTCAACTGAGGTATAGGAATTGCTCTTTGTCCGTCGTCCGTCCTGGCGTCAAGCAAGGCACCAATCGTAATCGCTGACCATAGAAGCTCCTAAGTAAAGATCGAGGGAGGTCAATAAAATATCTCATTGGAAACCTCAGATTTGGTCACTGTGACTTATACTTGTCGTTATGAGGACCCCCCCCCCCCCCCCGAATAATAAACAATATATTACCTCTAGTGTCGTGATAATTAATGCATGGATTGCCATTAATCATGCTTTGAATATTGGCATGACCAGTTTTGGTGGCGCCACATGTATTTATTTAAATTTTTTAAAGGATTTTTTTATCTATTTTTGAGACCACAGCAATCATGTCCGTTTCTCAGCTGTGTTTTCCCGAAACCTGGTGTGTTCATTGAGTTCATTGTTCATATAAGCAGTTGCCCTAAATTAATCACCCTTTCCGTCCGTCCACAGACTCGTTACCAGGGGGATGACTCGTGTTTTGATTGATATATCGATTTCAAACTTAATTTATATTTGGCCTAACATTATAGCGAGAACCCTTTTTATTTTGGAGTCATGAGATCAAAGGTTACGGTCACAGGCCCTACTTGTTTAATACAGATTGTGGATGCATTTTAAGGAAAACTCTCGATCACATACATTCACTCTTGCACATGTGGCTCACCTGTCAATAGGGAAAGATTATTTAAGATTTTGTTATCAAAGGGTCAAAGGTCAAGGTCAAAGTGCACTCGCCCACAAACTAATATATGGGAGATGTGAGACTGGTTTAGAGAGTCATTGGCTTCAAACTTGATTTATGATTGGCCCATGACTAAAGTAAGAATAATAATAATTTCCGGGTCACGAGTCCAAAGGTGAAGGTCACAGGACCAACATATATGTAAAAGATTGTGATGCATTTTAAATCAACTTTTTCTTATCAAACCTAGCTTCCATCTTCACATATGGCTTACCTGCACAAACTGGAAGAAATCTGTCGATATTAAAGTTATCTGGTCAGAGGTCAAGGTCCCTTTACTAACTCTTTTTAAAGAATGTAAGGTAAGTCAAACGGTACAAGTTCAACGGTAGTAAGTTTTCAAATTTTTAGGTAACAAGGTCAAGGGTCAAGGTCCCAATATCAACACTACAATACTCTTAAGACAAATTCAGCTGAGCGTGGAGATCCATGAGTCCTTAATTCCATTTAATGATAGTGTTAATATTCAAACATAAATCTTGTTGAATTTGCATGATCATTGGTGAGTAAAGTACACTAAAAAACATCTCTTTATAATACTATTAAAAACATGGAAGTCACGCCGAGCGGAGTTGTGGCACCAAATGGCCAGGCGTTTTGTTTTAGTCATTACTTTATTCAATCTTTCCGAAATAAAAAAAAAGTGTCACGCATTTTTTAATATGTGCAGACATCGACCTGACTTTTCAGCCTTTGACTACATGAAGACCAGTTCCACACAAGTTTTCCGGTAACTTCAGACTTACCCACTTCTGTCGGCTTGACGGCTCATGAACTTCAAAACTACGAAAAATGCACCCAACGGAAATTTTTTTCTGCACTCAGACTACGTCCTGATTTCAGTTCACGGCTAGGCAGCAATTCAATTCGAAATGGAGCCAGTTTTAGTTAAAAAGTAATAAAGATAGTCTGACCTGAGGTAATTAAAGTACATAAACAGTACAAATATTAGAAGTATAAAATACTCAATGAGTGTTATTTGCATGCCATTTTCAGGTTTATATTATTAATATTGAAAATGTAGCTTTCAAACAACAAGCCTGGCCATCCAGCTTCAGTGACAGTAGCTGGGTGTTTAGAGGTGATTTTAATTACCCCAGAATCGAGAAACCGGAAGCTTTACTATAGGCCTAATCTCTTGGTGTATTCGAAAGTAAATTGAAAAAAATGAGGCAAAGCAAGCATCTATTGAAAGTATAAAAAGCTTCCATGGATTATTTAAGTTTATTATTTAAGCAAAGGATTGATTCCATAAATTATAACAGATCCTTTATGCTAGCAAAACACTAAAAATATGATGATATCTTTCACATTATCTGATAATGAACAAGAATTTCTACTAGTTGTTTTTTTCCCTTAGTTTGGCCATCCCTTGTCAAATTTTAAGATATATGCACATACTTATTGTCTATTATGACTATATAATGATGGATATCCTCTGTTTACTGTATGATGAGATTGTGGAAATAGAACCCTCGTGAAACACTGTATTTATTAATTAGTATTAAACTGTAAAATGCAAAAAGTATAAAGCAGTTAATATTTTTTTGTGCCTAAAACCTGCCTAAAGCCTGTTTTAGGCAGGGCAGTTTTAACCAGGTTATAACCTGTGGTTAAAACCTTCCTGCCTAAAACTTGCCAACCCTGTCTTTAGGTCAATAGGAACCTTCAGAACTGATAATAAATATACATTATTATATGAGATATATATCTATATTTACATTTCAGACAATATCTTGCTAAGTTTTGTTCTTTCTTTTTCCATATGGGACTAACATTACCACACTCATGCATAGAGAAACATGAAAATATCTTTTTACTCATACACCATATTTTTACTAAGTGTGTGTATACTCAAAAAATCGAACATAAAATGAATGCGAGTTAACAAAGATAACACTTGCACGTAGCTGACTACCACAAGTGTTAGCAGAATTAAAAAAGGGGGGGGGGGGCGCGCCGGCCCCTTTGCGCCCCCTATGAATACACCCCTGGCAGTTATCCATGAATGGAGAAACAACAGGTTGTAGCCTCGACATTCGTTCAACACATTTCATGACAGTCGGTGTAAGGGTAACTAGGCCGTAATCATTCAGCAATCCTCTGCTTTTTCTTAGAAACTGGCACAAGAGTAGCGGTTTTCCAGAATTATGGTATTTTTCCACGCATAAGAGTTTTATGAAACATATACTGGTATATATCACCTTATTCAAGGTAACACATTTTGAAAATCTTTGGTGACAACCCATCTGGACCATTTGCTTTTCTTATGTTGTTTTACCTGAAAGCCTGACTCACATCCTCTGTACATCAGCAAGCCGAGGTGTTATGACAATGACTGGGGAGAAAGAAGATTTTAAATTTGAACAGGCAATAGTCAATACTTACGGCAGATATATCCTACTAAAACCGTGTTATCCAAGAGTGTCACATTAGTATGTTATCTTTATGCACCAAACACAAAGAAATAGAACAAGACCAGTATTTTAAAAAGCTACATGTGTAAAAAAATTAGTACTTGATACCGACATTAGGCCAGTTATAGCGGGTGATTTTTATGTTTGTATAGATAAATTGATACTGATGGGGAAACTGAAAGTAAGGTCTATTAGGCAAATAAGGTAAATTATTGAGGAATTTGATCTCATATGAAATCCTGACGTTTAAAGATATTCCTGGAGGCGATGGTTCCCCTGAGACAAAGACTACTAGATTATGTTTTTAAATTTCAAATAATATTCAGGCATCTGTGCAGTCAACTGATATTGTTTCTTCAGTCGGTACAGACCGTTCAGCTATTAACTTAAAGTTACGTCTTAAAGGAACATAAAAGAGAAAAAGGGGTATTGGGAATTTAATTTTTCTCTCATCCATACAAAGTCTATGTTAAAGTGTTAAGATATAAAATATTTTATATTATGTAAGATAGGCATCCCCATAAGTTTCGTGCTGGTCATAGGTATGCTATTGTTCTTCCATCGTTTCTGTGCTTAGAATATAAGAACGTGTCATATCACGATCATACATCGCCTGCCGGACGTAGAGACACCGACACTGAAACATATATGAATGCATGTACAATACTGTGGTTGGCTTCATTTTCGCGGGGTTAAATGCTCGCGACTTTTGAATTTACAAAATGTTTAACAAATCTTTAACAAATGACAAAAACTAGAGGAATATTGAACGAGTGGAGATTCAATTTTTCATTGTCATATAATATAAAAGGTGTAACATTTTTCACATTAGCAAACTTTAACTTTAAGGTAAATGAAATGTATGTTATTATTTATATATCAGTATTTTGTTTTTTTTTTACTTTCGACATTGCAGGCATAATAAGGTCGTAGTAACAATAGCTGACCACATGTGAATATGATAGTCCATATTATGCAGGTTTTGTTTTTCGATTATTTTTCTTTGTCGTATATTGCAAACTTGATACCCTCGCGAATAAAACGCATACCAAAGCAATAAATTGGATATAAATACTATCGATTTATTACTCTTATTCGTATATCATTGTCTCTGCTTACATGATATTTATTTGTCAGAGTGCCATACATAAAAGTCTGCTATGTCTTTTACTTTAAAGGCAAGGACTTCAAATCCATACTGCTTGCAAACTTACATGACCAACAAAGGATTATGACACCCTATATCAGTAATTATCAGCCTTAATGATATTTATTTTCAAGTTAATCGGAAATATAGGCATTCGTATTGGTGATAAAAGGAAAGGCTGATACACGTGACAGTTTAATGAGAAATGCACGGTATAAGTCCCAATTTATGATCCATTAACGGAAGACAGACCTGTCACGCTAAAGCTTGGTGATGTTCTTAATGAATTTTTGACATATTTAACATTCCTACATATCGCAGTATGTCGCATTATTATCGACGGAAATGTCGAAATCCATAACGGCCGTCTCTGATCTAGTTTTATCTTCAGCACATTGCAACTTCTTTTAAATGTGCTTAAAAGCTAAGTGTCACTATTATTTCTGGAATTGATTATCAACTGAAACTTTTATACATTGTACTAAAGGTTGATTCTTGGATATCAAACTGATCAAGGGTGGTCACCGTGCATTTTGGTAAAATAAGACCAGTAAACAATACGGTGGTCAACTGCCTTTCATGATGGACTGAAGAAAAATCAGTTAAAGAATACGATAAGCTACAATATAGCAAAAAAGTGTAATTTTAAAACTTTTATCAATAAAAGCCAGCAACATAATTTTTTGATGAAATAAAGAAACTTCATTGGGAAAACAGAAAAATATATTGTCAAAATTCATAAATAATAAAAATAAATACATGGCGGAAATGACAAGAATACATCACTCCTCTGCAGGAACAAAATAAAATTTACAAAAACTAGAATTGATTTCATATTTTACTTTGGCCTATGAATCACTTATACTATATGATAAATTATCATCCACAAAAAATAGAAGGTCACCACAGATCTTAGAAGTCAAACACTAGTTTCTGTATTTCAAGAATATTAAAAGAATGCATTAAAAATGATGCATATCTCTTTAAAAGTATTACCCTTAGCATGATGACATGAAATCTTGAGATAGGTGATTTAGCAGGAGTGGTACCGTTTACAGGGTTGTGTGGAGGGCAATTAATTAAGCCGTTGGCTATTTATTATCGATCTGCCACCTCCACTTATTTCCTAGTTTTTTTATTAAGTAAAGTAGCGATTCTATGATAAAGTACTACATTAATTTGTATTCCCAGCTAATACCTAAAACATAAAATTTATATTCATTTGGAGATTATGGTTTAACCAGTTCAAATAAATATGAAACACTTGAACAGTAACGGGAGTAATCATTAGGGCTTTTCAAATCGGGTCCGGTTTCAGTAGGCCCGGGTTTTCTGACGGCTCCAAATAAAGGCATTTTAAACCATATTAAGAGAAATAAATTGCCACTACAAATACAAATTATCAGCTAAATTTTTATTTCATAGAGAAGGGATAGACCCAATCATCATGATTAACATAGTTTCAAGGTCGTTTCTGTTACGTAAAGGTATTTTTCATGTGTTTAATTAGGCCTGGGTTTCTCAGTCTCGGTCCAGGTTTCAGTGTGTCCCAATAATAAGTGCACCAGTAACGGCGCGTCCGCGATGCGCAGTAGCAATCGTGGCACTTAGCTTTAAAGGTGTCTTGAACGTTTACAAAACATTATAACACTGTGTTTTGAAATAAATTATAATAAAATATATGCATTGCATTATTGCCTGAGATGTGTAAATGTTAAGACACCGTCAGCAGCATATCGTTCTTTCCTTTAAAAGTGATCATGCACGTGTATGCGATTTTTAAACTATGCTTGTGTACAGGATAAAGTATTTCACATAAAAATCATGATTACAGACATAGTTTAGATTAAATGAATGTTTGTATTGCTATTTAACAAGGTCATCCGGTAAAATATAATTTGCAAATGTACAATCATTATACGCAGTTGAGTAAAACTGTTTAATCTGTTTAAAACTGTTGATCTCCTAAGCCCTAAATAAATCTAATTCCGGCTCTGAATAAGCGCCGTGTTTCACCAAATGAGACCTAATATCAAATTAAAACGCAACAGTTATAGGTTTTCTCTCGAGAGAGAAAAAAATAAAAAAATGAAGAAATGACAAGTTTTTGAAAGAATATACTTTTGTTTTAATTAACAAGCAAACGACTAGTCTCACCCATTAAATTTCCTTTATATATACAGGTACAGTTTCATTTCAGTATGACCATTAAATGGTTGAATGTAGGAAGAGGAACCTTTCATGTGCGACAGAGGTTATACATTTTTTTTTTCTGTAAAAAAAATACGTTTCATCCTGGCTAAAATGATTCAATTCGTATTTTGATATATACTAATAAAACGTGGTCTCTCAGGAGAATAGCAGGCATAACGACTGCAGCACATTTAGATAAATGGAATGTATGGAAAACAATATGTAGCTTGTTATCTCCGCCCGCGGGATCGCAGGGATTATGTGATCGGTCGTCTTTGATTGTGAGTGTGCGTGTGTGGTGACAGGGTGCGTGAGTGTATGAGTGGTGTTGTGTTGGTGAGGGTGTGCGTGTGATGTCGTATGTGGGTGATGGCGTGTGTGTTGGTGATGGTGTGCGTGTATGTATGGGTGATGTCCTACATTGGTGAAAGTGTGTGTGTGTGATGGTGTGTGTGTGATGGTGTTTGTGTGAGTGAGTGTGTGTGTGTGAGAGGGGAGATGGTGTGCGTGGGTGTGTGATGGTGTGGGTGGGTTTGCCATTCCGTCTCATGTTCTGAATGAATTCCAATGAAGTTATGTTGAATGATGGACTATAGACGAAAGCATAATTATTAATGACAGGATCGGTCAAATTAAATACGGATCTTGATCTAGATCCATCTATATCCATCTACCCTTTTGTCTTCTGTTCCCGTTTGTTTTCCCGTACGACGTCTCTAAATATCTGATCTGCTCCGAACTTTAGCAATCTCTTCCCACCCACCTCTATTTTCACGTTCCCTCAAATTTTTCTTAATTCTATTTCAAAATGTGCCAATTAGGAGCTTTTGACATATACTGGACAAGAACGTTTCCTTTGACGTTCATTCGCTGTATTGAGTAATTGACGTGATTCCGTCGTCATGGTGACGTTGGCCGCGATGTTAATGACGTAAAAATGTCTCCTGATCATGACAGGCGAACTAGATTTTTGGTAGAGTCGAGACCGCTGAGCGGGTGACGGTTTCAACCCCCCCCCCCCCCCCCCAGCGGCCCGTTTGTAACGTTACAGCTTGGTTACTTGTTAGACATCTCATCCGATTTTCATATAACAAACCTCTGAGCGTTCTTAATGATTTTCGTTGAACTTTTATGGAAGGTTAGACAATAGGCAGTTGTTCAAATGATGTTATCAATTGATGTATGTTTTTAATAATTCAGTGAATTTATGGGTTCTGGTAGGGAATGCATGTATTTGATTTAATGCTGTGGCTGGCCTGGATGCCGATATGGGCATAGGCGGAGGTATGCGCTCTATTAGTGTTTTCTTTTTCTTCCTGTTTCACTCATATTTTAGTTATTTTATTATGTTCTTTCATTAAACAGCGCACTACCAATTCAGATGAGTGATGTATTAAAAAATGACCTTTTGACCAGCAGTCATGAAATGTAATGCAGTCTAACAATTATGTGATACAGTTTGATTTGATAAATTTTTATTATATCCGGAAGTTTTGCCTGTTTGCCTCGAAATGAACACGGCAGTGGATGAGTGTCTACATTAGTGTGACAAAAAACTCGTTTATGAATCTTCAATTGGTTTTTCGATATGACAAGTACTCTTTACAACTCAAAACAAAATCCATACGTGAAAAGGTTTTCTTTAGTCACACAAAATATTTTAACTTTGGTCCTGTATAGGTTTCTCTCTCTCTCTCTCTCTCTCTCTCTCTCTCTCTCTCTCTCAGAGAAAAAATGCCCTTCCCCCTTGTGTTAACACTACTGATTTCTGAGGGGCCTATATTGTCCCTGCCGTTACTCTCGCCTACACAAAGCAGGAAATTTTTTCATCACTTTTAGTGACATGTACATGTATGTGGTTAACACTCCCACGACCTCTAGAAATATCCTATATATCCACTAAATGCATCTTTCTTTAATTTATTCTACTGAACGACCCCCGTGCAGTTACAAACAAAAGTAAAAATGAAATACTTGTAAAATGAATTTGATCCACTTTTGTCCTCAATGTTCTCTGAAACCCCCTTACGTACGACAAAGCATCATACCTCAATTTTAAAGTTATTGTTTCAGCAGTGACCTCGCCGATATGAGAATTTTTAGTGATTTTTGCGTGTTTGTTAAATTACGTGGAGGTTAACACCGAAAACAGCCGAACTCTCTTTGCCAAAGTCTGCCTGCGTCGTCACAGGCTTGATATCACAACCTCCAGCGCAGGATTAAGGTCTATTGGGCATATGAATAAATCCTCCTGCCAGTGACGGATTTTTTACCTGAAATTTGACCCTATCATTGACCACTTGCAGGTTCAGTAAATGTAAACAATAGATAACTATCGATTCCTTGGCACTTATTTTTTTATGTCAGCATGCAATAATGAAAGAAGCGGGTCCGGGGTAAGGGGGGGGGGGGTCCCTTTTCAGCCACCGCAAGATATCTTATTGAGACAGAACCCGCTGAAAATCTATATTTCATTTTAACGTTACGAATAAAAAAATTGAGCTAGCATTCCTCATCTCATTTAATACACCCCCTATACCCTCATAAAAAGCCCGGTTACCAGGTTTATCAACTATTATCATATATAACCTCTGAAACATCTGTGTCGCATCCTTCAAGAAGCCACTGATATCCACAACATGGCAGCAGCAATCGGCAGCCCCATAATATGATAAATAACACATCCGGAAAAATAACCAGAAATAACATATCTCATTCAAGAGTCGGAAAAGGCGTCAGACTTATCTTGTAATAGTTTGCCTTCGCAAAACAATATAACTGCACTGCCTAATTTCAGATGTTTGACCCCGGGACCAAAACTTTTTTTGCTGAAAAGTCGGTGTTTTCAGTTATTGTGACATGTGACAAAAACATTATCGAAAATAAATTATCAGTTGCGCATAAACGTTAATTGCACAATACCAATATTCATTAACGTTCTGTTTCCTCTTTTTTTCTGACGATTTATTTAAAACGATGAACGCTTCTTCTGTGATTCAAAAGAACATCGATGTTGAAGCCAGCATAATATCACATCCCCGTTATTATCATAATTTAAGCACGCGCCGGCGACATGACATTAAGCGGGCTTGACAGTAAACACTGCCATGATCTCTTAAAATATCCTACATTTCTACTAATTGCATCTCTTTTTATAATATTGAACGACCCTCTTGCAGTTACTGACACAGATATCAATATTATATATCCTCTGTAACATATCAGTATCACACCCTTCGAGAAGCCACTGATACCACTTTGATTGTGGCGTCATAAAAGATGGCGGCAGCGTGCGGCTTCAGCATAATATGATGTATTTAGAAAAAGTCTTGAGGGAGTATCGCTATAACTTTATGGAGATATTATCATTGTGTGCGATAACGCATTATTATCTTGTGACAAAATAAGATAAACATTTTGAGTAATGGAGTGTCCGTATACAAATAAATACCTGCCAGCCTTTTATCGCTTTGCCCAACGATCAACAATGATGCTCGTATTATCAAAATAAGCACCATTATATAACATATCTCTGCATAAAACGGTTACATAGACATTGATGTCAGAGTCAGCCATGTAATTATGCCTCTAATAAATAGTCCGCTTTTGCGTTTGCACATTTACAGAATTATGATTGGTCTTAATATTATGGGACTTGGCTCCAACTGAGAATAGGGAGCAGTTAGACGGTACATACACCTTTCACTCAACATGAACAGTAATCATTCGGGAAAATAAGCAAGTGTACACGCTCTACAGATGGTAACAATGTGTATGCACTGTAACTAAGAGATAATGTGATATTATGATGCGGCGCCCCCTGACGGTGGAAGTGTATACAACTTTATGTTTGTGCAAACCTTCAGGACCTGCGAGCTGCAGTCATGCAGAGTTATATGTCTTGACGACAAAATAACGACCTCAAAATCTATATGAACCACGAGGAACCGCAAAAAATTTAGGAAACTTAAATCACTTGTGTTTGTATATTGAAAGGACCTTTTTGCTTTATCTTGTTTTAGTATCCTTGTATAGCACAGAATATCGAACCTATTAAATTGTTCATTAATCTAATATTTCGAAAGTATATGGTTTGTGAAAGGAACGTGTTCTTATGTATGATTGTCCATGCATAGGAACGTCATTCGAGATAAATGTAATTAAAATGTTAGAATGTCTTGACCACAAAAAAAACACCTGCAAGATACAGTTTGAAAAAGCTTATGTCGAACATTCTTTGATATAAGAGTGATATAACAGTTACATATAACCCGGATGCTATTTATTCCTTCAAATAGAATGTTTGACAAATAATCACGCGGGAACAAGCACATATTTTTATATAAAAGTATATATCAACATACTAACTACAATAAGTTACAACGTCGCTCGTGCTCGTATTATCTCAACCGTTTGATGTATGGGCCTATTGATCTTGTCTGTGTGATATTTGATCTGAAATCTGCATATGGGTTCGGGAAGATAAGAGAGCAGAGAGACCGCTTGCAGTCTGAGTTCCACATGAAGAAGCTCAACGTGAATACACATACAACATGTCTCACCTGGACAGTCAGCTGGGTCCGCGTCAGGGCGACAGCAATTTTCAGCAATTTGAGGCTGAATCTCTGAAAAAGCCGAGTGGGTGTTTCCTCACTACATCCCGGGCGTTTGTTCTAGTAGTGGTGGTCGCAGCGGCCCTTCTGGCCGTTGGTTTGGGTGTCCACTTTGGAAGGCCCGCGTGCCAGACATGCGAAGTTCCCCCGACTCCAACTCCAGATGAACAATGGGAGCAGTGTAAACGAATGGCGGAGGAGAGGGGCGAATGTAAGTACTTACCCCTCCTTATGACTGCCAGTGTGTTTACCAAAGTAGCACCAACTTTGATAGTTTTTTTTTTATAATAACTGCAAATGATTTTTTCTCAAATAACTAGAGTAATTTGAATAATCGATAAATTATTATGTACATTTAGTTTTGTTCATAAGTGAAATTCGCGAGTGTTTTATACCAAAATTGTGGACAAGAATATTCCAGGGAGATTCACAGTTATATACCTTGTTGAATATGTTTGAAGTAAGATCGGTTTTGCTCAATAAATTAAATAGGTTTAAGGACTTCTTCCTGGCTTCGTAAAGGTGCATCCAGTTACAAATATAAGGATAGGCTGCACTTGTAATGAAATATTTATCATTGTGGCAATACAGGTATGTTTAAATGTATCTTATAACAAACTAGAAACCTGCATTCTAATAAGCGCAAGCCTCTGCCATGCATGTGAGGGATCCTTGGTGTAAGAAGCTACCAAAACTGTGTCTTTATCCGCCTATGCGGCCCACATTACCAGGTGCATTTGTGCATTTGATGATATGTCTTGATGACGTTTCTGAATCGTGTACCGGATCCACACCAACACATAATCGCTTCTTCACTAGTCGATACCCTAAATTTATTATAACTTTCATGATAACTTTCACGGGTGTAGTGAACATAACGGGTAAAACAGAACGTGGGTTCAGAGGCAATAAACCGGTTTTCGATAACGAAACGTTAATGCAGGTACCATGCGAACACGGCTTACAACTCGTGGTCTTTAGTTTTATCGTGAGGTTCAGTTATATAACTCGATACAATGATAGAGCGTTTGAACAAACGGATACACATAAGGCATGACCTACAAAAATTTTAACGAGTAGGATGTATGAACAAACGAGAATCTAACCCAAATAAAAGGGTTAGATTGTATGAATAAACGCCCACACGCGGTTTGTCCATAAAATGGGTTAGAGAGTAGGAATAAACGGCCACACGAGGTTTCAAACACCATTCCAAACAAAAGGGTTAGGTTGTATGAGCAAAAGACCACACATGATATTTGAGAATTCCAAATCAAAGGGTTAGGGTGTATGAACAGACAGCTTCACATGAGGTTTGCCAATGCATCATACATGGGTATGCTCAATTAAAGTCAGGCTGACATGTGATACAAGTATATAAGAACATTGACGGCAGCTTATCCACTGGAGTGACTGTAACGTGTGACGCTGCAGATAACCTTTATAAGTTATCGCTCCTTCGTTGTCTGGTCTCCAGGCTTATATGCAATGCATCGCTTTATCTGTTTCAAGTGGATTAGTAGCTGTGTTTACCCAGGAATCATAATTCACGCAGCCATATGTGTATCATAATGTACTTGAGCGCACTGCAGTACAATGTGCATTCCGCTGTATATATATTCTAAAGGCCTCCCGTATTGTGAAAAACCGATCATTCTTTCTCACGCGACTTGAGTTATTTTACACTGGGGGCATGTTCTCCTTCTATTTTCAACCGGGGGACATACCATGTTATATCCTCATACAAGGATGGTTTGCTATTAAAATGAATGGCATTTTGCCATTGAATAGGCTGTAATTGCAATCCACAAAAACAACAAAAGATATTAACATAATATGTAAGTGTGTGGCAGTGTTCCCCACATTTCAATGGCCGTATTTCTTATTTGATTAAGATGACAAAATGATTGATAGCATGACATCCGTTTCCATAACATTTTGGTACCCGGTCACAAATGCTAACATTGAAAATTCATGAATACAAGTTTTGTAGATTAGAAGTTTCAGGGTTTTACTTCTCGATGTTTCTTGAGCAAAACTATATATTTGTTTTGTTTCAATATTGCTCTTACTTAGAACAAACATTTTAACACAAATTACCCACCGCACGAGGGGACCACCCCCCCCCCCCCCCCCCCCCCCCAACGCCCGATCCCTTCGAACAATCCCAAATATTCTTGACAGTCGCGCTTAATTGAAAATACTCGCCTTAACCAGAAATTGGTTCCGGATCTACCACTAAAAACATTATTAATTCACTATATAGAAAATGGGGAAGTGGTAAAATTTGATATACCCCGTTACCTGTGTCTGTCCGGGGGGGGGGGGGGGGTCCGCCCCGCATTGCGCCCTTTTGAACGTCAAACCTATATCCAGCTTCGATATACCTGTGTTTGAGGAATATCTTTGATTAGATTAATTTTTTTTCTGTAAACCTTTGTTCTGTGGGTTAGATTTTCCTCTGTACGTTACCCCTCAGGTGCCATCTTCCAGTATATAGGTTTGTGTAAAGACAGCTACATTAAAGGAATATAAAATTTAAAATAACTCAAGTTCTGTTGAAAGGTCAGGAATAACTATTCCTAGGAATTATTGAAAACACTGTTGAAGATGAGCGACATTCGACATTGACAAAAGATGCATCGTTCATCACTGATGCAAGCGGTTGCACACAGGATAAAATGGTTTAATAAATATATAAATAAATAAATATCAAACATCATCATAATCATCTGAATCTTAATTTCATAGGACATTCCCTTATGTCGAATAACATATAATTTACCCTATACAGTGTAATATTACCTAAATTATTATATGATAATAAACATTACATTTTCATATACATGGAACATATCTTACATTAAGTAGAAATCGGATACGATTACAGCTCTTGTATACCTGCTGTGACATTTAGACATTCTCTCATGCATCAAACAATACATAAAATAAATGCGCCTGTCCATCAGTGCAAGAAACATGGTAATACGACGACAAATGAATTAATATTTAAAAGGCATAATTGTATGCTACTTCAACATTTTTGTGCTAGATTTATTGTATCTTCATCAGACTCTAACTCAATGTACAGGATAACAGAACATTTTAAATACTAAAAACTTAACCGGTTCCGAGCCGAGTCTATTTCTTTTGTCTTCATGTGTAAACCCTTACGTACAGTAGGAGCATTTGTCGCAGTATATCATCGACATGGAATTTAAATGAAACCTTTCGTTCATTCATTAAGAAAATCATGCCTCCTAAGTTCCGGTTTGGTCATAACTTCTTATAACTATTGAAGTGCTCCTGAATTTGATATTTGGCGTTTCAGGGTTGGTATTGGATCAAAGATCTATGGGCATTTTGGTTAAACACATAATGTTTCAACCCAGGTTATAAAGTTTTTTTAATACTGGTGTGCATACTTACAGGAACAAGATGGTGAGAGATACAACTCCCCATAGAAACCCCATTTTCAGCCTCTATGATATATCTCTGGTTTGTGTGGTATTTATTATAATTGGCCGGTCTGTTCTGTGTTGTCTTCTTATTGGTACTAAAGTTACACATCAAAGCGTACAAGCGGCTGCACCTTCACATATACACGTCGTTGTCAGTTTCAGTCCAGTGTGGTGCATGACAGAGCATAGTGACGTCACCTGTCCCTTAATGCTTGTCGATTTCATTTAGGGGCGTTGAGTCACTATGCACAGTGACTTCATGCGAGACGCAATGCTTGTTAATTTCATTCTGGGGCGTTGTGCCACTGAATACACTCAGCGCCGACCTGAACTGAGCCCACTCTATCAAATCACTGTAAAAGCCATATCCCCCACGGCTATTCAGATGAACCTTAAATGAGGTGTCTTTCGTATCACATGTGCCACTTCCTATGTATCTAGGTGATTACATGCCTGGCCGTTTAATAAGACAATTAAGTTCTGTTGTATTTTTTCCAGGCCTCTGTAACATAACTACCTCACCACCGTCAGCTAGGATCACAGGGTACAGGTTAAACAAGACCCTGATACCATCACATTATAATGTGGAGCTGACGCCCGATATATATCTACCAGAACCGGGTCTGCAGATCCCCGGGAAGGTTGAAATATGGATGAGCTGTAACGAGACCACAGACATTTTAGTGCTGCACATATCCCGTCTCTCCATCGACGATCAGACCGTCGAGTTCCGAGAGGACGGCCCAGGGGGCGCTGTGCTCAGCCACACCCGGTGGGCAGAGGATGTGGAGCGCCAGTTCTTTAAGCTGTATCTGACTCGAAACCTGACGGTGGGAAGAACGTATTACTTCAAGGTGTCATTCAAGGCCAGTCTTAACCATCCGGACCTCAATGGATTTTACGTCAGCAGCTATGAACAAAACAACCAGACAAAGTGAGTTAATGTTTGCCAACAACCGCTATACCGGTAAAATACTAAATGCTTCTTTTATAAAGAGGCTTTTAAAAACGCATTTCAACATTTGTGATAGACTGTGCCCCATGCACAAAATGATAATCTTAGGCCTTTATTAAAACTCCCCCGTCCTTAGTGTCCTGTTAAAATTTGGGCTATTTTCTTACTAATTTCTCTTCGTTTCCAGGTAAAATGAATGAAAAACGATGATTTAAAAGGTTGCTTCAGGTTATGAGATGATGGCGAATGCATTCACACATACATTTATATTAAATATGAATTAACCTTCTGCTATCCTTTTAAGATATATTTCAGTTGTCTTTACTGCAGGTACCTCGCACTCACCATGTTTCACGCCACTTACGCCAGGAGAGCCTTCCCGTGTTTTGATGAGCCGACCTTTAAGTCGACATTCAACATCACCCTGGTCAGGAAGCGCGGCTACACCTCACTGTCCAACATGAACCTCTTGTATACGGAAACAAGGCAGGTCTATCTGTACACACACGCACCCACACACAATCTAACACACACACACACACACACACACAGCGACATTCAACATCACTCTGGTCAGGAAGCGCGGCTACACTTCACTGTCCAACATGAAACTCTTGTGTACGGAAACATTCAAATACATATTAAACATTTAAAAAGTGAACATGGAGATATATTTATAATGACTTGTGTTTTATGTTCAAATATTTGCATGTTGGACTGATGATCCTTTATCGTGTAACCTTTTTTTGTTCCACGGTAATTTATATACCTTAATTATTATTGACTTATGTCCGGAAAATAATTACATGTATATACAATATCATGACTCATTACCAGTGTCATATTTATTATAACGAGTATTACAGATGTTGATTTTTTCTTTATAAATGTGTTGTACTGCTTTTCATCCGAAGCAATGGTGATAAAGGGCTTACGTCCCAACCTAGTCACCGTAATACAAAGGTATAAGAGATTTACTAATAACATTTACCCTTACAGACCGGATGGGTATGAAGCCGATGTGTTTAACCAGTCCGTGCCCATGTCAACATACCTGGTCGCCTTTGTGGTGTCAGATTTTGTACATAAAGAAACCACCACAAGCAACGGAGTTTTGGTGAGTTTGCTGGGTGATCAATAAAAGCAGCAATTTTGATTGCCATGTAATGTGTAACACTGTTTCCCAGATGAAGCATTTTCTTAAGTTTTTGACGGATAGTATCATATGTTGATAACTGTCAAATTGCAGCTGACAGGAAGCAAATAAACTAGATCATGGTCTATACAAATAGCTTGTTAAAGACTATATATTGACCAGTGTTGTAGTCTTTGGGTAGACTACAGGGCTCAAGGCCGATCGTTGGGATTTTCAGGGTGAGCGCTCTGTAGGCTTAATGGGAAGACTGTGTTCTAGATTCGTGTTTCACTCACAAACGATTGGGCTTTTGTGGGATATCTCCGTGTAATGGCCCAAGAGTGCAGATTATTACAAACCTAAAACCCGCAGGTGCGGTTGGCCCAACCTGTATGACACCAGGATACATGTGTGCTACCGCCCTCACTGTCACTTAGTGCGAAACCGAAATGAAAATGAAGGCGCTTACCTAGCTCCATTAAATATTGGTATAAATAGCATATTTTTTTCATTGTTGTGTCACTCTGATTTCTTAGAGATTAGCAAAACATGTTTACCTTTATAACAACTCAAAGAAGTGTAAGTAAATACATTAAGACCCACATAGATCGATTGCATAATTACGGTCCATTAACATGCATTGAAAGTGAAATATTTGTGAGAAAAATATATACATACACGTGATTTACATACACATAATTAAAAATAGATATACATGTACACATAAACATACACAAACTAATTTTATACATTCACACATATATACATACATACATATATATATACATATGTATATATATACACATATATATGCATTTATATATATTATATATATTATATATAGATATATATATATATATATATATATATATATATATATATATATATATATTGTCCAGGTCCGTCACTGGAGTAGGAGCGATTACGCTGGTCAACTCGACTTTTCTTTGAGTGTAAGTGGAAGAATACAAGAGACTTTTGAGGAGTACACCGGGGTCCCGTATTCACTGCCCAAAATAGGTCGGTAACTCTCTTCGTTTTTACATATCTTATGTCAGCGTGTGTATTTTTACGATTACGTTACTCCTGAGCATTTTTGTTCGCATTTTATGTACTCATGTGAACAAAAAGTTACAGATTTAAAGGATATGAATATTGTTTCATGTACACAAAAATGTAAATCATTTTAAAATGTATATAATATAAATATAATCCCTATAGCATCCACAAGTTACACTGAAATGCTAATCTGATCTAATCTAATTGCAAATTGGATTTAATAATTTTATTTTTTGTACTGCAAAAACTCACCCTCCCCTGTGCTGTTCTTAACTAATTTATGACCTTTTTTGAAGATTTTGGGGAAATTTTAGTCGCTTTATTATGGAAAATGTCAATTCCTTTACCTATATTAATGAGCTTGGGATGAAATTACGTAAATACATAGTTGTGGAGTTAATTAAGTCAGTCCTTTTTCGACAATCCTGTACAAAGGCACATCTATTGCTCAGCCGAATGTTGAGTGTTTAACATGTGACTTGAATAATTTGTTTAGATTTGTTTCCATTTGATACTTACTTGGCAATGTACATGTATTTTATTATTTCATACGAAGAAATCATTGAGTGGCATATATTATAAATGCCATATTATGATCCTATAAAGTTACATTTAAATTGCAGACCATATAGGCGTACCTCATTTCCGAGCAGGAGCCATGGAGAACTGGGGGCTCGTTATCTACAGGGAGAGTGCTTTGTTGTATAACGCAAACTTCAGCACGATGGCCAACAAGCGGGGTGTCGCTAGCATCGTCAGCCACGAGCTGGCACATCAGGTCAGCAAAACTCCCCGGAACCGGCATAACTACTCTACAGTGACAATACTGTTATAAAACATAATGGAATTTGTATCCTATCGTGTTTAAGGGGACTTATCCGATATCGGACGTCTATAAACTAATGATACTCCAAGAAACCCTTTATAAAAGTTGGGCAGAAAACGCCAACCCAATCGCACAAATCCGTTCGTTTTTTTGAGTATATATCAACTTTTTTATAGCCTGGTGGCATATTCAAGCATATTCAACAAGAACTTCTGTCGACATGTAAAAAAAGAATTGTTTTGCAACTAGTGACCTTTCAACGTCAGAACATATGCAAAAAAAACATCCTAAGTTACATGATTTTAAGAAGTAGCTTGTACATGATCAGGCAATTACTTCCATCACAGAAGTGTTATAAGAACTTTTCCTAATTGGTTTTACCAACAGTTTAATACTATGTACGCAAAGTGACCCAGTATTAACAGAAATTCTATAGAAATGACAGGTTAATAGCTGGCTCCAAGTGTCTTTACACGCAACATGGACCTTTATAATTTTAAAATAACATTTATAAATTTATTATTCACTACAGAGCGGTTAGTTTTTCTACAGTTTTTGCACAAATTGCAACAGATATTTAACAGTTTAAGACCATGAATTATAAACTGTGGTGTAATTAAATGTTTGAAGCAGAAATCATAAATGTTTGTCAGTCAAAAACATTTAATCATTCAATAAAACATTAACCGAAGATCATTATATGAGTAGAGGCTTTTGTCCAGGTTTCCCCCTATTATTAAGTGTAATGTGAAACACGACATGCTGCAAAAGCAAAACGAACTGTAATGTGTGACCAAGGTCTAAATCGTACTCCCTGCTGGACTAAGCTGCAGTAAAATAAATACAATTACTTTCCGTTTACTGCTGAATGACAGCCGTTTTACAGGGATTTGTAAACCTATCATTTTGCAGTGGTTCGGCAATCTGGTGACATATGACTGGTGGAACGAAGCTTTTCTTAGCGAGGGCTTTGCAACAATCTTCGCGCCAGTTGGAGTGAATGGAGTATTCCCTAACTGGAAATTGGTAGGTCCTCAGCCATTTCTTCTATAGGTTAAGCATGTATAAAAGAATTTTGATAAGTAATGTGAAACGTGACTTATTCATTTGGTAATAAGTCCGACCTTCTTTTCAAGGTGACATGCAGGGCCGTAGCCATGATCCAGCTAAATCTGAGAAATTCAGAAATAATACCCCGGGAATAGATCGCTATCTTTAATTTGTTGCAAATGTAAAAAAAAACAATAATGTAATTTGATAATGAAAATGGCTTATTTTTCCTGCTTTAAAACCGACTTATATTATATAATTATCACTTGCATATATTTGTGTTTGAATTTAGAGAAAACTTTATTACCAGTGATGCGTGCAAGGTCAGTTTTGACTTGGGGGGGGGGGGGGGGGATTGACTACAGCCCTGTCATGCATGCACGCAAGTTTGTCAGTGTGTATTTATACCTATCCATGACAGGAGGAGGACTTTATGAGATCATTCTTGCCAGTTCTGGAGTACGATGGTTTCACCACATCCGTGCCGATACGTTTTGATGTTGAAAGCCACAAAGATGCAGGTCGAACATTCGGCACAATCACTTACAGAAAAGTAAGTCACACCATCCGCGATAGATGAAATACATATCAAGGGAAACATTACTTAATATTTTATTAATCATGTAATATCCATGACGAAGGATATTTGGAATTCATGCTATAAATGAAACGGGTGACAAGCAAAACATGAATAAACATATACCCATGGCATGGGCTAGTGGTTCACTTGTTTGTAATATACTATATATGTTTAAAATTATCAACTTTTACCTCAATTAATATATGTATATATATTTGTTTGCTTGTTCATATATATATTTGTCTATAATTAAGAAAAAAATCAAAACATATGCTTGAAAAACACGAATATTTTAATAGAGCAGCAGCCTTAACGTACCAGAAAATATTCGATAAATATCAACTGTTCCAGCTTTGTAATTTACACTCATTTATTTATCCAACAGGGAGCCTCTGTCCTGCGCATGATTGAATACTTCTTGGGCAATGATACGTTTAGAAGTGCTATTAACGTGAGTACCAACACAATCCCTCCCGGTATACAAGTATTATCTACATCAGTATTACCCAGGACAGTATATATACTATTCAACTGATATATCATAGAATGTTCTGTAGCATTATTTTGGTTTAAAATAAAACAAAAATAAATTAGAAACAAATAATAAAAAATAATAAAACTTTCATCTTGATCATCATATATTTAACCGTATTTAAGTAACCAGCGCATGTTCTTCATTTACAGCATTTTCTCACCACGCATGCGTACCAGACGGTGACAATTTCTGATCTCTACAACTCTCTGCAACAGGTAGTTCCACCAGGATTTCTTCATGAGACTTATTCATTCATTGAAATTAAAAATTTCAATGTAATTTTATCGTGCAAACAAGATTAGATACACACTCATCTCTGATAACAAATGATTGATACTTCTCCAATAACTTTACTTTTTTTAGTCCCCCGCAGTAAGGAGGGAAGATTTCTAAAATGGTCCGCCCCATCACGGAAGCCATACTTTCCTAGTTAAACATATGGCGGGAAACAATTTGTGGCTGTAGGCCCTTGATTTATCTTAATACAGCTAGGTATATTTATATTCATGTGTTTAAATTGTTTCCAGCAAGCGGTGGCTGACGGTAAGGTCACGTGGGATAGGAGCAGATCCATCTCGCTAATCTTACAGACCTGGTTAGACCAACAGGGGTACCCTGTAGTCGACGTCAGTCATAGAGGGGGCGGCAAGTACTTCCTATCACAGCAACACTTCCTGTATGACCCGGAGAATAGTCCACGTTATGACTCCAAATACGGGTAAGCGATTTATCGATATATCTCTATTTGTGGCTACATATGTTAAAATGGATATTAAATAAATAACGATTACAGGACAAAACCAAAGTATATACTTATTATGCATTTTTATTTTTATAAATGTCGTTTAGCAGGACCATTGTTATTCATTTTTATTAAATAAATCTTATCTCAGTGGTATTTAAAAAATATACATTTATGTGTTTCAGTTTTACTTGGAATATCCCATTCACTCACTCTACAGAATCCCAGCTACAGAACGATAACTCCACTTTGACATGGATCTACAGAGGGGACTTGGGTAATTTGTTCATTAACTGAGTACAAGATATCACATTCATCGGAAATTTATTTTTTTGTAAATTTAAATTTAATTTTAATGAAATTTTATGTATTAACAAAAAGAAACTATTTTCATTAAGCTGCAATCCCATAAGTGTATTATTCTATTCATACACTTCGTCAAGTCGATCACAGTTCTGTTTTAAACTTTTTGTGTAGGTATAGTAATATTTTCTGCTCACAGAAAAGGACACCAAGGACCCAGACTTCATTCTCGCTAACTATCGCCAACAAGGATTCTACCGCGTGAATTATGAAGATCAGCTGTGGAACAAGATGGTACAAAGGCTAAACCAAGATCACACGGTAAGTTAATAGCTCATCTATAGTACCCGTAATACGATTTTATACAGGCTGAATCTATACCTCAAGGTCAGTTTATAAATATACGTTCCTACCATGGTAGAAACGCTTAACCGAGATGACAAGGTCATTATATAGCTGCACCGTAGTACCAGTGATAAGATGGTTCATTGGCTTTATGAATATCATCAGGTTATATCTTACCTTGACACATTATCAACTTCCGATGCTTTGCACCTGATACATATACAGATCACGAATAAGAAACACCTAAGTGTTGCGGTACTCAGTTTAGGGAACATCATTCAAAAATGTCGTCGTGCTAATGGAAACTTTTTTTCCTTAACAACTAGGAACGACACTCTCTGTATAGCTGATATACCATCTTTATCATTAAATAGACGAAACATTGAAATATTCATTTAGTGTTGCATTCCTGAATGCTGCTCCCGCTAACGTCAGTGTATGTACGTATGTTTGTATGTTTATATAGTTTTTCAGTGAGTTCAACAGAGCACAGTTAATTGACGACGCCCTTAACTTGGCCAGGTATATATCATAGTTGTGTCTCGAGCTTTGAATACCTACGTGTCATGTTGATTTTTGCGTTCGGCCAGCATGTCTTTGTTGATAACAAACTGAATAAATTATAGGGCCATTCATGCCCAGTACACATATGTTTACCATGAAAAGGATTTGAAGCCTAACGTGTATAAAATGACTTTTACGCCACACTAATGACATCTACTGGCGATGGCTGACACCGAGTGTTCGGGTTCATTATACCGATTAAGGAAATCCGTATTTTGTATCATCATCTGATGTGATTAGAAAATATATATCTTAGGAGGCGCATTACTAACAGCAGCCTATAGCATGTACTTTATTTCTTTAAATAATCGTACAATACTAACTCCCTTGAGCGGAAAACAAAAGACCACCATTACGACTAGTGCGCATCCTTATGGGAAAGGTCTATTTGATTGATTCATATCTAGCTCACGTAAAAAAATATATATGATTACTTTTCTGGTTAATTTTGTTTGATATAAAGAGCTAACAAGAGAGCTGAAGTGGACGCCATTAAAACCACGGAGTTCCTTATTAATGAGACGGAATATCTGCCCTGGTACGCCTTCAACCGCCGAATGGACTTCTACAACCGGATGTTCTATAATACAGAAACCTACGAGAGCTGGCAGGTGGTGTATGAATTTCATTTCTATACGAACAGAGGTATTCAGAAATTGAAGTCTTGTGAAGTACCTAGTTAAGTGTAAATCAGGAACGAGAATAGATAATTAATTAACCATTAACAGGAGAAGAAACATCGGCGTCAGTATTAATTTATTCATTTTTACAACTTTTTTATCTGTCAGTGTCTAGATACCTATAATTGTTTGCTAATCCGATGGAAAACTGTATCAAATGCTTAGTTGCAGGTCATGGAGATCATTTAACCGAACCACTCGGCTGATTTACTAAATACAATTTTATGAATATGTTAAAAACAAAGTTGAGGATGCTTGGTTGTGCAGCTGTGAGATAGAAAACCCATTGCCTTAGAATCTAATATTTTAAGAATTATTTCAGTATCCGTATACGTGTTTAATATAAATGATACATATCGTACCGGGAGGTAATGTGTTACTCTGTATTGCTAATTCTTTTCGATGGCCCAGAGTTGTAATATTTTGTCACATGACCTTGCCCACCACACATTTCAGCGTTATCTGTTGGACAGGGCTGTTATGAATGTCTACAGTCACGTGGGCTGGGATGATACAGACGAAAAGGAGCACCTTGAAAAGTAAGACACGAGTTATTATTCATTAATAATTAAAATAT
Source organism: Sipunculus nudus (assembly GCA_026874595.1). NCBI lineage: Eukaryota > Metazoa > Annelida > Sipuncula > Golfingiida > Sipunculidae > Sipunculus > Sipunculus nudus. Next base: position 12,772,868 of record CM049314.1, on the reverse strand, counting down.
GCTGTCACATGTTCAAAAGAACTCCTAAAGCTGTACCTAAAAGGACCAATGCTTGGATTTGAGAAACATCGATGTGACTTTACATATATAAGTTTATCCTCCTCAAATTTTCGGGAAATTAATATAGAGGTTTTTACGTTATCACGCTAAGAGGCAAAGAAACAAACATGGATGAAATCATAATACATGCACAAATAGATTTTGCATTGTATTTTGTATATTTAACAACAAATCCTTATCTAAGGCCCTATATGTATTTTTATTGATTTAAATCAAATATATTAATAACCGTCCAATCTTATTGTTTAAAGTATAAACACATTTTACAAATTTTACATCTATTTTATTGACTATGATATGAGTGTAGAACCGCTCATTATAGTTAATACTTACCTGTACAGATACCTGCGGCAGCTGATCCTGTCCATCGCGTGTTCCCGGGGTTATGAACCCTGTGTCAGTCAAGCACGGCAGCTGTACCAGCAGTTCATGCAAAACGATCATATCAATCCGTAAGTAAACGATTCATCTATAACTATTAATATAAGCATTAAGTCCTAATGGTAAGAATGTGAACTGTTTTGTTGTGTCCATTGACATTTCCATACTGAGATTGGTGAACTTGCGAGGATGTGCAGAATGTTTATATATACAGTGGAACCCCACAATTACGACCACCTTGGGGACTGTCCAAAATGATCTTTACTTGGAGGTGGTCGTATTTGTGAAACTGTAAGTTAATCGTATATTCGGGGCCAAGAAAAGTGGGCGTAATTGTGGGGGTGGTCGCAAGTGAGGGGTGGTCGCAAGGCGGGGTTCCACTGTATATATATATATATATATATATATATATATATATATATATATATATATATGCGCATATTATTACCAATTAATTCTTATTAATCCGTATTAGCATATCTCCTAATCTGAGACCCACGGTGTATTGTGAAGCCATCAAGTCTGGAGGTAGCGCCGAGTGGGACTTCGCCTACAAGATGTACGAGAAGAAATACACAGAATACATCGGCAACGAAAAGTCGGTTTTACGGAATGCTATGGCGTGTTCCAGGATGCCATGGATTCTTCAAAGGTGGGTCTAGTGCTTATTCTACTAAATGAGCAGATACTGAGAGTTCTTTCCCTCTAGATAGCTCACAGTCTGGCGTGAATTAATATTCCTTTTTGAATATTATGAAGCTGTTAAATTTATAAGATGTTAATTTGTGAAAAAGCCTTTGCGACAACGAAAATGTGAGGCGTTACATCCTCTAGCAACTTGTTTGTAAAGGACGCACTAGAGTATTGATAATATACAGAGGAGATTTATAACATTCTTTTGTTTGAGGGCAGGTACTTTAATAAAGCAGTAGACTGGCGCTCCACCTCACTGGTGCAGCAGATCGCAGTTAATCCGGTTGGGTCCACCATTGTTTGGGATTTCGTAATGTCAAGATGGAATGACTGGCCAAGCGGGTAGGTGTTGTATGAACACAAATGTACAAACGACAAGCCTGAAAACATACAAAGCCATCAATGATTCACCTCACAAACTGGTTTAAAGTGTCAGCACATGAAGTATATTCAATTTACCAACAGAAAAAAATTATATTAAATCTGCATTATTTCCCAGAGTAAAATAGAAGTCATCAGTTCTTTTTCTTGGTACCTACTCGGTACAAACTTTCATTAAATAAATTGCATACCATTTTTAGTTGAATCTTGTATATGGATAAACAAACTAATTGGTTGAATGTAAACCGTTTACAAAAGTGAATGTGATAAAAATTGCGTCCATTTAAAAGTCAAATAAGATTGAATTGCTGTTAGTTTTGCCAGTTTGGCTTTATGGTCTTTTTTTTAATAGCCAGGTTTCCGTGTTACTGACTTTTTAACATACAGTGGACTATTTCGTCATTTTCAGATTGAGCAAGTCCAGTATTTTGAGAACACTGACAGATACTTACTCCACAAAGTTTGATCTTGAAAAGGTAAGGAAATGGTCAGTTCACGTTTTTGACTGAGGTCCATGAGGTGGTTTTTCACGTAAAGGCACATAAACATTTACAAAATATATGTATTACATGACGCTATTCAGTCTTTAGGATGAATATAAATGTTTCCCAGAGAGACCCTTATCCCACACGGATTTTCTCTTACCAACTGCACTGCTTTATGCGTTGTTATGGGTCTGTGCGTGAGTAAACACAGCCCATGTGTCTGTTTACCATAACAAGACCGTGTAACCAGAGGTCCGATCATGCGCACGCGCGACAATTCCAAATCGAGGAGAAAAAACATGAAAGAGGAAACGCGCGCGCTAAAAAAAAGGTTGGAAGCTTGAAAAAAAAGCTAGAATTGTGAAGTTGAGTAGTACGGCTACCAGGTGGCGTGCGCTATGTTTTGTGTCACCGATCCCGAACGGTGCAAGTTATTAAAACATTGTGCACAGGTAACATCATACTTCATGTGTACTTAACATGTCCGGTACGTGAATTGGTTCTTTGAGTAAACGTGACACACCAAAACCAGCATTTTATCGATAAAACAAAAGAATCAGGAACATTCTAAATGAAGTGATGATTTTTGTAAAGATCAATATGTTTAAATCTACGATTTCTTTTTATCACCAGTTCGATGCGTTCACGAGAATGTTTCCAGACGACGCTATGAACAGCACCTTCTCCAGCATCCGGGCTACTATCCAAGTTAACATCCGGTGGATGGAGACCAACGAGGTGCCACTCCGGAACTGGCTCACCTCCGTCAATAACAATCGGGAAAGGAGCACGACGGACTCAGAGCGCCGCCTGGCGGACATCAGTATACCAATATCTGATCGGGATGCAGAGTTCGTGTTGATATAAGCGGCACTCTGGACCTACCAGACAGATTTAGTTCTGTTATGTGATGAAATCGCTGCCAGTCGTGTTATTGAAATATATATCAGGGGCGCTTTTAAAACAAATGGTATTTTAACAGTAGCCTACAGTTATGAAACTATTATAAACATCAATTGCAGACGATGCTTTGAAATATAAAGTACAAACTATTTCAATGAAGAGCTCAGGAATGAGTCAGCATATTTGAGTGTTCATTAGCCACAGTATCATATACACAGTTACTTCAGCTCAAACCATGGCCGATGTTATTTCAATTGTGTGATTTTAAGACATCTTTCTAGAATTAAATGTGTTTGATAAAACATTCTCAGTTGGGTCCATTATTTACTTGTTTCATACAAATGGTGAGGTCTATCTGTTTTGTAGTATGAGTACATAGACAAAAGATGGTGGCGAAAGATAGATGGGTGCAAAATATCGAACTGCCAAGTTAATTACAACTGAGACATCATTTATAAACGATATTAACATCTAGTAAAGAGTATATAAGATGTATTCGTTAGCTGCAGAATTTGTTTTTACATGAAGTGCGTATTATGATACATTAAAAACAGAATTAGGCCAAACATCGATCGTTTCCAGTGAGCCCGTAGGTATCCCTTAATTGTCACCATCAACCTCTTTGTGTAATTCAACATTTAAATACCAATATTTAATTTAATAAATCAGAAAATATTAAGGTCGCTACCGGCATGCGGCCCAGCGGATCTGCCGCTCATTCAAAATACATATTTAAATTAGCTTATAATACAAGCACGCTCTCTGCCGGCTTAGTTAACCTATGCGACCGTTAATTATTTTTTACATTTGCATTGTTCCGTCACATAAAACAACTTACATACTTGTTACATGAATTATAAACCATGTTTAACTTAAATATCACAAAATAATATCTGAATTCTATTATGATAAGATAAAACAACAGAAAGATTCGCGACTGCCACTTCAACTTCTTTTCAGACCATGATATGACCCATTTCAAATGTTATATACAAACGTTTGCAGTGAAAAACAGATTGATTGTTTAAATCAAGGGAAGCATGCAGTCACCTTTGAAGTTTTACTTTTCTCAGTACATTTCCATGTCAAAAGACAAAATCATATTGTGCTGAGGCTATTTCTTTGCGTATTCAAATGAGCCTTACTCCGCTTTGGCTGCCAGCTTATATAGGTGGACTTGTACTCAGACGCAGTACTAATCCGTCTCTGAAAGCCTTCAGTGGTTTTTGTCGGGCCCTGGCTATAATTACTAACTGTCTCTCCATTGACGATATAAGTTAACGCAATCTAGGTAACAAACCCTTAACTACGACACCTTACCAGATTTCTTGTCCAAATAAGATGAAACATATTATCGAAGTTTGAAGTTTGGAAGCGGTGAGAGCAAGATTTTAAGAATAAATGAAATATTGCTATGGATCACTGCAACAAGGGAATAGTTGGTTGTTTTACTCCTTTTGACTGGTAGTTCGGTTAAGGGCACATTCATCATGGAAAGACGGTGCCATCTGGGGCTTAAACAGAGAGTCCATGTCAAATAATGGCTCCAAGCTTACATTGTGGCTGCTTGCACATTTTCTTGTTTTAAGTTACGCTCCCGACAGAGCGGAAATCTTGAGCTTCTAAAGAAGCTACTGATTTTCCTGCTGCCTGGTTTGACCGTTTATAAACCACTTAGACACCAGGTGGTGTTCTATGTCTGCTGAAAAAAAAGCTGTGCGTATGATGTGACTAGCAGCCGACCAAATGCCAGTCAACAAACACTCGACAGGTATCGTTGCTCCGCCAAGAGCTGCACCTCAAGCACCGCATGATGTCGGTGTTATTAATGGGCCTGCTCTTAGTAAAGAACAGTCGAATTTTAATTGCTGCCTCTTCGTTCTCGCATCATCGACCAATTCGATTATGACATTACGACTTTGTTAGCGTAGTCATGTATCCGTTGTCAGCAAAACCGAAACCAGCAACGAGGTGTGCACGGAGCCAATATTGTTACATTTCGCTTGAATTAGAGCTCACCGACCGGGCATCCTATGTGCACAAGGACCTGTGCAAACCACGTGTAGAGTCATTCTCTCTGAGGCTGTGGCCTGTTTAGACGTTTGCCGGGGCGATGAGCTGTCACTCAAAATGAAATGAACAACATTGGCACCGTGTATTCCTCGCTTTGCTGGTAAACCGTTTGCTTGCAACACGTCCTGATAATGATGTAGACTGCTTGTCGCATCAGTTGTGTGTCGCATATCGGGCATTGTTAGTGCTTGAATAAACTTCTCTTGAGAGGCTTACTACATAGGATAGCTTATACTAAATGAAGTCACGCCGTCTTGATACCGCGTATTCAATGCCAAAAACGTGGTTGGTCGCTTACAAATGTGACCGAATACATTGCAAGACAAACAAAATGTCTGAATATCTTACCTCTTCTTTAGCTGGGTAAGCAGTTTCGTTCCGTTATGGTTCATCACGATTTTATGAAGCGCAAAATGCACCTCAAATCGGCTATCTGTCCTCACGTTATGGTTCATCACGATTTTATGAAGCGCAAAATGCACCTCAAATCGGCTATCTGTCCTCCAAAATGTCGTCTGACAAATACGTGAAGTTTTGTTTCATTAGGGGCCTACATATGTCCGGCATTTTTTTCTTGAAAGTCAGAGGACAGTTACTTTCTTGTTTTATAAAAAAGGTGTTTCTTTTCTTTCTACCACAAGGCGGCGCACGGATCATCGGCCGAGTCAACCTCAGCACAGGGTAAAGATCTACTGAAACAATGATTGAACCCTGGAGGCGATTGTTCACCCGATACGGAACTTCAGCGACCTTGACTGACATTGACCGAGGTTGCTGGCGCAACCACTGTAGGCCTATACAACCATGGCGGACCACATCAGACACGTGCTTAAGAGTGTTAACTTACAAGTGATCTTTGTACCGTTCCAGTTTTGTTTACGTTTACCTGCTTATCAGCCCAGCATACACAAGGGGAGGCAAAACAATAGTTGATGATGATAAATAGTTTTCCTCTCTGACAATGTTATGACTAATTAGACAGAATATTGACACCTGTTCTTTGGTTTACCAACATACACTATTCTCCAATCCACTGAACAAAACAGGGGTATGTACTTTAGCTTACAGGTCAATAAAACTTTATCAGCAATGACAATGTAATGAATAATTACCTAAACTTATTGATATCTGTAAAGCGGCATCGCAATATCCACCTCTCCTAAATCAGTATTTGGTCAAACCAGGATCTTGCATTTAGAATGTGAAGTCACATCATCATTATACCATGGAAACAAAAGGTAGTCAGCTTGGTCCTGCTCATTTCGAGACAGAATTCTTTCAAAAGAAGAGTGGATGCTACATCAGTTTACCCAGAGCCATCCTGATCTGTGTAGCGGTGGTAGCGGCCCTCCTGGCGGTGGGACTTGGTGTCCATTTTGGAAGACCTCCGTGTCCGACGTGTAGAGTTCCTCCGACTCCCTCAACAGACGAACAGTGGATGCACTGCAAACGACTGGCAGAGGAGAGGGGAGAGTGTACGTATTAATCAGGGGCCTCGATACAAAGGAGGTGGGGGTTAATATCCGCTACTTTATAGCAAGGGGGAGGGCCAGTGTAATCATCCCCGTTGCTATTCAGCGAATTGTGTTTATATATGGGAAATTAAATATATTAATAGTTAAATTTTTCACTTTGGTTCCATTTCTGAGTTTAATATGAAATATTATATATCTAAACCTGATATATTGTAAACATAAAACCTTTTTTTTTAAAAAAAACTTTTTGATTACACCTCCAAGCATGCGAGTCCCCCCCCCCCCCCCCTCCTCATGAATATAAATTGACGCCACTGGTGGTGATGTCTTTATGTACATATCGTGTACATATAAGAGAGATTGTATTTACATTAATAACAGTATGTACATATCGTGTAAGTATTACAGAAAGTGTACGTATTAATATATCCATGTATATATCGTTTACGATTAACAGAGGGTGTACATATATAAATGCCGGTATGTATATATCGTGAACCTGTTACAGGAAGTGAACGTATAAATGTTTCCATGTACATATCGCGAACGTGTTACGGAGGGTGTACGTATAAAAGTTTCCATGTAAATATCGTGAACGTGTTACGGACAGTGTACGAATAAATGTTTTTTATGTACATGTCGTGAACGTGTTACGGACAGTGTACGAATAAATGTTTTCATGTACATATCGTGAACGTGTTACGGAGAGTGTACGAATAATTGTTTTCATGTACATATCGTGAACGTGTTACGGAGAGTGTACGTATAAACGTTTTCATGTTTATATCGTGAACGTGTTACAGAGAGTGTACTCACAAATGTTTCCGTGTACATATCATGTACGTATAATTGAGAGTGTACGTATTAAAGCATAGAGGGCAATGAGAAGTGGCAGTAATTCATCGACCAGCAGTATATATACTTTATGACAGCAATATCACAATCCCAAGGGCAGTTCTACCTTTCGCAGGAATCATATCTGTTGAGGTCCAACATTTCAGGGCAAAATCTTCAACGAAGGGTTTGCATTCCGATTTTCAGACACTCTTTTCATTCTTATTACTAGAGGTATGCATACATAATTTCGACATGCGACCTGTGACATCCGGGTTTTTGTGGGATTGCAAATGGCAGCCCCGATGGGCGATTTTGAGGAACTGGTAAAAACTGTCAGGTAAGGGCGCCCTGATAAGGGCAATCAGGGCGCCTGGGTGTGACACGAAAAGTTCCCTGACGATAGCATCCCGGCGAGAATCTACCTGCGGACAGGAGTTTGGTTGGACGTGTATCGGCAAAATTAAGAACGGAATGACGCTGTTCTTTGACCACGTTTAAATCCTCAAATTTTAAAGCACTCTCAATTCAATTATTCCTTTATTCATTAGTATTGTTATTATTATTATTATTATTATTATTATTATTGTAATTAATTATTATTATTGTAATATTTATTAATATTACTATCATTACTATAAAAGGTCTGTGTAACAAGACCGCTCCTGAGAAGATCACGGGCTTCCGCTTAAACAAGACACTCCTGCCTGAGCACTACAACGTAGAACTTAAACCTGACATCTACCTCCCTAAACCCGGGCTTAAGTTTAACGGACATGTTCAAATATGGATGAGGTGCAATCAAACGACAAATATGCTGGTCCTACACATCTCTCGTTTAGTTATTTACGGCAACACGATAGAATTCCGAGAGGACGGCGGTGACGTCATACCATTCTTGCGCTGGGAGGAAGACAAGGAACGTCATTTCTTCAAGTTGTACCTCACGGAAAACCTGAGGGTCGGTGGAATTTACTATTTTAGGGTGGAGTTTCAAGGCATCCTCACTCATTCTGATATATACGGGTTTTATGCCGCGAGTTACCAACAAGACAACCAGACAAGGTAAGTACTGTAATTGGCTTTATATTCGCGAGCTTAAAATTTCGCGATTTTCATTTTTCATAGTTTCGTGAGGGTTTGATTTTGGCGATCTTACCATACATTAATTCCTCCTTTATCTTATGATTTATATACTTGTAAAATACCTTAACAATTTAGGAAGGACCCTGCATGGGAGTATTGAACAAGGGAAAATTCCTATTTATTTTATATAAAGGTATATAATATAAAATATATAATCCCATATTCTTCCTCATATTTAATGAGATTTACAGCTCACATAGTTAATGTTAATATATATATATAGTACCAAATATTTTCCTACCGACGCTTCAGGCATTGATAATGTGTATTAGATGCAAGGGGCCGTCATATTCACGAACATTTTTTTTACTCGATAAATTCCTTTTCGGGACTATCGTCACGAACAAAACCGACAAAAGAATATATTAAACACTGGCGTATCACCAAAGGTATACTATTATATTTTCATTTACTTATCGAAAATCTAGGGAAAATCATTACATAAAATGAACAGTTCTTGTTTTCACTTTTATAAGTTAATTTACTTAAAACCTTACAATTCTCAGAAAAAGGCATGACATTTATAGTTTTTTATGGGAAGGGGGTCGGGGTGTAAACATTAACGAATCTTAACAAAACAATAATATCAGCTCAGATAGATTGAACACTGACCGGTGAGCATATGTCTATATGTTGTGAACGGATCTTTAATTTTGCTATTTGTGACAGATACCTGGCAGTGACACAGTTCCAGGCTCACCACGCCAGAAGAGCTTTCCCTTGCTTCGATGAACCCGGCATGAAGGCCACCTTCAACGTCACGCTGGTCAGGAAACCCGGATACACCTCGCTGTCTAACATGGAGCTACTGTACACCGAGCAAAGGCAGGTCTACTTGAGCGCGCACGCACACACACACATACGCGTAGAAGAGGTACCTTGCTTTCACACTATACTTTCGAGGACTAACAGTTCTGCTAGAGTTAGCAAGAAGAGCTATTCAGACCTGTAACACTAAGGGTACGCATGTTTCCTCGTACACTTTTTTTTAAAGAAACAGACTGGTTAGACGTGAGAACGATGCATTGACTTTATGCATAACTTGCGAGGACAACCTGCGAGGACATTCAGTTTATGTCATGTCTTCGTGTCATAGAGAGGACCTACTAATCAGCATATCAAGCACACTTTGTTTAAACATATTTATTTATAGCAGGATTACAAAAGTAGCCAATCAGGCTAATATTCATGCTTTCCTGTAGATATTATATGTATAAACATAACATTATGTAAGACATCAACGGTACTAGTTAAAGTACATAAAGTATGTGAAGATATAATATGTTTACATTAATGTTGCAATTCATAATCTTCACCTAAATGAAACAAGACACAAACGATACAGTTAGAAAGAAATCAGTGAATAATGTCACAATATAATGATTTAATATGCTCTCTCGATACAACATGGGCAAAGCAAAATAAAACCAACCAAACAAACGATAAACATATGTTTATATATATTTACTCTGGATGGAAAGATTAATTATTTTCATCAAGTAAATCGGATTGTATCAATTATAAACTTTAGAACCAAGCTGCTCACAGTTTTACTTGACAGTTCAGAGGGTATACCTATCATGAAGATAAGAAAATTTATTAGTTGTTTGTTTTTGTTTCATGTTTACTCCTGGAACACATGGTAATATAAGGTTCTCACAAGAAGAAAAACAGTCGCGTGTTTGGTGTGCAGTCAATATCGTGTCCTCTTAAGTACGATTATACAAACACTCTCACACACACCGCGACCCTTAACATCACCTCGGTCAGAAAACCCGGATTCATATCCCTGTTTAACATGGATCACAGGCACTTGAATTAATATTACTTTCACATTACCAAAGAAATAGTAACAAAGAGTAAAGGTAAGAAATGAGAATCATAGGGGACTCAGGGACCAGCAGTATGAACTATGTATTCTTTACCTATCGACATAATTACACAAACTAAGCTCTTGCATGTACACAGAGCTGACCAAAAGATTTCTGACTGAAATAATATCAACTCGCGTTTCGGCCTCTACTCCTTACTCATTATTAGTATTGTAGTGGTAGTATCTTAATTACATGATCACATGGCGCGGCCTGTGGTTCCGCGCCATATGCGACTTAAAACTTATCGAAAGGTCACGTTATGTCATATATTTTGCCAATAATGAGGTAAGTTGTAAATTTGACACAGGGGCGGATCCATGATTTTAAAGAAAGCGGGAAGAACCAACCAAGAAAAAACATTAAATAGGTCTTCTGGTAAGGAAAAAGTGGGTTATATACCGCACCGTGAAAATTGGTATGAAACCCTTAAAATGACGCTGCAGCGGTTGAAAAATGGGAGGGGGGTGGGTGTTCGTCAAGACCGCCTGGGCCTAGTATGCTAGTTGATTGGTATGATCACTTTCTAATAACTAATCCCATTGATCTGAAACACAGCTATCCAAACCCAACAATTAAGAACACAGAAAAGAAACCATGACCTTCAATTGTAAGATTGTAACCCACATAGTGCACTCTAGTGAATCAGAAGATAGCGTTGGTATCGATCACAAAAGACCTGGTCCAATTTTGTAATGCTTGAGATGTAGGTGAGGTGTAGATTATTCTTTTTATATTTCAGGCCAGACGGTTACGAGGCAGACGTGTTCAACAAGTCTGTGAAGATGTCAGTGTATTTAGTTGCCTTTGTCGTCTCAGATTTCGTCCAAAAGAACGTAACCACAGCCAGAGGGATATTAGTGAGTTGGTTTATATCTTTGTGAAAACAAACATACGCCGAAAGAACCAGTTTATCCAGTCATTTTAACACAGCTATTAAACAGGTTCATTTTACATATGAACAACCAGGTCCTTTTTTTTATAACGGTTATATTGTTAATCATCCGTTGCTCGTTTTAATTAAAGTTTCGTCACTGGAGTCGGCGGGACTACATCGACCAGATGGACTACGCATTGAACATCAGCGGGTATATCCTAGAGGCTTTTGAAGATTACACCGAAATTCCGTATAACCTCAGCAAAATAGGTAAATTGATAGACTGCTTGTATATTATACAGTTATATACTTGTAGTCAAATCTTAGCGTCGATTGACCACAAAATATTACACGCATTACAAGTGGATGTAATCAGGTTCTACAAGGAAGTTGCACGGCACCTACGTCATATAGGATTCCTTTCTCGACTGAATACATTTTCAGCATGAATAGTTTAATTATTACGATGAATTCAAATTCGCAAATTTGCTTTTTTCTTAAAATGCACAAATGTCAATGAAAAAACCTGGTAGAATTAGAGAACATAATGATCCGTTTGTTAAAAAAAATGTTCGCTCTGAGGGTCGCTATTTTTTCTCTCAATTTACCATCACAAAATAACATATCATATATATCGAACACAAAAACGATTGACTTTATGCCAATCGTAAATGTAAAACAACTGCAAGAAGTGGTCACAAAATACTCAACGTTGTATGTACAATTTCTGTTATCAGCACTAGTATTTCTTCAGTATATTGAAAGGTCTTTTACTGCAGATCAAGTTGCCATCCCGGGTTTTGACTCGGACGGTATGGAGAACTGGGGGTTGGTGCTGTATAATGAGTATCGGATTCTGTATAATGCAAATTACAGCACGATGGCGGATAAACGTTATAACACCTATCTAATCGGCCATGAGCTGGCCCACAAGGTAAACAACGATACTGGGGTGTTCTACAGTTTTATTTTTTTTTCTGCTAGGGCAGTTATCAATGACAATTTATACGAATATGTTATATTAACCCTGTTTGCAGCGAAATAAAAGGTACAACCTTAAACTCTGACAGTGAAAGACAAATATTTCACTTTTGGTGTAACAATAAAGCAATCAGGCAATAATATTGAAAATTTCCTGGGACAGCTCATTTCATCATATGGTGTATGAAGCCTATTTGTACATTTCCTGCCAAAAGTCTGTATACAGTTTCAGCATGAGTATTTTAATTATTACGAATTCGAAATGCTGTATTTTTTATTCAAATGTCCTTAGATACGGTAGCCTTTCACTAATACCAACCCATTTAAACGCCTATAAATTCTTAACAGACACTTGTTGTTTATGATAAATCAGTTCCAGTCATAATGAACATATATCAAACAAAAAGATATGGAAAAAATATAAGAAATTTGCGAATAATCGTATTTCGACATAACGTTTTATCGATACTGTCGCGCAACCTTATGGATATTGAAACATATTTGCGAAACGACCCCTTTACTCAGACCTGGCCTGTGGGAAATATCTCTTTACCGATGGATCATTTCCATACGTCAGCAGTTAAGGTACCAAGCAGTTCCTGTTTGATTTAAAATTAGGCCCATAATCCAATTAAAAAGATAAAATTGGTTTACAATTAACCCTTTCTCAAATGTCAACTTCTACATGGGTTTGCATGAACGTGAGTGTTTTTGTACTGCTGCCGAGTTGACGGTGTTCCAAAACACATTATCGTTCGATTGGGTATCACGTTTCGCTCTTGTGTATCCTGGCATATCTTCTTAATTTTATCTGTATGCGAAATCGATATTTGTATCCGCCAAAACGAAGTTTTGCGGATACTATGTTTTTGACCGAGTTCCGCCGCCGCCGCCGCCGCCGCGTTCGTTTCCGGAGAACTCCTCTGAGACTACTGGACAGATTTTTCCGAAACTTACACAAATTATCGGGTCACATGTGAACTGGTGCCAAACCAAGTGACCTTGACCTCTGACCTTTCGTCTCTGTCCAGCGTCCGTTTGTGCGTCTGTTTCCACACATAAACCCATATATCTTGGGAACCGTTTGACCGATCCGGAAAATTTTTTTACACAAATGTAGCCCTGGGATAGCTTTATAACATACACAACAAAAGGTGGCGCCACCTGCAACCATGTTTGCACAGTGTCCATCTGTTCATCTGCTTGGGGTTAAAGTCACTCATATCTCTGCAGTGGTTTGACTAATTCACCTAAAATTCGGCATGCGTATACATCCTAGAGAGCTTTCTCGATTTTATGACAGGTGGCGCCACCTACATTCACGTTAACGCTCCACACATAAACCCATATATCTCGGGAATTGTTTGACCGGTCCGGAAAAAAATTTTACACAAATGTAGCCCTGGGATAGCTTTATAACATACACAACAAAAGGTGGCGCCACCTGCAACCATGTTTGCACAGTGTCCATTTGTTCATCTGCCTGGGGTTAAAATCACTCATATCTCTGCAGTGGTTTGACTAATTCACCTAAAAATCGGCATGCGTATACATCCTAGATAGCTTTCTTGATTTTATGACAGGTGGCGCCACCTACATTCACGTTAACACTCCACACAAAAACCCATATATCTCGTGAACCGTTTGACCGATCTGGAAAATTTGTTTTCACAAATGTAGCCCTGGGATAGCTTTATAACATACACAAAAATGGTGGCACCACCTGCAGCCATTTTTGCACAGCGTTCATCTGTTTGTCTGTCTTTGGTTAAAATCACTCATATCTCTGCAGTGGTTTGACCAAATTACCTGAAATTCAGCATGCTTATACATACCGCATAGCTTACTTGATTTTATGACAGGTGGCGCCACCTACATTCACATTCACGACGAGACATCCATGCTCATATCTCCAGACTAATTTAACCAATCAGGAAAATTTTTTACACAAATGTAGCCCTTGGATAGCTTTATAACATGAACAAAAATGGTGGCGCCACCTGCAGCCATTTTTGCACAGGGTCCATCTGTTTGTCTGCTGTGGGATAAAATCACTCATATCTCTGCAGTGGTTTGACTTTTCCACATGAAATTTTGCATGTGTTTATATCTTGGATAGTTTCTCGTTCAAATAACAGGTGGCGCCACCTACAATCATGTTTATGTGGCAGAGATCCATTCTAATATTTAACACATGTAACTCTATATCCCCTTGCCACTCAATCCATGCCTCACTTCACCCGTCCTTCTCTGATTTTGGCGGATACACGTAGTCGCTTGTCGACTACCCGTATTCTAGTTTCATTTGATATATTTACATATTTTCAGACGTTAAAGGTACGTAATGGTTACAACCATCACTGTGAAGCTCTAGCGATTGTGCATCTTCCATCAACACATGCAAAATACAAGAAATATAAATTTGACGGGTCAGTTACATTATTTTTTATTATTTTATATTGATATCAGTGGTGGGGTAACCTGGTCACGTGTGACTGGTGGGACGACCTTTTTCTTAACGAAGGCTTTGCTGAATACTACGCGAACTTCGTGGTGGATCTCATACTCCCAGAGTGGAAAATGGTACGTTAACAAAGATAATAAGGATGTACATTAAGTTTATAGTTTGATCTAACTGACGATATTCTTGACAAACTATGTTCTTACATGTGGCCCCTGCAGTGTACGGTCGACAAGCAAAAACACCGAAGTTGTCTTCTCAGTTTATTAAGTCCCTTGCCTCCCCCCCCCCCCCCCCCCACCCCATGGCATCTCTCTTGCCTGGACAATATCTTTTATAATAGCAAATATCCTAAAAACACACATCGAGCCGATCCTCAACCATGATATTATAGAGCATGAGGTGTTACTATGACAAGTAAACTATTAAATCTAGTGTACTATCAGTCTCAGAGCTATCTTGAAGTAACTATCTCAGTATGACAATAAACCAGTGATGGATTACCAACCTCATCACCATAGCAATAGCACATGAATTTTGACCAGTTACATCTGTCACATTATTATCTAAAAATTCAAATTCCAGACAAATCTGCAGCGTCCCAAAACAAACTTACACCTCAGGATCCCACACACCACTGTGCTGCTACTGCATGTGGTGACACTTCACCATACAACCACTGCTCTATGATAGTACTATACACCTATCACGCCACTGCACTGCTACTGAGGCAAACGCTATATGTCCACATATACCTTGACCTTGACTGGTCACATAACAATGTAATAAACATCTGATAAAAAATCCTTTAAAGTTACATGACAGAACAACCTTAAGTACACTTGGACAACACCAAACACATGTATCTACCCCCCCCCCCCCAAAAACATTCCTCACAACAACAACACCCCCTCCCCCCATTTTCATAAAGGTCAGTCTCAAGACGTTGATGTAGACCAGTAGAGCGATTCGGAATAGAGCTGCGTGGGACTAGATAACGCTATGCCATGCTCATACCCTTATGTCTAACGGAAACGGAAGTTGTCCAAGTTTGGGGTTCACGAATACAAAGTCAGGATTACCTTTAATATCCCCCAACAGTTTTCTCGACAGGTTTCCTGGCGGTATCAGCCCCTGTTCATTTTTCACATAAACAACAAGAAGTTTTATCGTTTTACAAATGCCTGATACCAATACACGGCCCTATCATTAATCATTCTCTCTCGGCAAATGGGCACACCATTGGTAAGAAGGGGTTTTCCTCAACAGTCGAGCACCCTGACCATTATAACACGTTTAATAAACTGTGAACAACTAAATAAATGACTAAACTGACTAAATAAGATGGCCCCGGTGCAGTGCCATCGAAATGGAATTAAACATTGCGATTATAATGGAAGTAGGATTATATATATATATAAATATATATATATATATATATATATATATATATATATATATATATATCAGAAGGTACATTTATAAAGTGTTGAAGTAAAAAGACAATTAGCAGGTTTACAATTAACCACAGGAAGAAACTCTGATGCGGTACACTCTGGGCACCCTAGAGTCTGACGGGTACACCACGTCACAGCCCGTACGTCTTCCTGATCTTGAACATCACAGGAACTATGACGATGCTTTTAGTTCGGTCGTATACAACAAAGTACGTATATAATATTCCTGTAATAATATATTGTTCAAAGCATATACGTATATAATATCAATGATCAAAAACTTTAAAAAAATTATCAATGTTCAAAAGTTGATGGAGGCGTGTGAGACTTTAAAGATAACCAAAGACAGTCCAAGCACAGCATCTTATAAAATAGTTAAAGATTTGAGAGGCTGTTTCATGGCGTGACTCTCTGTGTTTTGTATTCTGTACCACAGGGTGCCGCTGTCGTGCGTATGGTCAGCAACTTCCTAGGACATGACACCTTCAGGAGAGCAATGAATGTAGGTTACTACGGGATTCTGGAAGCACAACCTTACGAATTATACTTGTATATTACATCTCCTCTCTTATATATTACATGATATAATTTTGCAATTCACTTATGTTTAACTATATTTTATAAATCACAGACTGGAATATATATATATATATATATATATATATATATATATATATATATATATAAATGAATTACTCGTTCTAACCTGTCAGAGATAAAGTTATTTTTCGGATTCTGCTGAAATTAGAGTTTGTCGCTTTGCTCTTTCTGGGTAATGTTTCCGGATCACACATCCATGTTCTAAGCGGTCAATGAAAAATTATGGAATATTTATTAAATGGTTGACAGGATGACATTTATATTGCAGTATTACCTGACAACACATGCCTATCAGAGCGTGACAATGAAAGACCTGTACAGCGCACTACAGCGGGTGCGTATCCGGGGGGGGGGGGTGCATATGAATTTGAACCTCAGCATACCTCGTTTGACAATATTTTGTAATACTGACACTACCAACGCATTAACAGGGATGCTCGGCAAAGGTATAATATTGAAATTCAATTTCAACAACCTGATGTTACATTTCTGTCCTTGCTATCTTTCCATTATTAAATATAAAAAAAAATATCAATATATTGAATTTTAAATCTTTTAAAATCGTTCCATCCACAGATCTGGGCATATATAAAATTTTATTTATGTTCTTCATACATAAGGGGTTTATTGAATCGGAAAAGGCACAGATCTAAGGGGCTTATCCCGACACAGGGCATTTATTAACTATTGATAAACCCAGGAAACGCCGATCCCATCGCACACATGCAGGGTATTCGTTTTGTTTATATCCACGTGTTTATAACGTGTGGGGGGAAGCCACAATAATACATGTTCAACAAGGACATCTGGCGGCAAGCAGACGAACAAGCGCTTTGCAAAGGACGCTTTGCAGCTTGTGACTTTTCAACATCCGCACATATGCAAACAATCCCCTTAAGTAACATGGTTTCGCTGTTTGTCAACATCGGCGTATGTACATGTTTTCTAACAGCTTGTAGATACACAAGCTAGTGCATCCACCAGAGGCTTTTTCTTAACAAGGATTATCTAGACATCACTAATGTGTATAGTAAGCCAGAAATAACATAGAATTCACAAAAAAGGAGGTTGAATAGCTGGCTTTAATTATAAATATATTCCTCCAGTGTGTTTTTTTTACCAGCAAGCGGAGCTTGACCGCCGGGTCATGTGGGATGATAGGAGCAGGAACATATCGCTGATATTACAGACCTGGTTAGACCAACAGGGACATCCGCTTGTCACAGTCTCCGACAGAGGGGGCGGCAAGTACTTCCTGTCACAGAAACACTTCCTGTTTGACCCGGATAACGAACCATATTATCCCTCCCGCTTTGGGTAAGTGCAAAAATTCGTTTGTAACTCTGAGATAACTTATACTACTGGGAATTACATGTATTTGTCAAAACCTGTTTTTTTGTGGAGTAAATGGAAATTTATCATAGGTAAAATGTTATTATGATTTTTTATTGTGCGTGTAATTCAATTTTGTATCTGTTTTACAACTCCGTCAGATGGCGTTGTATTATTTTTATTCCTTTGTTCAGTTGGTTGATTTGTGTGTTAGCAAGTTAACGCAAACAGGTATAACTTGATTTTGATGAAACTTCGCTGAGGGATATTATGCCACACAAGGAACTCTCCATAAATGTAGATAATCTCTATCACCATAATATATTTTTTTAATGATATACTGCGGTTCCTTTGTTCTTGGTAGCGGCTGCCAATTCATTTACATAAGGGACAGAGTTTGTTTTCCTGCTCTCCAGGTGAACCCGTGTTACTGAAGCTAGGAGTATCTAAGTAGATTACGGTTACGATTATTTATTAATTAGCTGTGATCTTGTTTCTTCTCTACACAGATTTACTTGGGACATCCCGCTCACACACTCCACAGAGGACCAGATACTGAACAACACTTCAGGATTAACCTGGATGTACAGAGGAGACACGGGTACTCTTTTCAAATTATTACAATAGTCTTATTGATGTTGTAGTCGAAACTTTCAAAAACTGACAGGGCTACCAAAAGAACAAACCTGTTTATCAGGTTGATAATCCTTATTTAAAACCACTTATTAATCATTATAACACTATTATATTATATTATATTAAACCCTTGGTATTTGTATCATCTTCGACCCGGAAAAAAATCATGTTTTACTTGGAAATACATGTAATCTGTTTTTTTTTTTCAAAGTACATATATGACTTTTAACTTGCCCATATACGTGTGAGAATATATTGATATAACGAAATGGACTGAGGTATTACTTGACTTAAACTTGTACCTTTATACAAGGTTAATCTATACCATGCTGACCGTCTACAAAGTACCAAAGGCTGGTTCAATTCTTCTGTAGTCACAGATAAAAAATAAATATTGCTGACTGTGAACTGACTTAAATTTTCTTAACTAAGGAAGATTTGAATACAGTATAAACCCATAACGGCGAACAGGTTTTCCATAAACCTTTATTGAAACTACAACATCTATATAAATGTATAAAGTTTATAATGCTCACGGGATGGCGGATAAAATACAATATGATTTAGTTTTGCAATGATCATATTGTAATCATGGATATATTTTTAGAGGTGAACACGAATGATGCCGACTTTATTCTGGTTAACTATATCCAGCAAGGATTTTACCGTGTGAATTATCAAGACAAATTATGGGACACCATAGTACAGAAACTGAATCAAAACCACAAAGTAAGTCTGTTGGCCGCGAAAATATGAAAAAAAACATGGAATGATCTAACCGTCTATTAAAAACAGGGGAGTCAATACAGTTGGCCGATATTTTGGCAAGTCAAGATAATGAATGTGATTCTTCCACTGCTATTCAGAGAGTTAAATTTATATACTGAATATAAAATATATATTACTAATTAAAATGCAAGACTGTTGTTACATTTCTCCTTGATCATATTTTTCAAATCTTATACTTGGTTACAATATCTTCAACATTTTAAGGATTACACGTATTGTTTGTATATATATATATATATATATATATATATATATATATATATATATATATATATATATATATATATATATATATATCCCTGTAACCCTTGTGTATTTCAGCTGATCCATGTTCTCAACAGGGCGCAGCTCATAGATGACGCTTTGAACCTTGCAAAGTAAATATCATCACACAATGAGCCCCCCCCCCCCATCCCCCACTTTCTCTCTCTTTCTCTCTCTCTCTCCCTCGTGTTGCCTCTTTTTTAAATGAACGTATAACGCAACTTCAATCCGATATATGAAACAACATTTATCTTCTCTGAAGTCTTCCTTTAAGGCCTTGAGATGATGAATGTTAATTTTCCTTTCAACTCTACAATTAAGACATTGATACTGATAAACATACGTTGAATGGCATTAAATAAATATTCAAACGGTGAAGCTACTCGGTGTATCAACCCTTGTTCCATAAGGACTATTTATTCAGTCCGCCTATTTAGAAGGCGATTAAGCACTATGCATTGAAGAATCTTAAACACATAATGTTCATAAATTTACTCGATCTTTGTAAAATGTGCTACTACAGAGCTAACAGGAGGACAGAGGTACAGGCCATTGAGACAACGGAGCATTTGATAAATGAGACAGAATATATACCGTGGTACTCGTTTAGACGACGAATGGACTTCTATCACAGGATGTTTTACAATACGGAAACCTACCAAAGCTGGCAGGTATGATTAACGATTTACTACACAATATATAATACACATGCATACAGTGTGCTATTGATTTAACGAACAATTGCAAAACTACTAAGGATTACAGCGTGTTAGATATGTCATATGTCATTTATCACTTTTATTGTACATTGTTACCCAAAATTGGTTGATCATGCATGGGCATTCGGTAGTTTAGCCCGGTATTTTAAATCGTCTGTCTTTGATGTTTACTTAGATGTAATGGAGCTGTTTATTATCTGGTATTGAGAACAAATATTAACAATGATGAAGTGCAAGCATCCATCCTACCTGTATCATCACGTATTTTAACATTTTATGTCATTTTGAGAGTTCTTGTGAAATTGCGAAAACGCCAAACGTGCTGCAGTGTTTAATAGTTACAATGCATGTGACATTTTTGACATTTTTGTTACTGTATATTCAAACCTATATGACATGTAAACGTAAAGAAAGCTATTATGATCTATTAATTCCAGCGCTATCTGTTGGACAGAGCTGTAACCAGGGTCTATGGACACGTTGGTTGGGACGATTCCAAAGAGGAACATCAGAAAAAGTAAACGAATACAGACACTTCACCATGATGTGTTCATGCATGAGTTCAGATTAAATTCGAAATGTATTCCCATACACAGCTTTTTCAAAAACCGCGTATTTCATACGATAGCGATATTCCCATAAGTTAGACATGCCACCTGTGACATCCATGCAGGTTTTAATGTGTAGGCGAAATGGCAGCCCCATGAGTCGTTTCGAGAAACTTGGAGAAATAAACCTGTCAGAATTCGATCACGGCTCCAAAAAAGTTTCCGGGACAGCGTCCAGGTGGAATCTATATGCGGAGAGAGTTTGGTCAAGTTTGTTCATAGCTAGATTTTAGCCAATCCGAACCAAAGACCGGCTCGTGAGCAGAATCTTTCCTTTTCTCTGACCTATAGGGCAACCTACTTTATCATAGGGAGTTAATGGGTTAGTCTACTTATGGTGAAGGAGGGGAAAGTTAGGGCACATCGATTATCCTTAACTGGGACATGAAAGTCTAGAGCGGAATATCGCTTTTTTTCGGTCCATGCCCTAACCAAAATTAGAGTAGGCGACCATTATGGCGACAAAGGCTGTTTAATTTGACATAGGCGTTCGATCCTCTGCATTTGAAATTCATAACAATTAGAAGTTAGAGACCATAAACCTCAGGATTCTCATGGAACTGTGCTGAGCACACAGCTGTCACCTTCAGCAAACTCCATCAAGGGTCACCCCCAGAACTAAGTTGTCCCCTACAACCAATGAATAGCTCTGTTATAAGAACAGTCGTATGCCATAATCGGACAGAATCATTTGCACTGTACATATTATAATGATTACGATCACATAAACAATTTAATGAAAGTTTTTATGGTTATCATAAGATTCTGTTCCAGAAGATTTGGGTAAAGGGTTCCTAAATTCCCGAAAACGTTCCATGTGTATGTTAAAATAAGATGACACCGGCATAAAAAGAAAGGAACCCTAAGTTCCCTAAAAACCTCAAGTCGAAATGAGATGGAGTAAATAATGTTTGTATAAATAAGAATAAGTCCTAAACATGAATCTGAGATCAAGAGAAATATCCATGCTTTAAATAAATCATATACCGTGCTTATTCCATCATCAGTTTATAATTATTATAGTAAAACTTTAACCATTATAATCCATGACTAGGAAGATAATTAATGACCGTCACAAGCGCTTTGCCAGGATTCTTTGAATTTTCGATTTTGTTGTAGGTATCTACGGCAACTGATTCTGTCTATTGCGTGTAACCATGGATATGAGCCGTGCCAAAGAGAAGCTCGTCGGCAGTATCGTCAGTTTATAATCGATCAAAGTTTTAATCCGTAAGTTAATTTTAATCATTGTATTATGCATATTTTTCTTCATAATTCATGTGTAAGTATTATTCAGAATAGTTATAGAATAACCTTATGGAATTAAATAATAATACAAGAAGTTTTACTCTATTTTTTATGGTAATCAGACCAGTAGTGATTGTAAAGTGTTGCTCGGTAACTCCATACTATATAAACAGGGAACTTTGCAGAAAGATGGATTACTGTAAACATAAACGCTTTGGTATCCTATTTAAAAATGTAAATCCCCTTCCACACAGAATATCCCCCAACCTGAGGCCCACGGTGTATTGTGAAGGGATCAAAGCCGGAGGTAGCGCGGAGTGGGACTTCGCCTACAAGATGTATGAGAAGAAATATGATGGATTTATAGCGGATGAGAAAACCGTCCTGCAAACCGCCATGGCTTGTTCAAGAATACCATGGATACTTAGAAGGTAGGTACCTTTAAAGTACCTTAAAAGACACTTTCAAGACTTGCCTAAACAAATTTGTCTGTTATTCTTATGGTAATTTAATTTATTGCGTTTTTAGTTCACTCTGTGAACTTATGCCATGGCGCAGCGTCCACCTTCCATTGTCTACTATCCACCGTCTACCGTCTGTCACCAAATATCTCAACAGCCACAGCAGCTACCTTCATGAAACTTTGCAGAATTACTGATCATGGGACAGACATGCAAAAATAAGCTTTTGGTGGCACCACCTATGTTGATCTACATTCTGCGGGACGAAATGGTCTTTTCCACTTCTTCCAAGATCAGTCGTAAAGTATTAATATTTTGGCCTTTATATCATAGTCAACAGTTCTTAAGAGGAAGGGGAATAATCTGGATAAAAATTCAGTCAAGTCATTTTCAAGATGGCGTCTCTACGGAACTTAAAATTGTGTCGATTGCAAAATTTGACAACTTGATGTGTTTCTATACATGATGTATTGTCTGTTACCAAATATCTGGGGAACTGCTGCAGCCTTCAGTTTCAAATTTCACAGGAATATTGATCATGTGAGTGCTAAATGATTTTGACCTTCAGTTGGCGCCACCTGTGTTGACCTACTTTCTACAGGCTGTAATGGTCTTTACTGATTTTTCCAAGATAAGTCATAAAGTATAAATATTTGGCTCTCATATCACAGTCTGCAGTTCTTAAGAGGAAGGGGAATACTCTGAGTAAAACTTCAGTCAAGTCATTTTCAAGATGGCATATCTACGGAACTTCAAATTGTGTCGATCGCAATATTTGACAACTTGATGTTTTTCTGTAAATGATGTATTGTCTGTTACCAAATATCGTAGGAACTGCTGCAGGCTTCAGTTTCAAATTTCACAGGAATATTGATCATGTGACTGCATAATGATTTTGACCTGCAGGTGGCGCTATCTGTATTTAGCTACTTTCAGCAGGCTGTAATGATCTTATCTGCTTAAATCCAAGATATGTCGTTAATTATTTATTTGTTATAATCCGCCAAAACAGAGTGTACGCAAGACCCTTGGACTATTCTTTCTGAAATCCTGCATACCTGTTCCCTTACTTATGTAGCCGTAGGTTACAATGATGGGTGAGCCTTTCTGTGCAGTACAACCCTGGGTGTCTTTTAGATAACAGCCCAAATCTCACGAGTGATTCGCTGCATTGAGCTGAAATTGCGCATGTACATAGATCTTTGACTCCTCATACTTACACTCGAGACTGGTGGCGCAATCTGCAATCATTTTCCTGTGGCCTCCATCCGTACATTTGCTTTAGGTGAAAATTGTTCATGTCTCAGGAGTATTGGTCTTAAATTTGGCATGGGCATCCATCTTGGAAAAAAATTCTCATAAACCAGACAGGTGGCGCCACCTGCCTTGTGCATCAGGACAGTGTCTACTTGGAAAGAATGAATCGTATTTTTACATTCACTTTTTTTTAATCACCCGCCATCGTGCACAGTAATTTACAGAGTGAACATTAGACCCCTGAGTGCCTTGTTCTGGCTTTAACTACTGAACAAAAAGAAAAAAGAGAGATAGGAACCGTAAGTGATTGATGTTTCTTGATACCAGTCAAATGCTATGTGTATTAATACCTTTAGAGCGAGTTACGGAATGTACAATTTACCTGTCTGAACGAGTTTACCTTACCCCTAGCTCCTTGTTTGGACCAAAGCTGAAACCACATACCCATTTCTATGGTCATTCTGATTGTTACTTCTCCTTACTCCGTCTTTATCAGGACTGGCCCACAAAAATTATTTTTACCAAAATTATAATTTTATGTATAAAAATGTTTTATGAGTACAACTGTGTCTATACTGAAGAAAGGCGGGTTTAAGATTACCCCTATAAAGTATGTATGTATATATGTATAAATGTATGTAAGTGCATGTATGTATGTTTGTTATATGACAATCCGAAATAATTTTAGATTAAATTAATTTTGTGGATATGATATGCTGAGTAACAGATGAATTGAAGGATCATCAATGCTGTTCCCGATCGATGATTGCAATTGGTGGCGACACCTGACACAGGAATATGATAATAATGAAAACTAAAACTAGCCAACCTTGAGGCAAGGAAACTCAAATTCGCGAGTCGGTCTGGATAAGTTAGTGAATAATGTATCATCGTGCGTTCTTTCTATAACACAGGTACCTGAACATGGCCGTGGAGTGGCAGCTGACATGGATAGTTCAGCAGATTGCTAGGAACCCAGTAGGATCCCCCGTAGTATGGGATTTCCTAATGTCAAATTGGAACAACTGGCCTGATGGGTGAGCCGACTATCAAGCCGTATATTATTTATTCCATCCAGGGAGAACACGAATACATGAAATGTATCTATTACAATAAATGGCACGTTTCTTTTAACCCAAATACTGAACAATTCAGAGTAAATAATTAAGACTAGGGTCGATTTTCTAGGCCTCTAGTCATTCCAACTTTAAGATTAATTGGCAACACATAAGTACCATATGACGTAGTAACTTTTTACAGCTTTAAAGCCTTATGGTATTTCTATTTGTTTAACGTTAATAATATTATTTTTGTGTCAACACAAATAAAATTTAATTCTAGTTCATTTTGCTTTATAATTACAGGACTGATTAACATTAATCGCTTGCCATATGACAATCTATTTCTTTGATACAGGTTGAGTAAAAAAGGTATTCTGACGACATTAACCTCCACATATTCGACAAGATATGATCTTGAGAAGGTAAATAACACCTATTCTTCATAAACAAGAAGACGTCTTTGCCCACTTCTCAAATGGCAAAATTTTTCCTATAACCAATGACCAAGCAGACCATAAAAAATCGAATATTTCCCATGTGTAAATGGTCGAATTTAAAAACTGTTTATGGGCAATATAATTTCTCTCAGTTTATAAACAAGTGGTTTATATTCATACAACCAATATACAATGTACGTGTTACGGATGTGACAAGATTGATATAGCTAGTGTACAATTCAAATTCTTGGTAAATCAAGATGTATTCCTTAAATATAACATAAATATCATATTATATGAGTGAATGCAACATTTTTCACAGTTTGATGCGTTCACGAGGAAGTTCCCGGATGAAGACATGCAGAGCACCTGCTCCAGCATCCGGGCCACTATCCAGAATAACATCCGGTGGACGGAGACCAACGAGGTGCCGCTCCGGAACTGGTTCATATCAGTCAATAACAAACAAGAAAGGACTGACGTGGACACTGAGCGACGTCTGGCGGACGTCAGCATCCATGTTCAGGAATCAGCTACTTATTTTGCGCGTCATTAAAGTCCCGTATAATACTGTGAAGTAAGCATGGACAGCTATGATAAGTTTTGTCGGCTCCGTTGACATAATTTATGTATATAGATCAACGAATAAATTTTACCCAGGTAAACTATGATGTTATAGTTATTTTTAATAAGCTGATTGATCATACAAGGTCATTGCTAATCTAACCATTGTTTATTAGATTTCAACTTTCTTTTCAATATGTCGTGAATCAGACATGTTGGTCTGGACATTAAATAAATAAGATATTTTATGTTAAAATCCATTATTGATATAATTAATTGTATGCAAAAAGAATATATGATATAATTGGAGTAGTATTTCGTTTGCCATCATCTGATCTATATGTAATCAGGTATGCTAGATTAATATATGTATTTGATCCTTGTACAGAAAAATAAAAAAGCTATTCCGTGGAATATTACAGGAAATGTAAATAGCAGGATTATTCATTTTTGTTGGCATCCTCTGACTCCGCATACATTTGATATTACGGACTTATTGTGAGCAGCAGTCCTTGAACGACAGACTCTCTTCGAGCTAATGGAGATAAATGCTGTAACAGGCTGTGTTGATGCCTTTAATACTTTGTGCTCCTTCATTTCGGTCAACTCTATATCTTTCTCTGCCCCCCCCCCCCCACCCTCCGATTTTCTCCAAGCGGTCTCAAGATGCTGCAGCTCCAAGGCTTCTGGTTGGTTTAGACGGGCTGCAGTTCCATAGTATAGGTATTGAAGCCAGTTCTTTATACAGTATGTGCTTGGGGATATGACCTAGGATTCGGTGTGGGCTTGGAATACCTGTCTGCTCCAAGAGAGCCCTGTCTGGGAATTTTTCTTGCTAAGTGATTTTCAGGACTCTTCGCATTACGGAGATGAACTACATTGATTTTGTGTTCCGGCGGGCAATTATGCCCTTGTTATAGCATACAGACTCGTTCTGAGCAGACAGGCTTGATACGCTTGGATCTAGGTGTTGGCAGTCATCATGGCGTTCTCCTGCACATTCATGTTCAGACACGTCATCGTTCTTGCCGACGTGTCTGGTGATAAACTGCTGCGGATGTTGAAGCTCAAGTAGTTAACCTCATCCAGCACTTCTAGGGCGTGGTACCTGTTAGATGTAGCGGTCAAGGATTCAGATGATGAGGATGCTGATGACATCTTGTTTGTCTTCCTGGCCATCGAACATTATTGCAGGTATACACGAAGCAGTCTGTATGCGAATCTTCATACACAGCTACTTCTCACAGCAGAAGTGATCTATAAAAAATTCCGATGTTTGTGTGTGTGAACTTTTGTTTGTGCGAGCATGACCTTCTGGTCGTCTTTTAGACAACATCTTGTCTAAAATGCGGGGTGTCATGACCATTCCTTACACAAGAAGAACCCATGGGATCACGCATGTACAAATGGTTGTGAGCCGGTTTATGCATATACATATACACTATAGAACTGTACATTTAGCAGAGAAAGTCTGCCCTAAACAGTATATCAATGATAGAATCGATTAAGTGATCTAAAAAAGATCTATGGTGCCAGATTACGGGACTCCCGGCTTTAGTGTCTCCATATTGGAATCAAGTAATATCCTCATATTATAAATACCACGATGAAATGTGTCTTTTTCTCAAATTAAAACAACAAAAGCCACACAAAAGCAGATAGATGCAGCCAATTCTAGTTTTTATATATTGGCACTATTCTAAAAGCATTCCATGCCAATGTATTTTCTCAGTGGCATTAATAAACTCAAATTGACAATGGGCATACAAGAGCCAGCACCATACATCCTACTGATATATTTAATTATAAAATCTGTAAACATTCTAAATAACTTTTCAAAGTATAACAATGCAGGTGAGTTATTTGTTAGCTCAGCTGACCAAAAGTTATCTGAGCTATAGCGATCACTCTGTGTCCGTCGTCCGCCCTGTCGTCCGTTATCAGGACACAAATCGTAACCGCTGGACCTGACTTAAATCCATCGAGATCCAAAGATATCTCCCTGAAAACCTGAAATTAGGTCACTGCGACCAAAATTCTCTCAGTAACTGGGCATGTGATTGCACCCCAGAAAAATTAAAAAAAAATGATAGAAAGTTCCAGTATGTGAATCACTAATTCCTTAATTTTTTCCATGCATATTGATCATGGAGTTTTCATCAGTTCCTGAAGACTGGTAGCGCCAGCTTTATTTCATTAACTGTTACGCATTAATTTCTCTATTTTTGAGACCTTCAAATAATGCAGGCTTTGAAACTTAGACACCAAACTGTACATCCAGGGACTTTTTTGCAAACTATGGGCCAAGAACATGATTTTAACACCCATTGAGTCAAACGGGACAAAATTGTATCTTCCCCCCTTGACAAATCACTAATGAATCACCATGAAACCCTTAAATTAGGTCGCGGTGACCTATATTCTCTGTGCTACTGGCCAAAAACATGATTTGAGCACCCTATAAGAAAGATTTGCATGATTGGTCACACTTGGACCTAGAAATTTCTAATTTTGATTATGATCCAGGACGGTTCCATTTACATGAAACGATTCTGTGAACTATGTGAAAAAAAACATGATTTAGCACCTCAACAGCTCGATGTAGAAACGTCCAACTCAGCAACAAGGGAGTTCCTGATAAAATCTCCTTGGAAACCCGAAATAAGGTCACTTTAACCTATATTAGTAAAGGGATTTAGACTAAAAGCATCATTGTGGGCACTCTGGAAGTCAATCTACCTATTGTTCACGGTTCCTAATCAAATATTTGTCATCATATCATAACAGCAGTAATAAATGCATGCGTCACCTGTATGTCAAATGAAGTTGAGCTTCATGGCCCACGGGCCACTTGTTTTTTACTGTGTCAGTGTGGCTGAAATATCTTCTCAGTGTGCACAGTGTAGCTGAATTAATTTCTCAGTGTATACAATATGGCTGATATAATTCCTCTGCGTGTACATTGTGGCTGAATTATTTGCAGACCATGGTGTTTGTGTTATCTGTGCCCTTTTTTTTATTTAAGTTTCGTCTACTTATCGAAAGCTTGATCAAAGTTTACATTGCCTCATATCGCAGAATGATCTATTCGACTAGTCACAAACATACATTAGCTCACAGACAAAAGAAAATGCATGGCTAATTTGTGATTCAACTCTTGATAGAGGTAATCGGGCCAGTGAGGCCACCATTTAATAAGCCGAAGAAAAGGACCCTTAGACATTTTGAGAGACTCATTAAATACCCGATGTTATCCTCTGTAGCTTTATTTATGTGGATTGAATGTCTTCGAGTGGGTCTACGCTGCAGTGAAAATGTCGAAATTTATACTCACGAGGAATTCTTATCTTCGTGACAGGTCAAGATGAAAGACTGATAAGCCTTTATGACAAATCAAGTGCCACTTTGATGACAACGGATTTACATATTCAGTTACTGTGTATATAGGTTTATGAGTCCAAGTTTAACTATTCTGGTACAAAGTTGCATTGAAGGTACAATCAACAACAATAAACTAACAAGTAAATACACTTGAGTTGTTATTATCACTGACGTTTGGCTATAGGTAGTGAAACATTATCGGGTATATTGGCATTTGTTACTGTGGAAAACTGTGCCAGCGTTGGCAGAACTTCAGAGCTGCACCAGCTACTGTTATGGAGAACAGTAACAGTCATTCCACCTCTAGCAGTACTGCTGCCCTTCACCTGAGCGATGGATACTCTAATGAAGATAAAAAGCAGACCGGTTGTTTTCTTAGTGTCGGACGGTTAGTTTTGCTGGTTCTTGTCGTTGTGGTGGCCCTGGTCGCCGTTGGGCTGGGTGTCCATTTCGGGAGGCCTGGATGCCAGACGTGCGAGGTTCCTCCGAAACCAAGCGCCGCTGAACAATGGGAGGATTGTAAAAGGATGGCTGCCGACCGGGGAGAATGTGGGTATCTACTTTAAAAAGTGTCCATTGTTAATGGATATTATATATGAGATCTACGGGTGTGACGATATATTGTTACTTGAACGGTGGACTTGTTTATGTAGTTCATCGTATCGGTACCGATCGAACCGGTAGAAAACAATGACTGACACACCTGTCTCCATGAACCTTATGAAAACTTAAGAGTATGACATACCAGGCTTTTTAACAAATTTATGAAAGCGTCTTTCCCGATAACGATTCGTAGATTTTAAGTTTTGTACATTCTTGTGATCAGCGTTTGCATTGGCTTACAGTTGAGATCAGTAATGGGGCCTTTTGTTACAATTTACAGTTTGATCAGAATTCCTGAACTGACATCACGTAATTTCCTATCATATATAAATGCGTCATTTACCTGGCCTTTTCACCGTACAAGACATCTCGCTCGTTTAAATGCTTAACATCATAACTGTAGTATCCACAGTCTATCCTGAGGTTTTGGAATGATCAATCTATCAGGTATTTACTTCTACGACAGACAGATCATAATAAACAAATCATGTATCACCCGTTGTTATAGGCCTAAAGAAAGATTCTGAGGCTATATGTCATGTGATATGTATCGCGTGCTCAAAGGGTTATAGTTCGCATTTACAGAAAGATATCGTCGGCATTTTAGTGATCTTGATGTTTTCATGTATTGTGTACTGGTTATCATGAATGAAGTGCATGAGTTAAAAGTTGGAAATACCAGTGAGGTCTTATTAAAAATGCACAGACTGATCAAGATACTTCAACTGAAATCATGCGTTTCGTACTATTCTGCTTTTCTAAATATTAATCTATATATTTCTCATTTACATGTTCTTATTCATTAACACAACTAGGCCGATTTGAATGCAAACGAATACAGTATTTACATATCCATTCTCAGGTATATTGAAAAGTTCTATCAATCTGTCGGTTCGGTTGCTTCTGCGATCGCTATGTCATTAATAATGTCCATATGAGTTCTCACCGGGTGGTTAAGAGGGAGAATTTGTGATAATGTTCTACAATATGTATCGCGTTTTCAGTGTATTTTTATTCATGAGTTTACAGCTGGACTCTTTTATGATTCTGTTTTTCAAGGTTTGTGCAATGCGACCACAACACCGCCTACCAGAGTAACAGGGCTTCGTTTAAACAAGACATTGATACCAGAACATTACAACGTGGAGCTGAAACCAGACATCTACCTTCCCGAGCCGGGGCTTAAGATCCCTGGAAAAGTCCAAATATGGATGACGTGCCGAGAAGCTACAAACCTTCTGGTTTTACATATGTCACATATAGTAATATTTGGAGACACCATACAATTTCGGGAGGGGGGACCGGACGGTGAGATGATCCCTCACTCAGATTGGGAGGAGGATAAGGACCGTGAATTCTTCAAGCTACCACTGAAAAGGAGTCTGAATGCTGGAGGGCAGTATTACTTAAGTGTAGACTTCCAAGCCACATTAAACCATCCTGACTTCTCAGGGTTTTACGTCAGTAAATATCAGCAAGACAATGAGACAAGGTGAGAAAACTTGCTTTTGTCACTCCTGTAAATAGTCTGTCCTTAATAAGCGATAAATAAATATAATTTATTATAAAATCACAACGGATGAACTCTTTTTTTTTTGTTTGTTTGGCTGGGTAGATGATACCGATGGCTTTAAAGTAGTGGTGATTTTCAAAGCAATCATGTACACGGAAACAAGGCAGGTCTAGCTGTACACACACGCACCCACACACAATCACACACACACACACACATCTACTTACACACACACCGACATTCAACATCACCCTGGTCAGGAAGCGCGGCTACACCTCACTGTCCAACATGAACCTCTTGTACACGGAAACAAGGCAGGTCTAGCTGTACACACACGCACCCACACACAATGTAACACACCCACACACACACACACACACAGCGACATTCAACATCACCCTGGTCAGGAAGCGCGGCTACACCTCACTGTCCAACATGAACCTCTTGTATACGGAAACAAGGCAGGTCTAGCTGTACACACACGCACCCACACACAATCACACACACACACACACACACACACATATACAGCGACATTCAACATCACTCTGGTTAGGAAGCCCGTCTGCACATCCCTGTATAACATTAACCTCTTGTATATGGAAGCAAGATGTGTTTAATTAAAAGATTACATTATTGTCCGTAATAAACCATATCATTTTCCTTTGGCATGATAAATATATTTATTGTTCTATAAAAATTGTTGAAAGAATATTTTGCAAGCGAGTATTCAAGTGTGGAATAAAAATCGATTCGGAACATTTAAGATGTGCAGGGAAACAAGTAATAAAATTTTAATTAAACAGTAAGTTATAATTTGGAAGTATGTAAGAAAGTCTGAGAAGTGCACCTGTAAATCTTAGTTGGAGTGTAATATTTATCATCTGTTCAACTCAGTATGTAGGCGTCGGGAGTGGTACATCCACACTCAACTAAACACATTTCAGTCAATAAAACCATCTAGGTACCTGACATTCTTATGTATGCTGCCCTTTACTATTAAAGCTGACGTCTCTGATAATACCACGGATGCGGAGTCTGACAAAATCATTGTTTAGATGATGTTTGGTTCCGTGTGGAGGCAGCTCCACTTATCTACGTAACATTATCGTCATACTGATATAGACCTTTTTTATCTGAATGATTAAGTGTATTTTAATTAATGTGATAATAATATTTACTACATCATTATCTGAACAGAGCAGACAACTACGAGGCTGATGTGTACAATAAATCCGTTGCCATGCCAACATACCTTGTTGCATTCGTTGTGTCAGATTTCGTACAAAAGAATGTGACAACTGCAAAAGGCACATTTGTGAGTGGCATTTATATTTTGGCACAAAAAGCTTTCCTCAAATATGAAAAAAAAACATTAATGTAATAAAATTCTAACAAAATTAACAAAATGATGTAAAACACATTTGGTAATATCAGAATTAAATTACCGAAGTCGGAGCAAGCATAAGCACAACCTTGAATGAAACGTGGTTTTATTAAATGGGTCTTAGTTATTGTCATTTATGGAAATATCCTAATTGCTGTACAAAGAGCCATCTAGTAGCCATACATTGAACTATTCTGTTTCCACTATGATTTGGTTGAATCGCTGTTTGGTAATATTGTTGTTTTTGTTAGTATACATCTCACCCTGATGCAAGTCACTTGCCTTGCAATGCAGATACTAGACGTAACTAAACAGGTCGACAGATTCATTAATCACCTGGTGAATGGATTTCAGAATCCCCCTCCCCGGGGTAAATTTGACGTTACCCCTTCGGTTACAGATTACCTCCTCTGAATATGTTTCTTTGTTTATTTACTTACAATTCTCACAATTCCTTTCTTTTGAATTTCTCAAATAAGACTTAATCTTTGTATATATGTTACCTGTACATGTTATGTATCATGCGCTTTGATGAAGTTGATGAGTCAGCAGAAATATAATTAACAATATTTTATTTTTCGACAAATTTATTTTTCATAGATTGATTTCAGCTTTAAAATTTCTTATTTTTCTATTGATTTCTCGTGTTATAGCACAAGAATTTATCGTTTGGTTAAAGGAGCGGTAATCAGGGGGTAATCTAAACAGTAAGGGGATAACCTGAACTGATTTCCAGACTACCCCCGGGGTAATCGATTTCAAATTACCGTGGTAACCTGAAATTGGGGTAACTTGGTGTCCTTACATTTCTAGTGTAACCATCTCCTCTAGTTTTTTTTCTATCATTAAAATTTAAACTTTATCGTAAATGGATATACACATGTATTTATTCTGTATATATACAGTTTCGTCACTGGGCTAGGAGAGGCTACGCCGATCAATTAGACTTCTCTTTGAGTATCAGCGGTCACATTCTTGAGTATTTTGAGAACTACACAGGCGTGCCATACCCTCTTACAAAAACAGGTCTGTTTCTTATGGTTTTCCATTTTATCATACCTTATTGGTTATTGAGATCTATCTAGTTCGTAGGACAATCCCTCCTTTATAGTGATACAGAGATAAGTTGGTAGGTTTAGCCCCACTTGTGTCATGTCGTTTGTTAACTTCAAACTACGCGCAACATCAAACATTTTCCCCTAAATTGTAGCAAAAAAACAACTTGCTGTCAAATTAAAATAACTGCTTGTGCTATTATAGTATGAACTAAGCCAATAAAAATAAATCATAATCGAACTAGTTTTTTTGTGTTTTTTTCATGATATTTATACTATTATTGCGTAATAGTTTGAACTAATAGCGTGATTTAGAACACGTTTCCTGGTGATGCCACGACAATAATATACACACTTATATGAAAGGGAAATATTCTCAAGAAGAAGATAGAAAGATAAATAATCTTAAAGGTTGTATAACTTTCAGACCAGATAGCCGTGCCGGATTTCCGCGCAGGCGCAATGGAGAACTGGGGGCTTGTGACCTACAGGGAGAGTTATCTGCTTTATAACGCCAACTACAGTACAATGTCCAGCAAACGTCTTATTGCCTTTGTTATCGCCCATGAACTGGCTCATAAGGTATACAAAGCAAAATCAACAACATTACTGTTGAGACTGCCATTGTTTATGTCAGTTACATGTTGGAGAACCCGTTAACATGTATTTAAGTATAACTCACCATAACAAAAACTACTTTTAAATGAAATGTGAACAGCAATCAAGATTGTAGGTAGTCCATTGTCGAAACGTGAGACCGAAGACCATGTTTCCTCCATTTTTTCACCATGCATAGAAAATATGATATCCAGAGGAGTTGATAAAATACCTTTTTCCTATATGGCATCATTCGTACGAAGTAGGCAGTTTAATGTCACCTAAAGGCCATACAACCATCCTGGAAAAATGTTAGATAATTATCGCTTTAACGTGGCAAATCCCTGGGAAACAGTATAATCCTTTATCGTGTTATTTCGGCGAATCCAGTAAGACAAGTTCGTAAAGAAGGCCTCCTCACGGCATGTCAATCCGTGTCTACTTGTTAACCCCAGCAGGACAACAACCCCGCTAAGACAAACCTACTAAGACGGCCTCCTCACACCAAATCATACCCGGTGACCCGTCCACCCCAGTAAGACGTCAAACCAACTCAGATACCTTCTCACGCCAAATCAAACCCAGTGACCAGTCCACCCCAGTATGACAACAAACCTACTAAGACGGCCTCCTCACGCCAAATCAAACCCAGTGACCCCTCCACCCCAGTAAGACGACACACCTACTAAGACGGCCTCCTCAAGCCAAATCAGACCCGGTGACCCGTCCACCCCAGTAAGACGACAAACCAACTCAGATACCTTCTCACGCCAAATCAAACCCAGTGACCAGTCCACCCCAGTATGACAACAAACCTACTAAGACGGCCTCCTCACGCCAAATCAAACCAAGTGACCCCTCCACCCCAGTAAGACGACAAACCTACTAAGAAGGCCTCCTCACGCCAAATCAGACCCAGTGACCCGTCCACCCGAATAACACGACAAACCCACTAAGACGGCCTGCTCACGCCAAATCAAACCCAGTGACCCGTCCACCCCAGTAAGACGACAAACCCACTTAGACGGCCTGCTCACGCCAAATCAAACCTAGTGAACCGTCCACCCCAGTAAGACCACAAACCCACTAAGACGACCTACAGCCAAATCAAACCCAGTGACCCGTCTACCCCGGTAAGACGACAAACCCGGTAAGACGGTCTCTTTAAGGCACATCAAATCCACCGACCCGTCCACGCCAGTTTGATTACATACTTACTAAGACTACAGCTAATTCACCCGGTAACACGACCAGTAGTTTATACAAACACCCCATCGGCACGACCACCTTGCATGCATGACAACCAACGTAACAGAACAGAGTTACCAAAAAACATATGGCCAACCCGCTAACACGACCACCCAACCAACACGACAATCAAGATTCTAGGAGGCGGCAATTACCCCACTGACATGGCCAACCAGCAAACCAACTGTTATCGTATGCGCCCAACCGACACGGGGCCTTTTTTTTGCCTTGAGAATACGTATGTCTGTTTTCAAATCTGCATTCGTCACGTGTGTCTTTCATAACAGCTCTATGTGAATATTAAACAAAATTTTTCTTAACAGGAGACTTGCATGAGTTGATTTTTTTATATTTTAATCACATTTTACAGTGGTGGGGAAATCTAGTCACGTGTGACTGGTGGGATGAGACATTCCTGAACGAGGCTTTTGCGACATATTTTGCTGTCGTTGGCGCTCACGGAGTACTCCCTAGCTGGAAAATGGTATATCATTACATGAAATAAACTCAAGATAGGTTGATCAGATAACAGATACAAATAATATTTCCATTCATGACAGTTAAATAAGCACTGCATGAATCACACTTGTGTAATGCAGAACTAAGAAAACAAACATCAGTGTCTGGAGGAAAACTTTACTGGATTTACGTTATCTATAAATATTGAGCATCGCATTAACTTTCACGGATGTGGATTGGGCTGAAAACGTGCCCGCATCTGTATCTGCACCACTCTAATACTTGTTGACACATGGCTTTAGGTGAAAAAAAGCAAATATCTAAGCAAATATTTTAAAGTACATATTATATAACGAGTTCGAGCTATTTTATTTTACTAAGTTTATTTTATGTAGTATGCGGAATGCGGTATAACACTTGTGGTAATACGGGATTCTCTGTGAAGAATGAGATCAGCTTACCGCTCGTGGTATAGCGACCACACGACCTGGTTACTATATATATTTGTCCTTCGAATACAGCGTGATCTAGGGGTTTAGACATCACCAGTCGAAAACCCCAGTGTTTCACCGCCCGTAAAGTAAATGCCCCTCGGGATTTTATACCGCATTCCACAAACCGCATATCGCATACCGCGTACCAGGTAAACGCAGCTTGCATTACACGTATCCTCATTTAATATTATGAAGGAAGAAGATATTATGAGAAATTCCTTCGCTGTTATGGACTATGACGGCTACACGACGTCACAACCGATCCGTCTGCCACATGTTGAAAATCACGTGGAGACCAGACAAGCATTCAATACCATCACGTATTACAAGGTATCTGCGTCCTAATAATATCAAGCCTCTGCCACCTGCGCTTTCACAGACCTTTCAGCGACCCGCTCTGCCGTCTATTTCATAAATAAAACCAATCAAACGCTTGCGTGTCTGGTACATGTGTTCTTTTTCAGACGGCGTGTAAACAGTGTACCGTTAACATTTTGGTCGTTTGGTTTGATTGACAGTTTTGATTTCATCCTGAACACACCCAAACTTTATTATTTCTTTATTCATAAAATACACGGCAAAGCGGGTCGCTGAGTCAAGTTCTGTGAGAGCCTGTGACCGCATACTTGATAGCGTAAAGATTGGTATGGGATGAATTCCATGGTATGTAAGGGGAATTTTAAGTCAATTTTACCTTGTAGTTATTTTTATATATGTCGATGTGTACAATTGGGTGTGTTATGGAAATATATGCAGGTTAAGCAGCGTTTTGTCCCACATATATAAGAATCTATCGACCTGTCAAGAGGGTGTACCAGTCCAATATAAATGCAACGTACATTCACGGCTGATATGCCTACTGAGTCGTGTATTGTCGGCCTAACAGGTATCATATGCAGTCTGCATCGTATGCTATGGGGTGTGTGAAAAGCAAGTATCAAGCTACTATTAAACACACGTGTACATTAAGCGTGTAAATGTCTTTTAATGTGGATGGCAGAAACGTTTATCATAATGATGTTTACAGGATATACATGTATTAAAAATAAAAAGTAACGTAGCGAATGCTTTTCTTTCCACAGGGCGGCGCCATATTGCGCATGATCAACTATTTCCTTGGACATGGAACATTCCAGAGGGCCATGAAGGTGATACTTGGAGGGGCCTATTGCGTGACCTGACGTCTGTTAACTAAAGATAGTCCTTTAAACCGTTTATAGAAATAAGCCAAAAAATAACATTCCAACGCTCCATAGGTTTTCTTTTGTTTACATCCACTTGATTATAACATGTGTGGGTCTCGCCCAAAAAAACCAAGCACATTCAATGAGGACAAAAGGCGGCAAGTCATATATGCAACCATTCACCCTCAGTTACATGAATTTTCTCTTCCTCAACATTGGGGCATGTACCATGTTAACGAGCAGTATATATAGGTAAACTAGCCTATATACATTGGTCAAAGGGCTAGAGGCGCTATATGAACTTTCCATACCAGGAATTACCTACATTAAAATTTACGCAGAGCAAACCAGATATCTCATAATTTCTACAGATAAGGCAGGTGAATACCTGACATTAAACATATGTTACTTACGATTGAATATTATCGTTTCATTTATTATATTGTTGTACCCGTGTATAAGCGCGTGCATAAGAAAGCATAATAATAATAAAGCGTAAATAATGTTATGAAATATAAAACCATTTGGTCGTCATAAACACAATCAATTACCATCTTATCGAATTGAAATTTTACTTGCATACAATTATGGTAAATACACATAGAAATTGACATCCTATGTAATCACCAGTACGTACTGATTCAGTTTTCTGGTGTGTTTTATTTCTTCAGGACTATCTTAGCAAACACGAATACCAGACCGTCACGGCCAGTGACCTGTACCGCGCTCTGGAGGAAGTACGTCGCTTTCTTGTACATACATATTCATATATATATATATATATATATATATATATATATATATATATATATATATATATATATATATATATAATATATATATATATATATATATATATACATATATATTTTCTTTTATATATTACAAGTACAATTAATAATAAGAACAACAATAAGATTATTTAATTATAAGAATAATGATGATGATAAAAAATAATGTGTGTTTCTTTCTTATTATAAATGATTATTTTTTTGAATGAAACTTTAAAATTTCAGATTTAAGATAGAGATTTGTTACTGGAAGGAAAAAAATCCATGTATTTGAATATTAGCCCGCTAAATAGTGACAGGCTGTTAACAGGTGTTAAAATAATGTATTTTTAAATGATTTATTTTATATGTAACAAAATGTGAACCTTAATGAAAAGTTAAAAAACAAGATAGGTATACCAGCAGAACGATAACTGTACCAGGTTTAAAATAATGATATTTAGGTTTTTGAAAAAAAAAATATTTCTTATAATACAGTACTTAAAAAACAACTACCACTACCACTACCACCGCTACGCATTCATTCAATAATAATAATAATAAAAATAATAATAAATATCCTTGTAATCCATCAAGGAATTTCCTGTGACCGAATTTCAACATGATACCTGAAACTTGAAAAGAATGCTTACCACGACCTACCGCACACAATCCTCAACATTTTGATATATTGAAAAATAAGAATTAACGGAAACAAAACGGCCTGCAAATACGGCAGTGTTTTGAAACAGTCAGTTAATTTTCACTTTTTGGACCTGGAAGTTAAGACCTGAGAAATGCATTTATATTTCAGGCAGTCTTCAGTAAAGGAACCCTAAAGGGCTAACCTGTTATACTGTTAAAGCCAAGGGACCAGGGCTCAGAGACAGATCTTTTAATACTATGATTTAACCACAACAAGTTGATTTCGAGTGTATATATATATATAGCCACTTCATTTAACATTTCAATATTATGAACGGATTATGAATGTGGATTCGACAATTTACATATATATATGTATATATATATATATATATATATATATATATAAATATAGAGATATATTATATAAATATTATATTATATATGTATATAAAAAAAACTCCACAAATCCAGAATTATTACTGCACATTTTCCATTAATATCTACAC
Source organism: Sipunculus nudus (assembly GCA_026874595.1). NCBI lineage: Eukaryota > Metazoa > Annelida > Sipuncula > Golfingiida > Sipunculidae > Sipunculus > Sipunculus nudus. Next base: position 12,732,969 of record CM049314.1, on the reverse strand, counting down.
TAATAAGGGTCAACTGCACGTTCCAAATACTATGGAGATAGCCCAGGGGCGTGTTTAAAAATATCAAATCAGAAGACGCTTACAGATAATTCAGCGCATTTTAAATATATGTTATATCAGTGTTAAAACACTTGTGATATTCAATGATCCCTCTTTCAAATGAATATATCAAACTTTCACCAGCAAGCCAAAGCGGACGGCAAGGTCACATGGGATACCTCTGAGAGAAATCTGTCGCGGATTCTTGAGACATGGATGGACCAACAAGGTTTTCCGTATGTCACTGTCTCCGACAGAGGGGGCGGCATGTACTTCCTTTCCCAGGAGCACTTCCTGTATGACCCGGAGAATAAACCAAAATTTGAATCCAGATTCGGGTATGTGTAACAAATGTGGTGGGTTATCATGTGTTGATCATAATAACCAAGTTGTATGTTAAGCCCCGTTCCCACTTTCACGACTTTGACGCCGAATCGCCACGATGTTGAATTCGTGGCGATTCGTGGCCAATCGGCCTGTCGAGTGATAAAAATTCCACCACAACCACCATATTGTACGAAAGGAGTACGGTGCCAGTACGATTGGCTACGACAGTGACACGAAGCTAGCACGATATGACACGACACTTTCAAGAATGTTCACGGCTCCGAGTCGAAGTCTAAGATACTGGTACGATTTTTCCGCGATTGATCTGCGACTTGTGGACGATACTCCTACGATCATTCAATTTTGCTACGGATTGTTAGATAGCTATATATGTGATATACAGCTATTGTAATGTCACAAAGAAGACGATATAAGTAAAAGGACACCATAACAACACTTTACTCAACTTCTCCGGATATTTTAATTTGACAAAAGTTATCCAGTTTAAAACACTGATAATATATGTCTCATTTGATTTGAGTAATTAGACAATTACGACTTATTTATGTGGTGGCAAATACGACGTTAACTTCTTTAAGTCCAAGTAGACGACCGTCTTAATCGGATGTAAAATGTCTGTATTCTCAAAATATTGGTTATAATATCTTATTGATTCAGCTCTCAATGTGATATAAGATTCTGTTAATATCAATTTGTGTTAGGCTCAGTTTATTCTCCCATAGTAAAATAGGAAATTCATAATTTATTATATTGACCATATGTTTAAGTATGACGAAACTGTATAATATATTCAGCTTCTTAAAAAAACTGTTTTGGTTCAAATTTATTTTGTCAACCAATATCCACGATAAATAAAATTCTTTAAAACAAATTTACGAATCTACATGGTTCACTTACTGCAAAAACTTCCTTGTTTGTTTACAAAGAAGTTACAAATTACAAAGGAAACGTTATTCGATTCAGCTTCTTCAAATTATTTTAGTTCAAATTTAGTTGGAACCAATAACCTCAATACAAATCTTCTTTAAAACAAATTAACAAATCTACACAGTGTTCTTACTTCTAAACCTTATTCCTCATTGGTTTGTAAGAAGTTAAAAATCACTAAGAAAATAAAATTTTCCGTTACATTATTATGTCAGTTCTTGATGATTCGTCACCAAATTCGTGGAAGTAGGAAGGGGCTTTATGAACGTGACTCTCTCTTGAGAGGTTCTTGTGGTAGTCATATTGTAGTCGTGTTGAAGTCGTGTTAATGTCGTTGTCCTTCGTGAGCATTCGTCATATTGTTTTACATCACGAATTTACAAGAATTATGAAGACTCTCATACGACTTACCAAGAAACTGTTACGACTTAGCTACGACTTGTGACGACAAAGCTTAATTTTTGAACATTTAAAAAATAGCGCCAAGAATTCTGAGTGCTCAAGACCTCGCTACGAACATTACCGAATGTTCAAGACATCATCTACGACACTCCCACGACGTCCCTACGAATTTTAATGATGTACGTTCGTGGCGATTCGGCGTCAAATTCGTGAAAGTGGGAACGGGGCTTTAATTAATACGATGTATTACTTACCAAATAGCCAATATTAGGGACCTGGACTGCTGAGTGGTAAAAGGCTCGGCTCTCTCCGCCGGCGACCCGGGTTCGATACCCAGATCGGTTATGTTTTCTCCCGGTATCCTCCTACTCTAAACATTACAAAACGCCACCACCGGAGCTATGGAGAGTGCCTAGATTAGTTATTATAAATAATTGTACCATTCATGTAAAATAGTGTGTTTATAATAATATAAAATAACTTAAAGTGAAGAATTATAATAATAGTAGGCATCTTTAAATTTGGATAATGACAATGGTGGCGCCAGTGCTGTTCAACCGGTCTTTGTGGATCGACCGAAGTGACTCAGTAGATGCACTCAGACATTACAGTCTCTGACACACTTGCTTCAAATAGAACGATGGTGGGAAATTGTTATGTATAAAAGTATACAGTAATGCATATCATGATAATTACATACATTAATTACAGATTTACGTGGGATATTCCTTTCACACACAGTACAGAAAGCGAAGTACAACAGAATGATTCAACACTGACATGGATCTACAGAGGGGATAGGGGTGAGAGGTTACAACGGTTATCCACGTCAGAGTAACGGCTGTTCAAGGGACGAAACTACTTAACTACAGTGAAACCCAGGGCTGCGGAAACCCCTCTTAGGTGGACACCCAGCCTAACGGACACTTTTTGGGCCGACCGAGCGTTTTTACTACTTTAAAATACCCTCTTGTGCGGAAAACCCGCTATTCATGACAAATCGCCTAGACCCGTGTTTGTCCGCCCCAGAGGAGTTTCTCTGTACTAAAATAAAGCTACTGCTGAATTAATGATGAGTACTCATCATGTTTGAGAAGAGCTCGCTGTTTAAAATGATTACTGATAGAAAATATAACCATTACTTACATTTGTATAAGAGATTCTGGTATTTAATTGTTGCACGTAAAAGAATTATTCATCTTTCACGAAAATCTTTGGTTAAAGGTTCATATTCGGAAATCTAACTTGTATCAAACACAGATAATGCCTTGAAACTTTTATAAACACAGGCCAGGAAACGCCTTTCCCATCATACTCAAGCGGTTTTTTTTATTCACGTGTTTATTACATGTAGGAGTCCCGCTCAAATAAAGAAACACATATTATAAGGACACCTACCGATCAGTGGGACAAACAGGAGTTTTGCGAAGGGCATTTTTTCAACTAGAGTACTTTGAACTTTTGCACACATATTATGTTACATGGTTTCTCTGTTTGTCAAGCTTGGGGCATGTACCGATTTTACCATCAGCTTTTATTGACAGGCAAGCTGGTACATCTACCACTGAGACGTTATGAGAGTCTTTCTTAGCAGGAATTACAGTTTGTAAATATGTAGCAGAGAAAGCCAGAAATCACATAAATTCTTCATAAAAGGTAGAGAAAAAACCCGACCTCTAATTTCATGACTTCTTTGTATATGACTTCTTTGACAGAGGTGAACACAACTGACCCCAACATGATTTTCGGTAACTGGCGTAACCAGGGATTCTTCCGCGTGAACTATGACGACAAACTCTTGGATACTTTACGTGGAGAGATTGAACAACAACCACAAGGTCGGTATTACTGCCTGGACTTACTTGATCCATAACAGTTTGTGTCATATACTTAACGTTACAGTTATTCACACGTTTGATTTAGTATATACCGGTAGACCGGTAGTCATGATCACCTCCATTTCTTATGAAATTGCAAAACTGAGTGCAAGCCGTTACATACACCGCCCCACCATAAACTAAAGTCATGCGTACTTTGACCTACCCCCCCCCCCCCTCCCCTTCCTCGGGTCATGACGGATGGGCCTTTTAGTAATATCTCTGCTGACCCGTCGTTAATCCCCGGCGACACGGGGTGAGTCCGTTACTTTATCCACATGATCAAATTGTAACTGGTCGTGGCCAGATGAGCAACTTCGTGGATATACCTTAAAGTTGCCGTCATTTACCGTAACGACACCATGTTTGTGCGTGCTTGAACTACTACATTGGTAAATGCACACGTCGTCGGCCTTGGTCTTTCCTGGATGATCGTCAGAACCGGAGTACCGGTTCACAGAAGGGTTGCGATGCAACCAGTCGTGCTCGGCCAAACGTACAATGGCTTGTATAGGACACAGATCTCATTCCAACGCGAAAGTATCTCGTTCTCACGCGATAATTTTCTATTTCCCGTGCAATAATATCTCGTTCCCGCGCGAAAGTATCTCGTTCCCACTCGATAATATCTCGTTCCCACGCGCAGCAAATACATCGACCATAATCTTATTCCAGTGTATAGAGAACAAGGTTTTGAGATGTGGATCAGGCTATATTGTCTATATATATATATATATATATATATATATATATATATATATACATTTATCGTGTGCTAACGCAACAGCATCGCATGGGAACGAGATTCACTCGCGCGGGAAGGAGATAAAAATATGTGGATATAATCATGTGGGTCTGTTATACCAGCCACTGTACAAATAGCACTTTATTGAGTCATTCTCATACCATCCCCAATTATATGAATCCCCTCTGTCATCACTCGTATGTGGTCCGTATGTTCATGGCTGACCGTACGAATTCTTCAGATTCCCTGATCTTGCCGCCGTGAAGTATAAAAGCCGTAACCAAAGCCCTCAGAGACCGTCAAAATAGCACGCCTTGAGAGCCTTTGCTGTCAGCGTGATTGTGATTGCAAAATGTGTGTTTCCGGCATATGGTCCGTGATTACTAAATCCAAGACCATCTTATCGTTTTGGTTACAGATGTCTCTGTTATTGTGTGCAGCAGTCTTACATGTGTATGTGCAGTGCTAGCATTGTCCGTTGCTATGGCGGCATAGCCCGGCCAACGCGTGGGGTCTGACGTGTAAACACAGTGGTCATGCTAGTTTTGGGCTTTCTCGCCTGGCCGAGCCGGGCCGGCCCACGTGTAAACCCTGATATGTAGAAACACAGCGTTCTTTGTTCGAGAAGTTTCCTGTAACGTGTGTATTATAGGTTATTTAGATTGTTCGGGAAATGGAAAGTTCTCGGCTTGAGGTGAAAAGTTATAAATAATGGTCTGTGTTTAGAGCCGAGGAGGAGAGGAGAAAAATATTCCATCGGACACAGAAGAGTGTGTGTCATTTTGTGGACCTTTTCCGATAATTGCGGCAGTTATAGATTTTCTTTTAAATTTGTGACGGATTTTAATTTACTTTTGGATTACAACAAATTTATTTTGTGACTGAACTTATATTCTCTGAGAAGATTTGTGTGAATTGTTCATCTGGATGATATGCTTTAAAGGACTTCTTGTCGCTGTGACAGTGGTGGTATCCAGGTACTGTACGCTTTATTTATATAATTGTATTGATTTACTGTTATACTGTTGTTATACTGTGTAATTGTATTGATTTAGTGTATTGTAATATTAGAATTGTTTTAAAATAAATTATAATTATTTGTTCACAAAAAAAAAAACACTGACTTCTTTGTTCATTCCCCTAGACATTTCACGCTGCCTGGTGTTGCAGAATCTGATTTTTTTGTCCCCGTAACCGGGTTTATGCTCGTCAGGACTATGTGATCTTTTGATATTAGGTTCCGTAACATTTTACTTACTACCAGGTTAATCCCAGATATCGACAACTTTAATTTAATTACTCTGTTCCGTCTGATGCTTTCCAACCCTTCCCTGTGGAGCGCACAGTAATGCTCAGTGATGTGTTCTATATTTATTTTAAAGGAATTCAATGTCTTCAACAGAGCGGGGCTGGTCGATGATGCCATTAACATGGCCAGGTCAGATTTTTACTTTACTTACGATTTATCATCAAGCAGATTTAAATGAATTCTTTCAGTCCTTTCAAATAATTAATTTGTTTCGTCGCTAATCACCTAAGAACTTATCGTCTTTGAATTCCATGACTCAAGTTCTGATAAATCCATTTTAACTCTGGGCATAATTGGCGGTGGCTTTTATTTAACTTGAAATCATGTTTTATCCTCTCCTACGGCTGTTAATGTTTATTAAAACACTTTTACTTTAAATGGTTTACCTTCTGATTTTAATAATAGAATCCACAAGAAAACTGAGCTGCAGGCCATGAAGACCACTGAGTACCTCATTTACGAGATGGACTACCTTCCGTGGTACGCCTTAATACGTCGACTGGGATTCTTCAACAGGATGTTCTACAACACAGAGACGGACGAGAGCTGGCAGGTGCGGAGGTTGTTTATATTTAGCGATAAAACGCACTGAAAGGCCACATATATACTTGCACTCACACAGGTTATTTTTACTTAATATTACTTTATATTCAATAATATGCAATCGATCGCCCCAGGAAACACCTGTCTTGTAAGTACTTAATTCCTCCACCAGGTAGGAACTTTGAAGTGCCTCCTGTCTCGTGAAACAAGTATACAAATATTCATGCACCCGCTCTATATAATTCCAGATAAATCTATCAATTTGTTTTAAGATATTGTAGAAAATAGAGACAGACAAACAGACAGTGTACCTGAAAGACATAAAAGTCAAATAGAGAGAGTAACATAAGCCCTGCATTCAACATCTATATAATTAATACGGAGTTGGGTTTTTTCTAGACCACGGTTTACCTGCTTCCGTTCTGATTTGGCCCTCTAAATTCGGCAGACGTTTTGGTGGTGTGCTCTTCTAGGACAAGTTTTTTTTTTATGGGATTATGTCATATTAAGCTGAATAAATAATAATTTTAATATTTCCCCATTAGGTGCCCCTATTTCTTCTGTGCTTCAAGGTCCTCGACGCCTGTGACGCTTTTTCAGGAGGCGCCTCGGGGATTTTCACTGGCTTGTTAAGACTGTGGCCCGAGCGCATGTCCTGCCCAAAAAGCATTTCCGTGCAATACGCGGTCACGCAGGCCCTATGATCCCCATTAATCCCCCATATCCATTGTAAAGCCTCTAAAGGAATTTTCCACATGACTCCGCTTTCAACGCGAGGGCTTTTCAATTTGGTCAACACTGGGCACTGAGTCCAGTGATGTGACTACCGTTTGACAATTTTTTATGGGTTACAGGTATGTTGATTTTTATACATTCAAAAATATCTTTTCATGAAAACCATGGTTTCAAAAGTTCGGCCAAGTCATGTGTTTTATGAAGTGTTTTTTTTCAAAAAGAAGCCCCAAAAGTTAATTTTCATTCAGGTTGGGGTGGGGGGGGGGGGGGGGTCACATATATTGAGTAAGATCCGTTGTCTGTAGGGACGGTGAAACATGAAAAAAAATATCACCTGTATATCTTTAAATTGATAACAAACTAGAATCTGCAGTCGGGGCGTACAGACCTCCATTAGAATCTCCTTTAATATCAGTCATGTGTTTACGTGTATGCGTTTCATGTGGAACACTGTCATGCTTCAGTAACACGAGATCACCTTGCGAGTGGCAGAATAAATAAATACGAATGGGTAGCTTCCACACGGGGACAAAGGAATGGTCCTTTGTCATAATGGTTTATAAGAAAATATAAACTATTGATATGCCTTTACCCTAACCCTCTACAAATGTTCAGCAAAACATTTTTTACCTGTCACGCTTTTCAGGAGGCGACCTATAATCCCCACTGAACCCCATTTCCATTGTATCGCCTGTTAAGGGATTTTACTCTGTCAACAGCAAGTAAACATTTTAAATTCGGGCGCGGAACACATGTCCACCTGAATCCTTTAATAGGGACCATTTTTCCGTTGAGTGGACACAAAGAGCTGAGACGCTTTACACGATCACCGTTTTATAGGTGTTCACAGTTACGTTGATGTTTACACATTCAGAAGTATCTTCAGTGATAACCATGGTTTAAATAGTTTGGCCGATTTATGGGTTGTTTGAAAAAAAGTTTTAAAAAAACTTAATTTTTAAATTAGGAAGAAAAAAAAAGAAAAATTTAAATTTTAAGAAAACAAAGTTAAAAAAAAGGGGGGGATGCACACAATTTTAAGGGTCTTCAATCATTTGGGGACTTTGAAACCTCCGCCAGAATCTACTAATCAGTCGTTCGTTCATACGTGCACGTTTCATGTAAAACAATGTCATGGTTCAGAAACACGGGTTCACCAGGCGAGTGGCAGAACAACTTCATACGAATGGACTACTTCTACTCGGGGACTAAGGAATAGCCCCCTTCAATTATTCCTTTATGGTATTATGATTATGGCACTTAGGAAAAAAATACATTATGATGATTCCGATTACATCCAAAAATGATATGGATTACGGATGCAGTTTTACTCTACCTCTACAAATTTTCAGCAAAATCTGTATATTACATTTTGCGTTAATTTGCTGAGAGACAATGCAACGAACCAGGGCTGAAGTGGTAACTTTTCTAAATGCTTTCATCAAAATATATCAACCTGCTTTCTTTTTATCTGGAAGAGTTGTCAATTTTACATCAGACCTGCTTTTTCCATGACAATAAACAGTACTTAACCAAAAATTTAATACTGTGGGAATATATTTTTCTGGGCCTATTTTTTACACATTGGCAGCTTTACGTTTCGCGTACAAGAGACTTCAACGACATATGCATATATATATACAAATAACGCATGTGTCTGTTAACATGCCTTAGACTATACCCTTAATTGACTACACTTAATAAACATCTCGTTTTACGATGTCGCCTGAGCTTCAACTAATACTAAAGAATCTTTCATATAATTTCACGGTAGAATGCTTCTTTATACAATCGTTATATCCACGATATTTCCCAAGCAATGAAGCTGTCGGACCTATGTTGTTTTTCGGGAAAACAATTTTTATGGTGTGATATCTAGAATTGAATAATTTTTCTTTTTTTATGTTGAGATTTTTGGGAAGGGAATTCTAGCAGAAGTAATATTTATATCATATATATGAAACACATGACAAAAGTTCCTTCAAAAACCTTAGGATTAAAGTATGCGTCTTTTATTTCCTATCACCTCATTACAGATAGAGCCGTGGATTTTCAACGGGAGCAGCTAGTTTAGAGCTTATTATAGAAAAAAGGAATGTACCCTGCGTTGAGTATATTTAAAAAGCGGGTAAGAGTCATGTTTCCTTTGTTGTGCAACGATTGAGTGTATGCGAATGAAAATGTTGTTAATTGGGAAGCATTGTTAAAGGAATAAATAATCAGTATGACTGCATCTGCATGTCGATTTACTTAACAGCGCTACCTGTTGGACAGAGCTGTCACTAAAGTTTATGACTATGTTGGCTGGGACGACACGAACGAGGATGAACACATGGAAAAGTAAGTGGAAGTATCGACAAAATGTACTTCCCAGGAGTACTCCTCTGTAATATTCCTTCCTCTAGATTTAATGCTTAATATGATCTTGATTGTGAATAGCCACTGTGATGTTGGCCAACTAAATGTGTGTGTCTTTGCTTGACTTCAATTTAATTGTCTGGAAATTGATATATGTTGGTTATGATTTCCAATTTAATTGATATATTGAATATATTAATAACTTACATTAATATATTTTAGTTATGATTATATGAATAGAAAATATTAAATCTGAATTATAGACGTTATATACTTTTTTTCAGTTTTTAAATAAGCCACTTTAAAAGTATAAACAAGCGTTGCCCAGCTCCGAACTTAAATGTATTTGTGAAATATTTCAGGTACCTTCGACAGTTCATCATCTCTGCCGCGTGCACACGGGGGTATGAACCATGTACCACACAGGCTCGCAGCCTGTACCATCAGTTAATGACGAATGAAAACGTTAACCCGTAAGTTCACATATGTTTACCTATTCTCACAAGTTTCTGTTTTCGCTCTCATTTATTCAATTGTTATTATTGACATCTGTTGTACATTATGCGAATAAAACCTAAATGCAATGTAGGTATTGTGATCCCTTTAGGCATAATGGTATTTATGCATTGCATAAGTGGACCTCAAAGCATACAATCCTATATTTATAAAAAAAGGAACATGATCCGTCTCAAGTATATTACAAGACGCTGATAAACAATTCAAGTGGTTTTTTGTCAAGCATATCAGCAAAGGTATATTATCTAATACCCATGATTTTACAACTAATTGACATGTGAACACTAAATCATGTTACCGTAAAAGCCATGAATGTTGTGATCAATGTAGCATACGCGTTCTCCTCATAGAATATCCCCTAACCTGAGACCCACGGTGTACTGTGAGGCCATCAAGTCTGGAGGTAGCGCAGAGTGGGACTTCGCCTACAAGATGTACGAGAAGGAACACACAGAGTACATCGGTAATGAGAAATCGGTTTTACAAACGGCAATGACGTGCACCAGAGTGACGTGGACCTTGAGGAGGTAAGGACAACAACGTTTTCCTGTATCTGAAATTTCAAGGTTTCCAAAATTAAAACGAACCTGTTGACCTCTCGCGAAGTTGGTGACCTTTTCCTTGAAACTGTAGTTTTCATATACAGTAAAACCCCGAAATTATGACCACCAATGGAACACCACGGGATAAGTGGTCACATTTTCGGGGCGGTCGGTTATGCGAAGTCTGTTACACAGTGCAAAAGAGAACATAGACCTAAAAAGAGAGGCTGTCGTTAGGCGACGTTTTACTGTATATATGTTTACAGGACCCGTTTTTCGAGCAAAAGTTAAAGTGTAATCTTTTCACAGGTATTTTGAAAAAGTAATTGCCTGGCGCTCGACGTCACTGGTTCAGGATATCACGAGAAATCCAGTGGGGACTCCCATGGTGTGGGATTTCCTGATGTCCAGATGGAACGACTGGCCCAGTGGGTACGTTGTGTATCTGATCATCTCTGATTTGCTAATCCGTAAAAAAGGCAATTGAAGTAATCGATACCCAAACAATTTTTATGTGTTTTTTATAGTATTTTTAATCATACAGCAAATTGCAGTATAGAAATCGAGATGTTTGTTGATTTTTCAATGGAATTCTCCGGTAGAATGTATGAATATGAACTTAACTAGCGGCGGTAGGCCGACAACTTGTTTCCTTTTGTTTATATGTTCTCGTAATAAACCGTACCCTGTATTTGATATGCACATGCTTTGCGATAAATGAATAATTATATATGATATATATCTTTATATATATATATATGTATATATATATATATATATATATATATAAATATATATTCCTATTACCTTCAGACTCAGCAAATCGTCCATCCTGACCAGCTTGACGTCCACATATTCCACAAAATATGAACTCGAAAAGGTAATAACTTTAATTATAACCTCATCAAACAGAAAATCACAAAGGTCATAAATATGTATCACAATATAGTAAATGTCTGTTAAATACGTTTTAGCTTATATTTGTCAAATGTAGAGTTTGATCAGTTAGAGAATTTGTCTGCAGTTCGACACATTCACGAAGACGTATCCGGATGATGCCATGCAAGGCACTTATTCAAGCATCCGGGCCACTATCCAGAATAACATCCGGTGGATGGAGACCAACGAGGTGCCGCTCCGGAACTGGTTTATATCAGTGAATAACAAACAAAGAAGCATCTCTCGCCCTCTCTTGGACGTAAGCATGTCGATACCGGAACCGGAAGGAGAGTTGTTTCTGCTGTAAACGACCATTTGACCAAACGCTTATGTCAAAATGAAAGAGATTGAAACATTATAACATAATTGTGCCATCTTTGGCTTTGAGGGAAAATCAATCAAAGTAGTAAAGGCGAAACAATAAATAAATATAAGAAAATAATTGTTAAACTCTGTAAAGCAATTTTAAACATAATGCAAGAAAATAGACTGTTCTGTATAAATACATTGTTCATAAAATGTGTCACACAGACAATAAAATATATAAAAATATTATATATATACACACATATGTGCATGTATGTGTATATGTATATATGATATATATTTAAAATAAAAGTCCCAACTTTGATTCCCCCACCCCTTGAGGATTAATTGTCGCTATGGTTTTGTTTTACAAAACCGGCATCGAAGCACATGTGGATAGCATTTAGCGGCAGAGAAATTTTACGCAATGCACATGATTAATAAGGTACATAACATTGAATAATAATTGGTATTATTCCGTTAAGAAGGTACGTTTGAATATGAAATTAAATTCCCGATGTACTGGATTGGCTATTTTATTCTGCTTACCTGAACATTATTCAAATGGGTTCAAACAATTAATCCTAAAGCTTATCAATTGAATTTGCTTTTTTTGGCATTTGCTTGCTATCTTTTGGATATCTTCCGACTTGATGTTGTATGAGCAATATTATAAGAATAACGCTTAACACAAACGCTAAGTATTTTGTATTTCTCAATTCTGTGTTTTAGTACTACATCCAGGTATGGAAGTATGGCTTTTCGGTTGCGTTTATTTCTGAATGCTTTATTATTGTAGGTGTCTTTATTGTCTGATATTGATGAGGACCATATGATAGTCTTGGTATAGCATACTTAAGCTATTTAAGGCTGTGTATGGAGCATCATATTCAGTATTCTATTTAGAATTTACAATCTATCTGATCAATTTTTAGAGGGAGCGTCTGCTCTAACGTTAGTCGACCACATCATATACCTATATGCATATGCGCACCTGCGTTTCAGCCCATCGTGCTTTTCAACCTCTAGCCGGTCGACCACTTTTTAACAAATATGAAATCCTCGAAAAATGTCCTTTAAATTAATATCTCTTCCGTTAGTTGGCAAAATATTAAGGGAGATGATAAATTTACGAAACATTATTATCCTAAATTATATGTTTACTAACTATGGATATTGAATAAACACTGTATAACAAGAGAACCGTGGAAAGATGCTAATTATCCGAATTATAAACACACTAATTTCTAGAGGACTTTGCTAGAAAAATTACAATTGAACATTATGTAAGCAGTCGGAACAGCAGAAGGCGAATACTTGGTCATGGTCATTTTGAGAGGTTATTCCACCCTCCTGAAACAAACTCGTTTTTCTTGACTTGGTCGTTTTCTCATTGTGAATAATTAATAGTGTTGCACCAGCAACTACAAACATGTTTTAATGATATTATCATCCATATAATACCGATTTTAACGAGAATGAGTTTGCTTTTGATACACAAAAAAAACCCCCACAAATATGTTTCTCCTCCTAACCCAGAGATTGGAGGAAAACAATACGGACTACATCAGAAGTTTGGTTTCTGGAAAGTTGAGCTTGAAGACGATGATCAAAGTCACCAGTTTTCTAACTCATCTGAGTTTTGGTAGAAACAATTCATATATAATCTTTTAAAAATATATAAAGTGGTTTAAATTATAATGTTCACAAACAGTGTTTATTTCTGCTGATTTCACCTTGGAGATGACGATCAAGGTCACCAGTTTTCGAACACGAAAATACTCAATATTAAAAGATTGTTACTGATGGAAATATTCCCTAAAGTCGCATTTACAGCCGAACACCGTCTTGATTTTACAATCGGGAGAGGGGTGAGCTCCAGACCCATTTTCAAAATCCGTCAGATCTGTGTCAAATTCTAAATGTGGTCACAGCCCAGCCGAGTAAGAAAACTATTTCTAATCTGACACACAGCGACCTTTAACATCAAGATGGTCAGGAAACTGGGTTACACCTCACTGTCTAATATCGAGCCACTGTACACCGAGCAAAGGCAGGTCTACTTGAGCGCGCACGCGCACTCACATACGCGTAGAAGAGGTACCTTGCTTTCACACTATACTTTCGAAGACTAACAGTTCTGCTAGAGTTAGCAAGAAGAGCTATTCAGATCTGTAACACTAAGGGTACGCATGTTTCCTCGTACACTTTTTTTAAAGAAACAGACTGGCTAGACGTGAGAACGATGCATTGACTTTGCGCATAACTTGCAAGGACAACCTGCGAGGACATTCAGTTTATGCCATGTCTTCGTGTCATAGAGAGGACCTACTAATCAGCATATCAAGCACACTTTGTTTAAACATATTTATTTATAGCAGGATTACAAAAGTAGCCAATCAGGCTAATGTTCATGCCCCCTGTAGATATTATATGTATAAACATAACATTATGTAAGACATCAACGGTACTAGTTAAAGTACATAAAGTATGTGAAGATATGTTTACATTAATGTTGCAATTCATAATCTTCACCTAAATGAAACAAGACACAAGCGATACAGTTAGAAAGAAATCAATGAATAATGTCACAATATAATGATTCAATATGCTCTCTCGATACAACATGGACAAAGCAAAATAAAACCAACCAAACAAACGATAAACATATGTTTATATATATTTACTCTGGATGGAAAGATTAATTATTTTCATCAAGTAAATCGTATTGTATCAATTATAAACTTTAGAACCAAGCTGCTCACAGTTTTACTTGACAGTTCAGAGGGTATACCTATCATGAAGATAAGAAAATCTATTAGTTTTTTGTTTTTGTTTCATGTTTACTCCTGGAACCCATGGTAATATAAGGTTCTAATTCTAAGCTATGACGATCTAAATAAGATCTGATACCGATAAACAAGTTGGATAACCAGTTTAAACATATTATCGAGCACCTGGCTGGCACACACACACTTTTCCTACCATCTAGCAAAGCTGTCTAATATGGAGCTCTAATTATTTATCTGAAAATTAAACCACTAGTGATTGTAAAGTGTTGCTCATTAACTCGGTAATTTATGAACAGGGAACTTTGCAGAAAGACGGATTATTGTAAACATAAACGCTTTGGTATCCTATTTTAAAAAAAATGCAAATCCCCTTCCAGACAGAATATCCCCTAACTTGAAGCCCACGGTTTATTGTGAAGGGATCAAAGCCGGGGGTTGCGCGGAGTGGAACTTCGCCTAGAACATGTACATGAAGAAATATGATTGATTTATAGCGGATAAGAAAACCGTCCTTCAAACCGCCAAAATTCCTTTAAAACACCCTTAAAGCCCCTTGAAATACTTAACTAAAACTAATTGCGTATTTCTGCCTTTAACTACAGAACCAAAAAAAAAAAAGATAGGAACCGTGGTGTTTCTTAAAATCAGTCATATGCTGTACGTATTAATACCTTTAGAGTGCGTTACGGAATGTACAATTTACCTGTGTCAGCCAGTGTACCTTGAATCCCGCACCTCCTTTGTTACTGGTGTCTCTTTTGTTGTACGCAGGAGTATTACATGTGTCTGTTGACATTCTGATTCGTGAAGCGCAGGCGTGGTTCGTTGCTATGGGAACCTCGCTTGTTGGTGAGAATGAGAAAGACTTGAAAAAGAAAAAGAAAGTGAGTTAAAACGACTGTTAGAAAGATTTAAATTAGAACATGGCCTACATGCTGCCCGAACTCACAGTTTTGATGTTACTGAACACATTAGACTTGTCCCACCTTTTCAAGAAAAAGAGGTTGAAAAATATTTCTTTCACTGAGAAGGTAACTGAAAATTTAAAAAGGAAAATTGGACTATGCTATTACAAAGTGAATTCACTGGCAAGTCAAGAGAAATTTATACAGAGCTTTCAGTAGAAGCCGCTGCTGACTATGAACAGGTTAAACGGTTAATCCTAAAACGTAATGAGTTATTTCCGGAGGCTTACCGCCTGACAGTCAGAAATTGTGAAAAGCGTAAAGGACAGACCAATGTAGATTTTGCTAGCACGAAAGAGCACTTGTTTGATTGCTGGTGTAGTTCCAAAAATGTAATGACAATTATGACAATTTGCTCCAGTTGATTTTGCTTGAAGAATTTAAGCGCTGCATTAACGCAGATGTTAAAACTTTTCTTGATGAGAAAAGTCCTGAAACACTTGACATTGCTGCTCGAATAGCCGATGATTATTCATTCACACATAAAATGTCCTTTACTAGCAAATCAAACCAGTCATTAACAAACAAGAATGTAAATCAGTATGTTTAAGAAGTTTAAGGTGCAGTCAATCAGTACTTGTAGTCCTAATAGTTCAACAAAGTCCATTGCTACACCTCAGTCCACGTCCACTGTGTCCGAGTCCAACGAAGACCAGTCAATTTAAAAGAAAATCTTTAATTACTGCAAGAAGGTCATCTAAAATCTGACTCCTGATAACTTGCAAATAAACCAAAGGGCAAACCTTCTGGTTTTGTTTCAAAATCTATGCATAGCATAGTACAAGAGCCAAGCTCTTTTCATGTAAATAAAGGGTACAACTCCGTTCTTTACTATAAAAAAGAGTTTGATGCTACGGAGGCCAACGTGCCGTCTGACTCCAGAGAAGAATCGGTAGCTTGCGGGATAAAAACTTCATTTAATTCCTGCGAGGAATTTAATAAGGCTAGGTCCTTTCAAGACTCCTCCGAGGAGGATCCTTTGAATAAGGCTAAGTCATTTTATGACTCTTGCGAGAGAATTTCAAATAAGGCTAAGTCCTCTTATGAAAAACAGAAGTTTCTGCTAAGGAGAATTCCTCTGTTGACTCCCATCAGGAATTTAATTGTTATAAGGATGTAGATTCATTTTGTGACTCTGAAAAAGAGTTTATGACTAACACTGTAAGTGTCAGTTCTTTGTTTGAGGAAATTGAGGTAATAGATTCCTCTCCTGACTCCGAAATGGAGTTATTTGAGCCATTCATACATGATGGTTTATTATCACTTTCATTTTTTTTTTTTTCAGATTCTATCCCTATAAGAATTTTGAGGGACACTGGTTCAGGCCAAACTCTCATGTTAGCAAACACTTTGCAATTTTCTAATAGGTCTTTAACTGGTGCACATGCACTTGTTAATGGTGTGTTTTCGGACAAGCACGCTTCAGTTCCGCTTCAGAGTGTACATTCACAGTCAGATTTGATTTCTGGGAATATTACTGTGGGCATAAGATCTACTTTTCCCTGTAAGGGAATTCAGTTGCTACTGGGCAATGCTGTTGCAGGTGAAAACGTGTACCCTGTACCATAAGTGACCGTAAAGTAGTCACTTGGTCAGGACACACTGATCCAAAAATCAGGAAAGTCCTGGTTTGTATCCTTCATGTGCTGTAACTAGATCAATGGCCAAGAAAAACACATATGAGGATAATGGTCCAGATAATAACACTCTAGGAGACACTACTGACTCATCTTACGCCCCGCCCATACAGGATGCAGCAATTTCAATGTCACAACCTCTCGCGGAAAAGCATAAGGACACTGATATTTGATGTTTGTTTCCCGGGGCAGATGAACTATCACAGAACCCAGTTTGTTTCTAAGTTAAACATGGAGCGCTCATGCGTAAATGACGACCACCTGATGTATGCGCTGGTGATTATTGGACCATCAAACATCAAATAGTGCCGAAAAGCTATCGCATTGAAATTCTAAGCATGGTACATGAGACTCCTTTGTCTAGCCGTTTAAGTATAAATAAAACTTATCAGAAAGTTAGTGCACACTTCTATTGGCCTATTCTAAGGACAGATGTTGTACAATTCTGTTGGTCATGCCACACATGCCAGATGATAGGCGAGCCAAATCAGAATCCTCCTAAAGCCCCTCTTATGCCTATTCCTGCTTTCGAGGAACCATTTAGTAGGATTATTATTGATTGTTTTGGACCACTTCAAAAAACAAAATCAGGACATGAATACTCGCTGACAATTATGTGCGCATCTATCTCGTTCCCTGGGGCAATAACATTGCGCAAAAAATTAGCTGCCAAAAGTGTTGTCAAGGCTCTGACAAAGTTCTTTTTTACAACTTTTCGATTATCAAAATCCGTCCAGTCCGACTAAGGGTCTAATTTTATGTCTGGTTTATTCCAGCAAGTTATGCTTGAGCTAGGTATAAAACAGTACAGCTCTTCACCATATCATTCTTAAAGTCAGGACGCCCTCGAGCGTTTTCACCAGACATTAAAAAACATGATTAGGACCTATTGTTATGACACACAGAAAGACTGGGTTAAAGGAATCCATCAATTGCTGTTTGCTGTTGGAGAATCCTTTCAAGAGTCCTTGGGCTTCAGTCCCTTTAAACTAATTCTTTGACACTCAGTTCGCTGTCCATTAGAACTGCTTAAAGAAAAACTCTTGTGTGAAAATCCTGATTCTCTTATTTTATTGCAGTATGTCACAGACTTACGCACTAAACCACACAATGCTTGTGAGATTGCAAAGTCTCATCTAAAATCTGCAATAAGTAAAATGAAAACAAAGTATGGCAAGCACAAAGTAAGTAGGACGTTTGAGCCTGGTGAAAATATCCTCTGGAAGCTAGGTAATTTGGTCCTTCCATTGTTGACAAGAAAGTCAGTAATTTAAATTACATACTGTTAACTCCAGATAGGCGTAAGATATAATAACTGTTCCATGTTAACATGTTGAAACCATATTATGACAGAAACAGCACATCAGATGTTTTACATTATGCTACTGCTGTTAATTGTGTAAAAACTGACCCTGACCCAGTTAAAGTAGATGCTGATTGTAAGTATGATGTAAACATTCCGTGTGGAACAGTACCACTAAAAAACTAAGACGTGCTTAACAACCTGGATGCTAAACTGTCACACCTTACCGCACAACAACAAGAAGACCTCATGAACCTTCTTCAGAAGTATAAACATTTTTTTAAGTGACATTCCAACGCGAACTAACATGTTGTGCCATGACGTCGATGTTGCCGAGGCAAACGCAGTCAAGCAGATCCTTATAGATTGAACCCAGAAAAGCAAAAGTATCTACAAGATGAGGTTCAATATTTGTTGGATAATGATTTGTTCAACCTAGTAACAGTAACTGAATGTCACCTTGTACTCTTTTGCCCAAACCTGATGGAAATTACCGTATGTGCAGAGATTATCGAAAACTGAAATCTGTAACCAAGACTGACACGTTCCCGATTCCGAGGATCGATGATTGTATTGTCGTAAAGTCGGTAGCTCAAGATATGTCTCCAAGCTAACATGATTCTGGCAATTTCCGTTGACAGAATGAGCGAAAAAAGTGCCCGCATGTGTGACGCCGCTAGGACTGTACTAGTATAAAGTTATGCCCTTTGGCATGAAGAATTCGCTAGCCACGTTCCAGCGCCTCATCCATATGGTTGTCAAGGACATTCAGGGCTGGACGCATATATTGATGACCTCATTGTGTACAGCGACACCTGGGGGAAACATCTGGAAATTCTTCGCGACCTCTTCGAAAGACTCAGCGAAGCACGTCTGACAATCAACTTAGTAAAAGTTTTGTCATGCACAAGTAACAGTTTAGGTCATATTGTACAACAGGGTCAATTAAACCTGTTGATGCTTAAATAAGTGCTATTTCTGCATTTCCTAGATCAGAAAATAAAAAAAAGAAAATAATGCGTTTCTTGGTATGGTTTGATACTACAGAAAGTTTTGTCCATTTTTTTTCTGCTGTAGCTGAACCTTTAACTAATTTGATAAAAAAGAAATAAAAATTTGTATGGAATGTTCAGTGTGAAAATTCATTTTACACAATTTGAAAGCAATTCTACAAAGTTCACCAGTTTTAGCAGCTCCAGACTTTTCTGTACCCTTGAAGTTAGTTGTAGATGCTAGTGATACTGCTGCTGGTGTTGTGTTATTACAAGAAAGCAGTGATGGCATAGATCATCCAATTTGTTATTTTTTCAAGAAACCTTAATGCAAACCAGACAAACTACTACACTATTGAAAAGTAATGTTTGGCTTTGATTTAGCATTGCAGCATTTTGAAGTTTATGTTATGCATCAGTCAAGCCTATCATTGTCTTCAGTGATCGCAATCCCCTCACGTTTATGAACAAGTTAAAGTGTAAAAATCAAAGATTGTTTAGATGGAATTTGTTTTTACAGGATTATAATCTTGAAATCAGGCACATTAAAGGGAAAGACAATGTACTTGCTGATTGCTTATCGAGATTTTATGAAATGTTGTAAACGAGATGTTTATGTAATAATTAATAATTAATAATTAAGATGGTTTTGAAATGTTGTAAAAAGAAAGATTTTAGAGAAAACTAGTGTTAAAGATGTCTGTTTGGTTGTACGCAGGAGTGTTACATGTGTCTGTTGACTTTCTGATTCGTGTAGCGCAGGCGTGGTTCTTTGCTATGGGAACCTCGCTTGTTAGGCCCTGGCTCTCGTGTCGGGCCTGAAGCGTAGAGACACAGCATTCTTTGTTCTAGATGTTTCGGGTCCGTTCATGTGCTTGTGTATTGTCCTTGGGAATTTTCCATTTCTAGGATTTCGGATGAGAAGCTATAAATTAGGCGCTGTGTTCAGAGCCGGAAGAAAGGAAAATACCAGCGGCGTTAGAGTGTTACTTTCTCAACAGTTTTGGGACCTTTTCCGTTAATGGCAGTGGTGTCAGATATTCAACGGATTTTATTCAGATTTAATACCGACTGTTTCTAGTTTGCCTTTGTATTATTACTATTTACGTAGATTATTTATGTTAAAGGGATCTTGTTGAGCTGTGACAATTGTGGTATCCCAAAATCAAAATCAGGATCAGGACACTCTGGTACTGTACATTTTTATTAATATACTGTGTAATTGTATTGATTTAGTGAATTTTTTTATGTTGTGATTTTTTAAAAATAATTTTAATTATTTGTTAACAAAAAAACACTGACTTCTTTATTCATTCCCCTTGACATTTCACGCTGCTTAGTGTTATAGAATCTGATTTTTTTTAATTCCCGCACAAAACTTGTGCTGATCATGATGCTACGTTCCGCAGCACATTGTTTGAACCAAAGCCGAAACCACACGTCCATATCTATGGTCATTCCGACTGTTATTTCTCCTTACTGTATCAGCGCTGGCCCTTTCAATTTAACCAAAATCATAAGTTAATGTATAAAAATTTTATGATTACAACATATTGTTACCGATACCAAATAATGTATGTATATATTATATATATATATATATATATATATATATATATATATGTGTATGTATGTAAGTGTGTAATATGATTTTCCGAAATAATTTTAGATTTAATTAATTTGATGGATATAATTTGCTGAGTCACAAAAGATTAAAAGAATCATCAAAGCTGTTCCAGATCGATGAATCGCAATTGGTGGCGACACCTTATACAGGAATATAATAATAATGAAAACAAAAACTGGCGAATCTTGAGACAAGAAAGGTTAAATGCGCGAGTCGGTCAGGATTAGGAAGTGAATAATGTATCATCGTGCGTTCTTTCTATCACACTGGTACCTGAACATGGCCGTGGAGTGACAGTTGACTTGGATAGTTCAGCAGATTGCGAGGAACCCAGTAGGATCCCCCGTTATGTTGGATTTGCTGATGTCCAAGTGGAACAACTGGCCTGATGGGTGAGCCGACTGTGAAGCCGTATATTATTAATTCCATCCAGGGAAGAACACCTACTGTCATCCAGTGAAAATCATTGTCCTTTTTGTCATCTTATTCAAGGGGCACGCCAAGGTCATATCGCGTACTGTTTTTGACATCTTTAAAGCCTCATGGTATTTGAATTGTTTAACGTAAATAATATTATATTTTTTGTATCTACACAAATAAAATATAATTCTAGTTCATTGTGTTTTATAATACAGAACTGATTAATATTATTCGCTTGCCATATGATAATCTATTTCTTTGACACAGGTTGAGTAAAACAAGTATTCTGACGACATTAACCTCCACGTATTCAACAAGATATGATCGTGAGAAGGTGAATAACATCTATCCTTCATTAACAGGAAGACGTCATTTGCACATTATTCAAATGACAAAATATGTGTACTCTTTTCAAGGGGAAAATTGAATGTTTCTCATGTTATTAACTGTCGAATTTAATAATAATAATAATAATATATAGTATTTATATAGCGCCAATTCTCCTATGGTCGGACTCACAGCGCAATTCACACACAAACATACCCACATACAATTTCATGGAAAACTACTCCCTGTGCCTGACCCAGAAAAAAATGATGTATATTAATTACCAAAAGCTTGCCGAAAGAGATACGTTTTTAAATTAGTTTCAAATGATACAAGAGTTGGAGATTTTCTAAGTGTAAAGGGAAGTGAATTCCCCATTTTTGGGGCTAAGAAACGGAAGGAAAGTTCACCGATTTTCATATTACACTTTGGTACTTTAAGAACATTTCCGCCAGCCGAGCGCAGCGTACGCAAAGACGATAGGTTATATTTTTTCAGTCAAATATGATGGAAGTGAGTCATCAAAACGGCAGTAAACAAAAACAGCAATTTTGTATTGTATGCAGTACTTGACGGGAAGCCAATGGAGCTGTTTGAGCAGCGGGGTGACGTGGTAGGTCTTACGCTTCTAAAGAATGAGACGCGCAGCATTATTCTGGACCATCTGTAGCCGAGATACTTGCTCTGCAGGTAGCCCAGCAAGAACTGAATTACAGTAATACAGGCGAGATATTACTGTGGCGCAAATGAGCCGACAGCACGCATTAATAGAGAGGAAACGCCGGATTGAAGCTATACGGCGGAGCTCGAGAAAGGCCTGTTTATCTAATTTCGTTTAGTCTATAACTGTTTTATTTTCATACAACCAATATACAAATACGTGTTACGGACGTGACAAGATTGATATACGTAGTGTACAATTCAAATTCTCGGTAAACCAAGATATCTTTTTAAATATAATAAAAATCACATATTATATGAGTCAATGTGACATTTTTCACTGTTTGATGCGTTTTAGAGGATGTTTCCGGATGTAGTCATGCGGACCACCTATTCCAGCATTCGGACCACTATCCAGAATAACATTCGCTGGATGGAGGCCAACGAGGTGCCGCTCCAGAACTGGTTCAAATCAGTCAACAAAGCTTGCGTCGCATATCCAAAACGGAGCCAGTCCGACTTTTCTGCGAGCTGAAAATGGCATTTTCGGCAGGAATACGGTCGGTGTTTGCTCGATCACTGAGGATTCCGCCACGATTTTTAGGGGTCGGCTGACGATAGCAGTGCACCGAAACTTGTTCTTAAATTACGATTTTCTAATGGCAATTTTAAAGGTCGCAGAGCTCGTAGACTGGTCACCCGTAGATCGCTCGGGCAACGGCCATCATGCGATCGATGTTCGGGCAGCAATTCAACGATTTTAGACGCATTTTTGCTTGATAATTCGGACGGAGGTCGACAAAGCTACGCGGCCTCCGCACGGGCTCCCTACGGTACTCGAACGACCCCCTCTCGTATCCCGCCCGACTTGTACAAAGTCGAACGTACTGCGAACACGCTTCGTGCTGGTGTCGGGCCGCCGTCCCGCGATTACTTTGGCCCCTGGCTAGCTTGCCCCTTTTACTTAGTAGCTGTGCAGTGCTCTTCACTCTGTCAGACTTCAGTCTAATGATGTGACAAACATTTACATGCCATATGTATACTTGAGGCGCGGACGTCGGACGACTACAGACAGGACGTTGCCCGGGTGTCTGGAGGGCATCGACAGACCGAATGACCATCGACTGCAACTCGGACGGCGCCTGCCATAATGCCGGGCGGCCTTCGCCGATTTTTGATCACTATTATTCAATGGGCACCGTCCGGTTCCCTTCCGATATGTGACAGGTTAGATTTTAAGCGTAAAATAAGCTCGACTTCCTGGCGAGCTTGAGATTCGGTGATTTTCTGGCGATCCACAAATTCGGCCGCAGGCTTAGCAAACAGGAGAGGACAGACATGGACACTAAGCGCCGTCTGGCGGACTTCAGGATCCATGTTCAGGAATCAGCTGCTTATTTTGCGCGTCATTAATGTCCCGTTTAATACTTTGGAATAAGCATGGACAGCTATGATAAGTTTTGTCGGCTGCGTTGACATAACTTATGTATAGAGATCAAATTTTACCAAGGTAAACTATGATGTTATAGTAGTTTTTAATAAGCTGATTGATCATACAAGATCAATGCTTATCTAAAAATTATTTTTATAGATTCAAACTAACTTTGCAATATGTCGCGAATCAGATCTGTTAGGATGGACATTTAATCGGTAGGATATGTTTTGTGAAATCCATTATTTATAAAATTAATTGCATGCAAAAAGAATATATTATATAATTGGAGTGGCATTTCGTGGGCCATCATCTATTCTATAAGTAATCAGATATGCTAGATTAATATATGTATTTTGATGTTTGTACAGAAATAAAAACAAAAAAAAGGCTATTCCGTGGAATAAAAGAGGAAATGTAAATAGCAGGATTATTCATTTTTGTTGGCATCCTCTGACTCCGTATACATTTGGAATTACAGACTGATTGGGAGCAGCAGACCTTGAATGACAGACTCTCTTACAGCTAATGCAGATAAATGCTGTTACAGGCTGTGTTCATGCCTTTAACCCCCCCCCCCCCCCTCCCCCCCCCCCCCCCCGATTTCCTCGAAGCGGTCTTAACCTGCTGCCTCAAGACGCCGTAGCTCCCAAGGCTTCTGGTTGGTTTAACGGCCTGCAGTTCTATTGTGTAGATATTGAAGTCAGTTCTTTATACAGTATGTGCTTGGGGATATGACCTAGGATTCGGTGTGGGCTTTGAATGCCTTTCTGTGGCAAGAGAGCCCTGTCTGGGAATTTTTCTTGTCAAGTGATTTTCAAGACTCTTCGCATTGATGAAAGACACTGAGTTTGTGCTCAGGCGGGCTAATTATGATCCAGTCGGCCAGTCGTAAACATGGCTTCTGTCATAAGCAAGGGATAATGCATGGCTGATTTATGAATCAACTCTTGGTAGAAGTTATCAGGCCAGTAAGGCCACTATTTAATAAGCCAAAGAAAAGGACCCTTAAACATTTTGTAAGGCTCATGAAACACCTGAGGTTAATCTCTTTATCTTATTTATGTCCTGGAGTGGGCCAAAGGTGCAGTGAAAAAGTCAAAATTTATGTAGGAGGTCTTACCTCCATGACAGGTTAGGATGAAAGTCTGATAAGTTTTTATGACGAAACTAGTACCAACTTGATGAAAAAGGATCGACTTATTCAGTTACTGTTTACTCTGGTTTTAGAGTCCCTGTTAACTATTCTGATACGCAGTTGAATTGAAGGTACCATATATCACAATAAACTAACAAGTTCAGACACTTGAGTTGTTATGTAAACTGGAATTTGGCTAGGTAGTGAAACACTTCGGATATATTGGCATTTGTTACTGTGGAAAACTGTGCTAGCGGACAGAACGTCTGAGCTGCACCAGCTGTTGTTATGGAGAACAGTCATTCCACCTCTGGCAGTACTGCTGCCTTTCACCTGAGCGATGGATACTCTAATGAAGATAAAAAGCAGACCGGTTGTTTTCTTAGTGTCGGACGGTTAGTTTTGCTGGTTCTTGTCGTTGTGGTGGCCCTGGTCACCGTGGGGCTCGGTGTTCACTTCGGGAGGCCTGGATGCCAAACGTGCGAGGTTCCTCCGACACCAAGCGCCGCTGAACAATGGGAGGAGTGTAAAAGGATGGCAGCCGACAGGGGAGAGTGTGGGTAAAATCTTCATGTGTATCCGTTGTTAATTGATATATGTTAGGCATTTGGAGATCTACGGATGCGAGGCAATTTTGTTCCTGAATTGGTTATGTTTATGTAGTTCATCGTATCAGTACCGATCGAACCGGTCGAAAACAAGGACTGGCACACCTGTCTCTATGAGCCTTAAAACACTTAAGAGTATTACCTTTCCAGGCTTTTTAACAAATTTATGATCACGTCTTTCCGGATAAAGAATCGTAGATTTTAAGTTTTGTACATTCTTTTGATAATGTTTAAGGGATCAGCGTTTGATTGGCTTACAGTTGAGGACAGTAATGGGGTCTTTGGTTACAATTTACAGTTTGATCTAAATTTCTGAACTGATATAATGTAATTTCCGTTTGTATATAAATGCGCCATTTGCTTGGCCTTTTCAATGTACAACACAAGTCGACCGTATAATTGCTAAACATCTTAACCTGTTGTAAAATACAGTCCATTCTGAGGTTTTAGAGTAATCAATTTGTCAGGTATTTAACTTCTACGACTGACAAATAAATAATTTCCATATCGGCTATCACCAAATGTTACATGCCTACAGGAACACTTTCAGGCTATGTAATGTGATATCTATCGCTTTCTCAAGGTGTTATAGTTCGCATTAACAGCGAGATTTCTTTGGAATTTTAATCGTTTTGATATTTTTATGCATTGTCTACTGGTTGTCATGAATGATATGCATGAACTTAAAGTCGGAATCATCAGTGAGGTCTTTATTAAATGCACAGAATGATCAAGATACTTTAACTGACATCATGCGATTTCGTACTATTCTTTTTTTTTAATATTAAAATATATATATTTCCCGTTTATGTTGCCTTTTCAATAAAACAAATAGGCCGGTTTCAATGCAAAACATGAATAGTATTCACATATCCATTCTCAGGTATAATAATGAGTTCTCACCCGGTGCTTAAGATGGAGAATTAGAAATAATGTCCTACAATATGTATCGCGATAACAGTGTATTTGTATTTATGAATTTACAGCCGGATTCTTTTATGATTCTGTTTTTAAAGGTTTGTGCAATGCGACCACAACACCGCCTACCAGAGTAACAGGGCTTCGTTTAAATAAGACATTGATACCAGAACATTACAACGTGGAGCTGAAACCAGACATCTACCTTCCCGAGCCGGGGCTTAAGATCCCTGGAAAAGTTCAAATATGGATGACGTGTCGAGAAGCTACAAAGCTTCTGGTTTTACATATGTCACATATAGTAATATTTGGAGACACCATACAGTTCCGGGAGGGGGGACCGGACGGTGAGGTGATACCTTACTCAGACTGGGAGGAGGATAAGGACCGTGAATTCTTCAAGCTACCACTGAAAAGGAGTCTGAATGCTGGAGGGCAGTATTACTTCAGTGTAGACTTCCAAGCCACATTAAACCATCCTGACTTCTCAGGGTTTTACGTCAGTAAATATCAGCAAGACAATGAGACAAGGTGAGAAAACTTTCTTGTGTGATTTATGTTAATAGTCTGCCCTTATGAGCAAAATATAATTTTGTACAAAAAAATCTCAAAGGATGCAATCTTTGCAGTTGCGTATGTCTGTCTGTTTGTAACGATGTGTTTATGTGTGTTTGTCCCCACTCTGCTGGCCACAATTTTGTAGCAAACAATTTGAAACTCACAGGCTTGATTAAATCAAAAGGTCCTGGAAGACTTTTGCTTTTGCTACATATTGGTCAAAGGTCTAGGTCATCAAACACGTCAACATTTTATTTTCGAAATATCTTTGTTCATAATTGTTGTATCTTCTATAGCTATTTTTGTTCCTCTAGACTGTCTCCATGCGATTGTATGGTCAAATATCATCTATGATTGGACAGTATGTCAGTGTGTTTGTCTGTTTTTCAGTTGTCCTCAATTTAGCCCGCTTGCTGGTTTTGGTCTTACACTAAAAGCTTAAAAACTTTTTTTTTATTTTCGGAAAATAGCCGTTAGGATGAGCTGTATTCCCAACACTACAACATATCGTTTTTTTGGCCATATTACAAAACTATTGTCCCTAGCTACAAAAACAATACCTCTATAACCTCTATTTTTTTTTGCTCAAAGGATGGTCTAGTCAATTGTCATCTCGGATGTGTTAGTGTGTCAGTATGTCTGTCTGTTTTTCAGTTGTCCTAAATTTCGCCTGTTTGCAGGTTCTTGTGTCTTACATATACCATTTTACAGGCCAAAGTTTTGCAGGAACCTTAGGAAACCGATATATCTTGTGCCTTGCATTAATGTTTAATTTTTTCCTGGGGGCGCTGCGGTAGAAACACTATAAAATATTACTTTTTTATCATATCTCCAAAACTATAAGCCTAAGCTACATTAATTATAGCTCAATATGTTCCTCTATTCTTTCCCGAGTTGATGGTCTGGTCAATTGTCATCTCGGATCTCTCACTGTGCCAGTCTTTTTGTCAGTTGTCGTCAAATTCCCCAGCCTGCTTGTTTTTTTTTCTTCTAGTATATGGCTTTTTTATCAGGTCATATTTTATAAACAATCAGTCTGAATCTTACGATGGACAAATTTCTTTGTCTTGTCTCAGGAAAACCCCGTGTTAACCCTGACTCACATTTTTTTCCCTTGGACATAATTCATATTTTCCTTGCACGCACGCATCACGCAGCAAAGTTGACCCGGATCTTCCGTGTCTATATGATCCAGAATGATGAAGGAGGCAGGCAGTGTCTACAGTTGTTTTATAGTTTAATTATTTTTCGCCAGAATCCCGGAGAGACTAAGGTTTTATTTTATCTATGATTGCTCAGGCATTTTGTTCGTAATGGTCCATGGAACGGTCAATTATGTAACTGCCATTTAGAGTGATAGGCCTGGAGGAAATGTTGATTCCTTGTATGACAGAGATAAATATTTGTCCTCGACAGAGGTCATGTACAAATACTTTGTCTCAGAACAAAATGGTCAATGTCTGGCTAATATCAAGCTTCGTTTTCATCAGACTTTAATTTAACTTAACAAAGGAATGTCGAAATAGTTTTAAAAAACTATTAGAAAACGTTCACAACTTTATACGCTGCTCAATTATGATTCTAATTACCTCACCCAAAAAGGTGACAATATTAACCATGAAAACATAACTCCCATGCCTTTTTCCATTTATTTTTTAAGTTGGAAAACTACCTGTACTAAAATACTGACAGTATTAAAAGCACATTGTCTACAATCGTAAATTGTCACAATTAAACCTAATGACTGATCTACCCCTAGGTCTCAAGAACATAAATATCGACGTTTGGATGCCAAAATCTAGCTATGACCATAAACGATATAGTCAGCGGCGGATCCAGAGAGGGGTCTAGAGACTCCGGACATCCCCAACTCCCTTTCAGCCGAAACAACCGTTCGAAAGGGTTTCAGGCAATTTTTCGGCCGGGACCCTTTTTTTTCGGACCTGTGGATCTTTTTGAGATTTTATTAAAAGTCATTTCCTAAATCCTGGAACCGCCCCTGTACAGATCCTTCGAGGTTTAGAAACTTCTTTTTTTTCTGACAGATACCTCGCAGTGACACAGTTCCAGCGCTCCGACGCCAGGAAAGCCTTCCCATGTTTTGACGAACCGACCTTCAAGTCGACCTTCAACATTACCCTGGTCAGGAAACCTGGATACACCTCACTGTCCAACATGAACCTGTTGTACACCGAGCAATGGCACGTCTTATTGCACACACATACACACCCACAACCACACAGCGACCTTCAACAACACGCTTGGTCAGAGAGCCCGGCTACACCTCGTTATCACTCATGAACCTCTGGCATACGGAAACAAAGCTGGTCTATCTGCATGTACACACGAACACACACATCTACTTACACAGCGATAGTCACATCAAACTTGTCAGGAAATCTTGGTTCACCTCACTTTCCAATATGAACCAGTTGAATACGGAATCGAGGTGTGTTAAACAAAAAGATTATAAACCAAATTATTTCCCTTTATCATGATTATAATGTTTATTATTCTTTAAAAATTGTGGAAGGAATATTTAGCCAGTGACTATTCCAGTGTGGAGTAAAATTCGAATCAAAACCTTTGATATATGCGGGGAAAAAATAATAAAATTAATTTAATTTAACAGTGTTAATTATACTTTGGAAGTACGTAATACACTCTGAGAAGTGTACCTGTAAATCTTTGTTGGGGTGTAGTATGTATGATCTGTCTAGAGGAGTTTGCAATGTAAGTACATCCACACTCACCTAAACACTGTTCCGTCAATTTAAAGATCTAGGTATCCTACATTGTTTTCCTCTGTATGTTGCCTATTCCTGTTCATGCTGACGATATACCACGGACGCGGAGTCTGCTTTTTAGGTGATATATGGTTTCGAGTGGAAGAAGCTTAACTTATCTAATGAACTTTAATCTTTATGGTGATAAGATGCAGTAGCAACTGAATAATTAATTGTACATAATTTATATGAAAACAAAATTTTTTGTATCATTATCCATACAGAGCAGACGGCTACGAGGCTGACGTGTACAACAAATCCGTCGCCATGCCAACATACCTGGTTGCATTCGTTGTGTCAGATTTCGTACAAAAGAATACCACTACTACAAAGGGCACATTTGTGAGTGGTGTTGATATGCTGTATCTAAAAGCCTCATTCAAAGTCGAATAGAACATTAATGTAATAGAATTCAAACAAATTCAACAAAACAATATGAAACACTTACGTTAATATTTGGAATAAAGTACCGCAGAAAGAGTAAACATATAACCTTGATCTAAACATATTGTTATATATAAATATAATATTTAAAAACAGTATTGGTTATTGTAATTTATGGTAATATCCAAGTTTTTATGCTCAGAGCCATCTGGGGGTCAAATATTAAACTACTGTGTTTCATGTCCGACTTGATTTATATAAAATTAGGTTGAATATTTGTATCATATGTTTAAATGTAATATGTCATACGTTTTGATGAAGTTGATTAGTCAGCAGAAATATAATTAACAATAAATTATTTTGCGACAACTTTATTTCCATAGATTGATTCCAGCTTTTACATTTCTTATCTTTCAAATGTTTGCTTCAGTTATAGCATAAGAATTTATCGTTTGGTTAAAGGAGCGGTAGTCAGGGGAAATTCTGAACAATGAGGGGTTAACCTCAAATTACTTCCAGTCTACCCCCGAGGTAATCGATTTCAACTTTCCGGGGTAACCTGAATTTCAGGGGTAACCTGATGTACTTACGATTCTATTATTTCCATCTCCTATGGTTTCTTTTCTATCATTAAAATAAGACTTTATCGTAAATTATATATTCATTTATATAGTTCCGTCACTGGGCCCGGAGGGACTACGCCGATCAGTTGGACTTCTCTTTGAGCATAAGCGGTCACATTCTTGAGTATTTTGAGAACTACACAGGAGTGCCGTACCCTCTCACAAAAACAGGTCGGTTTCCTATGATTTTCAATTTATATTACTGTGTAAGTTATTAAGATCTATCTAGTTTGCAGGACAGTCCCTCTATAGTGAGACAAAGCAAAGTTGGTAGGTTTAGCCCCATTTGTGTCTTGCCGTGTGTTAACTTCGAAATACGCGCCACAACAAACATTTCCCCATAAAATGTAACAAAAGACAACATGCTGTCAAATAAAAATAACATGATTGTGCAAATACATAGGATGAACTGAGTTTGAACTAGTAACAGGATTTATTACACGTATCCCAGTACTGTCACGACAATTAAACACACTTATATGAAAGGGATATATTCTCAAGAAATAGAAAGAAAGATAAATGATCATAAAGGTCGTGTAACTTACAGACCAGATAGCCGTGCCGGATTTCCGCGCAGGCGCAATGGAGAACTGGGGGCTTGTGACGTACAGGGAGAGTGTTCTGCTTTATAACGCCAACTACAGTACAATGTCCAGCAAACGTCTTACCGCCTTTCTTATCGCCCATGAACTGGCTCATAAGGTATACAAAACAAAATCAACAACATGACTGTTCAGACTGCAATTCTTTATATCAACTGCATGTTGGAGAACCCATTAACTTGTAATTAATTATAACTGATAATAAAAAAAATACTTTTTAATGAAAGATGAACAGTAATCCTGATTGTACGTTTTAACATGACACTAAAGACTAAGTTTCCTTCATTCAGAGTACGTCTTCAAGATTATTCCTATCATCATGTATAGAAATAAAATACCTAGAAGAGTTGACAAAAAATACCAATTTCATTTACGGAGTCATCCTTACAAAGGGGGCTTTTGAAGTTCATTCAAAGATCATGAACCCATACTAGAAAAAAAAGATTGATAATTCTCTCTATAACGTGGCAAACCCCGGAAAACAATATAATCGTTTATCGTGAAATCGTGTTGAACCCAATAAGGAAACCACCCCGCTAGGATGGCTTCCTGCAGGCACATCTAACCCAGTGACCCGTCCACCCCAGTTATATTACAAACCTGGTCAGACGGCCTCCTCACAATACATCAAACCCAGTGACCCGTCCACACCAGTAATATTACAAACCTGGTCAGACGGCCTCCTCACAATACATCAAACCTAGTGATCCGTCAACCCAAGAAAGATGATAAACCCGCTCAGGCGGCCGATTCACGGCATATCAAACCCCGTGACCCTTCCACCCCATAAGACGACAAACCCGATAAGACGGCCTCCTCACAGCAAATCAAACCAAGTGACCCGCCCACCCCAGTAAGACGGAAAACCGATAAGACGGCCACCTCACGGCACATCATACCAAGTGACCCGTCCACCCCTGTAATACGACAAACCCAATAAGACGGCCTCCTCACGGCACATCAAATCCAGTGACCCGTACAATCCATATGACGACTAATCCAATAAGACGACATCCTCACGGCGCATCAAAGCCAGTGATCCGTCCAGCCCTGTAACACGACAAACCGATTAGACGGCCTCCTCACGGCACATCAAATCCAGTGACCCGTACAATCCATATGACGACTAACCAAATAAGACGACATCCTCACGGCGCATCAAAACTGGTGACCCGTCCACTCCAGTAATATGACAAACCTGGTCAGAAGGCCTCCTCACAATACATCAAACCCAGTGACCCGTCCACCCCAGTAATATGACAAACCTGGTCAGAAGGCCTCCTCACAATACATCAAACCCAGTGACCCGTCCACCCAAGAAAGAAGCCAAACCCGCTCAGGCGGACTCCTCACGGCATAAAAAAAAAGCAGTGACCCGTCCACCCCAATAATATGACAAACCCGATCAGACGGCCCCCTCACAATACATTAAACCTAGTGATCCGTCTACCCCAGTAATATGACAAACCCGCTCAGACGGCCTCCACTGAATACATCAAACCTACTGACCCGTCCACCCCAGTAATATGACAAACCCGCTCAGACGGCCTTCTCACAATACATCAAACCTAGTGACCCATCCATCCCACTAATATGTCAAAACCAAGATCCTATGTGGACGCAGTTGACAAGGCCAACCCGAATACCAACTGTTAACGTAAGCGCCTCACTGACACGGCCACTTTTTGGCCTTGATTATACGTATGTCTGTTTTTAAATCATCTATGATCACGTGTGCCTTTCATCACAGCTCTATCTGAATATTAAAAAAAAAAATGTTGTCTGAACAGGACACTTGCATGAGTTGCTTTTTTTATATTTTAATCACATTTTACAGTGGTGGGGAAATCTAGTCACGTGTGACTGGTGGGATGACACATTCCTGAACGAGGCTTTTGCGACGTATTTTGCTGTTGTTGGCGCTCACGGAGTACTCCCGAGCTGGGAAATGGTATATCATTACATGAAATAAACTCAGTATAGATTTATCAAATATTCATAACATTTCCATTTATGGCATATAAATAAACACCGCATGATTCACACTTGTCTGTCCGTGTTAACCCTTACAATTTCAAATTGATAAGATTAACAAATAGTTAAGAAAATATCATAATTTTTAAATAATAACCGTTTGTATTAATGCAGAACTTAGGAATCAAACACCACTATCTGAAGAAAAATATTTCTGGTGTTACATTATCTATAAAGATTGAGCTTCACATTAATTTGTACGGATGCGGATGCGGCTAAAAAACGTGCCCGCATCTGAATCTGCACCAAACTCATACACATAGCCTTAGGGGGAAAGCAAATACCCTAGGCAAACATTTTAAAGTACATATTATATAACGAGTTAATACCTTATGTGGTATGCGGACTGCGGTATAACACTCGTGGTAAAACGGGATTCTCAGATGAGAATTAGATCAGCTTACCGCTCGCGGTAAAGCGACCATGCGATCTGGTTACCATATATTTTTATCCTTTGAATACAGCGTGATCTAGGGATTTAGACATCACCAGTCGAAAACCGCAGTGTTTTACCGCGCGTTAAGTAAATGCCCCTCGGGATTTTATGTCGCATTCCACAAACCGCATATCACATACCGTGCACCAAGAAAACGCAGCTTGCGTTACACATATTCTAATTTAAATATTATGAAGGAAGAAGATTTTATGAGATATTTCTTCTATATTATGGATTATGACGGCCACACAACGTCACAACCGATCCGTCTGCCACATGTTGAAAATCACGTGGAGACCAGACAAGCGTTCAATACCATCACGTATAACAAGGTATCTGCGTCTTCAAACTACCAAGCCCTTGCCACCTACGCTTTCACCGACTTTGATTCAGCGACCCGCTCTGGCGTCCATTTCATAATCAAAACCAATCAAATGACCAGGGTACCCTCGTTATACGCGAACATCTGGTGCGATATTTCAATCAAACGTATTATATTGGAAGGGACCAAGTTTATGACCAATCAAATAAACCCTGACAAGCTTGTCCCGTTTCTGGTACATGTGTTCTTGTTCAGACGGCGTTTGAACAGTGTATTGTTAACATTTTGGTCGTTTGGTTTGATTGACAGTTGTGATTTCATCCTGAACACTTCAAAACTTCTTTATTTCATTACTAATAAAACACACGGCAAAGCGGGTCGCTGTATCTAGGTCTGTGAAAGCGCATACTTGATAGCGACAAGATTGGTATGTGAGGAATTCCGTGGTATGTAAGGGGAATTTTAAGTCAAATTTAACTTGTAGATATTTTTATATCAATGTGTATTTTTGGTGTTATGGAAATATATGCAGGTTAAGCAGCGTTTTGCCAAACAAATGTATGAGTCTTTCGACTTGCAAGTGGGTGTACCGTATATTCACGGCTAATATTGCTACTTAGTCGTGTATTCTCTGCCTATCAGGTATCACATATGGTCTGCATCGGTTTGTGGATGTTTGAAAAACAAGTATCGTGCTACTATTAAACACAAGTGTAAATTAGAATGTCTTTTAATGTGGATTGCGGAAACGTTTATCATAATGATGTTTACAGGATATACTATACAAAAGTAAAGTCTTAGCGTTTGCTTTCCTTTCCACAGGGCGGCGCCGTACTGCGCATGATCAACTATTTCCTTGGACACGAAACATTCCAGAGAGCCATGAAGGTGAACGTTAAAGGGACCTATCCGGTTATCTGACGTCTGTTAGCTGAATATAACCCTTTAAACCGTTTATAGAAATAAGCAAAAAAAAAAAAGCCGTTCCAACGCTACATAGGTTTTTCTTTTTGTTTACATCCACTTGTTTATAATATGTGTGGTCCCGCCAAAAAAACCAAACACATTCAGTGAGGACATGAGGCGGCAAGCCGCACATGAATTTTCTGTTTCTCAACATTGGGGCATGTACCATGTTCACGAGCAGCATATATAGGTAAACTAGAGGCCTTATAAGAACTTTCCTTAACAGGAATTACCTACAGTTCATTAAAATGTATGCAGAACAAACCAGACATCCCATAATTTCTACAGATAAGGCAGGTGAATACCTGACATTAAACATATGTTACTTACGATTGAATATTATCGTTTCATTGTATTATATTGTTGTACCCGTGTACAAGCGTGTGCATAATAATGCATCGGAATAATAAAGCGTAAATACTGTCAAATTAAAAAAAAATATATGAAAACATTTGGACGTCATAAACACAATCAAATTAGCATCTTATCGAATAAAAATTTTACTTGCATACATATGTTATGTTAAATACACAAAGAAATATGACATTATATGTAATCACCTGTACGTACTGATACAGTGTATTGGAGTGTTTTAATTCTTCAGGACTATCTTACCACACACGAATACCAGACAGTCACGGCCAGTGACCTGTACCGCGCTCTTGAGGAAGTACGTTGCTTTCCTGTTTACATACATATTCATATATAAACATATTCTTTTTTATATTACAAGTACAATTAATAATTAGAACAATAATAAGAGCATTAATTATAAGAATAATGATGATAATAAAAAATGTGTGTTTCTTTCTTATTATAAATTTTTATTGGATGAAACTTTAAAATTTCAGTTTTAAGGTTGATTGAGACTTGATACAGGAAGGAGAAAAATCCATGTATTTGAATATTAGCCCGCTAAATAGTGACAGGCTGTTAACAGGTGTTAAATAATGTATTTTTAAATGATTTATTTTTTTATATGTAACAAAATAATGTGAACCTTACTGAAAAGTTAAAAAACAAGATAGGTATACCAGCAGAGCGATAACTGTACCAGGTTTAAAATAATGATATTTAGGTTTTTGACAAAAATAATTTCTTATAATACATTACAAAACTGCTACAACTAAAACTGCTACCACTACTACCACTACTCATTCATTCATTCATTCATTAATAATAATAATAATAATAATAATAATAATAAATATCCTTGTAATCAATCAAGGAATGTTCAAGCCTCGGATCTCCTTTTTCCCCTTTGACCGAATTTCAACATGTTACCTGAAACCTGAAAAGATACTTTCCACGATCTACCGAATTATGCAATCCTCAAGATTTTGATGTATTGAAAATAGGGAATTAACCAAAATAAAACGGCCTGCAGATACGGCAGTGTTATGAAGGAATCGGCTAATTTCCACTTTTTGGACCTGGAAGTTAAAACCTGAGCAGAGAAATTATATCTCAGACGGTCTCAAGTAGATTATATTTGAGAATTGCACACTTACTATTATAAGTAGCGTAAAGGGCTCACCTGTTATACTGTTAAATTCAAGAGACCATGGCTCAGAGACAGATCTTTTAATTCTAAGATTTAACCATAACCAGTTGATATCGAGTGCATATTTATAGCCACTTCATTTAACATTTTAATATTATGAACGGATTATGAATTTGTATTCGAGAATACATATATATATATATATATATATATATATATATATATATATATAATTATTAAAGTAAAATAAGACAGAATGTTTGCAAACTCATACCCCGGCCAGTTACAAGGTATATGGCCTTGGTATGTGAGATTTAAATTTCATTTATTTATTCATGGGCATACAAGCAGTTTTCAATCTGTTACAGGGAAATCTCTAGAATTCAGAATTACTACTGCACATTTTCCATTTACATCTATACAAATTAGAATCAAGTTACAAATACCCTGGACATAGCCCAAGGGCGTATAATCATTTATTTAAATATAAATTATCATATCAGAAGACGATTACTTATAATTCAGTGCATTTTCAATGTAAATTATATCACAGTTAAAACACTTGTGATATTGACTGATACCTCTTTCAATTGAATATATCAAACTTTTACCAGCAAGCCAAGGCGGACGGCAAGGTCACATGGGATACCTCTGAGAGAAATCTGTCGCTGATTCTTGAGACATGGATGGACCAACAAGGTTTTCCGTATGTCGCTGTCTCCGACAGAGGGGGCGGCAAGTACTTCCTTTCCCAAGAGCACTTCCTGTATGACCCGGAGAATAAACCAAAATTTGAATCCGGATTCGGGTATGTGTAACAAATGTAGTGGGTGTTGATCATGTGTTGATCATAATAACCAAGTTGTATGTTAATTAATAAAATGTATTACTTTCCAAATAGCCAATATTAGGGGCCCGGACTGTTGAGTGGTAAAACACTAGGCTCTCTCCGCCGGCGACCCGGGTTCGATACCCAGATCGGTTGTGAGATGAAGTTGTACTGGCCCGTCCATGGCCGGTGGTTTTCTCCCGGTACGCTCCTACTCTATACATTACAAAACGCCACCACCGGAGCTATGGAGAGTGCATAGATTAGTTATAATAAATAATTGTACAATTCATGTAAAATAGTATGTTTATAATAATATGAAATAACTCAAAGTGAAGAATTATAATAAAAGTAGGCATATTTAAATTTGGATAATGACAATGGTGGCGCCAGTGCTGATCAACCGGTCTTTGTGGATCGACCGAAGTGACTCAGTAGATGCACTCAGACATTACAGTCTCTGACACACTTGCTTCAAATAGAACGATGGTGGGAAATTGTTATGTATAAAAGTATACACTAATGCATATCTTGATAATTACATACATTAATTACAGGTTTACGTGGGATATTCCTTTCACACACAGTACAGAAAGCGAAGTACAACAGAATGATTCAACATTGACATGGATCTACAGAGGGGATCTGGGTGAGGGGTTAAAAATAAGCCTCATATACATAGGCCAGGAGAAGCCTTTCCCATAACACTTAAGCTGGTTGTTTTGTTTAAATTCATGTGTTTATAACCTGTGGTGGTCCCGTTTAATAAGACAAACAAATTCAATAAGGACATCTGCCGATCAGTCGGTCAAATCAGAGTTTTGCAAAGGGCATTTTTTTTTTTTTTTTTTTTTTTTTTTTTTTTTTTTTTTGGGGGGGGGGGGGGGGTTGAGGTTACGGCGCACATTTTTTTATGCTTACTTTACTACGTATATGTTCATCAGCAGAATTCCTTTCCGGTTTTGGACTACGTAACAGGGCAGTATCACACGCTTCCTCCTTTTTTTTATTTCCTGGCGCTAACCAGGCTTGGTGGCTGCTGCACCTGCGGGCGCTGGGTGCTTAATCGTCCCCATTGCTTGGTCATACAGCCGAGGAACCCCCCGAAAGACACACTTGTTTGTGGTTGAATTTCGGCCATGGGACCCATTTACCCTGCAGAGCGCTCACCCTGGGTGGAGGCCGAACGTGAAAAATCTCACCGCCTCTGCTGGGATCCGAACTCCTGATTTCGCGGCCTTTAGTCCTGTGCTCTACCCTTGAGCCACAGAAACCGGTTGCAAAGGGCATTTTGCCTCTAGCGTACTTTGAACTTTCGCACAAATTTTAGATTTCACGTTTGATTTCTCCGTTTGCCAAGCTTTGAGCATGTATCTTGCTTACCATCAGCTTTTATTGACAAGCTAGCTCATAAATCCACCACAAAGATGTTATAAGAGTCTTTCTTAGTAGGGATTACATACAGTTTGTTAATATGTAGCAGGTAAGCCAGAAATCACATAAATTCTCCATAAAATGTAGGTGAATATCTGGCCTCTAATTTCATGACAAATGACTTCTTTGACAGAGGTGAATACGGCAGACGCCAACATGATTTTCGGTAACTGGCGTGACCAGGGATTCTTCCGCGTGAACTACGACGACAAACTTTTGGATACTTTAGTGGAGAGATTGAACAACAACCACAAGGTCGGTATTACTACATATGACCTGGATGTCCTATAGCAATAACAGTTTGTGTCATCTTCTAAACGATACAGTTATTCACGCGTTTGATTTAGTAAATGGAATATACAGGTAGACGGCAGTCATGATCACCTCAATTCCTTAACACATTGCAAAACTGAGGGCGAGCCATTACATACCTCGCCCCTTGTGAAATAAAGTCAAGTCTACTTTCACCTATCCTGCTGTCTCCTGGGGTAATCACGGATGGGCCTCTGAGTAATATCCCTGGTGACCCGCCATTCATGCCCGGTGACAGGAAGAGAGTCCGTGACTTTGTCGACGTGATCATTGGTAACTGGTCTTGGTCCGTCAAGCTGTTCAAAACTTCAGTGATGAGGACACGGATGAGCCACTTCGTAGATAGACCAAAAGGCAGCGCGTTTCTGCGTGCATGTTCTAATTAGGAAATGCATTCGTCGTCGGCCTTGGTCTTCCCGGGTTGATCGCCAGTGCCGGTTCGAAGGAGGGTTGCGATTCAACAGTCGTGATCGACCAGACGTTTGGTGGCTCGTATAGGACACACATAATTATTTTTTTATCTCATTCCGGCGCGATGGTTTCTCGTTCCTCTGCGATACTAACCTTTTTCCAATGCGAAAATATCTCGTCACCACGCGTTAGATTGCCATGCCAGCTAAAACCCTTATGTGGACAGAATGTCTGTTGTGTGTTTTCTGTTGTATGTCAGAGTGTTGATGCAACTTGAATTGGCTGTATTTATTTTTATTGTAAGTAGGTTTACGCCCAAAGGATTCACGTAAATGTTACAGAGGCTTTCATTACGTTGGTTTAGGATTTATCCGGATAAATATGTAAAAAACAACTTGTTCATTTTTCAGTGTTTAAGGAAAAGGATCAGGATATATATATATATATATATATATGTTAAGACAACTTGTCAATTTTTATATGTATTGGGAAAACTTTACTGAGTGTGTTCAGGGTTACTGATTTTAAGGATAGGGTCTTATAAAGCCGTGTGTACTTAACATATTAAAAAAGGTGAAACAAGTTTCCCTTTGTATTTTATCTTCCCGGATAATCATACATTTTTTAGGGTGAGGGTTAAGGATTGTATAGACTTAGGTTATATAGTCCTTGGTATACCGAACCTTGAAAACAACCTGTCTCTCTGTGTTATGTCTCTCTTAGCCATGACACTTCATAGTAGGTTTAGGGTGGTTGGGCTGGGAAAACCATAACCTCTCACGTGTAAGAGGTTGACCACCAGGCCACCAAGAAAATCGCCCAGTTATCCCCTCAGATCTTTCCAGATGATATTTCAGTTATGAATCTCATATTAAGAACATATATTATGGTACATGTGATACTCTCCCCCGCCGACACATTATCTGAGCAAACATGGCTCATGGGTGTTGTAAGGGTCGCTGTTGCACCATTTCAGGTCTCAGCGTATTAAGCCAGCCTCATATGCATGCAAATACATCGACCATAATCTGAATCCAGTGAAGAGAAACAGGATTTAAGATGTGGGTCAGGCTATATTGTTTGTATATATATAGGCCTACATTTGTCGTGAGCGAACGCGGTAGTATCGCATGGGAACGAGATACACTTGCGTTGGAACGAGATAAAAATATGTGGAAATATTAATGTTGGTTTCTTATTCGAGCCACTGTACAATCGTGCAATCAAGCACTTTATTGAATGATTCTCAGACCATCCCAAACCATGCGAATCCCCTCCGTCATTATCCGTATGTGGTCCGTGAGTTCATGGATGACCGTAGGAATTCCTGATATTCCCTGATCTTGTCGCCGTGATGCAAGTACTCAGAGACCGTCGAAATCAGCACCAAAGAGCACGTTTGCCGTACTCATGCAATCCGTGAGAGCCTTCGCTGTCAGCTTAATAGTGATTGCAAAATGTGTGTTTCCGACGGATGGTCCGTGATTTCTAAATCCATAACCATGCTTGGCCGTCCATACTTGTGTCCTGACCCGCAGGATTACACTTGCGTCGATTCTCATTTTACATAACACACTTGTGCGCACAATTGTCTTGAATTATCGTTTTACTAACTAACAGTTTAATGTCAGATATCCATCCACTTACTGTATAGGTTGAGATTACGATTGTTAAAAATTTAAGTAGTCTTCTCCATTTGATGCATTCTAACCCGTCCCTGTTGAGCGCACAGTTATACTCAGTGATGTCTTCTATTTTTATTTTAAAGGAATTCAATGTCTTCAACAGAGCGGGGCTGATTAATGATGCCATTAACATGGCCAGGTCAGATTCCTACTTTACTAACTCTTTATCATCAAGTAGTGTTAAAATAGTTCTTTCAGTCCTTTCAACTTATTAATTCATTTCGTCGCTAATTACCTAGGAAATAAATCGTCTATAAATCCCATGACCCAAGTTCTGATAAATCCATTTTAACTTTGGGCATAATAGGCAGTAGCTTTTATTTTACACGAAATCATGTTTTATCATTTTACACGGTTATTTACAGAATTTATGTCTTGTAAAACACTTTTACTTTAAATGATTTACCTTCTGATATTTAATAATAGAATTCACAAGAAAACTGAGCTGCAGGCCATGAAGACCACTGAGTACCTCATTAACGAGATGGACTACCTTCCGTGGTACGCCTTAATACGTCGACTGGGATTCTTCAACAGGATGTTCTACAACACAGAGACGGACGAGAGCTGGCAGGTACGGAAGTTGTTTATATTTAGCGATAAAACGCACTGAAAGGCTACATATATACTTGCACTCACACAGGTTATTTTGTACTTAATATTACTTAATATTCCATAATATGCAATCGATTGCCCC
This sequence comes from Sipunculus nudus, assembly GCA_026874595.1. Classification (NCBI taxonomy): domain Eukaryota; kingdom Metazoa; phylum Annelida; class Sipuncula; order Golfingiida; family Sipunculidae; genus Sipunculus; species Sipunculus nudus. The sequence continues at coordinate 12,690,981 of CM049314.1, read as the reverse complement.
AGGAACCACCTGTCTTGTAAGTACTTAATTCCTCCACTAGGTAGGAACTTTGAAGCGCCTCCTGTCGTGAGATAAGTATACAAATATTCATGCACCCGCTCCATATAATTTCAGATAAATCTATCAATTTGTTTTAAGATAATGTAGAAAAATAGAGACAGTCAAACAGACAGTGTATCTGAAAGATATAAAAAGTCGAATAGCCCTGCATTTAAATTTAGAGCTTATTACAGAAAAAAGTATGTATTTCAGTATTTCAAATAAATTTTAAGTATCCTTAAAAAGCGGGTAAGGTACAAAGTCATGTTTCCTATGATTGAGTGAATGCAAATGAAAATTTTGTTGAGTGGGAAGCAATGTTAAAGGAATAAATAATCATTGTAACTGTATCTGCATGTCGATTTACTCAACAGCGCTACCTGTTGGACAGAGCTGTCACTAAAGTTTATGATTATATTGGATGGGACGACACGAACGAGGATGAACACATGGAAAAGTAAGTGGAAGATCTTGATTGTGAGTTGCAAATGTGATGTTGGCCAACCAAGTGTGTATCTCTAATTGTCTCGAAAAAAATATATATTTATTCATAGTTTATTTTAGAAACAATAGATTGATGGCAAGCAAACTGTTAAGTATATAAGTTCTGTACACTTATAGTGTTAGATGATTATATGAAAAGAAAATATTACCTTTAATTATAGACGTTATATACATTGTTTAGTTTAATAAATTAGGCATTTTTACATTAAGGACAAGTGTTGCCCAGCTAAATCTAAAATTTAGCTGTGAAACATGTCAGGTACCTCCGACAGTTCATCATCTCTGCCGCCTGCACACATGGGTATGAACCTTGTACCACACAGGCTCGCAGCTTGTACCGACAGTTAATGACGAATGAAAACGTTAACCCGTAAGTCCTTTATGTTCACAGAACCTCACAAGTTTCTGTTTTTGTTGTCATTAATTCTGATTGTTATTATTGACATATGTTGTACATTATGGGGAAAAATTAAAACCTAAATGCAAATGTAGGTACTTTGATCCCTTTAGGCATAATTGTATCTATGCATTGCATTACTGGACCTCAACGGATAAAATCCTTTATTTAATAAAAAAGGAAGACATAATCCGTCTCAAATATATTGCGAGACGCTGATAAACAGTTCAGGTGTTTTTTTTTCCAAACATATCAGCAAAGGTATATTAACTTATACCTATGATTTTACAACTATTTCATATGTTTACACTAAATCGTGTTACCGACAAAGCAATAAATTTTATGATCAATGTGACATACACTTCTCGTCATAGAATATCCCCTAACCTAAGACCCACGGTGTATTGTGAAGCTATCAAGTCTGGAGGTAGCGCCGAGTGGGACTTTGCCTACAAGATGTACGGGAAAGAATACACAGAGTACATTGGTAATGAGAAGTCGGTTTTACAAACGGCTATGACGTGCACCAGAATGACATGGATCTTGAGAAGGTTATAACAACGACGTTTTCCTGTGTCTAAAATTTCAAGATTTCGATTGAGTCCATAAAATAAATCGAACCTGTTGACCTTTCTCGAAGTTGCTGACTTTTTCCTTGAAATTGTAGTCTTCATATACAGTGAAACCCGGAAATTACGACCACCAACGGGACACAGCGGGATAAAAGCGGTCGGCTAATCGAAGTCTGTTACACAGAGAATAAAGACCGTAATAAAGAAGCTGTCGTTGGGCGACGTTTTACTGTATATCGTTACAGGACCCGTTCTTTAAGCGTAAAATAATATGTAATCTGTTCACAGGTATTTTGACAAAGTAATTGCCTGGCGCTCAACGTCACTGGTTCAGGATATCACGAGAAACCCAGTGGGGACTCCCATGGTGTGGGACTTCCTGATGTCCAGATGGAACGACTGGCCCAGTGGGTACGTTGTGTATCTGATATCGTTCATCTTTGATATTTTAATTTGCTTAAAGACAAATGAAGAAATCAAAACCAGATAAATTATAATGTGTTTTAGTTTTGTTATTCATTAAGGCAAATTACAGTATAGGAATCGAGGTGTTTGATGATTTTATCAATGGAAATCTCCGATAGAATGTATGAGTATGAACTTAACAGGTGGCGGTAGGCCTTACACTTGTTTCCTTAATACGTTCTTCTAACAACCGTTCCCTGTCTTTGATATGTACATGCTTTGCGAAGTATATATATATATATATACAGACACACACACACACACACATATATATATATATATATATATATATATATATATATATATATATATATATATATATATATATATATATTCCTGCTATTTTCAGACTCAGTAAATCGTCCATCCTGACGAGCTTGACGTCCACATATTCCACAAAATATGAACTCGAAAAGGTAATACATTTTGGTATAACCATATAAAACAGAAAACTACAAAGGTTATACATATGTAGCACAATATATTTAATGTATGTAAAATATGCTTTTTGCTTATATTTGTCAAATGTAGAGTTTGATCAGTTAGAGAATTTGTCTGCAGTTCGACACATTCACGAAGACGTATCCGGATGATGCCATGCAAGGCACCTATTCAAGCATCCGGGCCACTATCCAGAATAACATCCGGTGGATGGAGACCAACGAGGTGCCGCTCCGGAACTGGTTCATATCAGTCAATAACAAACAGAGAAGCACCTCTCGCCCTCTCTTCGACGTGAGCATGTCGATACCGGAACCGGAAGTAGAGATGTTTCTGCTGTAACTGACCATTTGACAAGACGGTTTTACCAAAATGGAAGAGATTGAAACATTATAACATAATTGTGCCATTATTGGATTTAAAGGAAAATCAATTAAATTACTTTATCGTAATCATGCTTAATTATTCAAGTCGAAACAATAAATAAATATAAGAAAATAATTGTTAAACTCAGTAAAGGAATTTTAAACATAATGTCAAGAAAATACCTTAAAACCGACACCTGTCGGATAAGAAATATTCATAATCTTAAAATCGCTTATCGGCAAATAAAGATCATGCGGGTTTCACGTAAGTAACACGATACCTGGTATTGAATGCATTATGTATAAAACCTTTTACTTAATTGTGAAAATAAATTGTACTTAAAATGTGTATACATATATATATGTATACATGTATATATTTATAAAAATGTTAATCTAACTTTGAATACCCTCCCCCCCCCCCCCTTGAAGATATGTGACGCCATGGATTTGGTTAACAAAACCAACGTCCTAAGCTCATGTTGATACAACTCAGCGGGAGAGAAAGTTTACACAATGCACATGGTCGTTGATAAGGTACAACACATTGAATAATCATAGGTATATTCCGTTAAGAAGGTACGTTTCAACATGAAATTTAATTACCAATGTATTGGACTAGCCATTATATTCTGTTTATCTGAAAATTATTCAAATGGGTTCAAACAATTAACCCTAGAGCTTTAAATAGATTTTTGCTTTTTGGCATTTGTTTGCTGTCTATCGGCTATCTTCGATTGATGTTGTGTAAGCGATATTATAAGAAGAACGCTAAACGCAAACATTTTGTATTTCTCAGTTCTGTGTTGTCGCACTTTATCCAGATTTGGAAGATTCATGGCAGTACGGGTTCTCAGTTGTGTTTATTTCTGAATGATATATAACCTGCAGGGGGCTTCATTGTATGATGTTGATGATGACCATACGATAGTCTTCGTATAGCATATAGTCAAGCCGTGATATAAGGTCTTCTATGGGCCATCATATTCAGTACAATTAAGACGACTGTGCGATGTTCTGATGTTCTATTTAGAATTGACAATATATCTGATCGAGAATCTGGGGAACGCCTGCTCTAACGTTATATAGTCGGCCACACCATATACCTATATGCATATGCGCACCTGCGTGTCAGCCCATCGTGCTTTCCAACCTAGTAGCCAAATCAATTTTAAACAAATTTGAAATCCGCGAAAAATGTCCTTAAAATTATTATCTCTTCCGTTAGTTAGCAAACGATATAGGAAGATCGGTAAATTTACAAAACATTATGATCCTAAATTATATGTTAATAAATATGTGATATCACATATAAACACTGCATGACAAGAGAACAATGGGAAGATGCAAATGATCCTAATTATTTTCATACGAATTACTAGAGGAATTTGTAGAAAAATTACAATTGAACATTATGTAAGTAGTCGGAAAAGCAGAAGGCGAATACTTGGTTTTGGGGTGTTGGCACCTAATTAATTTTTCCTGGAACTAATTACAAAACACATTTTTTTCTGTAACCTTTGTTTATTTGATAGTAAATAATCAAACGGTGTCAGGTGCCCTGTATATTTTGCTTTACCGTTTATAATTGGGATAAATAGTGAAACGCAGCAGTCATGATCAATATGAGATGTTATCCGGACTTTCTTTTCAAGACCTGGTCGTTTTCTTTGAATGTTCTCATTGTGAATATTAACAGTGTTGGACCAGCAGGTGCCAACAGGTATTCATGATACTATCATCCATATCACACTCATTATAAACGAGAATGAGATTGCTTTTGATACGCAAAAAAAAAAAAAAACAAATATGTTTCTCCTTCCCATGGGCCTCCCATCCCCATTATTTGAGGAAAACAATGCGGACTACTTCAAAAGTTTGGTTTCTGAAAAGTTTAGCCTGAAGATGATGAGCAAGGTCACCAGTTGTTAAAACTCATCTGAGATTTTTTTGTTGAAACAATTCAAAAAATAAAATGTCACAAGTGAGTGGTTCAAAAATTATAGTGTTCACAAACAATCTTTATTTCTACTGATTTCACCTTGAAGGTAAAGGTCAAGGTCACCGGTTTTCGAACATATTTGGTATTTTGATAGAAACAATTCACGTATCAAATTTCACAAATGTTGAGTGCTTCAATTATAGCGTTCACAAAGTATGACACAGACGACTACTACGGACGTCGACGCCGACGACAAGACCAAACACTCTATGATTCCCAAATGGGAGTGAACATAATTACTGAAACTTAATAACTGCCAAAGCACAGGAAATCTACACATACAAGGCCAGAGAAATGAGTGTAACCAAAACACAACTCGTCTGTTGAATCAAATGCCAGCTTAGTTCACCAGACCAAAGCCGTATTGATACCCCTGAATGACTCCCTCTCTTTGCCACAATAAACCATTGTCCTATCTTGTAATGTTCTTTACACGAAAACACACAATATTAAAGGGACATTATCAGGAGCTAAATTATGGCTATTCTTTCAGACTATCAGTTCAGTTTTGCTTTATACATATGTTTCCCACTAAAAACATCCAACCACATGGTCTCATTTCCTCGTATACGACTGTTTAACACCAGGTTTTGGCTCTGCGTGTTGGTAAACACAGTCTGTTTACCATAACAAGGCCGCGTGACCGGAGGTCCGATTAAGAGGGGCAAAACGCTGTGTTTCAGCCAGCAGAAACATGTATTACATTTTTTGGGCCAAGTCAGACAAGGCATCTCCTGTTTGGCACGTGTGTTGGCTCAGAGATGCACACGGCCCCACGCGTTGTGTTTATGTTGACACCTTTCATCGCGCCCGGTGCATTGTTTTTAACATTTGTTTACAGGAGAAAGCAAACGGTTTTAGGGCAATATTTTTGCAGACACATATTTATTGTAAAGGGAAGAAGCTATTTTTCGTGTTAACTCAACATGCTTTATGGGTGATTGGGCCCCTTTAAAAGATTGTTCCTTAAAGGAATGCTTCCTTAAACCTAAGTCACATTACCGGCCGAACACCTTGGGATTTTTACAATCGAGAGACGAGCGAGCTCCTAGCCCATTTTCGAAATCCGACCGATATTTGTCAAATTTTAAATGTGGTTACAGCCCAGCCGAGTTAGAAAATTATTTCTTATCCGAAAATGAGGAAGGATCCGACTGGACACCGCTGAAAACTTGTCAGCTTTTATCATTGCTCAGGACAGCATCAAAGCGTAACCTGCAGGTCTGTTGTAATCTCTGGTTAAATCACGGCACTGATGGTGTTCCCGTACCAGTGTCTTAACAAACCCTGTCGCAATATAATGAAGGACTCCAAATAAATCAAATACAGAGTCTCTCCCGATGATATATATAAACAGTCTTACTGTCTAGGTGGCAAAATCATCAATGACAAAGAGTACAAAGATTCAACAAAACACAACGCCATGATGTGTACAAGTATTCTAGACAGCCATGTTAAGAAATATTATCTTTTTGAAGTTATATTATGTCTGAAAGAATAATTAGTTGTGCATTGCAAGATTAATTACAACCTATTAAACTAAAATAATTTATGTTAGATATTGAATGCCCTATGTTTGTTAAGAAATCCATGAACAATTTCCAGGTCGGCACGAGCTGCGTCAATGCTATTAATACATGAACATGAAAAAAAGAATTACGAGGTAAAAAAAATACACCAGACATCTGGATGTTGCGAGGTCAAAAGACGTGACTGTACTCTTGACCCTTATACCATACCGTTACAAAATAATGATGATTAATGTGTAAAACGGTGCATAACTAAGATGACGGTTCCCCTTATAAGAAGTTCCACAGTTATAATTTCTTGACCTCATGGATAGATTGTGTTTAGTGGATCGTCATGGTTGCCTCTTCCAGGAGTGTTCGCTTTCAGCCCCATTCGTGTGTGTGTGTGTGTGTCTGTTCACAACATTACTCACGCAGTCATTAACGGAATCTCATGTAATGTCCAGGCCATTTCCGGAATGGGCCAATGAAGAATCAGATTTTAGTGTGGATCCCGCACATGACGGGGATTCTAGAGGACCATCAAGGGGTATTCACAAATGTACAGTCACTTATGCACAAATGAAATTGAGAATACCGGCCGAATAAGTGAACGAAACATTGTGGAGGCTTGTATTCATTGGAAAATAGATTTCTAATTATATTATATAAAGACCAACAAAGGCACCACCATGAGGGTACCCTATTAATCGCATATATGAAATAATCACATTCAAGGGCGTTTGAATTAATGTAACAGCTGATATCATTACCAGGATGACAAATGTGGTGCTATACCGGTGCAGCAGTTTTAGTTTACCCCTGGTAACTTAAAATTGCATTCTGATTACCAGGGGAGATGATGTAATCGATGTCTTGTTATCATCGGAGTAATTTGAAGTCAATTCGGTCCTACTCTTACGGTTTTATCGGTCCCTTACCCGGGGGAGGGGGGGGGGGGGGTATAAACTCGAATTTGATTTTTGGAAACTTCTACGAATTCAGATTAATACCCTGAAAATACACGTCGGAGCATTCTTATCTGAGGTGGTAACCTGAAACAGAGGTAATTTGAAAAAATACATATTATCGGACAACAACATGGACTGGGAGGGGATGGCTTGGACTCTTAGGACATTGCTTGTCTGTCTTTGTTAAATGGTTTTCGCCTGTTTCTACAAAGAGATCATTATTTATGGTGATAATTTATTATCAAAATTTATAACAGTACGCAATTTATAAATAAATTACACTTCAGCCAGCTTAGTGTCACACTTGAACTTAAGCGGACCCTCAGGGCACACATGCGGTGTAACATGGCCTCGTGTAGCCAGCGGGCTAACAGTGGCATGTGAAACACGAGGCGCATTATCATCATGATTATATATCACCGCACCATTATATGTCTGTACCATGCGCTTGGTTTTTTTCACAGACTACCGCTCGAGAGCAGAGACTGATAGATAGCTTTACAGATATATGTGAAATCAACTGGTGTTTCCTTTGTACCTGGTACCGTTATCGATGTAAGATGCGTCTGTACTTTCACCCTACTTATCACATGATAGCAACTCTTATTGTCCATTTTTAATGCTTCGTAATTGCAGTTGGAGAGCAATACTATGATTTATTTCATCAAACGAACCGATTATAGATTAACGAACATTCCTTTATTACATTAATTAGCAAATAGTATGTTATTAGCCAATGGTACAAAAATTGATAGTAGGATTCGAGATCAAAGAGGACCAGAGCATGTGAATAAAGAATCTATATTAAAAAGGTGTTTCCAAATTAATTGAAATTATTGTAAAAAGTGAGGGTAAAAAGAAGCTCACTCTTGTCCAACCCTTTTCTCTTGAACAGGAATCGTGCTCGACATCTGTACACTGAAATGGGCGAAAAAACATGTCCGCGAAGCTCAGGCAAAATGTTTCGATTGTAACAGGAGATATTAAAGCGGGCAAAGGGTTGGGCTCTGAAGCCTTATTGGATCGATATCTGTATGTTATTGAATATATATATATATATATATTTATATAAAGGTATCTATACTGAAGGTGATGAAAAAAGCTTTCGATACGGTCATTCATCTGCTCACTGGTGTCTGTCTATCTGTCTCTCCGACTTTCTGTCTATCTTATTTAATAAGAATTTAAGTACAATGTTCAGCAATGGTTAGTCGTCCGTTCAGTTTTTTATTTCTATTGATTTTCTCAACATATTTTATTGATGACAGCGATAACAAGAAACAACAGCGAATTAACCGGAAGTTACCGCAACATTATCTGATTAATTAAACATAAGGTACCGGGGTATCCTTATCTCTATGCTATATATACCGTATTGTCAATATCAGTGACACACAACGGGAGATCGAATAAGAAGACAGGGCAGTACCCGGTGTAGGTACTAGCAGTACAGGTGCACGCAGCCATGTCGAGCAACCCGGGGAGCCGCGTGGAGCTGTTCCAAGTAGAATCCCCCGAGAAATCTAAAGGATGTTACGTCACGGTTGCTGGTGGGTTTGCTATAGTCGTGGTGGTGGCTGCAGCCCTGGTTGCTGTGGGTCTCGGAGTTCACTTCGGCAGGGGGCCGTGTCCGACATGCAGGGTCCCACCGACTCTGTCACCAGACCAGAAATGGGAAGAATGTAAAAGAATGGCTGCAGACAGAGGAGAGTGTAAGTAAAATAAAATGTTAATAAAAATGTTCACAACTCTTTATATTCTTTTTTATGTTTTCTCGAAATAATAATTGTTTAAGAAATCGAAAACCCACCTGTAAAAAAACAAAACCATCTAAAACTAGACAAAAAACACCATACAAGATGCAGAATACAACAATAACTCGCTCTTTTCCTGTAACTTTTCCCGATGCAATCATTTAATATTTTTATTCGCTTTACATGTTAGCTTTTCTGTTTGTATAGTAACTGAATGTTTGGAGGGTTTGAGTATAGGTATCATTATGCCCATTAAATTCGTTATGTTATTATTTTAAACAATTAATTTATTGAATAACTCTCCAAAGCCAGAGAGGAATTTTGACATACACTAAACAAACAACCCGGCTCTTCTAAACTTTATTAGAAAAGGATGTTGTATGTCTGCCTGTGGTAATTTGTCAAGCTAGGCCAGCCTATTTTTGGACATGCATTTGCGGATGAAATTCTTGATACGTTTGGTTGCAAAACTATTTATATACCATGGGTCATGTATTTGACAACGGATTGTTTGTCAGTCTGTTGATATGACATTCCAAAAAGTGATGGCAATTTGGGTTTAATGCCAGCTATATGCCTGCTATATATGTCGAATATTCATGTGATTTCTTACTTATTAGTACCTAATAGTGAAATAAATCTGCGATAAACACCCGGCTCTATGGGCCTTTTTATCTACAAACAGTTTGTTAACACAGTATAGTACCCATGTTGACAAACAGAATAGCTTTGTGACCTGAGGTAGTTAGTTACGCACTTGTTGTTGCTGATGAGGGTACTGAATATCAGAATAGGCCTCTTTAAGTGTACTTTTTACCTCCGCCAAGGGGCGGGGGTTATGTTTTCTACCGTCGTTGGTTTGTATGTCTGTTTGTCTGTTAGCAACATTATTAAAAAAAAATTATTAAAGGCTTTTGATGAATGGTTCAGTATATTTTAAATTTTAGGGGTGATCCGTATCAAAATCTGGATCTAGGAATTTATTAAAGTAAACAAGCTACTTTCTGACAATGCAATATGTGTGCCTTGGCGGAGGTCTGCGCTCTTTGAGTGCTAATTTCAAGTTTTGTAAATATGATTATATATTTACACCAGTGTTTGATAAAGGAGATTAAACATAGCATGCAGAATAAAAAAAACACGTAGTCTCTCTCAACGCATTAATATTCTAGCTCACGACTTAAATCTAAAAAGTAAACATGTATATATACATGCATACCGCTCTCATTTTGTTCATAACTCAAACCATTTGAGATCTGAGGAGGTTTACTTGTATTTAGGTTAAATAAACGAGCTATAGGATTATCTAAGATCATATCGTGCGCGGTCTACTGTATAGCCCTTCAAAATGTCGGGGTATCATTGATAAACTCTTCATCTCCTTGATAAGGGTAATTTGTTAACTTTCCGGTCAAAACACTGGTATGTAAGGCAGAGCTTTTATAAATATTTGAAAGAAAACTCTGTTCTTATGTGGCAATTTTGATCACAGAGGACAAGTGTGTGTAAATGATAAAATTTACTGTTTAAAGAACATAAAACAATATTAGCATATTTTGATTAAAAATGCATTCTCGAATCATATTATCCTCAATATTACTAAATATACATATATAATGCATTATGGTCACTGTATAACAAGAGAAGTGTTAGATCCAAAAAGTGTTGATGAAAAGCCAGACCTGTTAACAAATGCCAATCTTACCCAGTGTGATCTTCTTAATCAGTGCCGACTGAAATTATTAGTAGATAAACTGGAAAAAATACTACGAAACAGCGCCCTCTCTCTCTTATTATATCTTTACATTAAACACGAACCCATGCGTGTGGTTTAACGTGATTTATAATGTTCTTGAAGGTCTGTGTAACACCACGACTCGGGAGATAACGGGGTTCCGGTTAAACAGGACCCTACTTCCGGAGCACTATAACGTAGAACTAACACCTGACATCTACCTGCCCAGACCGGGGTTCAAAATACCCGGAAAAGTCGAAATCTGGATGAGATGTAACCAGGCAACAAACATGCTGGTCCTCCACATCGAGAGGATGGTCATTCATGAAACTACCATCAGGTTCCGAGAGAACGGACCATCCGGCAGAGTGATCGCCCACTCCCGCTGGGAGGAGGACAAGGATCGTCTTTTCTTTAAGCTGTACCTGAATGAGGACCTGGTGGTAGGAAGGACCTACTACTTCACTGTAGAGTTCCAGGGTACACTCAATCACCCCGACCTGGGAGGGTTTTACTACAGCAGTTATCAACAAGGCAACCAGACCAGGTCAGAATATACTATATACAGTCGATCCTCGGTGATCCTAAATCTCAAGTAAGCCGGAAAAAAAATAAGTTCGAATTAACTGGACAGTGTGCTAAGGAGAGTCATTGAGGATGGTAATACAGGATGAAATAATTTACAAATGGAAACAGTGGCACATAAATTTACATAGAATATCATCATTTATTTTATTATTTGTTCTAGAGAAACCTAAAACTAAGCACAAAAAGCAGTTACAACACAGCTCTGGTTGTTATTTAAAGTCAACCATAATTAGTTAGATTTAAATTTCGCATCGGTAATGGACAGGTACCGCTCGAGTATCCAGTAAATATATTTCAGTGACACCTGCAGATCGAGGGTACAGAATGTATCTTGAGTTAGCTTTCAGGCAGAAAAAAAACTAAAAAAAACGGTCTGATATATCTATCTCTTAAACTTAAGGTGTCGCAGCCATGTGCATGGTCATGACATCCAATGTTTTTTTTTCTCAGGAAATCGCCTGGGTGCAGTTAAGTTTAACATTTATCATGCATATCTGCCTTTAACTGTTATATAATTTGCTCCATGAAGGAATCAAGTTGGATTTCTGTTTGACACTTTCTTGTCTGTCAGGTCTGTCAGGTTGTATATTTGTTTTCTGGTTGTCTTTGCGGTTGTCCTATTTGGTTATGACCGGCCTTCTATGAAATTCTAAGGACAAGTAGGGCTGGGGATCAGAAAGGGATTATCAGGTTTCAAAGTGCTTGAGTTATCTTTTAACAAAGGTAAGTATATCTTTGGTCGTTAATATTGTTTTTTCCACTTTGATATAGGTACCTCGCCGTGACACAGTTCCAGCGTTCCCACGCCCGCAGAGCCTTCCCGAATTTTGATGAGCCGAGTTTCAAAGCTACCTTCAACATTACCCTGGTCAGGAAACCCGGCTACACCTCACTGTCCAACATGGATCTTCTGTACACGGAACAAAGGCAGGTTTACCTGGACTTGTAAATACACACAAAAACATCAGATATCACCAAGGAGCATGGATACCTACCTGTGTTATCATAAACTTACTGTGTAAGCAAGCATTACAGGCAAGGCAGAAGGATAAAATTGAGAAATCGGGCACCCAGAGTTAGTAAGTTCAGCAAACTAAACATAGGTTTGAAAAATCTACAGCCTAAAACACATTCTGCTTACGAATCTAAAGTGTGCCTATGTTCCTTTATATTTTCACTGTTATTATTATTATTATTATCATTATTATTATTATTATTATTATTACAGGGATGGTGGATACGAGGCTGACGTATACAACAGGTCGGTCATCATGTCTTCATATCTGGTTGCCTTTGTCGTGTCGGACTTCGTGCAAAAGAACTACACAACACAGAGGGGGACTTTCGTAAGTTCTTACAACAATATCTGTCCATGGGGGAATATATATTCTTATTGCTGTGGTTTGCTGACGTCACCTAACCGTAAATTTAGGCTCGTAATCAGATCCACACTTAAACTCTGTTTTGCTTCATTGTCGACAGATCATTGTACTTCGAACTACATAATATCAGTTACAGTAAAAAACCTGAACAAATTATAAAAACTTGGGCGAGCTAAGTGTAGGGCGGCAGAACTCTTTGATTTTCGACTAAGCTTAAATATGATATATATATATATATATATATATATATATATATATATATATATATATATATATATGCCTTCAACGCCATGGACATGATTTTTTATTAACCACTCGTATAAATATAAAGCACAGGAGAAGTCAGTAAAATTTAAATACACACGAACGGGGATGAAAACATTTCCTCCTGACGGAGGCACTAAACCAATATCAGCAAGTCACTGCAGCGGACTGGTTGTGTGATAAGCATTGTCCGTTCATTCTAGGGTGAACCATACTCTAGGTAGGCTTCATCAATGGTTGTGAACTCAATTAAACCTAATTTTGAGATGAGAAGAAATTCTGTTGGAAAGTTCAATATTCCCTTTGCTAGAGGCACGGTTGATGCCGGTACATCTATTTATGTTTACATCTGACTAGTTCCGTCACTGGGCAAGGCGAGACTACGAGGACCAGATAGACTACGCTTTGAACATCAGTGGCTACATCCTGGAGGCGTTTGAAGATTACACGGGCATCCCCTACCCCCTGATCAAAACAGGTAATACACGTAAATCCCCTACCTCCTGATCAAAACAGGTAATCCAAGTGCATTCCCTACCCGTGATAAACAAGCAATATACTGGCGTTCGCCACCCCCTGATCAAAACAGTTTATTCATTTGCGTTCCCTTTCCCCTGAACAAAACAGGTTAACCACGAAGGTCCACTACCCTTTTGCAATAACAGTTAACCGAGCATTGAATGAAGAACTGAACGATTGCATTCATAAAACGGACTAGTTTAACAAGAGGTTTATTAAAGAGACAAAATTTACATAACGGGTATGGCGCTGAAGTTTATTTGTTTATTATACTAACTTTGATTACAGCTCAGTATATATGCTATAAGCTATAAGCTATAAGCTTAGTTATAGCATATAAGCTATATATGCTATAACTACAAGAATACTGTGTAATGGATGTTACCACGTGTTGTTCCACAGATCAGATAGCCGTACCAGATTTCCGGGCAGGCGCCATGGAGAACTGGGGACTTGTGACGTACAGAGAGGGCCTGCTTCTGTACCACGCTAACTACAGCACCATGGCCAACAAACGTGCCATCACTTCCGTCATCTCACACGAGCTGGCCCACAAGGTCAGTAACTGAAACCCCGCCATATTTTAAAAGAATAAAACTGGCAGTAACCTCTAACTTTGGCAGTTCTAGAAACCTGAAGGACATTTTCATAGTGCAAGAGCATGCAGTGATTTAACAGTGTGTAACAGAACCTTATAATGCAATCTGTACACCACGGGTAGCCAATGAAGGTTTATAAAGAAAGGCGTTATGAGATCTCTGATACTGTTCATCCTTTTTTATATTTTGTTCATGTCATCAGTCAAAAAGAAGCTCATTCTTTATATAATGGTGTTACTATAATTATATATTACCACCTATTTTACATGATAACTTCATTAAGTTAATGAAAAACTTAATAAAAAAGCTGTTGCCACTTTTGTTTTTGATTCTTGTCATTAATCCGTGTGGCAATCACTTTAAAACATAAGGAATTGTTAATCCGAACAATTGTTAATCTGAACAAAAACCCTGTCCCCAGAGCTTCCGGATAAACGAAACTCTACTGCATTTATAAACCAGTACACTGTATATGGCATTTTACATTTCAGTGGTGGGGTAACTTGGTCACGTGTGAGTGGTGGGGTGACACGTTCCTGAACGAGGCCTTTGCGACCTATTACGCCGCCGTGGGCGTTGACATGGTGCTTCCTCACTGGAAAATGGTGAGTCGCGAGCCTTTTTCTCACTACAAGCCGTTTAAAATTGCTGAATAAATATAACCAGAAAAAAAGGATATTTTGAATGTTCGTGGGTTTATTGAAAAAAAAGTGCCCTGGATCATCCCTGGCACCCTTGAAGATTAATCGATGATGAATTCATGCATTAATATAGACTCGGTATTTAAACTACCTGTTAATGTGGTTCCAACGACTCGGATGAAGATGCGAATGAATACGGAAGTAAGATGAACAGAAGTTCGCTTTGGAGGCAATACAATGGTTTCGATGTTACATGAAAACGGGTGTAGCATTACATGGTTTCTCCTACTGATAAAATGAAACAACAGAGCAAATTAAGTTTTAAATTAACAAATGGCCGAAAGGTCTGTCCGAATTTGAAATGTTATCATTACTAAGCCAATCATGATCATACTGCCAGTCTATATGGGTAGCGGGATACTGAACTTCGCCGGTCCTCAACTACCTCCATCTTTTTATACGCGGAGACCCTGGCTACTAAATGACTTGACTAACAGCCAAAGAGTGGGGATTACACACTAAGCGAGCTTCCTATAGATAAGTGATTCTTTGCCCCACTCTTATCCATCGGGCAGCCTAATTTATCATTCGGGCATTTTATATATATATATATATATATATATATATATATATATATATATATATATATATCTTTATTCGTACCACAAAAGAGAACATTAATTGTATACAAGACCATGAAAATACTCCTGTGTGAGTTATATGGCAAATGCCAAATATGACGCAGAGCTTTGTTATAAGATTTACATAATTTTTCTATTGATTTATGCTGTAATATCCAGGACTGACAGCCATAGAATCCACAACAAAAGGAACGAAATAACTTATTTACAGCCCTCGTCGACAGACATCCAAAGTTAGACATTAGAACATTAAAGCTTGAGATAAATTTGCCCCCTTTATTCATTATATCATGATGATCTGATAAGTCTGAGCTTACCATATTCCTAGGTAATGCACAGATTAATGGGCAAGCCCACTTATCGTGTAGGAGGGGTGTATCTGTTTAAGGGTATATGGAATATCCTACAGTGTGAACACGGCTATTTACTAACATCAGTACGTATCAATATATCAGCATGTCCTGTTCAGAGATTCAGCCTAAAAGCAACGAAGAAATTCTCATAATCAAAATTAGCAGCAATTTAAGCCTCCAACTATGAAGAGTTCCAACTGATTAGCTGTAAAAACTGACCCCCCCCCCCCCCAAAAAAAAATACCGACTGAGCCATGAGACAACCCCCCCCCCCCCCCCCCGGTTAGATTATAAATACACCAACTATAAATGAAACATGCAGTCTTGCACATTTACTGATATAATAATTTCATCCATCATTTAAATGTTATCTTTTTATGATCAGGAAATACGGCAACTGGCAAGCATACTGCAGCTATCTTTCTGGCGTGTTTAGTTAGGTCGTTGAAGTCAGATATTGGGCTTGTACATGGAAATATGATAGGACGTTTATTTTGGTGGTAAATTCGAAACAATTACTTCATTGGAAAGACAAAAGAAAACACGGTTATATTCGACCTGATTAAATTTTAACGATTATAGATAAAACATTATAACGTGTTTACGGACAGAGACACATGTACGGACGACGATGCTGACCGCTATATCACCTGCCAGTTGAGGATGTTGTTGATATAGATATATCAGGAGCGGTGAGCTCCTACTTACACCAAAAGTTAGCATATTAGATTGATCAGCGAGGGGGTAATCTGAACAGTAGGGGGGTAACTTGGTAAAAATCAGGTTCAGACTACCCCCGGGGGTAATCTGAAATCAATTTCAGATTACCGGGGTGACCTGAAGGGGGGTAATCTGAAGTCTTTCAACCCGGAACGGTTACGTACGTCTAGGCACGGGATTTTGTTCTATTTTATAAAGTTTGAGTCAGTGGTAAATATATCTATTTAGGGCCTCGAAGAAAAAATTACAGTTTTATATAAACTTTTTCACGGAGTAAGCCTATCAAATAGTCTATTTAAAAAGGAACATGGCTGGTCATGTCGATACCATAATCTTCTTTGAACAGACATTGACACCTGACGTCCATTTAGTTAATGTTTAACTGTTACAGGAGGAGGACTACATGCGTTCGTTCATGCCGATCATGGAGACTGACGGGTACACGACGTCACAGCCAATCAGACTCACTCATGTGGAGTCCCACAACGAGACCGGCCTGGCATTCAGGGGCCAGACATATAGGAAAGTCAGTAGCCAAGTTCTTCATAATGGCCAACAAATCAAGAATCTAAAATTGTTATACATGCATCAATATATAAATACGCATTTTGTTTTTTTTTTTTTCTTTTCTAAAAACATAACTTATATACAAATGCAAATAATATTGCCATAGACATATATGGAAGCACATAAAAGTACAATCCATGCATATACAATAACATAGAAGGACATAACTAAATCATGTGTGTTTCCATATGACATGTGTGATATCTCACTCATAAATGTTTATTCTGAAATAAGTATTTTCATTAAAAAAGATAAAGATTTGTTAAAAAGGTTCTAAGAAACAAACAGGAAAAGAGAATGAATTTATTTTATTTCTAATAGATATTGTAAATATTGTCCCATTTTTGCATATGACTCTTTTCCGCGTTTCGTTGCAATTTACCTTTCAATGTTATGAATTTGTCCTACATGTATCTTGAAACTAAATGTTCTATCAAATTGCAAGTGGTTTTTTTAAACATATATCCATTCATGTATATGTAATAAGTAAAAAGACATAGATTGCTTCGATAACAATAATTTGTCTTAATAAATCGTCCCGAAATTATGGGCTACAAAATATGGATGTTCTATGGATGCGGTTTTTTTTTTCGGATTACTGAACGTATTTTAAATGATAGGTGTAGCTGTTGAATTATTTATATCATAAACCCAGAATATCTGAAGCATAAAACTACGATGTTCCTACTTTATCTCGTTCTCTCTTCTTTCTGCTCTTACGACATTAATTTTTGTTGCCGGCGGAGTATTTTACGACCTGCCAAAAACATCTAAGACCACCACAACCTCGTTGAAATGACCGCGTGACCATGTATCAATTTCTATACGCCTTACATGAATGTCGTGACCTGTTTTCAGGGAGGATCTATTCTGCGCATGATCAACTACTTCCTAGGTTTTGACACTTTCAGAAGGGCCATGACTGTAAGTATCATTTTAGCAGATTTAGTAAGAATAAATTAATGGAGAGTATAATCGATAAAGCAAACCTCTGTCGCCATCAAGATATTCCATTAATCTGGTTATATAACGAATATCAAGAAAATAATGTGTGTCTTTATACACTGCTATAACAGGAAGTTAACACACTTTACCATATATTACAACAATATATATTATGAATTATAAAGAGTAGGGCATTTACGTGATAAACAATATTCGTTTTCAATATTTAACGAGACAATATATAAACTTCCTTTAAATAATACCTTTAACAAATTGGAATAACAATTTTTTTTTTGTCTTTCAGTATTACTTGAACAAGCACGCCTATTCTAATGTGATTGCGGAGGATCTCTACAGCGCCCTGCAGCGGGTCTGTATCCCAGTCTATCCCAGTGTTGAATGTTGTAGAGTTATATGAAATACAAAACACACATAGCCTTGGAACGGGGCAATATCGGTGCTAGGTTACATAAATCCTCATCCCTTACAAGTTGACAAAATACACAGTATCGATGTCTCACGCACAACCACTTAGCTGTTGCTGTGACAGTCTCGTCCACTCATATCAGCAGACTTCATCAAACTGCGGGACCACAATTATTCGCCGGTAGATGGTGTCTTCGGCAATGAGCGGGTCGTCAAGTTTGGACAAGTGGTGTTGTCCCCGGTCACGATTTAACGCACTGGATACTTCTCTCTGGACATGATGGCCAATATACAATACACATAGTTGCACTAAACATTAATCAATTGATATATGTTAAATCTCACAGTTGTGTATGGAGTGTTAGTAAACTGCAGGGCAATCTATGGACTCCACATTGCGTCATTCACTAAAAAAACAATCGAGGAGTCCATTCTTATGGGCTATAGTGGTCTTAAGGTCTGATTAAATCCGATGATATGAGTAGACGAAACGGTTACAAATAGAAGTGAATGTGCGTAAAGGGGCCTTTACACAGAATAGCGACCTTTCTGCCTTCCGTGTGCGACCACAAAATTTCCAGGTCGTTGTAGGATGCTCAAAGAAGGCAGAATGGTTGCCTAGGTCGTTCAAAGGTGGTACACAGGAGTTTCAGGCATCGCCATGGGCGCCATGGTCGCCATGAGTTTTTGAACATGTTCAAAACAATCGCACAAAGGTCGCCGAGGTGATGGGTTGCTCAAAGGTGGCTCAAAGGAGGCAGAAGGGAAGCACAAGCATTGCCGTAGTTGCAGAATGGAGGCACAGAGGTCGCTCTGGTGGCACAGGGGAAGCAAAGGGAAGGCAGGCAAGAAAACGCCCTAATGCTGCATTTTTTAGGAGGTTCGAGGGAGGCACAAGTATCGCTGAAACGGTTACTGAGCAATTACACAGAAACAGGATTGTCTGGGGTTAGGCGACCATTGAGCGTTCTGGTCATTTTTTGGTTGCTCAAAGGTGGCACAAAGGCGGCAGCCCTGTGTAAAGGGGCCTTTAGTATCAATCGTATGTATGATACTTCACCAGCCTGAGAGATCAGAAGCCTGCAGAAAACACACCTGAGAAACAAGTACAGTAAATCCCGTTTATCCAGTTACATTTAGAAAATAACGAACATTGATCCCGTTTCATCTAGTCTAAGTAGTAGACAATTACATCCAGTAAACCTCTTTTATGTTGTCTGAGTTGTGGAAATTTACGAAAAGTAAACCCCGTTTATTCAGATTCAACAGCAGATAATCAAGTATAGTAAACCTCGTTTATCCAGAGAAGTAGTGGATGATTGTTTACATTTATCCAGAAGAATAGGTAAATGGATGTATGGTCGTTTGGAAGTAATTATCAAAGTCTAATTACAGGAACGAAAGCCTCGCTTTCTACTAATGGGCTTTTGATAAAGGATTATCGAATAATTTATGTAAATGTTTGTGAATAGAAAATCAGCTGTATTTCATAAATATGACCTGCCTTTAATACGATTAAAGATTAGAGGGGCTTTTTTTCTTTAAGAACAACTGTGAATATAAGATTTAAAACGGTTAAATAGAAGGGTAAGATTTATAATATTACGTGGGACAGGAGTCTCATCCGATATTACAATTTGCTATCTATGTTGGTCTTCAGTCCTGTTCATTTGTTTGCATAATATATGCAGTTGCAAATTATATTTCTGTAGCAAGCCGAAATTGACGGCAGGGTCACATGGGACACGAGCAGAAGAAATCTGTCATTGATCCTACAGACCTGGATGGACCAACAGGGCCACCCTACAGTCACTGTCAGTCACAGAGGCAGCGGCAAGTACCTGGCGTCTCAGGAAATGTTCCTGTATGACCCGGAAAATACACCGCAGTATCCGTCAAGATTCGGGTGAGCGTCCCCCCCCCCCCCTTCAATTAGTCCCCTTGCTTTATCCTGTACAAACCTGTTTACATTTAACATTTGAGTAATAATAATGATGGATTTGTGTTAAATAACTCTTCTTAATGTCCTGTATGGTAAGACAGGTTCACTAAAAGACAAAATAGACCTTTACTTATATCAGGATTTACTGAATGTATGTTAACATTCATTTAAAGACGTTTTGCTTTGCTCTTTTCAGAAAGCATTTCTATGGACAAACAAACAAAATGGAAAAATATAACCTCCAAAGAGAGCAAGAGCATTTTTAGAGTTAGAGTAAGAGTGACCGTTACAGTGACGTCAGATATGTTTTTTTTTTTTTATTGTAGGTTTACCTGGGACATCCCGTTCGCTCACTCTACAGAGCAGCAAGCACAAAACAACCAATCAAATTTGACCTGGCTCTACAGAGGAGATCTAGGTATTTCAGAAACCATACCCAACTGTCATATAATAACCTAGCAATGTCCTACCGTGGCTGACTTAGTGGGAGGAAATTTTAGCTATGGTGACTTAAAGTCATATAAACAATAGCGACCACTCTTTGTCCATCATCTGTCTGTCCGACAATCTGGTCGTCCGTTAACAGGGCCTATCCAGGGAGTTCCCTGTAAAACCTTCTCGGATCCCCTGGACACTCGCGGGGAAACTGCTCGGCGCTCTCCGCTGGCGCCCCGGGCTAAATCTCCGACGGTGCTGTGAGAGAGGATTGTAGTTGCCCGTCCAAGGCCGGTGGTTATTTTTGGGTTCTCCGGTGTCCTCCACCTCTAGACACTACGAAACGCAACCACCGGAGGCATGAAGAATGCCTTGATTAATTATAATAACTCTGTGTATATTTCATGTAAGTTTAAATATGTTGAAAGACCCTAATTAAGGTCCCTGTGAACTATATTCTGTAAGTTATGTGAAAGAACATGATCATTACCCTATAGATTAGAGCGGTTTGACGTAGAAAATCTTCAAACGTATCATCTAGAGAGTTCCTGGTAAAATCTGATTGCTCGCTGTAACTTTTTTTGGTGGAGGTAACCGCCTTCATTTTTAATGCTTCGCTTAACTAATGTATGTAAATCTGAAGAGTACCATTCCGGTTTCGGACTGCGTGACAGGGGCTTTTATCCGATTTTTACTGGTGTCAACCAGGTTCGGTATACCACTCCTGCGGGCCCTGGGTGTGTGTCATCCCCATTACTGAGTCATAACACCGAGAAACCCCCGAAAGGCGCACTCGTTTGTGAGTGAAACACGACTGATAGACAAAGTCTCCCCATTGAGTCTGCAGAGCGCTCACCCTGGGTGGGACCCGACCGTGAAAAATCTCACCGCTACGGCTGAGATTCGAACTCGCAATCTCCCGGCTTTGAGTCCTGCGCTCTACCCCTGAGCCATAGTAGCTGGTTGCTCGCTGTAACTTATTTTCTAAGGACAATGGTCAAAAATATGATTTTAAGCACGCTGAAAGCCATTCCATCCATTATTCAAGGTTTCTTCACAAATGTGTTTCAACAGATCATAACATCAATAATAAATAAATGCAGATCAGCTAAATCAATTTACCTCGAGATCTCGGAATGACATCTGGAGGTCATAATATAGCTTCATAATCAACTTAAATTAAATTAATCTATGAGCAAGGAGTTCATTGGGAAATTGCATGATTCCTTTTTATTATGAACAATATATTGCCCTCAGAGTTTGACACGACCGATGTCAACTTTTTACTTGGTAACTACCGACATCAGGGGTTCTTCCGTGTGAACTATGAAGACCAGCTTTGGGACAAAATGGTTGCGAGACTTAACAGTAACCACAAGGTAAGTACCTGCACAGCACCCTTATACCAGAGGGCAGACTACTTGACTAACCTCTAAAACTTTAAATCCAAATGTGTTACATTTCAAAGAAACACCTGTGAACATTTCACATTGCGAACGTTTACAAAATGCTACTTATTCCCGTGAAGTCCTTATCACAAAAACAACCATGGTTATGGTTTAGGTGTTTAAATCAAAATACAAATGTATTATTATATAAAAATTTCTTCCGTGCGTTATCCTAATTAAGGGGGGGGGGGGGTATGGGGTCTCTGTCCTCTCCTGGGGCTGGATTGGCACCGGGTACCATACTGTCAGAGATGAAATGGTGTCAATTTCGGATGCTGAAATGTGTTATCTCCAACTTGTTAAAATATGTGTTGAGTTGCTTTTATTATACACGATGTTGTATTAATAATGTAAGATTTTAATGTTTTTCTATCTAAGTTGTATTTTTTTACAGTTTTTTAACGAGTACAACAGAGCTGAATTCGTTGATGACGCCTTGAATTTAGCAAGGTAATAATGCAAAGTGTTTTTACCCCATTGCCCCTCTATGTCTTATACATATACTACATATAGCAGATATTAATAACTCTCTAAACTAGCGCGGTAGAGTAATTAGATGGTGAGAACAGTGGCAACACGTCGGCATGACGATTCCTTCTATATTTATACATAACTTTGCTAACCACATCAAACTTAGAGGATACAGATACATAGCAAGCGAATCTTTGGGAACGTTCAAGCTCGATATTAATAGTGAACGACATCTTAAGGGGAGTACATTATTCGAATAGAAACGGGCTGTTTATAGAATCATCAATGCACCAACACATCTCTGTATCTGGTGTATGTACATCCAGGGGCGGATTTAGACTGGTCGCAGAACGAAACAATCTAGGAAACAACCTGGTAAATAAAACTATACCGCTTTACTCCTGTAAGCAGCAACAGATTTTGCGTCTGGTGTAATTTTTTTTACTATACCTCCCTATTCCTCTGCATGCTAGATTTGCCTATAAAGTCTACCATCAGCCCCAAGACACTTGATTACTTGTGCTAGGGTGTTGAGCTACCTGATTTATTATATCCTATATCCGCCACTGATATATGCACCAAGTCAATGTCGATTTCCGAGATATTTATCCAGAATAATATACTCTAATATACCAAGCACATTCAGCACATGTCGAATATTGGTACTGGTACGTTTGAAGTTATTGTTAACCGTTATCATAATTTTTGTTTTCGCATACCTTGATTTAAATTTATTAATAGATAAAGAGTATGAAATGTCTAGTTAACCTGTTGGGTCTGATATTGAGACTGCAACTCTTAATATTCTAGGATCAATAGAAGGACAGAGGTGCAGGCAATGAGGACGACGGAGTACTTGATAAATGAGCTGGAGTACCTGCCCTGGTTCGCCTTTGACCGCAGGATTGAGTTCTATGACAGAATGTTCTTCAATACGGAGACTTACGGTATTTGGCAGGTGAAAAAAAGTCAATTTTATTTACATAACAACATTTCCTGCTCAGGTAAACCGTGTTAGTGTATCATTTGGTTAGATACATGACCACCAGGTGTCACGACCGTGTCGGCCATGCACAGTCTAGTTATCCTGAACTAGACGCTGACGCCCCCTCTCCCCA
This sequence comes from Sipunculus nudus, assembly GCA_026874595.1. NCBI lineage: Eukaryota > Metazoa > Annelida > Sipuncula > Golfingiida > Sipunculidae > Sipunculus > Sipunculus nudus. Next base: position 12,667,169 of record CM049314.1, on the reverse strand, counting down.
GCACCCCCCTCCCATTAGCGTTCTGTTCCGCACTAATGTATGTTTACGAATAAAACGAGGAGGCTTTGCAAATGAAATTGGTCGAGCCTCTATAACCTCCAAAGAACTCAACCTTATATCCACGATATTTTCATTTAACAATAAACCAAAACTAGAACGGTATTTGGGTTGGTATTATGTCTGCTGCAATAATACCGTAATCAAGCCAATGATGATAAATAGATAAATGGATTAATAATTATCCTCTTTTATAAAAATAGGTGGCATAGGATATTATTGATTACACTGGAATGAGCTTGTATTATTTGATACACCTGATACAGGTGCCTTAGCATTTTTTATCGTTTCTGTCTTTTTTATATCTTATATTTGTCTTTTTTTTTCTTTTTTTTATGCAACTTTAGACATAATAATTATTAATTGTAACCATTGTCTTAACTAAAGAGCATACATGTTTATGTATTTCTGTAGCGCTACCTGCTGGACAGAGCCGTCACTAATGTTTACGGGTATGTTACCTGGGACGACTCGAACGAAGACGAACATCATGAAAAGTAAGTTGGTTGTTTTTATTTTGTTTTATAGGAAAGGATGGACAACAGCTTATCCTTTTATTATTGTAAAAATCAAACTAACATATGTTGCCTCCGTTCACGAACCTAGTTATATGACCACTCCGTTTTATCTTTATTTGGAAGAGCTGTTCGTAATAAACCAAAATCAACATGATATTCAGAGGTGTTATGACTTCAAGCTCGTGTAAGAAAAATAAGTTTGTTAGTTTGTTATTTGTATGTTTGTCAATTTAGAGTTTGAGGGGTAGAAACACTCAAAACTCATCTACTTTACCGCCATACGCCATTAGCACATAAGAAGACACTCAATCCCCGTCCTTAGCAGACTTCGGCCTTTCCACACTCTAAGAATTATTACCAGTTGGGTCATTTATTATGTGGGATAATATTTAATCAAATAGCAACACAAAACGACATCAAACGTGGGGAATATCAGGAATATCATCAACATTTAGGAAAGTTATAAGTAGATGGAACCTAGCTGTTATGCCATGAATGACGAATGACACACTACAGGTGTATACAGTGTGGACCCTAGCCTGTGTCCACATATACCGTCATCCTAGGTGCAAAGATCTTCCGCATTTACCTCAGGACGTAGTGTTCTTTCCGTCCAGAATAAATGGTGACGTTCACTCGAAGGCCATCCGGTCTACAGTTCCTGGTCACTGAATTGTTCCAGAGCTCAGTGACTTCGTTTCAAGTTCGACGATGAAGGAATTACCAAATGTGTTTTGAGGAAAATACCAATCTTGCTTGAACGAAGAAACCTGTTTCCTTTGTTCGTCTTGATGCCATCCGTGCTGTTCAATTAAACACTTCGAAACATGGATGTTCATTGTGTTCTGTATACTGTCCTACCTATGAGGGGAGAGTTGATTATCCTCACTCGTATAATATTACTCTGGAGTTAGATAGAGGGATTCTTTTTGAGAAATGTGTGTTGTTCTATTGTTCATATTCTCAGTTCCTCTTACCTGTTATTGCCTTGTTAATTCAGATTTTCCAATTTATATGATCTGGTTCATATAACCAGGGATGATGAGTTAAGGAACCTTAGCATACCAGCTGGGAGGTACACACTGATACTTGACGTATTATTCGTAAGCTTAGGATACCAGAGATATGACCTTGCACCACCGAATGTCCTCCAAATCACGGAACAAATCGCCAAGTCATTCATGACGTCTTCAATGAATCAACACATAGGCTTGTACCATAAATAAGGTCATGTGTGATACAACCTCTGTCGCCCGGATTTACACTGACTAATGCATTCTCCCCTTAAGAGGGATTTATTTCTGGTTTTCAATAAAGTAATTCGGTAGTTTACCTCTGAATCATTAACAGCATAACTTACTGAAATGCAGTTGCTGACATAAACCGAGCAAATGAATGAATCTGGAGGTCTACAGGGTCACCTATTAATGTTATGGGGACTGTAAAGTCATGCAGGACTAGGGTCCGAACTTTGACTCGAGTCTGGACTCGAGTCCACTTATTTAAGGACTCTGACTTGGATTCGAGGTTCCTGGACTCGGACTTGTACTGTGATTCGGGGGTTATCAGCCCGAGTCCATATCGGGTTTAAAAGAAAATAAACTCTGTCAAACAGCATATAAAGGTTGTGCACCTGGGTGAATTACTAATAGAATATTATAAGAAAATAAGACTATACATACCAAATGCTCTGCATCAGGGGCTTAACGTAATTGTATCCGCCAAAACAGAGTTTTGCGGATACTATGTTTTCAGCCCACCGCCGCCGCCGCCGCCGCCGCCGCGTAGGTGTCCGGAGAACTCCGTAACCGCTGGGCGGAATTTAACGAAACCCGGGATTATGTTCGGGTCACATGTGAACTGCTGCGCCCCGATTTTGTTTTGACCTCTGACCTTTCCTCTGCGCTCTGCGTCCGTTTGTGCGTCTGTTTCCACACATAAACCCACATATCTCGGGAACCGTTTGACCGATCAGGAAAATTTTTTTGCACAAATGTAGCCCTTGTAGAGCTTTATAACTGAAATAAAAAATGGTGGCGCCACCTGCAATCATGTTTGCACAGTGTCCATCTGTTCGTCTGCCTTGGGTTAAAATCACTCATATCTCTGCAGTGACTTGACTAATTCACCTGAAATTCGGCATGCGTATACATCCTGGATAGCTTATCTGATATTATGACTGGTGGCGCCACCTACATTCACGTTTACGCTGCAGACATCCAAGCTCATATCTCAGGAACCATTTGACCGATCAGGGAAATTTTTTTCCACAAATGTAGCCCTTGGAGAGCTTTATTACATACACCAAAAATGGTGGCGCCACCTGCAACCATGTTTGCACAGTGTCCATCTGTTTGTCTGCCTTGGGTTAAAATCACTCATATCTCTGCAGTAACTTGACTAATTCACCTGAAATTCAGCATGCGTATACATCCTGGATAGCTTATCTGATTTTATGACAGGTGGCGCCACCTACATTCACGTTTACGCTACAGACATCCAAGCTCATATCTCGGGAACCGTTTGACCGACCAGGGAATTTTTTTTGCACAAATGTAGCCCTTGTAGAGCTTTATAACTGACATAAAAAATGGTGGCGCCACCTGCAATCATGTTTGCACAGTGTCCATCTGTTCGTCTGCCTTGGGTTAAAATCACTCATATCTCTGCAGTGACTTGACTAATTCACCTGAAATTCGGCATGCGTATACATCCTGGATAGCTTATCTGATATTATGACTGGTGGCGCCACCTACATTCACGTTTACGCTGCAGACATCCAAGCTCATATCTCAGGAACCATTTGACCGATCAGGGAAATTTTTTTCCACAAATGTAGCCCTTGGAGAGCTTTATTACATACACCAAAAATGGTGGCGCCACCTGCAACCATGTTTGCACAGTGTCCATCTGTTTGTCTGCCTTGGGTTAAAATCACTCATATCTCTGCAGTAACTTGACTAATTCACCTGAAATTCAGCATGCGTATACATCCTGGATAGCTTATCTGATTTTATGACAGGTGGCGCCACCTACATTCACGTTTACGCTACAGACATCCAAGCTCATATCTCGGGAACCGTTTGACCGACCAGGGAATTTTTTTTGCACAAATGTAGCCCTTGGAGAGCTTTATAACATACACAAAAATGGTGGCGCCACCTGCAACCATGTTTGCACAGTGTCCATCTGTTTGTCTGCCTTGGGTTAAAATCACTCATATCTCTGCAGTAACTTGACTAATTCACCTGAAATTCAGCATGCGTATACATCCTGGATAGCTTATCTGATTTTATGACAGGTGGCGCCACCTACATTCACGTTTACGCTGCAGACATCCAAGCTCATATCTTGGGAACCGTTTGACCGATCAGGGAATTTTTTTTGCACAAATGTAGCCCTTGGAGAGCTTTATAACATACACAAAAATGGTGGCGCCACCTGCAACCATGTTTACAGTGTCCATCTGTTTGTCTGCATTGGGTTAAAATCACTCATATCTCTGCAGTGACTTGACTAATTCACCTGAAATTCGGCATGCATATACATCCTGGATAGCTTTTCTGATTTTATGACAGGTGGCGCCACCTACATTCACGTTTACGCTGCAGACATCCAAGCTCATATCTCGGGAACCGTTTGACCGATGGGGCCAAAATTTTGCATGTGTATAGATCTCACATAGCTCTTTATCATACACAAAAATGGTGGCGCCACCTGCAGCCATTTTTGCACAGCTCCTGTCTGTTTGTCTGCCATGGGATAAAATCACTCATATCTCGGCAGTGGTTTGACATATCTGGCTAAAATTTTGCAGGTTTATACATCCCCGACAGCTCTCTTGATTTTATGACAGGTGGCACCACTTGCATTCTAGTTTATGCAGCAGACATTCAAGCTCATATCTTGGAAACCGTTTGACCGATTGGGCCAAAGTTTTGCATGTGTATAGTTCTCACATAGCTCTTTATCAGACACAAAACTGGTAGCGTCACCTGCAACCATTTTTGCTCAGCGTCCATCTGTTTGTCTGCCACGGGCTAAAATCACTCATATACATGTAGTGGTTTGACTTATCTGCCTTAAATTTTGCATATGTATACAACTTGGACGGCTTTCTGGATTTTGTGGTAGGGGGGCAACCTACATACACAATTTGGCTGCAGACATCCATGCTAATATGCAACACTTCACTCTATTTCCCCTTGCCACTCAATCCATGCCTCACTTCACCTGTTCCACTCTGATTTAGGCGGATACACGTAGTCACTTGTCGACTACCCGTATTCTAGTTAAACATTCAAGTAAAGGGCTCTTGTAAACAAACAAAAAACGTTGCATGTTTTTTTCAAATATCCTTTTTATATATCTTTTAATAATAATAAATTTGTATTGGGCCTGGATTCGGACTTGGACTCGAGTTCTAAATGACAAATCTCGGACTTGGACTAGGACGTGGTACAACTGTTGGTTGTTTATAACCATTACGAAGACACAGGTTTATCATATCCAAATTAAACAATAACACGGACTGCAGTACAAAATGTTCCCATGGAAGGGTGAAAGGATAGGTTTGAATTTCTGGACGACATTGCAAGTTAATCATTTGTTTTTTTTTTTTTATTAAATATATCTAATAGGTATAGGGTTTGCACATTTCTACTTCCACAGATGAAAGTATGGATGTATATCTTAAGTGTTTACAATCAATATTCACTTCCTGTGTGGTAAGGTAAGGCACTTACCACATTTTGTAACTGTTTGAAATGTGTAAACCAATAAAAACAGAGGATCATAAACATAGCTTTCTAAGTATACCACTTAGACTAGTGGGCTCACTTGCCTTTTAATGATGTCTAGTTCAAAATTATATGGATTCTGAATTTTTATCCAGAATCCAAGGTTACCGTAAAGATGGCCGCTCACCGTACCCAAAGGGACAATATATCGCAAAGGGAACATTCGAGTTCGGTAATTATATACTCGGAGGTATGTAGAAATATGTAGGTTAGAAAAGTATCATCAGACTGTAGTTGTGTGTATTTCTACCGGAGTTATGAATAGAGTGGTTCCCCCAGTGCATGAGACGGGGATTTGATACCTATATAAAACCTGCACTTCTCATGACAATGACGGTAAGTATTAAAAGTACATAAAGAAAGTTTTTTTTAATACATTGACATAAAGTACTTTGTTTAACGCTCCAGGTATCTGCGCGCACTCATCATTTCCATCGCATGCTCACGTGGTTACGAGCCATGTTTGAGTGAGGCCCGCCGTCAGTACCGACAGTTCATGGACAACGAGAACGTGAACCCGTACGTGTAATACATAGTGTGTATATATATATATATATATATATATATATATATATATATATATATATACGATTTTACATAATTTATACACTATTTATCGAAGAAATGCATAATTAAAGGAAGTGTGCTGGCATTTTTGTACATTGCGCACTGACTGTGCCCTGTTAATTCACATTGTCAAACTTATAAAATTTCCCTTTAACGTACGCGGGCTTAGAAATATTACATTCGAACGGGTAGCTGTATAATTGTTTGTGTCTGAAATCTTGAACATGTTAATTCCCAATAATATATATGTTTCATTCTTTGTACATTGATATCGTATTTTCCACAAGTATTCTAAGCGATATAAGCACAAACCTTGGTATCCCGTGAAGGGTAATAATGATTTGAACTAAAGGCTGCTTACTCCACATTAATATAAGCGTTGTCAGAAATATTAAGATTTTATCAAGTGTGGGGTACAATGTGAATATTTAAAATATCTCTAAATGTATTTTAAAAATAATTTTATTCATTTAAATTTTGGATCAGTTACAGTATAACACCGTTGCAGCTATTTATTGATCTGTGTCGAGGTCATATATATATTTATACAACCCTACTATAGTTCTGTCATTTTTATTATTTGAGAAGTACTCGCGGGGAGATAAACCGTATGACAATACTAATTCAGTTGCTTTAATAATTATGGTTATTATTTCAGCTATGTTTGTGTTTAAAGGTAATTTTCATTTTTTACAATAGTAATGCATATATCAAATAAAACGCATGTTTAACTGTTCATTATCTCTTTTAAAGTACTTCTCCTAACCTGCGGTCAACGGTGTACTGTGAGGGGATCAAGTCTGGCGGTAGCGCGGAGTGGGACTTCGCCTACAAGATGTACGAGAGGAAATACGACGGATTTATCGCCAATGAAAAGATTGTTCTGCTGGAAGCGATGACGTGTTCCAGGATGCCATGGATTCTCAGGCGGTTTGTACAGCAGACAATATATTTGCAATGTTTATTCTCAAGAAGATATCTGTATATGTGTCACTTTGCTGCGTTAAGTTGTTTACATCTGCGCGATATGCATATATGGCAGACAAACCGACAGACAGGTTATTGGCAATGTGGATTCAGCAGCTCCTCCTCAAAAAGATGGTAGAATGACATCATTTAACCCCGAATCCCAGGGCTTATACAGACCCTATGCCTAAAATCGCTCATGTGTCAATTTTCACTCAATATACATACATGCGTTGACGGACAAGTTGAAACGGCACATTTACTAAAGAATGTGTATGATTTTTTAAACAGGTATATATGTATACACGCGCACATGGACACAGCTTAGTGTGTGTGTTGAGCTATATGTCACCAGAGAAATTTTGACTTATTTATTATTTATTTGAGTAAAGGATAGTATAACCAGATGATTGTTTCTATAAATTGTTGTTATTAATATGCCGTATCATGTATCGATGTTAGCGTTAGAACGTAGGTTTAGGGAACCCAGATATTTTATTTGATGCTGGTTGTAGTTCTGTTGGGAATTGGTTCATGTCAGAATATGTCTTGACAGTTTCCTGTAATGGCACTGTTTGATGTAGATTTTAAAGACAACGCACCTGCAAACGTGATTTTCTCGCACTTTCTTTCTCTGGAGGCGTTTCCATTTTAATATCCATGCATTGAACGACAAGTCTCATTATATTGAAAGGCGTTAGGCCTAAGTATACATACTAAGGACACCAAGGTAAAATCACAATCTCTTAGGTCAGCACTGTAGATAGTGGCGTCTAGACGTGCATAAAAGGGATTGACAGTTTATTATAGGGGTTGACAGTTTTATATGGGACTTGGTAGTTTAGTGTAGGGGTTGACATTTCATTATAGGGTTTAAAAGTTTATTATATAGGGATTGACAGTCTATTTAGGGGTTGACAGTTAATTATAGGGGTTACAGTTTCTCATAGGGTGTTGACAGATTTTCATAAGGGTTGGCAGCCTAATATTGGGTTTGGTAGCTTATTATAGGGTTTGACAGTTTATTTAGGGGTTGACAATCTATTTTTAGGGATGATACTTTATTATGGGGGTTGACGGTTAATTTAGGGGTCGCCATGTTATTTTAGGGGTTTATAGTTTATTATAGGAGTATTACAGTTTATTATTGGGGTTCGCGGTTTATTATACGGGTTGCCAGCTAATTAAGGGGTTCACGGTTTATCATAGGGGTTCACGGTTTATAATGGGGGTTAACAGTTGAGAGTTTAATATATCCCATCAGCCAGAGGCTACAGGGGATCGTTTGGCGGTTAAAAACATCTGGTTAAATATTAAAATTTAATTTAAGATGCAACAATAATTTTAACAGGTACCTTAACATGATTGCTAATGAACACGACATCTCCGGGAATGTTGTCATCTGGAGCATCGCCCGAAATCCAGTGGGTACCCCCCTTGTCTGGGATTTCTTGACGTCCAGGTGGAATAACTGGCCTGAACAGTGGGTAACAATTTATATACCATTTCTATTTTCATCGTAATGTAATCATACGCCTTTGTGTAATTCATTTTTGTAATGAAAGTTTATTGTTGCACGTGACAAGCAATGCCAGTCGTTGGACATTAATTACTGCAGCCCAGTGTGAATTAACCTTTTTTTCAGCCTGAGCAAGTCTGAAATCCTAAGAAGTTTGACATCTACGTATTCTACAAGACAAGACCTTGAAAAGGTAAAATCGCATATGCAAAAGTTATTTCACTCTTTAAGAGAAGATAACTTTTTCTAATTATTTGTTGTTTTTTTCTGTGAAATTCTTAAGTATCAGATCAGACAACCCTTCCGGGCATTTATGGGAACACTGCTACAAAAAAATATATATTAATAATGATATATAAAAATGATTGATAACAGGTGTCAATATTATAAGATCGCGTAATAATTATTCCTTCAATTCCTAAAATTGCCCATTTGATCACAAAATGTTCTTACTGCGGGACGGGACTTATTAAACCAAAAAAAAAAGAGATTTTATCAGACGAAACGAGAAACTATTTTCAAATTAAGTTTAACAATAGCATTGGGGACAATACAAATAATCGTGATGTTATTCATAGTTTGATGCGTTCACGAGGATGTTCCCGGATGAAGATATGCAGAGCACCTACTCCAGCATCCGGGCCACTATCCAGAATAACATCCGGTGGACGGAGACCAACGAGGTGCCGCTCAGGAACTGGTTCATATCAGTCAATAACAAACAGGGGAAGATCTCCAAGGACGCAGAGAGAAGTCTGGGGGACACCTTCATTTCCGCTCCGGGTACCGTCCCAGGGTTCAACATGTTGTAAGCGACAGGAAGTGACATCACGAGAATCATTATTCATCAAATCAGGAGGCGGCATTAGCTAAGAAGGACGCTATACAACGATAATTAACCAGGATATAGTTGTCGCAAAACCCTTATGCAGATTATAATACCACGTGTCTATTTAAATGTTTTTGTGCATCTGTTCGCCATTTAATACTGTTGTCCGTTAAAATCATGTAAATATCATCATAAATTACCATCATATCGACAGGAAAATCATTGATAATGATAAATGTACCCATATCCTAGGCCAAGGAAACATATGACTGTAGATATATTTATTACATAATTAATTCCAGCAAGAACTGTAAAATGCATTCGAAATTAAAATTAAAAATTCAAACTAGAAATTTAGCTTTTGCTTGTGTATTACTATGTTGTCTGAACACTGATTACAAAATATTTTAGTGTACGTCAACCAGCCGCGGTTCTTAACGCACTTCACGCACTTTCATCATTAAGTTGTGATTATGAATCAGGGAATGACTTACTTTTAAAGTTAATCTGGTTTATTACGGGCGACTAGTGAGAAAACTTCCTGATCTAAAATGGTAATTCAAAATTTAAAACCTAGATAGTAAGAAAAATCAACTTTGCTGACATTTTTTTCAAATTCAAAGTTGATTAAATTAAAACAAATATATATTCCGCATGTCTTGAAACAGAAAGAAAGAGATAAATATTTACATATGGCATTTCAATTATAAGCTGCATTATGTGACATTTGGAGACTGGGGTGTCACTTAGCTTTCTAATGGATAGTAGTTAAGAAATATTACGATTCTCTATTATGTGATACAGAAGTTGTAATCATATCCTAGTGAACTGAGGATAGTATTCTCCCTAGGCAATACTTTAGGTCCTTTTTATATTCTAATTGTTAATTTGCCCCGAGCATCACACAGATTTTTAAAGAATCTCTCTTCTACCTGGGCTTGAGTTTAGGACAAGGGTATATATAATATATATCCCTGGCACTATACAGAATATGTAAAAAGTCCATGGTAAACCAAGTATGTCCCCTGTTGTCCCCGAAGTGAGTTTACGTAAAACTTCTAAGTTTTTATCCAATAACAGACAATCATGTAAACTTGTAAAAAGGGCCTGATTGAAGATGCCCAAGGATGATGTTCGCCAGATCTATGACACGTAAATAGAGACCTAAAAATGAAAAAAAATGTAGGTTTACTACAAGGAACGAAAAGCTAGGATCTTTATACCAGATGGGCGTGACAGTAGATGGAGGTTTGACAATGATCTTTACGCAATACCGCACGTAAATATCATGTAAAACATAAGTTCAAAAGGTTACATCCGGCAACAAAAACACAGGAGACAGATATTTCCTGGTACCATATCATGTAACCTACAACTAAAAATATTTACTACTAGCTCATATACCTGGTAAACCGGGGTTTTAGCTCAGCTGACTTTCAGTCATGCTGTATATGGCAATGGCCCTTTGTCCGTCGTCCTTCGGTCTGTCCGTCCAGCTGTCCGTCCGTTAGCAGGGCAAAGATCATAACCGTAAGGGGAAGGACCATGAACCCTATGTAATCTTAGAGGTTCTAAAAAGATCTTCTTGCAAACCTGAAAATAGGTCACTGCGACTTATATTCTCGGGTTTACGGGGTGTGTTTGCATCCCCCCCACAAGAGTAAATCGTATAGCCAAAATTTTCATCCTAAACTAAAAATGCATACGGCTCACCTACCGACAGGGGAAGAACCTTAACTACTTTGAGGTCACAAGGTCAAAGATCAAGGTCACAGGACCGGGAGGACCCACTTCTTTGAAAAGCTTGAGCATGCATTTTAAGCCAAACCTTTCATCCCAAACCTTTGATCTTTCACATATGGCTCACCTACTAAGTAGGAGAAGAATCCTATGGTTTTTGAGGTCACAAGGTCAAAGGTCAAGGTCACAGGATCCACTTCTTTTAAAAGGTTACGGACACATTCCAAGTTAGACTTTTCATTCCAAACCTTCCAGCATTGACATATCGCTTCTCTGCCAACAGGGGAAAAGACCTGTTGATTGTGAGGTCAACGGTTCACAGCACCCACTTCTTGCGTGGAGTCATTTTAAGGCAAACTTTTCAAGCTTAAATTCCATCTGTCATATTTGGCTTATCTACCAATAGGAGAAGAACCCTATTGATGTTGAGTTCAAAAGGTCAGGGTTCAAGATCACAATACTAAATTGTTCCAAATTTTTGTGAATATTTTTCAAGCTAAACTGTTCATCCCAAACCCTCAGACTTTGCCTCATCTATGCATCCCTTAAAGGTGCCCATTCACCTATCTCATGAAAAAGAATTTATGTGATTTCTTGCTTCCTCTGAGTATATATATATATATATATATATATATATATATATATATATATATATTAATAATCAAAGTATAATACGGTAATGGAAGTTCTTATAACCCCTCCGTGAAGAATTTATGAACTTGTTTATCAACATGTTCGTAAACACAGCAATGTTGACACACAGGAAAAACATGTAACCTAAGGTGGTAGGTTGCATATATGTGGAGGCAGATTGGCCCTTTGTTGCTAAACACCATTTGCAAAGCTCTGCCTTATCTGATTTTACCTCCAGATGCCTTTGTTGAATTTATTTTGATTATTTTGGCGGGCCCCCACATAAAATAAACACGTTGATGTAAACAAAACAAGCAGCCTGTGTGCAGTGATATCCATGTTTCCTGGCCTATATTTATAAAAGCTCCAAGTGATTACCTTTAGGTAATAAAGGTCACATAGGTGATTGGGCCCCTTTAATTTGATTCAAAAGTCATATTTATGGGTCTTTTTGCTTGAAGAAATAAGTTATTGATTTGGGGACAGCCGGTCAGGAGGTTAAAGGTTGCAGGTCAAAGTTATACACACATTGGTTAAAAACTTACTTTGTAGACCATCTCTATTGTTCTTGTATATATAACCATTGCACTCCAACTGGTACATCTCATTGTGTGGTCGTAATTGTGAGAGACACTTGTGATATATGACTCCCTTCTGTATCAGCCAATTGAATGAGAAGCACCTCATTAGTGCAAAACAAAAACACTCCGGAAATAATACTTAATGCTTCGGTCAGGCATTAAGACTATGAGCGTATTGTATTAAGGTTTAGCTACTGATTTATAAGATGATGGGAACATTTTGCAGTTTATTTTATGGAATCTTAGCAATAAACTTAATTTCCTAGATTTCTCAATATTTTCTATACAAACTATCAGATAAAACAGCAAGTCTTTGTTCTGATAATATGTGGGTCTGTATTCGGATTTTGGATGTCTTTATTTGTTTTACAAGACTCTTAGTAATGCTTTCTGCATTTCTTTTCTTTCAGGTATTGAAGTTTACCTACCCTGCTGACCCCAATAAAAAGAAAGTTGATAATTATAACATTTTGGACTTACACATTTTTCACATTTGCATGTCCATAAATCTGATCTGAGAGCGCTCTAACCTGATCATGCCTTTTGAATTGTTTTGGACATTCATTACTCTAACATCCTCTAACAGCAATTGCCATAAGTTTGGTCTCTTATTGGAGGATGTGTGTTATCAAATGTCAGGCTTTTCATAAATCCATTATGTGTACCAGGTAGCCACCTTGGAAATCCTTTTGTTAGTGCAGTTTATGTGATTTCATTTAATGCTTGGCCCCTTTTAGAGATTGTTTGTTGTCGGATTTCAGGCTTGCCGGAAATTCAATATGGCCACCAGGTAGCCATCTTCAAATTCCTTTTGAACATATCCTCTCATGAACTGTTGAAGTGAATGCAGTGGGACTTATGTTAATGTAATCTTCAAGGGGTCAAGATTCCTTATAAAATATGATCATCATTTATGAAAGTTCAGTGCAGTTGGTTCGTATTGAATAAAATTCATACAGAAGCACCCGTTTCTCAATAATTCTTGCACGGATTTCCTTGATATTTTACTATATATGTTGATCTGATACTTTGCCTGTGTGGTGTTCCTGTAAAAACTGACAGGTATCAAGCAAGCTTATATGTTATTAGTTCCTGATAGCTCAACGACCTTACATTTTGCCTTCACTGCCATCAAGTCACTGTGTTTTAACTAGAAATATATGATATATATATCTGTCATAGTAGAAATTTAAAATAAAATTGGCAAATAGGACCTTCAAATATTTGACTGGAAGTTATGAATCTCAGCCCATGATGTCGCAGGTCATGCTTGGCAGCAGAGCGTCATGATCCATGGGTCACTTGTTACGTCCTTTTTTTGGTGGGGGGGCAGTCCAGGGATGAAGTAAGGAATGTTGTGCGTGTAATGGAAGGGGATTCCGTGTAAGTCATACGTAGAGAAGTTTTGTGAACTGCTTAAATGTTGTGTAAATCGTCAATGTCAGATCAAGAGGTATGCAGATGTCGAGATTTTGGTTGATAGAAATATATGAATTGCAATATTGAAAATATCTGGATGTAGTGGCGTGAACTGGAAAAAAATATGTAGTGAAGGTAGAGGGAAGGAAAGCCATCGTTTGTGATTTTTTTAGGGATTTACGTAAACACGCGGCCGTTATCATAGGCATTCTGATCTTTGCCGAAACCAGTTAGCTGTTTCGGATGATAGCGTACATGTTATTTAGGAACCACTCAAAAATCACTCCAAATGATTTGGTAATTAAAACGATTTATTTTCATATCGGTGAGGTAACTGCGGGATCCAGTGGCGGATCCAGATGTCCCCCTGCTATATAGAGAACATTTTAAATATGCAAAGTAATGAGGAAATTTTGAAGCATCTTTCACAAAAAGATAAGGAAATTATGTTCTCTTGAATTTATTTGCATAACGTAGTCAAACTTTACTAAAATATTTATATTTCTTCAGAATTTGGATATTAACTTTAATGTAAAAATACATTGAATAGTTTGTAACATGTTGATATCTATACGTTGGAAACGTCCACCTACATTTACAACTTGCAAAATATCATACTTTAAAGGCAATCCTCGTGGTAGTATAATTAATATGTTAATGACGCATATTTAATCTGCATGCAATTTACCGGCGTATGTGGACTAAGCAATCCCCCTGTGGTGAGTTCGAGTATTAGCCGAGGAGCCGTGAAATTTTTCACAGCCTCAGCTAAGCTCTGTAGACTAATGGGAAGGCCTGGTCTCATTCACAGGCGAAATTGAGTGGGGGGGGGGGGGGTGTTCTCGGTGTTAAGACCGAACAGAGTGTAATAACGGAAATCACAGGGCTGATCATTAGTTACCTCAACTTATGAAATAGAATGTTGTCAATTGAGGGTAAATTAATAATTTAATTGCTAGGGATTAAAACAATATATAAAAATAACTGCGAAAAATAATGGATAAAATGAGAGATGGAAGAGCTCAACGAGGGCCACCCTCTGGATCCGTGGTTTCAGGGACCCAGGTCTAGAAATAAGAAAGGGGGGGGGGGGTCTAGGTCCATTAAAAAACGGTTGCGGGGTCTGAAAAGGAGGGCAACACTCCCCCTCCCCCCCCCCCTTCCCCGATCCGCTTCTACCATTGTTGTCTACTGACATAAGAATTGAGTGTCAAGAAATCTAGAAACACCTGTTGTTCACATTTATTGACCCTGCAAGTGGGTCAGTCACATCCGGGTTTATTCACACACACAATAGAACTTAATCCCGTGCTACATGGAGGTTGATTGAATTTAAAAAGACCACAAGGCAGCATTCCGGGTTTGCCGAAGGCAGTTCGGCTGTTTTTTGTAGCATGCTCTCCACTCAGGTCGGGAAACACGCAAAGATCACTCAAAATGATGTGTACATTAAGTATTATTTATTCACAGATCTACCATGTCACTGCGGGGACAATAGTCTTTAAAATAAGGCATGGCACAGTGTCATACGCAATGCACTGTGAGAAAACATTGAGGACAAAGGTAGAGCGAATTCCTTTGATAAGTATTAGTTAATGCACTACAGAAACTGCATTTAAGAGTTCATCATTTTGACACACAACACAAACTCGCAATAGATGTGTGCGATAGGTCCAGGGGCATCAGCTGAAATGTGACCCGTGTATAGGGTTCCTAAGCCACCGCTACGCTCGATGTTTCAGAAAGCGGGAACATGTATTACATTGGGGGGGGGCAAGATCAGTCAGGGCATCCTCTGATTGGCAGGTTTTGCGGCACGAACACGAATTTCCATGGGTTGTGAAACACTAGTTGTAAGCCTGAAAGGAAAACGGACAACTCAGGTGGCGTTTGCGCTATGTTAATATTGGCGCCTGTGATCGCGCCCGGTCCACTTTTTTTACAGGTGTAAGCCGTTTCTCGGCGATATTGTGGCAGGTAAAATTTTATTTTTCAAAGAGAAGGTTTTATTTTCCTGTTAAAGTAACATGCATTATACATAATTAGCTTCCTTTTTACCTTTGTGCTCGAAACTAGTGAATATATTAGCCCATTGATTCTAAACAGAAAATAAGACTACCAGTTTGAACTGTGACAATAGCTCTAATATTCGCCACATAATTAACGTCAGCTTATGGTCATAAAAGCAGGTGGTAGGTCACAGTTTGGCTATTCAGTTCAAAATGAATCTTCTAACATAACTTTAAGGGAGGTCCTAGTCAAATGTCTTTGGAAACATTATTTACGTCACTGGGATATCATATGAGAACCCGAATGTCAAATAGGCAAAAAATCGTATCCGTTAGGCCTAGACTATTCTAAGGCAACCTCTAGGGAAGTTCTAGTCAAAATCTCTTTGGAAACCTAAAATTAGGTAATTGTGACCTATATTCTGCGACCTACAAGCTGAAAACATTATTTTGAGCAACCAGACAGACAAGGCATAAATTGATTCCGTTAGGTGTTGAATCTTCTAATGTAATATTAAGGTACGTCCTTGTCAAATTTTGTGAAAACATGAAATAAGGTCCCCTCGACCTATAATATGCCATAATCTAGAACGTCATTTAAGCAGCTTGAATGTCAGATTGGCACAAATTGTATTCATTAGGCTTACAATCTTCTGACGCAACATTTAGGCAAATGTCTTTGGAAACCTGAAATTAGGTCACCTAATAAGCTAAAAGGCAAAATATGCTTTTAGGCACCCAGACACACAGGGTGCAAATTGTATGTTTTCCTTTGAGTCATCTATTGTAAAATCCAATGAGGTTTTTGGCAAGTCTTCTTTGAATCATGAAATTAGGTCACTTTTATTCTTATAATACATGTCAAATACAGTCAGATAGGGCACAAATTGTATCCTTAAGCCCTAAAATCTTTATACACAACATCCCGGGAGATATAGTACCTTGAACGTCAGTTGGGTACAAAACTGTATGCAATAGGCCTAGGTCCTGAGCAAATCTCCTTGGAAATGTAAAATTAGGTAGTGGTGACCTAAATTCTGCAAGCTGCTGACCAGAAGCATGGATTTTAGCAGTCAGACAGGGTAAAATTGTACCCATAAGCCATAGACTCTTCTCACATAACACCCAGGGCGGTCCCTGGCAAATTCCCTTGGAAACCTGAAATTAAGTCATGGTGACCTATATTATGTGCACCCAGACAGACAGGGTACAACTTGTATCCATTTTGCTTGGAACCTTCTATTGTAAAATCCAGGAGACTCTCCTTGGCAAGTCTTCATTGAATCTCGAAATTAGGTCATTTAATTCTTAAATACATATGAAAAGAAATTATATACAAATTTTCCATCCGATTTTCCGCATAGTAACATTAGCCCTAGGCTATTCTCACAGAACATTAATAAAATAAAAGAGCACCGAGTCAAATTCAGCTGAGTGTCACGGCAAATGAGTCACTTGTTAAATGTATTTTTAATTTTAGATATTGTAAAATATGTTTATGAAAACTCATTAATGCAATTTTCTCCAAAGTTATATTTTTCTTTATTGTTTTATTCCTAACGTGTCATCATCTTCCGTTAAAACATTTGTCACATAATGGAAATAATTATATACAGCTGAAAATGCAAATGTATCCTTATATGCTTATGTTAATAGCGAATTTTCATTTACACACGCCGTTTAGTTTTAGTTATTAAATACAGTCAGTCTCTTATGTTAACAATTTGCAGAGTAGATTGTTTATAAAATTGTTTCACAAACATGTAATCTTGGACTTTTGTTGATATATTATTGAATCATAATGTTGTACCCCTTAGATACCTTGCTCTAACCGATTTTACATTTGTCGCCTTTTACATGTTTAACAACAACACATTATGAAATATTCCTGTGTAACATTACGATTCTATGATGTATAAACATTACAAATATCGTTGTTTTAATTTAATTTCGTACAATATCCTGCATTTTATATGAAAACAGAGGTAATCTTGGATATTATACTCAAGGTGGCACACTGTACAGTATGACATGAACAAAATGTTCCACCAAATTCCTCCCACAGATCACCTAACCTCTCAATGTTTTTCTCCTGATATTGTCACTGTCACGGTCACATTGAAACGGGATCGGACTTCAGGTTCTTTTATAATGTCTCAAGTTTTTAAGGAATTTCTAAGTATAGACTTTCATACCAGCATGGTTTTAACAAAGAGAAGAGTCAAAGAGCTTAATAATACGTTTATTTACACTAAATACAAACAAAAAACAGATGGAATTTGAGTGCCATCAGTCTCCTGCAGACAGTTCCCGAATTACATAAGCCCGTATTCTCAGAGCTATCACACAAGGCAAGCGGGTAGACAAAACAAACAGACCATAGCCTGTAAAAATAAACAATCCACTGATATCCCAAACGATTAACAATACTGTTTCGGTCACTTTTATAGATCGCTAGTGGATCTTTATCTGAACTCCTATATACTTTGATATAAAGTATAAAGTCAAGCTATGGAAGGGTGCCACTTGACTTCTTATGTAACAATTAAATAAGGTCCATATTCTTCATTTTGATCCGATTTTATATAGAGGGGCAAAAGGACGTGTAGGAATACTAGTATACAGCAGAACTTTAGGAATATAGTCGGAACTTTCGAAATGCTGATTAGACTGAAATACCAAATACACTACAGAGCCTCAACATGCAAACTTCCAATATTACCATATCATCATATACTGAGCTGCATTAGTTTAGGTTTTGTGGGTTTTAAAGTAGTGCATAAATGCTTATCACAGACATCGACTAAATGGCCCTCCACTGGTTGGTCATACCACTCCACCATCAAAAGTCTGCCAAGACCAGGACAATATCCCCTCTTGCAGTTCAAAGAGTTCGCCACCAGGGGTACCAGGAGTAAGCCAGTTCATACACACACTGGTAAAAATATGCTGTATATTGGCAAATAAAATGTCAGTATTTAAGGTTTGTAATGTTGGCAATAGTTCATGAAATGGCTAATCTACCTTGATATCATAAAACGACCCTCAGGTCCTCTCATTGAAATGTCCAGCCACAGCAAGTGGTGAGCTACACATACACATCTTTCTCCTGAGAGAGTTTCTTGCCAACAAGCTCACAAGCTGTCCAGTTTGCCTCAAGCAAGAACACTAAAACCCACTAAACCTGCTAACAATGAATTAGTGCAGCCCATCTTTATTTCTAAAGAAAAAAAACGAAAATATCAGGCCGTGTGTAAGCAGCTTGCTATGGATGACTGGGCAGGGGTCAATACACTGACAAAAAGGGGACCCGCCAAGGTTTACAAGAAAAGTGTACTGGCATACCTGAGTACAAGAGCACCCTAGACCCATACAAAATAGCCAAAAGTCCCGGGGAATACAGCATTAATTAATTCCCCATCAACATGGATAAATAATATTTAGTAGGCCTGTATATGAAAGCCTATATATGCCAGAAAGTGACAGTAGGTCTGTGAACTTTGTGACAGTCACCCGCGTACCCGATTTACCTGATGAAGGTCGTTACGTGAAAGACTGAGTAACCCGTCCAATACCCGTGCATAAGAGGCCATCGTAAGAGTGCAAGATATATATATATATATATATATATATATATATATATATATATATATATTATACTCAAAAGGGCATACAGTAAAAAGTCGAGCGTTGATCCATAACATGGCATTAACATGTTCGCTTGTCTATTATACTGCTATTAAGAGCATTAATTCTTCATGCAACTCTAAAGGATCATATTGGATCATTTGTTTCGTCTGCTATGGAAAGTTCCTTTCTTTGCTTCTTTGCCTTAATGTAACTGGTTTCAGTGCTCATCAGCTGAGTGCCATTACCCAAGAGTTACCTTGTTATATATATTCCATTAGGGAATTGGTCATTGTATTAGATATCTTTTGTGAAAAAGATGATCACTTATTTCTTACTAGTTACTAGGAATGATATAACATTCATTCTCCCATTAAACAGAGCTAAACTGATTCCGCGTGACATATACTCATCCTGTGTTACTCACGTTACGTTACTCACGTAACGCTACTCACTTTACAAACTGGGAAACTACTAAATGAGAGCATCACCACATACAAAGTTATTCCTTCTTTTTAAAAGTTCAATGTTCTTCTGGCTTCTTTTTGCTACTACTAACAGGTTAAATCAGTGTAAAGTGTTAACTGTATTTCATTTAACACACATCAATAAAATTGATAAATGTAGCTTTTTAATCATAAAATCTTTTAATTAACTTGTAAATAGTATATTCAATGCAGATACAATTTTTTAAAGACATCAGTGTGAATTTTTCTTTTCTTTGCACCATAAGAGCAAGGCATTTTGAATAGCTGACAACTATAGAAAAAAATAAAATTTGGACTCTCAGTGTTCATATGCATCTTTCTGTGGCATTGCCCACAAGTATTTTCCCATGAGAACTATGGTAATAATAGTTTCGCCGATTGGTGCGTTGTTTGAAGCATGCCTTAATACAATTCAAGGGGGTGGAGGAGGACAATATATATTTTTAGGATCCACAATCTCCTGGGATGTTCAAACGTTGAAATCTGTTAACGGTACATCTTTAAATATTAGGGATCCCATTTAAAAACTAGTTTCTGCACTTGAAGCCCACAAACCTTCGAAAATATCCGTATCAGTTTTGCGTTCATCTGTACATGCACGTTTCATGTATAAACACTGGTACGCTTCAGTTACAATGGTTCTCCTGGCGAGCAGCAGAACATATCAATACGACAAGGCGGCTTCTGCACGAGGACAAAGGAATCGTCTTTTGTCATAATTGTAAATAAAAAAAAAGAAAAAGTTTTGCAGCGATTCTGATTGCCTCAAAAGTTTGATTGTTCTAACGTATTCACCCTCGCCCGCTATAAATTTTAGCAAAATCCATACATAACTTATTTAGTTATTTCTTTGCCACAGACTTGCACCGAAAGATGTTATTCTGCCTTTGATAACATTATTCTGCCATCAGTTTTATAGACTATATTTATGAATGGGATGTCTTATAGAGGCACCTGTTGTATTTTAGATACTATATTTTAAAACAATGTTCCATAAAATTAGCTCAAAGCTAATATTGTGCTGTTATATATGATCATCTTAAACAAATGTAGTGTATAATCTTCTTTTGTATTAAACTCGCGTATGGATTTTAATGAAATTGCCATTATATTTCATATATTTAATTTCGTTTTCAACAGATGGTGGCAGCATCACTGTGCGCCTTGTAAATAGACTGTTCTCAATCATCGGTGTGTGTGTCCGCATGACGTGTCCTGGTTTCACTGATGGGATGTTTATATATTTGATTGAAGGACGCTTGGTTTTTCCAGGTATGGAAATTTGTTTAAAAACATATCATAATACTTCTGGTCATCTCTAAAAGACCTCAGAGGGAATAGTCGCCACAAGTATAGCAAAAATGGCCACTGATGAGCGCATGTTCCACTGGGCCGATTATTTGGTGTTCTGTGCAAGCCTTTGTATCAGTGTTGTCATAGGAATTAATTATGCACTACAAAGCAGTAAAAAGTCATCAACAACCGATTACCTGATGGGGGAAAGATATGGGAGTTCCCTGTGGCGGCTTCTTTCGTAGTTAGCTGCGTTTCCGCTATTTCCTTGCAGGGTGTTCCATCAGAGACGTATGCCTGCGGGATTTACATGCTGTTCAACATATTAGGTCACGCGATTGCTTTAGTTTTATCATCAATATTATATCACCCGGTCTACCATCATCTAGGAATCACCAGTGTGTACGAGTATCTGGAGTTACGATTCAGTAAGAAAATTAGAATAGTATGTTGTATTTTAACGATGATCCAAATGATATTATATTCATCTGTTGCTCTGTACGCTCCATCTATTGCCCTGTCACACTATTTGGAACTGGCTTTTCGGTGATATTTCTTTGAACATGGCTAAATTTGCAGCCAGCAAATTCGCATTTCAACGAGTCTGCAGTTTAAAGACAATAAGTAAAGCGCGTCTTGCCATGCTTTGTGCAATACCCATGGAAACTATCATATTGGTGCTAACCTCTATCCTTGGCTGCATTGCCTATGCCTATTACAGGGGTTGCGATCCATACATTACTGATAGAATCGGATCACGTGACCATATATTAGCCCTTCTTGTGACGGATGTGTTCGAAGACTATCCTGGAATTGCAGGTACGTTTTTGTCCAGCATCATAAGCGCGGCATTAAGTACTCTCAGTTCAGTACAACACAGCTTTGCTGCACTCTTTCAGGAAGACCTACTAAAACCACTATATTTGAAAATCAGCAGGAGACACTTTACAGAGAAACAAGCAATGATAGCCTCAAAACTAACCGTTTTTAGTGTTGGAGTCGTCACAATGTGCATATCAGTCATGGCTGCCCGTACTGGTAAGCTTGTCATGCAACTCATTGCTGCGGCCTTGACCCTAGCTTCAGCTCCGTCGCTAGGTGTATTCACACTAGGTTTATTCGTGCCTTTTAGTAACACCAAGGGTGCCTTTGCCGGGTTAATCTGTGGCGTGGCAATACTTGGATGGACCATAATAGGAGCACTAAGCATTCCCAAAACACTCAATGTGCCACTACCAGTTAGCACTCACCTTTGCCCGTGGGAAAACATTACTTCTTCTCAGAGAGGGCTTTATGAAGATTCTACTACAATTGCTTACAAGGTGGTCAACATAAGCGACATCGGACTTGCATCAATGTCAGCGATCAATGAGGATTTTAGTATAAGCAAGCTTTATCAGATTTCATTCAACTGGTATGCACTTATAGGATGGTTTTCTGCAGTTATTTTTGGTATGGGCATAAGCCTGCTAACCTTTGGCTGGAACACAAGAAAAAGAGTCAGAGACAATCTTCTGTTTTCATTTAGAATTAATGGGCCCCACTGCTGCATTGGAAAAGTACTACAAGGAGAAATGAATGACAGTGTAAAACAAAACCGACCAGAAGCTGAAACGATGCTTGAAGAAACTTGCACATAGACACCTAGGTGTGTTATGTCTGTAAGAACAGATTAACTATCAGTATCTGATCAGGCATTTGGTTTTGCATACACACAGATTTTTCAATCCATAACATTATTGTATAGTGCAATGTAATAATGTTTAATTATAAGGGATGGTTATATAAACACAAATACAGTTGGGACACAAATTTTTATATTGTATATTTGATAACACAAAATGGGGAAAATCTCGCTGGGCTTAGTTTCCGCATATGTATATACATTTGTAACAGTTCAATTAAATATAATGTGTTTCTTGTGGGGTGTTCATACACGGATGTTCAAAGGTTCCGGAAGATCCATAGCAACAACTCAAAGCTTGTCTGTAAAATAGAGAACAACAGTCGGACTGCAGTCAATGTAGCAAATAAAATGCACATTAGTTTGAACAACCACATGCTTTCATGTTATTCAGCTAGAACGGGAACAGTGCGTTTGTAACCTGCAGATCCTATTTGCCTCGGCCAGAAAGAAAGACATCTACAGCACAGCTTAAGCAATTAGCTTATCTTTTAAAAAGGCTGGTATAAAGAGACTTTATTTTAATAGATCTACATCGTCGTAACCTTATGAGTTATTTTACAATCACCTGTACATACTTTTTATTTTGACATTTACTGAAATGTCAGTACATGAATAACAAATATATATAATATATACTTAAATGATTATATATAATAATAATAATAATAATAATAATAATAATAATAATTTATGTTATAAAGCGTAAAATCCACCAGACATGGTGTACTAAACGCTGTACATGACAAAAAGGTGACAAATGGAAAGATATTTGTTAAATTAGCAATGAATAAAATGTAAAAAAAATTACAACATAAAGTTTTAAAACAATAAAAAACGTTCCAAGAATTCATATCACAGAAGTTCATTGACTACAATATTCTTTAAAACCGTTTGAACAAATGGGTTTTAAGATGTGACTTAAAAGCTGACAGACTGGATTGTGCTCGCAGGTACTGCGGTAGTTCATTCCGAAGTTTAGGGCCAGCTACACCGAAAGCACTTATACATACAGTCCATGACCTGGAACAGCTAAGAGAACCTGGCAGGAGGAGCGAAGCACACGACTCTGGTGATACGGCGGAATGAGCTCCTTAAGATAATACGGAGCTAACTGATTGTCTGATGATGGTCAAAAATCGTAAAATTGACATTTTGTGGACACCGTGACCTTATAGTTGTTTGTCATATTTATCTTGTCACAAAAACACTTTCCTGACGTTATATTGTACCAATTGGAAAAATGAGCATTTTAATTCAGATGTCCACCCCATGTGGGTTGTATACAGGTTCACTGTCAGCTCGGCGAGAACCAACTGGGTACTCAATTGCTTATTGGTTAACTATTTACTTGCGGCGCATGGCCCATCTTTGATTGACAGGTGTGCGGAGGCCGCTGGTCAGTCAGCGGGGACTGTGTTTATCTTTATTACCGGCACTTGTAATGACTTAATTGTCACTAATTACTGCAAACACATCCCCCTGTACTCTTAAACCTGATAGAATTTTGTTTAGATCTGTGCCACTGCCAAAGATTACACCAGTGCCATCCTAAACGGGAAAACGTCATGGTTTAGCAAGAATATGTCATGAAATATGAAATTGCCGCTTGTTATTTCATTAAACGTTACTTACTTCCTAGGGCTTAAACTGTTTCACCCATGTTATTATCTTGTCTTATTTTATGCTCAATATGTCTATGTATTTTGAATATATTCTAAAGCTGGTTTTAAAAAAAAGTTTCGTTTCATGCCCTAGCCGAATACTGCAAACCGATAAAATATAGCTTTGCTTGGCACGCACTCGCCGCTTCTTATATATAATCAGTACGCTCTACTGGTTGTCCTGTAAGCGTACGTGTCGTCGTGTATATCTCTTTGAAAGCCAGCTAACAGCATCGACACTCAATGAAACCGTTCACATTTTACGCGGTTAACACGGCACCTTGTGAAAAATTAATCCTTGTTTTGATACGTGCTACAAGATGGCTTATAGCGCTGCATAATACATAAAAGCCAGTTCGGATCTTGTTCAGGAACGCTGTCAATCAACACCGGGATTCGATGATTTATTTTTACATTATAACTATACTAAAGTCTGGACACAGTTCAAAAGTATATTCAGTATTCGGTAATCTATAGGTTTCGTCATTCTGG
This sequence comes from Sipunculus nudus, assembly GCA_026874595.1. NCBI lineage: Eukaryota > Metazoa > Annelida > Sipuncula > Golfingiida > Sipunculidae > Sipunculus > Sipunculus nudus. Next base: position 12,642,284 of record CM049314.1, on the reverse strand, counting down.
GATGATATCGATCTACTTGCATGTGTTGCTGCTAGTAATTTCGTGTCAACAGCGATCACGCATGATTCTGAGCGGGTTATACATTGGCAGTTCAAATGTTTGCTCATAGTGATTCGAGTAATCCTTGCTAATCAGTCACTTCACATCTGACGCGTGTCCCGGCGCGGTGCCCCATGACCTTATTATCGATGACCAGCCACTCCGAGCAGTAAGCTCCGCCTACTTCTGTTTGACAGTTCTTGAGATGTAATTTCAGTTTAAAATTTTGTCGTTTTCACAAAGACAAACTATTTAATTTTTAATCTAGTTCATCGAAACCAATTCAGATCAGAATATATAAATAAATATACGACTGTCACTTGCGCTGATATTCCTGTTTCCAGTTGAGAACGAGATTACTCGCCATTTTTTAAAAACAACAATTCAACAGACTACACGGTCTTCGGCGCGATATTTCTCATAAAACCACCATAAACTGAGTTTTCAAATTTTGCATATAGGTGAGTTGACATGTAATCTTAAATGTGTTTTTTTATCTGTTTTAGTTAAGCAGTTATACACCATTTAAATAAATTACATTGTTTGTATCATAATTTTTTTAAATTGAAAATTCAAGATTATAAACACTCAATTAAAAAAATGGCTGGAGATATTTGTATGTACTTCCATGTGATACTATTTTTACAAAAATATTCTTTGCCAAATGTGAGATATATCGCGTTGAAAAATATATAAAATAAATTATTTAAAGTTTAAAATCTTCAAAGAAAAATCTGAGACAATGTTCATATATATCTCATGTAACAGCATATTCTAAGGATTCCAAATATGTATATATCATTGTGGCTTAAATTCATTTTAATATGAATTCTATAGCTAAATTAAAACAAGGTTGTTTGACGATCATAAGACTTTAAATACATGGACCAGAACTTTAAAGTGTGTCATCTGACACACTGACAGTTTATTAAGAGCATGGGGCACAGGTGTGATGTGATCAGATTTTTCCCCATTAAGTTACAATGCGAGCCGCCATATTCTATATCCGTTGCAATTTCTGTATCAGAACAAAAGGGGAGTGTATTAGAGTTGTCAAGTTTAGAAGTGATGAAGGCATGAACCAACTTCTCTGCAGCAGCTTGATTGAGATACCTGCTGATCTTATATATTAAATTCATGATCAACCCTGCAACAATTCTTTCAATAAGACCAAAGTTTAGAGGATGGCAATTCCCTTGTTTGCCCGATGTTAACCCTACAATTCATGTATACTGACATTATGTTAATATCTTTACAGGAACAAGACCGTTCCTTAGTTCCACATATATATATATATATATATATATATATATATATATATATATATATATATATATAAACATTTAGGAGGTAGTTGGTAATCCTGTTGTTGCACGTCAGTGTTGTAAGTCACCATTCCTTCGCGGCTGATGACTCCAAAAGTAAATTTTAATTTTTAGCAGATGGTATAATTTAATGGAAGGGAATCACGAATTCATTAATAATCTTGAAAAATATTGTACTTGGCCACCTTACAAATCCTTACAAAATCTGTAATATATGCGTGTGCAATGTAGTTCTCATAGAAATATACCCTAAATGACACTAGATCTATATATAATATGTATGACGCAGAGTGACAAAAATAAGTATCAGCAAGCCCTTTGGGTATACTGCAAATAAATTAGGATACACTGGTGCAATAAACTTTGAAACTTAAGAAGATGCACAGCCTCACATATGTAGTTAATAAATAATCATACTGCTGTATTCTGAATATCCGACAGGTTTATTTTTTTACATTATACATAATTTTCATTTCGTTCAATAAACCTATGTATTGAATCATGATGATGGTGCCACGTCAGTGATCACCCATACTGGAATTCGTCGCCCACTGTTAATTTGGATATCGATGCTCTTGGTAATTAGTTCACATGACACGTGGGATGAATATTGCGCCGCCAGCTGTCCCAGTTATACATCACATAAGGTTTGAGAGGTTAACAAAGAAACAAGTACCTGCAGCTTCATACATAGCTGAACACCAAATTACATACCACAAACTCATGTTTGATGAAAGGCCTGGATAAACAAGCGACAGCCTTACATGCAATAATTGTGCTACGTCCTTTACACCAGGCAACTCATTTAAGAAATAGGTGATCACCAAATTGATGAATCAGACTTCAATCAAGTTGCTCACTCGTCAGTGGCACCAGGTGTGTGTGTGTGTCTGAAGGAGCACTGGACGTGGCGGGATTTAGAGCCTGTAGCCTGCATTAAAAGCAAGCCTTATTCCCGCAACCGCCCCGCAGTTTGCAAACCCACCCGTACTACACAGAACAAAACTCGACCCGAACCCGCCCCGAATATTAAGCTTTTAAAATTAACCATAAATTCAGCCGCGTTTAACTAGCAAATACACATAAGTGATAACAGAAAAAAAATCCTCTGAAAACGATATTTCAAATATGAATGATCATTTGTTGTGATTGGTAATCATTGCCATGTTTTACTGATGGTATGACTCTTCCAGATTTTTTCCTTCATTCTTAAGGGCCTATTGGTATTATGATTAACCAAAATATAAATTCAAATGTTTACTACTATATATGTGACAAACACCATTAAAAGTAGAACACACTAATCAGATATTGCTTTCTTCTTTCCTTTAAATGTTTTATATAAAACTAAATTCAACATATTTGTATATTTTTAACAAGCGACAACTATTATCCCAAATTCGACATTTAGTTCTGCTGTACCCAATGACATCATGTGAATAAAAAAATTGAATAATCAACAGAAAAAGGTAAAGGTATTTTATATAACAAGAAAAGCTTGTGCTTTTGAACAAATGTATCAGTTAAAGCGATACTGATCTCAGACGTAAACCTGTACAGAGTCCTTCAATATTTGCCAGATCACATATTTTAAGTTTAGTCATGAGCAAATTGTCCATAAAAAAACATGACCAGGTACCTCTGTACAAGATCTTGACCATTAGTTCTCAACTATTCCTATTGCCTAATAGCTTATTCACATGGCTAAAATGTATATAAAAATACATGTATATCATACCTTAACGAATCTTCTTTCTAAATGTAAACTTGGAAAATTAACAGGCCAAATAGCTTTCATTCACATGCCTTTCCAGTAAAATGTAAAACAGAACTCGAAAAGAAAGAGATCGATTTCTATCAAGTATATTTCTCCGGAGCTATATGCTCTAGCTGGGGGACATTATTTGCTCACAACGTTTCACGAATTTCATTTGAGTAAATTAATGTGACAGGTTAACAATGATTACTGATTATCAGTTACACAACTTAAAGAGAGAAGTGAATGGAACTGCAGACAAAGGCCATCTCTTCGTCCATGTGGTGACACAGAGATTTGCTTAGTGCTCCGCCAGTGCAGTGCTATAAACATGCAGCAGTTGACTTACGGTCATCCATATAAGGAGTACACTCCACGCTTTGTGAGTTACGTAAAGCTATATCTGGTTCGAGCCAAAGCCAGGCGCTGCCTATACAGTGGTTATTATTAGGTCACAGGTAACCATGCTGACGCTCTAATCTCTGTAATGCTATGTAACATGAGTGACTGGCCATAAATATAGGCCTTAGGGCCCTGCGCGGGCCGAAAAATTGAACCCGCACCCGCCCGCTATCTTGCCCTGTCAGCCCGCAGCCCGCCCCGCAATCAAAGAAAAAAATTCAGCCTGCCCCGCCCCGCAGTTACTTTGATTCTTTCAGCCTGCACCCGCCCCGCAAAATTTTCTTTCAGCCCGCACCCGCCACGCCCCGCATTTTTCAAGTGTCCGGCCCGCAGTCCAGCCCGCAAAATAATTTTTAAAAAGTTTTCGGATCCAAAGGTTTACATATCAAGACTATTTCAAGCACATATAAAAGCCACGCGTATCATTAATATATATGAAATGTTTGATGAATGGAATGAAAAATTAATTTTAATACGTTTTTGCAATCATTCAAACCATAATTCATGAAATATTTTTTAAAGACATGTATGATTGGTTAAATGGATTTAATATATACATAATAATTCAACATACCTTAAATATTTTACAGGGGAAATGAACAAATCATTGATTTATTGTGTCGTGTGTCTGTTCTACTTCAATTTATAAAAAAAGTAAATAAAAATTAAATTTCCTTAAAGTATGTGTACCCAAAATTATCCTTTGGAATGGTATAGGCTAATCACAAGTCACCAAACTACATAGGTGTAGTTAAAATCTTTTCAGTCATAATCTGCTAATTAGCTGAAATTGAGACTAAGCAGACAGTCAAGGGAGTAAAGGGGTAATCTGACCTATGTGGCTTTAGGGCTAGTATGTTCATTGAGATAGACATGACCAGAGGGGTGTTTTTATAGTAGTTATCACCACCTTATGGAGTGCCCAAACTTTATTTTGGCCCGCCCCGCCCAGCCCCGCACTTTCTTAGATGTAGCCCGCCCCGCAAAGAATCTTATGCGGGGGCCCGTGGGTTGCGGGCCCCCGCGGGCTGCGGGTCAAAACCCGCCCCGCGCAGGGCCCTAATAGGCCTACAGAGCTGAGCAATCTAAATAAACAACAGTACTTTTATATATAATAAAAATCTTTCAGAATATGTTAAAAAAACGAAGAAACATATACATACCGGTGCAATTTTGTAAATGTAACACTCTCCTTACTGTCACTATATAAAAATACTTCTAGCCTGCAGAAACCCCCGCTAAAATATCATGTAACATGCCCTGCCCCGCATACCCCAGCTTTAAGCCCACACCCACCCCGGAGGCAGTTGACAATTTTTAGGCCCGGCAGTGGTTCAGTGCTACTGAATACCTTTTCCTTTCGAAATGATTGTACATGTGGTTCATCTTTGGTTGAAATATAGATACATTCATTATAATTAATTTCTATCAAATAAAGAAATTGAATATTTGTCAAAGGGAACTGGATGCAAAACTTTGCCCTATTATTGAATTGGTTGATACAATTCTCTATACAAAAGTCAATACGGTCACATCATATGTGTAGGACTGGATCACAGCTGCTTATCACAACGTATAATCGGGTGGGCACTATTACAAACATCACTGGGCCGCTTCCGGCAATTTTATCTGATTTCTGATTTTAAATGACAGAAAATGAAAATGTAAAACTCATGGACTGCGATTGCGTGCGTATTCCTCGCACAGAAATGAACATGATGAAATGTACGCTTAAATAAGTGAAAGTACTTTATACCATATAGTGTAATAGTTAAAAATCTTAAAAACTCTTCTAATGATACAAGTCTGATAGAGATGTGAACATTAATTTGTCAAGTTCTTTACATATATTTATTGTCAAAACTGCTTGAATCGATTTAATGTTGGTTAGAACAGGAAGAATATTGTGAAGGTGAAGAAGGCGATTTGAATTATGCATTTGACAATCCATAACTGCGAACCTGACATTGTCTTACGATTATGATTAGAAAATGTTCTGTTCTTTTTGATTATCTGAAAACTTACCGACCCCAAATGACCATTGAAATATATAAATCTTCAAATACGCAAATTAACTTTGCATGACAGCAATGTAGAAGGACCTCACGCGCCATGTTATGGCATATCAAAACAGTGTACTATTCAAATAATCCCGACAAAAAATTCACCAAAATACTACGAACACCTACATTTAATAGGAAGCACACTAATCATGTGTGTGTCTAGGTAGGTGTGTGTGTCTGGGTACGAGTGATATATTTAACTCTACCATATCTGTAAAATTAAGGATGTTCCAATTTTATATACTACACCGCAGAATTACGTTAAACCCTTTTCTGTGTAGGATAAATATAATTAATCTGCAGGATGTAGTTTTTGCAAGAAATGAAGATGAAACCATTTTACACTTATTTTGGGAGTGTGCTTTTCCAGATTGATTTAAAGTGATATTCTTTCTATATTGAAATCATATGGAGCAGTCCAAACAACATTTACATGGTCAGCTGATAATGTTATCTTAGGATGTTACAATACAAGATGGTTGAATTTCATTACTTTACTTATCAAAAGGTACTTATATATTAGTAGATGTAGAAGTTAACAACCAACATCTAGGAAGTGTTAAACGTTATTTAAAAAAATACATAATATTATTGCTCTCAAAAGAGAAAAAAACTGCAACAGCATGAAACTAAGTGGAAATCTCTCCATTACATTTTTTAAAGAATAATTTTATAGAAGTGATACTCACATTGGCAACATTTCATTTGAACGAATTGCTAATGGCATTAATCTGTATAGATACTGAGATAAAAATTTCGGTATTGATACAAAGTTTTTGAAATATTGTCTATATGTATGTATTTTTTTCTTTCTTTTTTTTTTGTAAATTTTGTTCATTTATAGCTGGGTATAGATAAATTTATGTATAGATGCATGCATATATTCTACAGAGGCACTAACTTAATGTTGTTTGCCTTGTATGTATTTTGCTGTATATTTTTTATGTATTGTTCTTTTGTCAATAAATATTTATAAAAAAAATACAGGAAGCTACTTTCGTAAACAAATTTACACCACATTCTGAACCATCTGATCATCAATTCTTAGACCTGTACAAATTCGGTCATGATTTGTCACAATCTTAATCTATTTTACTATAACAGTTGTTGCTTAAATGGAAACATATATTTTCCTTAAGTAATACAGATCTTGGCATACCAGTGTAGAAAAACGCCGTGTTGTATGAACTAACAACAAAACGGTTTAGGGAGCGGTATCGTTGTATCCTTCCACAACAATATGATGAGGTAAAACAACATCTTAGAGAGATGCTAAAGTCGAAAGTAATAAAGGAGAGTAGAAGTCCGTTTGCTAGTCCAGTGGTCCTTGTCAGAAAAAGTGACGGGACTCTTCGGTTCTGTATTGATTATAGAACCCTGAGACGCTCATTTCTTGCCAAGAATCGATGAAATCTTAGATTCTTTAATTGGCGCTCGTTACTTTTCCTCTCTAGATTTGAAGTCCGGTTACTAATAGGTTGATCGAAATAATGATGACAATAGCACATCGATACCTGATCTGGCTAGCGATCAGGAACCTGTAAATTCATTACGTAGGTCTTCCCGGGAACGTCGTTTGCCAGAACTTCTCCTGTTCGGAGATCATGTGCTTAACCGATTACTGCAGTTAAAAAACGTAAGCATTGTTTTCAGCAAGTGCATGTGTTTGCAAATGTATTAGGTTCAGATCATTCGTAAGGTTCATATGGCTCGTTCTGCGATTTTGACGGGTCAGTGATATCTTTAGAACTATAATTTTGCGTATACTGCCACAAGCTTAATTCAGCCATTACCATACAGCATCCAACCTACTGAAGGCCGTCCACTGCTGTCATGCGCGACCTATCATTCTTTGTAGGTGAAGTGTCGGGACGCCACTATCTTTACTGGGGGAGCGTGTGATATATGGTGTGGTGACTGTGCTGTTAGTATGATTGGTTGGCTGAGTTTGCTGCCAATTTTTTTTTGTTTATATTAATGTTGGGTCGACATTTTCTCAAGTAGGGGGAGGGTGTACCGGCTCCGAAAATACCACTTTCTTAACATTATCGTATAATATCAGGTCATGAATTGCCTTGCTGCCTTGCAGTGATGAATTGCCTTGGCTGCCTAGGTTGCTTTGCCTAATTGTGATTCACAGTCGAGAACCGGTTTTCTATTGTTTTGTATTGTTTTCATTCGGCAAAGAATCCGACCGACCTGCACCCTGTCAAACCTCAGTCTCATGACACCGAGAACTGATCTGTGTTCATTTTCTGCTTGGCAGGAACTCCGGATTGGAGCACTCCAGGATATGTACATATATATTACTGAATAAACCGACTTTTATATATTTATCACCGCCTTGCTATTCACTCACGCCGGGTGACCTGGGCTCCTACCGGGAACATCCGTCACACACACACACACATATATATAATTATATTGGTATGGTGCTACCATGTGATCGTACGTGATGGTGGGGTCAACCATGTAGATTTGTCGAGGTCCAAAAGGTGGCAGAGGTTACACAACCGTGAGATCGTCGTGCAGCGGAACGGAACGACCACTGAGGACAATGGGTTAATTGTGTTTAAAGAAGAGGAACGTTAATTCGCGTTTGGACTCTGTCTGTGGTGTCTTAACTAATTATTGTGACGATAGAGTATAAACAAGTATGACCGTAAAAGTATAAAACTGTACACTTGGAAACTCGCGCGGGCTTCTCTTATTTTATGGACTGTTACGATGTGTCATCAGGCTTTCTAAGGATGTACTCTCTCTTGTTGTCTCTTTTGACTGTTGGAACTAAAATGTGAACTTATTTGGATCGCAAACAACAGCTGCTGCAGCCAAAGGAGTTGTACACAGACGTCATCTTTTCGGACTCGCGACGCCTTTGCGTTTAAACTAAGTATTACCGCCATATCTATTTGCTGTTTGGGTATATTTTTGGAAATGTTACCAGCAATATATCATTCATATCTTGTGAACATTTTGTGAACTAGACATTTCTTGGCACCGCAGGTGCCAGAGTATTCCCAGACATAGTACGCCCCCCCCCCTCCCCCTTTAAGAATAGGCCCCCATTTTTAGCAGCATATGTACTGACACTTGGCAAGCAATTATTGTTTCTTCCATCTTTCAATCCACAATCTTTTTGAAGATGTTGGTCCTGTGACCTTGAACTTTTGGCACATCACAAGGCTACATCAATAAAAGCAGGAATTATGATCCAGAAACTAATTTTTGGAGAGATGGCTCCTGTGACCTTCACCTTTGACCTTGTGACCTCTAAATTGATAGGGGTCTTCCACTCTAGGCAGGTGAACTATATGTGCAAGATGAAAGATCTGAGATGTAATGTTTGGCTGAAAATGCATCCACAATCTTTTTAAAGATGTGTCCTGTGACCTTGACCTTTGACCTGAAGACCCCAAAATCAATTGGAGTCTTGCTTTTTCAATGGGACATATATAAGTCAAGTTTGAAATCAATACATCAATAAAAGCAGGATTTATCATCCAGAAACTAATTATTTGACAGATAGCTCCTGTGGCCTTGACCTTTGACCTGGTGACCCCAAAATTGATATGGATCATCCACTATTGGCAAGTGAGCTATATATTCAAGATGGAAGACCTGGGATGAAAGTTTGGCTTAAAATGCATCCACAGTATTTTTTAAGACGCGAGTCCAGTGACCTTGACCTTTGACCCCATGACCCTAGAACCTATAGGGTTCTTACTTTAGTGGTGGGCCATACATAAGTCACGTTTGAAATCCATATGGCTATCAACACTGGAGATATCATAAGAGGTGTGCGATTTTCACCAAATATGGACACATTAAAGGTCAAGGCCACTCTCATGGTAAAGGTCATGACCCAAATGTAAATAGACCTCATCCCATAACCCATCTCTCTACATGTGCATAATATGAAAGAAATCTGTCCATTAGTTTTTTACTTATAATGCTTACAGTACTGTCAAGTGGCAATTATGGGGGTATTAAAAGGCTTAAAAACAAGAAAAGGATAATAGCTGGCGCCACCAGTTTCCGGTATATCACAAGGCTATCCAAGATCTTCGGTCACCTTGATTGTTGGACCAGTCCATGCAAGCTTACTTGAGATATTTAAGAATTTGTGTTATTTTCAGCAAAAATGGACCTATTCAAGGTCAAGGTCACTCTCCTAGCATAGGTCATGACCCCATTTTAAATAGGCTTCGTCCCCTTACCCATATCTATACAAATGTAGAGTTTGAAAAAGATCACTGAAATATTTTTGAGTTATCCCGCTCACAAGGTTTTTCTTCGGCGGTGGGACCGTCGTGAAACTATAGTATCCCGACTTTGTCTGGGGAAACAATTAGGATTTTGTCATCATATATATTATCGAGAGTGTTGTGAGTCTTTTTTGTGTTTATGTTGCATGTCCAACTAGGACGAAATTTTAATATCACGTTACATATTAATAGGGGCTCTTCCCTTTGCATTTCTCTTTGGGTCGTTTTATATTTATCTATTTTTTTTTTTGTATTTTGTGAATCATTGGATGAGAAAGAGTTGCGTTTTATGCTAATGATTCAAGTGGAATAAGAGACTGGTACGCAACTGTGTTTGGTAGAGAGTGCCCGTAAGGTATTATTCGTTACTTTGGGTACTTTTTTTATCAAATGGATATTGACTAATGTATAGTGAACCCTTCAAGAATGGTTTTAGACCAAATAAAAAAGGTCCACTTTTTAGAAACAAGTGGAAGATTAGGAAGAGACGGAAACAGTCAATGAGAAAAGCAGAAATGGAAAGAGTTATTGTGGAATATTTTGTTGATAATGATGTATTAGAACCTTCTGCTACGACAGATACCCAACCCCTCTGTGTATTTGCACACTCTTTTAAAACCCAGCGAGGTGACGTCAGAGTACTACCCACTATATGAGTCGGCACGGCGACTTTGCATGCAGAAGGGAGAACTGATGGCCTTATATGGTTTGCGGCATATATTTTATAGAGAGGTGTTTGAATAACAATGCTGGTTCATGGTATATAGAGATGGAACTAGAATACAAAGAAAGCCGATTCACTGCCGATGAGAATCAAACCCATGCTCTTCCAGTTTCCGGTCGGCTGCTTTAATCACTAAGCTACGAAAGATCCCCAACCCCTCAGTGTATTTGCACACTTATATAGGAACCACATAAAGCATAATGGTGAAGGAGGAAACACGTATCCGCAACTTCATACACAAGTGAACATCTAATTGTTTACCACAGGCAAAAGTCCTGATGAAAGGTCTGCCAAAACACGTGACAGTGTAACATCCAATTATGATCCATCCTTAATACTGGGCAGCTCATTTCAGAAAAATGGCGGTCATCAAATTGATGGCTGAGATCTGCAAACACAGGCGTCCCCCTTCCGCGTATATGTACCTTATGAGATATACCTTATGATATACCTTATGAAATATACATATACCCTGATATTAATATTATTAACAAATACACATTGAAATTTTTGTCAAGGTAATTGAAGCCGACCTCTAAAATATTTTGCACAGGCAGATATAACCAGGGTCGGGTACAAATGCAGATGCATTTACATTTATATTTACATTTGTCCCATATGCGTTTGCATGTAAATGCAGCAAATTCAACAATCAACATTCAGATGAAATGCTGATGCAGTACATTTGCACGTGCATTTGCTTTTGAAGTATGAATGAAAGGTCAAATACAAATTCTTTTAAATGAATAACGGCAATGGCGATTTTTAACATTCTGTCAAGAAAGGCCAAGTGAAGTTATTGTGTATTACCTTTTATTCCTTTCAACTTTCTACTTCGAAATGTTTAACGCCTGGAAAATAATAGACACATTTATGTACATGTAGACAGATTTCGTTTGATGTCACCTGAACAGATCTTAACGGTTAAGCTTGCTACTTGGGCAGGATAATTATGATGCTTTCTAGGGCTAGGAAGGCTAGCTTGGTACCCATGTCTGTTCTCTGATATGGATGAAGGTGAAGACACACTGAAGGACTATAGTCCGTCCAAGCACCCCTGTCCATCCGGGTTTTGCGATTATTTTTTCTGCGAGTCAAAGAACGCCAACACTTTTTGTCCTAAGGGCAGAAAGTGCAAACTGCGTAATTAAATATTATGGAAATAATAGCTTACCTTATGTCATTTTCCTGTAAACAATTTTAACCGTTTTATGAGTACCTAGTCTATTCTGTAGCGACATCTTGCCAATTATTTGTAAAATCGGCATATCATGGTAAAGTGATGACGTCATAATAGACGTAACGAACTAAAGAGGCATCAACATTTACGGGACCAATAATCATTGGTCATTACCTCTTTTCATAGTGTTTACATTCTCTCATGCACGCGCTTCACTATTACGTCACATAAATATATATCCATATCCAAGTAGGATACACAATTGCCACTTTTGAGGGACGCCATGAACCGCGGATTTATTAGACATGTCAATCAGGCCGTAAACAAAATAATATGTATATCGTGAGTAGGTAAGGAACCAAAAATTAAGCATGTGGATAAAATAGGTGGACGCACAGGGGTAGTGGTCCGGACTATAATCATAGATCTGTACTGTCAGGGAAGACACTTGACAACCTGCAATCCTCTGGAATGTTGGAATGACAATGCCAACTGCATACCGGGCTCGCAGTATTGAGTCAGAGGTAAATGTCTACCCTCTAATCGGCATCAGTAGAAAGGATTTTTTCTGCAGCTGAAATAAAATTATTCGGTCGAGAACGTACTAATTATCCGAAAAATCATTTGAATATCTCATGTACATCAAATGTAATTCACATTTGAGATCTGAATACTTCCCTTGCAATTATTAATCCTAGATACATCTGATACGGCAAACCAAGCTATTGAAACAGAGTGCAACAAGCTTGAGGAAATAGAGTTAATTGTGACCTAAATATGTTTATGTTCGTTTATTTATACTGTTTTCTAAAAGAATGAATAATTATTTTTTTTTTCATATTTAGTTCATGTACAAAATTGTATAAATAGAAGAATAAAATTTTATATATGTTTTTTGAGATACATTGTTCCCTCCAAGAAGCTAAGCACGGTCACAGCATATGTGTACAACTGGGTCAGAGCCGCTTATGGTAATCACCGGTGGACGATATAACAGGCATCAAAAGGCTCCGTCCACCCGACCTTCAAACTAGAAAACTTTGATCCTTAATTGTATTCTTTTCGCTTCAAAAGGCAAAAGCTCATGTATGTTCGGATAAAACTAAGGAACTTTTAAGAAAGAAAATAAATATAAGGACATATACATTGTCGCATATATAAATGTTTGTCATGCTTTGTTGTGTTTTTTTTTGTGGTTTAGTCTTTTTAAAGAAAATATTGATTGACCATAAGATGCTTTAAATTAAGTTGAAAATAAGTTCGCCATGTACAATTAGAAAGTCCAACCGTCAATGATCATAATCTTTAACGGACAGAATAATGCCAGATTGGATCAGATATGGACATTTAAGTTGCAAGATTGTGTATATAAATATATATATATATATATATATATATATATATATATATATATATATATATACTGGACGAATGGTCCCTGTCGAATAATATTATATTAAGTTAATAGTACGTTTCTTTTTTATAATTTGTAAACGTTAAACTTCAGTTCTGTTGATTTGTACGATCGCATGCGCGAGTAGTAAACGTCCGCAAACTTTTCTTTTTTAATACCAAAAAGAAAATGGAAGGCACGCCAGTTTGAGCAAATATACATTATTTTACTCAAACCCTGCAATATAAGGATAAAATCATCTTTTCAGCTGTTTAAACGTACTATAACATTGGCAGTTTAATACTTAATGTCACATTAAATAAGGCTTTGTGTCTTATTATATCGTTCAATATTCGGACTTATAGACCATTGCCACTGTCTTATGTCTACTCTATTCAATTTTTTATTTCATCACAATGTCTGGTAACAATATCCCACAACTAATATTATATTGATGTATATAAAGACCTAAAATGATATAAAGTTTCTTGTCTTGTATTCTAATTAGCTTAAAAGTATTTATCAAATTACCATCATATTTCATACATTTAATTAACTGTTCAACATATTGTGCAACAGCACTTTATACACACTATCAGCTGTGAGTGTCAGTTGTGAAATATATATATATTATATGATTGAAGGAACCGCTGGCCCTTCCAGACGCAGAAATTTGTTAACGGACTCACAAGACGACGTCTCTAATAGATCATAATTCTTCAGATCTTTTCTAATTGACGCCGAAGGGAAAACTCAGAAGAAATATTCCGACAATGGACACTCATGACCGCGTTTTCCACTGGGCTGATTATTTGGTGTTTTGTGTAAGCCTTTGCCTCAGTCTTGTTATAGGAATTTATCATGCAGTTCAAAGCAGAAAGAAATCGTCAACAGCCGATTACCTGATGGGGGAAAATATATGGGAGTTTTTCCAGTGGTGGGGTCCTTTAGTGGTCAGCAGCCTTTCCGCTATTTTTGTGCAGGGTGTTCCCTCTGAACCTATGCTTACGGGATTTATAAACTGTTTGATATGTTGGGGTTAGCCATTGCTCTAGTTTTGGCATCAGTGTTCTATCATCCCGTCTTCCATCATCTCAGAATCACCAGTGTGTACGAGTACCTAGAATTACGATTCAACAAGGAGATGAGAATCGTATGTTCTTGTGTTAACATGGTCCGAATGGTGTTATATTCATCAGTGGCGTTGTATGCACCCTCGATTGCTCTTAGTCAAGCCACGGGATTTCCATAATGGGGTTGCATCGTAATCGCAGGTGTTTTGTGTACATTTTATACCACTGTTGGGGGATTTAAGACAGTTTTGTGGACTGATATTGTCCAATGGGGAATAATGGTGAGGCTAACGACAACATTGATCAAAGGAACCTTCGTTTTAGGGGGACTCCCAAAAGTCTTAATTATTGCGAAAGAAGGCGGGCGCTTAACTCTGACCAAACTACTACCCTATCCACTGGAGCGTCACACCATTTGAAACTGGCATTTGAAATTCCTTTTGCCATGACTCTATACGGAACCAGTGAATCCGCCGTTCAACGATTCTGCAGTGTTAAGACAATCAGTAAAGCTCGTCTGGCTTTGCTATGTGCAATACCCATACAAAGTATCATAGTCGTGCTAACGACCATTCTGGGCTGCATTGCCTTTGTTTATTATAGGGGTTGCGATCCGTATATGAATGGTAGAATAGACTCACGTGACCAGATATTAGCACTCTTTGTAATGGATCTGTCCAAAGACTACCATGGAATTGCAGGTATCTTTCTGTCAAGCATCCTCAGTGCGGCGTTGAGTACTCTTAGTTCAGTGCACAATAGCTTAGGTGCACTCTTCCTGGAAGACCTACTAAAACCGCTAAAATTGAAACTCAGCAGAACACCCTTTACAAACAGACAGACAGACAACGATTGTTTTAAAACTAACCGTGTTTGCTGTTGGAGTCTTCGTTATACGCATTTCAGTCTTGGCTGGCCGTACGGGTAAGTTTATCATGCAACTCAGTGCTGCGCCCTTGAAACTAGCTTAATCTCCATCGCTGGATGTATTTACACTAGGTTTATTTGTGCCTCTTAGTAACTCTAAGGGTGCCTTTGCCGGGTTAATCAGAGGCGTGGATATACTTTGATGGATCATAATAGGAGCACTGAGCACTTCTAAAATACTTCATGTTCCACTTCCAGTTAGCACTCACCTTTGCCCGTGGGAAAATATTACTTCTTCTGCAATTGCTTACAAGTTGGTCAATATAAGCGACACGGAAGTAGCATTAACGTCATCGACCAATGAGGGTTTAAACATAAGCATACTTTATCAAATTTCATACACGTGGTATGCGCTTAAGGGATGGCTTTCTTCAATATTCTTTGGTATGATCGTAAGCCTGCTCACCGGTGGTTGGAACACAAGAAAATGGGTCAAAGATGATTATCTGTTCTCATTTAGAATTCATGGTCCCCACTGCTGCTTTGAAAAAAATACGACAAGGAGGAATGGATGTCACATCCAAGGAAAACATGCCAGAAGCTGAGATAATGGTTGAAGAATCATACACATAGACAACTGGGTGTCTTTCCTCTATAGGATCATATAAACCATCAGTATCTAATTATATCATCAAACATTTCACTTTGCACATATGAAGAACATATGGGAAAAACTAGCGGTGCTTGCAATAATTTTAATGTATGTTAGGAGGTACAATGTATTAACGTGCAATTTAAGGGATTGATTATATGATCACAAATGCATATGGGACAGCAATTTCCTATATTTTTACATGCATACGTCTGTCTGATTTTTTAACATGCTCTGATTACACAATTTGGATAAAATTGTGCTAGGGTTTTTATCCTGATCTATATTCATGTTGCAAAAGATAACTGAGATGTCTTCCCTGCAGTTGGTTTATACCTGGATTTTCTAAGTTACACAAAAGATCCGGAGGACCAAATTAACAAATGTTTGTAAACAGAGAACGTAGTCTTTGGGGGCAATGAATCATGTAAATTGCACATGAAGGTGGTTTGAACCACCGCGGTCTTTCATCAAGTTATTCACCAGTGTCTAGAGCGAGAACAATTTGTCTGTTGCATGCTTGTCCCTTGTGCTTCGGTAAGAAGAAAAACAGATTAAGCGCAGTTGATGTTTTTAATACTCTGGCATTAAGAACTTTTTTTTTAGATCCATACCTGATTATCCTTATCAATGGATTCATGCCCATGTTTGAATATGTGAATATTTGTCTTATACATTATTAACGGTATATATATATATATATACATATATATATATATATATATATATATATATATATATATATATATATATATATATATATTAATATTAAGGGCACGGATTCATTATCAAATGGTTATTGCTTAATAAATATATAAATAAATCATTCTCAAATTGTAAGGTCTTTGTAAACACAAAATCAATTGCTTAAGAGTTATTGGTTTCACTGTTTTTCCGATGTATAGAGGATGGCAAGGCCCTTAAATGCACGAGTTAACCATATCATTCATGGAAAATGAGTCTAAATAATCTATTGCTAACATAAATAACAAATTGACTTACTTTCATCTCTCTCTCTCTCTATCTCTGTGTGTAAATGTATATATATATATGTGTGTGTGTGTATGTATATATATATATATATATATATATATATATATATATATATATATATATTCAAGTCCTCATAAAAGTTGCGATATCTTGGCCTTTAAAGAAATTATCAGCGATGAATACACTCAACGTTACTATATCTATATATATGGAATATATAATGACGAAAAAGAAGATTCCACATTACCTCCTAGTTCAGTTTCAAACTAGAAATTCGCTCAGAGAGCACAGACCTCCAGAAATCCCTGGTCTCCATGCTGTATGTTGATTTACTGATACAATTCAGGGAAACGGTACATACACGTGGAATGATGTCATTTTCCTCTGTTACATCACGTCTGTTACATCACGACTCGCACTCCGGCGATGGCCATATCGTCAAGTGCAAAACCACCAAATATATTTTTATGGTTTCCTTTTGTCTGCCCAATCCCAGTTCTAATTATATAGGCAAATATTAAATTCAGGCGACAACAACAAAAATTTATGATATTGGCGAAGAGACTGGTATTTCCTGAGCGCCAAATCATGTAACGTTCTCTTCAAAACAATTACTATTATACGGTTAGAAACTGCAGTTATTCATCTGTTTGACACACAAAAGAAAAACTTGGTAATAAAAGTAAGGACACACATGTTAGTGACTTTCTTTGTGGTTTCTTATAATTTATGTCTTTTATAAATGTTAATCTTAATTGGCAATACGGCATTACCTGAACTCTCCATATTCGAACTCCGGTCTTATATTTATTATATTTCGAATTTCGATAAATTCGCCTTTATATATCTGGCAATTTGATTTGATTCCTGCTTCACTGACGGATCGGCCCTGGTGTGCTACTAACCAGATCGAGCTTATGCTAATGATCAAGGGATATCAGTTCCTAGGGAGGTGGTTCAGAGTTCCAGTAATGCGTCAGTGGGCCCTTGGACTGTTAGCTGAATAAGTTTCTGAAACTAAATTATTTCTTCCTCTTCGTATTGCCGTATTGATATCATCCATATTCTATCACCCTTTTCTTCAGACTCGCGCTCACCAGTGTGTACGAATACTTGGAATTACGTTTCAGTAAAGCAAAAAGAAGTGAGTGTTCTGTCGTAACAATGGTTCGGATGATCATCTTCTGTTTACACTGGATGTTTAGTTACGAATAAAATATGTGCACGTAATATGCTTTGAAATAACTGGAACCCTACATATTTCAACAGTCTATTTTTAGAAGACATGAATTGTATATTTGATGTACCTTTGGTCGTAATTATAATGTGCTCCTTCATTGTATTCTGTCACAATGGAATCTCTTAGTGCTGCCTATATTGCTGCTGCTAGTGCCACACAGTATCAGTCTGGGACGGATTCTACAGGAGAGGCGGATCCTACAGGAATTGCTATATTCAGGATTTTTATACAACGCCACTGCTAATCGGCATTTCTACAAGAAACCACAATTAGGAAGCCCAGCCGTCAATGATCACAATCAATAAGGAAAGAATTAGAATGGCTTTGTTTATTAAGCGCAAAGACAGATATGTCTCCGCCCCCCCCCCCTTAACCTAAAACATTATGGATAAAATATGCACTCAGTATATCTCAAAACAATGATCCTTACTTATGCGGAAGAGAAGATCGAAATTTTAGAGGAAAATATGCAGCCTTCAAAACTTGTAGCGTTCACAAGACAATAACTATAATTCGGCTGATATAACCTTGAAGATCCTAAGCGATGTCACCGGTTTTCGAACTCCTCAAAGAACCTGGTAGGAATAATTTTGTACCACATTTGAGGAAAAATTAAAAATAATTCAAAAGTTATGCGGTTCACAAGAATTTTACATTTTGGACGATTTGACCTTGAAGGTAAAAGGCCAAAGTCTTCCGAGATTATGTTACGAATAATGAGTATTTGAAATTTTGGAAGAAAATATGCAGCCCTTTAAAATTTAGTGCGTTCACGAGACATCATACAGACGACGACCGCGGGGACGACGACTGACGACGGCGACATCTGACGACGACAGACTATGGCACTGAAAACAACGTCTCTCCTTGAGGGCGACACATAACAATGAAATTAAGTTCACCATGTACAATTAGGAAGCCCAACCGTCAATGATCATAATATATAAGGGACAAAATAATGCCAACCTGAGTAAGATATGGACATTTAAGTTGCAAGATCATATATATTGGACGAATGGTCCCTGTGGAATAATATTATATAAAGTTATGAGTACGTTTCATTTTTTTACATTTTTTTTTAAGGTTTAAGCTTCAGTCCTGTTGATTTGTACGAGCGCGCGTGAGTAATAAACGTCAGCATTATTCTTTCATAATACCCTATAGAAATGGTAGGCACGCCAGTTTGGGAAAACATACTTTATATAACTAAAACCCTGGAACATGCTGTGTGCAGATATTTCTTCTGCTTAAACGTATCATAACAGTTTAATACTTAATGTCACATTAAATAAGGCTTTGTGTCTTATATTCGGACTTATAGACCATTGCCACTATCTTATGTAGGATTCTACTCTATTCATTTTTTTTTATTTTTTTTATTATGCTGATGTATATAAAGACCTAAAATGATATGTAGTTTATTGTCTTGTATTCTTATTAGGTTAAAAGTAAAAACCAAATTACCACCATATTTCATACATTTAATCATCTGTTCAACCTATTTTGGAACAGCATTCTATACACACTACCAGCTGTGAGCGTCAGCATATATATATATATATATATATATATATATATATATATATATATATATATATATATATATATATATGATGCAGACATTTGTTAACAGGACTCAACAGAAGACGTTTGTAACAGATCATAATTCTTCAGGTCTTTTCAAATTTACGTCGGCGAAAGTAGTCAGAAGAAATATTCAGACAATGGCCAATCATGACCGCGTTTTCCACTGGGCTGATTATTTGGTGTTCTGTGTAAGCCTTTGCCTCAGTCTTGTTATAGGAATTTATCATGCAGTTCAAAGAAGAAAGAAATCCTCAACAGCCGATTACCTGATGGGGGGAAAAGATATGGGAGTTATTCCAGTGGCGGCTTCTTTCGTAGTCAGCTGCATTTCCGCTATTTATGTGCAGGGTGTTCCCTCTGAAACCTATGCTTACGGGATTTATATACTTGTTGATATGTTGGTGTACGCCATTGCTCTAGTTTTGTCATCTGTGTTCTATCACCCCGTCTACCATCGTCTCGGATTCACCAGTGTGTACGAGTACCTAGAATTACGATTCAACAAGGAGATGAGAATCGTATGTTCTTGTGTTAACATGGTCCGAATGGTGTTATATTCATCAGTGGCGTTGTATGCACCCTCTATTGCTCTAAGTCAAGCCACGGGATTTCCATACTGGGTTTGCATGCATCGTAATCGCAGGTGTTTTGTGTACATTTTATACCACCGTTGGGGGATTTAAGACAGTTTTGTGGACTGATACTGTCCAATGGTGTATAATGGTGATTGGGCTAACGGCTACATTGATCAAAGGAACCTTTGATTTAGGGGGACTTCCTAAAGTCTTACATATTTCGAAAGAAGGCGGGCGCTTAACTCTGACCAAACTGCAACCCAATCCACTGGAGCGTCACACAATTTGGAACTGGTTTTTCGGCGAGATTCCTTATACCATGGCTCTTTATGCAACCAGTCAATCCGCCGTTCAACGATTTTGCAGTGTTAAGTCAATCAGTAAAGCTCGTCTTGCCTTGCTATGTGCAATACCCATACAAGGTACACATGGTATGCGCTTATAGGATGGCTTTCTTCAGTATTCTTTGGTATGGTCGTAAGCCTGCTCACCGGTGGTTGGAACACAAGGAAACGGGTCAAAGACGATCATCTGTTCTCATTAAGAATTCATGGTCCCAACTGCTGCTTTGCAAAAATACGAGAAAGAGAAATCGATATCACACCCAAGGAAAACACACCAGAAGCTGATATAATGCTTGAAGAAACATACACATAGACACCTAGGTGTCTTTTCTCTTTAAGATCAGATAAACCATCAGTATCTTATCATATCCTGACATTTCGCTTTGCACATATTAAGAACACACGGGAAACGTTAACGGTGCTTGCAATAATTTTAATGTATTTTAGGAGGTACAATGCATTAACGTGCAATTTTAAGGGATTTTTTATATGATCACAAATGCATATGGAACACCATTTTTCTTTATATTTGCAGGCCTTCGTCTATCCGATTTATAATATGCTTTGATTACACCATTCGGCTTAAATTGTGCTTGTTTTTTTTATCCAGATCTATATTCATGTAGTAAAAGATAACTGAGATGTCTTGCCTGCCTGCAGCTGGTTCGTATCTGGATTTCCAAAGGATCAGGGAAGATCCAGGACCAAATTAAGACATGTCTGTAAACAGAGAACGTGGTCTTACTGCGGGTAATGCAGCATGTTAATAGTACATGAAGGTGGTTTAAACCAAGGCGTGCTCTAATAAAACAATTCACCAGTGTCTAGAGCAAGAACTGTTTCTCTGTGACATGCATGTCCTTTGTGCTACGGTAAGTAGAAAACCAGCTGTAGCGCAATTGATGTGTTTAATATCTTGGCATAAAGAGAATTTATTTTCAGATCTACACCTTATTTACCTTATGAATAATTTCCTCCCTATGTTTAAATTTGTGAATATTAATCTAATTCATTATTAATGGAATATATATAAGTATATATTTATATAAATATATATATAGTTATATATATTAACACATTCGCTGCCAATGACGTCAAATACTCGTCATTTATTATGATTCCCCCAGTTCCAAGCACGTGCAACACGTCATTTATTTATAAGCCATTTTCAGCAGGAATTCTCATAAATTAATCAATAAATCCTTTACAGATGAGTAGTAGACCATTTATAAAATAGTCTCGCAGTATGAAAATGAATTATTTGTTAATTAACAGTGCGCTGCATCATTCTAAAGCAGGATAGATGTGTAGATGGTGACAAAATCCACGGCTCCAGTCCATTGCCGTGAAATAACTTTACGACGCGCTTCAGTTTAAAGTCGATTCCTTGTAAGAATACTTCTTTGAATCATACGAAAAAGAGGATCGTAAAAATATGTAGCTAGTTTAAGATTAGTACATGTTTTGGCCACTTGTTTACGACAGACCCAGTTGGGAGGCCGAGGTGTGATAGATCGCACCTTAGGCGTGAACTCAAGATAGCGAGGCGTTAGGTCGTTCAGGTTTATTGCCCCGCGAGGACAGGGTATTGCGCAATCAACAACAAAGGGCGCGTGCCACATGATTGACACACAGATCGGCAGGGTAACCAGAACGCGGCTGCAAATGATTCTGTCGGCTTATTTCTTGTTCCTTATTTACTTATATATAGCCATATGCATATATTAGTAACTTCACAAACAAGTGCTAAACTGATGTAATCTCCGTGTTTCGTGTGACTGTTACAATGACGAGGTCAGTTGCGCGTCAAGGCTCAAGCATATCGGTATATATAAACAGTCTATGACCATGTTTGAAAATTACATGTGAAATGTAAAATTATATATATATTTTTTTTAAATTATATTGTTCGGTAGAATCGTGATGTTCTTTATGAAAGTGTAAAAATGTATGTTTGAGCTAAATCCCCATGTTTGTAAAAAAATATATCTTCCGCGCAGTTGGCTATGTTTCACAATCAGACCACCTGTTCTAACCACTGCGCCATTCTGTACGTTTATGGTAACATTACATAAATGTATATAGGCCTATATTTGTTAGTGCCTCTCAGTCATTTGACTCTTCCCAATTCAGCATTCGCGCCAACATACACATTTTCATTTAGTTCATCATTAACAATAAATAAAGATCTTTATTTGAATCAGTTGTTAGCTTTATGCTGGTGTCAACGTAGACGCTATGAGACCTGTCCTTCGGGGCCATGCTTTGCCTGTTATCGCGGTCATTTGGCTCAGTGCCCAACTTCACACCTCCCCCCCGAGTTTAATTGCCCCTGTGTTATCCGAAGTCACACCTTCTTATCAAGTAATTAGCACCTAGTCTTGGTACCACTGCAGCTCTCGGGGCTGCTGGGGTCCATGTGTATGGCCCTGGCACTCGGGGTGAACATGGGCTTGGCAGTGAATGTGTTAAGGGCACGGATTCATTATCAAGTATGCATTGCATTGCAAATGGCTATGGCTTAATAAATATATTAGTAAATCATTCTCAAAAATAAGTTGCCAAAGTGTTATTGGTTTCACTTTTTTCCGATGTTAAGAGGATGACAAGGCTCTTAAATGCACGAGTTAACCATATCATTCCTGGAAAGTGATAATATGATGCTAAACATCAATAACAAATTGACTTTCTTTGATCTTTCTCTCTCTCTCTCTCTCTCTCTCTTTCTCTCTCTCTCTCTCTCTCTCTCTCTCTCTATATATATATATATATATATATATATATATATATATAAAAGGAGATTCTATGAATGTTAGCACTGATGGGTTATCTCACAGAAAATAACGCTTTGAAAGTATGTTACATTTATGTTGCATTTATATATGTATAGAAATATATATATATATATATATATATATATATATATATGACTGTTTCATTGAAATGTTAAGCTTCAAGAACCAACAATTAATTAATTAACATTGTCTTACTTTTCCAAGAACCATTCATATTTATACGAACCGTTTACTTTCTCAGGTCCCCCAAAGTGCAAAACCACCGGATCTATTTCATTGTTCCTTTTTGTCTGCCCCGTCCCAGTCCTAATTATATAGGCAAATATTATATTCCGGCGACAACAACAAACATTTATGATATAAACGAAGAAGGTAATAAAGGTTGAGACATACATCATTATAAATGTTAGTGACTTTCTTTATGGTTTCTGATGGTTTATGTCTTTTTCAATATAAATATTAATTGGCAATACGGTACTTGTTAAAATCTACATGTTCAAATTCCAATCTTGTATTAATTACATTTCGAATTTCGATAACTTTATATATCTTGCAACTTGATTTGATTCCTGTTTCACTGACGGATCGGCCCTGGTGTGCTACTAACCAGATAAAGTTTGTGTTAATCATCAAGAGATCCAAGTTATTAGGAAGGTGGTTCACAGTTTGAAACTAATACGTCAATGGGCCCTTTACTTGTAAGCTGAATAAGGTTCTGAAGCTAAAATACTTTCTCCCTCTTTGTATTGCCGTATTGATACCATTCATATTCTATCACCCTTCTGTGCAGACTTGGGCTCACCAGTATGTAGGAATACTTAGAGTTAAGCTTCAGTAAAGCAACAAGAAGTGTATATTCTGTCGTAAGAATGGTTCAGATGATCATCTTCTGTTCACCCTCGATGTTTAGTTACGAATAAACTATGTGCACTTAACATGCTTCAAAATAATTTGAACCAAACATATTGATTACGCTTCAGTAAACCAAAATGAAGTGTGTATTCTGTCGTAACAATGGTTCAAATGATCATCTTCTGTTCCCATTGGATCTATATCCAAGTTCTAGAAAACATTTATATCTACGCCATTGGTATATTTGGAAGCCACAGGGAATATGATGCTGTGCAGTGTAAAATCAGAAGTTGTTACTAAGTCAAATAGGGTCTTACCGTAACCCCGTGCGCTCAGCCTTATTCACGGTGATGAATTTCGATTTCGGTAACAGGAAAATATGTTGAATTTGTCAGAAGTGTTTGGTGTCAGTAGTGCAAAGGTAAAGATCATATCTAAAGTTAATCCCAACATGACTTACAGAAGATGAAATTCATGTTGCGAATGTAAGGCTAAAATGTCTTCTTGATCAGCTGAGCGTCATGAACCATGGGTCATTTTTAATTTTTACTTTACTCACCGAGTTTTATTATCCACACCAGGACGGTCTAGTTTCAATTCAGTATGCATCCCAGTGAAATATATCCGGAGGCAATCCAATGAGATGAATTGATTCTTTGGCACTTGGGAAACCAATTATTCCTTAGAGAGGACTCGATGAATCCCTCTTAAGACCGTCTCACTTCCTGTTTACAGTATTCTAGTCCTAACGATAATGGTGAATCTTTATTCGAACCGTTCACTGAGCATGTGGGTCAGGGTTTGTTATCTACCTCCTACCTAAGGTCCTTGCCATAATCCTAGGTTTTACCCGAGAGACAGTGAAGTAAACCCCCTGACCATTTACGGTTTGGCCACTGTCGTCTATCTGCATTCCTTTTAAACTGGAAGACCCAGCTGTCCCAGCTGTTATACTAGGTGACTGTGAAGGTAGTCAGCTTAGATGCCTAGGGTTGCTTTATCATTTGGTATGCGTGAACTGAACATCCGATCTCCCTGTACTGTCTGAGCTACTTGGGTTACTACAGCCCCTGTAGTGTTTGTCAATTTTATTTTTAATCCTAAACCTATGACGCGACAAAAGTGGATGTTCCACATTCATTCTTGAGAACTTGTTCTCTAAAGCTGATGGCCCTGGAACCTGGTGCAGAATGGTATGGAAAGTTTTGGGGGGTAAATCTTGCTTTTCCTGTTCAGCAACTATGAAGAAAGTCATTTAGGGTCATGTTATTCAAATACAAAACCAAAAGTACCTGTCAAGGGCTCCTACGTGTACTCTTTATGATAAATTGTCAGGAAAAACCAAGAGCAAAGAGAATACAGAGAGACAGTCGTTGTGAAGCAGATGTAGACATTATCTAGCTATGTTGTGCTTTAGGATTTACTTTTCTGCATAATTAGAGGATGGACATTCTTACGGATATGCTTGTTTGCCATTGCTGAAGATTATCAATGTGATGATTTAAGAAAGAAACATATCCAATAGCGATTATAAAGTACAGTACCTCCTGGGAAAATGTATCAGAACTGTAAATATTCAAGATAACAGTGGAATATCATGTACTTACGGACTGCGTT
This sequence comes from Sipunculus nudus, assembly GCA_026874595.1. Taxonomy (NCBI): domain Eukaryota; kingdom Metazoa; phylum Annelida; class Sipuncula; order Golfingiida; family Sipunculidae; genus Sipunculus; species Sipunculus nudus. Next base: position 12,616,539 of record CM049314.1, on the reverse strand, counting down.
TCAGAGGTTGCTTACCCAATTATGATGGCATGAGTATGGTCGCGCGAGGAGCTCAGGTCAGAGGTTACAGTCCAGTTGGTCAGCACGTACACCCTTGTTTAAGGATAGACGAGTCCGGAGTATACGTAGTTCGGGAACAGATCAGGATATCTGTTTTGGTCATCTAAGTTGCGAGATTATTTATCTGGGGCGAATTGTCCGTGTTAAATTATATACTATCAAGTACTGAGCATGTTTTTAGAAATAATTTATTAACGTTTAAGCTTCGGTCTTCTTGATTTTTAAAATCGGCAAATATACTATATCATTTGTAGCGCCAAACCCTTGGAAAAGGCTGCCTGAAGATATCAGGAGAAAATTCTCGTTTCAACTGTTTTAACGTAATATAACAATGGCAATATTTTACTGAAGTTTATTATTAAATCAGAAATGTGTCTTATGATATAGTTCCAATATCGGAACAATTTCCTGTATAATTTCATTCCTAGGTGCAACTTATTCCTGAACATGTTTACTTTAGGTTTTATGGGAAAGAATCAGCTAGATATGGTTTCCACATCCATATTCGTTTTTCAGCAGTCACTACTGCACATTATTCAACTTAGTATTCCAAAAATTATTATATTTTCAATACTATTAAAAGTTTGATTGGGCAAGTTTCCATTTTGTGTCATTTTTGTCTATAATCTGTTTTTTTCTGCTTCTGTCAAAAAGAGAATGTCAGCTGCAGGTCATACTTCTCTCTAAAATCACAGATGCAGGCTAGTTTATATAGGATCTGAATTATCTGCGCGGGGAAAATAATTCTCATGCGGAAATACCCTAGAAGACACTAGATCAATTTATAGAATATACAATGACGCAAAGAGACAATTGAATGATCAGGATAACATTTTGGTTATACTGCAAAGAAATGGGGACACGCAGCTGGAATTTTTTTAAACTGAACAACATGCAGATTCTCGTATATGTGGTAAATTAATTATTATACTGCAGTACAATAAGAAATTAGCACATTCATTTTTAATTTTATAAAGAATTATCGTTTCCTCTTAATAAACGCAACGTGTAAGATCATGATGATTGTGCCACAACACTCACTACCGCTATTGGAATTTGTTGCCCAGTGTTAAATTGCATTTTAAGGGACAACCCGCAACTGCCAAGCAGTTAAACTAGCATGGAATCTCCGCAAATAAAAAAAAACTCAACCCACACCCGCCCCAAATATTAAACTTTCAGCCCGCACCCGCTCCGTAATTTTGACAAAAATATCAGCGGCGTTCGACATGAAAATGAACATAAGTGAACACGAAAATGAAACCCTCTTAAGATGTTTTATTGCATATATTTATGATTAATGGAATGGCATGACCATGGTTTTCTGATAGTATGACGCTTCCAATGTTTCGTTGGTAAGGGCTGAGTATCATGAGTTACTGCGCAACTAGAATTAAACATATACTGCTATATATGTGGCAGATACTTTTGAAGGCAAATACGTGGAAATCATTAACTGGACCAATCAAATTAATACTTCTTTCGTGTTTCCTTTAAATATCTAAAGTAAAAATAAATTCAACATATTCGGATATTTTCACACAAGGGACACACATTAGCCCAAATTAGGCACATACTGTTAGTTCTGCTGTACATAGTGACTCCATTTGATCAAACAATTGATATAATTTTTTTTAATTATCAGCTGGAAGATTAACAATATATTTTATTAAACAAAAATAGCCAGGCTTTCAAACAAGTGTGTCAGTAATGCAATTTTTATAAATTTGCATGGACACCCTTAAATATTGCTTGAACGCAGATATTATACCTATTAAGTATGTATATCGGGAATTACATGATCCAGATGGAGGACAGTATTGGCTCACAAAGTTTTGACTAAGATAGTATTACCAGGTTTACCCTGGTCAGTGATTAGCAGTTTCACAACTGAAAGGCGGAAAGGAATGGAACTACAAAAAAAGCAGGGCCCTGGATCCATGTGGGATACATAGAGACAGATCTCATGGCTAGGATCGCTACAATACCATACACTCTAAACATGCAGCCAGTGGTCTCTGGCCAATCCATATAAGTGTACACCTCACGCTTTGTGAGTCATATAAAGCTATACCAATCTGGTGAAAAACCCAGATTCAGCCTTTACAGTGGTTATTATATGGTTACAGGTAACCATGCTCAGCCTGGTGTTCCACTCAGCCGAGTTATGTAAAAAGAGAGACTGGCCACAAGCTTACAGTCTGAGAAGTCTACATGCACAACAGTATTACCAGGAGGCAACTCTGCAATATCATCACCAATATACTCATGTCTTTTATATACAATAAGCATTCTTTAAAAATGAAATAATTAAGCAACAAAGGTCCGTGCATTGCATCTGGAAAATGTAACCCTCTCCTCACTGTTACTATAATCATGTTTCCGTCCCTCAGAAATCCACACAGAGAAATCATGCAACATGTCCCGCCCCGCACATCCTAGCTTTTACTAGTGGTGGGCCGATCATCGAGTTTTATCAAAAGTCAGTCGGTTTGCTGCCACTTTAAAGCGCTCGATTACGAAAGACAACTATCGATTACATCATAATCATGATAATGAGTATTTGTTCCCAAATAACTTCCGTATGTAACTGAGTTTAACATGGTAGATGTGAGAACGGTGGACGTAATAAACCTCTGTGAGCTGCAGGGAGCTGCAGAATTAGCGGGGAGTTTTGTAACGAGATGTACATTGCACAATATGCTCCATAAATTCTCCGGGTCTATGCAGCAAGTAGATGTCCTGGATTGTGGTTTAGGTCTTGATTATTATAAATAATTAAAATGACATTTTTAAAAGCATAATTTACCAATAGTAGGATAATATAAAAAAAAGCAAAAACTTCTTTTCTTGCGTTTGGTTAAGAAAGTACAGTTTCACAGATTATTGCAGGTTTCTTTATATTTGCCTGAACCGATTATTAATCGATCATCAATCGATTTGCTCAAACCGATGATCGATTATGAAAAAGGAACCGACTCCCACCACTAGCTTTTACCCCACGCCAGTTACCATTTTTTCGTCCCGGGTAGAGGGCTGAGCAGGGCTGTGGTACTTTTTTATACCTTACCCATTCGATTTGTTTGTATGTGTAGTTTATTTTTACTAGAAATATCCTACAAAGAAATACACCATATAGAAATCGGCTCTTAACTGGAATTCGAGGCAACATCTGCCCTATTAATGCACTGGCCGATACAACCACCGTGGCGTTAAGCAGAGCATTGTTCTCTCCGGAAAGTTCAGTGCTGTAACAGCATTTGTGTAAGACTCGGTCAGAGCCGCTTTACACAAAGTAATCACCGGTCATTCTAACCCACCGACCTCTCCATTGATAAACTTGGTTCCCTCAGAGCCTAGTTTATAAAGACTAATTTGGTCTTCTCGCTCCGGAAAAGTAAAGATCATGGCGGTTCATATATAACAACAACAACAACAACAACAACATTTTAGGCACACCATAACATTCTGTGCCAGGATCCCATTTAATTCGGGATTTGTATGGTGTATATGCAGTGGTCTTTGAGTGAACGCTTACATAGAGTAATTTCATAATTTAGTTATTTATATACATTGCCCTACTTATGTTAATAAAGCTACATACCCCTGTTACGAACTGATTATGCAGTCATATAGTGAGTCAGAGTAAGGTGCACCTAGTGGTCGGTATCAAATATATTGTGTCAAGCGCCTGTGGATTGGCTCACTGATAACTAGAGCTTGTGCACATATAATGTGATTCATCTGTATTATCTGGTAATCATCAGTCTTTTAAAATCGAATCGGAAAACGGATAATAATTACGCATAGAAATGGCCCTTCTGCTTCACTGACCGTTACCTCAAACATTCCATAATCCATATTCTTTAGGTTTTCTTTATTTTTTTTATTTGTCATACATTCGTACAAAAATAATGAAGTTCCTAACAAACGTTGTGTAACAGTGCACGTCGGCGCCATCTAGTGTACATTCTAGAAATAAACCTTTACCTAATTTCATTCCCCATGTTCAATCATTAATCTGGCCGCTGTTTGTCACACCTTTTCATGTTATCTGAAAAGCAGTGTGATATCCGCGAGCCAATCTATTTGTGTGCATGCACTGAATACTTGAAAGACTTAAGGGTATGCAGAGATTGAACATGCCTGAGGATATTTAACACAACATGTATGAAGTGCCATATTATTTACTTAAGTGTTTGGAAATACAAAATACATGTTTAATTGCAAACATATTCAAGCTGAAATCCTGAATCCAAAATGTTGTTATAATGTTGTTTTTTTAAATGTGGTAACAATCGCTCCACAACAAAAAGCAAACACACACACAGGTTTAACACAATGTTTGCATCATCGATATGTTTGTAGGACCGTATCTAATTAATAAATATATTCCGCATTGGAAAATCAATAATGGCGTTCGTGAAAAAGACGTCTCAAGGTCATAGATAAAAGATCAAACTATACCCTACTATACGATAACAATGCCTATAGCTTCAAAACATTGATATTACAAATGTATATATATATATATATATATATATATATATATATATTCCTTAATAAAAAGGGTATATAGAGATTGAACTTTCTGCGCATATTAAATATTTTATATGATAATGGATATTCATTTTGTCGATTCCTATACAGAGAGTGGAATCCTCATAGAATGCTGAAAAAGTAAAAACAGCGAAATTTTAACCAGCAAATATAGAGCAAAGGACATTATTTTTATAGCAACCGTTACTTTATTTACTTTGGCATCTCTATATGTGATAAATCAAGAGCTTTGTTCTAGTTAAACAAATTGGGTCAAGTTTGCATGTATGGCCGATGCCGTCTTTTCTGCATATTAAATCGGGAATTCTGAACAGCAGAGAAATCCAGCTGCTAAGTAGCGAGTCTTTTTTGAGCATTTTTTCGGTCCCTGGCTTCTCTTCCTTGTTCATAATATTCATTTCTTTCTTATGTGTTTGTTCAATGCAGCAAGTAAAACCATTCGAAATGAAAACAAAAGATCTTCTCAAACAGTTTTTCTAGAGGTCTAACCCCATAAGCTGACTTGCGAACACTCCAAAAACAACAGAAGACCAGCCTTGAAAGCATAACACTGTATGAAACCTCCTTGGTCTATGACATTTGGGCAATCCCGTTATCACTTGTATAAACAAACGTCGGTATAATAACCAATGTGTTTTCAAGAATAAGTTGTCAAGTAGAAGAGGTGTTTTTCTAGGAACATAGGTCTGTACCTAGCGGAAGGGGACGATGAAGTGTTGTAGGAATGCTCAGCCCTAGAATATGATCCATCCCAATATCGGAATACCACCGAGTAAGCCGACGTAGGCTCTCCTGGTTAACACCCCTAGAACTGGAGCTGAACCTAATGTAAGTGCCGCAGTGGCAAACTGCAGCACCAGTTTACCAGACCGCGGTACTATGACTGCCATGCACATGATGGCGACGCCTACTAGGAATACCGTTGCTTTAGATGTTATGGAGTACATCGAATGAATCTGCATAGGCCTATACTCAGAATCTGCTTCATTTACTTGGTTACCTCACCACTCCTATCATGGTCCTGACCATTGAACGAACGGACCTGATATGTATATTTTTAATATTTTCTCTTGTAACAGTTTCTCCGAACATATTCCCTTTCAAGTCCTGGTAGATTTTGTCTTTCTCTGCAGGTTTACTAAGTGGTGGGCCGATCATCGAGTTTTATCGAAAGTCAGTCGGTTTGCTGCCACTTTAAAGCGCCTGATTACGAAAGACAACTATCGATTACATCATAATCATGATAATGAGTATTTGTTCCCAAATAACTTCCGTATGTAACTGAGTTTAACATGGTAGATGTGAGAACGGAGGACGTAATAAACCTCTGTGAACTGGCAGGGAGCTGCAGAATTAGCGGGGAGTTTTGTAACGAGATGTACATTGCACAATATGGGCGGTTTGGCGTTAAAATGCTCCATAAATTCTCCGGGTCTATGCAGCAAGTAGATGTCCTGGATTGTGGTTTAATTCTTGATTTTTATAAATAATTAAAATGAAATTTTTAAAAGCATATTTTACCAAAAATAGGATAATATAAAAAGGGGCAAAAACTTCTTTTCTTGCGTTTGGTTAAGTACAGTTTCACAGATAACTGCAGGTTTCTTTATATTTGCCTGAACCGATTATTAATCGATCATCAATCGATTTGCTCAAACCGATGATCGATTATGAAAAAGGAACCGACTCCCACCACTAGGCTTACTATAAGCAACTGCCTGCAGTTCAATGAATTATATCTACCTGCACCTAGCAGAAACTTCAGATGGCAGAAAGTTTTAAATGATCTTGTATGCCTTCTTGAATATTTGTTGGATGAGCTAGGTTCATGAAGAAATGAATGATAATGAAATTTTAATGTAACTAGGCAGAAGATGAATTTAATTGTAATTAATTTCTGTAAAATGTTAATGTAGTTTTGAGAAATTTAATATATAGGTCATAATATTTATAGGAAGTGGCTCAATATTTAAAACAGTGTTAGCAGTAAAAGCAGTATTAAAAACAGCCGGTACTGCCGGCAGGTTAGCCATTTACTCATATATATCAATAGTCTCTTTGACTTAAATTATACTTTTACTATGAGTTGCACTGCTCGGTCAAAGTACGTCTGGATGAAAGAAAATATTTAAGTTACGTTCTAATTAAGAATGTTATGACTTTTTTTAATTTTTATGACATAGACCTATGACTAGTATGGCATATGACATTTCTTATGACATTTTTCAAATGTAATACTTAAATACAATCAAAAACAATTACACATCTTCCGACAAATTATATAATATAACAGGATATAACGAAATACTGAACAATTGTTATAACCATACAATTAAGCATCTTTAGTCTTTAATGTTATTTTTTAAAACATATTATAAAAATATTTTTGTAACTATATATATATATATATATATATATATATATATATTAAATAAAATGTTCACAAACGTCTTCTCGACTTACATTGAGAAACCTGATTATATTTAGTATTTTTAACGTGCGTAAATACATGTACACATTATTGTCAGATGTAAACACACTTTTTTTAATTAAAGCTGTTTTGATCAGGTTCTCACGTTGTCAAGGGCGCTGAACAATCTGCGTATGTGTTCATGACGTATGTTTGTTCACATCGTGTACACTTCATTTAGCCTAAGCCCAGCATCTTTCTCATTAATTTATACCTCACCTACTCGGCCCAGCATCAAACATGTATATGAGTTTCTCGGGACAATTTTAGGTTGCAGTTTAGAGGGTCACAAATTTAGTTTTTATTATGGTTTATATGGATCCCTGTGTGTGGAGGAATCCCAACGAGGGTGTAGGGCATCAATGAAATTCCTTAAGAAAAAACTTACTACCGAGAAATTTTATCCCTCTTATCATTTTGAAATTAAACATATGAATGCAGCTCGTAAGTGATAATTATATCCTTAATTTTCAAACTGAAAATCAGCTTTTTTATAAAGAGTGAGAGGGGACTCAAGATTAAAATTCCTATGGTTTATATGGATCAACTATGTTCGGTGTAATAATATGCACGTGGGTGTAGGAATACAAATCTTGTAATACTTGTTGGGTTTCAATGAAATTCTATTGTAAAATATTTACTATTTAGAAAAAGTCCCTCTTAATATTTTTAATTTACTGAAATAAAATAAATTCTGACAGATAGTGGGGTGTTATATATATTAAACCAGGTTTGTGCGTGACAAATAAGAGGCATTCGGGTTCGTCTGGTGTGGGCAATTCACAGATAAGGCTCGTGCTCGCATTCGCTTGATCTGTGAATGGCCCACACCAGACTCACCCGGTAACCTCTTTCGTATCATGCACTTATCTGGTCTGCTATATTTATTTTGACATTTATCGTTCAAATAAAGTCACCATAACAGATACCATGCACTCTCCTTGGCTCAGATGGTAGGGTTTGTTTAGTCTTTAGAGATGGGTGAAAACTAGAGAAACCCACCGGAGAGGCCCACCGACGTTGGGCGGGTCAATACAACCTACTCTCATTGACTCTGTGGTACCTCAATATTACTTAAACATCTTATTACTTAACTTAATATTCAATGGTAAAGCTAAGCTATCATTTTTTTGGTCTTTTACAAAGACACCAAGTAATTGAATCATTATTATATATTAAATATTGTCAACGCCCTCTTTAAAGAGAAACCTCTGGTAATTTGTCGGATTTTCCAATAAAATCGGTCATTAGTCGAATAGCCTACATAAACACATAGATAAATGTGCTGAACAACCAGTTGAGCATAACGCTCTATTGTGCAAAATGTACAAACACAGAGGATACCATTGGTAGGCCTAGCTTTTGGGCCTATGCATTAATATACATTAGGCATGTGTGGTGTTGTCCCGTATATCAAAAAGTCGATAAGCCGTATCAAAGTATTCTTTGATGACCTGTCACTCACGTTCAGGTCCTACAGGTATTAGAGAAAATGCAAAGGTACAATAACAACAGTAAAAGTGCACACATTCGCACATTAAAAACTCAACCTTTGTTCGACCATTGCCGAGTTCGGACACATATAAGGCATCAATGGCTGATATAAATGTAGTTTATCGAAGGAAATTAATACTTCAACAGCGACGAGCCTTTCTGTGACATCTTCAGACCCGATTAAATAGAACAAAAAAGATTCGGCCATATAATGTCACTTTATTGTTCAGATTGAACAGGCGGTTACCTCAGATGTTAGATTATAGCTTTGACGTCAAACTGATGGAGCAAAAATATTTCCTAGTCTTGATTTGTAGTATGTTCAAAACAGATGGTGCTGCATATTAATGTAGAGATTTGTATATTTGCGGATACTGCTACGCATTCATTAAGTGCATTTTATAAAGAATATGGATCTGTGATACATGCTTTACTTGACTGAACACTACCTTTGTAATATCAATGAGCAATTGGAAAGTCTAAATATAACCCAATAGCATTACACAAAAACAACAAAAGGTCGAATGCGCTCATGATATAACATAGTTTGTCTCAGGATAAAAGCCTTCGAGAATGTAAAGTGTCTGTCCTACTAAGTATTATATTTTCATGACAGACATTAAGATACCTTAAAATGTATTTGTACTAAACACAAGATATTTGAAATAGCTGTAGCTGTCTTTATTCAGGATGAACAAATTGCTCTTTTCCATCAAGCTCTGCCCTAGTTTCTAGAGATAATTTTTTTAAAACAGATATTTATTTTCAATAATTCGTTAGAAAGCTACCCATGAAAGTGACAACTTAGCATTACAATAAAGAATTATAGATATCATCCTGTTTATGTTTCACTACTTTTTGGAGCTCTTTCCAGTGGTCTGACAGAGCAGTTATGGCCCTGCATGAGTAGACATCTTCGCTGCTCGTATATTAAAACATTTACATCCATCAGCATCTGTCAACTGAAGCTGATCAAGGACCTTGACCGCCATAAGTGGGTCTGAATTTCTGTGAAGCTTGAATTGATTTCTCTGGTTTGTATATAATTCACCTTTTTAAATATTGTTGAAAGTAGGAATATTTCCTTTGTTATGAATTAGGTTAGATCTCATATTATCCATGCAATGTGTATTTTTCTATAAAACTTTCCATCAACAAAAATATCTCGAATGACAGGCTCACTTAGGGTTTATGTACTTCAGGATAAATCATTCATGTACTTGACATGTTATGACGTATACCGATTTGCTTAAAGGCCGGGTTTCTGAAACCCTTGATTTAGACTGGGATTCCCCTTTGAAACATAATAGATCATGCGAGTGTGACTGACAGAAAGATATCTGGTCTGTGTTTTGATACTGTGTTTTGTCACTTGTGTGTTCATGTATTTTGGTGAATATTCGGCATGATATCTGTCCTATGATAAACATATTTCTTCTTTCGTGGGTCTCTATTTAGAGCCTGCGACTTCCTCTCCAGATGGGTGTAGTAGTGTAACATGGTTAAGAAAACCCTGTCCTTTACCTTACTTAGCTGTTTCTGTTATGTGGTATGCTACGCGCTTGTGGCCACCAGCCCTGCTGATTAGTGCGGTCAGTGATGCAGGGAGCACAAAAAACATGGTGGACATTCAGCTGCCCGGGCAGCCGTGGGATAACTTGCTTATCTTGCTGGTCATTACTTTTAGGTCCTTGTGGGATCACATGCTTATTAATTTGTGGGTCATTACTTTCAGGTGTCTGTGAATCCCCCTCACCCTGTGCATCTATTGTTGTTGTTTACACCACACCTGCAGCTACAGTAGCCAATTTGACATCCCAACCACTATTTCCAAACAGAGCATTGATGGTATCCTGTTGCACATTTGTCACCCACAGCGCCATTATTTTCATTCCATCTTCCATGATGGAAACTGTAATACCGGTAATCTCTGGAAACTAGGCTGAGAGTGTCTCTGTTCAAATTAAGAATGTAATCCCAGCGAAACTAGGCTATTACAGCACTGACTAAAATTGATATAACCTTTATCTACAGCTGGGTCAGTGTGTGTCTGTCAGTCTTACCAGGTTAGGGGACAAAATGTCCGCTTATCTTTCATTATATCATGTCTGGTCCTCTAGCATTCCCTCCAGTATCTTCAAACAGCCTGTTAATGGGTATTGATAAAAATGTTGAAAGATATATATAAGGTGCCAGTAGGTTCAGTGGAAGGCAGTACCACCCACGTAGCACAGAGTTACTTGTCTGATGCTGTTACAACTAAAACACAACTTTTTGCTAAACTTTACTACTTGAATATTGCAGCAGAGAGAATGCAAAAGCACAGAACCATGCATTTTAATCTACCAACATTCCAGCTCGAGAGTCCAGGTGACAGTACTAGAAATGAAAACCTACTTCAGAAATTAAGACTAATGAAGAAAGAGTTGCCAAACAAAACTGTGACGAACACAGACACACGGGAGCTAGCACTTGATTTCTGGCTGGAGCAAAACCACAAATTTCAGTAAGATGGGCAGCGTGACAGGAGTTTAAAAACTGGGCCTCCATCATACGTACCTCTTCCAGTCTGCAGTGTCAACCAGCATATGTTTGCCACCACAAAAGATGCAGTACAGAAACTAGGGGAATCAGATTTGTGCACATAAAAGTCCTTGTAAAGAAGATACAGTTTGGAGAGACTATATTACACTGGGCAATACAGCATTCATTGAATTTGTCTGTAGTGCCAAGCACCAGGTTTCCTGGGGGGGGGGGGGGGGGGCATTACCATATTGACCCGATGGCACCAGCCTTGTCAACATAAGTTTCGCCAATGTTAATACGAAAGGTGGGATGCCACCTTCACATAATAAACGTTTTACTGAAGCCGCAGATTTTGGACAGCTAGGACATACCCGTAAAACAGAAATGGTTCCAACCTGCAGTGACTCACTGACTGTGTTAACAAGGAGACCCAGGATTCCTGCTAAACAGCACTTCTTGAGGAGTTAGGGACTTATGAAGACCTCACAAAAGGTATCGAAACTGATCTCGTCAAGGGGGCAGAAAGACTCTGATGTTGTGTGTCTCGGCTATCAATCTCATAAAGATTTGAGAAATGAACATATTACAAAATCGGATGAGACCACTACAAAAAATTGAGGGAGTTGGTACAGAGCGACTGTACAAACACTTTGATGAAGAAAATATAGAGATTGGTGTACATGCCCATGACAACGGTGCAATAATAAATAAATTAATAAAAGAAGAAAGGTAATTCACAATAAATCATAATGACACCTGGCATGCTGCTTGCTCAGTGATAAAGCAAGGTCTGTAAGGACATTTTTTGTTGGGCCAGTGTTCAGTGAAAAAGGCCATGACAAATCTGACCAGGGTCACACTACAAACATGAGACATGGAACTAGCAGCTCAGTGATAAAGCAGAGTCTGTAAGGACACATTTTATCGGGCCAAGAGGAACTGTCAGAATGATCCTGATCGGTTGCGGTAACAACTCGACAACATTGTGAAGCATTATTAAGCATGCCGGATACCACATTTCTTCACGGTGTAAAACTGGCAGTCATTATAAACCATCCAAAATTATCCTTACAAATTTAAAAACAGCTGAGTCGATGTTCGCAATGATAAAAATATCTGCTGCATACAGAAAGGCTTCTTCTTATGCATTGACACTACATACTTATTCTGTTGAAAGTTTAAACAATGTTTTAAATATATTCCATGATAAATGGATAGTGTTTGGAAACACTCTGTATGAGATGCGTACTAACCGCATTATTTGTCACTGAAATGAGAATGTTAATAGGTACTAATAGAGTACCAGCAGGTGGAACCCGGAGCAAGCAGAGGCTCCCAGGTCAGCAGAAAAAATCTCGATCCCGCTACTAATACTTATAGAAATAACATATGGACACGTCGGATCTCTAGAATTTATTCAACATAGCATCAGACACTTTCCCACAATTATATTTTCACAGTACAAAACAGGACATGGACTGTTATATTCTAGTATTTCACCTGATGTTCTCATTAACTGTAAAACATGTACATACATTTTATATTTGAAGTTGGAAGTATGAAGTTACATTTACAAATATTTTGTAAGTAAGAATGATTGAGAATGTAGACCAAAAGCACAGATAGCCATGTGTGTTTAGTAACAAAAGGGGTGACTCAGGGCTTGTTCCGGATTGGCCACTCCTTCTGCTTTGTACTTTCCACCGATAAATTTGAACTAGGGCTGGCTTGAGCAAAAATATTTAATTGTATTGCATTACCAACAGAGGCACCGGCTTCTGTGCCTCAGGGGTTGAGCACAGAACTCAAAGCTGGAGGTCGTGAGTTCAAATCTCAGCCGAGGCGGTGAGATTTTCACGATCGGTCCCCACCTAGGGTGAGCGCTCTGCAGGCTTAATGGGAAGGCTGTGTCCCACAGCCGTGTATCACTCACAAACGAGTGCGTCTTTGGGGGGTTCCTCGGTGTTATGACCCTGCGATGGGGATGATTATACATCCAGGACCCGCAGGTGTGGTAGACACCGGGCCTGGGTGAAACCAGGATACAAAGATGTGATAGGAAGCTAGTGCTGCCGCCCTGTCACGCAGTCCCAAACCGAAATGAAACTCTGCAGATGTAAGATACTTAGATTAAGGATGAGTTGAGAGAGCATGAAAAAATGAAGGCGGTTACCTCCAACAAAAAAAAAACTCAAGCTATGTCAAATCATGTAATATTTTCAAGCTCTTTGTAGTATTAAGAAGATGCCTGCCAAATTCCAGCTGAGTTAGCATTTTCCTCCACAGCTAATATTCAGAATACAGTAAGAGCCCATATGAACAGTTGCAGATAATATGTTAAACTCCATGTTGCCCAGTAACGCCCCCGGTATTTATTGTGGAACCCGGTCTTTAATCGAAATATATAAATATACAGGTAGTGTATGAGGGACTAGAGTTGAATGTATTGAGACTATTAATTTCATTTCTTGTAGGTTAAACGCATTTTAGCATGAAAGTACACAAATGTGGAGGACACTGAAAAATGTTAATATTATGAAAATACTATTTTGACATTGGATATCCCATATCCGAAATATTAAAAATCAAAGTATTGTGCATATCATGACTGACTTACTTGTCAAGTATATAATATTTATGTACATGTATCTTTGACGATTTATATATTGTGTAACATATGCATACTGTGTATTTTATAATATTTGTACCAGGTATTATTTTATCAAGTTTTATGGTCATAGGGCCCTGTGGAAGAACAGACTATATTACTGAACAGGCTACCCTGTATAGATATATTGAAATAAAATAAACAAATAAATAAATAAAATGAGATAGTTTTACCTGAATTGAAAGACGAGAATTATTTCCTTCAAAGTAGTGTCTTGCTTTAAGTAGTAAATTTGCACATTGATATTATTACTAGTAGTTTGCAAAGTATGCTTGCTCATTAAAAACGGGAGAACAGAATGCAGTAACATTTAGAATAAGTGGCAAATATTTGTTATCTTAAATAAAAGTTTATATCTTCATCATGTGACATTGAACTTATGACTCAGCCAATAAATAACCCTGAACACACGATGATGAACGCTGATAGGTGAAGTGTTAAATGCATGGAGCTATTTCCATGTGCATATAAATACAATTCAACCCAAGAAATAGATTAGCACTTGGAACTGATTGAAAAGCACTGCCGTTTGATTCAGCTGTGTCTTTTTTTCACATTTAGAGGGGGCTGATTTATGAGGCACCCCACCTGTAATACAATAAAATGGAAACGGAACGCCGATTCCACTGGGCGGATTATCTGGTGTTTTCTACCAGCCTTGGCTTCAGTTTGGTTATCGGAATTTACTATGCCTTCAAAGAAAGGAAACAATCATCCACGGATAATTACCTCATGGGTGGACGCGAAATGGGAGTTTTACCTGTTGCTGCATCTCTTGTTGTGACGATGGTGTCGGCCATTTTTGTTCTAGGGGTACCAGCCGAAATATACGACTATGGGATGTATTATACAATGGCGGTCATCGGATACGTCTTGGCCTTACTAATATCCTCCTCCTTCTACCATCCAGTGTTCCACCGTCTCCGCATCACCAGTGTGTATGAATACTTAGAGATGCGCTACTGCAAGGAAGTCCGGATTGCTTGTTCCACCGTCACCATGATCCAGATGCTTTGCTACGCATCAGTGGCTCTGTACGCTCCCACAATCGCCATCAGTCAAGCAACCGGACTTCCATACTGGGCATGTATTGTTATTTTTGCGACCTTATGCACTGCCTACACGACACTAGGTGGATTCAAGACAGTTTTGTGGACAGACACTCTGCAGTGTGGAATAATGCTAATCGGGATGGCGGCAACACTAATTAAGGGAAGTGTGGACGTGGGTGGACTGCGTCATGCTCTAGATATAGCAGACAAGGGAGGACGACTTAAGCTAACTAATATGGTACCCAGCCCGATGCCACGACATACAGTGTGGAACTGGCTATTTGGGGACTTTTGCTTTTATATGTCAATGTACGCAGGCGGTCAGTTTGCTGTACAGCGGTTCTGCAGTGTAAAGACAGTGAATAAAGCTCGCCTAGCAATGGCATGTGCAATACCTATATACGGTACTTTAATTACTCTGGCCAGTTTGCTTGGTTGCTTAGCTTACGCCTACTACAACGGATGCGACCCTTACTTGTCAGGCCGAATACTGACACGTGACCAGACCATGGCCCTCCTCGTTATTGATGTATTCGAGCATTACCCCGGGATGGCAGGCGTCTTTCTGGCGAGTGTCATGAGTGCGGCCTTGAGTACTCTCAGTTCTGTACAGAACAGTTTTGCCGCCATCCTTCTCCAAGATGTACTACGACCGCTAAAACTGAAAATTACTGGAAAAGCTATCTCCGAACAACACGCAACAATAGCTTCAAAGATCATTGCATTACTTGTTGGGGTTGCTATAATGCTTTTGGCAATAGTAGTTTCGATGTCAGGTAAGCTTGTTATGACTTTATCGTCGGCAACACTAACTTTAGGTGCAGGCCCAGTCCTTGGTGTATTCACTATTGGTTTGTTCATGCCTTTCGGAAACTCTAAAGGAGCATTGTCGGGTTTGATCAGCGGTATCCTTTTGCTTGGGTGGGTTATTATCGGATCTCTAACCATTCCAAAGACGCTCCAACCTCCTCTGCCCGTAAGTGACCACTTGTGCCCCGTCCACAATTCTACCACAGTCACTCCACCACAGATTCTTGGGAACACATCATTGGTCCAATATGACAGAATCAACTCTACCGCAGTCGTACAAGCTCTAAATCTTTGGAATACGTCTTTCCTGCTATCTCTGCCGGACAACACCACCATGGTTTCATCATCAATGCCCGCAGAAGCCAGTGGTATAGAGAAGCTGTACCGCGTATCATTCAGCTGGTATGCATTTATTGGTGCTGCACCTTCGATCATAGTAGGTGTTATAGTGAGTCTCCTGACAGGAGGTAAGAGTGAACCTGTAAGAGGCGACCTCCTCTTTTCGTTCAAACGTGATGGTCCGCACTGCCGCGTTGACAGGACCAAGCAAAATGAGCTAAAAATCAAGGATGGAGCTACCCAGTCAGAGAAAGAGACTATGTTACATTGTAATGTTCGTACAGACATTTAAATGTGGTGATTATTGATTTATTTTGAGCATTAGATCTTATAATGTAGGCTTTACGTAATTGTATTAAAGTTTCATATGCTTTCCTTATTTTCAATCGCATAAACTTTATATTCGAAGTTTTTTATGTCAGCTTGGTAAAACAAATATGATTTATTAAGAAAATACTTTTTCATCATTACGGACACATTTAAATGCTAATGTATATACTATTTAGAATTATACCATTGATTTTAGGTGAAGAGATATTTATGTTTTCTATGTATATCTATCTTGATATGACTTTTTTCATACATATGAAATTTCTACACATCAACTTTATACCTATATACACTAACTTTATTTGGAATAGCCGTTGTCCAGTTTGACCCAAATTCCAGCTGGGGCTTAGTAAAGCCTGTGTTGGCCGTGCTTTTATTAGAGGCTGCACCAAATGCTTTATTGTGCATCATCAGGCCAATGCTGTATGTTGACTTATCTCTACAAGATCGAGAGATGTGTTGGACTCGGTGAATCAAAGTTTTGTTGGGGCAAAATCGAAATCTGGCAAGTGTCATTTCCTTGTTATTCTTTAAATAACTATAAATGCGTTTGATATTTGTATAATACCCGCTCCGGTCTCTCTGTTGGTTCAAGCTCTGTCTGTCTCAGTGTCAATTTTCTTGTCTATGCTAATAATGCTTATTGCACCCGCTCTTTTCCATGCTTATAATTCTTGTTAAACTCACTGTATATTAATCACCATGCTTTTTGCATGCCAGGACCGTTACGGCTGATTTAAGAAGAAATTGTGAGTATGACTATATTGGTTACGTTTACTGCTGGTACCAGAGTTTATCAACTCGTATAGTAGATGGCGTTATTCGTGAGTTTACTTTTCAGTTTGTCATGTATGTTATATGAGTCATTATAATCTTGTTTATCATGTATTATTATGTTATGTACGCTCTTCACCTAGATCCTGGTGCGATCTGATGTAGCATGATCGCTTTGCTGATAACTATGTCATGTTGTCTTGTATCTGTGTTACGAGTTCGATGTCACTTGGATATTCTTACATACTGTAATTATCGACAGTGGTCATCTCGTAGCCGTTGGAGTTATTTTTCAGCCTTCTGCTCATATATCACTCTTTCTAAACTTGCCGCTCATGTGCGAACTCTTATCTTATTAATGCTCTTCTTTAAGCCTTGTAATGCATCTTGTTCTGTTCACGTAGAAAATAATAGTGACTTGGATAATCACCTGTCGTTGTTGTAGCAGTAATTTCCTGTTCCATACAATCATGAACGTTAGATTTCCTATTATTGTATTCCTTTCGGTTTTGAGGATATATATATATATATATATATATATATATATATATATATATATATTATACATAAGTAACACATATGTTACTCGTATATATATATATATATATATATATATATATATATATATATATATATACACGAGTAACATATGTGAACGCGTTAACTCTCCATATACCAAGAAACATTTTATTTAAAGACTTTAGAAATGTCATCTACCGGCCAATTAACACACTGGCCGTGGTTTTACTGTGCCATGAAGGACCAATGCCTCGAAGTTGAGCATACCTATTACCTCAGATACTGTTGGACTATATGGCCACCGTATTATGTTACTTACATTGGGCTAACAATACAGTATATTCAAGATCAAGCGTAACTTCGTGAAATGTTCTATATTTTCTATATATATATCTTCTTCTGGACAAAAACCATTGTTCATCTTCAAAGTATAATAAATGAATTTCATGTTACGTCTCGTAAATCGATCGGTATGTTTGTGTAAGCATGTACCATCCCGGTATCAAACCTCTCACGCGTTGCATGGCTTACTCCTTCGACGAGGGGCCTTTTAATAATATAAATTACACATTTGCTGCCTGTTTTTCGCCTTTATTATAACATTTATCTTTAATGATATTAAATAATTGATGATAAAGTTATCTTCAATAAGTTGTATAAATGACATTAATAATTTATTTATTTTCGGAATCGTTACCAATTTTGATTATGAAATTACGTTTCATATTGTTTCCAGCTTAGCCACCTCCTCTTAATATTATTTGACCACGCACGTTTTAATACAGCGGCTTTTTATGTCCGTATATATATATATATGTATATATATATATATATATATATATATATATATATATATATATATATATATATATGAATGAATGATCCGCTTCTGTAACCAACGAGGCATGAATATTCCAGTTTCTTTCTTTATCTTCGTTGTATTAAAACATTCATTTAATTCATTTAATCTTTCATATCTTCCTAGCATCAATCTATCGTTCATATCTTCTTACATCAATCTTTCCTTTTCACGTCAAACAACAAAACATGTGTCAGAGATCTTCGAAAATCTGAATGCCGGTTCGCAAAATGTAAACATCAACACTGATATTGTCTTCAAGGTAAACGTCCGATGTATGAATGTCATGCCACGAGCAGAGCACATCAAAATAAATGTGGTATCCTTGTTAATATATGTACATCTTATTGAGACAGTTTTATATGTTGTGAATTTTTAGAATAAAAAATGAGCCAACATTCCTCATCTCATTTTATGCAACCCCCTCCCCCTACCCCGAAAAGCGCCTGGTAAAGCGCCTGGTTACCCGGTTAACAGCTCGTAATTGTAAAGAGCTTCGAGACCTTAATCGGTTTGCTAGCAGTATTATAGTCAAAAACCCATTCTCCAGATGGCAGCACCGTAAAGTTGAGTTGCTGATGCGCTGAGGATGTCCTCACTGCTCACAGGCACAACATGTATGGATCGTAAAATGCGTCAACCCTTCCGAGACAGACGACGAACCTGTCCATAAAATATCTTCGAAATCCAAATTAGCCTCAGGTCATCTGTAGGAAAGCAATACAACACACACACACACAATGAAACATACAGTGGAACCCCGCCTTGCGACCACCCGTCAATTGCGACCTTCTCACAAATGCGACCACTTTTTGGCCTCAAATATATGATCCAGCTAACTAGAATACCAATCCGACCATCTCCAAATTACGACACTTTGGTCAGTCCCCAAGGTGGTCGTAATTTGGGGTTTTACGTACCCTGATATCCGTGGTGCACCTAGTATGAAGTGTGATGTCTTTTCGAGTCACTCTGAATTGGAATTCACTGGGCAAGCGATAAGAAGGTCAAAACGTTTGCAGTGCAACTTGTCTGAAAGACCACCTGTCCAATAATACCACCTGCCTATTTAGTCCTAAGTTTTAATTAACCATTAGTTACGACTGACAACATCTAATTTAATACCACTTTTCGCCAAATGGTTCCCTGATAAATACTGCAGAACTCTTCTGGAGACCGTACTTATGTCGAATTTCTCGATGATCTCTTTATTTACTAAAATTACATGCCCATGCAAGATACTTTTTAGGCTTATGCGTTCTTAAAGTATGTTATAAGTACTCTTCCTGTTATTCTCCGGACACCGACCTCCACCCCGCCCCGAATCCCACCCCAAACCAACCCTTATGACACCCAGGACAAATTCTCTGTCTTAGAATATAATTTTCTTCTTTACTCCCGCCACATATAATGACATGTATTAATTTTGTTATACGAAAATAATGTTTCCTAAAATTTCAACACCATATTATCATTGATTTACATGTGAATAAATATTCAAAACCGTTGGCAAACATTCATACCAATTTAGTGAGGCAGATGACAAATGCAATATCCTATATTTTCCCAAATCAGATGATAACATAGTTGATGAACATATTACGGAATCAGAAACTGTGTTTAT
The DNA here is from genome assembly GCA_026874595.1 of Sipunculus nudus. Lineage (NCBI taxonomy): Eukaryota > Metazoa > Annelida > Sipuncula > Golfingiida > Sipunculidae > Sipunculus > Sipunculus nudus. The sequence goes on along the minus strand of CM049314.1, from coordinate 12,596,454 downwards.
CTCCCTAAAACGTTTTTGCTTAATTTTTCCTTATTTATTTTTTTTCTGTGAAAATAGTCTTACTCCAAACTTTTGCGAAAATTATATACTCCCGAAAGATCAGACCACGAAATTTGAGGAGAGATTTTTTTTTTTTTGTAAATACTGTCAGAAGAGTATTGAATGTTTACCATTTATTCATATACTGAGTTACATCAATTACTAGTTAATTACTTGGAACATGAATACCCAGAAAAATCGGTTCACTACTGATAGGAATCAAACCCATGCATGACCTTCTAATTACAATGGGTTCGATTCAAATCGGCAGTGAATCGACTTTTCTGTGTATTCATGTCCAATTTCTTTATTAACAGAAGATCATGATTCCGATTCCCATCGACAGTAAAGGGACTGTTCTGTGTATGCATGTTCTATTTCTCTACATCTTGAACCAACACGGCTATTTTTACATCTTTCTGAATAATTACTTGATTAACACGCTTGGCATACAGTATTTCTCCCTTATTTCAATTAGGCCGCACTCTCTTTAAAGTCAATAACTTTGTTCATGTTAATTTGTATAACAGAAGTGCGTTCACGGGCTAATGAATGGACCAGGTATCTGCCAGATGTTTTATTTTATTTGCAGAGCACAATACCTTGAAACCACGAGTGTCCTGTATGGAGAATTTAAATAAAACCACTCATCAAAAACACAGTTTTAATGCTAAGACACAAACGGCAGAAGAGTTTCAATAGATGAAATAAATATGTTTTAAGACCCGACTTTTGTGTTTGCTTGAAAGAATTCTCAATGTCACTCGGGTCACATGCGAACGGTGACTTTGAACCACTTATCTCGACAACTAGTGTAAATCAATCGTAAAAACGGCCCATCAGTTAGAACTCCCACGTGAAAACCGGAGCTAAATTTGTTTTCTGCATACACATATTATATATAGTGAATGCAACAACTTTCCTTAAGAAATACATGCTGTTCTGTAGTTAATGACATAGAGCATGGTATTTTAAATTTGTTTTATATTTATATATATATATATATATATAGAGAGAGAGAGAGAGAGAGAGAGAGAGAGAGAGAGAGAGACATAGACAGACAGACAGACAGACAGAGAGAGAGAGAGACTAACTTGTCTACCGAAAAGGCGTCACTCTTTCTCTATACTTACACGACGACTACAGACTAACACGGCTATACATGCAAACATATATTTATATATGTGTATATATATATATTTATATAAATATTTATATATATATATAAATATAAATCCGGGGCGGATCTAGGTTTTTGAGAAGGGGGGATGGTAATACACCAGATGACTAGGGACCCACGGGTCTCGACGCCCTGCGTCTTCAGGATGACGGTTCTGTGGTCTTAACCAATTACCTTGTGACCAAAACATCTGGGAACTTATTATCTTTGAACTTGCAGAATTTAGATTATTGCTACAATCTAGCAATCTAGCAAGTAAGCCGTGCATGGAAGATTGAAAGTTTGGAGTAAAAAGTGTGTTTACAATGCATCCACAATTTTTTTTAAACGTGACCTGTGACCTTTACCTTTGACCTCTGGGCTTTGATAATCAAGATATTGATCATACGAATAATAATAATAATAATAATAATAATTATTATTATTATATATATATATATATATATATATATATATATATATATTGTTGCAGGTGTCTGGTTTATTGTGCGCAGGAGTCTTACGTGTGTTTTTTTGTTTTAGATGTTTCGGGTCTGTTGATGTGCGTGTGTATTGTTCTTTGAAATTTTCCATTTGTAGAATTTTCGGGTCAGAAGCTATAAATTACGGACTGTGTTTATAGCCGATAGAAAGGAAAATACCAGCGAGCACAAAGAGTGTTACTTTCTCGTCAGTTTTGAGACCCTCCCGGTAATTGCAGTGGTGTCAGATACTTAAAGGATTCAATACAGGTTTACTACAGACTGTGTCCTATTTGCCTTTGGATTATTACTATTTACGTGGATTATTTGTGTTTAAGGACCCTTGTTGAGCTGTGACAGTGATGGTATCCAGAAATCAAAGCCTAGCATCCGGACACTCTGGTTCTGTACATTTTATTGTTATACTGTGTAAGTATATTGATTTAGTGTATTGTAAAGTTAGGATGGTTCTAAGATTAAATTATAATTATTTATTAACAACAAGTGGCCCATGGGCATGATGCTCGGCTAATTTTGACAGGGTGCTCATGTTTTTATTAATGTCAGATATTGTCTGCAAGAATAGCCTATGGCTAAAGTTACAGTGTTGAAAAAATGGACTAAAAATAATAATTTCAGGATTCATAGGAGACCTGCCCAGGACCCCCCTTGATTTTACAATAGAAGGTTCCAAGAAAAATAGATACAATTTGTACCCTGTGTCTATGGGTGCTCAAAATCATTTTTTCTGGTCGGTAGCTAGCAGAATATAGGTCTCCATGATCCAATTTCAGGTTTTCAAGGAGAATTGCCAAGGATTTCCCTGAATGTCATGTTAGAAGAGTCTAGGGCCAGTGGATACAATTTGTGCCTTGTCTGTCTGGGTGAGCAAAACCATTTTTCAGCCCGTAGGTCATACAATATAGGTACTATGACCTACTTCCAGGTTTCCAAGGACACTTGACTAGGACCTCCCTAAATGTGATGTTAAAAGATTCTAGGCCTAATGGATACAATTTGTGCCCCTCTGTCTTGGTGCTAATATGACATCTATTCTCATAGTTGCAGAAGTCATGGTGACCTAATTTCAGTTTTCTAAAAAAAAAAAAAAAACTGGCTAAGTCGTCCCAGAATGTTACATTAGAAGATTCTAGGCCTAATAGATACAATGTGTGCCCTGAGTGACTGTCTGAGTGCTTATATGACATCTTTTCCTAAAGTTCGCTAAATATAGGTTGCATAACGAGTTGAATGGCTCACTCTATCCACGAGGGGCCTTGTAATAATATAAATTATACATTTGCTGCCTGCTTTCTACCTTTATTATAACATTTATCTTTAATGATATTAAATAATTGATGATAAAGTTATCTTCATTAAGTTGTATAAATGATCATTAATAATTTATTCATTTTCGGAATCGTTACCAATTCTGAATATGAAATTACGTTTCATATTGTTTCCAGCTTAGCCTCCTCCTCTAAATATTATATGACCACGCACGTATTTAATACAGCGGCTTTATATATTTATATATATATATATATATATATATGAATGATCCGCTTCTGTTACTAACAAGGTATGAATATTCCAGTTTCTTTCTTTAGCTTCGTTGTCATAAAACACTCATTTAATTCATTTAATGTTTCATATCTTCCTAGCATCAACCTATCGTTCATTTCTTCTTATATTAATCCTTCTTTTTACGTCAATCAACAGTAATATATGTCAGAGATCTTCGAAAATCTGAATGCCGGTTCGAAAAATGTAAACATCGTCACCGATGTATGAATGTCATGCCACGAGCAGAGCACATCAAAATAAATGTGATATTCTAGTTAATATATGTCCATCTTATTGAGACAGTTTTATATTTTGTGAACTTTTAGAATAAAAAATGAGCCAACATTCTCATATCATTTTACGCAACCACCTCCCCTCCCCCGTACCCGGAAAAAGCGCCTGGTTATCAGCTGGTAACTGTAAAGTGCTTTGAGACATTAACCTGTTTGCTAACAGTATTATAGTCAGAAACCCATTCTCCACATGTCTGCACCGTAAAGTTGAGTGCTGATGCGCCGAGGATGTCCTCGAGGCTCACAGGCACAACATCGTAAAATGCGTCAACCCTTCCGAGACAGACGACGAACCTGTCCATAAAATATCTTCGAAATCCAATTAAGCCTCAGGTCATTTGTAGGAAAGCAATAAAACACACACACACAATGAAACATACAGTGGAACCCCGCCTTGCGACATCCAACAATTGCGACCATCCTACAAATACGACCAATTGCTGGCCTCAGATTTATGATCCAGCTAACTAGGAATACAAATACGACCACCTCTAAATAACGACCACTTTGGTCAGTCCCAAAGATGGTCGTAATTGGCGGTTAACGTCCACTGATATCCGTGGTTCACCTAGTATGAAGTGTACTGTCTTTTCGAGTCGCTCGGAATTTGAATTCACTGGGCAAGCGATAAGGAGGTCAGAACGTTGGCAGTGCAACCTGTCTGAAAGACCACCTGTCCAATAATACCACCTGCCTATTTAGTCCTAACTTTTAAATAACCATTCGTTACGACTGACTACATCTAATTTAATACCACTTTTCGCCAGTCCCAAAGTTGGTTCCCTGATAAATACTGCAGAACTCTTCTGGAGACCGTACTTATCTCGAATTTCTCGATGATCTCTTTATTTACGAATATTACATGCCGCGCAGGCTACTTTTTAGGCTTAAAGTATGCATACTAGGACCGATCCTATATACATAGGCTACGCCCCTGATAGAGACAGAATACCGTTGTTCTTTACTTGACAACAACTGTCTGTATAGTAGATCAATGGAACGTGTACCATAGCGATCACGAAAGGGGATCTCCTCCGCCATCGAAGTAAGATATATATTTTAATTCCATCCGCCATCCATAAGATGATGTGATTCTCGAACATGTCTGTTTAAATGTTGGTATTATGTCCTTACATAAATGATCTGCCATAGTAACATCAGTTGTAGATCAATTGACTCAATATGAATTAACACAGTACCGGTATTCAAGATGATGATGGCAAGTTAAATTTGGTATTTTAATATGACTATAATGTAAAATCAGGGGGAGACATGATAGAGGTGTTAGGGGGTAAGGGCCATGGCTTTGATAGATTGGTGAAATCAGGGTTGGAAATTCCTTTCACACTGCTAGGGGGGTGCTTCAGATACATCATTATTTTTTAATTTTCTCTACAGCTTTTCGGGGGGGGGGGGGGGATATGAGGAGGCGTGGTACGGCATTGCGCATCCGCTCTCGATGGTCGGATTCTTGGCCCTGTGTCAGAGACCAGTGCCGCGTGTTTAAAACGCTCTCATTGGTCTGATTTAAAGTCCTTGCTCTGTGCCAGCCCTGGTGGTGTAACCCGGAGAATCTTGCTATACAAGGCAGCGGTTAACACAAAGGAGATTTGGGACGACCACAGTGTATAACCTCTGCATGAGGAGCGTAGGACCCTCTTGGCTGAGAAAAATGAAATCGGGAGTAATGAAGGAAGCCCCCCCCCCCGGTTATAAGTACATCTCCTTTCATTCTCTGGACACCTACCCCCCCCCCCCCAACCCCCCCCCCCCAACCCTCGTGTTTTTGGCTAAATTTTTCCTTATTTATTTTTTTTTCTGTGAAGAAAGTGTTACCCCTAACTATCACAAAAATTATATACTCCCGAAAATTTAGACCTTGAAATTTGAGCAAGTGTTTAGGTTTTTGTAAATATTTATAAGAAAGAGTATTAAATTTTTACAGTTTATTCATATAGTGAGTTACTGGATAATAACTCGGAACATCAATACTCAGAAAAGTCGGTTCACTGCTGATAGGAATCGAACCCATCCATGACCTTCTTATTACAATTGGTTCGATTCATATCGGCAGTGATGGGACATTTTTGTGTATTCATGTTCCATTCGTCTACAAACGCAAGATCATGATTCCGATTCCCATCGCCAGTAAACGGACTGTTCTGTGTACGCATGCTCTTTTTCTCTACATCTTGAATCAGCATAGCTATTCTGAAATATCTCCCTTATTAATTACTTGATAATCACACTTGGCATACATTAATTCTACCTTGTTTCAATTAGGCCGCTACTCTCTTTCAGGTCAGTAACTTTGTTCAGGTTAATTTATATCACAGAAATGCATTCACAGGCTAATGAACGGACTACCTATATGCCAGATGATTTATTATTACTTTTTTTTTTTTTGCAGAGCACAAAACTTGAAGCCACGAGTGTCCTATATGGAGATTTTAAATAAAGCCAAGCCAAACGCAGTTTTTATGCTAAGACACAAACTGCAGAAGAGTTTCAATAGATCTAATAAACATGTAATATGACCCGACCTTTGTGTTTCCTTGAAAGAATTCTCAATGTCACTCGGGTCACATGCGTACGGTGACTTTGAACCACTGATCTCGACAACAGGTGTAAATCACATGTAACCACGGTCCATAAGTTAGAACGCGCACATGAAAACCGGAGCTAATTTTTTCTTCTGAATACTTATATTATATATAATGAATGCAACAGCTTTCCTTAAGAATGACATGCTGTTCTAGAGTTAATGTCATAGAGAATAGTGTTCTAAATTTGTTTTATATATACATACAAACATACATATATATATATATATATATATATATATATATATATATATATATATATATATAAATATTAACTTGTCTACCGAAAAGGCGTCACCTTTTCTCTAAACCTACACTTCGACTAAAGACTTGCACGACTATATATATATATATATATATATATATATATATATATATATATATAAATGCGGGGCGGATCTAGGTTATTGAGAAGGGGGGGGGGGGTTAATACACCAGATAACTAGGGACCCACGGATCTCGACGCCTGGCGTCTTCAGAATGATGGTTCTGTGACCATATCCAATGACCTTGTGACCAAAACATCTGGGAACTTATTACCCTTGAATTTGCAGTATTTAGATTATTGTAACAATCTGTTAAACTATTGTGTTCAGTGACCTTGACCTCTGACCATGTAACCTCAAAATCTACAGATCTCTTCCACTTTGGGCAAGTAAGCCAGGTAAGAAAGATGAAAAGTTTGGAGAAAAAAGTTTACAGTGCATCCACAATCTTTTTAAAATTTTGGCTCCTGTGACCTTGACCTTTGACCTATGGACCCTGATAATCAAGATGTTTCTCACCTAAGGCGTGGGTCATAGATAAATCAGGTTTGAAGCCAATCCGTCTATCGAAACCAGAATTATCATCCATAAATAAATGTGTGAATGGATGGGCCTTGTGACCTTGACCTTGCAAGTGATGAATATTTTGAAGATGGAAAGTTTGTGATGAAAAGTTTGGCTTGAAATGCATACAAATTCTTCTTAAAGAAATGGGTCCTGTAACATTGAACTTTGGCCTTTGGACCTTTGAGCCATATATAAGTTACGTTTGAAAACCGATATGTCAAACTAAACTAAAGATATCATCTGGAAACAAATTTGTTTACTGATGGCCTTTGTAACCTTGATCTTTGACCTTGTGACCCCAAATTTATTCATGCTCTTCCCATACTGGCATGTCAGCTAAATGCGCAAGATGGAAAGTTTGGGATGAAAAGCTTGGCGGAAGCGGAAGATTTCCTCTGCCTCGGGAGGATAATAGTAAAAAAAAATGAAAACTATTCATAAGAAAAAGAAAAATACAGGTTGCGCCACCAATTTTCTGGAACTGACAAAACCAGTCATGGTCATTATTCTAGGCAAGATTCATGACAACCCATGCATTAAATATCAAGATATTGGAGGTTTTGTATCAATTTGTTTTTATTCTAGGGGGTATTTACAAGACCATCGCCCTGAAGATGTAGGTAGCAGTGACCGTATTTCAAGTTTTCAAGGAAATTTTTTCATGGACCTCACTAGGTTTGTAGTTAAAGGTTTCTAGGCTTAGCGGTTACGATTTGTGCCATGCTCACGGACGACTGGACGGCAGGACGGACGACGGACAAAGCGCTATATATATATATATATTTATATATATATATATATATATGTATATATATATATATATATATATATATATGTATATATATATATATATATATATATACAGGTGTCTGTTTTATTGTGCGCAGGAGTGTTACATGTGTCTGTTGACATTCTGATTCGTGTAGCTCAGGTATATTTCGTTGCTATGGGAACCTCGCTTGTAGGGCGTGTGGGTCTGAAGCTTGGAGACACAGCGTTCTTTTTTGTTCTAGATATTTCGGGTCTGTTCATGTGGGCGTGTATTGTTCTTTAAAATTTTCCATTTCTTGAATTTCGGGTGAGAAGCTATAAATTAAGGGCTGTGTTTAGAGCCGGCAGAAAGGAAAATACCAGCGAGCACTAAGAGTGTTACTTTCTCGTCGGTTTTGAGACCTGACCTACAATTGCAGTGGTGTCGGATATTAAACAGACTTAATAAAGATTTAATATGTACTGTTTCCGGTTTGCCTTTGGATTATTACTATTTACGTTGATTATTGGTGTTAAAGGACTCTTGTTGAGCTGAGACAGTGGTGGTATCAAGAAATCAAAGCCTAGGATCCGAACACTCTGGTACCATACATTTTTATTGTTATACTGTGTAATTGAATTGATACAGTGTATTGTAATGTTATGATTTTTCTAAGAATAAATTAAAAATTATTTGTTAAGATAAATAACAAAACCCACACACACACACACACACACACACATATATATATATATATATATATATATATATATATATATATATATATATATTATGTATCATATACAGTTTTACTTCATTAACGACAGCCAGCCGGCTCACTCCACAAACTGAAGTTCGTCATAATAGTTAGGATTAACCAAGGATTATTTGGTTCGGTGAGAGAGATATAAATATATATATATATATATATATATATATATATATATATATATATATATAATCGCATCATCATGCCTCTAGTGCTGTATTAGGCCATTACTTACTTGAAGAAGTCTTAAATCGACCATTGCTTTTCTCTCTTTCGAGAGGGCTCCATTTTCACATGTCTTCAGAAAGCAGTGTTAATGTGGCAGCAAAGTCAAGTCTTTTTGCTCCAGTCGCAGAAATTACAGAGAATCAGCAGGGTTATACACCGCTAAATATACACGTTTCAGATTTTTGTTACTTTTTTTAAGTAACTAAGTTAGAAAATTAGGTCATGAACTCAATGTTGAGTAGCTTGATATCATCAGATGATACAATGTAATATCCTTCACACCAGTTTATCTATATAAATATATATATAGTTGTGTGTAGATATATATATATATATATATATATATATATATATATATATATATATAGAGAGAGAGAGAGAGAGAGAGAGAGAGAGAGGGGGGGGCATTACATAATCCTATACATAGACACATGTCTCAGGCATATGTTGTTCATTGTGCCCCCAATCCGTTGTACATAAGAATTGCTCTCACCTTTAGGAGTCTCTCTTCCTTGAATTTTTTTTTTTTACTTTAGACTGGGTTGTTTGGTAAGCTTACAGCTATAGGGATCTCTATGCTGTGTACCAGTTTTTTTTTTATCGTTCATATAAAATCGTATAAAGAAAAGTCAAATAACAGCTCATAAAGAATAAAGTAAGGTAATTAAACATGTCCACATGTACTGTATGATATATTTGTAAATTTACCTTACCCTGTAATTTAAACACGGAGAACACAGATACTGGGATATAGGTACCGTGCTCAGGGGATATATCGGGATATATAACGTTAGATATCGGGTAAGGGAACATGGATACAGCTAGGGAAACGTGGATACGCTGCTGACAGAGATTTCAGGGAACATAGATGTGTTGGCGACGTGGTTACCGGGGAACTTGAGAACTCTGTGACGCGACGTAGACACCGGGGAACATATACCGGGACAAATTTTTTATGCTGCCGACGGAGATACCGGGGAAACTGTTGACGCTGCCGATAGAGATACCGGGGGAACTGTTGACGCTGCCAACTGAGATACCGGGGAACATGGATTCTCTGTCAACCTAGAAACCGGAGAACATATATATATATATATCGGGGAACATAGGTACCATGCCGAAGGAGATTCCTGGAAACTTAGGTAGGCTGCCAATGAAGATATAAGATAACATGGGTACTCTGTCAACGTAGATAACAGTGAATATAGAAGATAACATGGATACCAGGAAACATACGGACGCTGCTGAAAGAGATACCGGGGAACATGTTTATGCTATGGACGGAGATACCGGGAATATGGGTACACTGCTGACCCAGATAACAGGGAACACAAATACCGGGAAATATAGGCATGCTGCTCACATAGATCTGTACCGGGTACTAGGGTACATTGAAGACGGGGAACATGGAACATAGAACATGAGCCCATGTATCACTGATAATCGAAAGTCAAAGGTTTCAGACAACGCTGACATTTTCAAATTACGCATGATTTGAGTTTGCATATTCGAGTTTTTTTTTTATATCGCTACCTATTGTATTAAATTTCTTAAAAGTATAAAACATCGATCCTGGTCCACTCTGTTACCAAATGAACGTTGACAAAATCAAGACCGGATAACATTAACTGTTTAAAGGTTTATATTTTTAATTTTATTCATATTTTTTAAAAACTTTTTACTCCTATGTTGTATTGTTTTCAGGAACTCACAGATATAATATGTTTACACACATTTATTTTATGTATGTGCACAAAACTAACATATATTTCTAACATCGAATCGAACATACTGGCCTCATTTTCTGAAGTAAGTTAGGGTATTTGATCCTGTGTGAGTTAAGTAATCCAATCTGAGACAAGCCCCTCCGTGACTTGCTCCACAATATATATGTCAATGTAAGTGCATTCCGGGCGAAGCCTAATGTGGTGATATCATCAACTTTTCTCCTCTCCGTCTAAAAAGCCGCATACTTTTTTCAACGATACATTGCCAGCTGTCTGGGTTAGCGTTGATGTGTATCCCTTCGCCCCCGATGGGATAATAATCTGACGAGCTGAGCTGACGGGAGAGGAAAATTCTGATGTTGTTATGACGGCCATGTAATTAACGTGGTTATGGAGAACGAGGCGTGTCTGGAGTGCGCTATGGACCAATAAAAATATCACATGTTCCGTCGGCGAACTGTTAATTAGCCTGGAGGCAACGTCATACTCATTAACATGGTTGCTCTTTGAAAATTTTTAGCCCAAGTTTTGGAAAAGAATATACTCGTAGTCCTGGGCGCTAATGCAATAACACACACACACACACACATATATATATATGTAATTTCTCTTAATCTGCAAATTTTTCTATCTTTCTAGATTAATGAAGGTTTTTTTTATAAATCACATGTGATGCGGAAACATAGGGAGCATTTGAGAAAACAAGAAAATAGATACATTCGAAAAACATTTGATATATCAGCTGCCGAATCGAACATCATCAGAGAACGCATGAATAGCCTACATCTGGGTTCATCTACTCTATAACTAGTTAGCTTGGGGTCGCAGAAGGTTAACCCCTCCAGCGCTCACTGTGAGGTTTTTACTTGTTATCTTATCGGGCGATTTATATGACACAAATAGCGCAGTATGGGGTTTAATTATCCTCTTCATATGAATCACTCGTCGTTTCCAGACGCCTTGCAGTAATGAAAAAGAGAGAAGGGATATTGTTACGGAACTAATTAAAACAGATCACGTGATCGTGACGAGCATTAATTTTGTTCCGGAGATAACAAAAATCAAATTCCGCAGCACTGGGCAGCGTGAAATGTCTAGGGGAATGAATAACTAAATCAGTGTTTTTTGTTTTTTTTGTTAACAAATAATTATAATTTATTCTTAGAACAATCCTTATATTACAAAACTTTAAATCAATACAATTACACAGTATTTAAGACATAACAATAATAAAAAATGAGTCCGGATCCTAGGCTTTGATTTCTGGATGCCACAACTGTCACAGTCCAACACGAGCCCTTTAGCACAAATAATCCACGTGAACACTTCAAGTTCACCTTCCCGATGAATAGTCCAATTAAATCTCGAAGTGAGGTTCAGGTATAATCCCAAATGCAAACTGAAGACAATCTGTATAAAATCTGTGTAAAGTCTGCAGAAAGGCCGTAGAATATCTGTAACTGTGCAATTATGGGAGTAGGTCCCAAGACTGACGAGAAAGTCGCACTATTTCGTGTCCGCTGGTATTTTTCTTCCTGTCGGCTCCAAACACAGCCCCTATTTATAGCTTTTTCACCCGATGTCCAGAAACTTCTAGGCAGGGAAATTGCCAAAGAAGCTTTTAGAACACAACGAACGCGCTGTGTGTTTACCAGGGCCCTGCGCGGGCTGAAAATTGAACCCCTACCCGCCCCGCATCATGCCCTGTCAGCCCGCAGCCCGCCCCGCAATCAAAGAAATAAATTCAGCCCGCCCCGCCCCGCAGTTACTATGATTCTTTCAGCCCGCACCCGCCCCGCGAAATTTTCTTTCAGCCCGCACCCGCCCCGCCCCGCGTTTTTTAAGTTTCCGGCCCGCAGTCCAGCCCACAAAATAATTAAAAATAGTTTTCGGATCCAAAGGTTTACATATCAAAATATTTTACAGCACATATATAAGACACGCTTATTATTAATATATATAAAATGTTTGTTGATTGGAATGAAAAATTAATTTAATACGTTTTTGCAATAATTCAAACCATAATTCATGAAATATTTTTAAAGACATTTTTGATTGGTTAGATGGATTAAATTTATATTGATAATTTAACACACCTTAAATATGTTTTCATATTTTAAAGGGGAAATAAACAAACCTTTGGTTTATTGTGTCTGTTTTTACTTAAATATATAAAAAAAAGTAAAGAAAAAATTAGACTTCTTCAAAGTATTTGTACCCAAAGTGACCCTTTAGAATAGTATTGGCTAATCACAAGCCATCAAACTAACCAGATGTGTTGCTGGTTAAATTTATTCAGTCATAATCTGCTAATTAGCTGAAACTGAGACTGTTTGATCAGGTCAAGGGAGTAAAGGGGTAGTCTGACTGTTGTGGCTTTAGTTTCAGGATGTTCATTGATATCTTGACATGGCCAGAGCCTTGTTTCTTATAGCAATCATCAACACATTATGCTGTGACCAAGCTGGCATTTGACAAGCCAGTGGCCAGTGTCATTTACAATTAGACAGCACATGGAATTACAATTAGATAAGGAGTCCACCTTAGGCCTTGTGCAGTTCCAGGTCAATTGAGTTACCTACAGAGCCAGCTGTAGCCAGACACTGTCTATTACAAGATCAAAGGTAATCAAGCCCTTGCTTCACTCCCAGCCATATTATGTAATATGTGAGACCTGACACAAGTACAGGGTTACAGTCCTTATACAACATCAGGCAAGGTAACTTTATACAAAGTTATGACCAGCTCCCATTGCAAAAACAATTGTTTAAAGTCTAGATTTCAGATTAAGGATGCACCATCTATTTTGTATAACAAATTGATGTTATACCTAGAAAAGACACATTTGCATAGTGTTGTTACAACTATCAGTCAGAATAAGGGGTTATAACAGGAATAAATTATTTTTTTTTCCAAATTTACGACACCTGAAAACATTTTATACAAAAATACCAATTTCTTCAAATGATATTTTTTTTAAGTATAATTTTATATTCATGTTTTACTGAACTGCCAGATCATCAACCCGCGGCCCGCCCCGCCCCGCACAGATGTCATTTCGGCCCGCCCCGCACTTTCTTAGATGTAGCCCGCCCCGCCCCGCCCCGCAAAGATTCCTATTCCCCCGCGGGCTGCGGGTCAAAACCAGCCCCGCGCAGGGCCCTAGTGTTTACACTCAGCGAGCAAGCCAAAGTTCAAGCAGTGCGGTTCCCATAGCAACGCACAGGGCTTGCGCCTAACACGAATCAGAATGTCAAGCACATGTTAAGCTATGTAAAATCCTGCGCATGATAAACAAATACATTAAACAATATATTCGGAAAATCAAATTGAACGAACAGAGAATTTGGTTTTCATATTTCCACATTTCATTTACATTTTTACTATTTAAAACTTTCTCTAGCTGGGTTATCATCTTTATAGTAGATGATAATATGCATGATACACGCAGGGTTCGTTTAGCGTAGTTTTATTCATAAAAATACACTTTTGAAAGAGAGACGTAGACGGGCAGGAGGTAAACACGCCGGGTCCCGCAGCACGACACGCTGACGGGGCAATGTTTATGGAGTACGTCCTACCGGCCACTCGTCATTGTTTATATAGTGCGTCCTGCCGCCCTACGTTTTATTGCACGGTCCGTTGGGACGTACGTCTTATCGGGAGGCGTCTCACCGGGTGCACACCATAATATATACTGTAATTTATCCATTTTGATACAACCTGTGTTATATATATATATATATATATATATATATATATATAGAGAGAGAGAGAGAGAGAGAGAGAGAGAGAGAGAGAGAGAATATATATATATATATATAGAGAGAGAGAGAGAGAATATATATATATATATATATATAGAGAGAGAGAGAGAGAGAGAGTCTACCAGATAAATTGTCTTGAATTGATCCCTAAGTTTGTGTGCAGGGGCGTCAATACATGGCGATGGGAGGGGATAACAAGCACGGGGGGGGGGGGGGGGGTAGTCTCTGATATTCAGAGAATATTCAAAATATATTGATAATTAGAATAAAGAATGTGGTTCTTTTTTTAGTTACTATGAAATATTAAATATTGAAACCTGGTTTTGAATTAAGATATAATGGAAACATAATACCTTATTTTTTAAGCTTCCTTGGTAAAAATAAAACCTATACTTAATTGGAATTTATTTGAAATTTGTCACAAGGGCAATAATATTTTATAACAATATATATATATCACACAACCATCAATCCGCCACCCCAACTCCTCAAGATAAATTGACGCCACTGTTTGTCTGGCAGAGGCTAAGCAGGTTGATCCCCAGTGGGTGATCCGCATCAGCAAAACAGTATAAGATATTAAACACCTCACGCCGTATACGCGTACCTTTAATGACGTTTCGTTGATATTTAGTTTCGTGTTCCATTCCTGCACAGAATGTTTGAAAGCAGGAGTGGTTTGTTCCAGTTGTTCCTTATAAATCAGTCTCATGACCTCGTTTATATTCACCGACTAGACATTTTTTTCTCCTGACTGTGGCCCACATACCATATAAGTGGCAGATGTTATATCAATATCAGATATGACCCGGAAAAGAAAATGCCGCCATTTTTGTTTGCTATCAGGGTCTCGTGATACTTTGGGCCGGCTATTTTTCAAGCCCTGTAGAAGTACAAAGGCAGCCAGAGTGCGCGGGGGAAGTCTTGATGTATTGATAAAGTTCATACAAACACTATCTGAATCACACGACGAATGTTTGCCCTAAATAGCATTTATTGAGACCGTATCAGTGGCCGGGGCTACTGAGGTTGCTAGGCAACATTCCTACGGCTGGTTTCCCGCCCTCATGGGGTCATCTCACAGTAACTGGCACAAGGCCTACCGTGATGGTCTGGTGGCGGATGTTTGCGGCTGTCTATGGCCAAGAAAACTAGGTCAGGAAAAAATACCATACAACAAGACCCCGGTATATTTTTTTTTTATAAAACCACTCGGTAGGAGGGGTCCCCTGTAATACGATCTGCATTTATATTACATAGCGGTGCTTCTGAACCGACAGCTCATGGGGTAGTGTTTCGCTGAGCCTTATTAAACAAACCAGTTCGGCGCTGATAATGGGAGCATAATTTGTTTCGCATGAGCGATCGATTTGAGAACCAGCTGGAGGAAAACCTTCACGTTACATTTACCAAAATACGTCCCTTATGTTTCCTTGGATATTTATGGATTGGCTTAATCGAATGGCACAGTGAAGAGTACATAATATCATAATTTTCTTTAAACATTTAGCGGCCAAAATCTTCAAAATTTTCAAATTCGATGATCAGTAATGACCATGGATGTAACAGATATATATATATATATATATATATATGGGTATAATATAGTTAGGCTTATTATAGTAATAAATATTTACTTGTTTTGTGTTTAGGCTGATACAATCTATCTTATTTCCCAGCTTGGAAATAAAGTATATAAATTATCAATAAAGTATATCTTATATATATATATATATATATATATATATATATATATAATCAGTAAAATTAACTGTATATGATTCAATGTGTATATATATATATATATATATATATATATATATATATATATATATATATATATATTTATATATATATATATATTGCTTCACAACGCTGATTAATTTATGCTATATGAACAATACAGTTTATATATACATGAGCTATCTTCCTTTCAGGACTGGTACCAGTAGGACACGTGACATCAGTGATATTTATAATCACCATTAGCAACAGGAAACACCTCAGGCAGTGTGAAGGTCATCGCAATTGACACAGATCTCTGTCTGTTCACCATATTGTACCTAATATCAAATATTGGACCTTCCGCCCTGCGTACCGGGTCAACATTCGTTCATAAGGTCTCTAGATACACATAATCAGCTTTATATTCGTCAGCACAAAAGATGTCGCATGCATGGCTGACTTGCCCGGGGCAAGGATGAGGGGTATGCCATTTTGTTTAAGGAAATGCATGCGGTTAGTAGCTTTATATGCTGCTGGTTCTGAATATTTCATATATTTTTTCTTTCTTAAAATAAAAATATACGTCGAATTCCTTAAAGACGACATCACTTAAAAAATGTTTAAATTGATTATCTTTTAGGTCGGCATACTTTATATTAAATTAACACATTCTCAAGTTAAACAGTCAAACCTCTGCTTATGGATGCTTCCGTAAAGTAGACAGTTTTGGACAGTCTCGTTTTTTTTCTTCTCTATTAAATGTTTAGTTACTGTGGGAATCTCCACACTCCGTAAAGTGGGAACTTTCCTTAACTAAAGCACCCCATGAATTTTCCCATTTAAACTTCTGGAGCCTTATTTATTGTGATTTTTTAATTATTATCATTAAGAATTAATGTTGATGATATATAAAATATTGATGATAACGAACATACAAATGAAAAAAAAAGGTTTTCTGGTGTATTACTGTCTGACTGCGCGATCATTAAAAGAGGCTTCTTAACACTAGGCATGGGATTTATGTATATTAATTAGGATACTTTATGTATATTAATTAGGATACTTTAAAGTGCTGCTGCACGTGCTAAGGTTGGACTTAAACCTAGATTTGATGTCCCTGTTATTGTAAACATTTACATGTAGTTGTTAATACACAACTTAGTAAGTATTGTATTGAACTGATAGGCCTTTTCTGATCTGACAGTCACTAAGACTTTATTATATCAGGAGGTCAAAATATCTCTCAGTGTATAGGTCCTGCTCCTTGACCTAATTACGTGATATCCTATGATAAGGTTACAAGGAAAGGCCCCGCTGCATGGCCAAGTGCAATGTTTATTAAGCCGTAAATACATAGAGATCAATTCCTTCTCTATCCCATTCAATATTACTGTCCACATAAAAATGTCAACCCTATACTGAAAAAAAAAGGCTTGACATAGCTCAAAACTTTTACCTGATCAAAAGTTCTTAGAGTAGTGGTCTGTCTTGGAGACAGCTCTTAGAAAAGTATGATCACTCTCTTAGGATGTAACGAGCAATGTCCTCAAGCATAAGAGAAAATACATTGAAAAAAATTTGGGAAGGACTGTATCTCGGTTAAGATTCATTTCCAGCAATAATAAGGCTAAATATTAAATGTTACATTACAATGTTAAGAAATATTAAAATGATTTAAGTAACGAAATCAATACTTTTAAATTAGCTCAATCTATCTTTTACAGAACATTAAGTACACTCATCTGACCTCACTGTTTATGCTTTTCAAACTTTTTAGATTTGGTGCTGGTTTTGCCCATCCATATATCTTACACACACACACACACACACACACACCCTCACACACCCTCACACACACACACACACATACACACATATATATATATATTTAGTTATTTGTTAAAAATTATGAATAAATGTTATGTAAATTTTATATTATAAAGTTTCTCTTATTAACCATTATGTTGAAATGGCATTCGATATGAAAGAAAGAAAGAAAGAAAGGAGGAATAAAATATGAACTATCATGGTCTACATATATTATCAAAATAAACCACGACATAGAGAAAACACTGATGCTTGTTAATTTTAGATCAATAACAGTTCGATAAAAGAACTGAAGTGGTAGCATAAAAGCGAAAAATGTAATATACTGCTTGCCATGATATGGTACGTTGTATGGTAGACGGCAGGCGAGCTTGTATGTAATAGAGACCAGTCTAGTATCCTTATCAGCATGCTACTTGCCGGTGTTTTTTATTCATCCATCTCAGGTCCATAAATAACCTTTGTTCTATGAATAGCGCCTTAATCAGCCGCGCTTTTTAGGGAGTGCCGATTGTACCCGTATCCCCTAGGACACAGCGCCAGTACGTGCCGCGCCGCTCAAGTGCTGTCAGGTCAGCCAAAAAAAGATAGATCTGACTGGTCGCATGATTCAGAGACCTTAGCCCCGATTCCAGACGCACGCAGCAGACCTTAACCCGTTTACACGCCGGGTTAGTGTAAGAAGACCACAAATTAAGTTGACCGTGTGTATATTTGCATGATACTGGAATCATCTTAGCAGAGAAATTAATAGGCGACTGTCAAGAAGTTATAATACAATTAAAACAGTACAATGCCGATGAAATAGCTCACACGGGTTTCTGCTCTAGCCGGCGACAGGAAAGCAGTAACTCTGCAATATGGCCACTGACCGCCGATTCCACTGGGCTGACTATTTGGTATTCTGTGGAAGTCTGGGTATAAGTCTCATCATTGGAATTCACTATGCGCTACAGGATAGAAAGAAAACTTCAACCGCTGACTATCTACTCGGAGGCAGGAATATGGGAGTTCTGCCCGTCGCTGCTTCTCTTGTGGTTACAATGGTGTCAGCCATTTTTGTACAAGGCGTACCGGTGGAGATTTACTCTTATGGGATGTATTACACTTTTGCCATCCTCGGCTATGCCATGGCCATCCTCATATCATCCATTTTCTTCCACCCAATTTACCACCGGCTCGGCATCACCAGCGTTTATGAATATTTAGAGATGCGCTTCAGCAGGGAAGTCCGGATCGCTTGCTCGATCGTCACCATGTTTCAGATGGTTTGTTATTCTTCCGTTGCTCTGTATGCTCCGACCATCGCCATCAGCAAAGTTACTGGGATCCCCTACTACGCCGGTATTGTCTTATTTGCCGCCTTGTGCACTTGTTACACCACTCTGGGTGGATTCAAGACCGTCATCTGGACAGATACCTTACAGTGCGGCATCATGTTCATCGGTATGACGGCTACTCTTATCAAGGCAAGTATGGATATAGGCGGCCTTAGCAAAGCGATGGAAATATCAGCAGAGGGAGGAAGACAGGACTTGTCTAACATTGTGCCTAATCCTTTACAGCGGCAGACCGTATGGAATTGGCTTTTCGGTGATTTTCCTTTCTATTTATCAATGTATGCTGTGGGTCAGTTTGCTGTACAACGTTTTTGTAGTGTTAAATCTGTCAACAAAGCACGTCTCGCTATGACATGTGCCATACCAATATATTGTTTTTTAAATGTCTTCGCTAGTATCATCGGCTGTGTGGCGTACGCCTACTACAAGGGTTGTGATCCTTACCTGGCGAAAAGGATCGTAACTCGCGACCAGATAGTAGCTGTACTGGTAATGGATGTGTTTGAGCACTACCCTGGAATGGCAGGCATATTTTTATCTAGTATTATGAGTGCAGCTTTAAGCACCCTTAGCTCAGTACAAAACAGCTTCGCAGCTATTCTTCTTGAGGACTTTTTAAAACCCCTGAAATTGAAAATAACCAGAAAACCTATATCTGAGAAACAGGCAACTATAGCTTCAAAGGTGATTGTATGTTTTGTTGGGGTTGCCATTATGCTCATGGCTATTTTAGTATCGAAAACAGGTAAGCTGGTAATTACTCTGGCAGGTGCAACCCTGACTTTGGGAGCTGCTCCTATTTTGGGGTTATTTACCATTGGTATATTCATGCCATTCGCCAATAATAAAGGTGCAATCGCGGGTTTGATCAGTGGCATTGGACTTCTTGGGTGGATTGTAATAGGATCTTTAACCCTTCCGTATTCTTTACATTCACCCCTCCCTGTAAGCACAAAACTCTGCCCAGTTTCAAACAATACGGGTTTAAACAACTTCACTATGGCAAATAGTTCGGCGTCTTACAATACCGTAAACAACTTCACTGATGCAAACATGGTCACAACACCAGTGCCTACCCCAGGAGGCGGTATTAGTCAATTATACCGCGTGTCCTTCAGCTGGTACGCTCTCATCGGCTGTGCTCCAACTATCATTATTGGTACCCTGGTCAGCTTACTCACTGGGGGTAGAGCCAACAGTAAAAATGTTAGATCTGATCTTTTGTTCTCCTTTGAGAAACACGGTCTTCCATTTTGCAGTCCTGAAGCACAAAATGACGAACTGAGTGATAGTGACAGAACCGAGGTGAACCTGTCTGAAACAGAAGGTATGCTGAGGGCGGACACACCTCCCGGCATTTAGATGTAGTTAAATATTTACATAATATCTTCGTTTATCGATTAGACAATGAGTGTTCCACAGTATACCCTATGTGTACTTAGCATTTCTTTCCAGGCAGCTCCAGACTCATATACTTGTACATTATACGTAAATATGACCAAGCAGTTATTAATTTATAAACCACCCAGTATATAGTGTGATAATGACACAATTCTAACTCCACGAGTGATCACCATTTTTTTTCTAAATTTTCAGACACACCTTTCACAAAAATGTAGAATTTATTCTGTTGTTCTGATATCTACTCCAAGTGTAGGGACGTATGGGGGGGGGGGGGGGGGGGGGCAGCGAGCATGCGTCAAATTTTATCGACCAAAAATATCTGCATTGAAAATAGAAAACTAAGCGCTTAATATCGAAAAACAGCCGGATTTCGTACCACGCTAAAAACTTTCCCATATTGTGCCATTACAGCCTAAAGGTTCACAAGAAAATTCAACACTTGGGGGGGGGGGGGGTGTCCATAATCCCCTGATCCCAACTCTGCCCCCCCCCCCCTCCCTTTATAAAAGCATGTATCCGCCCCTTATTATTAATTTGTTCTGCATTATGGGCTAATTTTCACATGCCCAAATATCTACAATACAGGTGCTTGTTGCAAAATCATTCACAGATTGTACCTCCATATATAATATCATAGACTTAAGATATGCACTCAATATGTGGTAAATATTTGACCTAATTGTAGGAGCAGACTGGGATGTTAACCAAGTCTTGGTAATTTAAAAAAAGCCATTAATGACTGTGATTTTTTAGAATAATTCTGACACATAATTTTTATTCTAAGGACTACATTCCAGGACTGTAATTACATCGTACATCATAACATTTCATATTTACTTTAGATTAAGAGCAATCGAAATTAAGGTTTGATGGATTTAATATAGCTATGTCTATATTGATACAACTGGACCACTGAAAAACCTCGAAATAGCTATCATGTCCGTCCCTGCTTATCTGACAGGGACCTCACGACCAAATGTGCCCAATAATTACTATTATTATCTGTAAATACGTAAATATGCTACCATAGATCAAGCTTGTCTCATACATTTGTCAAGATAAATTGATTATTATAATAATGTGATAACCAATAATGCAACTAGCAGACCGAGCTGAGAGTGACAGTTTTATGTACACGATAGTCAGGTCACAGCCTCACAGTTCGTCTCCAATATTTTCCCAGTTCGATAATCCTAGCTATTTTATAACCTAGTGTTTATTCTTTCATTCCTGGGATGTATTTTCATTCAACTCTGAACCAAGATTGTACATTATTAGTATAAGAGTGTACGTTTTGTGTACATGAATTTACTTTTATATTCGCCAACATTTCATATTTGTGTATATGCACTCTTCTAATGAAAACACCTTCTTTAACATTTTTGGACCTACATTGAATTCTTCATGTTTCAATAGCCTTAGACCAAGATTGTACAATATAAACAAATACTTTTTCAACTGTGTATATATTTGCATTTCCCATTTATGTTTAAATTTGTTTTGATGTCCAATCTTGCTTCCCTGTACCGTCCAATCAAGACGAATTATCTTTCATTTATAGATTATTACACTCGTTGGACATCATGTGATGTAACTCCAGAATGTTTTAGCTCGTGCATTCTGGGTAGGTTTAACCTTTAAGGAGGCAATGTTTATTATAATTCTTTATTTGCTCATTTTGTTTTCGTAATAATTCCTGTTGAAAAGGAATTGTTAATTGCATACTAATATTGCTTCTGTGTGAAGCGTAAAGGCTTACTGTGTTCTATACATATTGTATACTATAACTTATTATTATGGGTATTCATCATGCATCTGGTCATGAAAACAAACCCGTAGGTTAGGTTTCCTATCATGAATTATTATATGATACCAATAACAATGCTTCAAACACAAAATACATAGAATTATACTTAAAGACATACGTCTGGTTTCTTAATAAAGCAGTTCTTGGTATCCAAGAACTTTACAAATATTGTATCAGTTCATGTATTGTTCATCAACTGTTTCACTTGAACTTAGTCATCTGGATTTCATAGGGTAGGTTTTCCTATCATAAATTATTATGTGATATCAATAACAATGCTGCAACCATCTGCTTTTTGAGCAGACCTTGAATCAGTCAATCATATATGCTTTTAAAAATGTCCTCCTTGTTTCCATAAATCAACATTAGTAAGACATATAGATTAAATGATTAGCAGAATTGTGATAGCTTACTGAAAATTTTACATTTTGTACCTGTTTTGTCTGGTTTACAATATTTTGCATTCAGTATTAATTCTTTCGGATGCATGTTAGTGGGTGAACATGTATTATGGTTAACAGCATGGTCATTATATTATGTTTGTAACTGTCCTAAACACAAAATACGTAGAATAAGGGATTTACCTCAAGACATACATCTGGTTTTATTAATGAAGTAGTTCTTGGTATCTAAGAACTTTACAAATATTTTATCCGGTCATGTAATGTTCAATCACTGTTTCACTTGAACTGAATCATTTATATTCTGGATTTCCTTTAGCATTTCCATAATATCATGTACCAATATGGTAATAAAATAACCACTTACGGTCGTTCATTATTTGTGTTAATTGCGAGTTTTGGTAAGATAAAAGATCAGATATTGAATGAGAACTGTAAACACTCAACAGCCTGCTCTTACTAAATAATATGTTATATTTTACTCCCTCAATGTTCCTACTACATCGACGTACATAATGAAATTTGCACTCCGAGAGTGCAGGTGTCCGCCAAGACAGCTCATAACCCTCGTATGGTATGGTCAGAACTGCAGAATTTTTTTTTTTTAAACAAGATGGTGATTTTGGTCATTCCTCCTTTTTCCTTATATCACTGCCAAGCTATCCTAAAGTTTCATCAAAATATGTTTATAACTTTTTTATTAATGTTTCCAGCAGACAAAAGAACAGACAGACAAACAAGATATAATAACTTGGCATTCCAGTGTGGTGAGAGGTAAGATTAGAAATATAGAGCTGCCAGGAGAGCCCAGATTGTAATCGCAGTTTAGTCCAGCCGAGATTGCGATCCTCAACCTGACCAGCCCATATTGCGATTCATGCTTTTACTATCACAGGAGGAAAACATCGGATGTCTTACCAACTCATTCGGTATTGCATGGTACCATTTCCCCATAAAAAATACATTTATTAAACATAAAGGCACATACTAGTGCGGTCCGTAAAAAATGATATTAGTGTATACATGTTAACAGCATCTGGCGAATTCAAATGATGTACCTTTAAGAACCCCGTAGCTTAATGTCGGATAATTGGGACCAAGCACCTCAAGATTTTGATACCACTGTGGACGTGTAGATATATTGTCATCTTTCGTTGGCCGCCCTTCTTGTGTCAAGGCAGCATATTTTTTCTGTTTGACATTTTCAATTTTTTTTGTAACAATTACAATAATAACTGACCTATTTCCTCCCATATTCAGGTAAATACCAAAGATATCCAGACAAAGGTTTCTACTGAATCTCCTCGAAGTGTACCAGTTTTCTGGAATAGTTAACATGCCATAGATTTTACCTGTATCAGGATCAATAAGGCTTTTTAATTTTTTTTTTACTTTTTTACGTACCACAAATATAAATTACAAAAAGGTTGTTTCGCATTAATAATGTTGACGATTAATGCTAAGCAATAAATCAGCTGAGAATCTGCAATATGTAAAATATGTAACACGTACATCAATGTCATCTTTTAATAAAAGTGGCCCAATCATCTATCTGACCTCTATAAACTCAGGGTATTCCCTTCGAGATTTTATACAAAATAGGCCTGAAAACGTTAAAATCAACAATGGCATCGGACAGCAAACCAGATAGGCGAGAGTTTTGCAAATGGCCTTTTGCAATAAATAACCTTTCTGCCTCCGCATAAATGCCACATACCATGTTAGGTTACATTTGTTCACCTTTTGTCAATATTGCTGTGTTTACCAACATATTGTTGATCATCAAGTTCCTAATCCCTCCCGGAGGTATAATAAAAATTTTCCAAAATCAGAATTACCTTAAGATCATTAATATATACAGAAAATCTTTCAAAAAGGTAGATGAATCGTCACCTTTAAGGTCCGTTTGAAAACCATATGACAGCAGCTTAGTGTAATGTATTTTTATATCGTCCCTATGATATATTATTCTGCCAAGAGAATTATAAATACTTTTGATTATTTAAAAACCGTATTACATAATAAATGGCATCGTAGTACCCAAGATGTCTAATGTTATTCTTAAGTTTGAAGGTTGGTAAATAAGTTTGACCTTGACATTGAATACCCTCCCTCACCTTTGGACAGCTCCTGGAGTAGTTGGTATGACCAGTACACATTCAGAATCTTATAAATCGATCCAATATTATTCATATTGATGCGATAGTTACAATGTCAAAGCAATATCTAAGCCTTTTTTATTATGATGGCGGCCATCTTGGATTTTTTGGGGGTCAGGGGGTTGATATTTATATATATATATATATATATATATATATATATATATATATATATATATATATACCATCTGAGCTATAGCGATCATTCTTTGTCCGTCATCCGGCCGTCCGGTTTTCCTTAAACAAGGCACAAATTGTAACTGTTGTTTCTAGAATCTTCCTCCAAGGAAAAGAAAAATTGATACAAAATCTGCTATTAATATTGCTTTGAATATAATTCGTTTTAACATTTCCTGAAGACTGGTGGCGCGATCTGCATATTCACGCCTTTTCCCCCATATTTTTGGACTTGTCAAATTAGGGCTGGGTGTCAGTTTCACATCTGTGGATTCATCTAGTATCCTTTTAAAGTCGTATGCTTATTAATCACGACAAATTTTATCAGTTCCTGGGGACTGGGGTGCCATCTGAATTTTTTTTCTATTTTTTGACGATTTTTTTAACATACCTTAGACTGCCAAAATACGGTAAGGTGTCAGTTTGTCTTCTGTGGTTTCATCCAGCTTCCTGTAACCTCATATCCTTATTGACCATGACTAGCTTCATCAGTTCCTAAAGTCTAGTGGTGCCATATGTATTTTATTGATTTTGACGCCTTTTTTCCTATATATATATATATATATAGATTGCCAAATCACAGCATGGATTAAGTTTCTAATCTATTGTTTACTCAAGTGTCCTAAAACTTCATATGTTTATGATCAAGACTAGTTTTATCAATTCTTGATAAAGATTGCCCTATTACAGAAATAAGGCAAGTAAATGAGTCCTGCTTCCATCTGGTCTCCTAAAACCTGGTTAGGTAATTATTTTATGTTTAACATTGTTTTCAGTCCCAGCATCTATCGTGGTCGTCAGGCTTCATCAGTCCCAGCATCTATCGTGGTCGTCAGGCTTCATCAGTCCCAGCATCTGTCGTTGTCGTCAGGTTTCATCAGTCCCAGCATCTATCGTTGTCGTCAGGCTTCATCAGTCCCAGCATCTATCGTGGACGTCAGGCTTCATCAGTCCCAGCATCTGTCGTTGTCGTCAGGCTTCATCAGTCCCAGCATCTGTCGTTGTCGTCAGGCTTCATCAGTCCCAGTATCTGTCTTTGTCGTCAGGCTTCATCACTTCTGTAACATTTAGGATCACTATGAGCTTTATAACTTTTGAAGAACAACATTTTTCCTTCAAAGTTGACACACCAGTTGCATTTGCCATATTCTCAGAAGAGTTAAAAAAACTAGTGATTTTTTTCCTTGATCTACAAGGTCAAATCTGCGAAATTATAGTTCATCATCTTAAGGATTTCCTGTGGACGTGATTTTGTCTCCAAATTTGATAGACAAAATGTTACAACCAAGTTCCCTGTGTATTTTAAAACTTTGATTTTATTTTGTCCTTTACAACCTTTATAGACCAGTCATGAGTGGATTCAATCTGTTGATGTGTGACTCTCAGTTTACAGAAGAACCCTGTCGACTGTTGTGTTGTAGGGTCTAAGTTCACGATCACATCTGAAGTTTATCTCAATATGGCTTTCAGATGATAAAATTCCTGTTGTGAATATTATGCTAAAATAGCCTGCTGGTCAGCTGTGCCTCATCAACTATGGGTCAATAGTTTTAATTTCCAATATTAAAATCTTTTCTCTGATTACCAGGGGGTAAGTATATGAGTTCGTCTTCCACAGATAATAATAAATACCCCTATCCCCCTTGTATCGACGTTAGAGGACATCTTGAAAAATCGACGTTATAATAGTGAATCAGACAGGTGTGACTAAGTGTCACATACAGATGTATGAACTAGCTTATCTACAAGCTGAAGTAAATGCGGTACACGCGCCCAGAGGAACAGAGAAAAATGAAATCCAAGGTGGTTTGCTGTATATGTGCACATTCCAAAACTCTGGTTCGTACGAATTGCCACCAGATGTCCTCAATGAATGTGTTTGCATTATTTTGGCGGGCCGTCACATGTCACAAAAAAGTGGATACAAACGAAACAAACAGCCCGTGTACAGCCGGCTTTTTTTCGGCCAGTCTGTATAAATGATTCCAGGTATTATCTATTGTTCACAGACGTCAGATAATGGGATACTAACCTTTAATGTGATATTCTTGTTCGACTGATTGGTATCTTTACTATCTCTGGATAATAGACGTTAACTACATGCTTTTTAGGACTCGAGGTAAGTATATATGCATAAAGCGTTGGGGGAAAACAGGAATGTCAAGCAACAAGGTACATATTCATAACGATTTTTTCTGAACTAAATGATTGCTTCCCTTCACATTTTCATGAAAAGTATCGAAAAAAAAACCAAATGTCTAAATACAACTTCGGTAAAAATTACAATTTGGTGATGAAAGATTATACATGGGATAAATTGCTACGAAAGCAAAAGATATTTATATAGTCGCCCATTTATAAATGGCAATATGCTAATAGCACTTGTTGGATATTAGAAAATAAAAAACCCAAACTGCTGATGGAAACTGCAGACAACTGGTGAAGGATAGCTGCCTGTTAATTCAGTCCACGCTCCTTTAGATAAGCAGTGGTATTTTCAGACAGGCGCTGACGATCTTAGCACAATGGTCTAAGTGGTCATTAAATATAGTCCACATGTCAGTTTAATGAAAGCACAGCCGAGGTTTGTGGGGTTTTTTAGGATAAATAAATTATAAATATTTGAATGCTTATGAAGCTAACTGGATGGTCATAGTCAACGAATAATGTACAGGCGTCTCTACATTGAAATTACCAAATAAGCCTCCCAGAAGCTTCTATACCCCAAGAATCTTCAGTCGGCTAAACATAACAACCATAGTCTAGTAAGTTCCATCGCTTGAAACATAAACCAATCTTCTGAACGACACAACTCATATTTACATTGAACACAACATTATCAAATATTACTAAATACGTTTCCCTTACCAAGTCTAATTATTCTATGAGGCTTCCATTTAACATGACCTGAGCTAGCAAATACATTTTTGTCAGTCATATATCATGCAAAGAATTTATTCACCTTTTCGTAGAATAAATTAATATCCTTTTCTCAGGAGTGATTTGTCGTATTGACCTAAAATTGTGCATATACATAGATCTTGGATCAATCCTGTACTCAATACTGGTGGCGCCATTTGCAATCGTTTTCCCAAGGCGTCCATCCGAACGTTTGCTTTGGTTGAAAATTGCTCATATATCAGGAGTGGTTCAAGGTATTAGTCTGAAATCTGAAATTTAGCATGTCCATCCATCTTGGCAAGTTTTCTCGTATACCAGATAGGTCGCGCCAATTCCTTCCCGTTTTCCAAGAAGTGATTTCACCTATTGGCCTGAAATTGTGCATATCCATAGATCTTGATCTCCTCAATATTGTACTCAAGACTGGTGGCGCCACATGCAGTTGTTTTTTGCTTGACGTCCGCTTGCTTTGGGTAAAAATTGTTCACATATCAGGAGTTGTTCAATGTTTTTGTCTGAAATTTGGTATGTTCATCCATTGTGGACTTTTTTTTCGTACACCAGACAGGTAACGCCACCTACCTAACACTTTTCGTTATATAAGTTAATGCCCTTTTCGCAGAGCTTTAGTGGACTACATTTAGGAGTGGTGTGACATACCACTTAATCTATGCCTCACTTCACCCATATCACTCTGATTTCGGCGGATACACGTTGTCGCTTGTCGAATACACGTTTTTAGTTTATTCTTAAGAATACCCGATGAATAATGACATTTCGGCTGCGACATCAATCGGAAAGCCACGTCTCTTGCTTCGTTGCCTAGCGTACCTGTTCCCGAACGTACTATTCCGTTTACAAGGAAATTTAACCAATCAAGTGACTGTTCACTTCCTTCTGGACAAAGTAACTGTCCGTTAGTAGGGCCTAAGTTGTAGCTGTAAGACCTAGAAACTTAGAACTTTACACTTAGGGAAATCTTGGTAAAAACTCATACGAAATCCAAAATTTAGTCACAGTGACCTATCTTCTGCTACAATGCCAGAAATGGATCGAGGGGAGGCGTCAAGGGTGTTCACCCCCCCCCCCCCCCCCTCAGTCACCACAACGTTTTTAAGGGGTTAAGACGATATTTGTGCAACCTGGAAACGGCCTTTTCCGGACCTGTGGATCTTTCTTTTAGATTTTGCCATTAGTCCTCCTAGGTTGGACCTTTCTATTCCCTAAATCCTGGATCCGCCCCAGGATACAACAAATCGTGCTTTTGAGAATCATGGACTCTCCTAAATGTTTGAAGTAGTACCTTTTTCCCCTCAAATTTTATTCACATATGTTCCTATCAATATTTCAGACTACCTTGAAAAATTATGATCTTGCCCTTTAATTTCAAGGCCCATTCTGCAGAAATATAGGATTTCTTATTAGCACCATATCTTTTGAAGTGCTGCTTATATTCCCTAAACTTTGATTCACAGATTGTTCCAATCAATATTGAAGATACCTTGGAAACTTATGACCTTGACCTTGAATGAATTTCACGTTCTTATCTGCAGAAATATTTTTTGTAATCACAATAACGTTGAAATACTGCACATTTTCCCCCAAATCTAATACACACAATGTTTTCAACAATGTTCTCGTGCGACTATCTACGCTTGTAGACATTATCTCTCACCTCCCGAGTTCTCCCGAATCTCGTCCCACTCACGACTTATATATCCTTGCTTACATAACAACTCCCGTTCGCCTTCTGGCCAATCACCACTCAGAATTATACAGATTTCTAATTACTACATGAATGTTGATATGGATACGCCTCCAGAAACAAAAAAAATCATGGGAAACTTATACTAAACAGGTGCTTTACTTTTGAAATCTACATTAAACTTTCGTTACTTTAGAGACAACAAACATACAAAAGAAACGAGACACGTGTGCTTTCTAACTAAGGCTCTCATGCTAATATCTGAACAGGATACTCCATATAAATCAAAATAAATCATCGAAACAATAGTCTAGTTATACTCCCTACTAGAACTAGCAATACATTTACTAAGTCATAGTTCTCTGGTGACGTTGGCCTTGGTCAGCTCTGCTTCTTCTTCGGCATTTTTGTGAAACAATAACTTTAGATTTAGTGGATATGAATTCAAATTTAGAACTTAAGATGTTTTCACTAAGTTCTCCGGGTGGTTTGAAAACGGCTGACCTTGTCTTTGATCTTATACTTCTTTTATGCAACCAGTATAGACAAGCCATGACTGGATTCATTCTTCACGTTTGTGTGACCCGTCACTGAAGGAAGAACCCCTCGATGGTTAAGGGTCAATATCTCATCTATGTCAAATACAGTTTGGTTTTCAGATGATAAATTTCCTTTCGTGAATGTTAGCTTTTAGTGTCATGAAAGTCATTGAACAAAGGTCATGTGTAAGATGATGAGTCTAGCGATTGGAGAAGTTAATGATAATCTGGCCGGACATATACAGGCTTGGCCTGGTGATTTTCCGGTGTTTTTTTATAAGTCGTGTGAACAGTTTAAATTTTTGTGTTCAATTTACCTTTGTAACGTTGGCTTAGATTGGCCGTTATGATATGGACCCTATTACATGAGCATATTATAAATCCATGATTAAGCAAGAACTCAGCATAACAAAGCAGGAAACCCGGCTCTCAGGAGGATGGGCTCTGACGTAGCATATTCTAGACAATTGTATTATCGAAATGTGGATTTTTCCTGCTGTGATTCAAAAAGTTCTGTCGCTGTTTTATTGAGGATGGTGGCTGCTTATTGCATCCTTGATTACTGTAGATGGCAAAATTAATTACTGCCGCAGATTTCAGCTACGGTCCGTGTCCTTTCTAACATGATTATCGTTGGCCATTACCGCACATTTAAATCTCGGTCAAATATCACTATAGTTGGCCACGCTACCTCAAGTGTCAACCAGAAGCGATCTAAATCAAATAAAACTGTTGTTGGCCACGCTACCGCACGTGTCAACTAGAAAAGGTCTCCTTCTAACATTTCTGCTGTTAGCCACGCTACCGCGCGTGTCAACCAGAAGCGTTCTTCATCTAATATTCGAATATAACTGTTGTTGGCCACGATACCGCATGTGTCAGTCATAGACGTTCTGTGTCTAAAATCACTATTGTAGGCCACTCCGCCGCACGTGTCAGCCATAGACGTTCTACATCATCCCATTTAAACCGCCATTTGATTTTGGAACGGGATTTTCTGGATTTTTCCTTTTGTATGGCCAGCTGGCATCGGCCACTTTAGCTCTTGGTTCAGCTCCAGTTCTTCTCTGTGTGTTGCAGTTATTCGTTCCTTTTACAAACTCAAAGAGTAGTACTGCAGGACTTAGTGGTATTGTCATGTTAGGGTGGCTGATTTTAGGTGCTGTGAGCATCTCGAAAACTCTTCATCCCCCTCTTCCCCTTAATGCTGATCTCTGTGCCTTACCTTATTCAACAGCAACGGCTCTAGAGCAAGCTTTTTATTCTACTGCTTCAAAAATAATGTATGGACTGGTTTATTTGACGGAATTAGGAAATTTCTAAGTACAAAGGAGACTGCAAGCTTTGGTATCAGTAGACTCTATTAAGTTTTCCATAAGTGGTATTGTGTAAAAGGCTTTTTCACCCTTCGATTCGGGTCGGAGCAATTGTTATCGTGCTCATGGGTGGTTTGGCTGCCAGGCAAAATTTGATTAAAGATCTTCTCGTGTCTGAAGAATTGTCTTTAATTTTGCATGGAAAGAACAGAAAAAACACGAAATGACTGTTATGGATAACGTCGGTGTACCAGAAGAAGACAGGATTCCTCAAACATAAACCTAAAAGTAATCTATATTGAAGTCCGTACATAAATATTGTTCACCCTACTCTAATATGCGTATTCCATATATTTGATACGAGGTTTATGTGTGCAGGATGTTCTTTACTTGTGTTGTTGTTATATTTATGCAGCTACATAAAAAAGACATGAATTGTTAATAAAGGAAAGATTGAACGAAATGTTACGGCACGTACCACCAATGGGACGTTGAGCTGATCTGAATCAATCGATTTAAATCACTGAAGCTGACTTATAATCCATACATGTGTAACTATGGTTTGATCCGTTTTTTCATAGGTACAAAGTAACAACCAACTGCATATTATATGCCTCTCAGTTCAACTCTCAAATTAATCACTTTAGTACCATCTACCATCTACATCAAACCTGGAGATCTACCCACTGAAAATTTGCATAAAGGTATCTTTCCTAGATCGGCACGATATGGAAGGTGAACGTCGCTTTCACTGGGCAGATTACTTGGTGTTTTGTACCAGTCTAGCAATCAGCGCCGTTATTGGTATATACTATGCTTTTAAGAGTAGGAGGCAGACCAGCACCGCCGAGTATTTGATCGGAGGTCGGGACATGGGAGTCATACCAGTGGCAGCATCACTGGTTGTGAGTCTACTATCAGCCATTTTTGTACAAGGTGTACCAGTAGAGACATATGCATATGGGATGTATTACTGCTTCGTGGTGATTGGGTATGCTATGGCTCTGATAGTCTCATCTCTCTTCTACCACCCAGTCTACCATCGTCTTGGTATCACCAGTGTTTACGAGTATTTAGAGATGCGCTACTGCAAGGAGGTCAGAATAGTTTGCTCTGTCGTCACCATGTTTCAGATGGTATGCTATTCATCTGTCGCGTTATACGCCCCTTCCATTGCCATAAGCCAGGCAACTGGGCTACCATATTGGTCTTGCATCTTGCTTTCCGCAGCCCTGTGCACATTTTATACTACGTTAGGGGGCTTCAAAACCGTTTTGTGGACAGACACTCTTCAGTGTGGGATAATGGTCATTGGTTTAACAGCAACCCTGATCAAAGCTAGTATGGATGTCGGTGGAATTTCCCAAGCTTTCGCCGTGGCTGCCGATGGGGAACGCATGAGCCTGGTTAATATTATACCTCACCCCTTAAACCGC
The DNA here is from genome assembly GCA_026874595.1 of Sipunculus nudus. Lineage (NCBI taxonomy): Eukaryota > Metazoa > Annelida > Sipuncula > Golfingiida > Sipunculidae > Sipunculus > Sipunculus nudus. Next base: position 12,563,500 of record CM049314.1, on the reverse strand, counting down.
CATACGATTTGGAACTGGATTATTGGGGATTTTCCCTTTTGCATGGCCATGTATGCAGCTGGCCAGTTTGCTGTTCAGCGATTCTGCAGTGTTAAATCTATCAACAAAGCTCGTCTTGCTATGATATGTGCAATACCAATATATGGGATATTGGTTGCCCTCGCGACCATTCTTGGTTTGGTGGCGTTCGCGTATTATCAAGGATGTGACCCATACATTACAGGTAGAATACGATCGCGTGACCAGACCCTGGCTCTTCTCGTCATGGACGTCTTCAAGCATCAACCCGGGATGGCTGGGGTATTCTTGTCCAGTATCCTCAGCGCCGCGCTCAGCACTCTGAGCTCTGTACAGAATAGTTTCGCCGCTATTCTCCTGGAAGACTTTCTGAAACTCCTGAAACTGAAAATAACCAGAAGACCTCTTTCCGAAAGACAAGCAACTGTCATGTCAAAGATCACAGTGTTTCTGGTTGGGGCTACCATCATGTGTCTGTCAATCGGAGTCTCGCGGTCAGGTAAACTGATACTTCAGCTGGGATCGGCCACTTTAGCTCTTGGTTCAGCTCCAGTTCTTGGTGTCTTTACATTAGGGTTATTCGTTCCTTTTGCAAACTCTAAGGGCAGTATTGCAGGTATAATAATTGGTATTGTAATGTTAGGGTGGGTAGTTTTAGGTGCTCTGAGCATCCCAAAGACTCTTCATCTCCCTCTTCCCCTTAATGCAGATCTCTGTGCCTTACCTAATTCAACAGCAATGACTCCAGAGCAAGATTTGTATTTCACTGCTTCAACAATAATATATGGACTGGTTAATTTGACGGAATCGAGGAATTTCCACAGCACGAAAGAGATTGCGAGCTTTGGTATCAGTAGACTCTATCGAGTTTCCTATAAGTGGTATTGTGTAATAGGTTTTTTCCCTACGGTTCTGGTTGGGGCAATCGTTAGCCTGCTCACCGGTGGTTGGGATGCCAGGAAATCCGTGGGATCCGATCTTCTTTTTTCGTTTCGGAAGCATGGTCTTCACTGCTGCCACGAACGAACAAAGGAAAATGAAATGACCATAAAGAATATTGTGGATGGACCAGAACAGGAACGGATGCTTCAGATCTAAACATTTAATTAAATTTAAGTAAGAATCATGTATAAATATTCTAACATGGTTATGTTATCTACAGTCTGACTGGTGAGGAATATGCGACCATTAATCTTTTAGTCGTACAGGAGCTCATAATTCTGTATACTCTTCTAGTTTAATTCGGTGAAATTTCATGATAGGCTTGACGAATCTGATAACACCCGAGCACATAAACGGAATTAAAAAGAAAATTAATCAGAACCTTTTCCCGTCAGAGCTTACCAGAATGAATGAAGGTTCATGTTGTCATCCTTTTTAACACTACACTTTGTCAAATTTTTTAGAACATGTATCATATGTAATAAATTCCTCAGCATAAACTATAATACGACCAATTCTGTTGTGAGCACCTATTATGTATCCTATGTTTAAAAGCAACCCAAAATTTATGATAATGTATTTCCTTGCTCGATATCCTAACTTTGTAATGTTACAGCTGTAAAGAAAATATTTGTTTTGATTAAACTGATCTAAAGACAAAAGGAATTTGAGATTTAATGTTTACTGTAATGTTTCCGTGAAGGTTTTATCTCATATTTAAGAAACAGAGTGCCGACGAGAATTTAGATTCGGAATTCTTTCTCTGAAACTCAGTAGTCTAATTGGCATAAGTTTTTTTCCACTGATGATTTCGTCCTTGTAGGGGGCCAGGACGCATTCTGCTATCATTTCATTATTGATGTATTATCTTCCCAAGCATGATGGCTTTATTACGTTAGATCTACTCTTGGAATGAATCCTAACACTTTACATAAAATGCATTTTCAGAAATTATTATTTCTTCTTACTATGATACTTTTAAGATATATTAACTACGTAAATAACTAGCACTTCCTATAAACGTAACTTTTATGGTCGTTGAGTGAAGGTTATTACTCTATTACTATATTTACTATATAAAGCAGATTATATGTGTCTTTATTGGTGGTGACAATGTATGCACGGATGTTTAACTAGTTAATATTTATGAACGTTAAAAAAGTTTCAACACAGCTTTTTTTACATATAGTTAAATACCACCAACAGGCCTTCGTCTCTAATATACATAGTGACAGTCAACAAGTTTATTAGGTCAGAACAACAAAAACGTGTTGAATATATGCCTATACAAACTGTGGCTATTCAAACCAATACAGAAATCGTACTGTTATCCAAACGTGGTATAATATAGTTTAGCCATATTAACACTAGTACTTTGTAGTAATTAAAATGGAATATCTAAACAAAATTAAATTACAACAATCTACAGTGCACAAACTGTCAATGTAAATCGTCCCACCAAACCTCAGCTTTAACGTCGGGCGTCAATGCACTCACATTCTCCGTATGGTATGACCCTGGTTAAGTCTCAGTCACAATCCGCTGCGATCACCGCAAACCGTCGATCACCGTTCCATTTTTGAAAGGAATACTTGTGCGGCCGACGTGTGATAAGGGCAATTAAGGTGTCTACCCCATTCCCATGGCATTCGCACGGTGACGTTTGCAACCTTGTGGAAGCCCCAGTGGCCCCTAACGACATCTGCAGGTACACCGTTCGTCTTTCGCGTGGCCAAGTAGACGTAACAATTCGTACGGGCATCCTACGACAACCATACGTCTACTCTACGGTGCCCGAACGGAGCCAGTACGTGACGGGCTGACGCGGGGCTATCGCATCAACTTGCGCGCTTGCGCTAATGTCAATTACGGTCATTGCGTAGTCCCTGCGGCTTTGGGAAAAGGCACGGTTGCAATGCTCCAACCGCGATGTATAGCCTAAAACAACCGCCGTACGGAATCCGTATCCCGGTTGCGACCTAGGCTTTTCAAGGACCGTACGGATGCGCCATCTTGCGAACTCGAAGACTTGATTCAGCGCCCACATATTTACGGAGTCTGTATAGATATCTGCAAACAGGGGCTTCAGTATATAGGAGGATTAGAGTATATATACCCTACTTTTGGGCAAGGGGGGATGATTAATTTAATCACCCCCCCCCACACACACACACACACGTTTCAGAGAAAAATATATATTATATATTACAATTGGAATAAATTATCAAATAAAATGGTACACTTTGGTTCCATCTATGAGTTTACTGTGAAATATTATTTCTGAAACTGCTTTATAAGGGAAATTATAAAGGAAATACAATACCTTATTTTCTAAAACCTTTTACCTAATTGTAATTTATTTGTAATGTGTCATACAGGCGCTATAAAGGTTTATTTTTATGTATATGCGTATATGCGTATATGAGTTTTTGTATTTATATATATATATATATATATGTGTGTGTTTGTGTTTGTGGGTGTGTATGAGTGTCGGCGTGTCTACGAGTCATCACCTCCAAATATATGCAAAGGTCAACAATTATTTGATCCCTCTGTTTAAGATGAACTGTTTTCATGTGAAGGTAGCTACCACCTCTTTAAAGGCAAACGCAAAATGCACCTCGTCCAAAACGATTTGCTTATGGCAAGAAAAAAAGACCACGTATCCCTACACAGGTGTTGGATCCTGTCACCGGGTGCAGTCGAACATACAGTCGAACCTCTCTCAGTATGCACATTCATAAAGTGGGTACCGATACCAATAACGTGGCCACTTTTCGGCAGTCCCATATTTCTTCTCTTCATAATCTTTAGGTAATAATAGAACCATTATATTGTGTAAAGAGGGCACTCTTTCCTAACCAATGTATGCGCTTCATTGATTTTCCCCTATTTGAAGTACAGTATATATATCTTCCTATTTAAACTTTCGTTTCCTTCTTTAATGAGTTTTTTTTATTATCAATAACAAAAAAAGCTGTTAATTATTAAATATATATATTTTTTTAAAATATTCATTAGCATGTTAAAACAAATGAACAAAGGTCAGACTGGGGTGTATTACTGTCTGCTTGGACAATCATGATAATACGCTTCTTGACTCAAGGCTTTAGGCAAGGAATGCATGCATACTAGCTTGACTACTTCTATGCCTGCGCATGAACAGATCATGCCTCGCACATATTTGATGCTCCTGTGAAAGGTGATACCGTGGCCAGAACACTCAAATAAGTCGACATTTGTAACTGGACTCATAGGTTACTTTTTTGTCAGAGGGGCAAATGTTGCTTATGTAAATACGTTGTGTACGCGCTGCCCATTGACCCAGTGTTTAAGTGATATTCTGTTATAAGATAAGGGGTAAAGTCCCCCCCCCCAGTGCAATGTTTGTTAAGCAGTTACATAATGCTTAATACAATACACTGGCCCTTCTGTATTTTATTTCTTGTTACTGTCATCTTCAAAATGTCAAATCCAAATTCAGAAATAAAGGTTTGCTCTAAAAATGTCCCTCTTAACAGATTCTAAGACTGGTCTATCTTAGAAAACGTTTGTAGAAACGCATAGCATACCTAAAAATTTAGAGGGCAACATTATCAAGCGTATCAGGAAGCATCTTGAGAAAATTAAGGGTGTCAGATTAAGAGGAAAGGTTCAGGTCGACCTCTAATAATGCAAAATATCACAAGCTGCTAAGCCATGCTCAGCTAATCAAAATATTAAAATGATTTAAATAACCGAATCAATGATTGTTAATTCAAGCTTTGTAACAGAACATCGACTGAACACACCTCCCCTCATTGTTTTTGTTTAAATATATATATATATATATATATATATATATATACATAAACAATTAATTATATATGTTATTTATTAACTATTTAAAAGACAGGGTGATAGTACATGCAACACGTTAAAGCAATTCTCTTAAAACAGGAACACCTATAGTAATATTCCAAATTAGGTAGCAGCACTAAATATGGCAGCCATTACCTCAAGATAAAAGGAGTCTATCTTGCTCAGTCCTAAGCGTGCCCACATTATAGAGGTTTGACTGGTTTTATACTGGTGTTCTTGTATTTTCAAAAGGGGTTTTCAGAGGGTTTTTGATCAGTAAATCACGTATATTTTTGCAGATTGTGCACTTCATAGCATATATGTGCAGGCATTTGGAAATGCGCATGCATAAAAACATAAAAACTAAGAACAACTGCCCCTAACTGTATCTTTTCAAATCAAATAAAATTCAGCAGCACTGCAGTAGCATGAATAATACTGCGAGAACCCCAATAGCCTTGTTAGCTGAAAATAAAATGTTGACGATTGTAAATATCACAATAAAACTTTACAATGCAGAAATGGACAATTATGAACTGCCAAAATTTCTATAATTACTCTAAGTCCCCAAAGATCACCCTAAATTATAGTAAGAAGAGACAAATAGTTAACACCTTTATATTTTAATGATTTTGCAGCATGATACATTTGATATCTGTAATAAGAATCATAGACATTTGAATATAGACAGACAAATCCACCAGCTGGATAAAGTTTATCCTGCTTTCTCCAATAGATGATGGATCTCCAAAGTTTGGTGTGGAACTGATGAAAGATTACCCTCAAAACGCAATGTCTAGAAATAAACAAGTTGGGCAAATGTCAAGATTTGATCGGGTAATGAGGCAAGACACATCCCTTTGGTATAATTCTTTGATCCGGAAAATCTTCTCTACTTTATAACACTCTAAATATTCAATAATACAAACATTCATGATATGTTTGTCACATAAGTGCAGGGATGGAGTACAAATATAGGGTACTGAATCACGTATTTTCAGCACTACCTCCCACACAGGATCTAATTCAGGTAACCCGTGTCCAAAATACATAGGAAAACGTCTCAGAAAACAAGAATTTGAACAGCAATACTGTTTCACCTTAGTCTTGTTGACAGGAGTGAAGTCGGATTATTTGTATTTCTTTCCTAAGGAATATGGACCAGCTTAATTACTCTAACATGTATGAATTGTTGTGAATGCAATACTGAATGATTCACTCTGACACATTACTCGCTTACTTCCTCGAATAAATCATAAGAAATATCCGAAGATAAACCATCGATTTCACGAATATATTTCAAACTACACCATATATCGATGCCTGAATTCGGTCTTGCGCCACAGTTTTAACTTGTTGATTGTGTCCATGCTAAGTCCTTTTCTGGGTGTGTCTGCTATCAGAGTGGTCTCCATGAATTCGTTTGTTAGCATGCAAAACCGACACACCTTAGAGCCACTGAATCTGTTGGGGAAATCCCCCTATAGTATGACACTATTATCACCAATAGCAGTAACAGGTGTAAAATATATCTGCTATTATAACTTCTGCATATACCACAGCGTCAAATCTTCGTGTTATAATATCTGAATATACCACAGCGTTCAATCCTCGTTTTATAATATCTGGTGTATACCACAGCGTCCAATCTTCGTGTTATAATATCTGAAGTATACCACAGCATCCAATCCTTGTTTTATAATATCTGAAGTATACCACAGCGTCCAATCCCTGTTTTATAATATCTGAAGTATACCACAGCGTCCATCCTCGGGTTATGATATCTAAAGTATACCACAGCGTCCAATCCACGTGTTATTATATCTGAAGTATACCACAACGCCAAGTCCTCGGGTTATAATATCTGAAGTATACCACAGCGTCCAATCTTCGTGTTATAATATCTGAAGTAAACCAGAGCGTCCAATCATCGTTTTATAATATCTGAAGTATACCACAGCGTCCAATCCCTGTTTTTATAATATCTGAAGTACAACACAACATCCAATCCTCTTTTTATGATATCTGAAGTAAACCACAGCGTCTGTCCTCGTTTTATAATATCTGAAGTATACCACAGCGCAAAGTCCTCGGGTTTTAATATCTGAAGTATACCTCAGCGTCCAATCCTTGTTTTATTATATCTGAAGTATACTACAGCGTCCAACACCGTTTTATAATATCTGAAGTATACCACAGCGTCCAATCCTTGTTTTATAATATCTGAAGTACAACACAACGTCCAATCCTCGTTTTATAATATCTCAAGTATACCACAGCGTCGAGTCATCGTTTTATAATATCTGAAGTTTACCACAGCTTCGAATCCTTGTTTTATAATATCTGAAATATACCTCAGCGTCAAATCCCCGCTTAATGATATCTTAATGTATACCAGAGCGTTCAGTCCTCGTTTTATAATATCTGAAGTACAACACAGCGTCGAATACTCGTTTTATGATATATGAAGTAAACCACAGCGTCTGTCCTCGTTTTATAATATCTGAAGTACAACACAGCGTCCATCCTCGGGTTATGATATCTAAAGTATACCACAGCGTCCAATCCACGTGTTATTATATCTGAAGTATACCACAGCGTCCAGTCCTCGTTTTATGATATCTAAAGTATACCACAGCGTACAATCCACGTGTTATTATATCTGAAGTATACCACAGCGTCCAGTCCTCGTTTAATGATATCTGAAGTATACCACTGCGTCCAATCCTAGTTTTATAATATCTGAAGTACAATACAGCGTCCAATCCTCGTTTTATGATATATGAAGTAAATAAACCACAGCGTCCAATCCTCGTTTTATAATATCTGAAGTATACCACAGCATCCAATCCTTGTTTTATAATATCTGAAGTATACTACAGCGTCCAATCCCTGTTTTATAATATCTGAAGTACAACACAGCGTCCATCCTCGGATTATGATATCTAAAGTATACCACAGCGTCCAATCCACGTGTTATTATATCTGAAGTATTCCACAGCGTCCAGTCCTCGTTTTATGATATCTGAAGTAAACCACTGCGTCCAATCCTAGTTTTATAATATCTGAAGTACAACACAGCGTCCAATCCTAGTTTTATGATATCTGAAGTAAACCACAGCGTCCAATCCTCGTTTTATATCTGAAGTATACCACAGCGTCCAATCCTCGTTTTATAATATCTGAAGTATACCACAGCGTCCAATCTTTGTGTTATAATATCTGAATATACCTCAGCGTCCAATCCTTGTTTTATAATATCTGAAGTATACCACAGTGTCCAATCCTTGTTTTATAATATCTGAAGTATACCACAGCGTCAAATCTTCGTGTTATAATATCTGAAGTAAACCAGAGCGTCCAATCCTCGTTTTATAATATCTGAAGTATACCTCAGCGTTCAATCCCTGTTTTATAAAATCTGAAGTAATTCAGAGCGTCCAATCCTCGTTTTATAATATCTGAAGTATACCACAGCGTTCAATCCCTGTTTTATAATATCTGAAGTACAACACAGCGTTCAAACCTATTTTTATGATATCTGAAGTAAACCACAGCGTCCAATACTCGTTTTATGATATCTGTTGTAAACCAGAGCGTCCAAACCTCGTTTTATGATATCTGAAGTATACCACAGCGTCCAGACCTCGTTTTATAATATCTGAAGTGTACCACAGTGTCTAGTCCTTGTTATATAATATCTGAAGTATACCATAGCGTCCAATCATTGTTTTGTAATATCTGAAGTAAACCAGAGCGTCCAATCCTCGTTTTACTTTCCTCCGGGAGGGAACGCGTTTATAATCTTTCGTGTTCGTGTGTTTGTTCATAAAATAACTCCCACAATTATCAAGGCAATCTCATAAAATTTTCAGGGCCATGCGGGAATGGAAAAAAAGAAAAATCAATTAGAATTTGGTTTTGATTCAGGATCCGGATTAAGAAAGGTCAACATGGAATATTCGCAAATGTTAAGTTGCTTATGCACGAATGAACTTGAGAATGTGGGCGGACTAAGTGATTTCAAACATGGTTTTCGGAGCATACCACGATAGGGATCTTCCACATGGCCGAGGCCTGCATTCCTTGGAAGGCAGATTTTAATTTTAAATGAGATTTCTTTTTTTGACAAAACGTCCACCCGGAAAAAGGGTGTTGTCTGAGGAATCTAAGGGGTATTTTATTTATATTCCTCTGCGAAACGTAAATGATAAAAGACTTTATTAGATGTCGGCTGATGTCAGAACCTGTAAGAATGGGCCATTTCGAGTTTTCCTGAATGATAAATTTCTTTCCTATTAGGGAATGTTTTGGCGGGAGGTTTGCAGACAGCTTGGTCTTTGAGCCGAGGACTGGTGGTGTTTGTAATCTGAGGAGAACAATTGAGTTATTTCCAGCCTTTGCGGTCACACAGGCTGTGGCTAAAACATAATAATGAAATGGGCCTGGTTATTGCCTAGGAGGCCATCGATATTGAAGCCGGCACGTCTGTGGCCATTTGGGTTACTTAAACGTACGTGTATAAGGCTAGGGTTGAAAAAGAGAGATAAATTATATAAGGGCAGGATGTTTGGATAAATCTGAAACAGGTATCATAAAAATGTTCAGTCAGTGTCTTAACGATCGTAGTCGGATTCAGAGAGGGGAGGGAAGGAAAAATTTCACCTTTACAAGGCATATTCTTTCTGGAGAATTTCTGACCCATGGTATAGATAGTTCATAAATGAGCTAAATACGTGAACAGGTGAATGTAGATGTTGGAAACCATATTTGCATGAAAAAAGTTGTGCCGAGAAGAATACTTTGCAAAGTTTCGGTATCGTCAAATCTGTAGTGGCTGTGAAAAGGACAGCTCCCACATACATGATATATTGTGAAGATGAATTTCATCATCTTTAAGCAATTTGTTTGATCCGTCAAGGTGTGTATACATTTGGTTTAAAGAATGGTAATGATATGGGTTTATAGAGTCTGTGGAACCAGTAAGTTATAGGTTCGGATGTGGTGAAAAGAAAGACCCCAAACTTTTTCAAATTATTAAAAATCTGAAATTATTCAATTCAAAATACAGTCGGGCCCACTTTGTGTCATATCGGTTGATAGAAAATCTCGTTTATTGTCACATAAATCTGAAATCCCAAACCATTTCCTATATAAACAATGGTAAATCTGATCGTTTAATGTCATGGAATATTGTCATAATCCCGTTTATTGTCATGCTTGGAACCCTTGGCAGTGATACAAGTTCGCAGTTAATATCACATCAGAGGCCAACACGGCTATCAACGAGGCCAAGAGCCTGTAATCGGTCAGGCGTATCGAACGATCACATCTCCCACCTGTGTGCGGCAGGCAAATGCAGTGATGCATGCAGGTCAATCCCTGTCAATTAGCTAATTAACGTCTTAAGATACCACGGTAATCCAGTTCATTGCGTTTCTTCGTACGTTAACAAGGGCGATGTTTGCTATCACATGTCATACATAATGACCCCCCGGCCTTTGCAAGGCCATGGTTTACACCTCGTTGAGTATTCGCCAAAAGGTTATAAAGCACGAGCTCTTAACGTTCCTTACGACTGGAAATCCCCTTTAAGGGTCCACGAAAAGCTGGAGGATTTGTGAGCACTGGAGGAGATACCCGGTCCAAAACCTCAGTCGCGGCGAAACTTCAGAAAGTTGAAAATGGCATGACGATGCCCTCTCCCCGAACAGTCCTATCATAAAGATGATCATGGAAGTTTGAGTCATTAATAAGATATCCGGAAAATAAGGCGCAATAGTCGGGGAAATAATTATTAAGTAAAATAATTGGCCTAGGCATAACGTTATAACTGTGCCGCATATTTCTAGACATATGACCTCATGACCCAGACAATACGTCTCTTTCTGTTGGCAAGTTGGATTTTTGTCAGTTATTGCATGCAGAGCAAAACTGACAGGAAATAATTTATCAGGTGCGCATAAACGTAATTTGATATGCCGTTGTGCAATGAAAATATTCATAAACGTTTCTGTTTGCTTTTTGTTGACGATTTATTTAATATCATTTGAGACATAACGCTCCTTTTATGACTCAAAAGGACATCGATGTTGAAGCCCGCATAATGTCACATCCCGGTTATTATCATAATTTATGCATGCACCACCGACATGACAATAAGTGGGCTTGACTGTAACTATTATTAACTCAGTGTATCTCATTAAGCAGGAAAGTTAAAATTTATTTTGGAAGAAGAATTAGTTAAGGTTAAGGAAGGCTGTGTCATACAGTGTCAAGCGTGAAAGAGACCTATTCACATACAAGGCATGCCCACCATGAGTAAATCTTGTGTGCCACATTTGAGGGGGATATCTTCAGTACTTGAAAAGTTATTTTACAGTTAATATGTGGCGCTGTGCTTGTGGCAAGAAATTCAAACATCGGTATGTTTACCTTGAAAACCTGGTCAATAATGATGTTTACATTTGCGAAACGGAATGGGACGGAGGCATTTTGATTTCCGAAGATCTTTATCTGATGACATGTATTTTTAAAGTGGTATAAAGAAGATATGAAAGACGATTTAAATATATGTTGTAAGGCAAGGAATCTGTTTCTAAAGAAATAATTAGGAACATGCATAACTGATTAGGAGCAGAAGCGGAACAAAGAGGGGTAGGGGTTCCAGACCCCCTTCCCCTTTTTTAAGGGTTTCAAAACCTAAAGTCAAGTCCCAAGATCCAGAAAAGTGGGGGGGGGGGGGGGGCGGGGGGCAGCAAAACATTGGTCTGAAACCCTAAACAAGTGGCCCATCGTCCCTGACGCTGAATTTGACTGGGTGCTTATTTGTCTTATTAATCTATATAATTAATACGGAGTTGGGTTTTTTCTAGACCACGTTTTACCTGCTTCTGTTCTGATTTGACTCTCCAAATTCGGCAGACGTATCGGTGGTGCGCTCTTCTAGGACAAGTTTGTTTAATTTTGCGGGATTATGTCCTATTATGCTGAATAATTAATAATTTTAATATTTCCCTATTAGGTGCCTCTATTTATTTTGTGCTGCAAGGTCCTCAACGCATGTGACGCTTCTTCAGGAGGCGCCTCGGGGATTTTCACTGGCCTATTTAGACCGTAGCCAGAGCGCATGTCCTGCCTAAATGGCATTTCCGTACAATACGCGGTCATGCAGGTCCACTATAATCCCTATTGATCCCCCAGATCCATTGTAACGCCTCTAAAGGTATTTTCTTTCTCAAAAGGAAGTAAAGGTATTAATCCAAAGACCATACGACTCCGCTTTCAATGCGAGGGCATTTCTGTTTGGTCAACAATGGGCACCGAGTTCAGTGATGTGACCACCGTTTGACGAATTTTTATGGGTTACAGGAATGTTGATTTTTATACATTCAAAAATATCTTTCCATGATAACCATGGTATCAAATTTTCGGCCAGGTCATACGTTTTATGAAGTTCTTTTTTTCAAAAAGAAGCTTAATTATCATTCGGGTTGGGAGGGGGATCGGGGGGGGGGGGGGGGGGGGACGTCACATATTTGGTAAGATCCATTGTCTGTAGGGACGGTGAAACATGAAAGAAAATATCACCAGTACATCTTTAAATTGATAACAAACTAGAATCTGTAGTCAGGGTGTACAGACCTCCACCAGAATCTCCTTTTATGTTAGTTATGTGTCCACGTGTACGCGTTTCATGTGTAAACACTGTCAGGCTTCGGTAACAAGAGCTCACCTTGCGAGTGACGGAACTAAAAAATACGAATGGGTGGATTCCACACGGGGACAAAGGAATGGTCTTTAGTCATAATGGTTTATAAGAAAATATATTTTATGGTGATTCTTATTACAAGTACCTCAAAAATGAAATGGACTATTGATATGTCTTAACCCAAGACCTGTACAAATGTTCAGCAAAATATTTTTCGCCTGTCACGCTTTTTCATGAGGCGAGCTGTAATCCTCACTGAACCCAATTCCCATTATATCGCCTGTTAGGGAATTTTACTCTGTCAAAAGGTAGTAAAGATTTTATATTCAAGCGCCAAACACGTCTACATGAATCTTTTAATAGGGAGCACTTTTTCGCTGAGTGGACACAGTTTAATAGTTAATAGTTCGGCCGATTTATGGGTTGTTTGAAAAAAGCGTACAAAGACCACACGACTCCGCTTTCAATGCGAGGGCTTGTCAGTTTGGTCAACACTGGGCACTGAGTCCAGTAATGCGTCCACCGTTTGACAATTTTTTTTCTGGGTTACAGGTATGTTCATTTTTATACATTCCAATATATCTTTGCATGATTACAATGGTTTCAAAGTTTGGCCAAGTCATGTGTTTTATAATTTTTTTTCAAAAAGAACCCCCCACAACTCAGTTATCATACGGGTTGGGTTGGGGGGCGGGAATAACATTTATTTGCTAAGATCTAGTCTGTTAGGACGGTGAAACCCTGAAAAATATCAGCAGTACACCTTTAAATTGATAACAAACAAGAATCTGTAGTCGGGGCGTACATACCCAGGCTGAAGTGTTTTCCTGCTAAACGCTTTCATCGAAATATATCAACCTGCTTTCTTTTTATCTGGTAGAGTTGTCAGTTTCGCATCAGACCTGCATGTTCATGACCATTTACAGTACTTAACCCACCAAAAATTTAATACTGTTGGAATATATTTTTCTGGGCCTATCTTTTTCACATTGGCAGCTATACGTTTCGCGTACAAGAGACTTTCATCGACATATGCATGTGTATACAAATAACGCATGTGTCTGTTAACATGCCTTGGACTATACCCTCCACTGACTACGCTAAATAAACATCGTGTTTTAGGATGTCGCCTGAGCTGCAACTAATACAAAGTATCTTTCTTATAATTTCACGGTAGAATGCTTCTTTATACAGTCGTTATATCTATGATATTTCCCAAGCATTGAAGCTGTCGGACCTATGTTGTTTATCGAAAAAAAAAATTATTTTTCCTTTTCAGAGACCTCCCTGGATTTTAGGTTAAAAGATTCCAGGTCCATTGTTTATGATTCGTGCCCTGCTTTTGTATCAAAATTTTAATTATGATGGGGTGTGCTTATAAGCCCAATAGCTCCGAGAATATGGGTAACAGAGACCATTTTTTTTCAGGTTTCCATGGAGTTTTTTCGTGTACCTCTCTGGTTGTAAAGTGAGAAGATTCTAGGTCTGGTTGTTAAACTTTGAGCCCTGTTAACAGATGACCGCATCCTTTTATGTCTAAAAAATAGATTAAGAAATAGTAAAAAAAAATCGAAAAAAATACAGGTGGCGCCACTAGTTTGCAGAAACTGATGAAAAATTCCACGATGAATATCCATGCAAAAAATCATGGTGATCAATGCATTAGTTATTCAGATACTTGAGCTTTTGTATCAAATTTTTCATTATTCTGGGGGATACTTCTGAGCCCCATAGCTGAATGGGCATGGGTAACAGAGACCTACATTCAGGTCTCCATGCAGACTTTTCATGGACCTCCCTGCATGTCAAGAAATAAAATTCTAGGTTCAGTCGTTACGATTTGTGCCCTGTTAACAGATGATCGCATCTTTTGAGGTCTCTAAAATAGAGAAAAAAATGGTTAAAAAATCGGAAAAATACAGGTGGTGCCACCAGACTGCAAAACTGATGAAACACTCGATGATCAATATCCATGCAAAGAATCATGGTGATCAATGCATAATTTGTTCAGATACACAGCTTTTGTTTCAAATTTTTCATTATTCTGGGGGATACTTCGGAGCCCCATAGCTTAAAGAATATGGGTAACAGAGACCTAATTTTAGGTTTCCAAGAAGACTTTTCATGGACCTCTCTGGTTGTAAAGTGAGAAGATTCCAGGTCCAGCGGTTACGATTTGTGCCCTGTAAACAGATCACCACATCTTTCAAAGTATCAAAAAAAAAGAGAAAAAAAAATCGTAAAAAATTGAAAAAATAAAGGTGGCGCCACCAGTCTGCAGAACTTTATGGTACTCTCAAAGGTCAATATCAATACATGGAATCATGGTGATCAATACATTAGTTGTTCAGATACTTGAGTTTTGTATCAAATTTTTCATTATTCTGGGGGGTACTTCGGAGCCCCATAGCTTGAAGAAAATGGGTAACAGAGTCCTAGTTCCAGGTTTCCAAGGAAATTTTTCATGCACCCCTTTGGATGTAAAGTAAGATGATTCCAGGTCCAGCTGTTACGATTTGTGCCTTGTTAACGGACAGACGGCCGGATGGCCGGACGGACGACGGAAAAAGAGTGATCGCTAAAGCTCGAATGACTTACAGTCAGCTGAGCCAAAAATTAATTTACTTAATTTAGGACCTCCCTAGTAAAGCAAAATAGATACAATTTGTACCTGTCTGTCTGGGTGCTCAGATTCATATTTCTTTGGCTCAAAGCGCATAGAATATAGCCTGTGCACCATGACATAATTTCTGGTTTTCAAAGAGATTTGCCTAAAAACTCCCTAGATGTTGTTGCCTGGATAATTCTAGGCCTAATGCATAAAATATGTGCCCATCTGACCTTCAGGGTGCTCATGACACCGTTGTCCCTTCATGCTTCAAAGAAAAACCATGAATTGCTGAAACACACATCACAATTTCATCCTGCTTTTTAAGCCTGTCTCAAAACAGTTTAATGAATCAACGTCTTGACCTGTACAATGTGTAACAAATCAGTCAATCGTGCAAGTGGACGTTACGCTTTACCGCACATGTTGTCAATAGACACCGGGGGCTCAGTGCACTCGGCATTGAAATTAACCAGCGTGTGACTGTGTTAGAAATCGTTGAATAGTAACACAAACTAACACTTCATCTGTTCGAGTGTCCCTTGAAACACGCCTACTACAAACGTTAAACTTGGATTTGCTGAGACAGTAAAATATGGAGGAAGAACGTCGCTTTCACTGGGCAGATTATTTCGTGTTCTGTGCCAGTCTAGCAGTCAGTGCTGCCATTGGTATATACTTTGCGATAAAGAACAGGAGACGGGCGAACACTGCCGAGTACCTGATGGGCGGGCGGAACATGGGATTACTCCCCGTGGCTGCATCATTGGTCGTGAGTCTTCTGTCAGCCATCTTTATACAGAGTGTACCCGTTGAGACATACGGGTATGGCATGTATTACTCATTCGAAGCCATTGGATATGCAATGGCCATCGTTGTGTCTTGTATGTTTTATCATCCGGTGTACCACCATCTTGGCTTAACGAGCGTGTACGAGTATCTAGAGCTGCGCTTCTGCAAGGAGGTTCGTATTGTCTGCTCATTCATCGCTATGTTGCAGATGGCACTTTACTCGTCAGTCGCGTTGTACGCTCCTTGCATTGCCATCAGCCAAGCTACTGGACTCCCTATATGGGGATCCATCATAATTTTTGCTGTTTTATGTACTTTTTATACAACCCTAGGTGGGTTCAAGACGGTTTTGTGGACGGACACACTTCAGTGTGGGATAATGTTTATCGGGTTAGCAGCAACTTTAATCAAAACGTGTATTGATCTTGGCGGAATTTCGCGAGCTTTGGCTATAGCTTCTGAAGGACAACGGACCAGCTTTACCAAAATCGTTCCGAACCCACTGGAGAGACATACTATTTGGAACTGGCTTATTGGAGACTTTCCGTTTTTTATGTCAATGTATGCTACCGGCCAATTTGCCGTTCAGCGATTCTGCAGTGTTAAAACTCTAAACAAAGCCAGACTGGCTATGCTTGGTGCTATACCTATCGAGGCTATATTGATGGTCCTCGTCACGATTCTTGGAGTGGTGGCGTACGCGTATTACCAAGGATGTGATCCCTACGTCTCTGGCAGAATAAGTTCACGGGATCAAACCCTGGCTCTCCTCGTTTTGGACGTTTTCCAAAATCACCCTGGGATGGCTGGTGTGTTCTTGTCCAGCGTTCTTAGCGCAGCACTTAGTTCTATGAGTTCAGTACAGAATAGCCTTGCCCTTATCCTTCTTGAGGACTTTCTTAAGCCAATGAAACTGAAAATTACAAAGAAGCCCATGACAGAAAAGCAGGCTACTATAATAGCCAAAGTCACCGTATTTCTTATCGGTATTTTCATGATGTGCTTGTCAATATTAGCTTCGCGGACTGGAAAATTGGTTCTGCAGCTTTCTACTTCTGCACAGACGTTAGGCGGAGCACCTGTTCTAGGGATATTTACTATGGGTTTGTTCATGCCTTTTGCAAATTCCAAAGGTGCAGTTGCTGGGTTAATAAGTGGGATTGCAATGCTTGGATGGGTAGTGTTTGGTAATTTAAGTACTCCGAAGACACTTCATCAGACTCTGCCCGTCAGCACCCATCTATGCCTTCTTCAGAATACTACGGTAGTTTTTGCTGTCCATAATGCTTCGGAGATTACAACTGTTATAAATAATGCCACCGACTTAGCTCATCTTCCAACCACGGCGGCCACAGCAATAACTGGTATAGGAAAGCTCTATCAAGTATCCTATAAATGGTATACCCTGATAGGTATCATACCAACAATTACTTTTGGCATTATCGTAAGTCTGCTGACCGGTGGTTGGGCCACAAGGAGGAAGGTGAGAAAAGAACTTTTGTTTTCATGTCGGATGCACAGCCCGGATTGTTGTCGTGATGTCAGTGACAATACTTCTGCTACTCGCAGTGATGGGCGCTCTCAGCCTGAAGCAGATATGATGCTTAACGAACGTCCTACTGACAAGCGGATTTTGTCTTAGTGATGCACAAAAATAGTGGCCGCTGTTTGTATTTAATTCAATTCATTTAAATTGCTTCGAGCATTATGTCTCTTGGACTTGGACAGCATGACATATTGACCTATTTTTACATTTGGCATTAAGATCATTAGTTTGTTGAATGACTATATGCATATTTTCTGATATATGAAGAAACCGACATTTATACATGACATATTGTGAATATTCATGAATTAATTTCCGTGAAACCAGAAAAAAAAATAGACTTTATAATAATTCATACTTGGATATTCATATCTAAGGTTTACATTAGTCTTGTATATCCCTTTCGATATAACGCAGGAAATCAAATATCAGCCATTAACAATTAAGCGTGCCTACCGGCATGCCTATCATAATATATGGTTTGAGTAAGAGAAGTATGGATGTTAAAACGGTTTAAGAGGGGAAATAGACAGTAAGGAAGTAGCAATGTGTTAAGTAAGGAAGTAGACAGTAACGAAGTAGAAACGGTTTAAGTGAGGAAATGGACAGTAAGGAAGTAACAATGTGTTAAGTAAGGAAGTAGACAGTAACGAAGTAGAAACGGTTTAAGTGAGGAAATGGACAGTAAGGAAGTAACAATGTGTTAAGTAAGGAAGTAGACAGTATCGAAGAAGAAACGGTTTAAATAGGGAAATGGACAGTAAGGAAGTAAAAATGGGTTAAGTAAGGAAGTAGACAGTAACGAAGTAGAAACGGTTTAAGTTAGGAAATGGACAGTAAGGAAGTAAGTAGGGAACAATGGGTTAAGTAAGGAAGTAGACAGTATCGAAGAAGAAACGGTTTAAGTGAGGAAATGGACAGTAAGGAAGTAAGGAGGTAACAATGTGTTAAGTAAGGAAGTAGACAGTAACGAAGTAGAAACGGTTTAAGTGAGGAAATGGACAGTAAGGAAGTAACAATGTGTTAAGTAAGGAAGTAGACAGTAACGAAGTAGAAACGGTTTAAGTGAGGAAATGGACAGTAAGGAAGTAACAATGTGTTAAGTAAGGAAGTAGACAGTATCGAAGAAGAAACGGTTTAAATAGGGAAATGGACAGTAAGGAAGTAACAATGTGTTAAGTAAGGAAGTAGACAGTATTGAAGTAGAAACGGTTAAAGAGAGGAAATAGTAAGGAAGGAAGGAGTTATCAATGGGTTAAGTAAGGAAGTAGACAGTATCGAAGTCGAAACGGTTTAGGTGAGGGCGGACAAAAGGGGGAAAAGGAAGGAAATAGACAGAGAACGGATTTTGTCAGGATTAACTAGAAAAAAAACTTCCAATCGACATGCGTTATTTGAAAATATAAATAAAATTCAATTTGGATGTTAAAAAGGTTATGTGAATCGGGAACCTGGATAAGACAATCCAGAAAGACCCATAGTATAAATACCAAGTGTTTATCCGTAGGAAGGTCCATAACGATCTTTAGAGAATTTGATTCACATAGTTATGTCGTTTAATCGGAGAAAAGACCGTGTAAAGCCATGTGTATGTGTGAGTACTATTTAGAAACAAATAAAAAAACACAGGTAAAAAATCTGGTACTTGTTTCTGAGAATGTGCTATTGAATCCTCTGTATAAGCGTGTTGGCATTTTAGTCTACATAATGTAAAATTAATTATATATTCTCATTCTTCCAATTTTACAGGCCTCTTATATGTTCAGATATGATTCCGGTGCATTTATGTATTCGAGGTTAACATGCATAAAGAAAGAATTCTACAGAAAACATGAATTTCACAGCCCAATAAAGGAACACAACAGTTTTGGACTGTTTTAAGCTACATTGTGCTTTCTTATCTGTGTCACAACAGAAAAAAATTAATGTTGAAACACAGCTTGGACTTAAACTTAGAATGCAAATATCTGAAAAAAAACACTTCGTGCTGCCTAACAACCTGACGGGAAAAAACTATTTATATTCCCCATTAGATGACTTGCTCATTGTATAAAGGTCATTAAATAAAAAAGGTAAAGAGGAAAGTGCAATCGGTAGCAAATGAAGATAAAGATATAAATCCCATATCCCACAAGATTTCTTTTACAATAAACTAAGAAAATACATGATAAAGACCGCTGGCTGATAGACGAGCTGTGGAGGAGAAACAAGTAACTGAAATGAAACACGTCTAACAAGCTGTATACTAACATGACCACAAGGTCCATAACATAAAATTTAAACAAGAGTTTTTTAAACAGATTTTACATCATATTTAATGAGTTGTGTAATGCTTTGAATCGCGGCATCTGTTTTACCCTAACAGGCTGTTCACAATCGACACTGCCCTAAAGTGAAGATTTAAACAATATGCAATTAGAAGACCGGGATGTATGCTGCTGTATTCAGGGTCCCCGTCCAAGCATAATTTGTCCATGTCCAATTGTTTTTTGCAAATGATTTTTAGAATGTATCCTAATTCAGACAATGGAATATTAACGCTTACATTCATTTTCGGTGAAATAGTTCAGTATGCGAGATATTATTAACTTAGCTTGAACTACCCCCAAATATCTGATGTGAGGCAGGGACATCTGTCAGCATCACTAGTATAGTGAGCCTTCTATCAGCCATTTTTATACAAGGTGTCCCTGCTGAGACATATGCCTACGGAATGTATTTCTCTTTCGAGGCCATTGGGTACGCAATCGCCATCGTCGTTTCTTGTACATTTTACAATCCTATATTCCGCTGTCTTGTACTCACAAGCGTCTTTGAGTACCTGAATTTGCGCTACTGCAAATAAGTTCGAATCGTATGCTCTTTGGTCGCTCTGTTGCAGATGAAACTTTTTTCATCAATGCCGCTGTATGCTCCTTGCATTGCCTTAGTCAAACTACTGGACTCCCTATATGGGGATGCATCTTACTTTTTGCTGCATTATGTACCTTTAATGCCACCCTAGGTGGGTCCAAGACGGTTTGTGGACGGACACGCTTCAGTGTGGGATAATATAAATCCGGTTGACAGCAACTTTAATCAAAACGTGCATTGATCTTGGTGCAATTCCCGAGCCTTCGCAGTAGATTCCGAAGGACAACGAACCAGCTTTACCAAAATCGTTCCCAATCCAAAACAGCGTTTCTTATAAGTGGTACACCCTGATAGGATTTACACCAACCATAATTTTCGGCGTAATCGTCTGCTGACTGGGGTCACGCCACAAGGAGGCGTTGGATTTTTGTCTTGATTGTAACGACACTTTGACACAAATGAACAAAATTAGCCATTCCCAACCAGAGGCTGAAACAATGCTGCACGGACACCCTTCTACAGACAAGAAAATTGTTTTCCGTTTGTAAAACTTCATACCTTTCTGCTTGCATATGACCCCTTTAATCGGCTTGCATGATCTTTTCTAAAACAGTTGGGAGAATATATTAGTATCAATATGTGTGGAATGAAAAATAAATTATTAAGTAGAATCACATATGCGCATTGCACCATGGGCATGGAACATTTTGGGAATTCCTGAGAACAAATTAACATGCACGCATATACTTCATCATATATAGGCTGGCTACTGACAACATGTATAACGTAGCGAATTTTCATTTCATTTTTAGTGATTTACATGTACACATAACAGAGTTTTGTAATTAAGAGGCTTATTCTTGCATTTGAATTATTTATTTTCACATCATTTTTACAGTTATTTATTGTTTATGTCTGTTTCTAATATTAATCATCAATGCAACGTGGCCGTTTTATCCAGGAAAACAAAAACTTGATATCCATAAAACAATATGCCAAGAAATACGCCTATACAGAACTGATTTTGGTAACAGACGACAATAAAAAAAATCAAAAGACTTGACAACCAGACAGGCTATTTTTAGACGTGCACGTGCCAACACCAGGCATCTTAAATGAACATGATGGTCACATTGCACAGCACTAATATCGGATTTCTTTACATGCTGTTTGAATTTGACAATACTTGAATGCATAATTTCCTTCAAAACTTTTATATATTTTGCAGGCTTGCTGATGATACACTAAGGTTACTGTATGATAATTTTCAATTAATTCGATTTATCTGTCCCCGAGGAAATATTTGTCAAAAAGCGGTTAACTTTTTTTTTTTTGGGGGGGGGGGGGCACTCATTTACTTCAGTAGCCGCCGACGGCGACGCAACAGGTTTCAGGTTTCTGTTGCGTCGCCGGCCCACCAAAGGGCTAACTGGGGTTATAGCACGATACGATCTGTTACTCTTAGAAAGGAAATTGAATAAAACTTGGCTATGGTTTTAATAAACCAATGTTCAAAATGTTGTATGTCGAAAGGCCTGTAATAAAAAATAACCATTCTGGAAAGCATGAAGCACCTGTAACATCAATAACTGATATTATTTGTCCAGAGAGAATTGAAGCATTAACAGCCCCGGTAGACATCTTGCATTTCGTGGCAGTCTTGTATAAGGCTTTAGGCCTGTGTACTATTATGTTCATATTTTAACTTCCTTGGTGCATAATAGGGCTGAGAACAGAACGGTAATGTTTTCTAGTCCATGGTCAAATATACAATACACATAGATGTACTGAACATTAATCAGTAGATATATGTTAAATCTCACAGTTGTGCGTGGAGTGTTATAATCACAATTAACTGCAGGTGCAATCTATGGACTCCACATTGCGCAAGTCACTGAAAAAAAAGCAATTGAGGAGTTCATTCTTATGGGCTATTCATTCAGTTTCTTATTCCATAACAATTTGAGAAAAAACGTCCTCGAGATAGGTCTCATTCTATGTATAGGCCTAAATTGCTACCCCTAGATGTAAAATGTACAGTCATGAAACTTGTTGATGAATTAACTGACAGTTTCATGTTTTGTAAATTACGTGGCCGTGGGCCTACTTCAATTTTCTCAGCAGATATATATTTGGTGTCGAAGGTTTGTCCTCAATATAACACGCATGCTAAACTAGGAGGTGTCATGGCCCCCTGCGGCATCCCCCTGATACTGCCCTTGGACTCGTTAACATCGTTGAGAGCGAAACGTAGCGAAACCTATAAACTTTCCAGCCGCTCAGACATTTCTTTCAAGAAGATAAAATCATGGGCCTACTATGTTGATAAAATTCTTTTTTTTTGTAGTGTTTTAATTTGTTAAGCAAAATAAATCTGTTATTATCATGCTTTTCTCTTATTATTTCACATGTTTATCGAAACATAGGCTACAAAGAAAATTTAAAACAAAAACCACCCGCCCGCATTTATTTCCGATAAAAAAAATGCCTGAAAAGTGCCTGAGAACCAAACATTATTATCTTATTTTTTTGCCTAATGAATACATTTTAAGACGAAATATAAGAATTTAAATATCATGTTGAATGTCTTCAGTTGTCTCAGTTCATCTTCTAGGGCTCTCGCACAGGGAAGCGTAGTAAGAGAGCACGGGAGCTAGCGCTATGGCTAAAATGTGTATACCCCACGGACACGCTGAGGGGAGCCTTGTTTACATTGTTAGTTTGCGTGATATTTCGTCGTTTCCATCTCAGTCACAGTGAATGTTAGTGCGTGGCGTCAACGTAAACAGACATGTCATCTCACAAAGGTAAACGACACCAGTGACACTGTCTAGTGTCAGCACTAGGGCACACTAGATGCAGCCTCCAGGGAGGGGCCACGCCCACTCCTCACCTAGCCCGATATAATCGGACTCAATATTATTTGGCCATGCCGTACGATCTAGCCAAACAGTGAGAGTTTCGGTCGGCCCGATTATAGAATCCAGCCCTCATTTCCAAATCGGGTCTTAACTGACTGGACCGTCTCATATTAGTAGTAATCAACTTAAGCCATGACCTGCCTTGTGATATGACATCGGAATGCCTCTTCCTTCTCCATTCATGAATGCTAAACATCATTATGTCCGTCCGTTTACATCACATCTATAATAGTATAAGACCATAACCTCGTCCATGTAGGCCAGATTCTAAACTCGCTCCAGGGTTTCTACAATATAACTTTTATATAAGCCCCATACTACACACCATCCAACTTTGTACCCAGTGTCAACAGGTGTTACTATTTTTCTTTTCCAATGTGTCACTCTTCAAAGTGGGCCCCTTTAAATTAAACAAAATGTAACAAAATTCTGGGGGAGGGTATAATTCGCTGATTTAATGCTCATCACATGCTAGGGGATTGATTTTAAAGGTTTATGAAATTTATTTAAGCCAGTGCATTAAGACAAAAAGGGATTCAAGCGCCTGTGCTACAGGTGGTTTGCCTGAAAGTGAAACTGTCTTATCTGTCCTTATTTTTATTGCTATTAAATGGAGCTTACTGGATGATTCCATCAAACTGCACATGTTTATGAGATTAACATAAAAATAAGACAAATTTTTATTCAAAATGAAAATTAAGTATGACTTTTGACCAAGTAATGCCAGTTATAGCAACTGTTAATGCAGCACATTCAACAACACTGTGCTATCAAAGGGAACAGGACTGGTCGCTACTGATTTCAGATCACCCTCTTTTTTTTTTTTTTTATCTTGAATATGATAAACTGTAAAATATTCTTGAGTCTTGTTTCATTTCTATGGATCCGTGGTTGCATTTAATGTAAAGACTATTAAAAATACAATTACACATGATATTGATAAAATAACAAAAATATTCAGAAATATAATAAACTTGGTATTACCTGCCTTCACATTTTTATAGATTTAAACTGATCATTAAATAGATTTCAAGAAATAATGTTTCCATTTGAATGGCTGAACTGGTACCATTTATAATTTGAAATATTGTGTTTTCCGTCGTGAGACAATACCAACCCAAAAAAAGTGTTAATAACATCGAATAAAACTAATACCTATAACATTTTTAGTCATGGTGGCAATTTTTAGAAGCTTAGTTGAGTGTGACTGTGAACTGGGGGACAATCAAAACAGGTGGTGTTCAGGTACAGAGGCAATGAGAACGGCTGGCGACCAGTCACGGAGCCCTTTCAAACACTTAGCAGACAGGTCAGTGGGATAGACTGTTAAATACCAAAAGATAAAAAAATAAATAAAAAATGGATGCTCCTCTGTTATTTCTACTCCTACCTGTGAGTGTGACTGTGTTTAATAATATTATGCACCCATTAGCCAAGTTACCAGTAATATTATATATCCCGGATTTATGGGGATGAAAAAGAGAGGGAAGTGCACCCTCTGCAGCCTGCTTTCAACCAACTCATGTCCTTCTTGTTCGGTATTCTGAAATCATCGGGGAATACGTCAGATGTTTCATACACATTTAGATGTTTCATACATATTTAAATGTTTCACCAATCACCATCAGTTTGCAAGTTTTGTTATTATCTGAGCACAACCTGTTAAATGAGCATGACCTTAATTTCTGATGTTTCTTGAATAACAGATTGGTCATATTAAATTGCACAACGAACATCTCTGTCCACTTTCCCAATAAGAGATAAAGAGATTTTCTGAATTTGTATAGTATTACAATGGAACCCAGTCTTGTGACCACCCTACTTATGTGACCACCCCACAATTAAGACCTTTTTTCTCAGTCCCATATATATGATTTAGGTAATTTAGAGTTTAATATTATTATTATTATTATTGTATCCTCAGACAAAGTCGGCATACTATGGTTAAACCCTGGTCCTGCCACTGCAGAAAAACCTTGTGAGCAGGATAACTCAAAAAATATTTCACTGATCTTTTTCAAACTTTACATTTGTATGGATATAGGTAAGGGGACGAAGCCTATTTAAAATGGGGTCATGACCTATGCTAGGAGAGTGACCTTGACCTTGAATAGGTCCATTTTTGCTGAAAATGACACAAATTCTTAAATATCTCAAGTAAGCTTGCATGGACTGGTCCAAAAATCAAGGTGACCAAAGACCTTGGATAGCCATGTGATATACCAGAAACTGGTGGCGCCACCTATTATCCTTTTCTTGTTTTTAAGCCTTTTAATACCCCCATAATTGCCACTTGACACTACTGTAAGCATTATAAGTCAAAAACTAATGGACAGATTTCTTTTTATATTATGCACATGTAGAGAGATGGGTTATGAGATGAGGTCTATTTACATTTGGGTCATGACCTTTACCATGAGAATGGCCTTGACGGTTAATATTTCCTTATTTGGTGAAAATCACACACCTCTTATGATATCTCCAGTGTTGATAGCCATATGGATTTTAAAAGTGACTTATGTATGACCCACCACTAAAGTAAGAACCCTATAGGTTCCAGGGTGATGAGGTCAAAGGTCAAGGTCACTGGATTCACATCTTAAAAGATACTGTGATGCATTTTAAGCCAAACTTTCATCCCAGGTCTTCCATCTTGAACATATAGCATACTTGCCAATAATGGATAATCCATATCAATTTTTCGGGTCACAAGGTCAAAGGTCAAGGCCACAGGAGCTATCTGTCCAAAAATTTTCCAGATGATAATTCCAGCTATTTTTCATGTATGGATTTCAAACTTGACTTATATATGTCCCAATAAGAAAGCAAGATCCCAATTGATTTTGGGGTCAGAAGTCAAGGTCACATATTTAAAAAGATTGTTGATGCATTTTCAGCCAAACTTTTCATCTCAGACCTTTTATCTTTCACATATAATTCACCTGCCAATAGAGGAAGACCCCTATCCATTTTTAGGTCACAAGGTCAAAGGTGAAGGTCACAGGAGCCATCTGTCAAAAAATTCATTTCCTGATGATTACTCAAGCTTGGAATGATATATGGGTGTCAAACGTGACTTATATATGGCCCATAATTAAAAAAAGATTCCTATTGATTTTGAGGTCATGAGGTCACAGATCAAGGTCACAGGACAATCATCTTTGAAAAGATCATGGATGCATTTTCAGCCAAACATTTCATCTCAGACCTTTTATCATGCACATATAGTTGACCTGCCGATAGAGGAAGACCCCTACCCATTTTAATATTTAAATTTTGGTCATGACCTTTCCTATATGAGTGACCTTGACATTGAATATTGTAATAAATGGTGAAAATCACACAAAATCATAAATAACTAAATAAGGGATGCATGGATTGGTCCAAAAATCAAATTGACCAAAGATCTTGGATAGGCGCCACCATCTGTTCTTTTCTGGTTTTCGGGCCTTTTAATTACCCATCATTGCGACTTGACAAGTACTGTGAGCATTATTAATCTAAAACTTATGGCCAGATTGGGCTGAAATTGTGCATGTCCATTGATCTTGATACCTCCATCTTGTACTCAAGACTGGTGGCGCTATCTGTAATCATAAATGTGTGACGTCCATCTGTACTTTCGCTTTTAGTGGAAATTGCTCATATCTCTGAAGTGGTTCAAGGTATTCTTCTGAGATTTGGCATGTCGATCCGTCTTGGAAAGTGTTCTTGTAAGCAGACAGGTGGCCCCACCTACCTTCCTGTTTTTGTAGAATAAATAAATGCCCTTATTAGTGATTTGCCCTATTGGCTTCAGATTCAACATATTGGCCCCCATATTTAGTGGAAAATATTCTTTCTAAAG
Source organism: Sipunculus nudus (assembly GCA_026874595.1). Classification (NCBI taxonomy): domain Eukaryota; kingdom Metazoa; phylum Annelida; class Sipuncula; order Golfingiida; family Sipunculidae; genus Sipunculus; species Sipunculus nudus. Next base: position 12,536,422 of record CM049314.1, on the reverse strand, counting down.
ATGATAGATGGAAGAAACCATAGTCGCTTGCCAAGTGTCAGTATATGCTGCTGAAGATGGGGCCTATTCTTAAAGGAGTGGGGGGGGGGATTAATTGTCTGGGGATACTGTGGCACCTGCAGTGCCAAGAAATATCTAGTTATTATTATTATTATTATTATTATTATTATTATAACACTAAATCTTTACTTGCAATTCATCACAGCAGTGGTGACAGTACTGTACCACCAGTCTGCACCCATGGGTATCAAGGTCCATGAATAGTAATAACCTGTTATCATGGAGTTATTAGCTGTTTTTTTTTTTTTTTTTTTCTTTGTTATCAATTAACATGAAGTGTGTGAAGGCCATGTTCTATCTTCAAAGTGAAACTAGAATACGGGTAGTCGAAAAACAACTCCGTGTATCAACCAAAAAATCAGAGTGGGACGGGTGAAGTGAGGCATGGATTGAGTGGCAAGGGGAAATAGAGTGAGGTATGTTGCATATTAGCATGGATGTCTGCAGCTGAAATGTGTATGTAGGTTGCGCCAGCTACCATAAAATCCAGAGAGCTGTCCAAGTTGTATCAATATGCAAAATTTTAGGCAGATAAGTCAAACCACTACTTGTATACGAGTGATTTTATCCCACAGCAGACAAACAGAAGGACGCTGTGCAAAAATGGTGGCAGCTTGCGCCACCAATCTTGTGTATGATTAAGAGCAATGTGAGATCTATACACCATGCTTAATTTCAGGGGGATATGTCAAACCAGTCGTGTGATATAAACCTGAATGTCTGCAGCGTAAACATAAATATAGGTGGCGCCACCTGCCACACAATCGAGAAAGCTATTCAATATGTATAAAAAAGCAAAAATCTTAAGCAGATCAGTCAAACCACTACTGAGATATGAGTGATTTTAGCCCACGGCAGACAAACAGAAAGATGCTGTGCAAAAATGGTTGCAGGTGGCGCCTCCAGTTTTGTGTATGATAAAGAGTTATGTGAGATATGAGCTTGGATGTCTGCAGCGTTAAAATTTTTAGCCTGATTGGTCAAACGGTTCTCGAGATGTGGGTTTATGTGTGGAAACAAGCACAAATGGAAGCTGAGCAGAGAGGAAAGGTCAGAGGTCAACCAAAAATGAGGGCGCAGCAGTTGACATGTGATCCGATCATTATCCTAAATTTCATAAAAATTCTGTATTCTCAACAGTATTATTGCATTTGATTTATTATACTATCAAAACTTCCATATACAGTTGTGAATTTTCACTAAATTATTGCACCTAGTAATCTCCCACTTATAGGTAGTCCATCCCTTAATGTCAAAAAATTAGTTTCTGGATGATAATTCCTGCTTTTATTGATGTATTGATTTCAAACTTGACTTATATATGTCCCATTGAAAAAGCAAGACTCCAATTGATTTTTCGGGGTCATGAGGACAAAGGTCAAGGTCACAGGACACATCTTTAAGAGGATTGTGGATGCATTTTCAGCCAAACATTTCATCTCAGACATTTCATCTTGCACATACAGTTCCCCTGCCAATAGAGGAAGACGCCTGTCAATTGTGAGGTCACAAGGTCAAAGGTGAAGGTCACAGGAGCCATCTGTCCAAAAATTAGTTCTCAGATGATAATTCAAGCTTGGATTAATATATGGATTTCAAACCTGACTTATATATGGCCCATCAATAAAAGGTCAAAGGTCAAGGCCACAGGAGCCTGTTCTTAAAGGGGGGGCATACTATGTCTGGGGATACTCTGGCACCTGCAGTGCCAAGGAATGTCTAGTTTTATTTCATGTTTTTTTTATGCATCTTGTTAAGACTTTTATTCATACAAGAGCATTAAGATAGTTTTCAGACTGTCTATACAGAAATTTGAAATACATATAAGGTGCCTATGTAGTCTACATAGCACCAAGAAATGCTTCTTTTCTGTGTTTTTTTAAGTTTAATCTAAACTGGTACACTTACGATACACTTACGGCATACCAAGATGTTTCTTTTTCTTTTCTTCATTAAAAGCTCAGCTGACTATAAGTCATCTGAGCTATAGTCATGGTCCATTGTCCGTCGTCCGTCCATCCGTCTGTAGATGTGGCACATTTTGAAACCGACCTAGGAATCCAAAATTCGGCATTATTAGATGTCCCCAAGATCTCCAACCAAGCCGAAAACTGGGTCTATGCGACTTTGTTCCTTTGAGAAATTAAGGAAAAACCACAATTTTTTTTATAAAAAATCTATTTTCAACTTCAGGACTACCTTATATCAAAACCACTCATCTGTTTTTCCTCATATTTACCATTAATATTCCTCTATATAGTTCATATGTACATGCAAGAAATTAGGTCTGTATTCTATAATTTAAAAAAGTTATGGGCCCAAACATAATGCATTTTTAAAAAAATCAGGAAAGAAATTTGATCACTTAACACAAAACATGTTAAAGTTAAGGACTTTTTCCAGTAATATAACTTTAATTAATCATAATTAATTTGTATACCCAGAATTAGATCAAAATCTTTTAAATTTTTTTAAAATATTAGCAAAAATTAAAAAAATTGGTACCTAAATTTGACCATACCACGTTTTTTTCCTGTAACTTCTGTGGATTTAATTTTCAAAGCATGTTTTTTTTAGCATTTCATTGGTTACCACCAAAAATTTAAAACCAGTTGATCAAAAACTGTAGATTTTATTCAAGTTTTCAAGCACCATGTCACATATTGTTTACATCAAGCTAGTGTTATGCAGATTGCTTGAGCTCAGCTCCCCAGCTTCAGCTCTCAGTTCCTAAAATTTGGCATACTGTTAGATGTCTCCAAAATCATCTACCATGCGATGTTTTGGTCACTAGGACTTAATTCCTTTGACATATAAATGAAAAACTTCATTTTTCCCATTGAAAACCCATTGTTACACTTCGAGACTGCCTTATATCAAAACCACTTATCTGACTTTGATCATATATAATATACAAATTTTTCTATAAATTCGCTATGCAAATGCCAGAAATGATGTCAGTATTGCGTAATTGTTTTAAGTTATGGGACATAACATAATGCACTTTTTAAAAAATCAAGAAATATATTTACTCCCTTAACAAGAGGATTGCTGAAGCTAGAGATTTTTTGACAGGATGTAACATTATTTAATCAAGATTCAATTGAATACCCAAGATTAGGTCTGAATTTTTCAAATTTTATAAGTTATTAGTATAAATATAAAATTAGTACCTTAAATTTTGCCCAACTTTGACCATGGCATGTTTGTTTCTTGTGAGCACTGTTGATATAATTTTCATGACATGCACACATAAGGATTTCAGCTTTGTAGTTTAGAAAGCTGAAAGAAATTGGCAAAAAATTGTAGCTTTTATGAATTTTTTTATGAGACCATGTCAGACCCAGGCTCTCCCCAGCCCCTCTTCAGTCACCTGTATGTTGACCTTGTTGACCTTTCAGCAGATTATGCAAGGTCGAGAGGAGGCATACACTGGGGCAGCAAGGCAGCTTTTGGCCAGCCACAGTTGTTCTAGGTGTCTAACCCAACTCATCTAGTAGTTGTTTTGAAAATTAAAATAATAATAAACAATAAATTAATAATTTTTTATTGGTTTTAATAACAGATTAAAGAAAAATTAATAGAAAAGGAAGTTGTTAGTTGACTAGTAACAGGAAATTAACTTGCAGTTACTGATGATGTAAGAATCTTGTATGGATGGATAGAATGTCACGTATTCCAAATAACACCATGCAGTCACCTATGGTATTTTTCAGTTCAATTTTAATGATAAAAATATAAATCATATTATTCATTACTAATCATTAGGGATCATATGAAGGAAATTAATGATAGACAAAGATGCAGTTGATAATATTAATCTAGATTCCTACTGTGTCTAGTGTGAAGATTGATGTGAATGTAGTCCAAAGTGAATATATTACATTTACTTCTTTAATATAAATAAAAGCCTTAAAACCAGGTACTTAGGATCATTATCTAAATTTTGGATTTTGTATATTCTGGATTCTCAACATCATTGTTCGGCTAAAACTGAATAAATACTAGACATGGTGCGAATGCTTTGCAAATGTATTTGAATACGAATATGAATATGTACTGCATTAAAAAATTTTTATTGCATAAGAATGGGAATTCAGGTTACAATGAAAGTATTTGAATACCAGTGCAGATACTTTCAAAATGTATTCATGAATGCATTCATGAATATATTCTATAATATTATTTGAATAATCATTTCAGTTATATTTTATTTGAAAAAATCATATGATTTTCTTATTTTTTTAATAAAAATTATATTGGCTGAGTATTTGTTATTAAATTTTAATAAATAGTTAAACTCTTTTATTATATGTGCTGCTTATAGGTTATATGGCCAAGTCAAAATCTGTGTGACAATAGCACTCCATTTGTTAATAAAATAAATTAAATCAATCCTCTTCCCTGTCTCCAAAGATACTATCAAAATAATACATAAGCTAAACACCAACAACTCATAATAAAGCTTATATTTATTGCCATACAAAACCAGCATGTGCCTCATTCCCAAATCATATTTTTTATCATATATAACAGCTGAGCGCCATGATCCATGGGTCCCTTGTCTTTATAATATAAGTATGTTAAAAATTAGTTGCATGGTGATGAAAGATTTTCTCCATGTTTGTAAATGTTTATGTCACCTTGTTATAAATTGTCTATTTTTTTATGTTATTGTGGATATATGTATGTATATGTTTTCTTTGTAAAAACAAGACCTAGAATTTAAAAAATATTAAGATTGACCCCTTTGGTCAGCCCCCAAGGTGGTCTTATTTGTGGGGCCCTACTGTATTTATAATACAAGACAATTTTCCAGCCCAAATACTTACAAGAAGAGAAACTTTAACTGCTGTCAGACAAAACAGATTTTCCTGTTGGTCAGAATAATATCATAAAGATGGAAGATGGTGATTTACCATCAGTGGCATTTTGAACCACACCTGTCACAGGCCCCATTTTATCCTGTCTTATCAATCTTGTTTATCAGTGCTAATTGTTATAAAACATACAGAATAACATTACTCATTAATGTATATTTATAGGTCACTGTACTTGCTTAAGCATGCAGTCAATAAATAATTCAATTAATCAATTAATCACATTCCATTACTTTATATTTATTTAACAACACAGTTTATTTAGCATACCCTTTATTTAAATGCCATATATTCATCATTAGAATAAGGTTCAATCTGCTTTTACAAATTGTAATTAATCCTAAACACTGGATGTCCAGGTATATATTATATATAGATGCTATTTATGTTCATTCATCTGAAAATGATAGATGTCTGGTTGTCTGACCATATCAGTTATACAGAGTAAAATTGTTGATTAGGACAACTTACTGACTCCGGCTAAGGGTCATAAAAACTAGACTGATTTGCTCATCATATACATGAGAGATACCTGTACAGATACCTGTATGTACACGTAAGATGATACAGGTGCCTGCCTGTTGATGTTAATGGTTAATTAATGTATAATTATACCCCTGGCTGTATCTCAAAAGAACCTTCAATAATTGTTGTTTTGTGAGCAGATTATTCATAACCACAGCCAGGTGTGTTGATTACTTAAAACTGTAACATAAAAAAAGCACTTGCTGACATGGGTGATCCAAAGTACAGTATGACCCTGATCTGGTTGTAAGCCTTAATCACACAGGTGTGGCGCCTACCTGCATTCTTCTTATATATACCTCTGTACACACATAAATAACATTCATGTCTCCATGTCTTGTCAGTGAACTCACTTCAAAGGGCAGGACCACTTTCTCACAAAAAAAAAACTGTGTCATGACCTTAGTTTGTCCAAACACATGGTATGCCAGCAGATTGCTTTATGAATGTTTTTTTATGTGCGGTTTTATGATGGTTATTCAGTGTGTGTGTATTGAGACAGGGCGGTTTACAGGTTTTTATTTGGCATGATTATTGTACTGTTTGTGACATGATTCATCTTGTTTCATGTGTAAATAAAACATCCCTTGGAAAAAACCCTAATTTTAAAACCAATATTTAAGATGTTTTAAATTCAAATTAGACCCCTTAATGTTATATAAATCTGACACTAACACATTAATGTTTTTATGATTGTATATATGTTTTGCAATTTACGCTCATTTTCATTTGATAGTTTACTATTATGAAAAGATTATTTTTTTAAAAGTGCATGCACCATTGTATGCATACTTACAGCAAACCACATTTTAGTTGGCTAATGTTAAACTGCCTGCGGATATCTCAAACTGCCTGACAATTACTCAAACTGTTGGAGTATATCAAAACTGCTTGATATATCTCAATTATTTTTTCTCTACCTGAAAATTCTCTAAAAATTGAAAATGTATATGTGTGTAGCAATATTGAGTGTGAAATTATTAGTAAACACAGCTTTGTCTAGAGTTTGCTCACATGAATAAAATGATGGCTCTAAAAAATTAAATAAAAGCATACATTTCTTTAAAAAAAAGCCTCACAATCAGTTATGGCATTGCAAGATTGATGATCAGACCAGTCATTGATTCTGATTATCATTGGCTCATCATTGATGATCAGACCAGTCATGGATTCTGATTATCATTGGCTCATCATTGATGATCAGACCAGTCATCGATTCTGATTATTATTGGCTCATCATTGATGATCAGACCAGTCATCGATTCTGATTATCATCGGCTCATCATTGATGATCAGACCAGTCATGGATTCTGATTATCATTGGCTCATCATTGATGATCAGACCAGTCATGGATTCTGATTATCATTGGCTCCTCATTGATGATCAGACCAGTCATGGATTCTGATTATCATTGGCTCCTCATTGATGATCAGACCAGTCATGGATTCTGATTATCATTGGCTCCTCATTGATGATCAGACCAGTCATGGATTCTGATTATCATTGGCTCATCATTGATGATCAGACCAGTCATGGATTCTGATTATCATTGGCTCCTCATTGATGATCAGACCAGTCATGGATTCTGATTATCATTGGCTCATCATTGATGATCAGACCAGTCATCGATTCTGATTATCATTGGCTCATCATTGATGATCAGACCAGTCATGGATTCTGATTATCATTGGCTCATCATTGATGATCAGACCAGTCATCGATTCTGATTATCATTGGCTCATCATTGATGATCAGACCAGTCATGGATTCTGATTATCATTGGCTCATCATTGATGATCAGACCAGTCATCGATTCTGATTATCATTGGCTCCTCATTGATGATCAGACCAGTCATCGATTCTGATTATCATTGGCTCCTCATTGATGATCAGACCAGTCATTGATTCTGATTATCATTGGCTCATCATTGATGATCAGACCAGTCATCGATACTGATTATCATTGGCTCATCATTGATGATCAGACCAGTCATCGATTCTGATTATCATTGGCTCATCATTGTAATCACTGGTATATTCTTTTCAAAATTTGGCCATCAAATTAGAAAAAAAAATAATTGTGAAATTTCACCAAAATTGCCCCATAAACATTCATACAGAAATAGCATTTTTTGTTAATGATTTTGGCACAAATCACAGCCATAGAATAGTGAGATTTTCATGGTCAGCCAAATACCCAGAGTTGGGGCACTGCAGACTTAATGGGATGGCTGTTCCCCACAACCATGTATCACTCGCAAGCAAAAGAGTCTCTTGGAGGTTTCTTGATGTTATGACCCATCAGATGTGCAGATAACACACTCAGGACCTGTAGGTGCAGTAGACACTTGGTCTGGATGATAAGAGGAGGATATTTAAAAAAATGACATCAAGAAAATGCTACCACCCTGTCACGTTGTCCCAAACCTTAATGGAATTTTTGCAGAAACGCTGCAGATGTACATGCTTAGCTTAAGAATTAGAGAAGTCAGTATTAAAAACTGGAGGTGGTTACCTGCACCAAAAAGGTATTAGGTCAGCAACTACATATACTAATATCCTGTTCATCTCTTAGTGCAGGGACAGAATTTCGCCAACATGTACTTAAAATGTAATTGACAGAGCTATAACAGCAATTTCCAGATGTGAAACCATAGTGTCACTGGTTTTGAGTATCAGCTGAGAGGCTGCAGGCATTACCCTTTGGTCATTTGTTATGTTTATAATAAGTACTGTACTCAACCTATTCAACCTGTGTGTGCTTGGAAGTTTTAAGTATGTGACATTTTCACTCACCAAAGAGTGAAAAACCAAAACTCACTCACCCCCTTCAGAACCAAAATTTGCCATATTTGGTTATCTAAAAATGTCTTCTTTATGAATAACAGTTAAACCACTATTGCATCTCAGTGCCATCTTGTGTTTTTTAGTGAAGCACATAACGTTTCAGGAAGGCATTAACACTGGATAGTTCCTTTGTATAATCGTATACATTTTATTTTAATGTCAACGAGAATACAAAACATTTCACTGCATTTAGCTGAAATATGATAAAAGCTTACCTTGAATCTGAAAGACAGATATATGAAGTTTCTAAATCATTTAACAATTGATTACTAGATGGCACTGAGAAAGAAATGTACTGGTGACTGTAAATAATAATAATCTTCTTCAAAGGTACCCTTTTTTACATATTGCTGACTTGTATGACTGACCACCCCAGGGAGGGCATGCAACTATTGTTACCTAAAAAAGCCAACATAGAATCATTTATTTGACTATTACAAGAGCCATCCTTGATCATAAAAGTCCCATTGCCATAAGTGCGAAGTCTGATCAGACACTCAGATGCCAAGAACCAACGGTCCAAAAGAGATTTTGAGCATCACAGATGCTTAGCCCTACATTCCTGGAAGAATCCTTGACAAGAATATATAACTAATGTGTTCATTCTTAAGTGATTTTGAAGTAGCAATGAATAATTTCCAAAAAAATAAAGGAGAAGGGGTGCTTATTAGATATGAATATTGAGCGCACTATAGGGCTATCCTGTTTAAACATCTGTCTGAACAGAGATGGTAAAGAGGTTGGACTGATAATGCATAGTACTTGTAACTTGTGCTCAGTACAGATGTTCTGTACCATAATCTTGTTTGTTTAAGTGCTGCCCCTGTAGTATGCTGTACTGATGTTCTGTTTCATGCTCTGTTTGTTTCAGTGCTGCCCCTATGGTGTGCTGTGCTGATGTTCTGTATCTTGCTCTGTTTGTTTCAGTGCTGCCCCTATGGTGTGCTGTGCTGATGTTCTGTATCATGCTCTGTATGTTCCAGTGCTGCCCCTATGGTGTGCTGTGCTGATGTTCTGTATCATGCTCTGTATGTTCCAGTGCTGCCCCTATGGTGTGCTGTGCTGATGTTCTGTATCATGCTCTGTTAGTTTCAGTGCTGCCCCTATGGTGTGCTGTGCTGATGTTCTATATCATGCTCTGTATGTTCCAGTGCTGCCCCTGCAGTGTGCTGTCCAGCAGTATGCTTGGGGGAAACTTGGCAGTAACAGCCAGGTGGCATGCCTAGCAGCAGCAGGTGATGAGAATCTCAAGGTTGATGAAGGCGCCCCTTACGCTGAGGTATGTCATCCAGGTAGATGTATTGTACTAGGTTAAACACCTTTATTATTTGCTTTCACTGATGGTGCAATTTTCTAAAGCTGGACATGTATAAAGCTGAAGCTTATTGTGCATCAAAACATATAAATTCTAGCATGGCATCAGTCAGTAGGGAGATCTAATGATTATAAGCTCACTGTTTTGTTCATATAACACTTTTGTCATATCAAGATTTCTCTTTTGCCTAATTAGGCTCATTTGAGATTAAAAAGAGTTTTGATGTGCTCCAGAGTCCAATATTGTTACTACAAGGCTGTATCCTACCACATTTAATATACTGTATGAAATTTGTGTCACTTAAAAAATTAAGTTAAAATTATACAAGTTATGACTTGTACTCATAAGTTGTTGGGAATTAATGTGCTCTCTCCTCTGGTGACAGGGGTTTGATCCCCGTCATGGTAATTTGGCCTGTCCAAGGTGTGTGATTTTCTCTGGGTTCCTACACCCTGACACATTAAATACCACCACCAGCTGAGCCATGGAAAATGTCTTGGTTAGTTAGTTAATAATTTTTTTTGTACATTCCATGTAAAATAAATTAAGTATAATGTTAGTTACCAGTACTGATTAAATGACATTGTTCCAGCTATGGATGGGCACCCACCCAAAAGGACCAAGCAGGCTAATTAACACCAGTGAGATGTTATCTGATTGGCTGGCCAAAAACCCAGTGTCTGTGGGAGACAAAGTCAGACAGAGGTTTCCTCAACAGGGCCAGCTACCATTTCTTTTCAAAGTCTTGTCTGTCAATAAAGCACTTTCTATACAAGCTCATCCAAATAAGGTAAGAGTTCGTTTATCTTCAGATGGTGACTTTAGTTTGATTTGAACATAACATGTTGCAGTATTGGCACGCCAGGGTAGTAATGCTATTTTATACATTTTGAAAATATTACACTATTTTCAGAAATATTTCTTTGTAGATATATAATAGATGGTAATATTCCAGGACTGCCAATGGTGAATGATAGAGGAAAGTTCTTTGGAAAATGGTGGCCTACTTTATAAAAAATAGCATGCTAAAATAAAGATAGCAATAAGTCAGTAAAATTTTGGTTAATCTTAAAAAAAGGGTTATTTGGCAGACCTGCATGTTCTTGTTTTAAAATGTGAAAATGTCAGTTATAGGTGTTGACCAAAATGTGGTATATGGTAAATATGTGGACCATACCTGTGGTCAAAACATTCACCAATCCTAGGTTTTAGACATATACTTGTTTTTTTTTCATTTCAAATAAGTGTTACTTGTACATTCTGTAGACTCATGCAGAGAAGCTACACGCAGAAAGACCAGAAAAGTACCCAGACCCCAACCACAAACCTGAGATGTGCATTGCACTCACCAAATTTGAGGGAATGTGTGGTTTTCGACCAAAAGAAGAAATACTCAGCTATTTAAAAAGTAAGCAGTCCAGACATTTGTAATATATGTTAAACAGTGATGGGGGACTTAAGGTCAGATTTGAGTTCATTTTTTTATCATATGATTTTATCAGATGATTTTATCAGATGATTTTATCAGTTGACTCGGATGTTGACTGGAGGGTCCTTGACTAGGACTTGAGCCCAGACTATTAGGTACAGACTTAGATATCTTGCCGAGTCTAGCAGAAGGGAAGCTTTGTCAAATACTATAGACATATATATATATAGGTGTGAACCACTAACAGAATTGTACAAAAAAAGGAGCCTGTATATTCCTAGGTTTAGCTGTGCATTAGGAGCTAAATGTAATTAAACATTCAAGTAAAAGAGTTGTGTAAACTAATATAAAATTGCTAATAATTATATCAAAGTTACTTTAAAGTTCTTTCAATAAGGAGATTATTATTGGCTTCAGACTCAGATGACTCTGACTCAAAGAAGGTCGACTTGTACTCCAACCTTACGGTCTCGGACTTGGACTTGGACTTATGCTCTGAGGCAGATGGTGTTGACATATATATAAATATACTTTGTAGTTGAGGCACATCATCCCTAGAAAGGACAAACATGATTAATGAAGTACACTTTATAAAAAAGGTGCACAGTAAAAGGCTATTATACAGGACAAGTTATACATATGTTTTTGATCATACGCTCCATAGAATAACAGATTTTATATTATATATCTTTTAATCACCAGAATGATATGGTTGTCATCACAGTCATTATAATTTTAAGGTCAAATGTGATACTTTTTTACAGAGGTCCCTGAGCTGCAGGCAGTGATTGGCACATCATTATTGGAGGAGCTGGAATCATCAGGCAGTGAGGAGAGTTTTAAAGCTTCACTGCAAAAATGTTTTCATGCCCTGATGTCATGTGACCCAGAGACGGTACAGAGCCAGCTGGCTGGACTTGTACAGAGACTGAATTCATCAGGTAACTACTGTACAGCCATACTGAAACACACACAGTATAATCTGGCTTAGACACAACATCTGAAACGTGGATAAGTCATGCAAATCACCAAGGGCCAACAGACTTGTAATTTGTGTATTCAAAAGCTTTATGTGATAGATAAAGGTCAAGTTTGAAACAGCTTTCAGTGACCATTTATTTTATGTATAACAGTCAAATTCATCCACCTACGTTTTTTGTGTACATAGAAGGGCCTCTTTAAAGTCACCATGTTATCTTTAAAACGTGATAAAATTATCTATTTGAATTAAGATGCTTGTGAAGTACAGAGGGATGCTATTCTTAAGCATTCTGGGTTTCAGTTTGTATCAGTAAAAACAAGCTGTGAAGCTCATTGTGTGAAATTTCTCAAAATTTCTCTTTCTTTACCTTTGAAGCTTTGGCTGGGTAATATTGGATTATTAAATGTGCCTTTAAGGTATGTTGTGAAGTAATCTAAAAATAAATCACTCAGTAACATAAGTAAATAATATCACATCCTTTAAAATTTGTATATTTTAGTAATAGATAAATAACCTGTATTATAAACTTGTATTATATAGTGATAAAAAATTGGACCTAAGCAGAAACATGCAACATTGTATACCATATGTGTGTGCCCAGGGCCTATTTGGTACACTTGTTATATGAAAATATACATGACCATTTAATCAAATCAATATGCGATTATTTAGCCTTTTAGATATAAGATTAAATGTGTATATGTATCCCCGAGGTCACAATCTGTTGTTAAGGTCTTTCGCTCATTAAACTACCATAGTTCAGCTTCACTTTAGAATAGCCTCTATTAGATCTGCTATGAATGAATCAAGTTTTTGTCTGTTGTCTGTCCATTCGACATAGAATCTTTATACATGACATCCTGGAATATCCAGTGTTTGAATAATTTAACTAACATTGATTGCCATGATTTTTTCCGATGCATATTACTCATGGAGAGTTTAATCAGTTCTTGAACATGGTGATGCCTTCTATATTTTTTCTAATTTTTATGAATATTTTTTCTGGCATTTAACAGGGCTCAGAGCATTATGGCCCATGGGCTACTTGTTGTATGTGTGAAGATTTTAACATTTAAAGCAACATTTTCACTTTTACAAAAACAAGAGATTCCTCACCACAGGCAGTTAGTATGCATTTGATAATAGCAATATAAACAAACATTTCGAGGCATTATTTCATTGTTTATTTATCATCATTTCTTCTTGAAATTTATTTTGATTTTTTTACTCTCCAAAACTTTGGCCAGAACATCCTGGACACTCCATGTTCTCTTCATATTGAAAGTCCTGTATTATGGATATTTCCTTTAAGCTCAAGTCGATGGAATCGGAGATGAAGCACAAGAACTTCTGCTGCGGCTGAACTCTCAGTTTCCGGGGGACGTCGGTTGTTTCTGTAGTTTCTTACTGAACCACATGTGGCTGGAGCCGGGAGATGCCATGTTCTTGGAAGCCAACCTGCCTCATGCTTATTTATCAGGAGGTAAGTCTTTATTAATAAAATTATGAATGACTTTGTGATGCCACTTTCTGTATGCGGTGAAACCTGTGTAAAACGACCACCTGTGGGACTGGTCAAGAGTGGACTTAATTCACAGGTGGTCTTATTAGACAGGTCAGTTATAACCAATGTGCATGAGTTTGGTTACTCAAGGGAGGTCTTAATATATGGGTGTTCTTATTAGACAGGAATGCATTGTATTTAAATGATACCTCTTGCTGCACATCTTTTTTCACTTTAGGAATATTTGTTATATTTATCCCTGTTAACATACCTGTATGATTTTACACTTTTCACACACGGCTATGTATATTAAACACCATTTCATAGACTCTGTATCCGTCTTTGTACAGAGATGGAGACCACTGCATGCTTTCTAGTGGTGCCCTGCTTGATAATACTAAATGTCCCTCCTTTGGCCACATAACTAAACATAATCAGTCTAACAAAATCTTGACCATGACATCTTACTTGTTTTCTTGCTTAAATTAAGAAAATGAAAGTATTATCTAGGTGCAAAGTTAGGAAGCAATGTGAGCAAATTTCTTATCAGAATTGGCATGTTGCTTAGGGTCAAGATCACAGAGAGCAGCCAGTTTTCAAAGTTCTTGTGACTGCCTAGTAGGTTACACCGTTACAGACTTGTTCATCATGGAAATCCAAGGATAAGATTTATTGCCTGGTCCCTAAACTAGTGCCATCTAGTGACTTACACAGAAAGTTCAGGCAAAATAATGGCTCCAAACGGTGCTTATAGCTACCTAGTTACTGTCTTGTTTTATCTTATTACAGTGTTCCTGTGGGCCTTAAAAAGTCTTATATTAAATTTTGCATTTTTAAGGCCTTGGAAAGGTCTTAAAATGCCAGGAATCCTGACATAGGTCTTAGAAAGGTCTCAAATCTTATTTTGCACATCCTGATATAATGAATGTGCACAAACAGTTCAGTGATAGAACGTAAGCTTGAGACAGTTTAGGAATAAATATCTGTTCTTACTTTTGTGTTGTTTTTTTGTAAGAATACCATGAGATTAATCCAAACTTGTAGTGATCACCATTTTGGACTTTCAGTAGTTTTAAGGCATGGTAGGGCGAATGAAGAATTCTATGTAGAAAAGGGTCTTAAATTTTCTGTCAGCTGTTCTTAAAAAGTCTTAATAAGGTCTTAAACTTGCTTTACCAAGAGGTGCCAGAACCCTGTTTTAGAAATGGTTTACACACCTAGGCAAAGACACACCCACCTTTGTTTATTTTAAGCAGATTATATGATTTACTAGTATTTAAAATCTGTGTCCTCTCTTGCACACCAATATTTTATATAGATTGCTTGTAAGCCTCATAGTAAACCTAAATAGGAGACTTACTATGTTACTAACCATTTCACTACACATTTTTAGCTCAGCTGACTGAAAGTCATCTGCAGACCGGTGGCACCACCTGTATTTTTTCCAATTAATACGAATTTTTTTCTATTTATTTCAGACCTGCAATGAAACTGTCATCTGTTAACAGGGCACAAATCGTAAATCTAAATACCCCCAGAATAATGCAAAATTTGATACAAAAGCTCAAGTATCTGAATAACTACTGCATTGATCACCATGATTCTTTGCATGAATATTGATCATGGTATGTTCCATCACTTCCTGCAGACTGGTGGCGCCACCTGTATTATTTCCAATTTTTACTTTCAGACCTGCAATGAAACTGTCATCTGTTAACAGGGCACAAATCGTAACCACTGGACCTGGAATCTTCTAACTTGACATCAAGGAAGGTCCATAAAAAGTCTCTGTGGATACTTGAAATTAGGTCTCTGTAATTAGGTCTCTCTCTAATTAAAAATGTGATACAAAAGCTGCAGTATCTAAATACCTAATGTACTGATTGCCATGATTTTTTGCATGCATATTGATCATGGAGTGTTT
This sequence comes from Sipunculus nudus, assembly GCA_026874595.1. NCBI lineage: Eukaryota > Metazoa > Annelida > Sipuncula > Golfingiida > Sipunculidae > Sipunculus > Sipunculus nudus. Next base: position 12,520,955 of record CM049314.1, on the reverse strand, counting down.
CATCAGTTCCTGCAGACTGGTGGCGCCACCTGTATTTTCCCAATTTTTAAGAATTTTTTTCTCTTTTTGAGACTTTCAAATAAAGCCTCATCTTGTAACAGGACACAAATCTTTACCACTTGACCTAGAATCTTCATACTTGACTTCTAGGGAGGTCCATGAAAAGTCTGAAATCTGAAATTAGGTCTCTGTTACCCATATCCTCTGAGCTATCGGGCTCGTAAATACCCCCAAGATTAATTAAAAATTTGATACAAACAAAAACTCCAGTATCTGAATAACTAATGGCTTGATAGCTATGATTCTTGGGATATATATTGATCATGGAGTGTTTCATCAGTTCCTGCAGACTGGTGGCACTACCTGTATTTATTTCAATTTTTACGCATATTTCTTTCTTTTTATGAGACCTTCAAATGAAGTTGTCATCTGTTCAAAAGCCCACTGAAACCCATTTCTTAGGACTCTTCACAAAATTCATGATTTGTCTGCACTCTGGCAGTCATTTTGCTCATTGTTCAATATTCCTTGAATTCAGCTGAGCGACATGGCCCATGGGCCACTAGTTTTTGTAATAAATTTAGTAAAATGCATTAAATATCTCGGAGGCAAATTAGAAAATGTGGCGATTAGTTGGCAGCAAAAGAATACTCTACCATGTGTGGATTCCATATAGTTAATTAAAAATTTAACATGACTTAACAGCTATATAGCAGTGCAACATGTCATTGACAGCCTTAACTGAAGATTTTGATGCACATTTTAGGATTCATAGAGATGATGTCACAACGGTATTCATGTGTCACATGTTTGTTACATCACATGTCCCTCCGAAATTAAATGGATAAATAGATAATGGCTACTTGAAATGATGCCTTCGTTTTTGCAACTCTTTTTAGAGCAACATGATCCAAGCATCACGAATTAATATATTTAAGCAGAGGCTATGTTGCTGTTGCCTGATGAAATACTGCCCACCAGGCTATTTTGCCAGCATGGGTAAAACAGCCCACTAGGCTATCTAACCATTACACTTAAAATAGGCTATTGCATACAAATATCAATGTTGCCGGTACAATAATAAAATTTAAAATTTTATATTGGGCCACTCTTTAAAGTAGTAGACTGCATATAGCAAGTGTTAGTTTGTGCCGTACTATCCACATAATAAAAGGAGGTATACCTACTTTAATCAGGTGGGTTGTTTGTTTTGTGTCAAGGTGATTATCCGTTAAAGGGGTCTCAGAACTGAGCCAAATTAAAAATATTTGTGTTACAACTATACTTTCTACATATGACTTGATGATTTCTGGAAAAGCATGTAATTTAGTTTTCACAGGACTCCAGTGAGTTGTTGGTATCAACCAGTCTCACCTACTATCCTTTGATCTCCCCTTCTATATGAGTTGCTGAATTTCATGTGTAGTCACTAAGTCAGAGGTAATACTAGTCTATTATAGCAAACATGATAAATGAAGGAAATGTGTTTTATTTTGATCTGATACACAAATACTCTGATGATGATGGCTGGGTGGACAAGCAATGCATCTACCAGGAGGGGAGCAAGGTCCACACTTTATATTTGCCAAGTCTGTGAAGGGGTTGTTGAAACATCAAAGGCAGTAATTACAGAATCCAGTTGTGTGTGACTTCTGCCTTGAGTGCAGGATCTTACCTGCATGAGGAAGAATGTTTGGGGAAGAAAGTTAGGTTTTGTAAAAGCTAAAGATAATGTTTGGTACCCACATTTTTTTAATTATAATTTCATTTTGTCTTAATGTTATTTACATTCTAAAATGCAGTAAATGTGGTTGTACACTAATTATCTCAGTGACCATTATGACACAAACAAACTCATAAATAACACTAATAATTAAAGTTGATATTTCCTTTTACAATTACATACACAGCTCCTCTCATTATATGAATGGACCCATTAAGTTAATTATAAAAGGTATGACAAAAACAAAAGGGGTTACTTTATTGTACAGGCTACATAGACATTTTTTAATAGATATATTTTTTAAGGTCTTGCTATCATCAAACTACCTTGGTTTAGTTAGCTTTAGAATATATACTGAAAAACTTTTAGTCCCAATGGTATGTACATACAGTGAAACCTTGTTGTGTGGAAGTCGAAGGGACCCTCAGAAAACTTTGAAACATCCGAGGTTTGACACAAGCTAGTTTTATTTGTTTATGCTGTAACTAGGTTACACTGTATTTGGATTCCTCAGAATATTTTTACTGGATCTGTTTTTATGAATAAATGATTTTCTTGTTTTTCTGAAGATTTAAAATTTAAAGCAAAAGTTTTCCTTTTGACCAAAACTCTATTATTTTCCACATCTGGTAATTTGTATGCATTTAACAATGTTCTTGTGTAAACAACATGTCTGCTGGTACCTTTGATGAACAAAGTGAAACTAAGTGACTGATATTAACATATATGTAAATATAATTCATAGGCTGATATAGGTTAAAAATATTTACCAAGAAAATTTGGAAGAAAAATTTGATTATATTTTCATGGACTGCTTGGAACCCTTTAAAAATATCAGAGGATTAACTTGATGGTCACCAAATGGGCTCATAAGTGTGAAATATGTCTCAGAACTAGGCATGTCTGAAGAATACCAGTGTGCAACCCCTAGGAATTAAAAGCAAGGTGATTGTGGCATGACAAGGATGTTGTACAATTTCTTATTGTTAGTCATTGCTCAGATCTAGCAGGAACTCTCAAGACAAGTGGTCATAAATCGCTGATGGTTTGAGGACCTGTCATGTGTATGGTCTCTCACACTCTGTTATACTGCATTCTTTCTCAGATTTATGGCCTGTTGAAGAACTTTGACTTTATGACATGTAATTTCAGTCAGTTCAGTTGACAGATTAAAGGGCTTTACACTTCTAACACTTTTTATGTCAGTTAAATTACACTTAATTGTAATATATTTCAAATGTGTCACACAGATAATGAAAGGCAAGGGATTGCTGCCTTGCAATTTAATGATGAAATAATCAATGCCTTAAAATTGTTGCAAAGTAATTTTAAGAAATGGAGAACCTTAAATATTTATATATATATATATATATATATATATATATATATATATATATAGAGAGAGAGAGAGAGAGAGAGAGAGAGAGAGAGAGAGAGGGCAGTGGGGGCAGGGATTCTTATTATGTCACCTCTGTTTTGTTAGTAAATGTTTTGGAATGAATTTCAAAAGTGTGAATATGTGAACCAGCAGAGTATAAGAATAATTATATAATCTTATAGCAAAAGATATATTTTGATCCTGATATCACAGATTGATTATAATTTCTTTGCTTTCAGACTGTATAGAGTGTATGGCCTGCTCTGACAATGTGGTCAGGGCAGGGCTCACCCCAAAGTTTAAAGACGTCCCCACCTTGTGTAGCATGCTCAACTACTCCTGCAAGGAACCAAAGGAGAACTTGTTTCAATGGAAACCTCATGCTACTGACAGCCTTGTGCGTGTGTATAACCCTCCGGTTCCTGACTTTGCTGTGGATAGATTAGAGGTATGTTCTTGTGACATGCAGGCTTGATAAGGCCCCCCCCCCCCCCCCCCCGACCACCTCGGTAACATGACAGCTCAGCTGTGACAGTCAATTTTATCATTAATTTGAAGCATGATTGTGTAATTTGAAAACTTTAGTTAACCCAGCAGTGGTGTAAGAGTTTATCATTTCCCTTTTTTATTATCCTTGTTCAGTTGAAAGTAACACCTAAGATTCATTACCTAACCTTTAAAAACAGATAATATCGTAATGAATAGGAAAAATCAAATAGAAATAAAAAAATACAAAGAATACAGTAAGATTCCCATGATCTTTCATTATTTTCTGACGGTACAGAATATGTCTTAAATGCGCGGATGGGGGGGAAGACATTGATTTAGGTTTGTCTGTCTGTCTGTCAGTTTTTTTGTTTCTGTGCGATAACTTTCCTCAGTTTTATGCAATTTCATTCAATTTTGGATCAGTGATTGCTCTCATGCATACTCCATGCGGATTGGTTTTGGAGGGTCTATCTTAAAAAAAATATTCTCTCCAGCTCAAAAACTATATTCTCAAATTTTGGTCTACGCTCCTGAGGCAGTGGAAATCTTTTGCTTCAAAAGGAGCTACTGATTTTTTTGCTGCCTGCTTTGACCCTTTATGATGCACTTAAACACCAGGTGGCCTGTCAGCCGAAAAAAAATGCTGATGTGTCTAACAGCCAACCAAATACCAGTCAACAACCACTTGATAGGCATCAGGCTCCGCCCAGAAACCACGTGTGGGGCCATTCTCTCTGAGCCTGTGGCCTGTTCTTACGGTTTCCAAGGCGATGAGCTGTCACTCAAATGAAATGTACAACATTTGCTCTATGTAAACTGTTTTGTCTTCCAGCACAGGGTCTCATCTGATAGGACCAAAATACAGTGCTCCCCTCTGGTGTAAGGATTCAGGATACAGGGTCATAACAAACAGGGCTTACATTATAGGTAGTAGGCCTATAGGTTAAGCGCTGTGGATAGAGCGTAATTTTGGTCAAATTTCTTTGTGTATTTTAGGTCACATGTTCACCTGCAGATGTCTACACATGTCATAGTTGATCTGGTTTAGTTTTCATATGCACTTAAGATTTTCTTATCATGTCATAATTTTGGTTGCTTATCAAGTGAAGGTAACAAGAGCCCAAAGGGAGCTACATTAATTCCACAAATTTGCTTGTTGTTAATGATTTAAGTATTTTTAATTATCTATTCTTCACCAGTACTAGTGATATGTTGAATATGCTGTCAGTAATGTGAAAATTGTGTTTTTGTTTCAGGTACCAGCCGGAACAAGGGACCACAGTTTGGACTGTGTGGACAGTGCTAGTATTATATTGGTTATAGAGGGTAAAGCTAAAGTCAGCAATCCCTCACTGGAACAGCACGCTGTTAAAATCCAACCTGGGACTGTCCTGTTTGTCTCTGCAAATGAAAAAATTGATTTCTCTTTACAGTCTGATTCTAGGCTTCTTCTTTTTAGAGCATACTGTCAGCTTTAACCAAATAGTATAATTAAATGACGGAATAATGTCAGGAATATAGAAATTGTCACAGGTCAGGACAAAAGATAGAAAAGAAGGAATAATGGTTACAAAATAGACAAAAATAATCAAAAGGGATCAGGGTTACAAAATACACTTTCACTAAATGATAAATAGGATCAGACCAATAGATGATTAATCAAAATAAGTGTTCTTTGTCCCATTCTGTTTGATTGTCATGGACAACTTTGTTAACTATACGGGCCCATCCTTATATGAGAAGAATATCACAAGATCATGAATTATTCTCATTTTATAATACACACAGGAATTGCTTTACCAAAGATTTGATATAGGTTCTGGTGAGATCGCGAAAATGAGACCCTCGCGAAACATTAAAAATGGGGAAATCGCGAAATTTCAGCCTCGTGAATATGAAGCCAACCACAGTATATCAGACCAGGTTTAGACATCCACTGAAAATGTGACCACTCTGTTGAGGGTCCCATTGGTGGTTGTAATTTTGAGGTTTTACTGTATATAAATTTGAAATCTCACTCTGCTCTGTGTTTTGCTGACATACTTGAATATGGTTTCATTTCTATACCATTTTGATGAGTAACCTATCATTTACTTGGGGCAACATAAACACATGAGTTTTCATATGTAATGAGAACTATATTAGGACACATGGGTTCATTATCTGTCACATTTGTTTTATCACTGTCACTGGGGGTAGTAGCAACCTTGTTTCATTAACTGAAAGTCCATGGTATGAATAGGATCAGTACATTGGATTTTGATGATGCAGATAGGCAGATGATGCAATAGGTATGGGAAGCTCACATTTGATAGACTTATTAGAGGGATTTACCGGTAGGTATTATTTAGACTAATATGTTTGGTCTCAAGGGGTAATAGTAGCACAGTGAATGAGGCATGGTGAAAGGGATTTAAAAACTGGAAAGAAGGTAGTATTCAGGTAAAGTAAGGTATGTCATAATTATTTTCATGTACATGTTTCAGGGATACAGGTTTTCATTGGTAAATATATGATCAACTAGTGTCATTGTATAAGAAGCACATAATCAGGGCCCTGCACAGAAAATAACACCTTATTCATGGAAAAGTTCAGAAGAGGTTCGCAGAATCTTTATGTTTACATGTTATCACAGAATCTCATAGCAAAAACAAATGTCACAAGCAATACAGTGAAATTTAACTATAAAACAGCCATACATTCTTACATTTGCAGATAAACAATTACATTTTATGAAAATATTCACATGAGATTGTTTGTTAGCAGGCGAACTTAAAAGTATAGAATAAATATAATACATTTTTTTAAGCACACACTGCCATCTGTAGGGGTATTAATAAACTGAGGCATTATTCCAGTCAGTGCAATGTGGAAAATATATAAAGCCATATACAGGTCAACACTGTAATATTATTTTTTAAATTTGTTGTCAGTATTCAGCCCCTACAGTAATGATTCAAGATTTAGCTCATACTAAAATTATTTTACCTTTGTCTTTGTATTGCCATAAAAGAAAGATTATCATTTTTGCCCAGTTCTGTATGAGGTAATATATACTCAGAATTAATAATATTTACAGGTTTTCACATATAATGTTGACAATTTACTGTTAAATCAACAAATGGCCCATAGGTCATGGTGCTCAGCTGAATGGCATGACATTTTATGGCATCACTAATTTAAATAGATACCAGTTTCCCAAACCCAAGGAGAAGAGGGTCACTGTTTGTGGACAAATACTACCAGGTTAATAGGATAATACAAATACTTCTCATTCTGGCATTCTGATTGAAATCAATTCATAAAATAGCTTACTCCTCAAGGTCAGATCTGAATGTCACAAAATTTTCCAGTATCTCATAAAAATGAAATAATTGTATTGTAAAATGGGATTGTAGAAATTGTTATAATTTAGCGTTCTCTGAAGGGGCATTTCCCAAAATATGAGGTCTGTATTATAACTTTATTACTTTTGTGTTATCAGAAAGCATATACAGAACATGTACAATTCGTTTTCTATACATGCATGCATAGTTTTTGTTAGGTTTATTATATTTGATTTGGTGCTAGATTGTGTTTACATCATTAGAGTTGTTAAAAGTTCCTGCTGGTAAAGAATATTGACGTACAAGAGAAAGTAGATTATTTGACATCTTGTTGATGTTTACTTGAAGAAGCTTAAAAAAAAGAAAATAAACATTCTGCAGTGTGATATTTATTATGTATACTAGTATTATGCACAAGGAGGTATTGTTTAAGAAATAAATGTCAGCTACCGAATAAGTCTGGTCTTTATCAACTCAATTTTGCAAATTTGACCTTCATGAATGAATAACCTCTGATATGCTACAAAAACATCTTTAAGATTTCTTTATATTTGTGTTCTCCTGACTGTATTCATAATATAAATATTTAACTTAAGTTAAAGCTACCAGTACTTATTTTCCTTCAGTTATATTCAATGATTAGGTTTATATCACCTGCCCCAGCAGAATAGAGGATATAGAGATCACTACAGTTCGGCTGTCTGTCATAAATTCATATGTTATTGGATGTCTAAGAAACACTCCTATCCACTAAGAAAAATTGCAGTGACCTGCCACAAAGTGGCTTTACTCTTTCTTAATGTTTCCATTGTCAGGTTGTCTTATTTTAGTGAGAATCTTATCAAATGTGTGCATATTGATAGAATCGTCCAGAAAGCTCCACGTGGGAGCAAGAAAAGTAGGGACAGACCATCAGTGAGGAAACCAGTCTTAGCTATAGGCAGGTCACCTATATGTTACCCAAACCCACAAAATGAAGATGGCAGGTGTATCCTGTGTCTCCACTCAACTGAACACGTTTTGATTACACTTGATTTTTTGAATTTATACAAAAATTCATATCTTACAGGGGCGGACCAAGGAGGACTAATGAAAAACCTGAAAAAATAGGTCCCCAGTTCTCCAGATGAACCACCTGTTTTCTTGTTTTCGTAGAATTCATTGATGCCCTTTTCTCAGGAGTGGTTTGCCATATATGCCTGTAATTATGCATGTCGGTAAATCTTGGATATCTCAATCTCATTCTCAAGACTGGTGGCACCATCTGCAATCGTTTTCACGTGGCGCTCATTAGTGCATTGGCATTGGGTGAAAATTGCACATGTCCCAGAAGTGGTTCAGTGTGTTGGTTTAAAATTTGGCATGTCCATCCATCTTGGAGATGTTTCTTATAGGCCAGACAGGGGGCGCCACCTACCTTCATTTTTTTTTTCATAGAACACATTGATGCGCTTTTCTCAAGAGTGATTTGCCGTATTGGCCTGAAAATTTTACATGACCATAGATCATGGATACCTACAACTTGTAGTCAAGACTGATGGCGCTATCTACAATTGTTTTTGCATAGAGTCCATCCACAGGGGGCGCCACCTACCTTCAATTTTTTTTTCATAGAACACATTGATGCCCTTTTCTCAAGAGTGATTTGCCGTAATGGCCTGAAAATTGTACATGACCATAGATCTTGGATACCTACAACTCGTAGTCAAGACTGGTGGCTCTATCTACATAGTTTTGCTTTGGGTGAAAATCGTTCATATCTCAGGAGTGGATGGATGTATCATCCTGAAATTTGCGTGTATATCCGTCTTGGATAGCTTCGTTGTAGACCAGACAGGTGGCACCACCTGTTTTTCTGTTTTTGTAGAATACATTGATGCACTTTCTCAGAAGTGGTTTGGTGACGTGGCCTGAAATTGTGCATGTTCTTCTGTCTTGAGTAGAGTTATCATTCACGAGAACAGTGATTGGTTTAATGTATCAGCCTGATATTTTCACATGTGCACAGATTTTGGATACCTTCCTTTTGTACACAAGCCTGGTGGCACCACGTACAATTGTTTCTTTGATGTATTCACTTGAAAATTTGCATGTCCATGCATAGATCTTAGAGTGGTTTATCTGGTATTCAAGACTACTTGGGCCACCTATACAGTCAATTTCATCTTGTATCCATCTATAGATCTGTTTTAGTGAAAATGGCATTTAGGAGTTTAATTGGCATCTCTGATTCCACAAATTTGGAGTTGTGTCCTGTCAGTAACATTCAGTGCCTTACTTTACCCATGTCTCTGTGATTTGGTGAATACCTGCCATCGCCTGTTGACTGCCTTTTTAGCGAACCTGTGAGTTAATGGGATGGTGTGGCGTCGTACGGGTTCCGTCGTCAATCGTCCGTCGTCTGTACGTTAACCCATACTATCTCGAAAACGACAGGCATCACAAATTGTTTTGCAAAAAAATTAGTCATCTAAAAAACTTCATCGGATTTTACCTATTTTTTGGCTTACTGCATTTTCTTAGATTTTATAGAGAAAAGGTTAGAAAAACTTTAAAAATCTTCTCCGACGAAACGGTCCAGCCAAATTGTTCAGTATTTCACAGAAATAATTTTTTATACCATCTCTCTCAAGTTTGTTCGAATGGCTCCAGTTCGGTGATTTTTAGCCGAGTTGCAGGATATTGAACTTAGTCATCTGTCACAAAAGCATATTAAAATTTCAATCTCAGAAACGGCTGGAGCTATTATCACCAAATTTTATGCCAGTGTTGGTCAGATGAGTCATACCTGAAATTGAGGTATTGATGGCGCCACCTGCATCGACCTTTTTTTGTACGGGGGTCATCAGTGCCTGTACTGAGGGCAACAAAAAACTTCTCTGAAACTGTATGGCCAAATTGTTTAATATCGCACAGAAATGATCCTAGGGTAGTGCTTTCTGAAGTTTGTTCAAATGGTCTCTGTTTAGGGACTCTTGGCTTAGTTAAGTGACGCTGAATTTAGTCATATACCATAACAGCCATGCATTTTAGCTCAGTGGCTACAAAGATCTTCCCAAAATCCACTGGGCAAAATTCTTAAATCTCGCACATCAATTATCCTTAGATGTTGATAATTCAAATTTGTTCAAATGGTTGCGATACATAATCAACCTGCCATACCCTTTTCACAATTACTACGATACAGGCAACCACGCAGAGTTGGTAAACATGACAGCAGAGGACCACATTAAAAGCTGTTAACTCACACAAAGAACTTCGTATTCATGTCATGTTTCACAAGGTGAGCAAGAATGTCCTGGTTAAGGTTAATTCACACAGCATGTCTCATTAATGTTAAATCATAAGCACATGTTTTTATCTCGTGCATATTGCATGACATGTAGAAAAGTGACAAATATATGTTACTAATACAGCTGTATGACCTTCATAGATCATTCATACTCAGCTGGAGTCCTGTAGTGAGTCATGTAGTGTGCTCTTAAGAGTATACCAGGAGACATATTTCTATTTTTTAAAAATTAGCTTTTGCATAGTATACAATATATCTATCATATTCATGCCCAGATACAGACAGACTAAACAAAACTACAGTTTCAGGTCTTTACGTTCTAAGGCCCGGTTTTTTCATGCATATAAACCCATTAACTATTAATGTACAAACGGCCATAAACTATCTGCTGTGATGAAAGAATGCCAAGGTGATTTATAGTCCCTTAAAAAAAACAATAACTAGTAACCCATGGATAATGACGCTCAGCTGATTGACTAGATGGTATTTGCCATAGTTGTATAGTCATCTGAGCTATAAAAAAATGTTTTCATGATAATTCGTGTAAAATGTGGCCTAAGTTATAAAGCATTTACTTTAAAATTACATCGATGAACACAAAGTGCCTCATATATGCTTTGACCTTGATTGAACCGAGGGGTATATTGGTATCTCTTCCCTAAATTGCCTCCTAAGCTTTAGATATTGTCCTGCATAATGTGACACGAGTGCCTTATTCTTTACAAAAAATGGTGGACACTTATAAATGTTAGGACATCATTGAAGCAGTGCTCATCTTGAACCCCCTAGCTGCGACATAAAATTATGCAATTATCACAAAGTTGATGGAAGTTTAAAAGCCCACACCCAGTCTTATCTGATATAACAAGTAAAATTAATTATGGTAAAAATACCTAGAAAATTCTTGGCATGGCAGATGCCATAGTATCCTTAGACAACCCCCCCCTCCCCCCCCCCTTTCTAAAAAAGCCTCCACCTCAGAAGCATATACTGACACAATTTGATTTTTTTTTACCAATCCATGCATCCTTAATGAGAAATGTAAGATTTTGTGTTATTTTCACCAAAAATGGAAATATTCACGGTCAAATCTACTCTCATAGCAAAGGTCATGGCCCCAATTTTAACATATGTCATCCCATAACCCATGTATGTATACGCACAATATGAAAGAAATCTTTCTATTAGTTTGTGACTTATAATTCTCACAGTACTGTCAAGTGGCAATGATTGGGTTAATAAAAGGCGCGAAAATAATAGGTGGCGCAGACAGATTCCGATACATGACACCGCTATCCGAGATCCTTGGTCAACTTGATTTTTGGATCAATCAATGCAAGATTTCTTGGAATATTTAAGAAATTGTGTGATTTTCCCAAAGAATTGCATTATTCAAGGTTAAGGTCACTCTCCTAGTAAATGCCATGACCCCACTTCCAAGAGGCTTCGACCTCTCACCCATATCTATGTACGTGTCAAGTTTGATAAAGATCCATGAAATATTATTTGAGTTATCCCGTAAACAAGATTTATCTGCGGCGGCGGCGGCTCGGCGGGGCCGTCATAAAACCATATTATCCCCCGGGGCCCGACTTTGTCTGGGGAAAAATAAGGGAGAACGAGCATTTTGAAAATTGAGCATGGAAGCCAGACGATGCTCCGCCACCATGACACAAGCTTATCCTGCCTAAGGCCAGAAAAGCTAAAAAATAACTTTTGCCCAGCAAAGGGCAGCACTTACAATGATGCTCCAATTCTTCCCTTCTGGTAAATAAGTGTGTTGATATATTAAGCAGTGGACACATTTGCCCGAAAATAATATTATGGAAATCGTTTACTCATGTCACACATATGTTCATTCGTTATACTCGGATGTACCTGCAGAGAGTATAAGGTAAATCTACTAAAATGTAAATAATATTCAGTTACAGGACTACGGAACAAACATACTAATTTCCATGACCATACATTTGAGACATTGAACATATTATTAATTTTCTCTGGTATTCACTTTATGATTGCATTTATTAAAATTAAAACATAGGTTCTACTGATTATATACTCATCACAATGCCCGGTCTCAGATCATTGCATTATTCAGACCATATACTAGTATGTATTGTTCATTCATATTCCCAATCATGCTAATCTACGCAGAATCGTGTATGCTAACACCATCCTGCTTGGGGTCATATACACTTGTACTAACCTGACAAAGATTACTTTGCATATTATTTAGTACAGTAGAGCGCCGTTTTTCCGAATGCCGTTTTCCGAAAATTCTTTTTTCCGAAATTTTAAATGAGCAACCAAACTTTTATTCGTATTTAGGAAACATTTTTCAAGCATGTAAATAATTCACATAAATATCTGAAATGACGAGTCACAAGGGCCTGCAGTCAGGTGTTTAAGGCCATTGGTGACCCTAAAATCTGCAGCTAGTCGCGCAACGCTAAGCTCCCTATACCCCTAGAAAGAACAGTTTATCCAAGAGCGCTTGTGTGTTAATAACCAAAGCTCGTTTGTGATCAAGCAAGCAAGGTTCTTTGGCTTGGGCTAGGATTTCAGGTTAAATAATTGAGCAGTTTACTCGCATGAGCATTGACGAGGTATCATTTGTATGTCACTTATGCTCGAGTAGGTTTATCTCCGCGGCCATGGCATACGAGCCTGGCCCTACATAGGAGCAAGCAGACTCCCGTAAGCAATAGTGTCATCTAATTAAATTCGCTTTTATTCAGCTTATTAATCATTTCACTTTGCCTGTCAATTTTAAGAAGAACACTACAAAAAAAAAAAAAAAGATCAGCTAGCTGTCATTTGGCATTGATAAATTCAATATTTTTTTATATGTCCAGGTCGTTAATTAACTAGATCGAAAAGAAATACCGTGTTCCCTGGTAAAAATGGCATTAAGTTAAAGTCAACCTGGCGCTAACAAACTTGCCGCTGGACCTGTGACCGTTTCTGGATGGTTATTTTTTAGCGAACCTGTGAGCTTATGCGATGGTGTGGCGTCGTCCGGCGTCTGTCCTCCGGCGTCCGTCGTCTGTACGTTAACCCATACTATCTTGAAAACGGCAAGAGTAAGCATCACGAAATTATATGCAAAAAATTAGTCATCGAAAAAACTATGTCCGATTTTGCTTATTTTTTTCTAACTGCATTTTATTAGATTTTATTGGGAAAAAGCTAAAAAAGATTTTAAAAATTTTCTTTTCCGAAACTGTTCAGCCAAAGTGTCCAATATTTCACAGAAATGATTCCTGGAACAATCTTTCTCAAGTTTGTTCGAATGGTTTAAGTTCGGTGATTTTTGAACGAGTTACAGGAAGTTGAACTTAGTTATCTGTCAAAAAAGCACACTTAAATTTCAATCTCAGAAACGGCTGGAGCTATCATTAGCCTACCAAATTTTATGCCAATGTTAGTCACCTGAGTCATACCTGAAATTGAAGTATTGATGGCGCCACCTGCATCGACCTTTTTTTGTACGGGGGTCATCAGTGCCTGTACTGAGGGCAACAAAAAACTTTTCTGAAACTGTATGGCCAAATTGTTTAATATCGCACAGAAATGATCCTAGGGTAGTGCTTTCTGAAGTTTGTTCAAATGGTCTCAGTTCAGTGCATTTTGGCCGAGTTATGGGAAGCCCAATTTAGTCATATGCCATAACATCCAAACTTTAGCTAAGTGGATACAAAGATCTTCTTCTCAAACACCACTGGACCAAATTCTTAAAATCTCATACATTAATTATCCTTAGATGTTGACAATTCAAGTTTGTTCAAATGGTTTTGGTTCAGTGACTTTTGGCTGAATTATGAGAAGCTTAACTTAGCCATTTTGCTGTATTTTTCCATATGAGTTATAAACCTGCAAAACGTTTTTTGGCTGAGGCCACTGAGGCAATTTTGTTTAATATTTTACAAGAATAATCCCCTGAATAATTTTTATAATAATTGTCTTTTTATGGTTCCAAAGAATGAATTTTGGCTGAATTATAAAGATTGAATTGAGTCATTTTACCATATATGTAAGCTGTGTGAAGCAGAAACATCTAGCCTGGCACCTGTTTATCAGCATCCGTTACATCATGCCTCTAGACATTCAAGATTTCAGGTTATCTAAGGTTAATATTGACAAGAAAATGTTTTAAAAGCTTTTAAAAAATGTAGATTTATGATTTTCGATATTCCTCATGCCAGGCATTGTTTACAATCACAGGTATACAGCTCTCTGTTGGTATATAAAGATGACTGTACATGGATTATAAATAAAAGGTATCCATACTCAACGTTATTCAAGATTTTACCATCAGTGAGATGTATCTGTATTATAATTTTGCATTCAATATGCATCTATAGTAATTTTTGGTTGCGATGGTGTGGCGGCGTCCGCCGTCTGTACATTAGCCCATACTATTTAAAAAACGACTGGAGCTAGCATCATGAAATTTAATGCAAAAAATAGCCATCTGAAAAAATCTGCATTTTCTTAGATTTTATAGAGAAAAAGGTAAAAAAACTTTTAAAATCTTCTCCTCCCAAATGGTAAAGCCAAATTGTTCAATATTTCACAGAAATAATCTTTTATACCATCTCTCTCAAGTTTGTTTGAATGGTTCAAGTTGGGTGAATTTTGGCCGAGTTACAGATAGTTGAACTTAATCATCTGTCAAAAAAAGCATACTAAAATGACAGTCTCAGTAACGGCCGGAGCTATCATCACCAAATTTTATGCCAGTGTCAGTCACATGAGTCATATATGAAATTCAGGTATTGGTGGCGCCACCTGCATTAACCTTTTTTTGTACGGGGGTCATTGGTCATCTGTACATTAACCCATAATTTCTCAGGAATGGCAGGAGCTACAATCCCCAGATTTTATGCAATAATCTGTCACACATCAAATGTTGTAGGAATCAGCTGATTCTTTTGCTATCTGCATTTACTTAGATTTTATAGGGGAAAAGCTGAAAACCTTCTTCTTGTAAACGGTCCAGCCAAATTGTTCAATACTTTGCAGAAATGATCCCAGAGGCAAGCCCTCTCAAGTTTGTTCAAATGGTTTGCATTTGATGAATTTTAATGGAGTTACATGAATTTGAACAGTCATTTGGCCAAGTAAGCATACTGACATAGTAATCTCAGAAATGACGGAAGCTAGCATTACCAAGTATTGTTCAAATGTTGGTCACATGACTCATATTTGAAGTTGCATATTATGTGGTGCCACCTACATTGACCGGTCTATTATGGGCCAAAAAAAGTCATAATTTTAGCCTTTTTCAGCTTAAAATGTTTATTATGAAACTGTCAAGTTGAATCGTTCAATTTTTCAAAAGATTTATCCTAGAACATGGTTCTTTCAATCATATCAGAAAAGCTTTTGTTGGTCTTATGGCCATTATTATGTCTATTTCAAACTGAGGATTGCAAAACTGTTCTTCTACAAAATTATTGTTTCAATTATAACTTCTGTAACATTGCACAAACATTATTCTTAGATGGCCTTTGTTCAAGTTTACTTGAACAATGAAAGAAATGCATCTTTTATTATTCTAGATATTTTGATAAAAAGTTTATGAATATGTCAGCTTGAAAAAAATAACATTTGAGCCACAGTCTTTCAGTATGTGTAAACAGATTCACCAACACTCCAAGATTGTGTCTGTATCTTTAAATAAGTCGAGAAACTGCCAACTGTTTCAGATTTGGCAACAGATCAAGAGTTTCTTCAGTGCAGCCAGATTTAGGTCAAATGTTCAATCAGTGCAGCCAAGCACAGGGCATGTGATCACCTCATGGGTGACATGTGAACACCTCATGGGTGACATGAGATCACCTCATGGGTGACATATGATCACCTCATGGCTGTCATGCCTCAGGGCAGGGCCCCTGCATGAGCTTATGCAATGGTGTGGCTACTTGCTACTATTTCAGACTTGGCAACAGGCTAGAGGTCAGTCTCGATCTATTTATAGCTTTGGCAGACTGCCAACTGTATCAGATTAGGCAACAGGTCAGGAGTTCACTCAGTGCAGTAGCTGCATTCTATTTATAGTGTTAGCAGACTGCCCACTGCATCAGATTTGGCACCAAAGTTCAGCCTTGATCTATTTATAGCTTAGGCAGACTGCTAACTGTATCAGATTATGCAGCAGGTCAAGAGTTCACTCAGTCTAGCCAGGTGCAGGTCATGAGTTCACTCAGTGCAGTAGCCTGAACCAGCAAATTTGTCACAGTTCACTCGGGCAACTGCCTTTCTCACCTAAGCTTGGTCAGCCAAATGCATCAGACTCAAGGTAATTTTGATGTATTGGCTTGATATTTTGACCTGTCTATGTGTCTTTGATGGCTTTCTCGTTCACAAGACAGGTGTCGCCACCTACAATGACTTTTGCACAGTGTATGTGCCTGCTTATTTCTACAGAGGAATTTGATATATCAGCCTGAAATTAGGCATATATATACATATCGAATAGCTTTGTCATATACAAGACTGGTGGTGCCACTTACAATAATTTTTGCACAGTGTGTGTCCCTGCTTATTTTCAGTAGGGGTTTGATATATCAGTCTGAAATTGGGCATATGTATATAGCTCTGATAGCTTTGTTGTATACAAGACTGGTGGTGCCAGCTACAATCATTTTTGTGTTGTGTGCACCCATGCCAGAATATCAGCAGTGATGCTTGTGTAATCGTTTCTTATTAAAAATGTTTAGTACTTGCATTGTTCATATATATGAGAAGTAATGGTCCAGCATTGAAGCATTATGCCTGGTGTATTTCCCAATGCACAGGTTTGCATTAGGCCTGTAGTCCTTGTTACGAACAAAAAGCTTGTCCCCTTTCCCTGGCATAGTACTTTTCTTCATATATTTCATTATATCATCATATCTAGTAAAACTACTTAATATCACTATGCTTACCAGGAAGGTTCTTGGCAGGTCTCCTTTGAATCTTGAAATTAAGTCACTGGGACATATAATCTGTGAGCTATTGGGAAAAAAACATGATTTTAGTACTGTGAAAGTCAGATAGGCACAGATCATAAAAATTGGATCTATAGAACCTACTTACTTAATATTCAAAGAGGTCTTAGGCATTTATAGTCAAAATACCTGATTTTGAGCACTCTAGCTGGAAGTCATTCTATCCTTTGTTCAAGATTCCTCTACAAATATTTTTTCACCAAATCATACCATTGATAATACATGGGGATATAAAGGACTCAATATTTTTTGGAAGCCCTGCCACTGTATAATCAACGTGCCATCCCCCCCCCCCCACACACACACACACGTGAACAAAAGGGAAAATGTCCTTATAAAGATTCAAATAGATCCTTGTGAACCAAGTATATACAGGATGCAGAATTATGATTGGTGATACCCTGTAGACCTTTACAATTAACTTGTAACTGACACTGTGAGACCATAATTACAAGTATCAATCGGAGGGAGACCCTAAAACCCCAGAGCCAACAGTAGTGTTAGTAGAGAGATCACGGAGTCTTAGGTATGTTGTTATCTCCTTGGTGACACATTTTGTCTAATAATTCATACAATTCCAGAATAACTCCACAAATAGATCATTTCTGAATAAGGTTTTATTTGAAAAATACTGTACAAGTGAGTTATTTTGAACACAGACTAAAGCAGTAGACATGATGACTAAATCGTGTGCAGTACACATGCAAGGAGACATGAAAATAAACATAAATCTGTCTGCAAGGGATCATTTTTGCAACCTCCCCATATTAAAAAC
Source organism: Sipunculus nudus (assembly GCA_026874595.1). Taxonomy (NCBI): domain Eukaryota; kingdom Metazoa; phylum Annelida; class Sipuncula; order Golfingiida; family Sipunculidae; genus Sipunculus; species Sipunculus nudus. The sequence goes on along the minus strand of CM049314.1, from coordinate 12,502,974 downwards.
CTACATCAAGTAAAACATTGTTATATGAATTCATAATATCTAATAATATGTGCACAAAATCTAAATAATTGGAGGAGGACCAAGAGGAAATGATCAAATGATTTAAAATAAAATTTCATGATTGGCAAATATTTTAAATGGTTGAATTAAGCAATATTTCCCCTCCAAAATATCACAAATTTGAAACCCTCGTATAAAACAAGACAACCAGAGGAGAAAAGAAATGACAGCTGGGAACTCATTAAAATCTATCCACACAAAAGTACCTGTTATTCATGTCATGTTTCACAAGTTTAACACAGCAGGTCTCAATGTCAAATCATGAGCACAGATTTTTATCTTGTGCATATTCCATGATAGGTAGAAAAGTGACAAATATCTTTTACTGCTACACCTGTAGGCCTATCACCTTAAATAATCACTCATACTCAACTGGAGACCTGTGATGTGCCCTTAATTAGTAAACCAGGACTTTTTTTTTAATACAACTTTTATAAAGTACACAATGTATCTACTAAATTCATGTCCGCATACAGGCATACTAAGGAAAATGCAGTCACAGGTCTTACATCCTAAAGGAGCCAGGCTTTAATTTTATGAAATAATCACACTAAATTAATATAATTGTACAACAAACCATATCACTAACCGCTGACTGTGACAAAGAGAATATTAATTATTACTCCTTACAGGACTAAAGCAATGAATGGTTCATGGTACTTAAAATGTGCCCTATGTTATGAAGCAAACACATTCTTCTACAAAGTATTAATACAGTAGCACCTCAAATATCCAAATGGTTTGGGGGACATAATTTTTTCGGATAATTGAGGTTATGGATATGAAAAGTCAGACATTTCTCCAGAGGTATACTGCTAGTACATTGATATGTACGTTGGGCATATCATTATGGATGTTCCACTAATATGCTAATATTAGCATATATAGTAATGTTATCTGATAAGATCATTTTAATCATATTTTCCTTTCAAAAGTAGCTAAGCATTTTATAGGAGTAATTTTAGTTCATTACTTTGAATTTCAGGAGAAAAAATTTTCTAAAAAAAGAGATACAGATATTTTAGGTTCTAATGTACCTGGAAATTCTAAGAATAACTCAGGGTTAAAGCGCCACACATTTGCAGAGTATTTACACTAGGACATCTAAAGTAGTGCTCATCTGGTACCCCTGGCACATAAAATTGTGCAATTTTCACTTTGTGAACATTTCATCACAGAAAGCTGAGATCTCAAGTGTAACCATCGCAAATTTAAAATGCTGTATAGAAGTTAAGAAGGCCCCACCTAGCCTTATCAGATGTTGCAAACAATCTAAGGGTAGGGAGTGTTAAAGATTTTGAACAAGTTTGCATTCATTTGCATACTTAATGTATTTCTAACTTTTACACCCAAGTTTCAAAGGGCACTGCTATCCCTCTCTGATAAAACAAGCAGAATCAAATTCATTGAATAAAATTAAGTAGGAGAAACTTTAATAAAAAGTCTGCATAAATTTACATACTAAATCAAATGAATTTAAAAATTCTGTAGAAATTTAAAAGCCCACACCTAAACCCATCAGATAGACAATTCAATACTGATCAAGAAATAATGAAGAAATGTTTTGAAAATTGTGCATGAAAGACCGACAGATGCCCAACCACCATTGCACCAGCTTATCCTGCCTATGGCCAGAAAAGCAAAACTTATTTCACTTTTTGCACACAAGAAGGCAGCACTTACAATGATGCCCTAGTCCATACTCTCTGGTTAATAGTGTGTTAATATATCAAATGGACACATTTGCCCCAAATAATGTTATGGAATTGTTTACTCATATCACACACATGTTCATTAATGAGACTTCAATGTACCTGCAGAGAGTGTATGGTAAATCTCCTAAAATGTAAATGATAATAATCAGTGTTATAGGAGACAGAAAATTACTAAATTCCATGGTTATACATTTGAGACACTCAACAAATTATTTATTTTCTCACCCGTATTCATTTAATGATTGCATTAATTAATATCAAACATAGCTTCAACTGATTACACTCATTACATTACCCTGCCTCAGATCATTAGTATTATTCAGACCATATTATGCCTTGTTTGTCTCCTATTATGGAAGTCTACACAGAAATATGTATGCCAGCACTATCCTGCTTGAGATCTAATACACTTGTACTAACCTGACAAAGATTACTTTGCACTTATGAAAAAGTACTTTTCATCATATACCATCTGGTAAAACTACTTAATATCACAATACTTACATTACCCTGCCTGAGATAACCTATATTATACATCATTCTATCTGATATAACCTAAAATAAAACATGCATATGTGAGCAAGCAGGTTTCAATTGTGCTCACAACCACTGAATGAGTCATGTATACTCAAACCATCAAGTTTCTATGATAAAATCTTAATTATATACACGACATGTAATTTTGACTAGAAAGAATGGTTTCTTTAATGAATACATGAGGTAGCACCTATAGGATTAAAATGACTGAAGATTTTATAAAATTGCACGAACTATGCATGGACACAAACCTTTATTTCTACCTTTTACATAAATGATAAACAGTGCAAACCAATTTGCAAACAAAAATTTGCTGATATATATATGAAATATCATATATATAACAATGCATCATAATGAAATACAATCAGAAGCTATTAATCTGGTGTCTATACATTACAGTATATACTTGTATATAGCCCTATTTACACTAGAAAGATCTGGCTCAACATAATCAAATCTACCACATTACATTGTGTTTTTCATGTGACCAGTTTAACGACTGATTAGACTGTTGGTGTCTAGCTCGGTCCAAATCTCACCTCGCATTTACACATAGATATCTTGCACAATCTAAACTGGGGGCATGTAGTATAAACAGGGAGTTAAGTGATGGCCTGTGCAAGCTGCTCCAGATCTCATTCATCACCTTTTCTCTAGTTTGATTTACACACAAATTCAGTGCAGACAAAAGTCTCCAAACTGCAGTTTAGCACATGCTGGAATCCAGACCCATCTAGAAGTGCAAATCTCATTCAGACAACTTCAAAGTGAAATCCAGCACGTGCAGCCCAGATCTAGCACATTTAAGGAATCATCAGATTTTAGACATAAAGCTTACAGACATCACAGCAATCATTTCTTGCTATAATCCCCGGCCTGATGTGTTGTGGAGCGGGAACGTGCTGCATGAAGCCAGACTCCTCCATCTCCTCATCAATATTAACGCTCTCTGTGTAGAACACCTCCACTAAAAACCCCTTGTTCATTGCAACCCTCACAACATTGTTGTGCTGTGAACGGAACAGAAATGGATTTTGCAGAGCAGGTAATTCCATCAGGTGTTTCTTACAGAACATGTCTGCCTCTGACCCCTCTTTGGTCAGAACGAGTACAACATAGTGTACCACATTAAAGCAGTAAAAATCTGCAAAATAAACGTTTGTTGTCCAAGTCAGGATGCGATCAGCCTTCACGTGGAATCGGCAATTTCCAAATGGAGACCAATTTGGTGGTTTACCAGTTGACAAGTCAATATGGCCACTGAAGAACAACCCCTTCAACTTGCCATTTATGCTTGACGCAGCACTGCCATTTAAATCTTTCATGTGTGGATGCATTATATTTCCTTGGTTACTGTTGATGAAGTCATAATACTTGTGGGGTTTGTTGCGGTAGAAATAGAGGATGGGGTGAGTTTTGGTGTGCATGTCTCTCAGGTGTTTCAAAGCTTTGTCATAAAGCCTGCTAAGCTCACTTCCATGGTACTCTGGAAAAAAAACAACAACAACAAATAAAGTCAGAGATTCTAAGTCAGAATTCGCAGGTTTTACCCAACACCTAGGTGAAACTCAGGTTAGGTAAAAGGTTTTTTTACCCAGGCTTTTATTCAGACCCATTTTTCCCTAGTTTTAAACATATACTCAATGTGAAAAAAGACAACAACTGTATTTTTTAATCCACACAGTTCAATAGAGTATGGATTCAGTGCATCCTGGTTATAGTAGCTTAACAGTGAGAGCGGCTCTAATCACTGTTCCCATGAAAAAAAATCATAAAAACCAAATAAAGGAACAATGACAGAATGACTGATTATTTATATATATATATATATATATATATATATATATATATATATATATATATATATATATATTTCCTTACATGAGGCACAAATTAGTCAAATAGTCAATTACATAAGGTCCATTAAAGCAGCTTGTGACAGAAAACAAGTTTCTGGGCATTTACATTTCCCAAATGGGTGCACAGTTTGGAGTGGTCTTTAAGCAGATAAACATGTGGAAAACTTGGAAAATTAATTGGGCAAAATCCTTGGAGAAACCCAGGTAAAATACAGGTTAAACCCGGTAAAAGGTTGGGTAAAAAATGTTTTATCCTTGACAAATGCGAACCCTGCTCCAAAAATTATTATAATCTATGCCAAGAAGAAGATGTTTTCATCCAAGTTTGTGTGTTTGTCTTCTGTTTGTTAGCAGTATTAAACAAAACTACTTATAACCAATCCGAAAAAAATAATGTGGAGGGTTGGTACTAGGAACATGGAAGACCTCTTAATGTTCAGTTATCCTTGAAATCATTGTAGAATTTAAAGTCTGAAAAATAATAAACACAGGGCATGTACAATATTCAATAACATAGCCTTTATTCTGACTAGTAACATTACCTGCTCTAAACTCCACTGCATCCTTTGAGACGACGACTCTCTTCTCCTTGGTGTTTGGTGTATCCTTTGTCTCCACAGCGTATGCATTAGCCCTGTAAACCTTCCCCGGTGTTAGGTCCAGTGGTTCATGACGAGCCGGGCTGGAGGAGGAACTCTCATAAATACACTTAACTCTCCCATTGAGTTTATCTGTTACTGCTACAAGCAGGTCTTGTTTTTTCCTCTTAGATCCTTTCCAGCTCAGGTTTGCATTAACAGAACTCTTGTCCTTCAAGGCTACCCTAACAGGAGTCTGAAAATAATATATTGTACAAATTGAGTAAAAAATAAGGGTTTCTACTTGCCAAATGGTACACATTATATATATATATATATATATATATATATATATATATATATATATATATATATATATATATATATATATATATATATATATATATATATATATATATATATATATAGCTACAAAGTTAACACCTTAAACCTCTACTATGCCTGATATAAATCACAAAACCAGAGGTTTATTGTATCTGGTCAAATTGACAAGGTGTTGTACAGAGCCTGTACAGAACCTGTCTTTACCTTGCTGAATTTATTTAATGATGACTCCAGCTAAGCAAAGCCTCTCTTTCATTGGCAGATTATAGCATCTTTGAATGATCACATGATATACCTTCATGGAATTAATTGCCTTTTCCGCAAAATGTTCTTTGATGTAATGACATGCACATATAAGGGGTTCAACAATCCATCAGTTATGGTCATTTGAAGATAAGGTTTCCATAGGCGGAGTTCACTAGTTTGCTTAGTTTCTGTTAGGTTGCACTGCAACAGACATTTTGTAAAATATCAAATACATGTCATAGTCCACAGGATAGATTGAAAATGACCCCCATACACAAAAAGCTTCCATGATTGTTGCTGACATTTCACAACCAAACTGGTCATGGCCACAGAGAATCTGCTAGACAATGTATCGCCATAATTTATTATACAACAGATTTTATTTTATAAAGATTATACTAACAAAAACAGGCAAACCTTATGACAGGTAGCTCTAAAAACATGAGGTTCTTACGGGATTAGCAGGTGAGCTGGCTGGTGTGACAGGTTGTCCCAGCCTGGACTGGATTCTTGAATTGAGTGGGGTGCTGGTACTGCTGCCATTACTGCTACCTCTGGTGGAGGGTCGCTTGATCTTCAATATTCTCCTGTTCTTCTGTCCAGAATTGTCTATGTATAATCATAATGATTAAAATTTGCATAGTTTCTAATAGATGGCACTGCAATTAATTTTTTGCATAATGTCCCAAATAATGTCAAATTCCTAAGGATTTGTGGAAATATGGTTAGCAGTAACATATAGTTTGATAAAAATAAGTAATGCAAATTAATATCCAGACATAGTTATGAAATACAGAAAAAAGTTAGTTATAATAACAAATCCCATCCATTTATTCTTATGAAAAAAATATATCATCAAAATAAATCATTCAATCTCAAAAGTTAACTTGAAAAGTGTCAAGACATTTACTTGGTCTCATTACCGCAGTGATTTGCATGTATATTCTTAGTTCTCCATTTTTTGTGTGATGTTATATCTCATAATTCACTGGTTGGTAAAATAATAAGACGTGAATCACATGCTGCCATCTAGTAGAAAACAAATAAACTAAACTGACAAAGGATAACACAGAACTTCACATATAATTTATTATGTCACCACATAATTATAAAGTCAATAATTTTTTTTAGAAACATAAATATCTTCTTTCTTTCTTGTCAAAATTAAAGTTTCCCTTCTCATAATCATACATAATGCTTGCATGAGAAGTGTTCTGGCACCATATGCATCAATCATTTTCCCTACTTACATCAACTTCAAGAAATTAACTGATGGGCCATTGACACGACTACGTGTATCCCCCAAAATCAGGGTGGGACAGGTGAAGTGAGGCATGGATTGAGTGGCAAGAGGAAATTGATTGAGGTGTGTTCCATATTAGCATGGATGTCTGCAGCAGAAATGAATATTTAGGTTGCGCCACCTACCACAAAATCCAGCTGTCCAAGTTGTATACATATGCAAAATTTTAGGCAGATAAGTCAAACCACTACTCGATATGAGTGATTTTATCCCACAGCAGACAAACAGAAGAAGGCTGTGCAAAAATGGTGGCAGCTGGGGCCACAAATTTGTGTATGATTAAGAGCTATGTGTGATCTATACACATGCAAAATTTCAGGGGGGTATGTCAAACCAGTCCTGAGATATAAGCCTGAATGTCTGCAGTATAAACATAAATAAAGGTGGTGCCACCTGCCACAAATTCTAGAAAGCTATCCAAGATGTATAAACATGCAAAATTTTAGGCAGATATGTCAAACCACTGCCGAGATATGAGTGATTTTATCCCATGGCAGACGAATAGGCAGACGCTGTGCAAAAATTGTTGCAGGTGGTGCCACCAGTTTAGTGTATGATAAAGAGCTATGTGAGATCTATACACATGCAAAATTTTGGCCCAATCAGTCAAACGGTTCGTGAGATATAAGCTTGGATGCCAGCAGCGTAAATGTGAATAATGGTGGCGCCACCTGTCATAAAATCAAGAAAGCTGTCCAGGATGTATAAACCTGCAAAATTTCAGATGGATAAGTCCAACCAATGCTGAGATACGAGTGATTTTATCCCAAGGCAGATGAACAGATTGATGCTGTGCAAAAATGGTTGCAGGTGGTGCCACCATTTTTAGTGTATGTTATAAAGCTATCCAAGGACTACTTTGGTGCAATTTCTTTAGCCTGATGGGTCAAACAGTTCCTGAGATATGTGGGTTTATGTGTGGAAACAGACGCACATATGGATACTGGGCAGAGAGGAAAGGTCAGAGGTCACCCAAAAATTAGGGCGCAGCAGTTCACATTTGACCCAATCATAATTGTGAATTTAAAAAAATTCTGCCCAGTGGTTACAGAGGAGTTCTCCGGAAACCTAAGCAGCGGCAAAGTCTGACTGAAAACATAGTATCCGCAAAACTCTGTTTTGGTGGATACAATTAAATCAGTTCTAGAGGCCCTCACAATTTACAGGCCTATTAATGAGCTTTAACAATATCCAGCTAAGAAAAGTTCTTGTAATGCCCTGTGACATTTGCATGATATGTTTACTCACAAGATGTTAGTTACATGTGTTCATATTGACAAACAGAAAAACTATGTGACCAGAGTTGGTTGATTGGGCTAGAGAGAGCCAACTTTGAAGTAACTCCTGCATATGTCTTTTCAAAACCTCTAGTTTGTCAGAATTGTTATTGGATGTCCTTGTTGATACTAATCAGTAGCCATTTTGGCAGGCCTCAACATGTTATAAACACGTCAATATAAACAAAACTGTCAGCCTGTGAACCATGTGATCAGTGCCTAGTATATTATCTGTATAAAATTTTCAGCAGATTATTTTTATTTAATACATGTAACATTTCAGATAATGGAATGGGCACCTTTAAGTAACACTACATACCTGTCTCTTTGGGCTGGTTTAGGAACTGTTTAAGAGCTTCCTCCAGCTCCTCCGGGGGCTCTTCACTCTCTGAAGGTAGAAGTGGGGTCTGCTGGTCCTCTGGCAGGGTGGAGTACCTCCGTCTCTTAAACAGTCTGAATACAAACACATATCACAATATATATTTTAACAACAATTAGGCTGTGCACATGACACATACAGTAACCATGACAGCACCACTAATCCCGCCCTACTCCCTACCATATGACAACTTTCCAATTCATAGCAGCTGGGTTAATTTTTTAGGTTTGAAAACCTATTTTTTTATATTAATGTAAATAACTGTAGAAACTGTTATTAACATAAACAAGGGACCCATGGGTCACGGCACTCAGCTGTTATATATGATAAAAAAATATGATTTTGAAATGAGGCACATGCTGGTTTTGTGTGGTAATAAATATAAGCTGTATTATGAGTTGTTGGTGTTTAGCTTTTGTATGATTTTGATAGTTTCTGTAGAGACAGGGAGAGATTAAATGCATTTATTTTAATAACAAATGGAGTGCTATTGTAATACAGATTTTGACTTGGCCATATAACTGATAAGCAGCAAATATAAGATAAGAGTTTGACTATTTATTCAAATTTAATAACAAATATTGTGCCAAATATAATTTTGATTAAAAATAATAAATGAATCATATGATTTTTTTCAAATAAAATATAACTGAAATGATTATAAAAATAATATTATAGAATATATTCATGAATGCATTCATTAATACTTTTGAAAGTATTCGCACTGGTATTCAAATACTTTCATTTTTACCTGAATTCCCATTGTTATGCAAGAAATTTTACAATGGAGTAAATATTCATATTCATATTCAAATACATTTGCAAAGTATTTGCACCATGTCTGGCCGAGCTGAAGTTTGAATTTTTTGCAAATGCAAAATATGAAAAATATTCTATTGTAATGTTTTCATTTATATAAACATATGAGAACTGCTAAGAGGAAAGGGGCCCTCCTACTTGGTTATAGTAAAGTTCTAAATATATGATTGCAAACTAATACTCTGACAAGACTGTCATGAAGAAAAACAGTAAAAGTTTTGAGATACTGTGATGCATATGAAAAATTTACAGATGGACAGGCAAGAGGACAGAATGGACTAATACCTTTATTTCACTTTCAAGGGAATAATGCATTTAAGTGTATATATAAGCCTATTTTTTAGCATATCCACCTTTTCCATTAATAGTTTTATCTGATTCATTTTTTTATTTACAAGTTTTATAAATTTGTAATAAAAAAACTGAAAATAAAAGTTAAAATATTAGAATACTAAGTTGCATTCATTATATATCCAGAGTGTAGCTCATATTGGGTCATATTATGCATACACATATATTTTATTATTTTTAAATCAAATGTTTAAACTGAATTTAAAAGAAAATAATGCCACAACATGGCATCTACAAGATTATTCCTTGAATCCCTATTAAAAAGTTTTGCACATTGGAGTTTTCAGTACATGCTTAATTTTATTCACCGAAATAAAATAAAAGATTCAGTAAATTTGATAAAATAAAAACATCTTTTCAAATAAAGTATACACCAAAATAAAATAAAAGATTCAGTAAATTTGATAAAATAAAAACATCTTTTAAAATAAAGTATACACACTGTTGCTTAAATGAGAGACAAACAATATCATTATGCTAATTACAATCTCAGCTTTAATTTATTACTGGAATTAATAGTCAATTTCACACCTGGTGAAGTTTTACTCTTCTGAAGTAAAGCATTACTTATCTGATGAACATCCACACTTTCATAGCAATACACCACTTTGTGCACACAATTAAATTTGCACTTTAATCATTGTAACCCTGGTGGTACAATACAAAATCTAAAATGTAGCACAGCCAAGAATAAAATAAAAAAGGAAATTAATAACATACATCTAGTTAATGCACCATCTGGTGAGGGGGGGGATGCAGGGCAGAGGGGAAGCCTGCTAGTAGTGGCCAAGCTGAGCCAAGGCAAGCTGCCTGGGGTGGGTTACATAATGCAAGTGAAGGCTGTACGACTAGGTGGGCTAGATGTAAACAACACTTGACAAGATGTATGACAACTTGAATAAAAGCTACTCTTTTTCAAGCAATTACTTTGAAATTTCAGATTTTAAAAGATTAAATCCTTATGTATATATGCTGTGTAAATTAAATCAATAGTGCTTACAGGGAAAAAACATGCCATTGCCAAAGTTGGACAAAATTTAAGGTATTGATTTTTTATTTATGCTAATAACTTAAAAAAATTTGCAAAATTGAGATCTAATTTTGGGTAAACAATTGAATCTTGATTGAAAAAAAGTTATATTCCTGAAAAAAAGTCTCCAGCTTCAGCAATTCACATGTTAAGTTAGCAAATATATTTCCTGATTTAAAAAAAAATTGCATTATATTTGGGTCCATAACTTCAAAATAATACCCAATACTGACCTAAATTTTGGTATGTGCATTGAATATGTATGGAAGAATATGAATACTTAATATGATCAAAAACATATCAGTGGTTTTGATATTAAGCAGCCTTGAAGTGTAACAATGGCTTTTTTTTTTAAGGAAAACAGAGGTTTTTCCTTAATATCTCGAAGGAATGAAGTCCTAATGACCCAATTTTAGGTATGGTAGGAGATTTTGGGGACATCTAATGGTATGCAGAATTTTGGATTCGTAGGATCAACGGTTTCAAAATGTGCCCTGTTAACAGACGGACGGACGACAGACAAAGGACCACGACTATAGCTCAGATGACTTATAGTCAGCTGAGCTAAAACAAGGGACCCATGGGGCACGGCGCTCAGCTGATCGTGATTGGACTATAAATGTTTCTCCACTGTGATAATATATCGAGTCGATAAAGCTTATGAATATCATGGACATGTTGGGCTGTTATATAGGAATGTAATGTTATATGTGAGTAAATGATAAATGAAATAACCTGACTAATGGATTAATAGAGTCAAATATAGTGGTTTATTTTTTATTTATTTAGGAGGGGTTGAAAACTGTGATATATTTGAGCAAATATGAATGCAATGACAGCAGGAATAAGCAGTAGTAGAATGATGATAAGGCTATTTGTTGAAGGATCTAAAGTGTATGGTAGTCTGCAAGCTTTCAATTTGACATATATGATGTTATGATTAACTATGCTGATGAAGTGATTTATGAATTTGTGACTGTATGACACAATATCTCTTTAGTCTTGACAAGGTACATTATTATGATGCCCACTATGTCTACATATTACACAATATTGACATAATTTCTGGCATGTACATAGGTACCTATGGACGAATAGTTATACAAAATGTTAAAGTATGAATATATCTGATTCATCTTGTTCTTCCTTACTGAGGCTGACTTTGGGAGGGGGTTCGGAGAAGGGAAAAGTGAGGGCAGCATGAAGGTGGATGTAGAAATATTCTATTGTAATGTTTTTCATTTATATAAGAATATGAAAAGCTAAGAGGAAAGGGGCCCTCCTACTTGGTTATAGTAAAGTTCTAAATATATGATTGCAAACTAATACTCTGACAAGACTGTCATGAAGAAAAACAGTCAAAGTTTTGAGATACTGTGATGCATATGAAAATTTACAGATGGACAGGCAAGTGGCCAGAATGGACTAATACCATTATTTTACTTTCAAGGGAATAATGCATTTAAGTTTATATATAATCCTCTTTTTTTTTAAGCATATCCACTTTTTACATTAAGAAGTTTTTATCTGAATCATTTTTTTTATTTACAGGTTTTATAAATTTTTAATAAAAAAACCTGAAAATATAAGTTAAAATATCAGAATTGTTGCAAAAGTTGCAATCATTATATATACAGAGTAAAAAAATGAAACTATAAGTTAAAATATTAGAATTGTTGCAAAAGTTGCAATCATCATATATCCAGAGTGTAGCTCATATTGGGTCATATTATGCATACACATATATTTTATTATTTTTAAATCATAAATGTTTAAACTGATTTTAAAAGAAAATAATGCCACAACATGGCATCTTCAAGAATATTCCTTCAATCACTATTAATAGTTTTGCACATTGGAGTTTTCAGTACATGCTTAATTTTATTCACCAAAATAAAATAAAAGATTCAGTAAATTTGATAAAATAAAACATCTTTTCAAATAAAGTATACACACTGTTGGTTGAATGAGGGACAAACAATATCATTGTGCTAATTACTATCCCAGTTTTAATTAATTACTGGAATTAATAGTCAATTTCACACCTGGTGAAGTTTTTACTCTTCTGAAGTAAGGAATTACTTATCTCATGAACATCCACACTTTCATAGCAATACACCACTTTGTGGACACAATTAAATGTTCACTTTAATCATTGTAACCCTGGTGGTACAATACAAAATCTAAAATGTAGCATAGCCTAGAATAAGAATGAATCAAATACAGAAAATAATAACATTCATCTAGTTTATGCAATAGCTGGGGGGGGGGGATGAGTGCAGGGCAGAGGGGAAGCCTGCTAGTAGTGGCCAAGCTGGGCCATGGTAAGCTGCCTGGGGTGGGTTACATAATGCAAGTGAAGGGTGTACTACTAGGTGGGCTAGATGTAAACAACACTTGACATGATGTATGAAAACATGAATAAAGGCTATTCTTTCCAATCAATTTCTTTGAAATTTCAGATTTTAAAAGATTAAATCCGTATGTATATATGCTGTGAAAATTAAATCAATAGTGCCAAAGTTGGACAAAATTTAAGGTATTGATTTTTTATTTATGCTAATAACTTGAAAAATTTGCAAAATTGAGATCTAAGTTTGGGTAAACAATTGAATCTTGATTAAATAAAGTTATATTCCTGAAAAAAAGTCTCTAGGTTCAGCAATTCTCATGTTTGGTGAGTAAATATATTTCCTTATTTTTTTTTAAAAATTGCATTATGTTTTGGCCCATAACTTCAAAATAATACCCAATACTGACCTAATGTTTGGTATATTCATAGAAAATGTATGAAAGAATGTGAATACTAAATACGATCAAAAAAAGATCAGTGGTTTTGATATTAGGCAGCCTTGAAGTGTAACAATGGCTTTTTTTATGGAAAACAGAGTTTTTTTCCTTAATATCTCGAAGGAACGAAGTCCTAATGACCCAATTTTCAGTATGGTAGGAGATTTTGGGGACATCTAAAATTATGCCAACAGCTTGGGGAGCATAGAGATGTGCACTGAATGACCTACAGTCATCAAAGTGGACTGCTTGACAATGTAAGGGAATACAACAAGAGCCTCCAAAAAAATTCAATAACTAGCCTAATTTTGCAGCTTTTATTTTCAAATTTCAGATTTTAACAGATTAAATCCTTATGTATACATGCTGTGAAAATTAAATCCACAGTACTTACAGGAAAAAAACGTGCCGTGGCCAAAGTTGGGCAAAATTTAAGGTACCAATTTTATATTTTTGCCAATATTTAAAAAAATTTAACAGATTTTGAATTAATTTTTGGTATACAATTAAATTTTGATTAATTAAAGTTGTATTACTGGAATAAAGTCCCTACCTTCAACACTTTTGGTCTTAAGTGACCAAATATCTTCCTGGTATTTTTACAAAGTCCATCATGTTTTGGCCCATAACTTTATTAAATTATATAATACTGACTGAATATCTGGCATGTACATAGGAACTATATAGAGGAATATTTATGGTAAATATGAAGAAAACCAGATGAGTCGTTTTGATATTAGGCAGTCTGAAGTGTGAAAATAGATTTCTAATAAAAATTTGAGGTTTTTCCTTAATATCTCAAAGGAACGAAGTCCTATTGACCCAATTTTTGGCATGGTAGGAGATTTTGGGGACATCTAACTGTATGCCGAATTTCAGATTCGTAGGTCCAACGGTGTCGAAACATGCCAGTCTTACGGACGGACATCTGGACGGACAGTCGACGGACAATGGACCACGACTATAGCTCAGATGACTTATAGTCAGCTGAGCTAAAAAACCATGTAAAATACTGTAAAAATATTACAGTTCACACATATGTTTAGCTATATTCTACAATTATTTAACATTATGAAAGCATTTCCTTTTATTAATTTATAGATTAATATCTGTTCTTACATCTAAGAGAATTGTAATCAAATAAGTCTTCAATGAATCAATGAATTTAGATATACAGTTTTATATCAGTTGACCATATAAGAGTTCCCTCTTAGAGACTTGTGATGAAATGCTTGAAAGCTGTCTTGCCTGTAGTTAGTTTCACACTATTGCCAGGTAGTTGTGGGATTTGCTGCTCAGTTGGTAAGGTATGTTAACATAAGTAGCATCAGTGGGAATCAGACATGGGGTAATAGTAATAAGTAACAGTAATAGACTATTACAGCTTTTTCCATGTAATAGTAATAGTAATAGACTCAAAAATTTGAGCTGTAATAGTAATAGAAACAGAAGGCAAAGTAATAGAGTAATACATATTTCTTTCTATTACTTCCTGTGAGCCCCTTGATCATGAAGTTAATCAGCAAATAAAGCTGAACAGACTCAGTTCTTATCCAGTAATTGCCCAGGATGTGCCTATTATTGAGAGCAAGCATGGGCCAGCTGCCACATTGCTGGTGACCACTGGTGCTCATTAAATAAGAGTACTGGACAGTGTAGGACACAGCCAAATAAGTTACCTGGCACAATCTGACCTTTGATTAATAAACCATGGATAAACAGAGGCATGTTTGATGTTAAGAGACAGATAATTAGTGTATTATTATTGTGACATGTACATTTTATCTCACATCCATCAATTCATAGGCATATTTTGAAATGTACCTAGATTTGTTTTCACAAGCCAGTTTGCATTTTAATCATACAGATTGCAATACCATACATTTAAATAAAATATAATATGGAACCAGATACAGTGCAGACCAAAAATGTCAATGATAAGCTTATGGTGTTTTCACGAAGCATATATAATGTATTGAAGCCTACAATGCTATAAACTCATACAAGTACTACAATCATTTGGATGAAGTCATACTGCAGGCACATGTATTATCTGGTTAATTTATTTACATATTCTTTTAAAACTATTCTTTTAATACTTGACTGTTATTTCATAGTACCAATTTTACAGACCTTCATTCAGTATCTAAAATTATGTTAATTTATATTTTGAAAATTAAATGAACATTTTTTTTTACAATTTTAATTTATTTAATGATATAATATGAGAATATAAGTAACTGTTAATATTTTATTATTTAATATCTGAAATTTTGATATAAAAAATTAGATTCTGTTATGTACAAAAGATTGTTTAATGCCAAATTTATTGTGAAAGTGATTTAAATAATATGGTTTTTGTTTTGTAAAACTGATGTAAGTTTAAATCACTCTCCGTATTCCTAAATTATCCTATGCTGGTTTTGCTACAATGAAGAAGGGCATGCCTGAAGAATAAAAGCCATGCATGCTTCCAATATTGTAAAGGATTACGCGTCAATTGAATGGGAGCCAGTTGGACGGGTCCAATTTAGACGGGTCCCAGTTGGGCGGGTTCCATTGAGAAGCTATGTTATATTTACGTGACTTTATTTCACACAAAAATAGCCGCGGATTGGAACCTTTGATATTTCTGAAACATCATCCAAGGTTTAGAATCCTCCCATCAGTTTAACTAATATTAATAGTAATAGATACCCCAGTAATAGTAATAGAAGATAAAATGTGGTAAAAGTAATAGTAATAGTAATATCAGAAATTGAAAGTAATAGTAATAGTAATAGAACGACTGTAATAGACCCCATGTCTGGTGGGAATACCATTTGACAAACCAGCAAGTCATGACAGTCTGAGAGGGGGAATCTCCATTTGATCAAAGTTATTCAGGCGGCCTCCTCCATTCCCTCCACTGCACTCCTGTTAGCAGCCCCATAAGTTGTTGACAATTAAGCTGCCCTAGTCACCCTGTAGCTTGCCCATTGAGTAAATAATTGCTCAAAGAGGATGATGCAATAAAGATATGTTCCACTGAGAACTCAACCACAACAAGAAGAGTATCACAAAAGACAAAGGGGGTACCGGTTCTTCTGGTGTTTGACTGTTTGTAGAGCACAAGCTAGTAGCTGCTGATAACAGGGGAACATTAACCTGGAGGGATTCGCTAATTGGATACTAAGCTTATATATTGTCAAGTTTATTAGCCACTGATATTACCAGTGTCAAATTAAGCTTCCTTATTGATCATTACTAGACAGGATTCGTAATACTTTGAAATCTTCACCTATTAAACGTAGAGGCATAAATCTAGTTTTGCCTTTCTGCAGGAAAATTTGCCTTTCTACTATAGATGCATCCTATCATTTTGTATCAAAATTTTAATCTGTCACTTCAGGAAGTGACTTTTCTTAGGAAAGGTCAAGCTGTACACGTGTTAAGATGCAGCATCCCAATGGTGACATCCAGCAATATTTTGTCATGTATGCTGTGACTGAATTAAGGAAGGAACAAACCAATTACACATTTCCTTACATAATAAAAATAAGGCTGGAGCTTTGACTGATACTCAGCTCTATTATAGATCTACTTTGATGCAATTCGTCCATCAGTGATGCGAAGTCATAAGAATGTGACTAGGACTAGGTACAAGGGTAGCCAGGGGTTTCAAAGTTACCAATATAAAAGGGAAAATTTCGTTTTTGTGAATTTTTCATTAATTCTAATGTGGGGAAGATCTGGATGATCACCCGTCCAACAGATTAGTACAAATAACTAGGCTACTTAATTGTATCATACTGACAGACTAGGCATCAGTGGAGAAAATGTCAGGATATATGTGCTGTGTAATCATTTAGGATCCGGGGAGGGAGCACAGGAGCTATAAATGCGAGTTTCAGGCAGTAGGTGATCTAAAACATCAGTTTCCCCCCCCCTTATTTGTCCCTGTTTTGATGAAAGGTTGCCAGATGAAAGAGTATATTAAGATGACTGTTATCACCATATTAATATCATTTAGAAATAAATTAAATTTTTACATTAATTTTTCTTATATTTGTATCCGCCAAAACAGAGTTTTTCTGATACTATGTTTTCAGCTGCACGCCGCCGCCGCCGCCGCCACCGCCGCCGCCGCCGCCGCGTAGGTGTCCAGAGAACTCCTCCATAACCGCTGGGCGGAATTTTCCGAAACCCGGGATTATGTTCGGGTCACATGTGAACTGCTGCGCCCCGATTTTGTTTTGACCTCTGACCTTTCCTTTGCGCTCTGCGTCTGTTTGTGCGTCTGTTTCCACACATAAACCCACATATCTCGGGAACCGTTTGACCGATCAGGAAAATTTTTTTGCACAAATGTAGCCCTCGGAGAGCTTTATAACATACACCAAAAATGGTGGCGCCACCTGCAACCATGTTTGCACAGTGTCCATCTGTTCGTCTGCCTTGGGTTAAAATCACTCATATCTCTGCAGTGACTTGACTAATTCACCTTAAATTGGGCATGCGTAAACATCCTGGATAGCTTTTCTGATTTTATGACCGGTGGCGCCACCTTCATTCACGTTTACGCTGCAGACATCCAAGCTCATATCTCGGGAACTGTTTGACCGATCAGGAAAATTCTTTTGCACAAATGTAGCCCTTGGAGAGCTTTATAACATACACCAAAAATGGTGGCGCTACCTGCAACCATGTTTGCACAGTGTCCATCTGTTTGTCTGCCTTGGGTTAAAATCACTCATATCTCTGCAGTGACTTGACTAATTCACCTGAAATTTGGCATGCGTATACATCCTGGATAGCTTTTCTGATTTTATGACAGGTGGCGCCACCTACAATCAAGTTTACGCTGCAGACATCCAAGCTCATATCTCAGGAACCGTTTAACCGATTGGGCCAAAATTTTGCATGTGTATAAATCTCACATAGCTCTTTATCATATGCGAAACTGGTGGCGCCACCTGCAGCCATGTTTGCACAGCTCCCATCTGTTTGTCTGCCATGGGATAAAATCACTCCTATCTCGGCAGTGGTTTGACATATCTGCCTGAAATTTTGCAAGTTTATACATCCCCGACAGCTCTCTTGATTTTATGACAGGTGGCGCCACCTGCATTCTAGTTTATGCAGCAGATATCCAAGCTCATATCTTCGGAACCGTTTGACCGATTGGGCCAAAGTTTTGCATGTGTATAGAGCTTTCTGGATTTTTTCGTAGGTAGCGCAACCTACATACACAATTTGGCTGCAGACATCCATGCTAATATGCAACACTTCACCCGTTCCACTCTGATTTAGGCGGATACAAGTAGTCGCTTGTCGACTACCCGTATTCTAGTTTAATTAAGCAATTGCTCATTTTTCATAATAATAATAAAATTAAGAACCCTTCATATCATCTTAGTTGTCTGAAACTAAAAAGAAAGGTAAACAAGGGACCCATGGGTCACGGCGCTCAGCTGATCGTGATTGGACTATAAATGTTTCTCCACTGTGATACTATATCGAGTCGATAAAGCTTATGAATATCATGTACATGTTGGGCTATTATAAAGGAATGTAATGTAATATGTGAGTAAATGATCAATGAAATTACCTGACTGATGGATTAATAGAGTCAAATAAAGTGGTTTTATTTATTTATTTAGGAGGGGTTGAAAATTTTGATATATTTGAGCAAATATGAATGCAATGACAGCAGTAATAAGCAGTAGTAGAATGATGATAAGGCTATTTGTTGAAGGATCTAAAGTGTATGGTAGTCTGCAAGCGTTCAATTTGACAGATATGATGTTATGATTAACTATGCTGATGAAGTGATTTATGAATATGTGACTGTATGACACAATATCTCTTTAGTCTTGACAAGGTACATTATTGTGATGCCCACTATGTCTACATATTACACAATATTGACATAATTTCTGGCATGTACATAGCTGCCTATGGACGAATAGTTATACAAAATATTAAAGTATAAATATATCTGATTCTTCTTGTTCTTGCTTACTGAGGCTGACTTTGGGATGGGGTTTGGAGAAGGGAAAAGTGAGGGCAGCATGAAGGTGGATGTAGAAATATTCTATTGTAATGTTTTTCATTTATATAAGAATATGAAAAGCTAAGAGGAAAGGGGCCCTCCTACTTGGTTATAGTAAAGTTCTAAATATATGATTGCAAAATAATACTCTGACAAGACTGTCATGAAGAAAAACAGTCAAAGTTTTGAGAACTGTGTTTCATACGAAAATTTACAGATGGACAGGCAAGTGGACAGAATGGACTAATACCTTTATTTCACTTTCAAGAGAATAATGCATTTAAGTTTATATATAATCCTCTTTTTTAAAGCAGATCCACTTTTCCATTAAGAAGTTTTTATCTGAATCATTTTTTTATTTACAGGTTTATAAATTTTTAATTAAAATACCTGAAAATATAAGTTAAAATATAAGAATTGTTGCAAAAGTTGCAATCATTATATATACAGAGTAAAAAACATTGGGTCATATTATGCATACACATATATTTTATTATTTTTAAATCATAAATGTTTAAACTGATTTTATAAGAAAATAATGACACAACATGGCATCTACAAGAATATTCCTTGAATCACTATTAAAAAGTTTTGCACATTGGAGTTTTCAGGACATGCTTAATTTTATTCACCAAAATAAAATAAAAGTAAATTTGATAAAATAAAACATCTTTTCAAATAAAGTATACACACTGTTGGTTGAATGAGGGACAAACAATATCATTGTGCTAATTACTATCCCAGTTTTAATTAATTACTGGAATTAATAGTCAATTTCACACCTGGTGAAGTTTTTACTCTTCTGAAGTAAGGAATTACTTATCTCATGAACATCCACACTTTCACAGCAATACACCACTTTGTGGACACAATTAAATGTACACTTTAATCATTGTAACCCTGGTGGTTCAATACAAAATCTAAAATGTAGCATTTCCAAGAATAAAATAAAATACTGAAAAATTATAACATTCATCTAGTTTATGCAATAGCTGGGGGGGGGGGGATGAGTGCAGGGCAGAGGGGAAGCCTGCTAGTAGTGGCCAAGATGGGCCAAGGTAAGCTGCCTGGGGTGGGTTACATAATGCAAGTGAAGGCTGTACTACTAGGTGGGCTAGATGTAAACAACACTTGACATGGTGTATGAAAACATGAATAAAAGCTATTCATTCCAATCAATTTCTTTTGAAAGTTCAGATTTTAAAAGATTAAATCCTTATGCATATATGCTGGGAAAATTAAATCAACAGTGCCAAAGTTTAAGGTATTGATTTTTTATTTATGCTAATAACTTGAAAAATTTGCAAAATTCAGATCTAATTTTGGATAAACAATTGAATCTTGATTAAATAAAGTTATATTCCTGAAAAAAAGTCTGTAGGTTCAGCAATTCTCATGTTAGGTGAGTAAATATATTTCCTGATTTTTTAAAAAATTGCATTATGTTTTGGCCCATTACTTCAAAATTAAAAAAGACCTAATTTTTGGTATGTTCATAGAAAATGTATAAAAGAATGTGAATACTAAATACGATCAAAAACAGATCAGTGGTTTTGATATTAGGCAGCCTTGAAGTGTAACAATGGCTTTTTTTATGGAAAACAGAGTTTTTTTCCTTAATATCTTGAAGGAACAAAGTCCTAATGACCCAATTTTCGGTATGGTAGGAGATTTTGGGGACATCTAAAACTATGTCAACAGCCTGGGCAGCATAGAGATGTGCACTGAATGACCTTCAGTCATCAAAGTGGACTGCTTGACAATGTAAGGGAATACAACAAGAGCCTCCAAAAAAATTCAATAACTAGCCTAATTTTGCAGCTTTTACTTTCAAATTTCAGATTTTTACAGATTAAATCCTTATGTATACATGGTGTGAAAATTAAATCCACAGTACTCACAGGAAAAAAACGTGCCATGGCCAAAGTTGGGCAAAATTTAAGGTACCAATTTTATATTTTTGCCAATATTTAAAAAAATTTAACAAATTTTGATCTAATTTTTGGTATACAATTTAATTTTGATTAATTAAAGTTGTATTACTGGAAAAAATTCCCTTCCTTTAACACTTTTGGTCTTAAGTGACCATATATCTTCCTGATTTTTTTTACAAAGTCCATAATGTTTGGGCCCATAACTTTTTTAAATTATATAATACTGACTGAATATCTGGCATGTACATAGGAACTATATAGAGGAATATTTATGGTAAATATGAAGAAAACCAGATGAGTGGTTTTGATATTAGACAGTCCTGAAGTGTGAAAACAGATTTCTAATAAAAAATTGAAGTTTTTCCTTAATATCTCAAAGGAACGAAGTCCTATTGACCCAATTTTTGGCATGGTAGGAGATTATGGGGACATCTAACTGTATGCCAAAAATTCAGATTCGTTGGTCAAACGGTGTCGAAATGTGCTAGTCTTACGGACGGACATCCAGACGGACAGACAGACGGACGACCGGACAGACAGACGGACGATGGACAATGGACCATGACTATAGCTCAGATGACTTATAGTCAGCTGAGCTAAAAATACCTTAGGTATATCATTGGCAATAATGAACTTAAGCCCAGCTCTGCAAAATTGCACAGTATTTATGATCATTTATAAATTAATGACAATTGACATTGCATGAGTTTCAATGAGTCAGTATCACTATTATTATAAGCAGTTATACTAGAAGTATACTTATTTTACTAATTTTTTGGATCTTGTGTCAGTTGTGATTCTGTGAAATCCAGCAATAATAAAGTAAAATATTAAAAAAAAAAACAATATAAGACAAAATAAAATTTGTTTTGTATCATATAAAGGGAACTTCTATCCCTCGTTGTCTCTAATGGACTTGTTCAAAAAAGAGTCAAGATGGTGGGCGGAAAGAGAGGCTTCTTAATATCGCTCGTAATTTATAGTGTTTTCAACAATCTAAATGTGATAAATCATGTCTCATATGATGGATATAACCTGACGACGATGTACCATGAACACTGTATTGACTATTCATACCAAACGGATACTTTTCCGATCTCTATGGCTGATGAGGTACTGTATCACCTATTATCTCCCATTGTTGCTATGACGCGCAAGCAGGCTCGAATGGTCAACAAACACAGAGGTACCAATAGAATTATTAAATATCATGAACTTCTACTTTCTTTAGCATTACTGATGTGTGGAGATGTACACCCCTGCCCTGGCCCTGCCAAACGTGTTCCCAAACATCCTTGTACAGTCTGTGACAAGGCAGTGCGGTCAAACAGTAAGGCCCTGGATTGTGACATTTGTTCACAATGGACCCACATCAAGTGTATGAATTTCCCGGTGGCACGTTATGACCAACTTGCAGCCCAGAACAACTCCACATCCCATGTGTGTGACTCCTGTTCTATCAGGACACTACCCGGTGCCTGTCCAAGTGATGAAGTTCCAACCGTCTCCACCCCTCTCGGATCCACTGCCCCTGGATCTGATGCCAGTGAAGACTCCCCTACAGTCCAACGACTCCTAGATGTGGATCTGGATGATGCTGAGGATCCACATTATGCAGTTTTCCGAAGGAAGGGCCTCCACATGCTGCATCTGAACGTCCGAAGCTTGCCGAGAAAGCTAGATGAACTACGCTGGTTGGCGCTGAAGACAAACGCCGCAGTGATCGGTATCTCAGAAACTTGGTTAGATGTGAGCATCCCGAATGTCGAGATTGACATTCCTAACTACGCGATAGTTATGAACGATCGCAACGGGAATGGTAGTGGAGTATGTATGTACATTCGCAGTGACCTAGCCTATAATGTACGGTCTGATCTCCAACATGAAAACCTAGAGACAGTCTTGGTAGAGGTTTTGATACCAAAAACCAAACCCTTCCTGGTCTCAGCATGCTATCGTCCGCCGAAACAAATGGACTTCTACACCGTGCTCGAGCAGTGTTGTATGAGCAGTGAGCACTTTGTTGGTATGGAGGTGATCATTATGGGTGATTTTAACACCAACGTCGCCGTGCCCTCGTCCAAAAACAACCTCAAAAGACACTTGATGAACTTTATCAATACTTTTCACTTATCACAACTAATTGGTAAAAGTACTTGTGTAACAAATCATTCTGAGTCGATAATTGACCTTATATTTACTTCTGATGATAAAACAGTATCTCAAAGTGGTGTTATTGATTCTGGTATCAGTGATCACTGTATCATTTATTGTACTAGGAAAGTTAATAAACAATTCATTGGTAAGCATAATAATGTGACAATCCGATCCATGAAATGCTATGATAAATCTGAATTTGTATGCCGATTAAATTCTGTACAATGGTCTTCTGTTTTAAACTGTACTGAAGTAAACACAGCTTGGAACAATTTTAAAACTATGTTTGTAAGTGTTATTAATTCTATCGCCCCAATAAAAACTGTGTGTATTAAGCAAAGGTCCGAACCCTGGATAAATGATACAATTTTGAGTAATATTGCTAACAGGAATAAACTCCTAACTGATTATCGTAAATCTAAAGACCCAGAGTTGTTTGTACAGTTTAAGAAAGCTCAAAATTACACTAAACGTTTAATCGATTGTGCTAAATCTGAGTTTTACAAGAATATGATGAAGGAAGTACACAATCAACCTAAAAAACTATGGAGCATTTTCAAACAACTTGGTGCTTCTAAAGTAAATAAGTGTAATTCTAATATTGGTCTCACTTCAAATGGCCAAACTACTTTTGATAGTTCAACTGGTATGTTCAATAAGTTTTTTACAACTGTGGCATCTGATCTTGTACAGAAACTTCCAAGTGTTACTGGTAGATTTTCCATGAATATAGTGGAAAAATTTTATAATGACAGGGGAGTATCTCATAACACTTTTAATTTAAAACCGGTAAATCAGGAACAGGTCTGTAAGTTGCTGGAGGGTATTAATAGCTCGAAGGCAACAGGTTTAGATAATATTCCGGCACGTTTTATCGTTGATGCAGCTTGTATAATCTCAAACCCGGTAACTCATATGATTAACCTATCTTTTTCACAGGGTGTAGTACCTGATGACCTAAAATTGGCTCGTGTATCTCCTTTGTATAAGAAAGGTAGCAGATTGGAGGTTGGAAATTATCGACCTGTGTCTATTCTTAATGTTATCTCTAAGGTATATGAACGTATTGTACACAATCAGTTGTATGAATATTTAAATTCGTCAAATTTGTTGTACACCTTTCAATCAGGTTTTCGTAAATCTTATTCGACAGACACTTGTTTATTATACTTAACTGATTACATAAGGTTAGAAATTGATAAAGGTAACTATGTTGGTATGGTGTTACTTGACCTACAAAAAGCGTTTGACACGGTAAATCATGAAATCTTGTTGAATAAACTATTTGCTATGGGTGTATCTCATGTTGCTGTTAGATGGTTCAAATCATATTTATCAGATCGTAAACAACTTGACGAGCTATCGGGTGTAAAGTCTTGAATGTATTACGTGTGGTGTACCACAGGGGTCCATTCTCGGGCCCCTATTATTCCTCGTTTATGTGAATGATATGGAGCTCGCTGTTAAGTGTAATTTATTATTATATGCAGATGATTCGGTGCTATTAGTGTCAGGTAAAAACTTGTCAGAACTTGAACAACAACTGAGTAACGAGCTGTCATCAGTTAGTGATTGGCTTGTAGATAACCGTCTCTCGTTACATTTAGGTAAAACAGAGTCATTGTTGTTTGGTTCAAAACAAAGTCAAAGCTAATCCTTCACTTAATGTTGTCTGTAACGGTACAAAGATTAAGCAATGTACATCTGTAAAGTATCTTGGTGCAGAACTAGATCAGTCTCTGGACGGGGAAAGTATGGCAAGAAAGGTTCTTGCCAAAGTGTATGCTAGGTTAAAATTCTTATATCGAAATTCTAAATTCTTAGATCTAGACACCAGAAAATTGTTATCATCCTCTCTAGTTCAGTGTCATTACGACTACTCAAGTTCATTTTGGTTCTCATCTTTAACTCAATCTACCAAATGTAAGTTGCAAATATCCCAAAATAAATTAATTCGGTTTGTTCTCAACTTGCATCCTAGAACTCATTTGTATTATGAACACTTTAATCAGTTGGGCTGGCTACCTGTTGCACAGAGAGTCGACCAGTTCAAACTTAACCATGTGTACAGAAAGCTGAATGGCCAGGCTCCTGCATATCTATGTAATAGTTTTACATGTACCTCTAATGTTCATACTCATGTTACTAGTTCTAGTCATCATAGCCTTATCATCCCTCATCATAGTATCCATGGTAAACATAGCTATAGTGTAACAGGTGCTAAATTATGGAATAATCTTCCGGTAGATGTAGCAAACAACAGTCTATCAATTTCAGTTTTTAAGAAAAAAGTATTATTTAACCAGATTCATGATCTCGAAATAAACGACTTTATATTTTATTAGTATCTCATATTCGTGCTATGGTATAAGTTTTTTAGATTTGTTATATGTCGCAATATTTATTATTTTATAGTTTACACATAATTCTTTTACTCTCTTTCCGTCCGTATCTTGTATCATTTCAAAGAGGACCACGATGGAAACAAGTTTTTAAACTTTTTCGTGTCATCCTCGATTTTATTCAGTATTGTATCACAGGTTTTATCAAATTGTGTATTTTTTATTTCCATATTACCATATGTATATTTTTTATTTTTTTTTTTTTTTACCAGCTGATATTGTACTGAATTGGATCTAAATAAACTATACTATACTATACTCATGTCACTAATGGTACTTAAGGAGGCACGGACGGTGCCGGTCGGTAAATACTAAAATAGTCACACCATGTCGCTGTTGCCGTGTTGGGCTCCCAACAGAATCATGTGACGACCGGATAATCAGCTGATGATAATAATACGTTTATTTTGTTACTGAATGTTGTCATGCAATCTGTAGACATGTACAGACCTTTGTAGCTCTTGGTTATGACTGACGCCTTGTTGTGTTCGCTTCCTCTTCCCCCTGCGCCGGCCGTGTTTGTTTTTCATCTTTCTTTGCTGATCACTTCAATCTGAACTGACGATCCCCACAGCGGGAAATAAACTGCTCGCTCAAGCGTGACGGCCAGTACCGGTGTCTCCAAAATTGTGTCAGGCCGTAGTTTTAAGCCTGGAATATTGACACGTAGACAGATAGCCCGACACGTACGGGCTCTATTTATCTGTGATATGCTTGATCATTGTTTACTCTATGTCAGCGCTGCAGACTGCAGCAAGTAGACTGATTGATTGGTATATTTTATGCACACCAACAACACAATACAGATCACAATAAAAAGGATACGTGTAATTACATATATCTATCAAAATTATATTTAAAAAATCTGCCATTGTTAAAAGTTATGAAAAAGGAGCACTAAAAAGTAACCTTACCGGTACAATATGCGAGGTATAATTTATTAATTCCCGTAGTGGACATTTGAAAAATGCATCAACAAGATTACAGACCATGCATACAATATAGATAATATTAACAAATAAAATGACTTAGATTATTTTCACAGTGCTAACTATGAGTATCGTAAATAGAAAACCTTATACATGTACACTGTCGAACCTGTTACATATATTAAAAATTTATGACTAAGAATTATTTAATAGGAATTACAGTGATTATAGTATTAGTTACACATATATTTTAAAATTCGTGACTGAGTGGGTGTTCATGTATTAAAACAAAAGGACTGTAAATTGACTGAGGAAACTAAGAGTTACATTGACATTCCTGAGAGTTACATAATTAAAGTGACTAAGAGTTTAAAAAATAAAAATGACCATGGCTAAGAATTATACTCGGTAATAAAAAGTATATTATCCAGCTCCTTCATTTCACAAACAGATAATCTTAATTTATAATTCTTCATATACAGTCTCTTATTGTGTTAGGTTTTAATAGTAGATGGTAATTTACTCATTCCATAATTTATAATGCCACTGAATTAAAAACATATTGTCCTTGAGTTTTGACTTGGGTTGTACAACATAAGCTTGACAACTCCTGCGTGTGCTATAGAAATGCTGCATGGGTTAGAGACATCTTTATCTGAATAAAAGTGTAACGAAAATTTCAGAAAGTTAAATAATTTCAGCTGATGCAATTAATTCAAGAAACTCAGATCCATTCCACAACTACTGAAGGCCCCGGTGTTTTCTTTTTTTAGAGCGGAAAGCTATTTTGAAAAATGCTTGTCGCAAGAAGGGCTGTCTGGTTATTGTCTATGCGATTTTTTATATTTTGCTATATATATATGTGTTAGTGTATGTATACATTAGATGTGTATTTGATGTGATTACATGAATTTATGGGAAATAGGGGTTTTCTGTATTAAAACATATATATATATATATATATATATATATATATATATATATATATATATATATATATATATATATATATATATATATATATACTTTGTTGCAATACAATATAAAAGTGTAATATGCTGATTACCTCATTTCACAACAGAGATGGAAAAAAATAGCAACCCAATAACTATAATAAAATCCAAATCAATTATAGTCATATTCCTCATGTAATTGTTACATATTATTATTTTCATTTTCAAAGCTTTATCTTCCTTTTCCCAGTCTGGATTTATCGGATCTCTCGTCACAAACAATTCTTCAAATTCTTGTTACTTTGGTGAGCATGCATTTCAGGGAGGAAACGCACATTGCGGCTGAAGGCGGCTGAAGGTGGAGTCGAACTTACGACCGCTCGCATACAAGCAGTGGCGTCAATTTATCTTCCGGGGGGGGGGGGGGGGGGGGTGACTCGCAGACACACACACACACACACGACACATTTCAAATATATGTACTTGACCACAATTTAAATATATTACAATTATTAATTATATAAGGTTTCAGAAATAACTTGAAGGTATTATGTTCTCATTATGTTAATTCTATCTCAGGTTTAGATATTATATTTCATAGTAAACTAATAACTGAAACCAGTCTATAATTCTATTTATTAATATATTTAATTTTGCAATATACAAATATTATTCTCTGTATAGTGTGGATGGGATGATTACATTGACCATTCCCACTTGCCAAAAAAGTGGGATGTAGGGATATAAACCCCCCACCCCCATATTGACGCCCCTGCATATACAAGTTACACGATTTACCGTCCAACCAGTATAAAGCTTGCTCGCAAATGAACAGAAACACTTTTGTGTTTGGTGTTGCACTGACCAGTTAGTTTGGTTAATGCTTGACCAATCATTTGTATATCACAAAGTTGTAATCCCATCACTGCTCAAGATGTATAAAATGATACAAATATATCACGCACACCTGCAAGAGGCACCAGCTACACAACAAATAAGTTTAATAACTTTAAGGAATGCAAAACAACTATGAATAAATCGCATACACCTTTTCCTGTATTGAGTTTTTAATAAAGTAAGTAAGTAATTAAAATGATTCTAAAAACACAATCGATGCCTATGCTCGTCAGTGTCTTTATGATCGGGTTCAGCTCTCTGGATTGGCTGCATGGTCTCTGCTGCTGGGGCCGGTGTCGCTGTGTGGCCCGCTCGCGGCTGTGTGGGTGTGGGTGCTGTAGCTTTCCTCGGTCACCGGTGTGCCAGTGGGTACCCTTATAGGGTAATTGATCACTGAGTAAGCGCCTCATTTGTCCTGTATGGATAAACCGGCCCTGGTTCTTTCTCATAAACATCTGCCCCCCCCCCCCCCGATGCTGCCCCTCACCCCTTCTGCCAACCCCTTCCCCCTTCACCTGCCCGTTTTATTCTTTCCTGAAATTAGAAATAAAAAAAAAAAACAACTTTAAATCTGAAAGTCAATAATCCTTGAAGCTTTCGAATAAAACGTCCATTGACGTAATGTTTAAAAAGGAATTATTATTGTATACCAGTCATAAGAAAATCACTAGGTAAAAATTAGCCCCCTTATCACAAAAGAACTATTGATGAACAGGTTTGAGAGATCTATATTTTTTGCAATCTTCGTTTTAGGGCATTTAAGCCCTTACCGAGCATTGGACGTACCTACTCAAGTAACATTGTATTCAAATTCTTCAAAAATTTCTTTTTTTTAATTCCATGCACTATTTTTACATATACCACATTGTAAAATATTTTTTTAGCTTTCAGATTATGTATACACGTCAGGCGTTCCCAGCAAAAGTTTAGGTATATAAAATTAAAGAACAACTGAAACGATGTGTAAACAGACTGCTGAGACAGTTCTCTGAGGGTTCAATGCTTAATTTTTCCTACTGTTTTATACTCTGAAATTGATATAAATGGTGATGGATTGTCCGTATATAGCATTCTGAACATCGTTTAGACTGTATAATGCAAATAATCGTCAGTAAAATTAACCAGTCGATGCGTGGGCTTTATTGGTAACAATTAATAATTAATTTTAAAAAATGTGCTTGGGGGTTTTAGCTATATATAATGAACATCTTTGTTGCAAACGAAAGCTACCCTCGCCTTGGTTATTAATCTTATCCCCCGTCGTTAGCAGAATCCATGTCATTTGTAACCCACACGTGTAGTCATTAAGCAAGTTTCAGTATCCTTGGGGAAACGCACAGGCCATTAATTACCGACAGATTCGATCATTGTACAGTCTGTGGCAGCGTTATCTCTCCTACAGATCACCAATTCAGCTTCAGTATATATCTCGTAAGCCTGACACTTGCGTGTATTCTTAACTCTATCAAAGGAACAGTCATTGCCGGTCCTTCTTGAAATCACATCGTGCATTCTTTGATGATAGAGGTACAGATAAATAAAATCAACGGAACCTGGCAGCCTTAAAACAAATGAATAATACCTTTGTAGAGAAAATCGTGACTTTGGGAAAATTCAATTGGACCGGTACCACTGCTGAATCTGGCAGAATTTTCAAATAAAACTGTCATGATAATATATATATATAATATATATATATATATATATATATATATATATATATATATATATATATATATATATATAAAACACTGAAGAAAAACAACACTGTAAATTCACTATACAGTCTGTTTCACGGGATGCGACCCGTATATATAGGCCTATATATATATATATATATAAATATATATATATATATATATTATTGCAAATATACCCATAAATATAACAACACTATATTTAAATAGGCCTACGTAATATTTTTAAAAGAAATGTATCACATTTTTCTTGACGTGAATTCACAGGATTATTCTGATTGAATATAACATCTTATCTAGTTAATCATTATCAATCTTCAGGTTTCCCATAATTAAAAGAATACCTATGTTAACCCAAATTGATAATTTAAGAATTACAGAATTTGCTTGAGTCACAATGGTATATCCTTTTAATTCAAATATATTATACATAGAGAACCAGATTATCTTATATGATATTTGTCCATTTTACAAAAAATACGGAATTTATATGAAATGAATCTTCTGCTGGTGTTGCATGTCTTTAATGTCTGTTTCTGAATACCTGTAAATATATTTGAATTTAGAACCGCATTTGTCAAGAAAAATAACCGAGTAGAGGTTTACCCAAAAGAACATTTTCTTTGACATCTCAGTAAAAACGGGTATTTTGTATTTTCGACGTTGAGATATTTCGTGATTTTAAGTTCAAGGTCGTTAACTGACATGGCAGGGATGGACTGTTTACCTGTGAGCGAGTGATAACAGGTAACAGCCGATGACACAGTGACCCCCGGCGTGTATGAGCGGAGGCTACATCAACAGAACCACGTGGGCACGACATAACGACGAAAGTTCATTATGTAGAACACACGGGCAAAGTATGACTGGATGAATTACTGGGGTTAGAAGGACACACCGATGTGGTCAGGCTTACGGATGAGTGCCGAGGGCGCGGTGAGAAGGGTCCTGCACGTTCGCTCAGCCCTCGGTCAGCGGGCGGGCGGGGTGCGCCTCCTCGCTACCTCATGTAAGTTAGTTACAGTCTGCCTGATCAGAACAGTTGTCAGTAGTGCCATGGCCGATCTCCCTATCAGGACAGTGTTATCAAGTTCAGTTTGTCTCCTATTAGTACTATTATTACTATATTGCCTCAGTTATACACAGTTTTAAGTATTCATATTCGAATACTTAAAAAAGTCAAATATATTCGCATTTGAATAAAAACAAAACGGCAGAACTATAGAAACCGGGCTTCAGCCTACCGCCGGTAAAACGGGTGTCGCATAATAAATTGTTTCCTGGAAAAGGCCGATACATATCATTTTCCTCAGAATTCCCGTATTTAATTTTGCTCATAGCTGGAGTTTATTATATTAGAGGAGGAGGGGTCCGGGGAACCTGGGTTCCCCGTCTGAACGGGGGTGTGGGGGCGGAGCCCCCACGTAAAGCTTAATTTTACCTGTTAAAATAGTAAATGGTTTCCCATTTTCGCGATAGATGCCTCTTCAATCGCACATATAAATGAACAAAACTTGCTCCTGCTGGTATCTCGTCTTCACGGCTCACTTAGTAGCGTGTAGGGCTCCTAGTCCAGAGATCGTAGGTTCGATTCCCGATTCAGGCGACTTGTGATGCTTAGTAGTTGTTTATGTTAGAAGTGTAGAGTGTAGGGACATCTACAGGGAAAAGTAGGAGTTAAAATAGGGAATGAGAGGTGACAATTTTATTTATATGTTCCTCAATACAAGCGAAGCCCGCGTTCTATAGTGGCTCCAACAAAACATATTTAAATTCAGTGTATACATAATGATTGCATAATTATTTACATATTTATTTCCTAATTTTCATTTGATTTTTCTACTGTATCTACATCTTTTACACTGTGCATGTTTAATTCCAGTGACTATATTCTATTGACACACTAAGAAACAGTTATTAAAAGGTAATAATTATGCAAATATGTAATCATGAGGTCTGTGATATATGATAAAGTCTTGGAAACTGTTGGTCCAGCTGGCCTAAAAGCCATATCAGCCAATTACAAGTTCACACTGCAAAGTTCACTTACTAGAGCTCCAAAGGCATAGATTCATTGGGTATCACCTGAACCAATGTGTTGTCACAGGTGGTAATAGAAACAGGGCCAAATGTGGATTTTAACCCTTAACCTATGACACACAAGTCAGGCATTCTACTGCTTCACTAAAAAAGCAAGCTTCACTAACAAGGCCAGTAGGAACGCTTTTGTGTGTCAGGTTATATTCACCCCCTCTCTGAGAACTTTCCGTCCCAAGGAGGGGGGAATCTGTCCTGGGGGTCACACAAGTGAACTAGGTGGAGTATTATGCCACGACACCAAAACCCCAGATCCTATGTATACAGCTGCCACCTTTTAAACAGGTGAAAATAGAAAAAAGGCAGAATGTGGATACGAACCAGTCACCTGTGACACACAAGTCAGACGTTCTACCACTTCGCTTATAAAGCAAGCTTCACTGGCAAGGCCAGTGGGACCACTTTTGTGTGTCCAGTTTCAATGGTACATTTAAAACTAAATGAAACAAATAATTCTTTTCTTCATAACACAATAATACAATATAAAACATACTTTCAACAATGTCATAGATAAATCTATGTTGGCTTTACCTACATACATATATGTATTATATATTCTACTGCCCATCTTAATATTATTTGAATACATTCGAAGTGCATCTTAAAACCAGCTGCTGTGGCATCTACTTGTCTATGCAGACCTGATAATAATTCCTTATATTATCATCCGTGGTAGTGGTATCAAATCTTGAGGTGCTTAGTCCCGATTATGCGACATTAACCTACGGAGTTCTTAAAGGTTCATGTATTTGAATTCGTCAGATGCCATTTAAATGAACACACTTAACATTTTTTACAGACCGCATCAGTATGACCCTGTGCACGTGCAGATGTGTTGTCTTCTTTTTTCATGGAAGCATATTTTTTTCTGTTTTACTATTTCTATTTTTTGGTGACAATTACAATAATAGTTATTTAAACTATTCCTGCCTATATTCAGGTACACTAAAAAGATATTCAGACAAAGGTTTCTAATGCTCCTCGAAGTGTACCAAGCATCTGGAATAGTTAACATGCCATAGGTTGTTCCTGTATCAGGATCAACAAGGCTGTTTTAATCTTTTTTTACGAACCACACAAATTTATTTCAAAATGGTTGTTTTACATTAATACTGTTGACGATTAATACTAAGCAATAAATCAGCAGAGAATCAGCAACATGTGAAATATTAACACGTACATCAATTTCATGTTTAAAAGGGGCCAAATCACCTATATGACCTTTATAAACTAAAGGTAATCCCTTGGAGATTTCATTCTAAATAGGCCAGAAAACGTTGATATCACGCACACAGGCTGCTTGTTTTGTTTACATCAACGTTTTTATAATATGAGGGGGCCCGCCAAAATAAAACAAATTCAACAATAGCATTGGACAGCATGTCGAAAATGCGAGAGTTTTGCAAATGGTGTTTTTCAACAAATAACCTTTTGTGCCTCCTCAAATACGCCACACACCATGTTATGTTTGCAATAGTCTCTTAATTTCTTAAAGTTTATACCTTGTATCTTTACACCAAAACCTGTATTATAAATGTATATCTCTTTTATAAACACAGAGTCAGAGACACTGTTTAACACATCCAAAGGCTTGTAGGAGAGGGCAGCATGATAGACTGTTCAGTACATAATCTGATTAGTCTGAAACTGACGCTACTCCCACTGCTTTTTAGCTCAGCTGACTATAAGTCACCTGAGCTGTAGTCGTTGTCCATTGTCCGTCGTCCATCTCTCTGCCTGTTTTTAAATATTTAAAAATAATTTCATTTAAACTAAATT
The DNA here is from genome assembly GCA_026874595.1 of Sipunculus nudus. Lineage (NCBI taxonomy): Eukaryota > Metazoa > Annelida > Sipuncula > Golfingiida > Sipunculidae > Sipunculus > Sipunculus nudus. Next base: position 12,468,803 of record CM049314.1, on the reverse strand, counting down.
TTATCCTTTACATATATGCAGAGGTGCTGTAACTCCCACCAGTCCCTGTAAGCACCATTGAATTTAATTCCGTATTCTGTATTTATATCCATAGGTGTTGTAATCCCCCCCCCCCCACTTTGTTAACATAAGTAGCATCAGTATTGACTGGGGGTCATTGAGCCCTAGTTCCTTAGCACTGAGGATAGTATTTTTATTGCAACTTCAAAAAATCTATGGTGATGCAGTTGAACTGTCACAATCAGCTTAGTGCTGTGACCCATGGGTCCCTTGTTTCTATTCCTGCTTGTGTAGGAAGATTATGCACCCAACTGCCGAAACATTTCAGACTACCAGTAAGTTTTGAAGTCTTTTGAAGATAAATACCAGGGGTATTTCAAGGTGATGGGGTAGTTAAGTTCTTCTACATTTATATATACAATTATTTGAAATCATGATTTCAGGTTTTTTCCAAAAACCTTTTCAATATATATCATATCCTTTTAAAACAAAATTTAGTTTACTTTTATTTCACTTAGAACTGTCCTCAAAAGCAATATATTCATTATTTTTTTTCATAATGAAAAAAACATGGATATGGATGAGGCTTGGAGCAGATTTGTTCAGTGGCTATACTGATAGGCTTGTTTCCTGTGAAACTGCAAAATCTGTCATGAGTTCTTTGTAGCCCTTGGCCTTAGAATTGCACATTCCTACTACAGACATTCCTTCTTGAGACAGTGAAAATCTGACCACTCATAAAACTAGCTAGAAGTTGGCTTTATTCACAGGTTTCCTTATTTAAAAAAATCAGTTTTAACTAATGTGAATACTTTTGGTTCAGCAGTGTACTTAATAGACAAGGTGGTCTTATTAAACTGGTGGTCTTTCAGACAGGTTCCACTGTATATGCATGTACGGCCACATAGATGCAGACACTATGCCCCTAGACTTATACAGCTGTCCACTCAAACAGGAGAATAGTTCAATCAGAATGGTTCAGTGTGCTAATGGAGACATATTTCCTGTTTTTCCATAGCTCTGTATGTGATTCATTAATGGTGATCTGAATAAATATGATTTTATTATGTGCTATGTTTTGTTATTATTTAAATTAAATAACATTGCATATATTTAATATTGCTGTTTTTCCATCTTGTAGAATGATCATTCCATAACATGTATCAGTTAAAATATAATTATAAACTAATAAATATTTTTTCAGCGGATGGTAAATATGTCAGTATTGGTGATGTCAGTCGGGAGGTGAAGCCTGCCCAGAAACCGGAGCTTGTACCACACAAATTTTGTAAGTTTCTCAGTCTTGTCCAGCTGATAAAGTTTTTTTGGGAGAATTTTCTCTTTATTATATTCAACTAGTCATAGTTAATTAAGTAATTAATTGTGAGTTGATATGCCTCACAGTCATACAGCTCAGTCTTAGTCATAAAAAAGTATTTTAACTGAATTTTGATTATTTCAAATGCATTCTCTGATGTTGTTAGGTTCATGCTGAATGATGGCATATCATGATTCTTGTGTGCATGTTAAAACAAAATAATCTCAAACCCCCCCCCCAAAAAAAAAAAAAACAACAAAAAAACTCACACATACACATGCACAAGCATACATACAAAGACACAAGAATAGAGGTGAAGTTTTATGCACAGACATCAGACAGACACACTGTGAGCATGTTCAAACGTGTATTTTCAAGGGGCCCTACTATAAAACACATACAGCAGATATTGAAAATGTCCAAAGACAGGCAACTAGACTGATAACAGGAAATAAACGTCATACACTAGAAAGGACTAAAAAATGGAATCTACCAACCTTGGCGTAAAGGACTTCCGGTTAAGATGGCGCAGGAGTGAGACGTGTGTTGACCAGCCAGCCTGTTATTTCCGATATTTAACCTCTAGTTACCTGTGTAGTACCTGGGAGTTATGCAGAGGAATCTCAAATCCACCAAAAAACAACTTGTGAAAGGAAAAGACTCACAGGAGGCCCCAATAAAACAGTATTTGATTAAAACAAGGTCTAAATCAGCGAGGGATTCAACAATGACCAGTGTGTCCAGTGTCTCGGACGTGTCAGGGCCCGCAAGCATGGATCCGGGACAATCCAATATCAGTGAGTTGATGAATCATTTTCAGACCACCATTAACAAGGCAATAGACGACTTTAAAAGTCAAATGTTAACTGAAATTTCCCTGGTAAAAAATGAAATCGCAACAGAAAGGGAATTAGCTAATTCCAGAGAAGAAAAAGTTAATGGCCTGCAAGAAAGTTTAGAGTTCACTCAAGCAGAAATGGTCAATCAGACAAAGCAGATTGACCAGCTGGTGACACAAAACAAAGATTTAGAGCGGGAGACACAAAACCTGCGTAATCTTATTCGTCAAAAAGAAAGTAAAATAAAAGAGCTGGAGGAAACACTGCAGAATAAGATTTTGAACATAGAACGTCACAGCCGAGAATACAATATACGTGTTCTCGGCATACCAGAGAAACATGGTGAAAACACATTAGATGTGGCGGCAAAGTTCATTCTTGAACACAAACTTGTTCCAGATAAAGACCTACACGAAATCAAAGACATGGTTGAACACGCACACAGAGTGGGACCAAGGCCACAAACGGGCAACAGAGCTCGACACATAATAGCCAGGATCATGAGACGGCCATTGAGAAATACAATTATACACAACGCAAAGGCGAGCGTGAATAGAAACAAGCAGTTGGCTTGTTTCGTCTGTGAGGACCTTACGAAAGAAGACTACACATTGAAAAAGAAAGCTCAAAAACAGCTGGAACAGGCTTACGTAGAAAAACAAAAGGGACGCTTTTACCGAGGAAAACTTATTATCAATGGAAAGGTGGTGCCCATTTGTGATGAAGATTAAGCGAGAGATAAAGATAATTTCGGGACAATCACTTTGGATACATTTAGTGATAAGAAGATTTACACTGAGTAATTATTAATATTCACCCGGCCTGACTTTTGTATGCGATATATGACATTTTGTAATGCTTAATTACGTGTGTACATATATATACATTAGGATTGATATTCTTCTGGATGATCTTCACTTCATGTATTTACCAAGGTAAAGTAATATCGCTAATTGTGTTAAGGAAATCAGAGAAATTAACGTAACTGTTCTAACTTTATGGCACAGTTTAGGACATCATCTCCAGGTATACTTAGAGTATATCCAGAATCATGTCATACAACTATAAGAAAAAGGCTGGTAATACAGGCGCCATAATCAGCAAGATTAACTTGAAGCAATGTGCTTTTTTTCTTTAGGTATATTTTTTATAGATCCTATAGCTTTATCCGTCCAATTTAAAAAATGCAGCTGTGTAATCCATGCAACTACAAGTACGCAGGCGCATTTAAAAATAGAATGTGTTAATAAGAATGTCTAGCATAAAAATAGCAAGCCAAAATGTGCGGGGACTTGGCGACATGCGTAAAAGAAGAGAAGTCTTTCATTATTTTAATGTCAAGAATTATGATATTGTTTTTCTCCAAGAGACCCATAGCGATAGAAGTATTGAGAGAATATGGCATGCCGAGTGGGGAAATAATATATATTTTTCACATGGTACAACTGCCGCTAAAGGGACATGCATTCTAATTAAGAACAAATGCACACACATAGTACACAATTATCAGACAGATACGACAGGAAGATACATAATTTTAGACATTTCTATTCAACATGAACGTTATACTTTGGCGAATATATATGCGCCTAATATAGATGACCATGGATTTTATAATACTTTTTTTCAGTCCATTAATAATTACACAAATGAAAAAATAATTATAGGAGGGGACTTTAACTTGCCATTGAATTTAAATCTTGATAAACAAGGAAATCTTAAAGATGATACTCATAAACAAGCAAGAAATGCTGTAAAATGTTGGATGGAAGAAATGGACTTGCATGATGTATGGAGAGAAAATAACCCAACGGAACGTAAATTTACTTGGTGTAGACATAGACCATTTCCTGTATTCTGCAGATTAGACTATTTTTTGACGGCTTTTAAATTATTTGGTAATATCGTTCAAACGGATATTCTTCCTGGATATAGGTCCGATCATTCGTTGATAACAATAGAAATGAAAATTAATAAAGAAAAGAGAGGCCCAGGATTTTGGAAATTAAATTGCGCCTTACTTAAGGATAGCGAATATATTAAAAAAATTAAAGAAACAATCCAATCAGCAGTTAAAGAAAATAAAACTGCAAATCCTCTACTTCTTTGGGACACCGTAAAATGTAGAATTAGGGGAGCATCAATATCTTTTGGTGCGCATAAAAAAAAACAAAATCTCAATCACTTAGCTGCACTTGAAGACAGTCTTAAAATATTACAAGTTGAATATGAGGAAAATCAAAATGATACTATTCTAGAAAAAATAGAAAATGTAAAAAGAGATATTGAAAACATCATTAATATTAGGACACAAGGCGCCATAATTAGAAGCAAAATAAAATACTTTGAGGAAGGAGAAAAAAATACTGCGTACTTTTTAAATATGGAGCGTAGAAACGCAAGCAGACATACAATAACTAAATTAAAAATCGAGGATAGATTGGTGACAAATCAAAACGATATTTTAGAAGAGCAGGAAAAATTTTATAAAAATTTATATACAAGTAATCCATCTAACTTACGTCCAGAAATACAGAATGAATTTTTCATGGAGAAAACGATTAAGTTGACTAAAGAAGACTCTGATAAGTGCGAACAAGAGATAACTACTAATGAAATTTTTAATATACTTAAAACCTCTCCATTAAAAAAGTCACCGGGAACAGATGGATTTCCCGCAGAGTTTTATCGAATATTCTGGCCAGATATCAAAGAGTTATTAATGGAATCCTATAATTATGCTCTAGAACTCAAACAATTATCCATTACTCAAAGACAAGGGGTTATTAGTCTTATCCCCAAAAAAGACAAAGATCCAACACAGCTAAAAAACTGGCGGCCTATAACCCTCTTAAATTTTGATTATAAATTACTGGCAAAATGTTTAGCAGAAAGGTTAAAATCTGTGTTACCTTCTTTGATTAATAATGACCAGACTGGTTTCTTAAGAGATCGCTATATTGGGGAAAACATAAATAGAACAATGAGCATAATGCATTATGCGAAACTTAATAAAATTAAATCTTATTTAGTAACAATCGATTACGAAAAGGCTTTTGATTTTTTAGAATGGGGTCACATATGGAAATGTTTAAAATATTATAATTTTGGGGAAACGTACATTAGTTGGATTAAAACACTTTATAACCAATCTCAAAGTTGTATAACAAATAATGGTCACATTTCAAAGTTCTTTCAGATATCCAGAGGAGTTCGCCAAGGTTGTCCACTCTCTCCTTACCTTTTCATTTTATGTGTTGAACAACTAGCTCAAAATATCAGAAATAACAAAAAGATAGTTGGAATTAAAATTGATCAATTTGAACACAAAATAAGTCAATACGCTGACGATACCACGCTGTATCTCTCGGGAGATATTGAAACATTTCATGAAACTTTACGAACCTTAGAAAACTTTAGAATATTGAGTGGTCTGCGTATAAACAGAGACAAAACAAAGGTAATGCCATTGTATAATCATAATAGAAATAAAGAACAAATTGAACAACTAGACTTGAAGTGGACAAAAGGTCCAGTTTCCATGTTAGGAATTGATCTTTACATAGAGTTTGAGAAAATAATGGAATTTAACTACAAATCAAAGCTTGATAAAATATCCAATATCATAATGAGCTGGTCAAAAAGATTTATTACGCCTTATGGGAAGGTTATAGTTTTAAAATCCCAAGTAATGTCGCAGTTAGTGTATCTTCTGTCTGTGCTACCAAATCCAAAAAGAAAATATTTCAAGAAGGTTGAGCAGAAGGTATATAAATTCTTGTGGGATAATAAACCAGACAAAATGAAGAGAAGCAATACAGTTGCACCGCGTGAATTAGGGGGATTAGATATGATCCACATAGAGAGCCAGGCACAAGCACTTAAAGTCGCTTGGGTAAAACGGCTGTTAGACAGAGAACAAATAGATGGTTGGCGCTATTTGGTAAATTTTCAATTTAGAAGACGGGCAGAATTAATATTTAAAAGCAACCTTAACGTGAAACATGCTCTTGCATTACATTTACTATTAAGCGATTTTTGGAGAGATGTTCTTGTATGTTGGTGCAGGATAAACTTCAGAAGTCCACAGCTTAACAGTAGTCTCTTGAAGCAGATAATCTGGTATAATTCTGATATACAGGTCGATTCTAAACCCCTTTATAATAAAAAGTGCATCAAACAGGGAATTCTTACATTCGCGGATATACTTAATCAAAGCGAGGGAATTTATAAGTTTTTAACATATGATGAACTAAACACAAGATATGGAATGTATTTAAATTTTCTTGAATATTTACAATTAAGACATGCTATACCAAAGGAATGGATCGTAAAGGTCAATTTTGAAAACAGAATAGAAGCTATGACTATTTTAGAGAAGATTAGAGACATGAGGAAAGTATCTAAATTTGCATACAAAATTATAGTGGAGAACGTTTATACTTTAGCTGAAAACTCAATACAGAAATGGAATGAACAATTGACGATAGACAGAACAGAAATATTCAAAGCCTATAAATATATTTATAGTGTATCAAACTGGGTAAGGTTGCGTTTTTTACAATATAGACTTCTACATAGACTTCTGCCCACGAATGGATATCTATTTAAATTAAAAATTAAGGAAACGGAGAAATGTGGTTTTTGTAATAATGAGGTAGAAACTTTAGTTCACTTATTTTGTAATTGTAAGGTGTCTAAGGATATATGGTCACAGTTGACAATGTGGTTAAAAGGATTTGAGGTAAAAACTCCAATCCTAACAAATAAGAAGATCATACTTAATATGTCTGGGTTAAAGTGGTTTGATACTATTGTGTTGATTTCAAAATGGTACATGTATTCATGCAGATGTAAAAATATTATGCCTTCAGTTAAGAGCCTTCAACAACGGATTAGAATGGTATATGGAATAGAAGAGCAAATTGCACTTAGAAATAACAAAATGGCAGATCATGATAGGAAATGGTGTAATGTTAAATGTGCTCTGTAACACTGTTATTTAATTTGCTGTATGACTTCAAGACTGATTGATTGTAAAATTTGTTTGGAATAAAGCTATTTAAAAAAAAAAAAAAAAAAAAAAAAAAAAAAAACCTTGGCGTAAAAACATTTGAGACTTAGAGGAGATATGATTGAACAATGCAGAATATTTACAAATAAATATGGCCATAAAGTGTCAAATGTTATCACATTGAACCCTTGAGGTACAAGGGGAAACAATCACAAAATACTAAAAAAAATTTCAAATAATAATCTTAGAAAATCTTCATTTATGTCAAGATCTGTAGAATTGTGGAACAACTTCCTTAAGATCCTTGACCCACGTAGTATAAAATCTTTCGAAAAAAGTCTTGACTTACTCTTACATAACAAACTATGGAAAACAAACTGGGATGAACTATGCAAAAAGGCCTGTGGGTTCTGGGTGAATCATCATACCCATTACTGGCTCATACCACTGAGGAACCCCCGAAAGGTGCACTTGTTTGTGAGTGAAACATGGCTGTTGGGCACTGCTTTCCCCCTTAAACAGGTCTGCAGAGCGCTCACCCTGGGTGAGGCTGACTGTGAAAATTTTCACCGCCTCAGCTGAGATTTGAACTCATGATCTCCCAGCTTCAAGTCCTGTGCTCTACCCCTACAACACAGAATCTGGTACACAGACACTAGTTACCTAGGTGACAAAACCACACAGATGGCTATATGCACATGTAACAGTAGGCTGATAACATAAACAAAGAAATAACACCTATTTTCATACATTGAACATATCTTTGCTCTAGGCAACACCATGTGAGACACAGTTGGTTTACTCTGACTGAAGTCAGTGTGAAAATCTTGTTCAATTCTTCTAGACAGGTGATAAAGAAGCTGTTCTACTGATAACATTTATTGAGATACATCTTTTGCTATCTTATCTTCTGCTGCATCATGTCAGATTACTCAGAACATACTTTAGAGTACTAATAGATAAGGATTTGTTGTCAGATTTGTTCAGTCTTTGTGATAAGCACTGGTTGATATAGAATTTCTGATGCAAGAACTATATATAACATGTAATTTTGAGTAAAGGATCCTTCTAGTTACCTTTCGGTTAGCTTTCAATATATACAAGTACCCGTGTTCTAGTAAGTCTACAGAAAGGCCTCTCTGTATAGTTATCATCACATAAAACATTGTTCATTGTATTAGGATGTGAATGTTAGTTGTAAGGAATTCCTTACAAGTCTGTTGGCAATTTTATTTCAAATCATAACATTTTTTAAACAAATGGATTTCTTAATTTTAAGACCACCTTACTGTCTTCAGAAGTTTGAATTTCAAAAAAGGAATAAGAGATTATTAAGTTTGGTCAAATATATAATTCTAAAGTTTAAACAGCTCTGTCACTTTCTGTTAAAAAATAACATAGTTAATGGTATAACTGTAATGGTGTGATAATATAATTCCTTCACTGCAAGCAGAAACATATTTCTGATTATGTCAATTACACAAATACAAGACCCACTGAGCTATTTAATTTTGACCTGTACATCAGGAAAATTAATTTCACTCAGTGTGAATAATAACAGTTTTATGTATAACAATAAGATATTGCCTTCTGCACACATTTATATACCGGTAGTGTCATCTTATTCTTTTCATTCATGCGTTGAACTCGAGTGTATTTTATTATTTTTCCAAGTGTGTATTTCTTTGTGACCTTGTGTCATGTTTCAGTACCATCCAAGGTCCCACAAAGTCTTATGAGACATTTAAGATGGATCATGCAAAAGGTAAGTCTGTTACCATGGAAATAAGATATTTCTTAATGTATTTTTAGTACACTTGATACAAATATACTTTGTGAGCTGTAGGTTAATGAGAAAAATAAAGTCCCAGTGTTTAATTGTTGATCTGATGCAGCTTTGAAAATAATGGATAATATTTGGACAAGATTGATGAAAAACAAGTTTACTCTAATAATACATGGTACACATGTTGACAATATGTTGAGCTATAACATGGATATCCCTGAACATTGCCTCTAATTCCTGAAAGATATAATGCAATAAATATATTAGTAAAGAAGAAATTTCCAGCACAGATAATGTTCAGTAAACATATTTTTTGTTATTTTCCTTGTTTACCTAGTGGGTTGTATTTAGCACTGTTACTTATCTAAGAGTTGTGTAATATGCTTTCAGGACATCCTTGGGCAGGACATTTTCCTGATTGGTGCACCAGGGCCATTGAGGAGACAAATAGCTATGATGTACCTGGTAAATATAAAGAAATCAGTATTTACATATAAAACATCTTGGTGATTTACAGGATTTCAGAGATATATTACTTATAATTCTGTAATTATTCAGAGAAGGAAAGTGTTTATGTTCAGAAGTTCATAACATTAAAATTCATGTAATACCTTCATGGAATATAACTTGATTATGCAGATTCTTTTATTATAAACTTCATCCTGTCTTTTCAAGATACAAAACACCATGAATATAATAAGTAAATAATAAATAAATAAGATCTTATGAAATCTAGCAGCACTAGAGTTGTTTGATACATGAGTACCTTACTTGTGTGACTTAGTACACTTGTGGATAAATAGGTTCAAATTCTTGCATATTTGACTTTCTTATAAAAATGAACATGCTTGTCAGCCTCGCATTATGCCATTTTGCCAGTTTAGTCTCCATTATATGGAGTTTATGGATTTGTGAGAGTTTTTAAATTGAGGTTGACAAATACTTTGGATAAGACAACTTGATGTATAATAAACTTTACTGATTATATTGTACTTGATAGCATTGCTCTTTTGTTATTAGCATGAATCTATGTCTGTAGTGCTTCAAAGCATAGAAAGAATACATTTGTGGTTGTAATATATTAACAATAATGATAATTATAATAATATTAATAATAATAATAGTCTTGTAGTTGGTGTATGTTTAATAATTTATTTTGCTTGATAGGAACTAACTCAGCGAGAGGTGGAATATGTTTCACTGTCCAGAGACACCACAGAGACAGATCTGAAACAGAGGAGGGAGATACAGGGAGGCACAGCCTACCATATAGATCAGGTAAGTAACAGAGATACAGAGAGACACAGTCTACCACATAGATCAGGTACATTACAGAGATACAGTGATGCATAGCCTTCTGTTTAGATCAGGTATTTTACAGAGATTCTGGGAGGCACAGCCTACCATATAGATCAGTTTTGTGATGGAAAAACATTCAGGCACAGCCTACCATAAAGATCAGGTATATGATGGAGATAGATGGAGGCACAGCCTACCATATATATAGATCAGTTATGTGATGGAGAAACATTGAGGCACAGCCTACCATATAGATCTGGAATGAAACAGTGACACAGGGAGGCACAGCCTTCCACATAGATCAGGTATGTTGTAAACAGAGATACAGGGAGGCACAGCCTTCCACATAGATCAGGTGTGTGAGGGAAAGCAGGGAGGCACAGTCTACCATATAGATCAGTAATGATACAGTGACACAGGGAGGCACAGCCTTCAACATAGATCAGATTTGTTACAGAGATACAAGGAGGCACAGCCTTCCACATAGATCAGGTATGTGAGGGAAAAGCAGGGAGGCACAGTCTACCATATAGATCAGTAAGAATAAATATACATCTTGCATTTAAATAAATACAAAATTTAAAGAGTAAAAAAGGCTTTTGATTAAACTTTCTGTCATTATCAGAAATTGAGGGATCTGTTTGTTAGTTGCCGTACAGGTGGTGCCAAATGGTTAGAAATTGTTTTATTCTTGTTAAAAAATGTCACTCTTATGGAACATAGGTACTACTACATCTGTCATGAAATTTGGTGTGTTTCAGTGTCATTTTGTGGATTAATTGGATTTATTCATTGGAATTATTAATTACTGAGCTTCCAGTTCATGATGACATCATGTGTACTCTGTAAGTTATGAAAGTTTGAGTTATTCAGTAAGCTCCAGATCAGAACAACCAATATTAAACCATGAGGAATTCACCAGAATTACCAGTTACAAGCTGACTATTTATGTGTCTTGTTCAGTGCGCAGTGCGGGCGGCCACACATGGTAGAGTTCTAGTCCTAGAGGGGATTGAGAAGGCAGAGCGTAATGTCTTACCTGTCCTTAACAACTTATTGGAAAATCGTGAGATGCAGCTTGACGATGGGCGGTTCCTGATGGCAGCAGACAGATACGACAAGCTCCTAGAGGTGATTGAACTGTACCGTGTCATTATTACATACCATTTTCATGATATAAAAATTTTTATATGTCAGATAATAATTCTTTATCTTTAAATATTTTAAATGTCATCATGTACATCTTTTTGTAATTAAGTTTAAATAAAAGTTTAACCAACTCTAGTAAGATTTTAATAAATATATCCAAACTTTGTTTCATGCATAATATTTGTAAACAACAGCCATGCAGGTTAAAACATACACAGTTTAAATGATCACTAATGACTTAAATTTGAACTTAGAAGCGAAATTATCATGTCATTATTTGTAATGCATATGGTTCAGGGAAATAATTATAAATCTGAGATTAAGATTTTATGTTGATAATTATTTCAAAATTAAATTGCTCACAAGTAGATTTATATGCTCAAAATTGATTTATATGTGTATAAGTAATTTATGTTAAATCAAACTTTGTAATGGATACAGGAACACAGCCAGGAAGAGTTGGAGAAGTGGAACATTGTACGGGTAGATGAGAACTTCAGGGTCATCGCTCTCGGCTTGCCTGTGCCACGCTACAAAGGAAACCCCCTAGACCCTCCTCTCAGGTCCAGGTTCCAGGCACGAGATATCAACCCACTGCCATATAAGGTATGAATTTTCCTGTTGTCTATCAATGACCTTGACCTCGTGTCTCCTATTTTTTATCTTTGACTTCTGCATACTTTTTTCAGTGACCCCTGTTTGCTAACTGTCTCTGGTATAGTTTATACCTGTAACCATTACCTTTGAAATAAATTCATTTCTGACATATAACATACTTTGTCAAAGTGACCTTAGCCGATGACTTTGACTTGATTGCTTTACCCTTAAATGACCTTGACCTTTAGCCTCATTTTCTATCTGTTACTGTTGCATATTTTAATGGTGGCCCTTGTTCATCAATCATGTATAGCACAGTTGATACTGATGACCATTTTGATATAAATTTATATCTGATGTCAAACATACAGATGTCACATTACAGTGACAGTGACCTTGGCATTAATGTTTGTATATAGCCATATATGGCAATTGGCATTTGTTTCAACCAATTAGAGCACTCATAAATTAGAAAAAAAAATCCAAGTTGAAACTTGAGACTAATCAAACAGAATATAGTGTAATATGAAGTGTAGCCTGTAACTTATTAAACTATATGTGGTTCTGAACTTCTTTCATATTTGTTTTCCAAATGGTGTATGTGTTATCATATTAAGCCTTTATTGGTTAATGTTACATCATTTTCATATAAGAGGCAACTTTCAAAGCACCTGACCTTTGTGATTACCTTTACCCATCAAAGGGAAGTATGTTGCAGTTTTAGTAGGACTGTATCTTGCAATGTCTATGCTAAATAGAGTATTATCTGTGAATGAAGAATACTTTATCCTTGCAGGACCAGCTAGAGTTTTTGAACTTATTTGGCACAACCCTCAAACCAGAAAAGTAAGTATACTCAAGGTATAGACAGCCACTATATCAGCCACAAGTATGAGCTGAATAATCTTTTTTTTTAACTGAACACTATTTTGCCACTGAAATCCAGACTGCTTTGAACAACCAGAAATTTAGGGCTGTGTATGAAAAACTTGGAAAAAAATGCCAGTTGATGGCATAAGAGTCTGTGTGGATGAGATTGTGTTTTCCCTAGGTGCATATTGGTATGTATTCAGGGAGAAAATACTGATTCTATAGTGTGCATTTATCAAAGATGAACCTGTAATGTACATTTTTAGATGACTACGGCTTTCCTAGTTTCATTGCATATTCTTTAAACCTAAAAGTCCAACCCTGAAAAGTGATGATTGCCTTATGATGCAAAAGAAGAAAAATGTATATAAATATAATGCATAAATATATATATATATATATATATTTAGAAGGTAGCTTCAGTAATGAGAGTTAAGACATCAAATAATGCTTCGACTTTATGTATCTATGTATCTATATCTTCTTTTCTTTTCTAGAATCACCCAGATCTTGTCATTTGCCTCGACCTTTAAGACTGATGAGTCCAACACGTTAGGTCTGCCAGACTTCCCCATGGACAACATCAGCAGTGTCATCCAGATCCTGGTAGGTACCTCATATTCACATGGTGTGGATTGAAAATTTATTAGGTCATTATATAACATGGTATAACAGTTGATTGTCATTAAGGTGATATATATTGGTAGATTTCAGGAGCCCTGGTGGTGCATTACATAGCCAGAATCACTAGTTTTATCAAATGTATTATGCTAGAGGATTAAATGAATGAAGCCACAATAAATATCTGAACTACAATCTTCTGGTTCTCTTTTTATTTTAGCATATAAGAGTACAGTAGAACCTGTCTTAAAAGACCACTTGTTCATTAAGACCACCCGTTTTTGACTAGAAGCATTTACATTTGTTATAAATAACTTGTCTAATAAGACCTCCTATGATTTATGACACTTTTGGCCTGTCCCATGGGTGGTCCCATAAAACAGGTTTCACTGTATATACATATAGTCATGCTTCCTTGCTGGCATTAACATAAAAAAAAACAGAGGAATTCAAACCTTTCATTTAAATTCATAGATGTACTTGATTGCCGATTATTTTAGCTTACTTATATTTAATGTATACAGAATGCAGTACCAAGTGCCTCCCCATACAGACTCCTTCTGAAGCTGTATCCTTACGATGTGATGCTGGCCAAGGAAGGAAGAACAGCTGTCACAGATGCCTTTAAGGTGAGTAAATAATATGATCACGGGTCCACATGCAGGGCTTGATATTAAAGGTTAACCACTTGCTTGAAGCAAGTAAAGTTCCAGGAAATGATGGTAGGGCAACCAATAACAATTGGGTAAGTGTGTCCAAAATAAACCATTTTACAAAGGCCTGGATCTTAAATATTCTTAAGTTAACCATTTTCTTTCTTGGAGAGATTAAATCAGATTGTTATAACTCTGTCTTAAGTTACCTAAATGTCTATCCATGCCAATGCTCTAGAGGAAAGTCATCAACAGACAAACATTTGAACATGTTTATTGTCGCAAAATAATCAAGTGGAAAACACTTTTCCTGTTTGTGGCTGTGATCACTGATTTTTGTAGGACAAAAAATTTATTAAGATTAAGTAAATATGAGCTAAATTTTACTCCCCCCTTCTAGACAAATACTTATAAAAGTTAATGTTGACATGCACATATGGAACATTTACAGTATTAGTCTTATAAATTGGTACCTGGGGGAAGCACCCACTGGTGTAGTGTATTTAATTTTACATTTGCACATTCCCAGGATATATTCATTCCAATTATCATTGGTTGCCAGCATGCTTCTATTCCTACCATTTCATTATGACTCATCTTATTTTTATTGAATCAGAATATTAAACCAAAAATTAAAATGCTTGTTTAACTGCAGACAGTTATATTTAACCTGATAATAAAGGAAACTTCAGAATTGGTAGATCATTCTGACTTTGAAAGACATTATGTAAACTTACAAAACCCATTTTTTTTTAAATAAAGGGATTGTTTTAAAGGCAGAATGAATATTTGATAAGCTATTGTTATTAGAATGAAAGCCTGTTATCTTATGGTTGTTACCTATAAACAATAATATAAATATCTTTAATTGATGAGGCCATTGTTACAGAACTTTGAACTAATGGAAGAAAAGAAAGGACCTGTTTCCATGGTAACAGAAGTTCATCGAAGCCTAGATGGTGCTAACATAGAGATCAACACAGGACAAGGGGTTCACAGAATTCAGGTATATACATTACTGTCTATGATATCATGTTTGTTTTGTTGGTATTTTTACGGGGTGTACTTAAAAGCTGACCAAAATTGTCTTGTCTTGGATGACACCCAACTTTGGGTTCCAGGGAATGTTGGTTTGACGTAATTGAGCTATTACCGCCACCTTGTTCACCAAAAAGTATAACTCCTGGGACAATTAAACTTGCTCTGATACCAGGACGCTCTTAAGAGGGTTGTGTTACAGGGTGCACATAAAAGCAGACCGAACTGTCTCACTTGTAAAGCTTGCATTTCTAGTGAAGCGGTTGGGTTGCTGGACGTGTGCACCACTAAGATGGGTTCGTACTCCAGATTGGCTAAATATTTTCCCCTAATCAAAATATTTCTGTAACATATGGGGTTCGTCCAAAATGACACCCAACTTTGGGGCTCAGGGATTGGTGGTTTGAAGTAATTTAGTCATTACTGCTACCTAGTTCATCAAAAGAGTGACTCCTGGGTTATTTAATGTTGTTCTGAAAACACAACACCCTTGAGACGGGGTGTGTTACAGGGTGCACAAAAAAGTGGACTGAACTGTCTCGTTAGTGAAGCTTGCTTTTCTAGCAAAGCGGTTGGAATGCTGGACATGTGAGCCACTGACATGGGTTGGAATCCCAGATTGGCCCAATATATTCCCCTGAGAAAAATGTTTCCATAACAGTATCATTGATAAATTCTTTATTTCTCATGTTATTTATGAAACATGTAAACCCTCTCTGAACACAGTCACCCCAAAACATGAATGTGCTTTTTTATCTAATTGTTAAATTTGCTTCTGTTGTAGTTTTACATACAGCTGTACTCTCAAAAGACAATTAAAACTAACTATGTATTGTTTAATGAAAAAAGTAGAGAATAATAAGTACTTAATGACAAAATTAAGGTGATTTTTATGTCAGTTTCAGAATGTTGCAGAACAGAAATTGGTTGTTCTTGTTTTTTGTGATGAATTAGGCATTATGTTATATTTACTACATATATAACAATTTAAAAGGTAATTTGGTTTTCTCTCAGTTTCTTTGTGATTGAAGCCCTGGACATTGCTATTACCTCATACTCAGATAGAAAAATACTGCATAACAAAGCACATATTCAGAAAATGTTAACCCTGGTAGCATACTTTTCGTTCATGTTTATGCAGGTTCCCACAGGAACAATGAGAGACACACCAGCTTCAGAAGCTTACATCCAGAATCCTTACCACGAAGAACTGCTGGCAGAGATGATGCAGTCTCACATGGTCAAAGACTTCGCTGTCATAGGACCAAGGGTGAGTGTGTATAAACATGTATGGTGTTAGCACACTTACCTGGTAGTAACACCCTCAGTGAAAACACCTGCCCAAACCTCCAGCCAAGCTGTGTATTTGTTCTCAGAGGTATTTGTTATACTTGTATTTATTGTTACAAACACAAACAATTTTTTCTTGATGGTGTTCCTATTAGTGGGATTTGCAATTTATGCTCTTATTTCTATATAAGATAAGCTATGTTGAATTCCTTAATCTGCATTACCATCATGTTTTGCCATTCAATCTAAGAGTTTTAAATTAAGTTATTCCAGTTGCTAAAAAAAATACAGGCTTTTATGTTTTGACAAACCTAGATATTTTTACAGACAAGGTACTTTGAGTCCATGGAGTGTTATACTTTGCATTACAATCATATCCTCTTTATTCCTGCAATGCTTTTACACTACTAATGTTTTATTATGTTCTTGCAGGGATGTGGTAAAAGTGTGCTGGTAAAGCAGTTTGCTGACCTGTTGGGATACCACACTGAGCCCATCATGCTGTACCAGGTAAGTCACACCTTGGGTCAGAGGTCATAGGTCATACCACACAGAACCTATCATGCTGTACCAGGTAAGTCACACCTCAGGTCAGAGGTCATACAATGTTCTAGTTAGGTCACACCCCAGGTCAGAGGTCATGAGTCAGTTAACCTAGTGTACCATAGCATGATCTGTCAGGTTTGTACTACCATAGGTCAGAGGTCAGGCAGTATTGCACACAGAGATTGCCATTCTGTATCAGGTATCTCACACTTCTACTGATATTGTATGTGATTTTTTTTACCATATGTAAGAGGGAAAACAGTAAGTTTTTTTAATCTTATTTTGTTAGTGGTGACCATTGCAGTCAGAATTAAAATGTTTAATCCACCTGACAGTAAAAGGAAAGTGCACTGAATCTTAGAATAGGAAAAGAAGTTCTTTTTTGGAACAGATAATTAATGGGAAAAATATTTTCATATTTGTTATGTCTGTTTTGCAGGATATGACATCACGTGACCTTCTGCAGCAGCGCATGACCTTGCCAAATGGGGATACAACATGGCGACCTTCTCCCCTGGCCACAGCAGCCACAGAGGGTAGTCTGGCTGTGCTGGATGGGGTACACAGGGTGAATGCTGGTACATTTGCTGTCCTCCACAGGTCAGAAACCAACACATACATAACTTTGTTACCTACTGTGCATTATCTATTACTATTACACAGCCACTGACTTCTAGGGCCAGTTTTGTTGACTCATGTTGGAGTACTTCATCTGACTGTGGGATCACTATAGTGACTGCAGATAATTCAGTGGCTGTGCTAATGAACATCCATAGTATGAATTGTACTGCACTAGCCTTATGCAATTATTCAGAAACATATCTTTATGTTTAATTTTTCAGCATGTCAGTTGTAAAGCAGCCTCTCATGGAGATTTTGTTTCCTTTACTGTAGTAAGCAATGATTTACTGCTGCAGTCATAAACAATCTAATGGAATTGTAGTTTATTACAACCTAGGATGACCCTCATCATACCACAATTCACTGCAGTATTCATTCAAGCTGCCAGAGTATGGCTGTTGAATATGAGAATTTTCAACCTTCAGAAATTGGATTTTGTTCCTATTTTTATGCCCCTGCCACAAAGTGGCCGGGGCATATAGTTTTACCCATGTCCGTCATTCCGTCATTCCGTCATTCCAAAATCAAACAGTTGTACGGACTTTTTTTCGCAATGCCTGCAGATATTGGCCTGATTTTTGGTGTGTGGACAGATAATGACCAGTTTCAGATTGAGTTCGCGTTTTGTCCCGGTTGACCTACTTTTGACTGTTTTACGGCTCCTAAACTTAGAAAATTTCATGAAAAATAGAAATTTTCATGACAAATACACATGTACAGACATTTTTTTGCAATGCCTGCAGATTTTGGCCTGATTTTTGGTGTGTGGGCAGATAATGACCAGTTACATATCGATTTTGATGTTTCATCCCGGTTGACCTACTTTTAACTGTTTTACGGCTCCTAAACTTTGAAAATTTCATGAAAAATAGAAATTTTCATGACAAATACACATGTACGGACTTTTTTTCACAATGCCTGCAGATTTTGGCCTGTTTTTCGGTGTGTTGGCAGATAATGACCAGTTACAGATCGAGTTCGCGTTTCGTCCGTCTGTCGGTCAGTCTGACATCCGTCCGTCTGCGTCTGTTAATTTTTACTGTGTGAGCAGGATTTCTCTCAAAGGATTCACGGTTGGAATTTTATTTCATCAGTGAAGATGTATATCGATAAAATCTCAGTCAAGTTCCAAAATGGGTGACCTTGACCCATTTTTCTACATTTTAGAGCTGATTATAGAAAAATATTCAGAAGCTTATATCTGGGGAACCATTGTGTGGATTTTCACAAAACTTACTATGATCATTGGGACTGATGGTCTGTACGTGCTGCACAATTTTAGTGGTGCCACCTGCAATTTCTGATTTTGTAATCAATTTTTATCGGATTTTTCAATTTTGGCCTTGTGAGCGGGATATCTCTAACAGGATTCACAGTTGGAATTTTATTTCATCAGTGAAGATGAATATCAACAAAATCTTGGTCAAGTGCAAAGATGGGTGACCTTGACCTATTTTTCTTTGTTTTAGAGCTGATTATACAAAAACACTCAGAAGCTTATATCTCAGGAACCATTGTGTGGATTTTCACAAAACTTACTATGATCATTTGGAATGATGGTTGCACAATTTTGGTGGCACCACCTACAATTTCTGATTTTTTAGCGAACCTGTGAGCTTATGCGATGGAGCAGCGTCGTCCGTCCGTCGTCAGCCATCCGCCGTCAGCCGTCCGCCGTCCAGGGATTGCTTTCCGCCGTCCATGGCTGTAAGTCAGAAACTGTTGGTGCTAGCAGCTCCAAATTACATGTAAGAATTCGTCACATGTGAAACTTAGTGACCTGGAGCTTATTATTGGGTATCTGCATTAATTTAGATTTTATAGAGAAAAAGCTTAAAAACCTTTAAAAATCTTCTTCTCTGAAACTGTCCAGCCAAATTGTCCAATATTTCACAGAAATGATCCCTGGAACAATCTCTCTCAAGTTTGTTCGAATGGTTCCAGTTCGGAGATTTTTGGCCGAGTTACAGGAGGTTGAACTTAGTCATCTGTCCAAAAAAGCACACTAAAATTAAAATCTCAGAAACGGCTGGAGCTATAATGACCAAATTTTATACCAATGTTTGTCACATATGTCATATCTGATTTTGAGTTATTGGTGGCGCCACCTACATTGATGTGTTTTTTACAAGCGAAAATGTAATTTTAAACTCTTCTAGCTTATACACTGATTTATGATGAAACAGTTCAGCTGATTGGTTTAAACTTTACAAGAATTATTCTGTGGTAGGGTTCTGCCAGTTTTATAAGAATAGATTGGGTTAATACAGTTTTAAAAAAGCATTGTAGCCAATTGAAAAAGGCTTTCTGTATTTGAAAACAGATTTGACTTCATGCAGCCAAGTCAAGAGGTCACTCAGTACAAACAGGTGGGGTCCAGACATCACCATGGCAACTGACCTGGCTCGGGGGGGGGGGGGGGTGTCTAGACAATGTGTCTAGACGTCTAGACACAGCGTCAAGACGTCTGGACACAATGTTTAGATGCAGAATTCCCAGATTATTGGAACTATATCTTTCAACTGTTTGAAAAAACTTGGTTTACATTTAAGCGAACCGGGTTTATCATCAGGTCACATGTGAACTGCTGCGCCTTCATTTTTAGTTGACCTCTGTCCTTTCCTTGCTGCCCAGTGTCAATTTGTGCATCTGTTTCCACACATAAACCCACATATCTCGGGAACCATTTGACCGATCAGGCTAAAAATTGTGCACAAATGTAGCCCTTTGATAGCTTTATAACATACACTAAAAATGGTGGCACCACCTGCAACCATTTTTGCACAGCGTCCATCTGTTCATCTGCCTTGGGATAATATTACTGGTATCTCAGCAGTGGTTTGACTTATCCACCTGAAATTTTGCAGGTTTATACATCCTGGACAGCTCTCTCGATTTTATGTTAGGTGGGGTCACCTACATTCACATTTACTCTGTAGACATCCAAGCTCATAATTCGGGAACCATTTGACTGATTGGGCCAAAATTTTGCATGTGTATAGATCTTACATAGCTCTTTATCATAGGCAAAACTGGTGGTGCCATCTGCAACCACTTATGCACAGCGTCCATCTGTTCATCTGCCTTTCGATAAAATCACTCATATCTCAGCAGTGGTTTGAATTATCCACCTGAAATTTTGCAGTTTAATACATCCTGGACAGGTTTCTCGATTTTATGACAGGGGTCGCCACCTACATTCACATTTACTCTGCAGACATCCAAGCTCATATCTTGGGAACCATTTGACTGATTAGTCCAAAATTTTGCATGTGTATAGATCTCACATAGCTCTTCATCATAGGCAAAACTGGTGGCGCCACCTGCAACCACTTATGCACAGCATCCATCTGTTGATCTGCCTTAGGTTAAAATCACTCATATCTCAGCAGTGGTTTGACTTTTCCACTTGAAATTTTGCAGGTATTTTATATCCTTAACAGCTTTCTCGATTTTATGACAGGTGGCGCCACCTACATTCATGTTTACCCTGCAGACATCCAAGCTCATATCTCAGGAATCGTTTGACCGATTATGCCAAAATTTTGTAGTGTATAGATCGTACATAGCTCTTAATCATAGGCAAAACTGGTGGCGCCACCTGCAACCATTTATGCACAGCATCCATCTGTTCATCTGCCTTTGGATAATATCACTCATATCTCAGCAGGGGTTTGACTTATCCACCTGAAATTTTGCAGGTTTATACATCCTGGACAGCTTTCTCGATTTATGACAGAGCGCGCCACCTACATTCACGTTTACTCTGCAGACATCCAAGCTCATATCTTGGAAACCATTTGACTGATTGGGCAAAAAGTTTGCATGTGTATAGATCTCACATAGCTCTTCATCATAGGCAAAACTGGTGGCGCCATCTGCAACCACTTATGCACAGCGTCCATCTGTTCATCTGCCTTTGGGATAAAATCGCTCATATCTCAGCAGTGGTTTGACTTATCCACCTGAAATTTTGCAGGTTTATTCATCATGGACAGGTTTCTCGATTTTATGACAGGTGGCGCCACCTATGTTCACATTTACTCTGCAGACATCCAAGCTCATATCTTGGGAACTGTTTGACCGATTGGGCCAAAATTTTGCATGTGTATAGATCTCACATAGCTCTTCATCATTGGCAAAACTGGTGGCGCCACCTGCAACCACTAATGCACAGCATCCATCTGTTGATCTGCCTTAGGTTAAAATCACTCATATCTCAGCAGTGGTTTGACTTTTCCACTTGAAATTTTGCAGGTATTTTACATCCTTAACAGCTTTCTCGATTTTATGACAGGTGGCGCCACCTACATTCACGTTTACTCTGCAGACATCCAAGCTCATATCTCAGGAACCGTTTGACCGATTACGCCAAAATTTTGCATGTGTATAGATCTTACATAGCTCTTAATCATAGGCAAAACTGGTGGGGCCACCTGCAACCACTTATGCACAGCATCCATCTGTTCATCTGCCTTTGGATAATATCACTCATATCTCAGCAGGGGTTTGAATTATCCACCTAAAATTTTGCAGTTTAATACATCCTGGACAGGTTTCTTGATTTTATGACAGGGGTCGCCACCTACATTCACATTTACTCTGCAGACATCCAGGCTCATATCTTGGGAACCATTTGACTGATTAGTCCAAAATTTTGCATGTGTATAGATCTCACATAGCTCTTCATCATAGGCAAAACTGGTGGCGCCACCTGCAACCACTTATGCACAGCATCCATCTGTTGATCTGCCTTAGGTTAAAATCACTCATATCTCAGCAGTGGTTTGACTTTTCCACTTGAAATTTTGCAGGTATTTTACATCCTTAACAGCTTTCTCGATTTTATGACAGGTGGCGCCACCTACATTCACGTTTACTCTGCAGACATCCAAGCTCATATCTAAGGAACCGTTTGACCGATTATGCCAAAATTTTGTATTGTATAGATCTTACATAGCTCTTAATCATAGGCAAAACTGGTGGCGCCACCTGCAACCACTTATGCACAGCATCCATCTGTTCATCTGCCTTTGGATAATATCACTCATATCTCAGCAGGGGTTTGACTTATCCACCTGAAATTTTGCAGGTTTATACATCCTGGACAGCTTTCTCGATTTATGACAGAGCGCGCCACCTACATTCACGTTTACTCTGCAGACATCCAAGCTCATATCTTGGGAACCATTTGACTGATTAGGCAAAAAGTTTGCATGTGTATAGATCTCACATAGCTCTTCATCATAGGCAAAACTGGTGGCGCCATCTGCAACCACTTATGCACAGCGTCCATCTGTTCATCTGCCTTGGGATAAAATCGCTCAAAATTTTGCAGTTTAATACATCCTGGACAATTTTCTCGATTTTATGACAGGTGGCACCACCTACATTCACGTTTAAGCTGCAGACATCCATGCTAATATGCAACACACAACCCTTGCCACTTAATCCATGCCTCACTTCACCCGTCCCACTCTGATTTCTGCGGATACACATAGCGGCTTGTCGACTACCCATTTTCTGGTTTTAAAATGTCCTAGTCCGAAACTTGCAGGTCAGAAATGTCCATTTTGCTGAAATCATAATGACTAAGGTAGATATGCAGGACTTAGGAGGATCAATATTAAATTTTAAAAATAAACTCCATTCATACTCCTAAACTTTGCACAGCTTCGCATTAGGCCTGTAGGCCTTGTTTATGAATTTTTATCAGATTTTTCAATTTTGGCCTTTTGTGCAGGATATCTCCAAAGGTATTCAACACAGGAACTGAATTTCTTCAGTGCTAATGCATGGTATTTACAAAATTTTGGTCAAGTTCAAAGACGGGTGATCTTGACCTACTTTTCAAGGTCACAGAGCTTAGTATAGAAAAAAACTTAGGAGCTTAATTCTCAGAAAGCATTTGGTGGATTGTTATGAAACATGGTACATACCTCTCCAATTTAAATTTATAACTGATTATCAGCTTTTGCTAATATTCTAGTTTTGCAATGCAATGCTTACAGATACTAGCCTAATGTTTGGTCTGTTGGCGCATAATGACCACTTACAGATCAAGTTTGCGTTTCGTCCCAGTTGACTTATTTTTGACCATATGACAGATCCTGAACATAGAAAATTTCATGAAAGACAGAAATTTTTATGAAAATGCACGTATGGACTTCTTTCACAATGCCTGCAGATACTGGCCTGATTTTTGGTGTGTTGCTTGATAATGACCCGTTATAGATCGAGTTTGCATTTTGCCCTTGTTGACCTACTTTTGACCATATGACACCTCCTGAACAAAATTTAACAAATGTTTCTAATTTCGGGGGCATTCGTGTCAAATCTAGTTGTTAAAAATATTAATCTACTAACATATATCATAAGACTTATAATGATTAAGTGTCACAAATTTTTTAATAAAAATATACTTCATTTATTTTAAATTCTAAGCCAGCATTCTGATTATTGAATGTTTTTATATCATATTTTCATATCATTTGCTTGCAGATTGATACATGATCGTGATCTGACGTTGTTTGATGGCACCAGACTACTACGCCAGGATCGTTACAATGCTATTAAAGAGGAGGAGTCACTTACAGATCAAGACATGGCTGACAGGTCAGGATGGTTATGTCTAAGTGTTGTGATTATTGTACATCTTAAAATTGTACAATCTGTACAGGTGTATTCTGAAAATGCTGTGGGTATAACATTTTCTGGTTTTGTATGCAAAAGATATGCAAAAGATATTTCTTGAGTTTTCATGTGGTTTTCAGGTTGAATGACACTCATAGAAAAGAAAAATGTTGAAAACTGAAATATAAAACTGATAAACAATCAGGAACCATCAGTAATACTGAATACTTTTACTCAGACATAATATCCAACGGCAAAATTATAATAATTAATGCCCCATGCACTGTAGTTTTTTTTTAAACAAATCAGGTGTTACATTGGAGGCAATGTGTGGAGATGTTTGTGTACAATAGAGGTGGATTAAAATCATTTCTTGTAACAAATATTGGGTGTGTAAATATCACATTATCTATGACATAGCCTGTAAGGAATATGTGGCATAGATTAACAATTAGGTTACTAGAATGGATTAAATGTGTCATTGCATTTAATTTACCCAGAAAAATCTTGATAGGCTCTTAATGTATTTACTGCAGTGTTTTCTGTCGTTTTTTTGTTTGCTTGTAGATGAAAAACAGACTGAAAAGCTGTCCATAGTATTACTGAATAAAAATGTTGCCTATTTTATAGTATCAGATCTCACCAGAGTTAATCATCATTCATTGATATATTGAAGTATTTATACAGTCTGCCAGCCCTACTTAAAGTTAAACAGCGTTTATAAGATTAATAAAAGTTACCCATATTAGATCAAAACAGACCTGTCACTCTGAATATATCTGGAATGCCAAGTGATTTGAATATTTGATCAGGTTTGAGTATTGATATGCTTTTATGGCTTTTCAGAGGGGTCTTCCCTATTCACCCATCGTTTCGCATTGTGGCACTGTCAGAGCCCCCTGTTGTAGGGAGTAGTACTCAGCAGTGGCTGAACTCGGAGCTGCTGACGATGTTCTTGTATCACAACATGAGGTCCCTCTCACGCTTGGAGGAGCTGGATGTCCTACAAAAATTGGTACGTTCAATAAGGCCTTGTTTCTTTCAAGATAGCCGTGCCTCCTAAGGGACTGTTATCTATTATTCTCAGTTATTTTCTGTTCTACTTTTTCACATAATCTGACCATGACTATAAATCACTAGACATAATGCTAGGGACACTTCTTATTAATGTCAGCAGAGAGTTACATTTTCTATATTTGATCAAAGATTGTTCATACTGCTGCAGATGGATCTGTCATTTACAGATATGAAATGTGAACTCACTAGAATGACTTGTTTTTCTTACTGTAGGTGCCTGACATGGTGAACATCCAGCCCATAATGAACCTGGCTCATAAGCTTAGGGATGCCAGTGACAGTAATGTGAGTAGAAGACACCCTGGTGTTTTGCTGATTTTGTTTTGTAATTATTGTTTTAATGCAAAATGACAATATATTTTCCATGCCAAAATAATTTAAAAGAAGAGGACATATTCACCATGTCACCTTTGTCAGTTGACAGATATTAAGAAAAAATTTAAAAGTGTGTTATTTTTGTTTTGTTTGCTATTTTAAAAAAATTATTTTATTCTTTTGCTTTGGTATTAAATGATCAATTAAAAAAATGCATACACAGGATTACCTTAGTGTGAAAGTGCATTGCAGATGAAAGATGATATATTGACACAGTACAAGAGACAGCTACAGAATATCCATGCCCAAGTTTATTTTAAAAGTCCTCTCATATCATATTGATCTCAAGAAAGAATATGAGACTCATCATAACAATAAAGCACAAGGTGTAGTATGCTTAATCCTCTTGTCAAAATCAGCAGAGCCAACAGCTTATTGATGAACTTCCTGTTTTAGCTCAAGTCTGTGGCCACCTCCTTCTCAACCCGTCAGTTGTTACGTATTGCTCGCAGGATGGCCAAGTACCCCCAAGAAAGTCTGTATGAGGCTGTGCAGAAAGCCACACTTGCAAGGTAATAATGATTTTAAAACACACAAATGCTGTGCAGAAAGCAACACTTGCAAGGTAATAATGATTTTAAAACACACAAATGCTGTGCAGAAAGCCACACTTGCAAGGTAATAATGATTTTGAAATACCTTGCACACATGCATAACAGACATTTCCAGTAAGTCAGCTTGCAGTTTAGCTGTTAATGAATACTATAATTGGCCAAAAACCCTTGTCCATATTTTAAAGAGATAATTATTTTTAAAATATTCTTTAAAAATGCCCTTTTGCCTGAAGTAGAAATGCAGATATTATGCCAATTTTGTTTGAAGTAGAAATATATTGTAAAAAGTATTTACTTTGTGACTCTTTTATGATATTTATGCTGATGGACCATGGATGGGCCCGGCTCAGCTGGGCAGTATATATTCCTCCATTGTACACTTTCCATGTCTATCGATGTGTGTGGTGTTTGTTAGATAACTGTGACATCACAAAGACATCACAATGGTCAATCGAGTATTACCTTCAATTGACTGATGTCATCTGCTTGCCTTGCTTGTTTTTGATCAGTTCTCAGGCGATGAAAAAGTTGTAAACGCTGCAACCAGTTTTGCCATAATTTGGATTATTTGTATCATAAGAAATCAAAGCAAGGTAAGGCATTAATTTTTACACAGGCAGTCCGTGGAATAGCTCATGCAACCTTTGGACCAAAAAGGTTTATACTGCTTCATGTGTCAGAAAAAAATATCCAAGAGAAAAAAGGGGACATAGGTACTGGAACAGACTATAGCATATTACCTGGTCTTGCATTGGGATAGGTTCACTTAGTTTCAGTCTGGTTTTTCGGGACAGGTGTTGCTTGGGTTGAGTTGAATAGCTTGATAAACTGGCATTATTTACAGAGATGTATCAGAGTCTGTGTCAGATTCCTTGAGGTTTGAGTCCAAGTCCACCTTATTTGAGTCTGATTCATGTAGAATCAAAATCAAAGTCTGAGACCTATCTGCCAAATCTGCCTTTAAAAAGAAATTTAAAATGAAAAAATTTGAGAGTATTTTCATCGTAGTTTACACATCACACTTCAGGACCAGAAACAGCCATTTCTGTGGCTTGGCTACAGAGTAATATGACAATAATTTACTGATGCCATCATTTATTATGTACAGTATAACTACCTCAACTCAGAGCCCCATGTGACAATGAAATATTGACTCGCCTGTCTGTATTTTGATGGCATTCATTGTTCTATGCTTTCAGATTTTTGCCACGATTAGCCAGGACTGCCTTGGAGGAGGAACTTGAACACGCAGGAATCAGCAAAGATGACCAGCCAGCCACTGTAGATGGCATAGAAAGGGCTGTCACATGTATGTGAATGTGTCTGTTAGACAGGCTTAATTATCAGTCTTAATAACCAGGATAAATATAGGTAGATCAGTTATATAAAGTAATCGGTGAGGAATACATAGCTTAAAAGGTGAATTTCAAGAAACATAGGAGAGGTTTCAAAGTGGTAGCAAGTAATGCAGATTTGGTTTCAGTTACGAGAAGGAGCACTGAATTCAAGACAGAAAGCTGCTTGCAAGCACAGGATTGATTAACAAGAAGTAACACAAATATAGCTAAAAATAAATATAAACAGACTAAATTTTAATTTTTCTAAAGTAAGGGATCTCTGTCTCATATTCCTTATGTTAAAAGATAAATTTATAGTTTTATTTATTTTTTATGATCAGATAAATTTTAAGGTATTTTTTTATTCTAATTGCACTTGACATAAAAGATTAGATAAATTCATATTTTTATTTTTATGATAAGATAAATTTATAAAATAATATTTTTATTCATGTTACAGGTGAGATCAAGGATAACATGTTAAGGATAGGGAACACAGAAGTTGAGGTCTTCAACCCTGAAAATCGTATGAAAGTACCAGATGTCCTTTTCTACGAGAATGCACAGCACCTGGGCATCATGGAGGACATGTTGCGAGATTACATGCTGGGGGAGCACCTGCTACTAGTGGGAAACCAAGGTGTTGGGAAAAACAAAATCGTTGACCGCTTCTTGTTCTTGTTGAACCGTCCAAGAGAGTACCTCCAATTACACAGGTAAGCAATTTATAATCTTTTTTGTCTTATAGTAGTAGACCATTAGTTGAGTGTGCATTTGAAATTCATTTGAATACATTTATGGTAATGTTCATCATGATGACCTGGGGTTTATCATACTGTAAGGGAATTTATAGACAACTAGAAATGTGCATCCCAAAAGATACATACTGTGGTTGGCTTTATATTCGCGAGGCTGAAATTTCGCAATTTCTTCATTTTGAGCCTTTCAGGAGGGTTTAATGTTCGCGATTGTACCAGAACATATACCATCCAAGAACAGCAGTATACATATACATTGTATTTGTATTTAATTTAAAATAAGAGTAAATCCCACAATATTTCACTCATTTCTGGTTCAGTCATTCACTTATGACCTGTGTAACAGCGGATATATTTCATGTGATAACAGCGTATTTCAATACCAATTAGTTTTCTGATTATGTTGTTTCCAAAGTGGAATAACTAATCCCCTCTTGTTCATCTTAGTTGATGAGGCATTTTTAGCTCAGCTGACTATAAGTCATCAGAGCTATAGTCATGGTCAATTGTCCGTCGTCCGTCCGTCTGTCTGTCCGTCCGTCCGTCCGTCTGTCCGTCCGTCCGTAAGACTGGCACGTTTCGACACCATTGGACCTACGAATCTGAATTTCGGCATACAGTTAGATGTCCCCATAATCTCCTACCATGCCAAAAATTGGGTCAATAGGACTTAGTTCCTTTGAGATATTAAGGAAAAACCTCAATTTTTTATTAGAAATCCATTTTCACACTTCAGGACTGCCTAATATCAAAACCACTCATCTGGTTTTCTTCATTTTTACCATAAATATTCCTCTATATAGTTCCTATGTACATGCCAGATATGAAGTCAGTATTATATAATTTAAAAAAGTTATCACATAATGGACTTTGTAAAAAAATCAGGAAGATATTTGGTCACTTAAGACCAAAAGTGTTAAAGGTAGGGACTTTTTTCAAGTAATACAACTTTAATTAATCAAAATTTAATTGTATACCAAAAATTAGATCTAAATCTGTTAAATTTTTTTAAATATTGGCAAAAATATAAAATTGGTACCTTAAATTTTGCCCAACTTTGGCCATGGCACTTTTTTTCCTGTAAGTACTGTGGATTTTAATTTTCACACCATGTATACATAAGGATTTAATCTGTTAAAATCTGAAATTAGAAAATAAAAGCTGCAAAATTAGGCTAGTTATTGAATTTTTTGGAGGCTCTTGTTGTATTCCCTTACATTGTCAAGCAGTCCACTTTGATGACTGTAGGTCATTCAGTGCACATCTCTATGCTCCCCAGGCTGTTGACATAATTTTAGATGTCCCCAAAATCTCCTACCATACCGAAAATTGGGTCATTAGGACTTTGTTCCTTCAAGATATTACGGAAAAAAAACTCTGTTTTCCATAAAAAAAAGCCATTGTTACACTTCAAGGCTGCCTAATATCAAAACCACTGATCTGTTTTTGATCGTATTTAGTATTCACATTCTTTTATACATTTTTTATGAACATACCAAAAATTAGGTCAGTATTGGGTATTATTTTGAAGTTATGGGCCAAAACATAATGCAATTTTTTAAAAAATCAGGAAATATATTTACTCACCTAACATGAGAATTGCTGAACCTAGAGACTTTTTTCAGGAATATAACTTTATTTAATCAAGATTCAATTGTTTACCCAAAATTAGATCTGAATTTTGCAAATTTTTCAAGTTATTAGCATAAATAAAAAATCAATACCTTAAATTTTGTCCAACTTTGACACTGTTGATTTAATTTTCCCAGCATATATGCATAAGGATTTATTCTTTTAAAATCTGAACTTTCAAAAGAAATTGATTGGAATGAATAGCTTTTATTCATGTTTTCATACACCGTGTCAAGTGTTGTTTACATCTAGCCCACCTAGTAGTACAGCCTTCACTTGCATTATGTAATCCACCCCAGGCAGCTTACCTTGGCCCAGCTTGGCCACTACTAGCAGGCTTCCCCTCTGCCCTGCACTCATCCCCCCAGCTGGTTCATAAACTAGATGAATGTTATAATTTTTCTGTATTTTATTTTATTCTTGGACATGCTACATTTTAGATTTTGCATTGAACCACCAGGGTTACAATGATTAAAGTGTACATTTAATTGTGTCCACAAAGTGGCGTATTGCTGTGAAAGTGTGGATGTTCATGAGATAAGTAATTCCTTACTTCAGAAGAGTAAAAACTTCACCAGGTGTGAAATTGACTATTAATTCCAGTAATTAATTAAAAGTGGGATAGTAATAAGCACAATGATATTGTTTGTCCCTCATTCAACCAACAGTGTGTATAGTTTATTTGAAAAGATGTTTTATTTTATCAAATTTACTTTTATTTTATTTTGGTGAATAAAATTAAGCATGTCCTGAAAACTCCAATGTGCAAAACTTTTTAATAGTGATTCAAGTAATATTCTTGTAGATGCCATGTTGTGGCATTATTTTCTTTTAAAAATCAGTTTAAACATTTATGATTTAAAAATAATAAAATATATGTGTATGCATAATATGACCCAATGTTTTTTACTCTGTATATATAATGATTGCAACTTTTGCAACAATTCTAATATTTTAACTTATATTTTCAGGTTTTTTTAATTAAAAATTTATAAACCTGTAAATAAAAAAATGATTCAGATAAAAACTTCTTAATGGAAAAAGTGGATCTGCTTAAAAAAATAGGATTATAAATAAACTTAAATGCATTATTCTCTTGAAAGTGAAATAAAGGTATTAGTCCATTCTGTCCACTTGCCTGTCCATCTGTAAATTTTCGTATGCAACACAGTATCTCAAAACTTATACTGTTTTTCTTCATGACAGTCTTGTATTAGTTTGCAATCATATATTTAGAACTTTAATATAACCAAGTAGGAGGGCCCCTTTCCTCTTAGCTTTTCATATTCTTATATAAATGAAAAACATTACAATAGAATATTTCTACATCCACCTTCGTGCTGCCCTCACTTTTCCCTTCTCCGAACCCCATCCCAAAGTTAGCCTCAGTAAGCAAGAACAAGATGAATCAGATATATTCATACTTTAATATTTTGTATAACTATTCGTCCATAGGTACCTATGTACATGCCAGAAATTATGTCAATATTGTGTAATATGTAGACATAGTGGGCATCACAATAATGTACCTTGTCAAGACTAAAGAGATATTGTGTCATACAGTCACATATTCATAAATCACTTCATCAGCATAGTTAATCATAACATCATATCTGTCAAATTGAACGCTTGCAGACTACCATACACTTTAGATCCTTCAACAAATAGCCTTATCATCATTCTACTACTGCTTATTCCTGCTGTCATTGCATTCATAATTGCTCAAATATATCACAATTTTCAACCCCTCCTAAATAAATAAAAAAAATTAACCACTTTATTTGACTCTATTAATCCATCAGTCAGGTAATTTCATTTATCATTTACTCACATATTACATTACATTCCTTTATAATAGCCCAACATGTAATGATATTCATAAGCTTTATCGACTTGATATAGTATCACAGTGGAGAAACATTAATAGTCCAATCATGATCAGCTGAGCGCCATGACCCATGGGTCCCTTGTATTCCCGAGGGTTTAATATTCACAATTATTTCATATTCACAAATATAGCAAAATTAAAACCCTTGCTAATAAAAAGGCAACCACAGTATGCCTCTGCTAAGGGAGCACAAGTTTAAAAACGCTATGCGAACACACCGGACACACTCTGAATTGGTGAGTGCTCAGGCATGACCTGAACAGGTGACAAGGCCACACTCATGAGGTGGAACCTTCTATGCATTCAATTATTTTTTGCCCATATTCCCAGATTCATCTGTGCATAAGTGACAATACATTTGTGAATATTCCTTGATGACACTACAAAATCCAGAGAAGATGCTGGATCCACATCAAAATCTAATTGTTTCTTCCTGGGCCCTTTCCTGAAATGCCCTGAAAATTTCATGAGGTTCTGTTTGTTTTCATGATTGTTTGGGTTATTTTGTGAACAAACACACACACACACCTCTACACACAAACACACACACACACACAAACGGGAATGAACGCATACCCTCCTGGCAAAAGCAAAGATGTACTCAGCATTGAGTCATATATACTCAAAATATGTAAAACATAAAAAAATCTGAAAAATGAAGACTTACACTGTGAATCTTTACTGTTCGCTAAGTCTGTGACTGAAGTTTACAAAATTTAAATGATCAATTCACAAAAAAAAATCTGTTCTAGCCTTATGCTTATTTTTCATGAATTTAATTTATTGTAAAATTTATTTTGTTAATATGATTTGTAACAAGTAAAAACAATGATAGTAAAAAATCATAAATACCAGTGTCACATGCATATATATATTTCCTTTAAAGTAACTCATTTCTTTTATATTGGACCATATAATCATTCATTTTCCAAGACACAGCATTTTATAGAGTTATATTTTTCTATTACAGAGACACAACAGTTCAGACCCTGACCTTACAACCCACCGTTCAAGATGGAGTCATCATATATGAAGATTCACCATTGGTGAGGATTAATGTTACACTTCCTGTCTGGTTTCAGTCCCTCAAATAAAGAAACTGGTTTGTTGTTTGAAAAGGATTTAGCCTTAGTAGATAGCATCAGATCTGCACCGAAACACAAATGTTTGGCCACAGAAATCTAATATTTTAGCACCCTCCCCCCTCCGTTAAGTGGTTGATGAGTTTAAGCTTCTTTCATATTTGGGTAAATATGACCTTCATAGGTTCTCTATCAATGATGCAAAAAAATTATTTTATTTTTTTCTTCTGCCATTTTATGTTTGCGCTAGATCTCCAATATGGCGGATTTTCAAAAGCTGAAATTTGGGCACAATATTAGTCCTAAATCACAGATTTCCACCTGATATTTATTTTTGACCTTATTCTGAAGTTTGTTCACTTCATAGCAGATTCCCCATTATCACTCAGTTGTGGGCTCATTGGGGAGGGGGGAGGGGTCTCGTTTGGTTGGCTTCCAAGGATTGCATGGTGATTGCATACTTCTAGTATTACATTCTGTTGAATTATGTAGAAATCTTAACTATTCTCTGGAATGGCTGTATGAAAGCCCTTCATACAAATTCTCATGCTTTGGCTGAAGTATGTTATGTATGTTTATTATATGAGGAGGAAGATCATCAGACCTGAATAGTTTAAATCCTATCCCTAACTCATGATAATACTTCATTATATGAGTGACATGCTCTGATGATGACTGTACCTGTTGACCCAGGTGAGAGCGGTGAAGAACGGTCACATTCTGGTGGTAGACGAGGCAGACAAGGCACCAACGAACGTCACCTGTATCCTGAAGACACTTGTAGAGTCTGGTGAGATGCACCTGGCTGACGGCCGCAGAATCGTCTCAGGTAAACACCCAACATCACTGTCAGCCTGTCATTATAACCAGGTCTTGGTTCCGCCATCTGAGCCTTTGGTACCATGCGTTATTCAGGCACATCATTAGTTTCCTTTGAACCATCCGGAGGCTTGAGAAGATCAGAAATTATATAAGATGAGGGGTTATTTTTATGACATATGTGATATGGAGTAAGCATTAATTGGTTTGATAATTCTCTATTAATGTATTTTTTTATTATTCATATTTTTTAAATAAAGTGTTCATTAATTAATGTAATAATCCTGTTTGTTATTCAGTCTTAAAGCTATGCTAATAAAACTTTTAGGACACACAAAAATGGTGATGCAACCAGAATGTATTAGAGATACAGAGTCGAAAACTTGTAAATATCAAAACATATGTTGAAGTTTAATGAGAGTCTCTGTTCATGTCACATGACATTATTCCTAATTCTGTTGTCTTCCTACCAGCACACTCTGGTTTCCAGCCATCCAGTGATGTCATTGTGGCTCACCCAGACTTCCGTATGTTTGTGTTGGCCAACAGACCTGGCTTCCCCTTCCTAGGCAATGATTTCTTTGGAGCTATGGGTAAGTGAGATGAAATGGAGGACTGGCCACATAAACTGTAGCCTTCTATGCTTCTGAATGACTAAAAAAAATTGTGAAACAGTAAAGAAAGTTTTATTATAATTTGGGTAGATGCAGGAAACAGAAAATGTGCATATCTGGCATAGTAAACCCTATAGACAAAGGTTTACAAGGCATTTCTCATGTAACAGTTATATTCCATACAGAGCTAACCATACAGATCTAAATAGCAACTGCTTCAAGGAAATGTGGCAAACTATAAACTGAAAACATAAATAGCATGTACCGTAAAATCTCCACTTAAAACCGCACTTCCGATTAAAACCGCACCCAGACTTCGCCGAAATTCCAGGTGAGACACCGCGAGAGGCTCAAATACTAAGAACCCCCCTTTAAAACCGCACCAACTTTTGCTACGGAATGATTTGACAAAAGACACAATCAAGCTATCATCTAGAAATGAACAGGCGTATGTTGCGACTCGGCCATTCCTGTCCACATTAAAATTCCTTGGGCATATTATTTAAACACATCATAACACTTTTTTTTGCAGGGTCACTCAAGCATGAAGTTTGGGAAGACGTAAGGGCCGATGAACCTCTGCCTGTTTATACAGATTTTATATTCCGTGCCGTATTCTTGTTTACTACCGATTTGTCATTATATTTTGGAAAAAAAAATATTCTGCTGATCCATTTCAAGTCACTGTATATTTTAATTCTAAAAGTAATATTTTGAAATCTTAATTTTTGATGAAAATTCCATTTTCTGGAATTACTCGGAAGATTCAAATCATTTTCATACCGGTTACTTCGGTATTATCATCGTCACATTGTACGTTGACATCGCTCCATGTCACAATTTGCTGGTGCGTTTGAAAACATCGCTGGTCTACTTAACTAAATATCAAAGTAACTGAAGTTACCTTGTCGAGATACGCACGTATAGGAAACATGACGCTTGAAAACGAGTGATTTTAAGGTAAAATTAAAGTGGCCAGTCCGGGTAAGCAAGTTTTTTCCTGAAGAAAGTTTCCGTGTGGGGAGCCATTTTGTCAAGGCACTGTTCGCGCAAGGCACGATGGGACGAAATAGGTGGCTGTTCTGTTTACCACCCACAGCGTACAGCCGTTCAAAATATTCTTGGCAGAATACCAGGGC
Organism: Sipunculus nudus; assembly: GCA_026874595.1. Classification (NCBI taxonomy): domain Eukaryota; kingdom Metazoa; phylum Annelida; class Sipuncula; order Golfingiida; family Sipunculidae; genus Sipunculus; species Sipunculus nudus. Next base: position 12,433,254 of record CM049314.1, on the reverse strand, counting down.
GTTTCAGCACATGGCGGCACTCAAACTTGATTTTAAAACGATCGTCTGCCATTGTGTGACTCTTTACAATGTCAGCCTTTTATTCATTTTACGTTTGAAACAAATAATCATTGCTAAATAATGCCGCAAATGGGTTTAAAGTAGGCTTTTATTTCAATTTTGCTTGACCATGCCCAACGAAGTGGGCCGCTGTGTGTTACAGCAGGGTTGTTGTAAACGTATTATTTGTTGACAGTTACCAAGATTTTATAACAAGTTATATATCACATGAAAACAAATCAGCAATATTTAATCTATAAATAACAAATAATCGTAAATAACACATTTACACACGGCTGCCATGCATGCGAGACTGCTGCTAAGAACGGCCTTCGAAAGTTGTGATATTATCGCCCACTCGCCGGCCCAAAAAGGATGTCTGTCAGGAAGATATTCAGGAAACCCTTCTAGTATAAACCGCACAGTGCTTTCAGGAAATCAACCCGATTTCAAGATTTTGAATTTCTTAATTAAACCGCGGTTTTAAGTGGAGATTTTACGGTAACAAATAATGAATTTTCAGCCCTGTTCAGTATAACTGGTTATGTCAGGTGGGGTATTGCTATATTCTCCTTTAGATTCTCTCAGATATGAAAAAAAATAAAGCCTCCTCCTGCAGGAAAGTTTTTTGTGGATGAACCTACTTGGGTCCCCCCAAGGGCAAAACTATCAATTTTAAATTATTTTTTATTTTTGCACCATTTTCTTGTTGTTATAGATATCCGAAATGGCGGATTTTCAAAAGCTTAAATTTTGGCTCAATATTAGTTCTAGGTCACAGATTTGCACCAAATATTTATTTGTGACCTTGACCTTATTCCCGAGGTTATACACTCAATTGCTGTTTTCTCATATCGCTCAGTTGCAGGCCTCTGGGGGAGGCTTCTGGTGATCGGTTTGCGATAGCATCTAGTTCTTATTTTGTAGGTGATATATTCAGTGCCCACGCTGTGGATAACCCAGACCCTGCATCAGAGATGGCTATGCTGCAGAAATACGGACCTAACGTGCCTGAAGATATCCTGAAGAAATTAGTGTTGGCATTTGGTGAACTGAGAGACATGGCAGACCAAGGCCAGATCTCCTACCCATACTCCACCAGAGAGGTTGTCAACATGGTCAGGCATATAGAGGTAGGATATATCAAAATATTTTCTTAACCTGTGTAAATGATGATTTTTATGATGATAATTATAGTAAGCGGAAAAAGAAGATCCAGGGATATCAAGCAGCCAAATGGCTTAAACAATGCACTTCTCAGCTGAGTAAGCTCCCTTATTCAAATCAAACTTTAAAATAAAATCCTGAACCCGAGATCCCCACTTGTTTTAGGAACTGTGTTATGTCTTCTCAGATAGCCTTGTATATCATGACTTGTGTAGGGCTTAACTTCTCCGTGTGTGATGAACTGTGTTATGTCTTCTCAGATAGCCTTGTATATCATGACTTGTGTGGGGCTTAACTTCTCCATGTGTAATGAACTGTGTTATGTCTTCTCAGATAGCCTTGTATATCATGACTTGTGTGGGGCTTAACTTCTCCATGTGTAATGAACTGTGTTATGTCTTCTCAGATAGCCTTGTATATCATGACTTGTGTGGGGCTTAACTTCTCCATGTGTAATGAACTGTGTTATGTCTTCTCAGATAGCCTTGTATATCATGACTTGTGTGGGGCTTAACTTCTCCATGTGTAATGAACTGTGTTATGTCTTCACAGATAACCTTGTATATCATGACTTGTGTGGGGCTTAACTTCTCCATGTGTAATGAACTGTGTTATGTCTTCTCAGATAGCCTTGTATATCATGACTTGTGTGGGGCTTAACTTTTCCATGTGTAATGAACTGTGTTATGTCTTCTCAAATAGCCTTGTATATCATGACTTGTGTGGGGCTTAACTTCTCCATGTGTAATGAACTGTGTTATGTCTTCTCAGATAGCCTTGTATATCATGACTTGTGTTGGGCTTAACTTTTTGGTGCCTCTTGCATAGAAAATCTGAGGTCATGAAGTCTTTATAAACCTGTATGGGCTTGCATAAATTTACTAAGAAAGACCTGTGTAGTATATAAGATTATCAACATTTATTGCTGAACTCGGTGAAAACTAAACTTAACCATGTTAGAGTAGAATAAGTACTTTCCTAATATTTAAGATTTAAGCAGTTAAAATATCACACTATTTGGGGCCATTTCTCTGCTCAGCTGTAATAATTTTTCCACCTTTATTTTCAGAAATTCCCAACTGAAGGCCTGTCAAGTGTTGTGAAGAACGTGTTTGACTTTGACACTTACAACAAGGAACTGACAGACACAATCATAGAAACGCTACACAAGCACGGGATTCCGATAGGAGCCCACCCAGGAAATGTCAAACTGGCCAAAGAGTAAGAAATAATGTTCAGTGTTAAAAAGAAAGAGAAAGTGAGAAGGGAGGTGCAACAGTTTTTAGGAAATTGTTCTTATTAAATCACAACAAGTCATGGACTACTACAGAATTTACCTTCAAATCAAGCAATCAGAGGTTAATCATAAGCATGTCATGGCATGCAGGGGATTATACAAGGAATTATTTTATATTCATCAGCTCACTGGCTTACTTGTAACCTGTGGACCATTAACTGAAGCTCCTGTGTACAAAATCAGCCACCACTTTGCAGTTTGTGATAATATTATTATCAGTTATCATGGTGCAGTTTACCCGTTTGAAATTTTTATCCAGATGTACAGTTGTTTACATTTTGTTATGTGCAGAATGTCTCCAGGATATATATGGGTTAATACAAGGACATATTTTATACATTCTGAAATTGTTATTAAGTGAATTTCATAGTAAGGTGCAGTCACTTGGTCGGATGGTTTTCTGGATAACAGCAGAAGGGCAAGACTAATAAGATATGTGAAAGGTAATTTACATAGCAGGCCATTGAAAACGGGAATAAGTGTCCTGCAGTATTGCAGTACTGTAAATCCCTCTTTTATTGCCGCGTCCATGAAGTTCAACTTATATTTGAAAATTCACATAGAGATCATATTTGAGTCTTTCATTTAAATTTGGGATGTTTTTACATAATCACTCTGATACGTTAATGTTAGCATAGATCCTGTGGGAAAACACTTTTTATTGGATAATTATCCACATATCATTGATGAAACGGTATTTATGGGATATCTACCATTGTACCTCAAATGGTGCAGTGAAATCTGTGTGGCAATGTGTTTATAAAAAGAAAATTAAGAAAAGAGTAAACATGTGAGATTAAAGAGTTTTCAGCAAATAATTCAAAGGAGATACATAATACAAACAAGTGTCAACAATACCTCCTATTTATTTATTTGTTTTTTTTTCAGGGACTCATATATATTTAATGTGTACTCTTCTTTTTAATAAAAGACATGGAAAGAATTTGCTTTCTCTTGTTTATATTTTTGTAAAGTTTTGGAAAGAATCTGGCACTTTTTTTAAAACTGATTTTTCAACAGATTTGCATTAACATTAATAATTAGCTGGAAATTTTTCATTGCTGTTTTGTGCATATCAGTGGCAAATTCTTTCCATGGCTTTGTGGTGATTAATGTGTGGCTGTGTGAGAAAGAGTGAGAGAGGAGTAAGAGAAAAGACAGAAGCAGAAAAGATAATTTATTACAAATATGCTCCAGATATTCAGCTTTATCAGAATATTTGTTGAAAGGTAAAAGGAACAAATTAATAATACAGCCCTACTGAACAAATCAGCATTACCTACCTATTAGTAATCAAGTGGCAAGACAAGGACCTCAGATCAACCTTACGATGGTGGGGCTTGCTTCTTTCTTATTGTACTTTACCATCCTAAAGATAACTGACCTTTTGAACTGCTGAATTTATAACAGAAGAAAAGGAGAGATTATGAAGTTCATAATTCAAGTGGACATTTTTGCTTCTGTCACCACACAGGATAGATAACATAGAAGGTATTTGAAAGCTGTTATGTTATAATAAATAAGATAAAGTAAGAAAAAGAACTGTTTAGCAAAGCAAAATAGATTGACTGATATAAGTCATATTTAAGGTATATAAAATCACATAAGGAAAAGTTAAAACATATGAAGTAAAATACATGAATTTGAAACTGTAGAATGGATAATACAAAGTATTTTCTACATATTAGTTAAACTGGATAAATGCTTGCTTTAACAAAATATTCTAATATTTTCCAGTTAGCCTGTTTCACATCAGAAGGAGCTGTTCCTCTCTTTAATTATTTCATAATTTATTCCTGACATATAAAACAAGTGACCCATGGGTCATGACACTCAGCTGACTGGGAAGAGATTTGCAAAAGGAAATTTTATCATCTGAATGGTAGTATAAAACCATTCAACTGAAGCATCAAACAGATTAACCAACAGGCTGAGATTGTGTCTGTATTAATATATCTCAAAAATAGAGAAAAAATGTGTAAACTTTAAAAATGATACAGATGGCTCCACCAGTCTGCAGAAACTAATAAAAACACTAAATGGTCAATATCCATGCAAAGAAGCATGTTGGTTTCTGGATTAGTTGTTCAGATACTTCAGCTTTTGTATCAAATTTTCAAATATTATTCTGAGGGATATTTTGGAGTCTTATAGCTTGAAGGATATGGGTAACAGAGACCTAATTTCAGGCTTCCACAGACACTTTTCATGGGCCTCCTTGCATGACAGGAATGAAGATTCTAGGTCCAGTTGTTACACTTTGTACCCTGTTGACAGATAACCACATCTTTAAAGGTCTCAAAAATAGAGAAAATAATTTGTAAAAATAAAAAAAATAGAGGTGGCGCACCCAGTCTGCTGAAACTGATGGAACACGTCATGATCAATATGTATGCCAAAAAACATGAGCATCAGTGTTGTATTTATTGAGATACTGGAGTTTTTGTATCAAATTTTTCATTATTCTGGGGGGTATTTTGGAGCCATACAGCTTAATGGATATGGGTAACAGAGACCTAATTTCAGGTTTCCATGGAGATTTTTCATGGGTCTCCTTGTCTGTAAAGAATAAAGATTCAAGGTCCAGTTATTATGATTTGTGCCCTGTTAACAGATGTTCATATCCTTGAAGGTCTCAAAAATAGAGAAAAAAATTGAAAAAAAGCCCGAACAAAGACATGTGGTGCCACCAGGCTGCAGAAACTGATGAAACACTCCATGATCAATATCCATACAAACAATTATGGTGATCTCTGCATTAGTTGTTCAGATACTTCAGCTTTTGTGTCAATTTTTCCATTATTCTGAGGGATATTTTGGAGTCCTATAGCTTGAAGGATATGGGTAACAGAGACCTAATTTCAGGTTTCCATGGAGACTTTTCATAGGTCTCCCTGTGTGTCAAGAATGAAGATTCAAGGTCCAGTTGTTACAATTTGAACCCTGTTGACAGATAACTACATCCTTAAAGGTATAAAAAATATAACAAAAAATTGTTAAAAATTTGAAAAATACAGGTGGCGCCACAAGTCTGCAGAAACTGATGAAACATCTCATGATCAATATGTATGCCAAAAATCATGACCATCAGTGATGTAGTTAATCAGATATTGAAGTTTTTGTATGAAATTTTTCACTATTCTGGGGGGTACTTTAGGGCCCCATAGCTCAAAGGAAATGGGTAACAGAGACCTAATTTCAGGTATCCATGGAGACTGTTCATAGTTCTCTCAGAATGTCAAGAATGAAGATTCTAGGTCCAGTCTTTACGATTTGTGCCCTGTTAACAGATGTCCACATTTTTAAAGGTCTCAAAAAAGAGTAAAAAATTTGTAAAAAAATCGAAAAATACTGTTGGCGCCACCAGTCTGCAGAAACTGATGAAGCATCTCATGATCAATATGTATGCCAAAAATCATTACCATCAGTGATGTAGTTAATAAGATATTGAAGTTTTTGTATGAAATTTTTTACTATTCTGCGGGGTACTTTGGGGCTCCATAGCTCGAAGGATATGGGTAACAGAGACCTAATTCCAGGTTTCCAAGGAGATTTTTTATGGACCTCACTGGATGTAAAGTAAGAAGATTCCAGGTCAAGCAGTTACGATTTGTGCCTTGTTAACAGACAGACAAACGGATAGCTGGACGGACGACGGACAAAGAGTGATCACTATAGCTCAGATGACTTACAGTCAGCTGAGCTAAAAACCTGACAATTATAAAGAAAAAATAAAATACAAAGTGTACCTAGATAAATCATGAAAATGTGTAAAGCAGAGACTGAATAAGCATTTGACTGATGATCACATAGTCTGGGTTGGACTGAGGCTGAGCTGGAAAGGATTTTCATTTGATATAGAAACAATAGAGGGATCTCTACATGATTCTGTATCTACATAAGTCTAATTTAGTATATTCCTGCTGCAAAATTAAAAGATGCTTAACATGGCACTGGAGGTTGCCCCAGCGAAATCTTCAGTATTAGAAAGCTTACCAAGCCATCTTATTCCTTTTTTTTGTGTGAGTTAAAATTGAAACATAATTATTAATTCAATGGAAGGAAATTTACTAATACTAAAACTGCATTTATATATTTTTCTAAACATTTTAGTAACAAAGTTATGGCATACAGAAGTGCATTATATCAAGTTCCTTTACAACATGAAGCAGTGTGTTCTTTCTGATTTAATGAAAGCAACATTGGTTCCATTACTGTCTGTTTTACCTTTATATCTTTTGGCTGCCTAGAAGTACCCTGAGCATGGATGATCTCAAATTCCAGATGTAAGGTTCATTATACTGCCACACCACTGTAAGCATACACACAAATAATGCTGAATTAAAAAAAAATAATAAGAAAACTGCAAATAGATCAGTTTGCTTAAAATTCAGTCCTAGTTGAAATTATGTGTCAGCAACACTTGGCTTTAAAGAGTTTTTTTCTTAAATTGAAGAGTTTATCAAATATAATGCAGACTGGTTTTGTTAATTGTGTTAGATTTTTATTGGAATTTAAAGATCATAAATTGGCAATCTATCACCTGTCTGTCAAAAAGAATTTGATAATATCAAGACATCAACTATAAATGCTCAAACAACATTTAGGTATTATATCACCTTTGTGCAGGTTGTATGAGCTTGTCTATCAATTAGCTGTTAGTAAACATGTTACATCAGCCAATGTTGACAAACATTAGAAAAGTAACATGAGATGGTTGGTTGCATATGTGCAGAAAATGAAAGGTCACTAGTTGCGAGATGCCCTTTGCAAACTTGTCTGGTTTGTCTGATTTGTCACCAAATGTTGCTGAATGTGTTTGGATTACTTTGGCAGGCCCCCCCCCCCCCCCTGCTCCCCCACATCATAAACATGTGTATATAAACAAAATGTACAGCCTGTATGGGGTGGGATTTAAGCATTCTTGTCTGTTTTATAAAGGGTTCTGGGGATTACCTTTAGTTAACAGACATCAGATATCGGAACAGGCCAATGTAACTGTAAGTAGTGAATGAACCTGGTGTCAGAATGTTACTTCACTCTATGTTTTCTCCATCAAGGATGGACCTGCCTCCTTTTGAGTTCAGAGGTCATCTACATATCCAGAGGTCAGGTCAAAGGAAACTGATGAGCTGTTCAGTAGAACACAAGAATGTCACGGTCAAGGTCAGTCAGGTCATACACAGGTCAGCATGGTCATAGTTATACAGTGAAACCCCACCTTGCGACCACCCCACAATTATGACCACCTTTCCTGGTCCCGAATATTTGATTCATGTAACTTAGATTTTCACAAGTAAGACCACCCCTAAATTACGACCATATAGGTCAGTCCCACAGGTGGTCGTAATTGTGGGATTCCACTGTACTTAAGACAAAGAGTTTATTTTTGTTGGCAAAGTGATATCTGAAAGTATACAAGTTGTATATAAAAGTATAAAAGATATATCTATTAGTATTAATATAGGTGACATATATTAAATTGATAAGGGACATAAGTTATTTACTGTCAGGTTGGGCCCTAAAAATGTTGTTATAGTTACAATATCCAAAACTTGTTTTGACCTTGTGGCTTATAGATGCAGTCCTTCATTTCAAGCTGACGCTGATCCATTTGCTATGAACAAATGCATTCTCTTACATAAACTAAATGAAAAGGGCTTTTGTATTCTTAAGTTTGTCTGAGATAAATTTTGTTACTATGCTCTGATTCAAAATATTTTAATAACAGAGAACAAACATGAGAAATATACAATGATATAATTAGTAAGTAGTTTCTTTATAACTCTCCCAATATTTCACAGTTATTTAATGAAATAAAAATCTTAAGCAAGGCCACACAAAGATTGCATTTGATAAATTCTTTATCATAACCTAGATAATGAAAATGGTCTCGCCTGAGTTATTTCAAATTTATTCAAGATTTGATGATCTGTTACCATAGGGACCAATAAAGATGGGTGTTCAGTCCCATCCTGTTGAGAGGACGGAGGCGCGGTCACTAATGTTCACGGAGCAGGAGGCCTTCTGGACGCTCCCCCTACATGAGACCAGTATCATCATGGACCTGGCTGTGGCCAAAGGTGAGTTGTGTTCAGTAGCAGAACTGACAAAAACCATGCACTACATCTAAAATCAGTCCAAAAATTGTTTTAAGTTCATATTAGAACCATAAAGGAATTATTAGTATAAAACCTGGTACAGTGATCTTTCTGATGCAGAACTATTTTTTTTATCTTTTCATTCATTTTAACATGTTTTTGTAATATTTAAAAAAAATTTAAAGGTACTCTCTTTAAAGCACCCAGAACAGTTAGCCACTTTTTTGTGGACTATTATTAAACAGCATGAAAATATCTCAAAAGGTTTTCTGTTTGTTTTTCATTTATTGTGTTTCTTCTTGGTGAAAAATTAAATTTTAAATTTTTTATTGAATACAAATTTAAAATTTCAGTTTTAAGGTAGATAGAGATATAATAGAGGAAAAAAAAAAACACTTGAGATATTGTCATGAGATTCATCATCATTGACTTCTAATAGCCAGAGTTTTATCTACTGGAAAATCCATTTGATCATTTAAACAAATTACAGGACTCTAGATGTACAAATATTAATATTATAACAACAAATGTCAATCAGTGACCAGATTTTTACCAATATTCGGTACAGGATCATTTCCGACCTAGTTATATTACTCTTTGACAGACACCCAAGATTAAACATACAGTTTTATGGCCATGTTTACATTTACTTTTACTAAAAATTCAGTCGTGATGTCTGTAAAAATGCAGGAAATAAGAGTGTGTAGAAACATGGCCTGTACACTGTTGTTATGTATATGTTTGAACCCACACTCATACAGTTGTATTTCAGCATCTTTTAATATATTTTTCAGCTGCCAACAGACAGCCTGGTTCACAGACCTCTGATGTCATACATGTAGCAACGGCAAACCCCATCAGCCTGTACTCAATGACCCCAGGGAGCCAACACTTGACCTACCTTGACCTTTATGACATCTTCCCAAACATGCGATACAACTTCCGACCCAGGGTGCAGATTGCCGTGTTAGGTTTCCCTCTTGACACCAATGTGGTGCTACATGAAGGAGTGGTGAGGCTGGTTCAGTTATATTGCAAGGATTTTATTACCAGTATAAGTATGGTTAAGGGAATACAATCAGCATTTATTCATTAATTGCAAGTAGAGATCTTCACATCAGTCAGTTATAACCCAGGGCAGGACTGTGCCCAATATCCTTCGCTTTCCATGATAATTGTGTCAAAACAAAAAATGTCCATGTAGTATACTAGTAGTGCAAATAATAAAAACTTCACAAATTTTACACGTGTCTAGACAAAAAAAGTGGTAGGATTAGTAGTGTTGGTCTCATTAAAGAGTCTTTTAACCTGCCTCTTTGATGGACCCACCGTGTCACTCAGTTGTCAGTATATATATGATGGAAATCTTAAGGTTAGCCTTTTTGCATAAAGAGTCAGAATTAAAATTTCATATTGTTTTTTTCTTCAGTGTCTATAGTCCCATTTGTATATAGATGTTATTCACATCTGAGTCAAATACCAGAGTTTTAAAATTATATTTTTGTTATCTGTAAGTAATTTCCAGCATTGAAAGTCTTGCATCATACAAGAAGAGTTCACCAAAAGAGTTTCCAAGTATCGCACAGTATATAGACACAGCAATCAGCCAGGGGCATATTGATTTCATCCTTTCTTATATGTCATTGATGAAAACATGGCCACTCCCTCAGAGACAACATCCTTGATAACTCATACCAGTGTCTTTCCATTCTAGTTAATTTACACATACTGTAGATTAATGAAAATTCATCACTTGCTGACCTTCCTGAACTTCACCTTGCCGATCCTCTCTATTCCTGCAGACAAACACACTGCTGAACATAAACACAGAGACAGGGGAAGTTAGTCGTCTCGCCACTACCACCATGCTGGAGGCTGCTGCTGAGAAAGTCACACGTCACTTCAGAGATCAAGTTGTATGTTGTTATTTTTTATAATTAAAATCTTAATTTCTTAATTAAAAAGGGTTTAAATAGGTCCTCTCTAACAAACTGGAAATATAAAAAGCATGATTGGTCTGAAAAACAAAAAGTTACTTATTAGCCCACTAGTTGGATTCATATATAGAAGGTTTATATATACAATTATGAAAACATAAAAACTCCCACATAAACAGTGGACAGCTGTATGATAAGTATCATTTTATCACACAGAAAACTACAAAACTGGTGTATATATGTGACATATACTGTAGAGTGTCATTTATCTTAACACTGTTTTTCAGAAAAAAATGGTGATTCAAAACTGAAAACTGATCACTGAATTTGTGACCATTTATCCAAATAATGAAAAAAATTCAATAACTCATTGAATTCTGATTTTCCAGGGCTAATATTTGATGTATTTTACACGGTAAATTGATTAAATTGATGGAAAACCCTAACAAAAATGATGTTGCCAATATTTATTTTGGACGGGCTTAATGAATTCATGTCTGTCAGTCTCTTAAAGTCCACTGCTCAGTGGCAGGTTGGCAGTCATTCATAAGTGATGAATCATGCTAAATTGTTTTTCTGAACAATCATTTACCCGAACTAAAATCATGTCCCCTGAGCTCTTCAGATAAACTAAGTTCTGTTGTATTATAAATAAACAAGGATGCTCCTGATGTATTCACCTACCTGTTTGGTTTCAGGGCAGGTTCTGTATGTGTAGTCAGTTTGCTCACACACCAGAAGGACTCCTGGTGTTTTACAAGGAAGGAAGGTGAGACAGACGGTTTATCTGACTATCCTTACTGTCATCATGTTTAATGAGGTCATCTTATCATATTTAAGAGGTTTCTACTTCTCTAAATGGCATGTAGCCATTGCACACAACTACTTAGCAAATTTCATTATATATCAACTATATTTAATTCAGGAAATACTGATAACAAAACTACAATTTTACCAGTAAGTGGTCAGACCTCGTTGTTGTATCAATTGTATTGCTCTTCTGTAGTGTGTTTATTCTGTTTGCTTTACATAGCTGTTGGTCTATCTTTCAAACGTTATTATAACATATTGGTTACATCCATTGATTCTTGACATATGAAACAGAGGAAGTGAAGGGGGTGGGGGTAGGCATGAATTATGTAGAGATATACTGTACAAATGTTCACTTTATACATGCATTAATGTATTATACTCACACTTCTCTATATTATTGTGAGTAACTCCCCTTGACATTTTTACTAATGTATAAGAGACAGCAGTCTATTGAAGGCACCCTGTCTGTTTGTTACAGCCAGAGCCTGGACGTGATGAACATGTTAGAGGGACACTGTCACACGGTGTCAGTCCCTGTCCGAATACAGGACGTCCATATGCTGTCATCAACTGACTGGATGCTCACAGAGGCAGACACCAATAAGTAAGGGTTATTAATATCAGGTTCAGACCATGGCCACTATATGGCACTGACTGTTAAATAAAGATGAAGTAAACTTTGTTATGTGGTTCGGGGCATACAATGTGGATGGGATGATCTGTTTTCATTTCTGGTCTGCTTATTTTAGGTTTTCTGCCATGTAGAAGGGTAGTGTTTCTTGAAATATTTGTGAATATTTTCTTTTATTTTATTTCTTGAATCCTCATCCATTTAACAAAATATATATTTTCATCCTCAATGTTTGTATTGTATGGTATTACACTGTATTTTGTCTCTCTTTGAGTCATGAAAGGCATCATTGCAGGATAAATCTAACATTCCTCATACACAGAATGCAGATCCAGGATGTGGAATATTGGTAAAAATCAGTATTGACTAAATAAATATAGTGAGATTCCATATGTGTGTAGCCGGCATGCCGAATGCATATCTGCCAAACTAAATCTACATGTAACAATTTTTGCAGGTTCAGCATGGTATCCAAAAGCTACTCATAGATAATATGCTTGTTGCCATGCCAGCACATACAAAATCTCTCAACACGCATTCTGCATGCACACTTCACATTCCATACATAAGAAATCTTTGGTTAAGGATGTTTTACTGGAAACCCTCTCATTGCAGGAAGTTCCTACTGAGTCAGCCAGAGGGAACCAGGTTTGAATATGTTCTGCAGCCAACAGCTGAGGAGATCCCTAATGGAGAAAGTAAGGAGTGGATTTTTTGCTCAGCTTACTATAAGTCAGCTGAGCCATAGCAATGGTCTTTTGACTGTTGTCTGTCCATTAACAAGGCATGTTTTGAAACTATGAATCCAAACCTATGAATCCAAATTCCTGCTTACTGTTAAATGAACTTATGTTCTCCTACCAAACCAAAAACTGAGTCACTCTGACTTCATTCCTTCAAAATATTAAGGTAAATCTGTCATTTAACCTGTTGTTAAACTTCATGTTCAAGACTGCCCACATTCAAATCCACTAGTGTTGTTTTGTTCATATTTGGCAATACTATTCCTCTACATATTTATTAAGCACATGCCAGAAATAAGGTTAGTATTGTGTAATTTGTCTAACATATTTTATCTCATAAGAACATCTGGAAAGATGTTTACTCACTTCACATCACATCTGTTGAAGCTAGTTTTAAGCTTCAATAATAAAATGGAATCAGATGGTTTATTGCTTTGAATCCACTAATGATGCAGATCAGTTCTAAGAATACAATTACTTGAATGAAGTGCATTTCATATGATAAATGTAGATAGATGGATAATGTACAAGATTTAAACAAATAATTTTGGCATCAGTGAAGTAAAGCTGAAATGTAATTTTTTTAATCCTATTTGCTGTGGTACTTATTATTATAAACATTGCAGCATCACCTTTGGAAGACCTTGAGTGTAATGGGAGAGAAAATCTTCATGACGGAGTACTTAGCGGAGCACTTGGCCAGAAGATCAGCAGCCCAAACAGAGTACTCACTACAAAAGACAGCATCGCAACAATCGCTGTGGGCCTACCTGAGCTGGTCAGTAGATTACCAAATTAAAAGTTACTATATGCCAGCCTGTGTTAAGTCAAGTAAATCATCATATTTTTGTAGCTTGTTTGTCTGAAAATTGATTATATGTATATCAGTAAATGGAACAAACATTTAACTTTGTCAGCTGAAAACAGTGTACATTATGTTGCTTCTCGAAGGTAAAACCATATTTAAATGATATTTGCATACATGTTGGATTTAAATATATTATTCTTAAAGTAAGAAACTATGATCATTGTGATTAACATTATTAACAACATAATGTTTACATGTGGTGTCTAGCATGTTAAAGGGTTCTTCCTTCATTCACATATGTAAAAGCATATATTGGATTCTCTCTAAATGTGAACATATTTTTTTCAAAGAATTTGAACTGTGGCTTCTGATTTGTGTAGTCTTTATATCATGTATGCTTTTCTACCTGTTTGCTCTATCATCAAGAGTTATGATAATTATCACAGAGCCCTGTATAGTTACAGTTGACATATACCAGAATTATCACAGATTAACCCTATAATTCCAGTCTACAGTTGACATTTACCAGAATTATCACAGATTAACCTTATAATTCCAGTCTACAGTTGACCTATACCAGAGTTACCAGAGCAGGCCACAGAAAGAGGAAATCCCTGACTACCTGAGAGACAGACTGAGTTACCTTAAGTCAAAGACATCTGGGGACTCCACCAAGCAGGATCCGCTGCCTACAGTACTGCTCCCTGAGACAGGACAGGTCGTCAGGGCGATACCCACATGGCAAGCTCCAAATGAAGTCTACCCAGAGGGTACGCATATCTTATAAATATCTCTTCTGTGTAAAAAAATTTTTTTTTTATTTTCAAAAATCAAAGTAAGTGTTACAAGTCCTATCACCAACTGCATATCCTTAGATGGAACATTTTTATAGCTATAAAATGATGTTTGATTTGTATCGTTAAGTCCGTCAAAATAAGAATTTATTTAAGTTATCCAGGAGATGGTCGAGATAGAGCCACCAATTGATCGCGCCCACAAACCCAAACCAACAGAGTCGTACTCTTTTAAGTGTCAGATTTTGCACAATATGTGGTCACACCATCATGTTACAGTGGCCATGTACCACTGTTGAGATCCATCATCATAGAATATAATGTTTCTTTGTTTCCCTTCTTCCAGGAAAAAAGCCTTCCAATCTAGCTGCCTACATGGAGGTAGCAGATATAGCCAACCACAAGTTACGATACATTCCAGTCCCAGGGTAGGTCTATGTGTAGTCTATTCATCAGTGAACATTTACTGTTCAAACTAATTTCAGATTTTTCACATACTGTGGTTGTTTTTAGCTCAGCTGACTTTCAGTCATGCTGGGCTATAGCGATGGGTCTTTGTCCGGGGTCCTTCCGTCTGTCCGGACGGCCGGCCGCCGGCCGTCCGTCCGGCCGTCCGTCCGTTAGCAGGGCACAAATCGTAACCGTAGGGGCTAGGGCCATGAACCCTATGCAGTCTTAGAGGTTATAAAAAGATCTCCTTGCAAACCTGAAATTAGGTCACTGCGACCTATATTCTCGAAGTTATGGGGTGTGTTTGCACCCCCCAGAAATAACTCTTTGAGACAAAATTTTCATCCCAAACCTTCCATCTTTCACATACAGCTCATCTACCAACAGGGGAAGAACCATAATTTTTTTGAGGTCAAAAGGTCAAAGGTCAAGGTCACAGGGGCCTCTTCTTTGAAAAGCCTGTGGAAACATTTTAAGCCAACCCTTTCATCCCAATTCTTTGATCTTTCACATATAGCTCACCTACTAAGTTGGAGGAGAATCCTATAGATTTTGAGGTCACAAGGTCAAAGGTCAGGGTCACAGGATCCACTACTTTGAAAAGGTTGTGGACACATTTCAAGCTAGACTTTTCATTCCAAACCTTCCAGCACTGATATTGCTTCTCTGCCAACAGGGGAAAAGACCTGTTGATTTTGAGGTCAAAGGTCAAGTTCACAGCACCCACTTCTTGCGTGGAGTCTTTTTCAGGCAAACTTTTCAATCTGTACCTTCAATCTGTCATATATGGCTTACCTACCAATAAGGGAAGAAGCCTATTGATGTTGAGGTCAAAAAGTCAAAGGTCAAGGTCACAATATTTAATTGTTCTAAATGCTTGTGAGCATATTTCAAGTGTAACTGTTCAACCCAAACCTTCAGTCTTTCACATATGCCACATCTATGCATCACTCAGTGTGACTCAAACTTCATATTTATGGGTCTTTTTGCTTGAATAAATAACTTATTGATTTTGGGGTCAGCTGGTCAGCAGGTTAAAGGTTGCAGGTCAGAGTTATTCACCCATTGGTTGCCAAGTAATTACACCAGATTTAAGTGGTCAGTAGTTACCCATCATTTAGAAAGAATCCAGTTGATATATGGGCAAAAGGCCAAGGTCATAGGTCAGGGATGTTCACAATTACTTATTTTATAGACCATCTCTATTTTTCTTGTATATATAACCATCCCACTCCAGCTGTTACATCTCCCTGCTGTAATTGTGAGTGACACTGGTGACATATGACTCCCTTTTGTATCAGCCTATTAAGTGATAAGGCTCAGTGATAAGTACCTCGTTACCTCATAACAAAAACACTGTTGTCAGAATGCTTCAGCCAGGCATTAAGACTATGAGGGTATAGTACTAAGGTTTAGCTACTGATTTATAAGATGATGGGAACATTTTGCAGTTTATTTTATGGAATCCTAGCAATAAACTTAGTTTCCTAGATATCTGAATATTTTAATATATATCACCACATATAAAAGCAAGTGTTTGTTCTCATAATATGTGGATGTGTACCTTGATTTAGGATGGCTTTTTGTTTTATTTCAAGACTCTTAGTCATGCTTTCTGCATTTCTTTTCTTTCAGGTTTGGCAGTTTACCTACCCTGCTGGCCCCATTGAAAAGCAGAGTGATAATAAAAATATTGGACTTACACTTTTTACAATTGCATATCTATAAATCTTATATGAGGGCCTGGACATGCCTTTTGAATTATTTTGGGCATTTATTACTGGATAATTTGCCCCAAGTTTGGTCTCTTATTGGAGAATGTGGGATATCAAATGTCATACTTGTCAGAAATCCATTATGTCTGCCAGTTAGCCACCTTAGAAATTCTTTCTTCAGGGCAGTTTCAGTAATTTTTCTTTAATGTTTGGTCCGATTTAGAGAATGTTTGTTGTCTGATTTCAGACTTGTCAGAAGTCCAATATGGCCACCAGGCAACCATCTTTTAATTCCTTTTGATCATATTATCTCAAGAACAGTTAAAGTGAATGCAGTTGGATGTATATTTATGTAATCTTGTAAAGGATTGGGTCAAATATTTCTGAATAAATATTACCATCATTTATAAAAGTGCAGTACAGTTGGCTTGTATTGAATAAAAATTCATACAGAAGCACCTGTTTCTCAATAATTCTTGCATGTATTTCCTTGATTTTTGCTATATATTTTGATCTTATATTTGCCCTTTGTGGTGTTCCTTTTGAGACTGACATGTTTCAAGCAAGCTGTTGGAATAGTTCCTGATAGCTTAACAATCATGCATTTTCCTCAGACCATCAATTCACTGTGTTTTAACCAGGTATAGGTGATATATATTTCTGTTGTCATAGAAAATTTTCAACAAATTGGCAAATTGGTTCTTCAAAATTTGACTGGAAGTTGTGAATCTCAGTCCATGATGTCACAGGTCATGCTTGTTTTTATCAGAAGGATTTCAAATTTGCGATAATAGAGAAAGGCAAATAATGGTGAAAATGAAACCTTTGTGAAAAGATCCCTCATCTACACAGATGAACGGTCAATTTTTAAATGTAACCTCAATTGAATTGGGTGTATTATATCTGCCCGACCAAGCCTGTAGATTTAAAACCTAAAAACAAAAATTTGATATTATGAATAATAACATATGTTTTATGATACCTGTAAATCAAGAACAGCCATAGATAATATCAGATCTTTCATATTATCTGCATATAGGGAACAAGTATTTCTAGTCATTTTCACAATATCCTCGCCAAATTGTTAAGACAAAGCACACGCATATTAAATAACAATGGAGGATATACTATGTGTAGGTTACTGCAAGGAAATATTGTGAAAATGGATCCCTCGCGAAACAATGAAAAAGTGAAAATAACGAAATATATGAAGCACCACAGTATTCTGACATTTTTGCTACTTACATGACAGGTAATATTTTGCTCATTTTTTTTGGTTGTTTCAAGAGGAACTATAGAGAGGGTTGGCTCTGTGTTGGTGGAAATCTTTAGAACTAAAGATACATTTGCAAAATGTCTGCAAATGGATTTATCTGTAAAAATTTAGCCAAATGAGAGAGTTACAGGTGTCAGTCTAAAAGGTCATGAGTGGTGCTCTGAGCAGTAAAGGCGGTGAAGTCTACATGTTCAGCATGAACAAGAGTTTTTATATTTACATAGAACTAAATCAAGAAGTTATGTGTTGATTTATAAACTGATTTTTAGAGCCAGCTGTACACCTACCTTTTCTGTAGAATTTACATGATTTCTGGGTTATTTTGCATACATATATTATTAGTTAAAGAAATTAAATGGAGTTGCGTAAAGATCAACTAACATACAAAGCTGTTACAAAATGCTTGAGATCTAAGAAATATTCCTTTTGCTCATCCTCTTTTGGCCCCAGGTGCTCAACTGGCCAAATAATGCACAGGAGCGGTATGTCTGTGTGTTAGATGCAAGTACTAATCTGTGTTTACACAGCAGCATCTCGGGATCAGCTGCATCATAGCTCATAAAAATGCACTTGAAAACAATGAAATAGCCGTTGAAAATGACAAGGTATTGTGCAGAAGCCACTTATCCTGTTGCCACACTAGGTTATGAAAATAGCGTTAAGGTTGAACTGTCACGACTAATATTTCAGACACAAGGTTAACTAGAGGATATGAACTGAATAAGATGCAAAACACACAAGTGATGGCCACAGCTGATTTTTATACAACTAGATAATGCTTCTTTAAATAACTGTAGGTACTTATTGCTAAGAAAGGTCCATATAATGAGTCTCTGATGGACATATGAGCTTGTCTATCTACAAGCTGTTGGTAAATTTGGTACATGAGCCAGTGTTTACAAATAGACAAAAACAAGTAACCTAAGGTTGTTGGTGCATATTTGTTGAAACGTCACTGTTGCAAAATGCCCTTTGAAACTCTGGTTCATCTCACTTGCCCCCAAATGTCCATGCAGCATGTCTCAATTATTTTGCCCCCCCCCCCCCCCCTCATCAAACAGCATTGGGATCAGTGTTTTTTGGCCTACTTGTATAAAATGTTCAAGTGTTATCTTCAATTAAAGACTTCAGATATCATATAGGCCCCTTTAACATCTAGTGAAAGTAAAAAGAAAATATTTTCCCGGTAAAATCAGAATTAGCAAATGATTTCTTGGAAAATGTTTGTACATACCTTATGAAAAATACTTCTTTTTCAATTGTGCACATTTTTCTTGTAGAAGGTGAATAGGCCCAGCTTAAAACCGTTGTTGTAAAATCTACTATTTCATTATTAGAAATCAGGAATTAGATGTACCTAAGGATAAGTTGGCACTTTAGATCATGAATACCAGTAGTGTGGCAGTAACAGACTGGTACGAGATGGTACTGCTGTTGATTACTTAAAGGCAATCTAAAGGCAATCTTCACAATTTGAAACTGGTTAATGACAGTGTGGTAGACCCGTCTCCATACAGTTTGTGGGGGCCATCTAACCACAGTGTGAAGCTGGCGATGCAATCTTCATAATATTAAACTGGTTATAACCGTGTTATTGACAGTGTGGTAGACCCGTCCCCGTACAGTTCATGGATGTTACCTAACCACGGGGTGAAGCTGGTGATGTCAGAGCTGAGCAATGATGGAGTGGTGACAGTCGATCAGGGTGGCTGTGTCAGGCTGTGGGAAACAGCACTGGTCAGCGTGGGACAATCCGTGGAGAAGTGGAGGAACATGATTGGGGAAGGTGAAAGACCCCTCCAGGTAATAAAAAAACTAAGGTTTCATCTGTGTTTTTGTAACATCATTGCCACAATAAATGATGTGCCATTAATGTTAAAGAGACTGTACTTTTGTAAGTCTAATACCAATGCCAATGAATACAAAAGTATTTTCAGGGATTGTCATCAAGCATTTGAAAAAAAAATGGTTTATTGGTTTTAATTTTTATGAGGTAGGATGATGTTTTTCCTTGAATAGTGTGCTTTTGGTGAAAGACCAAGGAAGATAGCTACAAAATGATTTTATAATACCATGAATTTTGATTATTGAAAGAAATTGATAATGTCAATTTGTACATGATATTTGAATTATGAGATTACCTTAAATACCATATAATAGTAAATACATTTTGAACATACATGTATAATTCAAACATGATGGTTGCCTTGCTATAATATACAAATTATGAATGTAGTATTGAAACTGAAATAATTGCAAGAAAGAGGAATAAAAAAGTTTGTTCTGTTGAAGCAACACATCTTGCATGCTTATGTTTTAAACTGTGGTCTTTTTATTTGTGAGGTAAATATTCCATGATTTTAAGTTTTTTCATGGTTTTTTTCACAGGGGTCCATTGTCGTGATCCTATAATGCAGTAACCTACACAGTTTAATCCAATGTGACATTGGTTATTTAATTAGTGGTCAATCTTATAAATTAAATAAGAACCCATGACAAAGAGTACACATACTTTTCCCTTATGGGTGGATAATATGAAAGATCTTCTAATATTTATAGTGTCTTTCTTTGATATGCATGTACAGTTAACATAAAATCATTTGCCTTTTTACTTTCAAACCATTTGAAGGGTTGTCACTTGGTTAAAATACATAAAATGCTAACGAGACTGTAATATTATAAATGACCGTTCACATGAGTAGATAAGGTGTTAAATCCACGAAAGTTTTATATACGTGACTATATTCCTTTCATGAACATCACAAATTTGTAACCGTCTCAAACAAAAAGGCAATCACAGTATGCATAATTTTTACTAAGATGTTTTACTTCCCACCTTATTAACTCTTTAACTCTTGTGTTAAGATCACGTATGAGAAGGAGCTGAACAAGCAGATGGTATCAGGGATGCCCAAACACGGCAAGGTGGACCCAACAGGTGCCCCTCATGTTGGCGGTAACCAATGGGCTGGAGGCACTGGTAAGTCTCCAAGGCACAGATAGGGGACTCCTATGGTTTATACTAAAAATAACAAATAGTTTCACCCCTTCTGACTCGTAATGTGAAAATCATTGAAAACAGCAATTATTATTAAATGCAGCACCTACCTGTAGTTTTTTGTTGCTCCTTAGTAAAGCTTTCATATGTAAAATTCAACAGATGTTTAAGCCTCCTCCCATAGAATGGGGATCCTTAAAGGGGTAAATGAATAGATTTCTATATCCATATATAGGTAAAAAAGGTTGTGGGTGAACCTTCCTAGGCTCCCCTGAATGAAAACCATCAGTTTCAATTTTTTTTCTGCCATTTTCTGTTTGTGCTAGATTTCCTAAATTTTTCAAAAGTTGAAGTTTTCCTGGTCACATTTTTGCACCTGACTTTCCACTCCTGGTATTGTTGTATGTTATATGATGAGTTGATATAAAACTGGACTTTTTTAAAGAATAATGACATCAGTATCTAAGTACATTAGTTCGTGTTCCTTCATATTAAATAAATTTATTCTTTTCCTATTTACCAGGATTTAGTTACTGAACCTTTTTTTCCCAATTCAAAGCTACAGTGAATCAGAATTGACCTTATATTTAACTGCACATTACAAACTGGTTCTCAAAACAACTATGCTGAGCTTTGTCACATACTTGTATTTATAATAGTATTAATATATATTAATATTATGAATATATACTGTTTGATTACAAGAACAAGAAAATAGGCAGGGAGTATTACACCTTCTTGACATAACATTACATATTGCAGGTGGTTTTGGGACTGCTGGACTTGGAGGTGTGGGAGGGCCTTACAGACTGGATGCTGGACATGATGTCTACCAAGTACCAGACTTTGAGAAAGACAATGTACCAGAAGATGTAGGTTCTACAACATTAATACTTGTCTGAACAGTAGCTGCTCTGTTTGTTTACACCATTCAACCACTAGAAATGACATAATTTAGTTATGAAAGTTGCCACAAGATGGCGGCCTCTGTATTTTCTTTCCCCAACAGACTGAACACTCTATTTCTCCCCACTAAATAATTGTCTGGGTATACCAAAGTACCCCTGTTCCTTATATATTAATAAAAAAGTATAACATTGGCTCCTTTGGTAGGAATCGAATCAAGAATTTAATCATAGGTAAAGAATCTATAATTGAATGTATTGTTAGGGCCCGCATGGTTCACAGGCCTCATTTTTTCTGGCTCTTTTTTATAAAGATTATTTTGGAAAAGGTAACTGCCTCCATTTTATGCTCTTTTATCTTATGCTTAAACTAAGTATATACATCTGTAGACTATGTGGTAGACTACAGGGCAGTAAAACTCGCTTCCTATCATATTATTTTTGTATCCTGGTGTCATCTAGGCCCAGTGTCTACTGCATATTAGTGTTGGGACGATATGGGTTTTTGATATCATGATAATCATTCAAATTTTATCGCAATATACCGTGATATCGCAATATTTTTAATTATATATAATGGCATTAATAAGCCATCAATAATGATATTTATAACAACCGCCTTTAAAGTCTTCACTTTATAAAAGGGGTTAAGTATTAATATCATTTATACCTATTGGCCAGTACCACAGAATGACTCATTAAGTGATATAAGTTGCATGAAGGTCCTGCAGGTGTGCAAGCTTGAGGCGAGGGAAGTCCTGCCCCAATTGTCGAATCATGCTTGTCAGAACTTTCCATCAGTTTCCTATAGCTACATAAAAGCGGGAGAATCCCGGCGAATTTTTGGAGAGTGTGTCATACCAATCATGGCTAAATATACCATCCCATTTGTATATGGCAAAATATGCAACTCGTATGGAATGTTCGATTCAGTGGTGACACTTTTATGTTGACATTTTCGTTCCATGCAATAAAAGCATAAACGTGTATTTATTGCTCTTTCATTATAATGTTATTTTCTCCTGGAATTCTCACGATTTTGTCCTCTACTTTCGGACATTTCCGACTTATCTCGAAGTCTGTAAGCACACAGTTCCACCCACAGGCGTGTATTCAAATACATGTGGTTTATAAAAATAAATGTGATTCTTTTAAATAAATTTATTTTGAACTTCTTGCTTGTGAACCAAAATCGTGAACAAATATTGATATCATGATATCGCATTAAAAAATGTTGACGGTATGATAACCGTAGCTGTCAGATATCGTGATAATACCGTATAACGGTAACCGTCCCAGCCCTACTGCATATGTTGGTCCTGGGTGTGTAATTCCCATTGCTGTGTCATAACCAAGGAAGCTCCCCCCCCACCCCCCCCAAGACGCACTCTTTTGTGAGTCGTGCATGGCTGTGGGGTACAGCCTTCCCATTAAGCCTGCAGAGCACACACCCTGGTTGGGGGCTGACTGTGAAAATCTTATAGCCTCGCCAGAGATTTGAACTTCTAACCTACCAGCATGATGTCCTGTGCTCTACCCCTGAGCCACTGAAGCCATAAACTATAGCAAGATATAATTAAGATAAATAAGATTAATCAAAAACCTGAACAAAAATTGGCATACTTCCAGTCAGTAAGATTATAATTACAGCAAGGTTAAAAGTCTGACATGTACAATCAAAACAAATGTAAACCCATGGGCCATGTAAACCAGTGCCACAGCAATGTATGACTCCAAGATCTTGTCTAATTTTAAGCTAATTTTGAACAGTCCTCATTCAGATACATTGTATAATTTATTTATCTTTACAATTGCTTTGTAATCACTGAAGATCCTCTTGTTTACTGTTATCTTTCTTTTTCTATCTTCGCAGGTAAGAAGGGCAGCCAGAGAAATGGGAAAGAAAGCATTCCTGGAAAGGTAATTTATACATGACAATTATATCCCTGTCTATATGGAGATTAGCTGTGCAAGAGCTACTTTAATTCATTGTGATGATCCTCTATCTCACTCTGAAACACAATGAGAAATATAATATATTCTGTGCTCTTGTGACAATTTTGTTCTCAAACTGTCATTTTGTGCTTTTGTGACAGTTTTGTTCTCTAACTGTCATTTTGTGCTTTTGTGACAGTTTTTTTTCTCTAACTGTCATTTACTGTGGTAAACAAGTACCTAGGATAAAGGTTGCTGTAGCAGAAGCTTTTGACTATATATCATCAGCAGACTATATAAAATGAAAGTCCCTGAGTTGAGAATTTTAGTAACCTTTATGTAATCTCCAGGGACAGGTTCCAACATACATAGTTTAAAGTAAATAGTATGTTTTCATTGCCCTCTACCATAGGGGGAGGAATACTGAAACGGTCAATGTCTGTCCTGTCAGTCTGTCCATCCCACCCCCTAGGCCTTTGTTTAATTTTACAATTTTCTCTCCTTTCCATTTAAAAACTACTTGACACTGTTTGGAGATGTCAGTTTTCCTTAAGAATATGACTATAGATATAATATGGAATGTATGTGTATATATACAGTGGAACCCCGCCTTGCGACCACCCCACAATTGCGACCACCCCACAATTACGACCATTTTGCTTGGTCCCGAATTGTTTTTAGTTTATTTATGTTTAAAAATGACTCAAAATTACGACCACCCCTGAATTCAGAATTACGACCAGATTTCCTGGCCCCAGCGCTGATGCGACCCCGCTAATGCGACCACCGCCGAGAAGTACTGAAACAACATTTGTCACGAGTCAATGGCTGCGTCTTGTCACAGGCGCCTTAACGAAAGATCAAAGCGGGTAACAAGGTTTCTTAACCCGAGTGTTAATCTGGTTCCGCATATCTTCCCAACTCGGTGTCTTCGCTGAGACTCGTTGAGGTGTAGGTTATAGATCAAAGAGGGTAACCATCGGCCTGATTACTTAATGAGCCGGTCTGACCTTGGGTGAGATGCTAATTGCCCCTCAGTGATCACCTGTATTACAGCTACCCTAAGTGTGGGGTTGTGGGCTTAATATTTCATATAATCACAGATTGTTCGATCCTCATTGGTAAAGTTAACGACCTAGTTAATCCTAAATGTGTTCATATCTTACTGACAATGAGTATTGAGCAGTCAGTAAAATGTATAAATAAAGCTTGCATGGGGGGGGGGTCCCTCACATTAACTTGCTTTTTCTGATAGATCGTTGTTAGTTTATTTCTCTACTGTTAAGTTTGCATTTAAATTGCTTGCTGTTAGGCAACCATGCCTCTAAAAGAGCTACCCTTGAAGGATTAACTGGCGTTAATCAAAGTGGCAACACCACGCGCAGTCAGCACCAAATGGCTCAGCTGTTTAGCGTCAGGAAAACTCAAGTGTACGCAATATATACTCAAGCAGAAGGCTAAATATATGACAGCCACGTATTATGTTCAATATGCATTCAGTAGGTTGTAATCGTATTTCCTTTGTGTTATTTTTTTGTTAATTATCAGTCCCTACGTATGTGTACATGTATATAAATTTTTATCATGAATAAATATGTTCAGATACACACAAAAAAAAACAATCATAATAAGGGTCCTCCACTAAGTAAAATATTTTGTTATAATTCACATTAAAGATATGCAATAGATAAACTCTGATACCCATTAAATATCAGCGTGTTATATGCGACCACGGTAAGAGTTTCACAAATACGACCACCCCCAAATTACGACCACTTTGCTCAGTCCCCAGGGTGGTCGTAATTGTGGGGTTCCACTGTATATACTGTGGTTGCTTTTTTGTTTAGGAGGGTTTCAAATTTGTGACATCAGCAAAAGGGAAACCATTATGAAAATTTATCCCTCATAAATAAGAGGCCCCATCATCCAAAGGAAGTGGTTAAGTACAATATTGATATATAAATAATACATCTTGTGTGGTACCCATAAATCGAAGACTGCTATAATAAATGATATCAAATGTTTCAAATTATCTGCCGATAATGAACAAGAATTTACACTTGTTTGATGTTGGCTTTAGTAGTCATCCAGTGATGATGATTTGCATACAAAATCTTTGATTTAACTAAGGCCAAAAAAAATAAAAGGTATGGTTCTCAGGCACCGCCCGCGTCAATTTTAACCCCCCGCATCAAAACTTTTTATTTTGCTTTTTATCTTTCAAGAAGATAAATAATACATTTTATGTAGTGCTTCTACCTGTTTAGCAAAAATATTTGTTATTTTCATGCTTTCCCTGATCATATGGCATTTTTATCGAAACACTCAAAAAAAGGTCAAAAATAAAATACCGCCCACCCGCACTGATTTCTGAAAAAAAGTGCCTGAGAACCATACCTTAATTTTTTTTGGCCTAATTCATGTTGTTTTATTTGGTATACTCTGTGTAGTTTACACTATGGGCAGATAGTGAAAAAGGAACCCTTGTGAAAAGATGACAATGTGAAATTTGTAGAATTTTAAACTTGCAAATATAAAACGGGCCACAGTATTTATGATTTTTGAAAAGGGATGTTTGGCTCTTCAGGTTGCAGCAGATCAAGATGAGTGAGTATGATGCTGAGTTATACGAGAAGTTTGCTGAAAATGTCAGAAGGCAGGTGCAGTCCCTCAAAGTCGTGATCGACAGTCTGCAGGTAACTTTGTTTAATATTGATAATAATAATAATAATAATAATAATTTATTCATATTGCACTCATACCAGGTACACCTTCTCAAAACTGCATTACAATGCTGTTGTACATAAAAAAATAATGATAGAATAAAACAATTATATCACAGTTATATCAAAAGTTAAAATACAAAATTACATGTAGATATCAAGTTAGCACTATAAAACTAAGTTGAGAAATCAATGCTAAATCTTAATGAGAATATATGACTGCAATGGACAAGTTAACTTTAAAGAATACTACTCTAAAAAGGTATGCTTTAAGGTTCTTTTAAAATGCTGAAGTGGTGTTTATTTCTTTTTTCTTAAAAAGTTATCGACCCACCCTTAATACAGTTTCAGCATTATTGTAGCAAGATTTTTCCAACGGAAATGCACTGTTATATTGAAAATATACATGTAGAAATGCCTTATATATTAGTTAGATTGTCATGATTTCCTAAGAAGTACATTACTTTGATAATAAAAAGTAACATTACTGTTTAAGGTAGAGCAGTTACTGTGTCAAAATCTCAACAACAACTGGCCGTATAAAATAGGTTGAGTTAGAGCTGTAGGTCTAAAAGTGAAAAGCAGTTCTTTATATTTTCTTATACAAGCCACTGAAGTGAATGTATTTCATAAAACAGTCTCACTGGTGACCTCAGACCGTCCTGCAGGCTGTTACGGCAGGACATACTTTTCTTGAATAATTAGATACCAGAATTTTGAAAATCTACTATTTCAATGATTCTCATTTAGTGACGAGTAATATCCTAACTTCATTTGTATTCATTGGTAGTGCTTCAACCAAGAATGTACAATGGGTGTAATAGATCATCTAATTACAACTATTTGCTAGATAACCTCCTGGGTTACCAAAAGGTTGTAGCTTTCCATGGCAATGGCTTATAGCCTTGAGGGTTGAGCCATGCATGTTTTACACATATATAAATAAAAATAAAAATTGAGATCACATATATTTGGAAATTTACTAATAGCGATTCTGTCAAGGCTTAGTTCTTCAGATCAGTTTTATGACTTGTGAGTATTTATTTATTTTTAGGCTAAAGGTAAAGAGAGACAATGGCTGAAGAACCAGGCATACGGAGATCTTGATGAAGCTCGGCTGATTGAAGGACTCACCGGAGAAAAATCTATCTACAAAAGAAGAGGAGAGAAAGAACCGGAGGTAAACATACCTTACTAATATTAATGGTCCTGTTCATGTTATCATATGGTAGACAGCAATATTAATCAGGAGATGAGAGGAGAGAAAGAGTCAGAGGTAAACATACCATACTAATATAAGTTGTAATGTTCATGTATCATATGGTAGACAACAGTTTTAATCAGGAGATGGGAGGAGGTTAAATATGTTCAAATTAAATAAATTTTATCCTGTTCATTTATTAACATCAGTTATATTTAAATTTTTTAACCACTACATGTACTTGATTCTTATTCCCAGACACATCTAGTATATATAAGAGGTGAAAATAAAGATTGAACCAATCTTATACAGATATAACAGAAGTCTTATAACAGAATGAATTCAAATTTGTATTCATTTAGACATTTACTCTTAAAAAAAATAAAGAAAACTGTAAGTTATTTGTCTATACCTACAGTAATAGCTTGTATTTCTAAAGTGAAGGTGATATTTTCAAATTTGTTTGTAAGTTAAAATACAATATGCTCCATCTTTTGCACATCCTATGTATAAATATGACAAATTTTTTATTATATTTGAAAATAAAATTAATTAATACCTAGTTTTGTATCACAAGCGTAACCACATATTATATACCTGTGTTTATTGTTTATAATATTTAACAATATTGTATTGCATAAAAACTTCTGTACCTGTTAGCTCGGCAGTCCTCAGCAGAAACCAAAGCTCCTACGGATACTGGCTGATGTGTCTGGCAGTATGTACAGGTTTAATGGACATGATTCCCGGCTCGACCGAGAGATGGAAACCATGGTGATGGTCATGGAGGCACTGGAGAAATATGAAGATAAAATCAAGGTCAGTTGGAGGTCAGGAATTAAATAAGTTGCAATAACACGAATGTAAAACCAGTTAAAACCATAAGTGATTATTTTTACAAGAGTTATTATTTTTCAGGGATGACATTACATTGGCTTGAAGCAAAATAAAAAAATCCATTTTTGATAAGGAAGCAAATGTGGATTTTCTTTAATCATGCTGGTAATTGTTTCTGCCCATGTATGTCATCATGATATATATTTTTCTTGTGACTTATGGCAGGTTTAGTCACAACTCAGAACTCTTGTTAATAGATTGAGTTTTTGTATATTGTATATTGTGATTTTAGGAAGCAGGCAACTGGTAAACCCTGTGTTATTTTTGCTGCTTTCAGTATGACATTATTGGTCACTCTGGAGAGGGATATCATTTTGAGATTGTCAACAGAAATAAACCTCCCAAGAACAACAAGGAGAGACTAGATGTAATTAAGGTAGACCACTTTCCACCTCACTTCAAAATAACTGCTGTTAAGGCTAAGCAGCATGGAGCCAGACCAGTACGCTATGTATGGTATTAGCATCTTCTAGCACATCTGAAACTTCATTATGTAAAATTTTAAACAGAGGCTCTTTTCAAATGGACATGTAAAATGGTATTCAATTTAATACAGGTAAGGCTGTAACATAATGGGCAAAAACAAATTGTATTTAACCAGACATTTTCTTCTAAAAAAAGTGATAAATGATATAGGGATAAATACATTAACAATGGTATAACCTTTATATAGACCGTTATAATTATTGCCATTACAATTCTGTGTATTGTATATGAAATAATTATATGTATAACCTTGGTTAAGTTCTGAATAAATATAAATATATATATATATATATATATATATATATATATATTTGTAATGTCAGAGTCGCACTGTCTCTCTCTCTAGCTCATTATTTATACCTAGTAATGTTAGTTTATAGTACCCTTGTATAGCTTCCACTTCAGAACCATGATTTTGATATGATCTCACTTTATTTTCCTCATCAGACCCTGCATGCCCATGCTCAGTTCTGTATCAGCGGAGACCACACTCTGGAAGCAACGGAAAATGCAATCAAAATGATCACTGATGAGGAGGCTGACGAACATTTCGTTATCGTCCTCAGTGACGCAAACCTTGAGCGCTACGGAATCAGGCCAAAGAGATTCAGTGATATTTTGACCTCTGATGAAGAGGTCAATGCCTATGTTATCTTCATTGGTTCGCTTGGTGACCAGGCACACAGGTACGTTGAAAGTCACAAACAAAGCAATGTATAACCAAGTATATAACTTTGATAAATTTAATGTGCACAGGTAGAAGTTTGCCGTCTATTGGATGTTGCACTAATGTTTTCATGGAAAAGAGGCTGTAGTGAGAAGTTTGTGGTTATATTTAGCATAGTCAAAGGTAAGGGATGAGTTGAGGTCCAGTAATCTAGCTGTGTCTTCTGTAGTAGCAATACTTTCTGTTGATTATATAGGAATTTTCTTTTATCACCAAGAGTAAGCATCATATGAATTAAATTTTACTCATAGGAAGACAAAAAATCATTAACATTATTGTTAAGTATTTCTTATGTTAGACTAAGTCATTCATAAAGGAAAACAAAGTGACATCAGTAGTATAAATATGAATATGAGATATGTCTGAATATCATATATACTATATACTTAATATCCGCTTTTGTTGCTATGGTTAAACAGGCTGGTAAAGCAGATGCCATCAGGAAGGGCTTTCATGTGTATGGACACCAAGAACCTGCCTCAAATCCTGCAGCAAATCTTTACCTCAACAATGCTGTCTACAAGATAGTCAACCGTACAATCACCATGACTGGTGATATCATCTAGACTGTGAAATATTAAATATCCAGAGGACTTTCTGCGTTTTTGTAATAACTATTGGATGGACTCCCACTCAAATATGCATATGTCATGTTATAGATGTTATATTTATGCAGTGAGTGATAACTTATTAAATAAAGAAGACGTGTATATATGTTTCCAAAAAAAAGCTCAGTCTTGCGGGCAGAGACGAAACTCCTGCATTTTAACTAATAATAGATGAAATAAATATTTTCATATGTAAAAAATTTCATATTGATTTTTGTTTTACGTGTAATTGTATACAACCTGTAGCTCTAAAGACTTCTTGAATAGAAAAATCATATCAAGTTTATTTCCCAGTAAATGTGTGGCAGCTGAACATTTTATCAAAGGGCAAATATCATCACACATGTTTGGAAATAACATTTCCAGTTCTTTTTAATTTTCATGTAACTCTGTAAGTTTTAGAAATCCATCAAATTTGATACTCTGATTAATATAGGGAAAGTCGTGGAAAAATAAGGTACTTTTAAGACAGCTGTAGAGGCACCAGCTGAAAAAGACTTCAGGGTTGGCCCTTGCGTTAAGAGCCAGAAATCAGTCGGGCCATATTTGATATTTATTGTCCTTTTCATCTTCTTATGTGCATTTTAGCGTTGGTTATTTTCAATCAAATTCATATTTGTGGTTAATTCAGGATGACCATAAATGAGGTTATTAAGGCCGATTTCAGAGTTTTACATGTTTATTTATTCTAGAAAATGAACCGAAATTATAGGAAAATCAGTGAATTCTTTTACGGTTGGCTGTTGGAAACCGTGCCGTAGCATTACACGTTATAGTTCTACGGGTTTTGGTCCACATATAAGTACTATTTTGTTGATCATATAGAACTGTTGCCATTTCAGATATTGTGTATCTACTCTTGCTGACCATATGTACAACTTGGTGCACTGCAACCTATAAAATATGTGTTGTATATAAACCAAATATTAAAAGAAATGATAGATCACCAGATTGTTTTTTGTTTATTTTACAAATACAGGTTGCATGATAATATATCACTTGCAATAATATACCGATAGTGTCACTGAATGAAGGTGTATTGATTTAAGTAGAATGGTGTCTCTGTTCGTGCAAATTAACCCTAAAGAGGTATTTTCATGCAGTATATTAGTGTTTATGTTAACTAAAATA
The DNA here is from genome assembly GCA_026874595.1 of Sipunculus nudus. NCBI lineage: Eukaryota > Metazoa > Annelida > Sipuncula > Golfingiida > Sipunculidae > Sipunculus > Sipunculus nudus. The sequence goes on along the minus strand of CM049314.1, from coordinate 12,401,872 downwards.
ATATTCACCAACGAAAAATAAGTACTCTTATTTTTATAACGGTCCACACTATTAAAATTAACACGTATTTTAATTATATTTGTGATGTTTGTGGCATATTTACAATGAAATACCCCTCGCGTCCGTCACGAAACCTATTATACGATCATATTACCCATTTAGGATCAACATTAGCTATGCGCCAGTTGGAATGCTAATTGGCAATTTTGTCCGACAACTGTGACAGTGGACGTCGTGTTTCCCCCTCTATTGTAATGCCTCTTTATTTTTAAAATACTACTAATAAAATAAGATTTTACTCATGAAAAATTTTGAACCCCAAGTAGTTTTTTTATGACAAATAATTAATTTACGTGTCATACAAGATGTCCGTGAACAATTGAAAGGTATTTAAATAATTTGCTGCATTGGGGTTGTATGTATAGAGTTCCTGTAGCAGCGCGCTCACACATTGTGTACGGAGATAAGCAGTGATAGCTTTGAAATGTCAAGGCGCATGGAATCTCTTGTGTCCAATATATTGAACATCTACCACCGTAGTTATTAAGCGTGTATTGTTATTAATATTTCTATATATTAAACATATATATTAAACATATTCCACCGTTGAACAAAAGAGTATAAACCGATCAAGTAAATGACGCTCATGATAATATAGATTGATATATTTGGTGTCTGAAGTATTATCCTTTTAAAGAATACAATTCATGTCCTTGGGCGGCTATGTCGGATGTATTCAATGATAACAAGTAATATGCTGTCTGAAATAAATATTGTATGATAAAAGTCATAATTAGTCTAATTGATTTGAATTATTTAAAGTTTGTTTCAGAATGATTAAATCTTTTACAATATTTTGATTTCCCGTTTGTATGTGAATTCTTTTGAAGTCTTGCAACAAAGAGTCTTCCGATATACTGCCATCAGAAATTAAAGATACTTTGAACATTAGTAATGATCCGATCAGATGAAGATATCAATGTGTCCCCCCCCCCCCCCCCGACCTCGGAAAACGAGGTAAATTAAACAAATTCTGTAGCGACCGCAGAAAGGAAGTTTAATGCACAAAATGTTTGTAGATGGATCATTCATATGTTTATTTGCATAATAATAGTCATGGATGTGTGCACAAGTTTAGATTTTGCATTTATATTGGCAATACTGGTCGTCAGTCAACACGTAGCTGTAATACCGAGTTTTAATAACGGCCATCACCCGATAACACTTCTACATTACTACAATACTGAACAAACATCTGGTCCCGAATCTATCAGTGCAAATGCACCATTGTTACCGGCACATCTGGGTATATGGAAAAACCAAGTACAACTTGGTCACATAAATTGTGTTGATATTATATATGGAATTTGGTCACAGAAATAAATAGTTCAGTCTTGGACAATGTTCATTTTCTCGTTACTTCAGCATTGTCATTACAAAGACTTTGGTGTATCTGCAGAGTTTGCTTCATGTTTGGTAATTTATTAAGTCCCAGTCGCCTGAAAATAGTTCAAACAATGTCGTCACCCATACCGTCCGTCCATTGTCGTTCTGTTAACTGTTATCTTGTTAGTGGAGTATATAAAAAAATAATTAAACTTAGGTACTTCATTTCCTAAGGACAGATTTGTATCAACAAAATCTCGGTCAATTTTTAAAGATGGGTCACCTTGGTCTACTTTATAAGGTCACAGAGCAATTTCAGATATATCTTGAGCGCATATTTCTCAAGAACCATTAGATGGAATCGTTACGAAGTATTTTTTTTTAATTTGATGGACTATTACTTCTGCACCAGTCAGATGAATTAACATGTTACACAAGGACTCATATAACTGTGTTATCATCAGTGGTTATTGAAAATTGGAGAGAGGTACATTACAAGGGATTCAATAACCTCGTGCCTGTTCGCATTAGCCATTATTAGCCATAGTATTATTACTGCTAATAAGTCAACAGAGAAAGTCAGTGGTATAAACATAAATGGTTTGGAGATAGAACCATGTATGTACTTGGACGACACATTCTTTTTAATCAATCTACAATAAATTTGCATGTCTCATCTCATGAAATTCTAGTAAATCAGGAGGCGCTGATTTTCATCTAGTGGTGTTAATGAAAAGATACCTAGGTATTTCGACATTATTTAGACCATTCATGGTCTGCATTTACCTCCGCAGAACACACTGATTAAAACATTGATGAATCAATTTTGGATAATAAGTATACATAAATATGAAAAGGATTTATTTACATGTATATATGTACGATCTCAACAGGTTAAGGGCTTAAGTATGTATAAAACATATAACATAAAGATGGTTAAAATGTTGCCTATTGTATATATTATATTCACTGGGGGTATTATTGGAAACCATCAATTAAGATAATTTATTCAGCCGAAAAATATGGTTAACTGAATGTTTATTGGTCAAATCTCTTTAACTTCCATATCATAAATTTAGCTTTAAATGCCACCATTGACTACTGAATTGTCCAGATTGTCCAGATGATTTGCCGATTTTTTTGTTTCTATGGTTACGGTTTTGATGTCGTTGAGGAAAGACGCATATTGATTATTTAAATTTTCAGAAAAAAAAATATTCCAAATACAGCCACTGATCAAAATCTCTACTGATCACTCGACATTGAATGGGTGTTTACTTAAAATCGTTTGTAACAACGAGAGTTATTTGCGTGCATTGCCAACATGCAGTTAACAGTTTGATCATGTTTACTCACCAAAACGTTTGCTAAGCAACATTTTAAATAAGACGATGGAACGATACTGGATGATTGAACACATTGGTTTAACATAATATACGATGAAACAGCAAAAAGCAAACGGTAAACGTAAAATTTAAGCAAACAAAACAAAATCAGACATTTGTTCTTTATTGAAAAGAATTCGGTTTATCCACCTGAACCTCCATCGTCCTACCGTGTTATCCACCTGTAAATGGTGCGTTAAATAAAGATCGAGTACGCTTTAGGGGAGAACATAATATGCAATTTTTATTACCGTTTGCGGTTAATGTAATCTATATGAAACGTTTACGTCAACCGAAAATTAATGTACGCCAGTTAAGTTTATGGTTTTGCATACTCCATATAATATATAAGCTGGTAATGGTTCAGTAGACAGGTTATGTTTATTTTGAGAATGCTTAACATATACCCTTAACATAGGCGACGAGGGAGTATTTTCTGCAAGGCTGCAAATCACTCGAGATATTACTGAAAGAAAAGGTCGTCCCGACTCTGCGTCCCTGGGGACTGTTGACGTACAGGGTTACTCCTTCTGAGCAGCTTTTTTCATCATAGGGGATGATGTTAAGACCAGGGACATAGAACCCGATCACATCTCCAGTTTTCACAGCAATTTTAGAATCTTCAGAAAGCTGGTAATGACAATAATACCATGGTAAACATAACGTTAGCGAATATATCCACATTATATGTTAAATCCTGATAGAATTACACACAATATCTATATAAGGAAATCGCTGGCGGTATTTTTCGTAGCACCCATTATGTGTCATAGAAAATTGCAATAATTATTTCACTAATTAATCGGTGATAAATTATTAACATGTTTTATGATTTTTAGGATCAAAATGAACCAAGTTCCACTTGCAGCATAAGCTAACAACAATCAAATGGAAATTTAATCACCAGGATGATCAGTTTAGATTAAAAAAAAATAGTTCGTTACTCTGACATTTATATCTCTTGCATTAACGCCATCATACCGGCTTTTGCTGCCATCCTGTCCGATTGACTGTGTATTCAGTCTCTCCAATAATGCGGAAAGTTTTCTCAGCAACCTGTCTAAAGATCTTAAAATGAAACGATAAAGGTATATGTAATACGCCTGCAAGTGAAATGAAATCGGTTATCAACTATTTTCTAAAATAGGAATGGAAAATTCAATTTTGCAAGAGTAAAATACATATCTCTATTAGTTCTTGAAAATACACGAGAATGCCTGGTATGTTTCTCTTCATATAATTATGGCTTATCCACATGACAGATGATTCATAAGCCAGATAGACAATACCTGAAGATGAATTGTTCCCCTTCTTCGAGCATAGAATTCCCAGTAGACTATATAACCATCCAACTTCAAGAACTCCTTGGGGTTTAAAATGTACATCCGGTTTTGCCACGGTTCCAACAATTTGCGGTTATTTGGGTAATATCCTTGCGGGGAGGCTTATAACGGGCGAAAAAAGATCAGAGCGAATAATATTACACAGAATATTTGAAAAATCGTTCGAATCTGCCATATAAGTTTAGTTAAAATTTCCGGTTTATTCGTTGTGTTTTTTTGCACCAAAAATTCATCTTTACCTCATATAATTCAATAAACAGAATGAGCATTGTACCTTTTCATCTTTTAAGTTCATTTCATATTCAAAATAAAAAAAAAGTCATATTAATTGTTTTATCTTATGTAATTAAACATTTATTTATAATGTACAAATGATCTTTGAATTTCAAACTTATGTTGTATAGCGCGAAGAAGAAACTGTCCCGCCTGACCAATCTCGATGGTAGCCATGACGGAGTATAGTCTGCAGGGAACCGGACCTTCCTCTTGAATGAACGTAACGTTATCTCCAACGACTACTTTGCTGACGCACAGAGCCCGCAGTGAATTCCCGAAAGAGCAGTCATTCTCATCAAAAGGTATGAGTTCTGCTCCTGGAGAATAAATCCCAATCACATCACCTTTCTTTACCGTCAGTGGAGGGTTTACCTGAAATCAAAGATACAATGTCATGATTTATTGTGTTGATTTTCATTTGGAATAACTTTCCTTGATATATCCTTCTTTTAAGGGAACCTGTTGATGAACATCTGTATAGGCAAATGCGCAACTTTTATCTATTAGCTAAATATAATCTCTTTAGTCTTATATTTTTATGATAGAAAACGCACACAGGCTGCTCGTTTTAGTTTATGTCCGGCAGGCCCGCCAATGGCGAGTCATGACCCCCCCCCCCTCCGTGTTTTCATGTTGGCAAACCTAATTGAAAATTTCGGGGAAAGCTTGAATTCACCAGAATACGTCAACAGTTTTCTTTAAATCAGCTCTTTAAATCAGTAACAAATTCATTCGTGTTCCCTAAAAACACAGGTAGCATTATTTGATAATAAACGTAATAACCAATCTTAGATTACTGATATCAATGCTTTATAAATTGATCCTCTCTGGTACAACGTAAATATAAGTTCCGTGGGTGATTCCGCTTTCTATAATAACATTTTTTTGGAAGTGCATCTCAGCATATATAAATGCAAAGGAATTTTCATTTTTATTTTTCAATTTCTTTGCATGTTTATTATCATCCTTATCAACATGGATTATAAAATGTATGGAACATTTCATATTAGAACTTCGTCATATGTTTCTGGAAAAAATGAAAGTGAAATAATTAAGTATGCTCACCAAGCCTCCGGTCCTTCCTGTATTTTCAACATTGTAAATACTTTCTCCGATTAGTTTGTATTCTGATGAGGCAATATATCTGAAAATCTGATAAAGACATCTATCGATAAATGTACACAAAATTTTCCCCATTATCTTCTTATACAAAATTAACGCACACTTAGCATTTACCAGAGTTATTTTCGAGAGCTAATACATTGTTGGTTCTCGTTATCTCCTACTCATGAACTAACTTCATTTGTAAGATGCATGAGGAAATATCAGTCTTTTTGTCGGAGATCAGAGTCTCTGTGCTCTTTAGGTGTCCAGTTTTTGAATTATGTATGACTTTCTGAAATTGGGTTGACCCGACCTCATTATTGAAAATGTTTCTAATTTTTTTGAACCCGAGGACCCAGGAAAGATTAGGTTTCATTTCGGTGCATCGAAGAAACAATGCCTGATCATCAAAATACAAAAGTACACATCTGATGGATATCCAGAGGAAACGTAAAAGTATTCATACCAAAAAAACCTTCAATGATTATTTTTTCATTGTTTTTTTTTTAAATTTAAAACGAATTGTCAAATTTTTTTAATGTACTACAAGAAATAGATAATATATAGAAACCATAATATTTCTTTTAATGGTATAGTATAAATGTGTATTTAGGATATCTGGTTGTGGCCGAATGATAATAACACAACATATCTTTGCGTATAATAGAAAAGATCAATATTCTGCTCTCTCTCTCTCTCTCTCTCTCTCTCTCTCTCTATATATATATATATATATACCTGCAAATGAACGATACCAGTGCGTGCAGCGTAAAATTCCCATTTATATAGGTCACCATCAACTGTGATAACCTGAATACTATTTATAACAGAGAGAACGTTGGTATCAGCTCCAATGTAACATCTGTTTACTGAATCATCACCGTGTATGACCGTAGAGCCCCAACAACCTGTAAGTATAGATTAATATAAAAATAAACCACTATATATTAAGCACACAACCAACATTTAAAACTAGTCAAACCCACTATATACCGATATACAAATATTTAGGAAATAAAACATAAAAATATTGGTATATTTATACGTTTAAAGTACACTTATATTTTGTAAATTTTTTTACACCTGCTGTTATGATTAATGTGACATGATGTTAGCATTAGTTGCTGATAACTAAAGATTTATTTGTGAATAGAAGTAAACATATGTACTTAAGAAAAAGAAAGATTGATGTCACTGTCTATTCAATAAGATTCTCTGTAAAGACTTTAATCATAATCCAGAAATTTGTTTTTAGCTTGAACATTTCTTAGAAGCTTAGACGCTTTCTATTAAGAAACTTTTACACTGTAACAGAATAAAAACTTGCACGCCGAGGCCAGACTGATCACGGTGAATAGAGTCAATGCAGTGACGACCGCCATGCTTAACACTGCTGAAAACAGAAAACAGTACTAATAGAAATACAGTGAAACCTTTGTAATAAGAACACCCTTGGACTAGCAAAATGGGTTCTTAAATTACTGGTGGTCTTATAAATGGTTCGCTTAATGGTGGTCTTGATAGGCAGATGGTATAAATATGGTCTTTAATGTGGTCTGTCAGACATGACGCAAACAGGCCGAAGGACCACGGAAGCCGATTGTGACCAAAACCTGTTCTCTGCCTCTACGACCTCCACGGCCTCTATGGCATCAAAAATCGCAGGGGACGTACGATCCCAAAATGCGTGCGTCCAGTTTGGACCAAGGCTTTAGGAATGTTCTTCTCGAGTTCTGGTGGTTTAACATGGTACACACGATGCCTCTCACCGTCAAACAAGCCACTGGTTCAACACAGTCTCTATCTCTTAGGCACTCACTCACTTTCCCTCTGTAATCAACTTTCGATAAATCCAATATCTGTACACGAATACGTCACAGCAAACGACAATATTCGGTACCACACACAACGATCAGCGTATTAATTGTCCCCTGGTCTGTTCACTTGGCTCTACAGCGGCTAATAAACATCGGCCAAGTCCTTCTGTAAACATAGCTCTGTAACATGGTCCGTTAGTGAGCTACGCTGGCCGCCCGCAGACTCTGACATACGATACACCGGACATCGTCCCTCTGCTGATCTTTTAACTGACAATTATTTACTGTGAACACTGACAGTAAATGCTCCAAAACATCAACTAACCATGTCAAAATGGATTAAGTGGACAGTCGTAATCAAATGAATGGAGCTGGTCCATATTCTAATAATACGCCCGACTTTTATGATAAAATATAATTCACAACAATACTCTGGTCGAAACTATGCATCTTTGTATGGATGTATGCATAACCCAAGTAATATTAATCTGTCCCTCATGACATTCATAATCAAATGAACGGAGCTTGTCCATATTCTAATAGTACGCCTGACTTTTATGATGAAATATAATTCACAACCCTACTCTGGTCGAAACTATGCATGTTTGTATTGACATATGCATAACACAAGTAATATTAATCTGTCACTTATGAGAGAACGCTCTTTTACTTGAAAAAAAATTAATGTTACCGTTGACATGACTGCCCAAAACGCGTGCACATAATTCAAAATATGCTATGTCACCCATTAAGCGTATGAAAAAAAAAGAAACATAAACGTAGCTCCAGTAGAATTACTACCAATCATCCCTGTGAATATGATAAAGATCAAGCTTGTTTTTGTTGAGATATTGCGCACGAAAGTAAATCACCGATTGTGCAGTGACGGCCATATTGGAATTCAAACAAGTCTGTAATTTAATAGGTCTATAGCTGTCAGCAGTGCCAATCATCCCTGTGAATTCGGGAAAGATTGTTCTTGTTAAGATATAGTGCGCGAAAGAAAATAACCGATTGTGCTCTGGCAGTCATATTGGAATTTCGATGGGACTGTAATTCAGAAGGCCAATGTTCTTGTTGACAGCATGTCTTGTTATTTAAAATTAAAATCTCATCTGGTCATTTGGGACTATACGAGTCTCTCATTCATGAGGTTTAAAAAAATCCTCCGATGCTGACATTTTCGAGCGCTCATGAGCGGAAGACGGTGAATTTAAGTGATTAGTAGTGGTTGTCACTGGCGGTGTCATTTCAGGTGCTTGACACGTATTATCGCCCGTGTGCTCCGTCGCCAAGTGATTGTTCTGGCGTCTTTGGCAACGAAAAGGTCTCGTGCAGGGATATCCACATTGTTTTTAAGAAATTGTTATATGCTTAAGTTGAATATTCAATACTCATAATTCAATAGCCAAATGTTTAATGTACGTTCTGGGAAAATGGAGTTCGAACGAAGGGCGGTCATTCACGGTCCGCGGGTCCTATCAGCGGCGTCTCTTTGTGCCACGGATTAACTAGGTTTATGGCCCCGTCAGGCACACAGGACACAGACCGGGCATGGACTTGTGACTCCACTCCTATAAATCCATGGTTTATGATAGTATTTTGCGAAGCTATTCTTGTTGGTCCAACCAGCAGTCCGCATTATTGTAGTGATGGGTACATTGGCAGCAAAAGCCTTATTGGTTGATGCTGACCTTGTACTTTGCGCCTTAACAAATGTTCACATCTATTCCAGCATTTGACATTACTGTCTTACTCCACCTGGCAACAGTGTCCTTGTAAACTGGTTTTTTATGGTTTATTAAAACTAATAAAAAGGCTATCACTATGTCTAAGTGTTCTAGTCCTTACTAAATATTCGTGTAATACAGTTTCAACATAAAGTCTGCAGTTATCAGGGAAGGGAGGAAACAGAATCAGTGGTTGTTCCCTTGCTGGCTCAGACTGTTTAAGTAGTCTATTAATATAAAACACAATTCCCGAGTTAAGCCAAGCCATAGTTGTCATATCCATAAGGTGTTTAGACTGGCCTCATTGTCCAGAAATTAGAGCTATCGCCATAACTAGATTGTGTGTGAGATTTCTCAGAGATAAACTACTGAGTGGCGATAACAAATTCAGATGTTTGAGCACTTTGTCTGTATCTCAGGTAAGCTGATACCTGGGGAAAGCAGGCCTACTATTGAAAACACTTTTTTTATAAATTACTTGACTAGTGGATTGGTGCGAAAACGTAGTACCACCTTTAAACTGTATTAGAGCTGACAGAGATGATATGGCTGTGGAAATGGCACTGTAGCGTAACCCCGATTAATATAAATCCGTTAGGAAGGAAAAGATCTGTGACTTATTTGGTTGTAGTGGATCATGTAGGCACCATATTGTCGCTTTGTTCCGGTCCGCCATAATTGCAAAATAATGTTTCCAGTTTTACCTGAAATGTCTTTCTTTTGCAGGCTTTCCCAGATAGAACACATGCAATTAGTTTCATTGTTTTGTGATAATGGGAGCTTTATCCCGTCGTTGTTTGGCAAGCTGAGAATCTTGTCTGCTGGTATTAGGAGGACTGGTTCTCTGTTCAACAATCTCAACACGACTGGGACCAAGTCTGCGTGGCCCACAATGGTGCAATGATTACCCTATATGCTTTGTCCATCTGTATGTTCTGCAGGGCCCGATTCATTGAGCAAACAGGAGGGAAAACATAGTTAATATGTTTTTTACTAGCACTGCCTAAACGCAGCAATACCTGGGGCACCAGGGTCTTGGTTCCATGCTAAATAGGTACGTTTTGAATTTAACATTGAGCCAAACAAGTCAACTGAAACTTTAGCAAAGTGAAATGACAGGGTTTTAAATAGTTGAATCTAGTGTCCATTCATTCCGGTTATTAAAGATCTTGCTTTGGTTGTAAGTTTCCACATTGTGTACACCTGTCATATGTGATGCTATAAGGTGTATATTGTGTTCAATAGTCCAGTTCCAAATTGATAATGTAATATCATTACAGCGTTATGAGCGAGTTCCGCCCATATTTTGTATATAGGGAACGGCAGTGCTACCGTCCATTTGTAGCTAAACATGTTTACGAACTAAGTAGTCTGTGAAAAATTTGAAAAACCAGCTGAACAGCCTTAAGTTCTATAAAATTATGTGAGCTTATGTTTCATGTTCAGTCTATTTACACTCATGTCTAGGAAAAGCTGCACCCTATCCTTGCGTGGATACATCAATCTGAAAGGACCAGTCACAATTTTGAACATTTATGGATTTTGGTATGTCAGTGTTTCCTATCCACCATTGCATGTCCTTTACTAACTTGTGATTACATTTCATGCCTAAAGCAAATTTACCCTTACTGAGCTGCAGTGCTCTTATTTTTTTTCAGTTTCTAAGGATCTGTAGTGAAGCCCACCATATTGGACACCAGGTAAAGCCGAAACTAAGCAGCCAGTTTTGCTGCCTGTTTGATTGTGCACTGATCCTATTTGTTACCAATTTGACCAGGTTAGATTTTTTTTCTCAGCTGTCAACATGCTTGCCATTGTGTGAGAATTTTGGGTAATCCCCAAATGGTCAATAACGTTTAAAGGTTTAAGTGTAGACAGATTACTTCTAACTCAGAATGCAAGTACAAATCATCCAGATAAATACTGGATGTGCGTCCGTGTAATCTTAAGTGTGCCAAAACCGGTTTCATATTTTTAAAATAATTCTGGGTGCTGATGCAAGACCATTTGGAAGACAGGTGTAATTGTAAAATTTCTCTTTCCATCCAAATTTGAGATAGCCTTAGTGATAGATTTTGGTAACCTTGTGCTGTAGGAACTGAATAACCTTAAGCTGTAGGAACTGAATAATTAGCATCCTTAAGATCCAGTGATGCCATGAAACAATTTGGTGTCATTAGATTCAAATAGGTTTGAATAGTATCCATTTGAAGTGGTGATACACAATAAATATATTCAGATATTTCAAGTTTAATATCATTAAGTGGGTACCATCTTTTTGTGGGTCTGAGAAACACAAGGGACACGTATTGAAAAGGCTCTTCAATAGAGGGTACAATTACCCATTTTGAAAGCAGTTTCTCTATTTCACTATCAATTATTTCTCTTTCAGTGGAGCCAAAGATTGATTTTCTAGGTACAGAGGTTTGAACGGGTGTATTAGAAAATTTATATAGGACACCTGAAACATAGGTTAATATCACTGGATCTGATGTCAGCCTATGTCATTCGGGTAGAATTTTTTTTATGTTTCTAACAGAAAAGGTCTGACCTACAGGCCGATCTAATGTCTGGCCTTCTTCTTGGCCTGAACCCTGGTCACACAACAGTCGATTTTTTTTTTTGTCTCTTGTTTGCTTGGTTTACCCTGTGGCTTTTCCTATAAAAAAGCCTGCTACCTTTGAAGCCGTAGCTGCCTCTTGTCCCTTTTTGTTTCTGCCTGTAATTGTGACCTTGGAAATTGATTGATCTTTTTGGTCTTGTTGGCAATCTTCATGGGCTCCTCAATGTCCTTGTCATTTTATGAGGTCTCTCGTGTGCATGGTTATTTCAAAACCCAAACCAGCTAGAAGGGTAATACCATCACTTAGCTTTGTTAGCATGTCCACTGGGCTAGGCATAGCCCCATCCATTCAATGTGTCAAGTTCACGCATCTGCCACTTAGCAATAAGCTTTGCCAGTTATGCAAGGATTTGTCATTTTACCTTGTGACAGGTCTACATGCTCCCCACGGCTTCTGATTAAAGTTGATTTGGGTCATATAGCCACAGTAACCCGTCGGATTGTACTCGTTGGCTTTTTCATCTAGCAATTTCTTAGGCATGCCTGTATGCAAGACTGTATTTACCAGTTCAACCATTTTATTTTGAATATCAGGCCTCTTCATTGCTTATCGCTGCATTAAGTTCATTCCAGCAATCCAGCCCTTGAAATTCCTGCTCTTTATCACGTGCGCTGTGCTGATTATCCATCTCTAATAATCTGTTTCGCTTTGCAGGGGTTCCTCTTTCCATGTGTCACTATCATTTCCGTCAGAGAGTGGGGCTTTTCATCTTCACTAACACGTGCCTCGCGTCGGCTGTCATCATAAGCCTCTTTCAGCCTTCAACTTGCGCAAGTTTTTCAGCATAGCACTGATTGAGCCTATTTGTGATTTTAAGCAATTTTAATTTCGTCAAAGTCTCTTGATTTGTCAATGTTGCTGTTGCTGCTAGGCGGGCGTGACCGTTTTTGATGTTTGGACGATCCCGGGCTGTTCATATGGGCGCGGCCATCTTTGTTTATGTCATATGACCTCTTACGCGAGATCAGATCTCGGTCACGTCATTCGACTCTGTCCTGTTCCTTGGTGGGTTACATGGTTTCCCGCCGTTTTGTCGAATGACTTATGCCCCCCGTGAGCCGGAGGATATCCTTCGTCCCCAGCGCCGTCTGTCGGGCTATTCAGAGACGCCAAGCTCGAGCTGTTTGCCGATGACCTTTTCTGTTGATCAGATTGAACTATATCAGTAAACGGTGTATTGCAAGCAGCATTTAGGCCATCATTACTTGCTGAAGCCCCATGCTTGCTCTTACGGGCTTCCTCCAGAACTGCCCCGACCAAATCGACAGAATTCCTATCCTACATGTCGTTGATTGTTTGCTCCCAGGCATAACCTTTCAGTTCAGGAAATTATAGGGAGTCGATGACTGCAAATTACGGTGATAATCTATAGATAAAACTTGTAAAAGTCAAAGATGTCTTTCTCCTTCAAAAAGCGAACGCATGATTGATCTACGCGCATGTGCACGCACATATCGCAGAATCCAAATGACCAGACGAGAGGTAAATATGAGAAAGATCATGCTCGTTCTTGTTGAGATATCACGTGAAAAAAAAAATTACCGATTGTGCTCTGGCGGCCAAATTGGAATTCCGACAGGTCTGTAATTCAACAGGTCTGGAGCCTACATAGTTGCCAATGATCCCTTTAGATTAAAAAAAATAGTATAAAGCTTGTTCTTGTTGAGATATCGATTGCAAAATAAAATCACCGATTGTGCTCTGGCGGCCATATTTGAATAATGACGGGTCCTGTAATTCAACAAGTCACCAATCATCCCTGTTAATTCGTGAAAGAACAAGAATGTTCTTGATGAGATATTGGGCTCTGGTGGCCATATTGGAATTTCGACAGGTCTGTAATTTAACAGATCTGTAGCCTATATAATCACCCCTGTGATTTTGAGAAAGATCATGCAAGGTCTTGTTGAGATATCGCGCGCAAATGTAAGGACGAAAGTAAGACGGACGGAAGGCAGACCGACATTCAGATGAAGTGAACTGAAGGCACATATTGGTTGCAAAGAATGTATTTTTACAACAAAACAATATATACATAAATCTGTAATACAATAAATATATACAGACTTCCATTATTGTTATAAAAAACAAAATAAGCACAAAAGAGAAATATATTGTGGCAAACCAATTACTGAGACATATACAAATATATATATACTTATCGCACTAAAATACTTGCCAACCAAGAATATTTGAAAATATGGCCTCGAATATAAAATTTGAATTGTAAAACACCATTACTCCAAAGCAAATTGTGTACACAATGTAACAAGCAATAATACTGATATAAAATATTTGTAGAACTTGACCATTTGAAACTTACGAATCATAGACCTTGACCATAATCCCAGGTTAAAACCTTGCTTGTTGGTTATCTGCTCCTTAAATGTAATGACAGAGAAATGGATGAAGACTAACAGGTAACAATGTATTGTGTAGATAGAACTTGCTTGAAATGATCATCGTATTATTGAGAAAACTGATACAATTTTATACATTTGTCTTAAAAAAGATTACAAATAAACTATGGTTCAACAGGGATAAGTTTTTGATATCGTTTTCATAATCCATTTGGAATATCTTATTTATCAGTTAATTTTGGAGGTTGGGGGGGGGGGGGAGGCGTATTATTAAAATTAACACAGGTGCTTAAGTTAGTTGTTCTCGAATGGCAACATAAACTAAAATTATTATAAGTGTTGAAACTTATCACTATCCTAGTTTAAGGCAATATTGTATTATTCAAATTTCGCAATATTCTTATGAATAAATAAATTACAGTTCAGCTATTGACAGGTAATTTTACCAACATGTAATGACTGATTTTATTTAGGTATAGTCAGATACATGCATATAAAACAACACTCATAATAAAATAAAGTATCTTAACATAACCAAGGATAACACTAAAAATATTAATAATATCAACTTATTTCCATAGTGTTGCTTGTGATCAAAAGAGAAGGGCATGCAAGGAATACCGGATTTATAAATTAAATTATATGTAGTAATTTACAATCAACAGTATTAAAAAATGTAGAAAATAAAAAAGGACTACAAAACTCTGCAGTATTGCTACAAATTTAGAAAAAGTGTTTGTATAGGATTGATTATACCAAGCATATTTTAAAATACAGAACACCATGGAATACATAAACGACTAAGTCATGACTAGACACAGTATTAATCATAAAGAGAAGAAAAAAAAATTATCAATTAAATAATTATAAATAGAAGTATACTTTAAATGTCAAGAGGCCTATGTAGCATATTATAGGGTATATTATAATTTAAATGACTAGAAACCAAAGTGGCATATCACAGAGTGTAGCATAATTTAAATGACTAGAAACCAAAATGGCATATCTCAGAGTATTTCATTATTTAAATGACTAAAACCAAGGTGGTATGTCACGGAGTAATTTTTAAATGTGACTAGACGTAAGCACCATTATTATTAACCCTTAAATTGTATAACAATGGCCAAAGAATGTAATTTTATATAATATACATATATAGATATCTATATACACAATTTTATATTGATTGTAATATAAGTAACAAATATATGTTGCCTATCATTAAATAATTTTACTATTTGTTCTGGATAAAAAGCACAAATAGTAGTAGATATACCTGAAATTATGCTCTTTAAATAAAGAGACAACATAAATGATTAGATCCTTTGATGTTTTTATTGAATGGGCAAACTTGACTGATAAATAAATCAAAGTAACATTAGTTGTTGTTCCAGATTTTGTTTTGACAAGCTAATTAATGCCCTGTACACCTTAAAAAGAAATATGTCAAAGAATGATTATTTAGTTAGTAAATATAATGTGGAATAATTTTATAAACGTTATTGGAAAAAATGATATACATGTATATATATTTTTTTATAATTTCGCCATGTTGGTGATGTACAAATGTCATATACCTATGAACAGTGAGAGATTTATATTATTGATGCTATTCCCCGCGTGCACGCGTTTTAGGCAGTCACGCCTCTGACTTTTCTCTAGACTGGTTCCGGCTTCATTAACATAATCTGACCTAGTTAAATTATGTTACATGACGTAGAAATGACGCAATACTTTTATTACAAAAACCGATACTAATTTCCCCTACGAAAATATTACTATGAAATTAATACAAGATATCAAAGCTCTGTCAAGGGACTCTATGGGAAGCATTCATATTACCTGCTGTCACGGGCTTTTACCCCCCTCCACAAAAGCATTGGCCGATAACCTGCCCCCCCCCAAAAAAAAACCCTGACCATTAATTTATTCACAAAAGCGTCCCGTATTGGGGAATGGTGGGATTATAAGCATTCCGTGTTTGTATTGTACAATATGTGGCGCTGTATACTGACTTATACTGAGACTGTGATAATATAGAGTGCAGAAGTGGTTCTAGGATGTAGATAATTGCAGTGTTATAATTACAGAATACATACATACAAGTAAATATTCAGCTACAGGAATATGATAAATCATGAGTGTGAAGAACTGTTTATTGGTTTTGCTAGTGTCTATTACTATGCCTAGAAGTGAATGATTAGTATTGATCTAGAAAACTAAGTACATGGACAATCACGTGAAGGTGTAGGTACAGAAATTTAGGAATATGATACAAGGTTTTACTAGGGGAAAGGTAACTTGATAAGCACCAAATGCCTTCAGGTATTCTATTTACAAAAATATATCTACTGTCGGATCAATTGTTATTAACGTATTTTCTTGAACAGACGCCTTGGTGTTTATTTTTGCAGACCCTGCTTTGACCCGGCGTTTATAAAAACACATTATCAGGCTCGTCAGACAAAACTTATACACAGAACACATCGAAACAATAAATCCACCGGTCACTATATTAATTGGGGATACAATTAACAACATACCGTAAAACAACCGGTACATGTATACATTTACAAAATTTCCTTAGATATCATAAGGATATGGGACACACGCAATCTCCATGCAAAATCACGCACCAAAATAAGAACTTACGGGGAATCAGAGAGAGAGATTGCATTTGTCCACAGGAATATATGTCCGCGCGGGCCTCTCGAGACCAGGTACGCCGGCGTTTTATGTGGCTGTTCCATTTATTTTGCACCATGTGGAGTTGGTAACCCTATTTCCCTCTGACCACGCGTTGGCTCTTCTATTAACTGTGCACCATGAGCTAAATGTAACAATGGTTCCATCGAAATACGGGGGGTTGGTACTTATAACGGCACGGCGTGATTCATTTTCATGACATTTCCTACCCCCTTTTAACTCCATGCATCACAAGAAATATGTGTCAAAACGGATTTGAACAGTCCTGTTCAACCAACCTTGAGGTACGTAGACTCTCACCGTACCACGTTGTACCGCTTAATTTGTGTCAAGCGGTACTGTTTTACCTATCTTGTCAGAAGTGATAGTGTTACCTTCTCACTACGGACGTATATGTGTGGCGTTTATCAGGATTGGTAATCGGCTTTGATCGTAATGGGGAATCGGGAATATTTGGTGCCCCTTATGGAACAGGCATGCCCGTAAGGATAAAAAGAAAGATTTATAGCGAAGCTAAACATATTATCAACACAAACACAAACGGAAATTCATACAACAATCTCCGGTTAATTTGACCGGTAAATGCACTAATTACAGTTGCGAGAAAAGACATCTGGTGGCAAACATGGAAACTACTCTGACATCCGGCCTCTGAACAAGACCGGCGTCTATTTAAGACCGGCGTTTATTCTTCTGTGACATCATTTTGCGCCGGCGACTATTTACGTCGCATTGTCTGTTCAAGGAAATACTGTATCTGAACAAGTGATATAATACAGGGTCGACCTAGTGGTGTCAAGGTAAAGGTTAGAGACTAGAGAATACATTTAACATGTGCAAACAACGTAAATCATAATTACAAAGATAAATTATACAGAAGAAGAAAAATAACTGAATAAACAATGTGTGAAAGTTTCCCAATTATTATCTAATTCAGTTTACTGAGTAAAATTAACAGTCTGCTGTCGCTTTTCATAGGTTACTTCATTTTGAATGCATATGGATGAGCATACATTTCTTTAGGTAAGATTTGTTTAGCTTGTGTAAAATGTTGGCAGTTAAACAGGTATTGGAATTCATCATAATATCTTTTTTGGTGCACTACTTGCAACTTTTAGAATTCGTGTTTTTATTTTCCTTATGCCAGTTAGCAACTGGCAATTTACAGTTTCTGGTTTTGAGTTCACACGGGCTGATCGCCAGACATGGAGGTATGCTGGTAAGGTAGTTTTCAAAACAAAATTTGCATTTAAAAAGATGTAGTTAGAGCAAGAAGAAGAGTTATCAACTGTTGAATTTCACTCCTGGTAGTAGATATCAAGCTGCCTCTGATTTAAGTTGCTTTAATCCAGTCTGAACTGAAGGCATTGGGGTTATGCCACAAGTTTGACATGCCACGAGTATGCAGGGTCTGTTGTGGTTGCATAATTCATTGTCTGGTATTTCGGATATTTCCTGGCTAAGGGTGCATTAATTTATATATGGTGTTGCTATACTTTCTTTCGAGACTCTCAATGGTTCTAAGCCAAACTCAAACCAAGGAGAAAATGACTGTTCTCCCGGCAGAGGGCGCTGTCATCAGCGGTGTTTTACGGTTACACCCTTCCGTATTTTGTCATGAAATACTATAACAATTAAATTTTAGAAACTAATAATTATGTCTGTATGGTTTCATTGACACTAACACACTACCTTCCCACGCTGACATCGAAACATGATACGGCATATTAATATACAACAAGTTATAGAAACAATCATCTGGTTATACTATCCTTACTTTAATGTACAATACCACAATAAAAATAAGTGGCCCATGGGCCCTGACGCTCAGCTGATATCAAGAAGCCTTGAACAATGGGCAAAAGACTCCCAGAGTAAAAATTCATGCAAATAGCCCTTAGATATAGGTTACAGTGACCCTAATCTACATGCAGCTACTACCATCGATGTCTTTCTGACTAATTTAGTGTTAAAATCAAGTTCTTTCACACAGCTTGCAGAAAATGGGTCAGAGTGACATTTCAGGTTTCCAAGGAAATTTTTAGGGACCTCCCTGAAAGTCATGTATGAGGATTTTAGGCCAAATGGATACAATTTGTGCCCCTTCTGATTCACTTGGTGCTAAAAAATCATGTTTTCTCCCCTAATTTGCAAAATATAGTGGACCATGACCTAATATGGAACTCTTAGGATTTCAAGTGAGAAGATTCTAGGTCCAACACTCACGATTTGTGTCCTGCTAATGAACAACTTTATTTGTAGATTTAAAAAAAATATATATAAAAACATATAAATGGCTTTTGCAGTGCAAAATAGATATATGTCTCCCCTATGGGTCATCCCAAAACAGTAGGGGTAAAATATGCAATATCTCAAAACAATAAATCTAGAATTCAGCAGATTAGACCTTGAAGGTCAAGGTCACCGCTTTTCAAACTCTGATGATATTTTGGCAGAAAGAATTGAAGTATCAGATTTAAAGAGAAAATCTGCATTAATTACAAAGTTATTTGGGTCACAATAAGCCTATATTGGATAAATTTGACCTTGATGATCAAGGTCAAGGTCACAGGATTGATGATGAGTGAAGAAATAAGCATTTTCATTATGGGCTTACCTTTATAATTGAACAAACGTCAAGTCATGATACAGATTAAGACAATAAGTCTGAGGGTGTTGTGATGTTTTCTTATCATAATAGAGAAATATATAAAAAAATAGAAAACTTTTTACTTACCAGAGAAGATACCTGTAAATGTATCTAAGCGCAGCTTAAGTACCAATCGAAAAATGCACAGTAACATATATAATTACCGCGGAATAACTGGATGTTTATTTGCATTAACAAACAATTGACTGTAGATAACATAAGCTTTTTAAATTAAATAGTAATTATTTTTTCTAGGTTTCTAACACTAATGTGTAAACATATTATAACATCTGTTACACCTACTCTCATATGTGGGCAATTGACGTGACGGCACGGACGAGTTAGTTCCGCCACCTTAGATACAGTTGCCAGGTTGGACGTTAAACCAAGAAAGCGGAACCGGCACTTCAGCGGTACATCGCACCAGATTCAAACAGTTTTAATTTTATTAAGAACGCACCCTTGGATTTAAAGTGTATATATGGAGGCTACAGAGGTGTTTTCAATATAAAATTGAGAAGTCTTAATATGCGCCTGTTATGCTCGATACGGCCGGTTAAAGGGAACGAAGCAGCTAACCCCTTCGCTATGACACCTCAGCGATTTGTTAACGCAGCAATACCTGGGGCACCAGGGTCTTGGTTCCATGCTAAATAGGCATGTTTTGAATTTAACATTGAGCCAAACAAGTCAACTGAAACTTTAGCAAAGTGAAATTACAGGGTTTTAAATAGTTGAATCTAGTGTCCATTCATTCCGGTTATTAAAGATCTTGCTTTGGTTGTAAGTTTCCACATTGTGTACACCTGTTATATGTGTTGCTATAAGGTGTATATTGTGTTCAATAGTCCAGTTCCAAATTGATAATGTAATATCATTACAGCGTTATGAGCGAGTTCCGCCCATATTTTGTATATAGGCAACGGCAGTGCTACCGTCCATTTGTAGCTAAACATGTTTACGTACTAAGTAGTCTGTGAAAAATTTGAAAAACCAGCTGAACAGCCTTAAGTTCTAAAAAAGTTATGTGAGCTTGTTTCATGTTCAGTCTATTTACAATCATGTCTAGGAAAAGCTGCACCCTATCCTTGCATGGATACATCAATCTGAAAGGACCAGTCACAATTTTGAACATTTATGGATTTTGGTATGTCAGTGTTTCCTATCCACCATTGCATGTCCTTTACTAATTTGTGGTTACATTTCATGCCTAAAGCAAATTTACCCTTACTGAGCTGCAGTGCTCTTATTTTTTCAATTTCTAAGGAAGCCCACCATATCGGACACCAGGTAAAGCCGAAACTAAGCAGCCAGTTTTGCTGCCTGTTTGATTGTGCACTGATCCTATTTGTTACCAATTTGACCAGGTTAGATTTTTTTCTCAGCTGTCAACATGCTTGCCATTGTATGAGAATTTTAGGTAATCTCCAAATGGTCAATAACTTGTAAAGGTTTAAGTGTAGACTTTTGTTCAAGCACGAAAAACCCAAGTGTTGTCAGTAATTAGACTGTATTGTCGATATTTTCTTGACAGATTACTTCTAACTCAGAATGCAAGTACAAATCATCCAGATAAATACTGGATGTGCGTCCGTGTAATCTTAAGTGTGCCAAAACCGGTTTCATATTTTTTTTTAAATTCTGGGAGCTGGTGCAAGACCATTTGGAAGACAGGTGTAATTATAAAATTTCCCTTTCCATCCAAATTTGAGATAGCCTTAGTGATAGATTTTGGTAACCTTGTGCTGTAGGAAATGAACAACCTTAAGCTGTAGGAACTGAATAATTAGCATCCTTAAGATCCAGGGATGCCATGAAACAATTTGGTGTCATAAGATTCAAATAGGTTTGAATAGTATCCATTTGAAGTGGTGATACACAATAAATATATTCAGATATTTCAAGTATAATATCATTATGTGGGTACAATGTTTTTGTGGATCTGAGAAACACAAGGGACACGTATTGAAAAGGCTCTTCAATAGAGGGTACAATTACCCATTTTGAAAGCAGTTTCTCTATTTCACTATCAATTATTTCTCTTTCAGTGGAGCCAATGATTGATATTCTAGGTACAGAGGTTTGAACTGGTGTATTAGAAAATTCTTATAGGACACCTGAAACATAGGTTAATATCACTGGATATGATGTCAGCCTATGTCATTCGGGTAGAATTTTTTTTATGTTCCCAACAAAAAAGGTCTGACCTACAGGCCGATCTAATGTCTGGCCTTCTTCTGGGCCTGATCCCTAGTCACACAACAGTCGATTGTTTTTGGTCTCTTGTTTGCTTGGTTTACCCTGTGGCTTTTCCTATTAAAAAAGCCTGCTACCTTTGAAGCCGTAGCTGCCTCTTGTTCCTTTTTGTTTCTGCCTGTAATTGTGACCTTGGAAATTGGTTGATTTATTTTGGTCTTGTTGGCAATCTTCATGGGCTTCTCAATGTCCTTGTCATTCTGATCAAGTTGTCAACGAATAGCAGCTTGGTAGCTAGGTTCATAGGCGACGCGAGAGCTTTCTATTGCTCATTTATGTCTGGTTTTATGAGATCTCTCGTGTGCATGGATATTTCAAAACCCAAACCAGCTAGAAGGGTGATACCATCACTTAGCTTTGTTAGCATGTCCACTGGGCCAGGCATAGCCCCATCCATTCAATGTGTCAAGTTCACGCATCTGCCACTCAGCAATAAGCTTTGCCAGTTTTGCAAGGATTTGTTATTTTACCTTGTGACAGGTCTACATGTTCCCCTCGGCTTCTGATTAAAGTTGATTTGGGTCATATAGCCACAGTAACCCGGCGGATTGTACTCGTTGGCTTTTTCACCCCGCAATTTCTTAGGCATGCCTGTATGCAAGACTGTATTTACCAGTTCAACCATTTTATTTTGAATATCAGGCCTCTTCATTGCTTATCGCTGCATTAAGTTCATTCCAGCAACCCAGCCCTTGAAATTCCTGCTCTTTATCACGTGCGCTGTGCTGATTATCCATCTCTAATAATCTGTTTCGCTTTGCAGGGGGTTCCTCTTTCCATGTGTCACTATCATCTCCGTCAGCGAGTGGGGCTTGTCATTTTCACTAACAGGTGCCTCGCGTCGGCTGTCATCATAAGCCTCTTTCAACCTTCAACTTGCGCAAGTTTTTCAGCATAGCACTAATTGAGCCGATTTGTGATTTTAAGCAATTTTAATTTCGTCAAAGTCTCTTGATTTTTCAATGTTGCTGTTGCTGCTAGGCGGGCGTGACCGTTCTTGATGTTTGGACGGTCCCGGGCTGTTTTGTTTATGGGCTTTGTTTATGTCATATGACCTCTTGCGCGAGATCAGATCTCGGTCACGTCATTCAGTTCTGTCCTGTTCCTTGGTGGGTGACCTGGTTTCCCACCGTTTTGTCGAATGACTTATGCCCCCCCCCCGAGCCGGAGGATATTCCCCGTCCCCAGCGCCGTCTGTCGGGCTATTCAGAGACGCCGAGCTCGAGCTGTTTGCCGAAGACCTTTTCTGTTGATCAGATTTAATTATATCAGTAAACGGTGTATTGCAAGCAGCATTTGGGCCAGAATTACTTGCTGAAGCCCCATGCTTGCTCTTACGGGCTTCCTAAAGAACTGCCCCGACCAAATCGACAGAATTCCTATCCGACATGGTCTACATGTCGTTGATTGTTTGCTCCCAGGCATAACCTTTCAGTTCAGGAAATTATAGGGAGTCGATGACTGCAAATTACGGTGATAATCTATAGATAAAACTGGTAAAAGTCAAAGATGTCTTTCTCCTTCAAAAAACGAACGCATGATTGATCTACGCGCATGTGCACGCACATATCGCAGAATCCAAATGACCAGACGAGAGGTAAATATGAGAAAGATCATGCTTGTTCTTGTTGAGATATCACGTGAAAAAAAAAATTACCAATTGTGCTCTGGCGGCCAAATTGGAATTCCGACAGGTCTGTAATTCAACAGGTCTGGAGCCTACATAGGTGCCAAGCATCCCTTTAAATTAAAAAAAAAGTACAAAGCTTGTTCTTGTTGAGATATCGATTGCAAAAGAAAATCACCGATTGTGCTCCGGCGGCCATATTTGAATAATGACGGGTCCTGTAATTCAACAAGTCTGGAGACTTCATAGGTACCAATCATCCCTGTGAATTCGTGAAAGAACAACAATGTTCCTGATGAGATATTGGGCGCGAAATAAAATCACTGATTGGGCTCTGGTGGTCATATTGGAATTTCGACAGGTCTGTAATTCAACAGATCTGTAGCCTATATAATAACCCCTGTGATTTTGAGAAAGATCACGCATAGTCTTGTTGAGATATCGCGCGAAAATGTAAGGACGACAGTAAGACGGACGGAAGGACGGACCGACATTCAGATGAAGTGAACTGAAGGCACATATTGGTTGCAAAGAATTTATTTTTACAACAAAACAATATATACATAAATCTGTAATACAATAAATTTATACAGACTACCATTATTTTTATAAAAAACAAAATAAGCACAAAAGAGAAATATATTGTGGCAAACCAATTACTGAGACAATGTACAAATATATATACTTATCGCACTAAAATACTAGCCAACCAAGAATATTTGAAAATATGGCCTTGGATATAAAATTTGACTTGTAAAACACCATTAATCCTAAGCAAATTGTGTACACAATGTAACAAGCAATAATACTGATATAAAATATTTGTAGAACTTGACCATTTGAAACTGACAGATCATCGACACTGACCATAATTCCAGGTTAAAACCTTGCTTGTTGGTTATCTGCTCCTTAAATGTAATGACAGAGAAATGGATGAAGACTAACAGGTAACAATGTATTGTGTAGATAGAGCTTGCTTGAAATGATCATCATATTATTGAGAAAACTGATACAATTTTATACATTTGTCTTAAAAAAGATTACAAATCAACTATGGTTCAACAGGGATAAGTTTTGATATCGTTTTCATAATCCATTTGGAATATCTTATGTATCAGTTAATTTTGGAGGGGGGGGGGGGCGTATTATTTAAAATATACACAGGTGCTTCAGTTAGTTGTTCTCAAATGGCAACATAAACTAAAATGATTATAAGTGTTGAAACTTATCACTATCCTAGTTTAAGGCAATATTGTATTATTCAAATTTCGCAATATTTTAATGAATAAATAAATTACAGTTCAGCTATTGACAGGTAATTTTACCAACATGTAATGACTGATTTTATTTAGGTATAGTCAGATATATGCATATATAAAAGAACACTTATAATAAAATAAAGTATCTTAACATAACCAAGGATAACACTAAAAATATTAATAATATCAACTTATTTCCATAGTGTTGTTTGTGATCAAAAGAGAAGGGCATGCAAGGAATACAGGATTTATAAATTAAATTAAATGTAGTAATTTACAATCAATAGTATTAATAACAGATGTAAAAAATAACAAAGGACTACAAAACTCTGCAGTATTGCTACATATTTAGAAACAGTGTGTGTATTGATTGATTATACAATAATAAGCATATTTTAAAATACAGAACACCATGGAATACATAAAGGACTAAGTCATGACTAGACACAGTATTAATAATAAAGTAAAAGAAAAAAATCATTATAAATAGAAGTAAACTTTAAATGTATAGAGGCCAATGTAGCATATTAAGGGTATATTATAATTTAAACGACCAGAAACCAATGTGGCATATCACAGAGTGTAGCATAATTTAAATGACTAGAAACCAAAGAGGCATATCTCAGGGTATTTCATTATTTAAATGACTAGAAACCAAGGTGGTATGTCACGGAGTAATTTTAAAATGTGACTAGACGTAAGCACCATTATTATTAACCCTTAAATTGTATAACAATGGCCAAAGAATGTAATTATATAAAATATACATATATAGATATCTATATACACCATTTTATATCGATTGTAATATAAGTTACAAATTTATGTTGCCTATCATATAATAATTTTACTATTTGTCTGGATAAAAAGCGCAAATAGTAGTAGATATACCTGAAATTATGCTCTTTAAATAAAGAAAAAAAGTTATGATTAGATCCTTTGATGTTTTAATGACTAAGCAAACTTTACTGATTGAGTAAATCATAGTAGCTGTATTATTACATTGGTTGTTGTTCCAGTTTTTGTTTTGACAGGTAATTAAAACCCTGTAAACCTTTCATAGCAAAGTTTCAAAGAATGTTTATTTAGTTAGTAAGTATAATGTGGAATAATTTTATAAACGTTAATGGAAAAAATCATATACATGTATATATCATTTTTTATAATTTCGCCATGTTAGTGATGTACAAATGTCATATTCCTATGAACAGTGAGAGATTTATATTATTGATGCTATTCCCTGCGTGCACGCGTTTTAGGCAGTCACGCCTCTGACTTTTCTCTAAACTGGTTCCGGGTTCATTAACATAATCTGACCTAGTTAAATTATGTTACATGACGTAGAAATGACGCAATACTTTTATGAGAAAAACCGATACTTATTTCCCCTGCGAAAATATTGCTAAGAAATTAATACAAGTTATCAAAGCTCTGTCAAGGGACTCTGTGGGAGGCCTTCATACATTTGTCATAAATATCACCTGCTGTCACGGGCTTGTACACCCCTCCACAAAAGCATTGGCCGATAACCTGCCCCCCCAACAAAAAACTGAACATTAATTAATTCACAAAAGCGTCCCGTATTGGGGAATGGTGGGATTATAAGCATTTCGTGTTTGTATTGTACAATATGTGGCGCTGTATACTGACTTATACTGAGACTGTGATAATATAGAGTGCAGAAGTGGTTCTAGGATGTAGATAAGTGCAGTGTTATAATTACAGAATACATAAATACAAGTAAATATTCAGCTACAGGAATATGATAAATCATGAGTGTGAAGAACTGTATATTGGTTTTGCTAGTGTCTATTACTATGCCTAGAAGTGAATGATTAATATTGATCTAGAAAACTAAGTACATGGACAATCACGTGAAGGTGTAGGTACAGAAATTTAGGAATATGATACAAGGTTTTACTATGGGAAAGGTAACTTGATAAGCACCAAATGCCTTCAGGTATTCTATTTACAAAAATATATCTACTGTCGGATCAATTGTTATTAACGTATTTTCTTGAACAGACGCCTGGGTGTTTATTTTTGCAGACCCTGCTTTGACCCGGCGTTTATAAAAAAAAACACATTATCAGGCTCGTCAGACAAAACAAACACAGAACACATCGAAACAATAAATCCACCGGTCACTATATGATTTGGGGATACAATTAACAACATACCGTAAAACAACCGGTACACGTATACATTTACAAAATTTCCTTAGATATCATAAGGATATGGGACACACGCAATCTCCATGCAAAATCACGCACCAAAATAAGAACTTACGGGGAATCAGAGAGAGAGATTGCATTTGTCCACAGGAATATATGTCCGCGCGGGCCTCTCGAGACCAGGTACGCCGGCGTTTTATGTGGTTGTTCCATTTATTTTGCACCATGTGGAGTTGGTAACCCTATTTCCCTCTGACCACGCGGTGGCTCTTCTATTAACTGTGCACCATGAGCTAAATGTAACATTGGTTCCATCGAAATACGGGGGGTTGGTACTTATAACGGCACGGCGTGATTCATTTTCATAACATTTCCTACCCCCTTTTAACTCCATGCATCACGAGAAATATGTGTCAAAACGGATTTGAACAGTCCTGTTCAACCAACCATGAGGTACGTAGACTCTCACCGTACCACGTTGTACCGCTTAATTTGTGTCAAGCGGTACTATTTAACCTATCTTGTCAGAAGTGATAGTGTTACCTTCTCAATACAGACGTATATGTGTAGCGTTTATTAGGATTGGTAATCGGCTTTAATCGTAATGGCGAATCGGGAATATTTGGTGCCCCTTATGGAACAGGCATGCACGTAACAATAAAAAGAAAGATTTATAGCGAAGCTAAACATATTATCAACACAAACACAAACGGAAATTCATACAACAATCTCCGGTTAATTTGACCGGTAAATGCACCAATAATAGTTGTGAGAAACACATCTGGCGGCAAACATGGAAACTACTCTGACATCCGGCCTCTGAACAAGACCGGCGTCTATTTAAGACCGGCGTTTATTCTTCTGTGACATCATTTTGCCCCGGCGACTATTTACGTCGCAGTGTCTGTTCAAGGAAATACTGTATCTGAACAAGTGATATAATGCAGGGTCAACCTAGTGGTGTCAAGGTAAAGACTAGAGAAAACATTTAACCTGTGCAAACAACGTAAATCATAATTACAAAGATAAATCATACAGAAGAAGAAAAATAACTGAATAAACAATGTGTGAAAGTTTCCCAATTATTATCTAACTCAGTTTACTTAGTTAAATTAACAGTCTGCTGTCGCTTTTCATAAGTTACTTCGTTTTGAATGCATATGGATGAGCATACATTTCTTTAGGTAAGATTTTTTGTCTAGCTTGTGTAAAATGTTGACAGTTGAACAGGTATTGGAATTCATCATAATATCTTTTTTGGTGCACTACTTGCAACTTTTAGAATTCGTGTTTTTATTTTCCTTATGCCAGTTAGCAACTTGAAATTTACAGTTTCTGGTTTTGAGTTTACACAGGCTGATCGCCAGACATGGAGGTAGACTGGTAAGGTAGTTTTCAAAACAAAATTTGCATTTAAAAATATGTAGTTAGAGCAAGAAGAAGAGTTATCAACTGATGAATTCCACTCCTGGTAGTAGATATCAAGCTGCCTCTGATTTAAGTTGCTTTAATGAAGTCTGAACTGAAGGCATTAGGGTTATGCCACAAGTTTGACATGCCACGAGTATGCAGGGTCTGTTGTGGGTGCATAATCCATTGTCTGGTATTTAGGATATTTCCTGGCTAAGGGTGCATTAATTTATATATGGTGGTGCTATACTTTCTTTAGAGACTCTCAATGGTTCTAAGCAAAACTCCAACCAAGGAAAAAAATGGCCGTTCTCCCGGCAGGGGGCGCTGTCATCAGCGGTGTTTTATGGTTACACCCTTCCGTATTTTGTCATAAATTACTATAACATTTAAATTTTAGAAACTAATAATTATGTCTGTATGCTTTCATTGACATTATCACACTACCTTCCCACGCTGACATCGAAACATGATACGGCATATTAAGATACAACAAGTTATAGAAACAATCAGCTGGTTATACTACCTCACTTTAATGTACAATACCACAATAAAAACAAGAGGCCCATGGGCCATGACGCTCAGCTGAATTCAAGAAGCTTTGAACAAAGGGCAAAAAGACTTCCAGAGTAAAAATTCATCCCTTTTGCTAATAGCCTTTAGATATACGTTACAGTAACCTTAATCTACATGCAGCTACTGCCATCTATATCGTCTGACTAATTTAGTGTTAAAATCAAGTTCTTTCACACAGCTTGCAGAAAATAGTGACATCTCAGGTTTCTAAGGAGATTTTTAGGGACCTCCCTGAAAGTCATGTATGAGGATTTTAGGCCAAATGGATACAATTTGTGCCCTTTCTGATTCACTTGGTGCTGAAAAATCATGTTTTTTTCCCTTATTTGCAAAATAAAGTTGACCATGACCTAATATCAAGTTTCTAAGGATATTTTTCACGGAACTCTTAGGATTTCAAGTGAGAAGATTCTAGGTCCAACACTCATGATTTTTGCCCTGCTAATGAACAACTTCTTTATTTGTAGTTTTCAAAAAAAAATATATAAAAATGTGTTAATGGCTTTTGCAGTGCAAAACAGATATGTTTCTCCCCTATGGGTCATCAAAAAACATTAGGGGTAAAATATGCAATAACTCAAAACAACAAATTTAGATTTCAGCAGATTAGACCAAGGTCACAGGATTGATGATGAGTAATTAAATAAGCATTTTCATAATGGGCTTACCTTTATAATTGAATAAACTTCAAGTCGTGGTACATATTTAGAAAATAAGTCTGAGGGTGTTGTGATGTTCTCTTATCATAATAGAGAAATATATACCTGTGAATGTATCTAAGCGCAGCTTAAGTATCAATCAATAAATGCACAGTAACATATATAATTACCGCGGAATAACCGGATGTTTATTGGCATTAACAAACAGTTGACTGTAGATAACATAAGCTTTTTTAATTAAAAGGTAATTATTTTTTCTAGGTTTCTAACACTAATGTGTAAACATACTATAACATCTGTTACACTTACTCTCATATGTGGGCAATTAACGTGACGGCACGGACGAGTTAGCTCCGCCATCTTGGATACAGTTGCCAGGTTAGACATTAAACCAAGAAAGCGGAACCGGCACTTTAGCCGTACATCGCACCAGATTCAAACAGTTTTAATTTTATTAAGAACGCACCCTTGGGTTTAAAGTGTATATATGGAGGCTACAGAGGTGTTTTCAATATAAAATTGAAAAGTCTTAAATAATATGCGCCTGTTTATGCTCGATACGGCCGGTTAAAGGGAACGAAGCAGCTAACCCCTTCGCTATAACACCTCAGCGGTTTGTTAAAATTGTCAAATCTGCCAGAAAAACACATTGAAAAACAACAATGCAAAAGTTATCTTAATATTTGTTTATCACCTAGGGTTCAGTTTTAACAAAGAATTACAATGACAACGTAAAACGTGTTGATTCCATATAGGTTAAAGCGATACATGCCGGGGTGGGGGGGGGATTAACTATCTTTTTAATAATAGTAATTATAATAATAAAACGAGTGCAAATTCCATTACTCAAACAATAAATTGTTGAAGGGTGAGTAAAACCACAGATAATGTGGTTAATCATATGTCATGCATGCTAAACAAAATTTAATATACTGAGAACATAAATGAATCAAACAGACTTGAAAATGAAATTAAAATTATTCTCAAAATTAATATTGTATGTATATTGATGTTTTTAATAGGAATCGTCCTGTTTATACACAGGAAGAAAATTAGTGTATAAGAATAAATTTCATTGCATGTATGATATATAGATTACATGTTATGTAATATCTGAGACTGGCAAAAAGTACAGCCCTACCGAGCGGTCTAAATATACAACACTTTTGCCGGGTACATTTGTGCAATATTATGATCAGTGGTCACTGCAAAGATGAATCTGTCTCAAAACTCAGGAATTCTATATTTTACAAGTGCAGTATACTAAATAAGAAAATGGAATAACTGAAGAAGCAGACCTGCAGTACTTAATTAAATGTAATAATCTCCTCACTCTGTGTTTTGACCCGCAGAAACCCGCACTAAAATATCATGTAGCTCGCCCCGCCCCGCATATCCCAACTTTCAGCCTGCACTCGACCTGCCCCGTGGGTAATTTATTTTGGCCCGACATGCCCCAGAAAATCATGAAAATGTCAGCCCGAAGGGTTCTTATGTATATGGGCGACACATTATTCCCTTAATCTACAGTCCATGGATGGCATATACTAAATAAATGTATAGTTAATGAGGAGCCGCTGATTTTGTCTCCTCATCTAGTGGTGTTAATAAAAAGATACCAAGATCCCTTCTACTTTTCTTACATTCATGGTCTGTATTTACCTCTGTAGAACCCGTTGATACAGACATAAATGAATCATCAATTTTTGAACAATCTACAGTTCACTGAAGTTGAAAAAAGTTACATGTCTCATCTCTTGAAATAAAGTAAAGTAAAGGAGTTGCTTTTTGCTGCCCATCTATTGGTGTTAATGAAGAGATACCAAGGTATTTTCTACATTACTTAAACCCTTCATGGTCTCCATTTAAATCCGTTGATACAAACATATATGAATCGACAATTTTGAATATTAATTATACACAAATAGGAGATAGATCTATGTACACAAATATATATGCACGATCTCATTAAGTTTTGGATGAAGAATACATAATACATATTTCATAAAGAAAATTTAAAAAGGCATTTTTAGGAGTTTTATCTGAAATGTCGCCTATTGTTCTTATTTTATTCACTGGAGGGTATTACTGAAACCGATCAGATAAGTTATTCAGCCGAAATTTATGGTTTAAAACTAAATGTTTATTTTTCTCCAATATAAAAAATCGGGCTATATAGGATGACATTTATATACCACCATAAACTACTGAATAGATTTTTCAGGTGATGTGCCGTTCTAAAAACATGTCGACATTTTGTTACTAAAGGTACGATTATGATGTCGACGAGGAAAAATGCATAATCTTTCCTTTCATATTCAGTCACTGGTCAAAAGCTGATCACTCTACATTATCTGCATGTTTCCGTACCATAGTTTGTAACAATGAGAGTTTTTTTGCGTGCATTTTCTACATGCAGTTAACAGTTTGCTCATGTTTACTTGCCGAAACGTTTGCCATGCAACCTTTTAATAAGAGGATGGAACAATACTGGGTGATTGTACACATTGGTTCAACATAATATACGATCATACAACAAGCAGACAAAACAAATCAGACAATTGTTCTTTATTGAAAAGAATTCAGTTTGTCCACTTGAACCTCCATCGTCCTACCATGTTATCCACCTGTAAATGGTGCATTAAATAAAGATCCAGTACGCCATCGGGTAGAACATAATGTGCATTTTGTATTACCGTTTACAGTCAATGTAATCTATAGAAAACGTATACGTCAACCGAAATTTAATGTACGCCAGTTAAGTTTATGGTTTTGCATACTCCATATAATATATACGCTGGTAATGGTTCAGTAGACAGGTTATGATTATTTTAAGAATGCTTAACATATACCCTTAACATAGGCGACCAGGGAGTATTTTCTGCAAGGCTGCAAATCACTCGAGATATTACTGAAAGAAAAGGTCGTCCCGACTCTGCGTCCCTTGGGACTGTTGACGTACAGGGTTACTCCTTCTGAGCAGCTTGTTTCATCATAGGGGATGATGTTAAGACCAGGGACATAGAACCCAATCACATCTCCAATTTTCACAGCAAACTTAGAATCTTTAGAAAGCTGGTAATAACAGTAATGCCGTGACAAACATAACGATACTGAAGATATCTACATTATATGTTAAATCCTGACAGGTTTACACACAATATCTATATAAGCGAATCGCTGGAGGTATTTTCGTAGCGCCCATTATGTGTCATAGAAAATTGCAATAATTATTTCACTAATTAATCGGTGATATATTATTAACACTGTTTCGTGATTTTTAGGATCAAAATGAACCAAGTTCCACTTCCAGCATAAGCAAACAACAATCAAATGGAAATTTAATCACAAGGATGATCAGTTTAGATTAAAAAATAGTTCGTTACTCTGACATTTATATCTCTTGCATTAACGCCATCATACCAGTTTTTGCTGCCATCCTGTTTGATTGACCGTGTATTCAGTCTCTCCAATAATGCGGAAAGTATTCTCAGCAACCTGTCTAAAGATCTTAAAATGAAACGATAAAGGTATATGTAATGCACCTGCAAGTTAAATGAAAATGGTTATCAACTATTTTCTAAAATAGGAATGGAAAATTCAATTTTGCAAGAGTAAAATACGTATCTCTATTAGTTCTTGAAAATACACGAGAATGCCTGGTATGTTTCTTTTCATATAATTACGGCTTATTCACATGACAGATGATTCATAAGCCAGATAGACAATACCTGAAGATGAATTGTTCCCCTTCTTCGAGCATAGAATTCCCAGTAGACTATATAACCATCCAACTTCAAGAACTCCTTGGGGTTTAAAATGTACATCCGGTTTTGCCACGCTTCCAACAATTTTCGGTTATTTGGGTAATATCCTTGCGGGGAGGCTTATAACGGGCGAAAAAAAGATCAGAGCGAATAATACTACACAGAATATTTGAAAAATCGTTCGAATCTGCCATATATGTTTAGTTTAAATTTCCGGTTTATTAGTTTTGTTTTTTTTGCCACCAAAAATTCATCTTTACCTCATATAATTCAATAAACAGAATGAGCATTGTACCTTTTCATCTTTTAAGTTCATTTCATATTCAAAATAAATAAAACTTCATATTAACTGTTTTATCTTATGTAATTAAACATTTATTTATAATGTACAAATGATCTTTGAATTTCAAACTTATGTTGTATAGCGCGAAGAAGAAACTGACCCGCCTGACCAATCTCGATGGTAGCCATGACGGAGTATAGTCTGCAGGGAACCGGACCTTCCTCTGGAATGAGCGTAAAGTTATCTCCAACGACTACTTTGCTGACGCACAGAGCCCGCAGTGAATTCCCGAAAGAGCAATTATTCTCATCAAAAGGTATAAGTTCTGCTCCTGGAGAATAAATCCCGATCACATCACCTTTCTTTACCGTCAGTGGAGGGTTTACCTGAAATCAAAGATACAATATCATGATTTATTGTGTTGATTTTCATTTGGAATAACTTTCCTTGATATATCATTCATATAAGGGAACCTGTTGATGAACATCTGTATAGGCAAATGCGCAACTTTTATCTATTAACTAAATATAATCTCTTGAGCCTTATATTTTTATGATAGAAAACGCACACAGGCTGCTCGTTTTAGTTTATGTGCGGCAGGCCCGCCAATGGCAAGTCATGACCCCCCCCCTCCGTGTTTTCATGTTGGCAAACCTAATTGAAAATTTCGGGGAAAGCTTGAATTCACCAGAATACGTCAACAGTTTTCTTTAAATCAGCTTTTTAAATCTGTAACAAATCCATTCGTGTTCCCTTAAAACACAGGTAGCATTATTTGATAATAAACGTTATAACCAATCTTAGATAACTGATATCAATGCTTTATAAATTGATCCTCTCTGGTACAACGTAAATATAAGTTCCGTGGGTGGTTCCGTGGGTGATTCCGCTTTCTATAATAAAAAAAACCACATATTTTTTGGAAGTGCATCTCAGCATATATAAATGTTTTTATATTTCAATTTCTTTGCATGTTTATTATCATCCTTATCATAATGGATTATGAAATGTATGGAAACTTTCATATAAGAACTTTGTCATATGTTTCTGGAAAAAATGAAAGTGAAATAATTAAGTATGCTCACCAAGCCTCCGGTCCTTCCTGTACTTTCAACATTGTAAATACTTTCTCCGATTAGTTTGTATTCTGATGAGGCAATATATCTGAAAATCTGATAAAGACATCTATCGATAAATGTACACAAAATTTTCCCCATTATCTTCTTATACAAAATTAACGCACACTTAGCATTTACCAGAGTTATTGTCGAGAGCTATCACATTGTTGGTTCGTGTTCTCTCCTACTCATGAACTAACTTTATTTGTAAGATGCATGAGGAAATATCAGTCTTTTTGGCGGAGATCAGAGTCTCTGTGCTCTTTAGGTGCCCATTTTTTTAATTATGTATGTCTTTCTGAAATTGGGTTGACCCGACCTCATTATTGAAAATGTTTCTAATATTTTTGAACCCGAGGACCCAGGGAAGATTAGGTTTTATTTCGGTGCATCGAAGAAACAATGCCTGATCTTCAAAATACAAAAGTACTATATATATATATATATATATATATATATATATATATATATATTAAAAATGAACACATCTGATGGATATCCAGAGGAAACGTAAGAGTATTCATACAAAAAAACATACATTGATTATTTTTTTATTGTTTTTTTATTTAAAACGAATTGTCAAATTTGTTGAATGTACTACAAGAAATAGATAATATATAGAAACCATAATATTTCTTTTAATGGTATAGTATAAATGTGTAATTAGGATATCTGGTTGTGGTCGAGTGATAATAACGCAACATATCTTTGCGTATAATAGAAAAGATCAATATTCTGTTCTCTCTCTCTCTCTCTCTCTCTCTCTCTCATATATATATATATATATATATATATATATATATATATATATACCTGCAAATGAACGATACCAGTGCGTGCAGCGTAAAATTCCCATTTATATAGGTCACCATCAACTGTGATCCCCTGAATACTATTTATAACAAAGAGAACATTGGTTTCAGCTCCAATGTAACATCTGTTTACTGAATCATCGCCGTGTATGACCGTAGAGCCAAAACAACCTGTAAGTATAGATTAATATAAGAATAAACCATTATATATTAAGCACACAACCAACATTTAAAACTAGTCAAACCCACTTTATACCAATATACAAATATTTAGGAAATAAAACATAAAATACTGGTATATGTATACCTTTAAAGTACACATATTTTGTAAATTTTTTACACCTGCTGTTATGATTAATGTGACATGATGTTAGCATTAGTTGCTGATAACTAAAGATTTATTTGTGAATAGAAGTAAACATATGTACTTAAGAAAAAGAAAGATTGATGTCACTGTCTATTCAATAAGATTCTCTGTAAAGACTTAAATCATAATCCAGAAATTTGTTTTTAGCTTGAACATTTCTTAGAAGCTTAGACGCTTTCTATTAAGAAACTTTTACACTGTAACAGAATAAAAACTTGCACGCCGAGGCCAGACTGATCACGGTGAATAGAGTCAATGCAGTGACGACCGCCATGTTTAACACTGCTGAAAAGAGTAAACAGTACTAATAGAAATACAGTGAAACCTGTGTAATAAGAACACCCTTGGACAAGCAAAATGGGTTCTTAAATTACTGGTGGTCTTATAAATGGTTCGCTTAATGGTGGTCTTGATAGGCAGATGGTATAATATGGTCTTTAATGTGGTCTTTCAGACATGACGCAAACAGGTCGAAGAACCACGTAAGCCGATTGTGACCAAAACTTGTTCTCTCCCTCTACGACCTCCACGGCCTCTATGGCACCAAAAATTCGCAGGGGACGTACGATCCAAAAATTCGTGCGTCCAGTTGGGACCAAGGCTTTAGGAATGTTCTTCTCGAGTTCTGGTGGTTTAACATGGTACACACGATGCCTCTCACCGTCAAACAAGCCACTGGTTCAACACAGTCTCTATCTCTTAGGCACTCACTCACTTTCCAACTGTAATCAACTTTCGATAAATCCAATATCTGTACACGAATACGTCACAGCAAACGACAATATTCGGTACCACACACAACGATCAGCGTATTAATTGTCCCCTGGTCTGTTCACTTGGCTCTACAGCGGCTAATAAACATAAAAAACAGCGGCTAAAAATAGTCCGTTAGTGAGCTACGCTGGCCGCCCGCAGACTATGATATAAAAATACACCGGACATCGTCCCTCTGCTGATCATTTAACTGACAATTATTTACTGTGAACACTGACAGTAAATGCTCCAAAACATCAACTAACCATGTCAAAATGGATTAAGTGGACAGTCGTAATCAAATGAATGGAGCTGGTCCATATTCTAATAATACGCCTGACTTTATGATAAAATATAATTCACAACAATACTCTTGTCGAAACTATGCATGTTTGTATGGATGTATGCATAACCCAAGTAATATTAATCTGTCCCTCATGACATTCATAATCAAATGAACGGAGCTTGTCCATATTCTAATAGTACGCCTGACTTTTATGATAAAATATAATTCACAACACTACTCTGGTCAAAACTATGCATGTTTGTATGGACATATGCATAACACAAGTAATATTAATCTGTCACCTATGAGAGAACGCTCTTTTACTTGAAAATAAACTAATGTTACCGTTGACATGACTGCCCAAAACGCGTGCACATAATTTTTTTATATAACTCAAAATATGCTATGTCACCCATTAAGCGTATGAAAAAAAAACCAACATATAAACGTAGCTCCAGTAGAATTAGTACCAATCATCCCTGTGAATATGATAAACATCAAGCTTGTTTTTGTTGAGATATTGCGCACGAAAGTAAATCACCGATTGTGCAGTGACGGCCATATTGGAATTCAAACAAGACTGTAATTTAATAGGTCTATAGCTGTCATCAGTGCCAATCATCCCTGTGAATTCGGAAAGATTGTTCTTGTTAAGATATAGTGCGCGAAAGAAAATAACCGATTGTGCTCTGGCAGCCATATTGGAATTTCGATGGGACTGTAAATCGGAAGGTCTGGAGCCCTCGTAGGCCAATGTTCTTGTTGACAGCATGTTCATGTTATTTAAAATTAAAATCTCATCTGGTCATTTGGGACTATACGAGTCTCTCATTCATGAGGTTTAAAATAATCCTCTGATGCTGACATTTTAGAGCGCTCATGAGCAGAAGACGATGAATTTAAGTGATTAGTAGTGGTTGTTACTGGCGGTGTCATTTCAGGTGCTTGACACGTATTATCGCCCGTGTGCTCCGTCGCAAAGTGATTGTTCTGGCGTCTTTGGCAACGACACGGTCTCGTGCAGGGATATCCACATTGTTTTTAAGAAACTGTTATATGCTTAAGTTGAATATTCAATACCCATAATTCAATAGCCAAATGTTTAATGTACGTTCTGGGAAAATGGAGTTCGAAGGAATGGTTCCGAAGGGCGGTCATTCACTGTCCGCGGGTCTTTTCAGCGGCGTCTCTTTGTGCCACGGATTAACTATGTTTATGGCCCCGTCAGGCACATAGGACACAGACCGGGCATGGTCTTGTGACTCCACTCCTACAAATCCATGGTTTATTATAGTATTTTGCAAAGCTATTCTTGTTGGTCCAACCAGCAGTCCGCATTATTGTAGTGATGGGTACATTGGCAGCAAAAGCCTTATTGGTTGATGCTGACCTTGTACTTTGCGCCTTAACAAATGTTCACATCTATTCCAGCATTTGACATTACTGTCTTACTCCACCTGGCAACAGTGTCCTTGTAAACTGGTTTGTATGGTTTATTAAAACTAATAAAAAGGCTATCACTATTTCTAAGTGTTCTAGTCCTTACTAAATATTCGTATAATGCAGTTTAAACATAAAGTCTGAAGTTATCAGGGAAGGGAGGAAAAAGAATCAGTGGTTGTTCCCTTGCTGGCTTAGACTGTTTAAGTAGTCTGTTAATGTAAAACACAATTCCCGAGTTATGCCAAGCCAAAGTTGTCATATCCATAAGGTGTTTAGACTGGCCTCTTTGTCGAGAGATTAGAACGATCGCCATAACTAGATTGTATGTGAGATTTCTCAGAGATAAACTACTGAGTGGCGATAACAAATTCAGATGTTTGAGCACTTTGTCTGTATCTCAGGTGAGCTGATACCTGGGGAAAGCAGGCCTACTATTGAAAACACTTTTTTTTACAAATTACTTGACTAGTGGATTGGTCGGAAAACGTAGTACCACCTTTAAACTGTATTAGAGCTGACAGAGATGATATGGCTGTGGAAATGGCACTGTAGCGTAACCCCGATTAATATAAATCCGTTAGGAAGGAAAAGATCTGTGACATATTTGGTTGTAGTGGATCATGTAGGCACCATATTGTCGCTTTGTTCCGGTCCGCCATAATTGCTAAATAATGTCTCCAGTTTTAACTGAATTGTCTTTCTTTTTGCAGGCTTTCCATGATAGAACACATGCAATTAGTTTCATTGTTTTGTGATAATGGGAGCTTTATCCCGTCGTTGTGTGGCAAGCTAAAATCTTGTCTGCTGGTATAAGGAGGACTGGTTCTCTGTTCAACAATCTCAACACGACTGGGAACCAAGTCTGCGTGGCCCACAACGGTGCAATGATTACCCCATATGCTTTGTCCATCTGTATGTTCTGCAGGGCCCGATTCATTGAGCAAACAGGAGGGAAAACATAGTTAATATTTTTTGACTAGCACTGCCTAAACGCAGCAATACCTAGGGCACCAGGGTCTTGGTTCCATGCTAAATAGGCATGTTTTTAATTTAACATTGAGCCAAACAAGTCAACTGAAACTTTAGCAAAGTGAAATTACAGGGTTTTAAATAGTTGAATCTAGTGTCCATTCATTCCGGTTATTAAAGATCTTGTTTTGGTTGTAAGTTTCCACATTGTGTACACCTGTTATATGTGTTGCTATAAGGTGTATATTGTGTTCAATAGTCCAGTTCCAAATTGATAATGTAATATCATTACAGCGCTATGAGCGAGTTCCGCCCATATTTTGTATATAGGCAACGGCAGTGCTACCGTCCATTTGTAGCTAAACATGTTTAGGTACTAAGTAGTCTGTGAAAAATTTGAAAAACCAGCTGAACAGCCTTAAGTTCTAAAAAAGTTATGTGAGCTTGTTTCATGTTCAGTCTATTTACAATCATGTCAGTGTTTCCTATCCACCATTGCATGTCCTTTACTAATTTGTGATTACATTTCATGCCTAAAGCAAATTTGTCCTTACTGAGCTGCAGTGCTCTTATTTTTTTCAATTTCTAAGGATCTGTAGTGAAGCCCACTATATTGGACACCAGGTAAAGCCGAAACTAAGCAGCCAGTTTTGCTGCCTGTTTGATTGTGCACTGATCCTATTTGTTACCAATTTGACCAGGTTAGATTTTTTTCTCAGCTGTCAACATGCTTGCCATTGTGTGAGAATTTTAGGTAATCCCAAAATGGTCAATAACATTTAAAGGTTTAAGTGTAGACTTTTGTTCAAGCACGAAAAAACCCAAGTGTTGTCAGTAATTGGACTGTATTGTCGATATTTTCTTGACAGATTACTTCTAACTCAGACTGCAAGTACAAATCATCCAGATAAATACTGGATGTGCGTCCGTGTAATCTTAAGTGTGCCAAAACCGGTTTCATATTTTTTTTAAAATTCTGGGTGCTGATGCAAGACCATTTGGAAAACAGGTGTAATTGTAAAATTTCTCTTTCCATCCAAATTTGAGATAGCCTGAGTGATAGATTTTGGTAACCTTGTGCTGTAGGAACTGAATAACCTTAAGCTGTAGGAACTGAATAATTAGTATCCTTAAGATCCAGTGATGCCATGAAACAATTTGGTGTCATTAGATTTAAATAGGTTTGAATAGTATCCATTTGAAGTGGTGATACACAATAAATATATTCAGATATTTCAAGTTTAATATCATTAAGTGGGTACCATCTTTTTGTGGGTCTGAGAAACACAAGGGACACGTATTGAAAAGGCTCTTCAATAGAGGGTACAATTATCCATTTTGTAAGCAGTTTCTCTATTTCACTATCAATTATTTCTCTTTCAATGGAGCCAAAGATTGATTTTCTAGGTACAGAGGTTTGAACGGGTGTATTAGAAAATTCTTATAGGACACCTGAAACATAGGTTAATATCACTGGATCTGATGTCAGCCTATGTCATTCGGGTAGAATTTTTTTTTATGTTTCCAACAGAAAAGGTCTGACCTACAGGCCGATCTAATGTCTGGCCTTCTTCTGGGCCTGATCCTTGGTCACACAACAGTCGATTCTTTTTGGTCTCTTGTTTGCTTGGTTTACCCTGTGGCTTTTCCTATAAAAAAAGCCTGCTACCCTTGAAGCCGTAGCTGCCTCTTGTCCCTTTTTGTTTCTGCCTGTAATTGTGACCTTGGAAATTGGTTGATCTTTTTGGTCTTGTTGGCAATCTTCATGGGCTCCTCAATGTCCTTGTCATTCTGATCAAGTTGTCAACGAATAGCAGCTTGGTAGCTAGGTTCATAGGCGACGCGAGAGCTTTCTATTGCTCATTTATGTCTGGTTTTATGAGGTCTCTCGTGTGCATGGATATTTCAAAACCCAAACCAGCTAGAAGGGTAATACCATCACTTAGCTTTGTTAGCATGTCCACTGGGCTAGGCATAGCCCCATTCATTCAATGTGTCAAGTTCACGCATCTGCCACTTAGCAATAAGCTTTGCAAGTTTTGCAAAGATTTGTCATTTTACCTTGTGACAGGTCTATATGTTCCCCACGGCTTCTGATTAAAGTTGATTTGGGTCATATAGCCTCAGT
Organism: Sipunculus nudus; assembly: GCA_026874595.1. NCBI lineage: Eukaryota > Metazoa > Annelida > Sipuncula > Golfingiida > Sipunculidae > Sipunculus > Sipunculus nudus. The sequence continues at coordinate 12,360,604 of CM049314.1, read as the reverse complement.
AACCCGGCGGATTGTACTCGTTGGCTTTTTCATCTAGCAATTTCTTAGGCATGCCTGTATGCAAGACTGTATTTACCAGTTCAACCATTTTATTTTGAATATCAGGCCTCTTCATTGCTTATCGCTGCATTTAGTTCATTCCAGCAATCCAGCCCTTGAAATTCCTGCTCTTTATCATGTGCGCTGTGCTGATAATCCATCTCTAATAATCTGTTTCGATTTGCAGGGGTTCCTCTTTCAATGTGTCACTATCATCTCCGTCAGAGAGTGGGGCTTGTCATCTTCACTAACAGGTGCCTCGCGTCGGCTGTCATCATAAGCCTCTTTCAGCCTCCAACTTGCGCAAGTTTTTCAGCATAGCACTGATTGAGCCTATTTGTGATTTTAAGCAATTTTAATTTCGTCAAAGTCTCTTGATTTGTCAATGTTGCTGTTGCTGCTAGGCGGGCGTGGCCGTTCTTGATGTTTGGACGATCCCGGGCTGTTCATATGGGCGCGGCCATCTTTGTTTATGTCATATGACCTCTTGCGCGAGATCAGATCTCGGTCACGTCATTCGACTCTGTCCTGTTCCTTGGTGGGTGACCTGGTTGCCCGCCGTTTTGTCGAACGACTAATGCCCCCCCCCCCCCGTGAGCCGGAGGATATCCTTCGTCCCCAGCGCCGTCTGTCGGGCTATTCAGAGACGCCGAGCTCGAGCTGTTTGCCGATGACCTTTTCTGTTGATCAGATTGAACTATATCAGTAAACGGTGTATTGCAAGCAGCATTTGGGCCATCATTACTTGCTGAACGGTGTATTGCAAGCAGCATTTAGGCCATCATTACTTGCTCTGACGGGCTTCCTCCAGAACTGCCCCGACCAAATCGACAGAATTCCTATCCTATATGTCGTTGATTGTATGCTCCAAGGCATAACCTTTCAGTTCAGGAAATTATAGGGAGTCGATGACTGCAAATTACGATGATAATCTATAGATAAAACTTGTAAAAGTAAAAGATGTCTTTCTCCTTCAAAAAGCGAACGCATGATTGATCTACGCGCATGTGCACGTACATATCACAGAATCCAAATGACCAGACGAGAGGTAAATATGAGAAAGATCATGCTTGTTCTTGTTGAGATATCACGTCAAAAAAAAATTACCGATTGTGCTCTGGCGGCCAAATTGGAATCCCGACAGGTTCCGGCTTCATTAACATAATCTGACCTAGTTAAATTATGTTACATGACGTAGAAATGACGCAATACTTTTATGAGAAAAACCGATAGTTATTTCCCCTACGAAAATATGGCTAAGAAATTAATACAAGTTTTCAAGCTCTGTCAAGGGACTCTATGTGAGGCATTCATACATTTGTCATAAATATCACCTGCTGTCACGGGCTTTTACCCCCCTCCAAAAAAGCATTGGCCGATAACCTGCCCCCCCCCCCAACAAAAAACTGAACATTAATAAATTCACAAAAGCGTCCCGTATTGGGGAATGGTGGGATTATAAGCATTTCGTGTTTGTATTGTACAATATGTGGCGCTGTATACTGACTTATACTGAGACTGTGATAATATAGAGTGCAGAAGTGGTTCTAGGATATAGATAAGTGCAGTGTTATAATTACAGAATACATACATACAAGTAAATATTCAGCTACAGGAATATGATAAATCATGAGTGTGAAGAACTGTATATTGGTTTTGCTACTGTCTATTACTATGCCTAGAAGTGAATGATTAATATTGATCTAGAAAACTAAGAACATGGACAATCAAGTGAAGGTGTAGGTACAGAAATTTAGGAATATGATACAAGGTTTTACTATGGGAAAGGTAACTTGATAAGCACCAAATGCCTTCAGCTATTCTATTTACAAAAATATATCTACTGTCGGATCAATTGTTATTAACGTATTTTCTTGAACAGACGCCTGGGTGTTTATTTTTGAAGACCCTGCTTTGACCTGGCGTTTATAAAAAAACACATTATCAGGCTCGTCAGACAAAACTTATACACAGAACACATCGAAACAATAAATCCACCGGTCGCTATATTAATTGGGGATACAATTAACAACATACCGTAAAACAACCGGTACACGTATACATTTACGAAATTTCCTTAGATATCATAAGGATATGGGACACACGCAATCTCCATGCAAAATCACGCATCAAAATAAGAACTTACGGGGAATCAGAGAGAGAGAGATTGCATTTGTCCACAGGAATATATGTCCGCGTGGGCCTCTCGAAACCAGGTACGCCGGCGTTTCATGTGGCTGTTCCATTTATTTTGCACCATGTGGAGTTGGTAACCCTATTTCCCTCTGACCACGCGGTGGCTCTTCTATTAACTGTGCACCATGAGCTAAATGTAACATTGGTTCCATCGAAATACGGGGGGTTGGTACTTATAACGGCACGGCATGATTCATTTTCATAACATTTCCTACCCCCTTTTAACTCCATGCACCACAAGAAATATGTGTCAAAACGGATTTGAACAGTCCTGTTCAACCAACCATGAGGTACGTAGACTCTCACCGTACCACGTTGTACCGCTTAATTTGTGTCAAGCGGTACTATTTAACCTATCTTGTCAGAAGTGATAGTGTTACCTTCTCAATACAGACGTATATGTGTAGCGTTTATTAGGATTGGTAATCGGCTTTAATCGTAATGGCGAATCCGGAATATTTGGTGCCCCTTATGGAACAGGCATGCACGTAACAATAAAAAGAAAGATTTATAGCGAAGCTAAACATATTATCAACACAAACACGAACGGAAATTCATACAACAATCTCCGGTTAATTTGACCGGTAAATGCACCAATTATAGTTGCGAGAAAAGACATCTGGTGGCAAACATGGAAACTGCTCTGACATCCGGCCTCTGAACAAGACCGGCGTCTATTTAAGACCGGCGTTTATTCTTCTGTGACATCATTTTGCGCCGGCGACTATTTACGTCGCAGTGTCTGTTCAAGGAAATACTGTATCTGAACAAGTGATATAATACAGGGTCGACCTAGTGGTGTCAAGGTAAAGACTAGAGACTAGAGAATACATTTAACATGTGCAAACAACGTAAATCATAATTACAAAGATAAATTATACAGAAGAAGAAAAATAACTGAATAAACAATGTGTGAAAGTTTCCCAATTATTATCTAACTCAGTTTACTGAGTAAAATTAACAGTCTGCTGTCGCTTTTCATAGGTTACTTCATTTTGAATGCATATGGATGAGCATACATTTCTTAAGGTAAGATTTGTTTAGCTTGTGTAAAATGTTGGCAGTTAAACAGGTATTGGAATTCATCATAATATCTTTTTCGGTGCACTACTTGCAACTTTTAGAATTCGTGTTTTTATTTTCCTTATGCCAGTTAGCAACTGGCAATTTACAGTTTCTGGTTTTGAGTTCACACGGGCTGATCGCCAGACATGGAGGTATGCTGGTAAGGTAGTTTTCAAAACAAAATTTGCATTTAAAAAGATGTAGTTAGAGCAAGAAGAAGAGTTATCAACTGTTGAATTTCACTCCTGGTAGTAGATATCAAGCTGCCTCTGATTTAAGTTGCTTTAATCCAGTCTGAACTGAAGGCATTGGGGTTATGCCACAAGTTTGACATGCCACGAGTATGCAGGGTCTGTTGTGGTTGCATAATTCATTGTCTGGTATTTCGGATATTTCCTGGCTAAGGGTGCATTAATTTATATATGGTGTTTCTATACTTTCCTTCGAGACTCTCAATGGTTCTAAGCCAAACTCCAACCAAGGAGAAAATGACCGTTCTCCCGGCAAAGGGCGCTGTCATCAGCGGTGTTTTACGGTTACACCCTTCCTTATTTTGTCATGAAAAACTATAACATTTAAATTTTAGAAACTAATAATTATGTCTGTATGCTTTCATTGACACTAACACACAACCTTCCCACGCTGACATCGAAACATGATACGGCATATTAATATACAACAAGTTATAGAAACAATCATCTGGTTATACTATCCTTACTTTAATGTACAATACCACAATAAAAATAAGTGGCCCATGGGCCCTGACGCTCTGCTGAATTCAAGAAGCCTTGAACAATGGGCAAAAGACTCCCAGAGTAAAAATTCATGCAAATAGCCCTTAGATATAGGTTACAGTGACCCTAATCTACATGCAGCTCCTACCATCTATGTCTTTCTGACTAATTTAATGTTAAAATCAAGTTCTTTTACACAGCTTGCAGAAAATGGGTCAGAGTGACATTTCAGGTTTCCAAGGAAATTTTTAGGGACCTCACTGAAAGTCATGTATGAGGATTTTAGGCCAAATGGATACAATTTGAGCCCCTTCTGATTCACTTGGTGCTAAAAATTCATGTATTCTCCCCTAATTTGCAAAATATAGTGGACCATGACCTAATATGGAACTCTTAGGATTTCAGGTGAGAAGATTCTAGGTCCAACACTCACGATTTGTGTCCTGCTAATGAACAACTTTATTTGTAGATTTAAAAAAATATATATAAAAATATATAAATGGCTTTTGCAGTGCAAAATAGATATGTGTCTCCCCTATGGGTCATCCCAAAACAGTAGGGGTAAAATATGCAATATCTCAAAACAATAAATTTAAATTTCATCAGATTAGACCTTGAAGGTCAAGCTCACCGCTTTTCAAACTCTGATGATATTTTGGCAGAAAGAATTGAAGTATCAGATTTAAAGAGAAAAAGTTATTTGGGTCACAATAAGCCTATATTGGATATATTTTACCTTGATGATCAAGGTCAAGGTCACAGGATTGATGATGAGTAAAGAAATAAGCATTTTCATAATGGGCTTACCTTTATAATTGAATAAACGTCAAGTCGTGATACATATTAAGACTTTAAGTCTGAGGGTGTTGTGATGTTCTCTTATCATAATAGAGAAATATATAAAAAAATAGAAAACACCTTTACTTACCAGAGAAGATACCTGTAAATGTATCTAAGCGCAGCTTAAGTACCAATCGAAAAATGCACAGTAACATATATAATTACCGCGGAATAACTGGATGTTTATTTGCATTAACAAACAGTTGACTGTACATAACATAAGCTTTTTTAATTAAATGGTAATTATTTTTTCTAGGTTTCTAACACTAATGTGTAAACATATTATAACATCTGTTACACCTACTCTCATATGTGGGCAATTGATGTGACGGCACGGACGAGTTTGTTCCGCCACCTTAGATACAGTTGCCAGGTTGAACATTAAACCAAGAAAGCGGAACCGGCACTTCAGCGGTACATCGCACCAGATTCAAACAGTTTTAATTTTATTAAGAACGCACCCTTGGGTTTAAAGTGTATATATGGAGGCTACAGAGGTGTTTTCAATATAAAATTGAGAAGTCTTAATATGCGCCTGTTTATGCTCGATACGGCCGGTTAAAGGGAACGAAGCAGCTAACCCCTTCGCTATGACATCTCAGCGTTTTGTTAAAATTGTCAAATCTGCCAGAAAAAAACATTGAAAAACAACAATGCAAAAGTTATCTTAATATTTTTTTTTATCACCTAGGGTGCAGTTTTAACAAAGAATTACAATGACAACGTAAAACGTGTTGATTCCATATAGGTTAAAGCGATACATGCCGGGGTGGGGGGGGGGGGGATTAACTATCTTTTTAATAATAGTAATAATAATAATAAAACGAGTGCGAATTCCATTACTCAAACAATAAATTGTTGAAGGGTGAGCAAAACCACAGATAATGTGGTTAATCATATGTCATGCATGTTAAATAAAATTTAATATACTGAGAACATAAATAAATCAAACTGACTTGAAAATGAAATTAAAATTATTCTCAAAATTAATATTGTATGTATATTGATGTTTTTAATAGGAATCGTCCTGTTTATACACAGGAAGAAAATGTGTGTACAAGAATAAATTTCATTGTATGTATGATATATAGATTACATGTTATGTAATATCTGAGACTGGCAAAAGGTACAGCCCTATCGAGCGGTCTAAATATACAACACTATTGCCAGATACATTTGTGCAATATTATGATCAGTGGGCACTGCAAAGATGATTTTGTCTCAAAACTCAAGAATTCTATATTTTACAAGTGCAGTATACTAAATCAGAAAATGGAATAACTGAAGAAGCAGACCTGCAGTACTTAATTAAATGTAATAATCTCCTCACTCTGTGTTTTGGCCCGCAGAAACCCGCACTAAAATACCATGTAGCTCGCCCCGCCCCGCATATCCCAACTTTCAGCCTGCACTCGACCTGCCCCGTAGGTAATTTATTTTGGCCCGACATGCCCAAGAAAATCATGAAAATGTCAGCCCGCCGAGGCCCGCGGGGCGGGGCGGATTTTGGCCCGCGCAGGGTTCTTATGTATATGGGCGACACATTATTCTCTTAATCTACAGTCCATGGATGACTTATACTAAATACATGTATAGTTAATGAGGAGCCGCGGATTTTGTCTCCTCATCTAGTGGTGTTAATAAAAAGATACCACGATCCCTTCTACTTTTCTTACATTCATGGTCTGTATTTACCTATGTATAGAACCCGTTGATACAGACATAAATGAATCATCAATTTTTGAACAATCTTCAGTTCACTGAAGATTGAAAAAAGTTACATGTCTTATCTCTTGAAATAAAGTATAGTAAAGGAGTTGCTTTTTGCTGCCCATCTATAGGTGTTAATGAAGAGATACTAAAGTATTTTCTACATTACTTAAACCCTTCATGGTCTCCATTTACATCCGTTGATACAAACATATATGAATCGACAATTTCGAATATTAATTATACACAAATAGGAGATAGATCTATGTACACAAATATATATGCACGATCTCAATAAGTTTAGGATGAAGTATACATAATACATATTTCATAAAGAAAGTTTAAAAAGGCATTCATTTTTAGGAGTTTTATCTGAAATGTTGCCTATTGTACTTATTTTATTCACTGGAGGGTATTACTGAAACCGATCAGATAAGTATTCAGCCGAAATTTATGGTTTAAAACTAAATGTTAATTTTTCTCCAATATAAACAATTGGGCTATATAGGTTGGCATTTATATAACACCATAAACTACTGAATAGATTTTTAAGGTGATGTGCCGTTCTAAAAACATTTCGACACTTTGTTACTAAAGGTACGATTATGATTTCCACGAGGAAAAAAGCATAATCTTTCTTTTTATATTCAGTTACTGGTCAAAACTTCATCACTCTACATTATCTGCATGTTTCCGTATCATCGTTTGTAACAATGAGAGTTTTTTTTGCGTGCATTTCTTACATGCAGTTAACAGTTTGCTCATGTTTACTTGCCGAAACGTTTGCCATGCAACCTTTTAAATAAGAGGATGGAACAATACTGGGTGATTGAATACATTGGTTTAACATAATATACGATGAAACAACAAAAAACAAAAAAAAAAAAAAAACAAACGGTAAACGTAAAATTTAAGCAAACAAAACAAAATCAGATAATTGTTCTTCATTGAAAAGAATTCGATTTATCCACCTGAATCTCCATCGTCCTACCGTGTTATCCACCTGTAAATGGCGAACTAAATAAAGATCTAGTACGCTTAAGGGTAGAACATAATTAACATTATTACCGTTTGCGGTCAACGTAATCTATATGAAACGTTTACGTCAACCGAAAATTAATGTACGCCAGTTAAGTTTATGGTTTTGCATACTCCGTATAATATATAAGCTGGTAATGGTTCAGTAGACTGGTTATGTTTAATTTGAGAATGCTTAACATATACCCTTAACATAGGCGACCAGGGAGTATTTTCTGCGAGGCTGCAAATCACTCGAGATATTACTGAAAGAAAAGGTCGTCCCGACTCTGCATACCTGGGGACTATTTACATACAGGTTTACTCCTTATGAGCAGCTGGTTTCATCATATGGGATGATTTTAAGACCAGGGACGTAGAACCCAATCACATCTCCAGTTTTCACAGCAAACTTAGTATCTTTAGAAAGCTGGTAATGACAATAATACCATAGTAAACATAACGCTAGCGAATATATCCACATTATATATTAAATCCTGACAGGTTTACACACAATATCTATATAAGGGAATCGCTGGAGGTATTTTCGTAGCGCCCATTTTCCGTCATAGAAAATTGCAATAATTTTACACTATTTAATCGAGCGGTGATATATTATCCACTCTGTTTTGTTTGTTAGGATCAAAATGAACCAAGTTCTACTGGCAGCATAAGCAAAAAACAATCAAATGGAAAGTTAATCAACAGGATGATGTGTTAAAATTTCTAACAAAAAAAAAATAGTTCGTTCCTCTGACGTTTTGTACTTGGCGCATTAACGATATCATACCTGATTGACTGTGTAGGCAGTCTCTCCAATAACGCGGAAAGTATTGTCAGCAATCTGTCTGAAGATCTTAAAATGAATCGTTAAAGATATATATATGATATACCTGCAACTGATATGAAATAACTTATTAACCTTTTTCTAATATAGGAATGGAGAATTCAATTTGCAAAAGAAAAAAAAAAACATTTCACTATTAGTTATTAAACACACACGAGAATTCCTGCTATGTTTCTCTACATATAATTATGGCTATACCACATGACAGATGATTCTTACCTGAAGATGAATCGTACCCTTTTCTTTAAATCAGCTCTTTAAATTAATAACAAGTTCATTCATGCTCCCTTAGAATCACATGTAGCGTTATATGATAATAATCGTAATGACCAATCTTAGATAACTGCACTGATATCAATGCTTTATAAATTGATCCTCTCTGGTATAACGTAAATATTTTTTGGAAATGCATCTCAGCATATGTAAATGCAAAGAAATTTCCCAATTTATTTTTGAATTTCTTTGCATGTTTATTATCATCCTTGATGAAATTCTCCCTGTTTTAGGACAGCATATAATACAATAATGTGACCAAAAAATGAATATCAACGCTTAAATGCATTTTCGGGACTATGATGAAAGGATTTGTGCCATGCATCCGTGAGCGCATACTAGCGCAAGGCAGGTTAAAAACTATGCAAGTGTAGGGCCCCCTTGCAGATATCCTCCTCCCCTCAGTACTTGGAGTACCGTATATTGGTCAACTATTGCACCCCAAAATGAATATTTAGTTTCAGCCGCCTATATATATACACTGCATCCACCATCCTCTGTATGTTTTTTTATGTTTTGAAATCAAACTGGGAAAAAAATCATGGATTCCGAAATGTAGGGAAACTTTAATAGATGAACTTACTCATATGTTTCTGATTCAAAGTGAAATAATTAAGTATGCTTACAAGCCTCCGGTCTTTTCTGTATTTTCCACATTTTACATACTTTCTCCGATTAGTTTGTATTCTGATGAAGCAATATTTCTAAAAATCTGAAAAAAAGACATCTATCGGTAAATATTCACAAAATATTCCCCATTACCTCCCTATACAAAATTAACACACACTTAACATTTACCAGAGGTGTTGTCGAGAGCTAACACATTGTTGGTTCGTGTTATCTCCTACTCATGAACTTACTGTATTTGTAAGATGCATGAGGAAATATTAGTCTTAGTCTCAGAGATCAGAGTCTCTGCGCTCTTTAGGTGCAAAGTTTTTTGAATAATGTATGACTTTCTGGTATTAGGTTGACCAGACCTCTTTATTGAAACTTTTAATAATATTTTTTGAAGCCAGGAAGGGTTAGGTTTCATTTCGTTTCATTGAAGTAACAATGTCGATCTTCGAAATATAAGTAAAATAAGTATGTTAAGAAAGAACCGATCTGATTGATATCTAGTGAAAACGTAAGAGTATTTATGCTAGAACCAGACATTGATTTTTTTTCAATGATTTAATATATAAAACAAATTGGCAAATTTGTTGAGTGTACCACAAGATATTGATATTATATAGAAACCATAACATTTTTAATGGTAAAATATAGAGCACATTTAGGATACCTATTTGTGGCCGAATGATTATAACATAAAACACCTTTACGTATAATAAAAATATCAATATTATGCTGGAAATTATATATATATATATATATATATATATATATATATATATAATTTAAGTACGGTTAGTTTGACATCATCAGTTTGTGCGACAGATCTGTTTCGTGAGAGCAGCATTCAAGCCGGCTCACTCTTCAGGTACAAACTGGAGTGATCAGATATCTGGTTGAAATTTGTCAGAACAGGTAGGATTAATCTCGGGTTACTAGGTTCGGTGAGGCAGGTATTTGAATCCTCGAGCGCTTCATAATATTCCTAATACAGTACAATAAGCCAGGCATCCAGTAACCCCTATTCACAAACATAACAAAAAACCTTTAAATACATTCTATCTTATAATTTCTTGTTTCTCAGCCAAACACAAATTGCACTGGCGTGAAGGGGTCATAGATGTGTTTGACTGCTGGATTATAGATCAGGTGATAGTGAAGCTTTGTTGCTTGTCTTTCAGGGTCCAAACGGGTTTGGCAAGTTCGGTTTCGTTTGAATGGGTCCTGTGCGTAAATGATTTCTTGTGGTTGTAATACCTTTGTTTAAAGGGGCCTCCGGTCATGCCGATGTATGTGTTAACTGAACCGTTACTGAATACGATGGCTTGGTAGACAATGGACAGGGTTAGGCACATCCCATTGAGAGGACAGCCAGATTTGCTACGGCAGTTGCATGGCCTTTGTTGTGTGGGTTCTCTTTGTTGCCTTTCAGACAGTAATCTTGTATTGTGGCTCTGTATTTTTGATCTAACGTTCTTCATGCAGCTATAGCTAATTTTCAGATTGTTTTTGTTGAATAATTTGTGCAATGCGTGATTTGTGTTTTAGAAAATGTTTGGCAACAAGTTAAAGGAAAAATTTGCCGATATTCGTTTTCACGATTGCACTGTACGGAGGGTTAAACCAAATGATATTTCTGGTTCAGCTTTTGCGGCGTTTTCCGGCAGCTTCCTGTGAGGCGATGTAACTAAGTCTTTGCTTGTATCCGCTATTGTTGAGTGCTTGTTCGTATTTTTTTTATGTTTTTCTGAAGGTGTTTTCATCTTGAGAAAGTTCTGATAGGCGCTTGTTGACAGCCGAAGGGATGTTTCGATAATAGCTGGGGGTGGTCTGATTTGATATTTATAACGATTGGTTGATCGTTTGGATTCCTGTCCGGGCTGAAATTTCCAGATTGGAGGTCCAGTGAGACATCTAGGTAGTTGACTGATGTCAAGTTTGTTTCAACTTTGAGTTCCAGGTCCATGGTGGGGAAGATTTCAGCGAGTTTTTTTTCCTGATCCTGTCTGCTTCGGGTTCTGATACTGATTTCAGGGCTGCTAGTCCATCGTCTCTGTACAAACCGACGTTCATATCGGGGAACTCTTTTCGTATGGTGCTCAGGGCGTATAAACCGACCAATCCACACACTTCGACCCCGTCGTAACTCCCCACGGTTACATCAAACGTGCTGGGCCCTTTCTCAGTGTTTTGCTAGGGGGTGCCGTTATCAAATAAGAGGGAATTTTGAGAGTGCATGATAACTTAGAGGTTCAGGTCTGAGATGTTGGTGTATTTTCCCGCCCACTTTAAAGCCGTTGCCAGCAAGTGCCTTATATATATATATATATATATATATATATATATATATATATATATATATATAAATATATATATATATATACTTAGCACACTCAAATACTAGCCAACCAAGAATATTTGAATATATGGCCATGAATATAACATTTGACTAGTTAACATCATTTTTCCAAAGCAAAGCGTGAACACAATGTAACAAGCAAGAAAACTGATATAAAATATTTGCAGAACCTGACCATACAAAACTGGCAAAACATTGACCTTGACATAATCTCCAGATGTAAACTTTGCTTGTTCGTGATATCACTATTACCGTTATCTGCCCGAAATGTAATGAAAGAGAAATTGATGAAGACTAATAGGTTACCATGTCTCTCCGTATAATTTTGTAGATAGAACTGGCTTGAGAGGATCATCATTTTATTGAGAAAACTGATACAATATATTTGTCTTGAAAATGATAACAAATCAACTATGGTGCAACAGTGATAAGTTTTGAATTTTTTTATGATCGATTTCGAATATCTTATTTATTAGTTGAGGTCGGGCTGGGGGGCATATTCCCAGTTTTAGGCAATATTTTATCATTCAAATTTCGCAACATATTTGGTATATATTGCAGTTTAGTTATTTACAGGTAATTTAACCAAGATTTAATGATTGATTTTATGAATGTTTAGTCAGATACATGCATATTAAAGAACATTCATCATAAAATAACCAAGGATAACACTAAAAAGATTTAAAATATAAAGTTATTTCCATTGTGGTCCATATGATCAAGATTTATACAAGAAAAAAAAGGCATGCAAGGAATCCTGGATTTGTAAATAAAATTATATTAATAGTATTAAAACTATGTAAACAATAATAAGGACTACAAAACATTACGATATGGCTACATTTTAGAAATAGTGTGTGTATAGGAATGATTTGACCAAGCATATTTAAAAATACAGAACAGCATCGTATCCTTAAACGATTAAGTCATGAATGGACACAGTATCAATCATAAAGAAAAGAAAAAAAAATCATCAATTAAATAACTATAAACAGTATTAAAATTTACTTTAAATGTCTAGAGGCCAATAAAGCAATATCTCATATCTCAGGGTAGAGCATTATGTAAAGGCTCGAAACCAATGTGGTAATAACAGTAATTTTTAATATATATAGATGTATGAATAGCCATGCTGGTTCATTGTTTTATAGATGGAAAGGGTATACACAGAAAAGTGGTTCACTGCAATTGAACCACTTTTATGTGTATACCCCTTCCATCTAGTAATTTTTAATACATTTTTAATACATATATATGTTGTCTATCATAATTTTTTTTTTACGATTTTTCTAAATAAAAAGCACAAATAGTTGTAGATAAACCTGAAATTATGCCCATTTAAATAAAGAAAAAAAAAGTTATGATTAGACCCTTTGATGTTTTAATGACTGAGAAAACTTGACTGATTAAGTAAATCATAGTAGCTGTATTATTACATTGGTTGTTGTTCCAGTTTTTGTTTTGACAGGTAATTAAAACCCTTTTAACCTTTGATGGCAAAGTTTCAAAGAATGTTTATTTAGTTAGTAAGTATAATGTTGAATAATTTTTATTACAGTTAATGGCAAAATATCATATATACATCATGTTTGACAATCTTTCCGCAATTATAATGTATGGTGATGTATAGCTATAATATTAATTTGAACAATGAGAAATTATATTGTTGATGCTATTCCACGCCTGAACGTGTTTTATGCAGTCCCACCGTTTACCTTTCTCATAACTAGTTCCGGCTTCATTAACATAAGCTGACCTAGTTATATTTAGTTACATGAATTAGAAATGGCGCATCCTTTTATAAAAATTCGATACTTATTTCCCAACGAAAATATGGCTAAGAAATTTATACAAGTTATCAAAACTCTGTCACAGGACTCTATGGGAATCATGCATACATTTGTCATAAGTATTAACTGCTGCCACTGGCTTGTACCCACAAAAACCAAGAAAGTCGGGTCCAAAGAAGCAATGGCGTATAACCTGCCCAAAAACAGAACATACATTTATTCACAAAAGCGTCCTATATTTGGGAATGGTGGGATTACAAGCATTTCGTGTTTGTATTGTACAACAAGTGGCGCTGTATACTGACTAATACGGAGACTGTGAAAATATAGAGTGCCGAAGTGGTTCTAGGATGCACATAAGTGGTGTTAAAATTACAGAATATATACAACTACAGGAATATGATTAATTATGAGTGTGAAGAACTTGGTTTTGCTAGTGTGTGCTACTAAGCGTAGTAGTGAAACATGAATACTGATCCAGATAACTAAGTACATGGACAATCAAGTGGTGTAGTTACAGAAATCTAGGGATATGATACAAGGTTTCACTATGGGAAAGGTAACTTGATTAGCACCAAATGCCTCAGGTATTCTATATACAAAAATATATCTACTGTCGGACCAATGTAATTATCTGAACTAGTGCTAAATTACAGGATCAACCTGGTGATTTCATGGTGAGGTATAGAGTCTACAGAATGCATTAAACATGTGCAAACAACAATAATCATAATTACAAAGATAAATAATACAGAAGAAGAAAAACAACTGCATAAACAATGTGTGAAATTCTAAAGATTACTAAGTTGGATTAACAGTCTGCTGTTACTGTTCATTAGTTACTTCATTTTTAATACATATGGATGAGCATACATTTCTTTAGGTAGATTTTTTTGTCTAGCTTGTGTAAAATGTTAAACAGATATTAGAATTCATCACTAATACCAATTTTTTGGCACAACTTGCAACATTTAGAATTTGCGTTTTTATTTTCCTTATGTCAGTAAGGGACTGGCAATCTACAGTTCCTAGTTCTCAGTTAACACAGGCTGATCGCTAGACATGAAGGTAGGCTGGTAAAGTAGTTTTCAAAACCAAATTGGCATTTTAAACATTTGTAGGAAAAGCAAGAGACAGAGTTATCAACTGTTGCATTCCTCTCCTGGTATTAGATATCAAGGTACCTCTGTTTTAAAGTTGCTTTAATTAAAGCCTTTAATCCAGTCTGAACTGAAGGCACTGGAGTAATGCCACAAGTTGGACATGCCATGAATATGCAGGGTCTGTTGTGTTTGCATAATCTATTGTCTGCTGTTTGGAATATTACCTGGCTAAGAAGTGCATTATTTATATATGGCGTTGCTTTCATTGGTTCTAAGCCAAAATCCAACTAAAGAGGAAAATGACCGTTCTCCCGGCAGAGGGCGCTGTCATCAGCGGTGGACCATGGTTACACCCTTCCGTATTTTGTCATGGAATACTATTACTTTTAAATTTAAGAAACTAATAATTACGTCTTAATGCTTTCATTGACACTATCACACTACGTTCCTATGCTGACATCGAAACATGATTCGACATATTAATATACAACAAATTATCGAAACATTAATCTGGTTAAATTATCCTTACCTTAATGTGCAATACCACGAGAAAAAACACGTCACATTTCTCTGGGGACACACGAGTTGTAGATGGCTTGCTCATGTCAAAGAAAGGTCTGTCTTTGGTATGTCACAAATTGTGACTTACTCTGTAGCAAGGCAATGATAGTAGCAGGAGAGAGAAAGCTAGAGCTAAAAACGCTGGATATACTTATTTGAAGATGAGTATTTTTCATAATGGGCTTACCTTTATAATTGAATAAACTTTACGTTTTTGTACATATTCGACAATATGTCTGAGGGTGTTGTGATGTTCTCATTCATAACAGAGAAATATATATATTTTAAAAATATAGAAAGCACCTTTACTCAACAGAGAAGATACCTGCGAAAGTAACTAAGCGCAGACTAAGTACCTATTGAAAATATACAATAACATGTATAATTACGGCGGAATAACCAGATGTTTATTTGCAATAATCAATTAATTAATAATTAATACAAGCAGGTGAGTCTAGTTTACATCAGTTTTTTAATTAAACGGTAATTATTTTTATCTAGGTTAACAATATTAATGTGTAAACATATTATAACATCTGCTACACTTAATCTCATATGTGAGCAATTGACGTGACGGCACAGACGGGTTAACTCCGCCCATCTGCTGTACGGTTGCCAGGCTGGATATTAAACTTAAAAAGCGTGCTGCTTATACACGCGGAACGGGCACTTCAGCCGTGCATCGCACCATATTAAAATAGTTTTAATTTTATTAAGGAACTCACCCTTAGGTTTTTAAATAAAAATTGAGAAGTTTTGATTATTTTGCGCCTGTTTATGGTCAAAACGGCCGGTGTCAGTGAACGAATCAGCAGACCTCTCGGTATAACACCTCAGCGGTTTGTTAAAATTGACTTGTTCAAATCTAGCAGAAGAAATTTGAAAAACAACAATGCAACAGTTATCAAAATATTTGTTTATCACCTAGGGTGCAGTTTTGACAAAGAATTAACAATGAGAACGTAACAAGTATTGATTTCATACAGGTCAAAGTGATAGAAGCGGGGGGGGGGGGGGATAAAACTATCTTTTCAATAATAGTAATAATTATAATAAAACTACTGCCCATTCCATTACTGAAACAATAATTTATTGAAGGGTAAGTAAAATCACAGGTAATGTGGTTAATCATATGTAATGTGTGTTAAATAAAATTAAATGTACTGAGAAAATAAATGAATAAAACAGATTTGAAACTGATATTAAAATTATTATCACAATCAATATTACATGTATATTAATGTTTTTAATAGGAATCACCCTGTTTATACACAGGATGAAATAAGAAATTTAAATTCATGTATCATATATAGGTATTATATGTGAAAGTCCCAAATCTTTTGTTTTGTATATATATATATATATATATATATATATAATATATATATATATATATATATATATATATATATAAACATTTGTGAGTATGTGCAAATAACTTAGTTTTCTGTATACATGTGCATTTATTTAATGTGCTTTTCTATCAGTTAAGGGGACCTTTGGCAATGATTTTTTTTTTTAAATATTCCTGTCAACGCTCAGTGTCTATGACTAATGTATGTAGTAATTTAAGTATATTTTGTACATGTCAAGAGAACTGTCAATAACAACTGATGGTCCATTTGTGAAATAACTCTTCTATTTGTTTTTAGTATAAAAGACATTTTGATATATCAAGATATTATTTTCATGAAGGTAAAACCTTTAATCGTTTATAAAAAAAGTAATTATTTTACTTTTTACCCTTTAATTATTAAAGGTTTACACAGTTACACTTCATTACCTCTACATAATGAATTCCGACTTACAAGTATTAATTGTATTGGGAGATATTTTTTTATCATCATTGCCATAATTAATTGTGAATTTATTTTTCAATAATTCTCATACCATTTCAATGAAATGTACTTGACACGTGTAAACACATATTGTCAGTTAATAATATTTATCTTGTTTATTGTTGAATAAAACATCTTAATGATTGTTTTCTATTTATTTCTCGTGGCTGTCATATCGTCACATGTTATAGAAAACATTAGTACAAGATCACATGAACATCTGGGTTTCCAAGTGCAATTTTAATAACAAATTATTGTTCTTTTTATTTATTTTTCTAGTGAAAACAGCATCCTTCCCTTTACTCTCTCTAAACATGACACCCCCTCCTCCCCCCAACGGGCATGGGACGTGCAGCCATAGAATGCAAATTTGTTGATTTTTTAGGACTTTAATTGCACTCACTTTTGACAATATTTAATATGAAAATATATTGATTTATATATTAATATTGCCAACATCCAGACCGCTAGCAAGGGGACAAGTGAACAGACACAGAATTTCTGTGAAAATATAGGCATTATAACGTTATTATTAATACCTAACATTTACAATGATTAATTTCATTAAAGTACAGCTCGATAATTCAAGAATGTTCCTTTGTCTGTCGGTAGTTTCTTGATGATTTTCAGTTTA
The DNA here is from genome assembly GCA_026874595.1 of Sipunculus nudus. Lineage (NCBI taxonomy): Eukaryota > Metazoa > Annelida > Sipuncula > Golfingiida > Sipunculidae > Sipunculus > Sipunculus nudus. The sequence continues at coordinate 12,342,983 of CM049314.1, read as the reverse complement.
TTTGTCATTTGAATAATCAGAATATCCAGGTCGCTCACCTGAATTTGAGCTCGCGCTTTGTTACTCCGACAAATCTGTAACCTGTATAAAACACAGGTATAAACAGCGGTCTTGCACCTTTGAATGCCCACTATTCATTTTCAACGTCATGATTACAGTTATAACGTTACAACTAAACTTGTATCATTATAAACCATTGCTGACCTTTTTACCAGAGATATTAACTATATTACAGGTGACAGGAGAGAGCATATCGTCGCATGCTATATATACTTGAAATGTATACTTTATAGACTACACATGAACTTGCTACAGTCTTCAGTGTCAACATTTATTAGTACTACTTGTGGAACCGCCTCAAAATTCAAATAGACTTAATGAATTTAACTTGTGAATTTAATTGTGAATTTAACTTGACGGTTTAAATGAAAAGGTTTTTGATTTTTTATAAGAAACAGAAAAATATAATTTTTTTTAAAAATCGAAATGTGTTAAGTGCTACAGTTATATAAACTTCCGAAAACTTTGTGCAAAATGAACGGAACAATTACGATCAGAAATATCGTAACACCCTCGAACTGCACATTACAAGCTTCTGTTGGTGACATCCGGGAATTTTATAATTTCTGAATTCTCCTTAAAGAATTTCTTGCAGTGAAGCAGGTTTATATACCAACACTTTAAGATTTAGAATACAATAAGATTCGGCGAGAGTATGTAATAAAATGTCGCTTTTATTTTTTTTTAATTGTTTACTTTAATCATATCTTCAAAATGAATTACTTTCATTAAATAATAATTATAATCTTGCACCAAATTGTTAGTTATACCTTATACAGGTGAATATATATATATATATATATATATATATATATATATATATATATATATATATATATATATAAATCCACGGTTCAGTTCGTCTGTAGTAAAGCCTATTTTAGTTTATCGGTGTATCTTCACTACCTGGATGATATTTTTAGAATTCGATCACACATTTATCTCGAAAACAGTACGTAGTATATATATATATAAATATATATATATATATATATATATATATATATATATATATATATATATATATATATGCACAATCTCAATAAGTAATAGATAAAGAATATATAATACATATTTCATAAAAATATTTAAAAAAAGGCATTTTCAGAAGTTTTATCTGAAATGTTGCCGATCAGGTAAGTTTTTCAGCCGAAATATATGGTTAACTAAAGGTTTATTAGTGAAATCTCTTCACTTCGATATAAAAATAATGGGTTATATATGGCTTTTATATACAACCATTAACTACTGAATATATTTTACAGATCATCTGAGAATGGAACGATACTGGATGATTGTACACATTGGTTTACATAATATACGATGATACAACAAACAGTAAACCTATAATTTATGCAAACAAAACAAAATCAGACAACTGTTCTTTATTGAAAAGAATTCGGTTTAACCACCTGAGCCTCCATAGTCCTACCATGTTATCCTCCTGTAGATGGTGCATTAAAACAAAAATCGAGCGTGCTTTACAGTAGAACATGATGTGCTTTTTTTTATTACAGTTTGCAATCAATGTAATGTACTGAGACATACAACTAGTGTTCGTCGACCATTAATGCATGCCAGTGATGTTCAAAGTTTCCATACTTCACATAACATGTGGACTGGTTATGTTTCAGTAGACAGTTTATGGTTATATTTCAAAATTCCTAACATTTACCCTTAACATAGACGACCAGGGAGTATTTTCTGCAAGGCTGCAAATCACTCGAGATATTTGTAAAAGAGAAGGTGGTCCCGTCTCTGCGTCGCTGGGGACTGTTGACGTACAGGGTTACTCCTTCTGAGCAGCTGGTTTCATCATACGGGATAATGTTAAGACCAGGGACGTAGAACCCGATCACATCCCCAGTTTTCACAGCAAACTTAGAATCTTCAGAAAGCTGGTAATTACAGTAATGCCATGACAAACATAACGATACTGAAGATATCTACATTATATGTTAAATCCTGATAGGGTTACACACAATATCTATACAAGTGAAACGCTGTGGGTATTTTCGTAGCGCCCATAATTAGTTATAGAAAATTGAAATAATTATGACATTCGATGATTTATCTTTCGTACTGTTTTATGTTTATTTAAGATTCCATTTGATTGTTGTTTGCTCTTGCTGCATGAGGAACATAGTTCACTTTGATCTTTAATTAACATAAGGTATTAAATAAATCACCATGATGGTATGTTTTAATTTCTAAATAAACAGTTCGTTACTCTGACATTTTAGACCTGGTGCATTTACGATATCATACCAGCTTGTGCTGCCACCCTGTCCGGTTGACTGTGTAGACAGTCTCTCCAATTATGCGGAAAGTTTTGTCAGCAACCTTTCTGAAGACCTTTAAATGCAACATTAAAGATGTATTTGAAAGATGAAAAGATTTATACATTAAGAGTTTTTTTTTAATTTTAATTTAAAATGGAGAATTAAATGATGCAAAAGAAAAAATAAGTTTCACAATATTAATTAATGAACACACTTACACAAAAATACCTACTATATTTCTCTTTATCTAAATATGGCTTAACCACATGACAGATAATTCTTAAGCCAGATGGACATTACCTGAAGATGAATTGTACCCCTTCTTCGAGCATAGAATTCCCAGTAGACTACATAACCATCCAACTTTAAGAACTCCTTGGGGTTTACAATGTACGAGCAGTTTTGCCATGGTTCCAACAATTTTCGGTTATTTGCGTAATATCCATGGGGGGAGGCTTAAAAAGGATGAAAAAAAAAAAAGATCAGAGCTATTGATACCAGACAGAATATTTAAAAATCGATCAAATCTGCCATATGTTAAATTATAATATCGTGTTTGTACGTTGTGTTGTTATGCAACCAAAAATCTTCTTTTTTTTTTTTTTTTTTTTTTTTTCTCCTTCTCTCTTATGATGTCTCAGAATATTGATTTTATTTTTTTCAAGACCTTTCTGTCATCATCGACATCATTAAAAAGAAATCACAAGGTTACATTTCAGATCACAATATTTACAAATACAAAATATACAAAATATGTAAGTTACAAAAAACATTCACATCTTAACTACTTAAAATCTTCTTAACCTCATATAATTTAAATGACAAAATTAGCTTTGTATCTTTTTATCGTTTTATTTCATTTCATATATAAAAGAAATAAAGCTTCTTATCAATTGTTTTATTATATGCAATAAAACATTTATTTGTAATGTACACATGATCTTTGAATTTTAAGCTTATGTTGTATAGCGCGAAGAAGAAACTGACCCGCTGGACCAATCTCGATGGTAGCCATGACGGAGTATAATCTACAGGGAACCGGACCTTCCTCTGGAATGAACGTAAAGTTATCACCAACGAGTACTCTGCTGACGCACGGAGCTCGCAGTGAATTCCCGAAAGAGCAGTCATTCTCATCAAAAGGTATGACTTCTGCTCCTGGAGAATAAATCCCGATCACATCACCTTTCTTTACCGTCAGTGGAGGGTTTACCTGATATTAAAGATAAATGTCATGATTTATTGTGTTGATTTTCATTTGGAATAACTTTCCTTGATATATCATTCATATAAGGGAACCTGTTGATGAACATCTGTATAGGCAAATGCGCAACTTTTATCTATTAACTAAATACAATCTCTTGAGCCTTATATTTTTATGATAGAAAACGCACACAGGCTGCTCGTTTTAGTTTATGTCCGGCAGGCGCGCCAATGGCAAATCATGAGCCCCCCCCCCGTGTTTTCATGTTGGCAAACCTAACTGAAAATTTCGGGGAAAGCTTGAATTCACCAGAATGCGTAAGCAGTTTTTTTTAAATCAGCCCTTTAAGTCAGTAACAAATTCATTCGGGTTACCTCAAAACACAGGTAGCATTATTTGAAAATAAACGTAATAACCAATCTTAGATAACTGATATCAATGCTGTATACATTGATCCTCTCTGATATAACGTAATGTTCAGTTCGTGGGTGATTCCGCTATCTATAATAATTACCTTTTTTGGAAGTGCATCTCCACATAAATAAATGCAAGGAAATTTTTATTCTTTTTTTAATTTCTTGGCATGTTTATTATCATCCTGGATGCAATTACCTATTTTGTTTTAATGGACAGCATATAATACAATATGATGACAAAATATGAATATCAACGCTCAAATGCATATTCGGGACGATGACGAATGGATTTACGCCATGCATCCGTGAGGGCATTGTAGTGCAAGACAAGATGGAAACTATGCTAAGTGACGGGCCCTCTTGCACATATCCTCCTCCGCTCGGGTGCTTCGCGCCCTCAGTACTTGAAGTACCGTATATTGGTCTACTATTGCCCTAATGAATATTTGGTTTTAGCCGCCTCTATAAATACACTGCATCCACAATCATCCTTCAAATTCCTAAATATCAATTTGCCCCCCCCCCCCAACTTTTCATCTGCTTCCTTCGCCTCTGTATAATGTTTTTTTTGTTTGGAAATAAAACTTGGACAAAACATGGATTACGAAATATATGGAAACTTTCATATGAGAACTTAGTCATATGATTCTGAAAAAAAAGTGAAAAAAAATTAAGTATGCTCACCAAGCCTCCGGTCCTTCCTATATTTTCAACATTGTAAATACTTTTTCCGATTAGTTTGTATTCTGATGAGGCAATTTTTCTGAAAATCTGATAAAGACATCTATCGATTATTATTCGCAGAATTTTCCCCATTATCTTCTTATGCAAAATTAACGCACACTTAACATTTACCAGAATCATTGATGTGAGCTAACACATTGTTGGTACGTATAACCTCCTACTCTTGAACTATAATAATTGCTAATTTGTTGATTGTACCACAAGAAATAGAATTATATAAACACCATAAACTTTTTACCTGCAAATGAACGATACCAGTACGTGTGGCGTAAAATTCCCATTTATATAAGTCACCATCCGCTTTGATCCCCTAAACACTATTTATAACAGAGAGAACATTGGTATCAGCTCCAATGTATCCTCTGTTTACTGAATCATCACCGTGTATGATGGAAGTGCCACCGCAACCTGTAAGCATAAATTAATATAAGAATAAACCATTACAAATTACAAAAAGAAAAGCAGAGTATTTAAACCAGGAAAAAACCCTTTATACTAGTATAAAACTACTTAAAAATAAAATGTGCAAATACTGTAATTTGAATAAAAGTACACATATGTTTTATTCTGTTGACACTTGAGGTTATGATTAATGTCACATGATTTCAGTATTAGTTGCTGATAACTACAGCTTATTTAATTCATTTGTGATAATAAAAAGGAATCTACTTATGAATAAAGATAACTGTCACTGTCTGTAAAGTCCTTAATCATAATCCAGGTTCTTGCTTTTACATCACTATGTACTGGCGCTTTCTATTACGAAGCGTATATACTGTAACAGAACAGGAACTTGCAGGCGGAGGCCAGACTGATCACTGAATATAGAGTCAATGCTGTGACGACCGCCATACATAACACCACTGTAACAAAATATGTTTAGATAATGAAACTCTGATTTACATAAACATTACTAATACACATACATGTATATGAATTTGAATAATGAGTTGCTTAAAATAAATAGTTCTACCATTAATATTAAACCATCCTTCTAGCCATCATCTACCAGTAAAAGTATTATATATTAAACGACGCCACCTACCTTTTTTGTTCTAATGCATGACATTTACTATTAATAAGGGTGGGTTACTGTCTGCTAGAAGTAACGAATTGTTTTTTTTTATATATAATGTTTTGCTGATGAGTTACGAAAACTTTATATAGAAAGATGCAACCTTTAATAATTAAATAAAGTAATTGGATAACATTTTATTGAGCTTGTTATTGAATACTTCCATTTTGTTTCATCTTCCCTCAGTATGTTGGAATTATTATTTCGCATACCGATGGAATGGTCAGTACATAAACGGGAAGAGATGTTTCTACGTATTTTCTTAACTGAAAGTAAATAACATATCATAACTTGAGAGAAATTACACAAAAACAAGAGGATAAAACAGAACAGAACAGAACAGAGTTTATTCAGGAAAAAGGCCTCAGGCCCAAAGTTCCAAACATTTCAACAATATTTCAATCAAATAATTGCATTAATAGAACATAAAGTAGCAGTCTTATTATTAATTAATATATAATGCAACAAACACATGTAACATGACTGCATACCTTAGCACACAATGTATCTATATTGCCATCATCAGTGAGTATGTAACACATACTTTAACCATCTATTATTCTTCGTCTCCTCAAAAAGGAATAATATACATATGCAGCAACATTCATTATCTCAATATGATTGTCTAAATTGAATAATTTAATAAAGTTTTGTTCACTTGGGTAATGTAAGTCTTGTCTAAAGTATTTTATCCTCAAATCATTATATAGAATACATTCTTGCATAAAGTGAGCTTCATCCTCAACAATATTGTATCCATGATGTAAACAATATTTACAGATCCTCTCTTCACGAGATATATCATTTTGACGACCTATTTCTATAGCCAATTCATGATTGGAGCATCGAAGTTTAGCAAGTGCTATGCGATGTTTCTTATTAGGAATACAGTATAAATACTTTTCAAGAGTTAGCATAGATTTGAAAGCACCATAATAATATAATTTACTACACAACTCAATATCACTATGCCAGTTTTGAATAGCCATGTCTCTTATTTTAATTTCAAATTCTTTCAAAAATTTGTTCGCATCTCCAACATACTGTGCCATCCAAACATATCCAAAACCAGACTCAAATAGCAATGTTCTTACTTGAGATACCCAATTTGATTTACCACTGTTGTCTAAATTCCTCAACAAACTGTACACTTGTTTCTGATACCTATGTTCTGGCATATAAAGTAATTTAACCCAAAACTTAACACAACGTAATAAACAAGTTACAAACAAAGGAAATCTGCCACAATCCCCTAATGCTGCTGCATTTGGAGTATTCTGGCCTACATTTAAAATATATTTACAAAATGTGTACTGCACTCTCTCTATAGTTTCTGATTTCTTAAAGCCCCATAATTCGCATCCATATATTAATACTGGCACTACCATTTGATCAAAAAGATAAAAGAGATGTTTAGTACTAACATATTTACACTTTTTACTGAATTTTTTAATCATACATACAGCTTTGTTTGCTTGCAAAGCTTGCTGTTGTTGTGTTTTTGACCAAGATAATTTTGTTGAGAAAGTAATACCAAGATATTTATAGTATGGAACCACTTCTAACTGTTTACCATTTAAATACCATCTTTCAACTTTTCGTAAAGGACCACCTTTTCTAAAAACCATAATTTTAGTTTTATCTGTGTTAATTTTAAAACCATATTTTTCACAAAAATTGTGCAAGAGATTAATCTGTTGCTGAAGTCTACCAACAGTATCTGCACAATTAACCATATCATCTGCAAATAATAAAGTCATTACATTGGAAAGATTATCATTAACATATATCCCTTTACAATCACTTCCATGTAACATATTACAATACTCATTTATAAATAAGGAAAATAATAATGGACTTACCATGCAACCCTGTCTGGTACCTAATGAGCATGAGAAATAATCGGTAAGACCACCGTCAGTTAATATACAAGACTGCATTTTTGAATACATTGATTTTATAACATTTAATATTTTACCATTTATACCCTGTTTCAATAAGACATACCACAATAAATTATGTTGCACACAGTCAAAAGCTTTTGCAAAATCAATATATAAACAATAAAACCTTCCTTTTCTTTTAACTAAGTATTTCTGAACTAAAGCATGCAAGACATATGCTTGGTCAATGGTAGAATACCCCTTTCTATAACCACCTTGAGACTCGGATAAAATATTCATTTCCTGCACATACTGAGAGAGCCTATTATTCAAAACTTTAGTGAATATTTTTCCTGTAACATTCAATAATGATATCCCTCTATAATTACTAGGATCATTTAAAGGACCTTTCTTGTGTAGAGGAAATATGATTGCCTTACTCCATTCACCAGGGAATGATCCCTTATTGAAAACACTGTTAAACAAAGTATGTAATAAGGGCAAAATAATTTCTAAAAGTGACTTAATAATATCAACTTGTAGCCCATCTGGTCCAGCAGATTTACCACTTTGCATCTGATTTACTGCATGTCTTATTTCAAATACCGTTATTTCATTGTTAAGGGACCCACATACAGACCCACTGTTATAATTATTTTCGAAGTATATGTTAGCCATAAGGCAAAATTCTTCTTTAACATTGTTTTTATTTTCATTCAGCAAAGCTCTAAAGTAATTAAACCCTTCGTTTGCTGGAATATGATTAACACTATTCTCTTTCTTAAGGTACTTTTTAATACAGACCCATAAATCATTTATATTCTTAATATTTGATAAGTGTATCATTGTAGACTGTTGTTTAGACTTCTTTTTATTATCACATAGGTTTTTAAATTGTTGTCTTTTCATTTTATACATGTTCAAATCATATAAAACAGAGGATAAAACAGTGTAACATGACACCAGTTGTAGATATCTTAAAAGTGTCTAAGAAAAGGCCTTGGTATGTCACAAGTTGTGACCTACTCTATGACAAGTGGTTATATAATACATATTGTGAATTGTGAATTTCAGGCGACAGAGTTAAAGACGCTTATTTTTTATTTTGTGATAAGCAATGGGAGACATATTTTGAATATTCTACTTACTTATTCAACTTCCCATTGTGGTAATACTTTTTTTTTGCCAAAAAAAAAAACGGTGTTAGGAAGGTCTCTTTAATACAATTATAATTATAATAGAGAAATATATATATATATATATATATATATATATATATATAAATATAACACCTTTGCTTACCAGCAAAATCAGTAACACAGGAGAAGACCCATCAAAGCTCAGTCTCGGTACACATCGAAAAACATAGAGTATAATGTAAAATTACCGTGGAATAACCGGGTGTTTAATTGCAGTAGTTAATCAAGTTTTAATGCCATGCAGGTGCCTGTAGTTTCCACAAAAATTTTAAATAAATGGTAATTATTTTATAACATAACGTGTAAACAATATAACAGCTGTTACACGATGTGGCCACTCTTTTCAACATTGTCATAGGTGTAGATCCCTATCTACATGTACGGTTTACGTACACAGTATTATATATCTTTAGTGTGTCCGGAAATCATGTTTTCTATGCTTTAGAATATGTAACACTGCATTTGTAAAAATACACACACACTTGCCATATTCGTCAGTGTTAACAGTTATTATTTTTATTAGTGGAACGGTCTGAATAAGTTGACATCAAACAATTCTAAATAGAATTAATGAAATTTAACTTGTGACATGAAACAGTGTAAATGAAAAGGGTTATCTGAAAAGGTCTCTTTAACTCGAAATGTGTCCAATGCTACACTTATATATATTGTTTTTTTCAACCTCTTACAGTGATGAACGGAACAATGATTATTAGAATTAGGGAACTATCTTAACACCCGAACTGCACATTATATGCTTATATTGATGACATCCAGAATTTTTTTAATTTCTGAAATTCCCTTACAGAATTCCTGGTTGACTCTCTGGGAAGCAGGTTCACACTCTAATACTTATAAGATTCGGCGAGAGTATTTCGAAAGAATATCGCTTTATTTATTTTATAATTTGTTTATTTTATTTTACATTACATTCATTAAATTATAATAACTATCTTGCACTTAATTGTAGTTAAGTGCAATATATACCGTATACATTAAGGTGTATATTATGTATAATTATATATACACGATTTGGTAAGTCTTGTTGTAAAACCTATATTAATCTCAGGGGTGTATACAGGATTTTTTCTGGGTGGGTCGTGATCATTATATTTTGGACCTTTTCCAAGGGCGTGCTCAAAATTTTAGTCAAAGTGGGGAGGGGAAGTCACATGTAAATGCGAGAAGTACCAAAAAGTGGGAAGCCCCTGTCAAGGTGAATGCGTTTAAAAAAGTTGCATTATCTTTGGACAAGTTTAAGCTCAATGTTAATCAGGGTTGCCAGCGGCCAGGGTAAAAATTATAAGTCAGGGAAATGTCAGGAAATTATTTGATATTTAGGGAAGTCAGGGAAAGGTCTAAGAATTTTTTATGGCTGTGGCGTTCGAATTTTGTTATCATGTTGAAAGAGATTGGCATCTCTGATAAAAATATGCTAAGTTTGAAGGATTTACTTTTGTTTTCTTTATATTTTTGTACAAAAATCTAAGTTTGATGATGCAGAGCATAGATATTTAACATATAACTCCAACAATTAATGATGGGCCGATTCTATTCATGAGCAGTAATATAAAGAATGCAGGATCTGATGTATTATTCTGATGTTCCATACATTTTTCCATTGAAGCTTTTGCTGTAAAATGACGTTTTGAAACCAAATTAAAAAGTTTTGTGATAATTTATACTTGAAAACCTGCGAAAGGTCAGGGAATAGTGAGAAAAAAATCAGGGAATTTTGTCAGAGTTAGCTGCTGGAAACCCTGTTAATTACATCGATAAAGGGCTTATATATTACTTATTTTCTCATGAAAACTTTTCATGTAGCCAAATTGGCATTTTATGTATCCATGTAGCCAACCCTCTAGGTTTAAAAGTCGAAAGGCGAAAGATTAATAAATAATAACATCTTTTGTTGCTCGTAGCTCAAAGATTAATATTATAAACATGTTATATCAGTATACGCGTGGTTTTAAACTTACATATCACTTCGATCGTATATGCTCAACAATATTTTTTAGGACGTTGAATTTTTTTAGTAAAATAAGTTAGCAGGGACAACGGTTTGCCAGCTACACGCAAATTTTGTTGAGGACATATTGTGTTGTCATGTAATTCTTTGGAAGGATAATATCTTTTTTACATTTCATTGGAGGATAATTTAGCATTAAACAGATAAAAAAAAATCATTAGCCAAATCATAAAGTTAAACGTTTCAGTTAAAATGGAGATTAATAGCTCCATATAGTGATTGATGAAAAGTACAGCTCACTCAGAATTTATTCTGTGTTTAAGTGTTTGCAGGTTGTTCTATCATAAATATTGTTTTGAGCGGTTGCCTTTGGGTGGTGTTTCTGGATACCTTTAGTTCTGATGTTTTCGTTAACCTACAAAATCAACTCGACGATTTCACCGCGATGTGTCCCAGTAGGCTGTTCCGATGTATTTCCAATGACAAGCCGACGTAGCCCCGATATGTTCCGGAGTGACCCCAACACTAAACATTTTTGAAAATGCTAAAAAATATCCAGATGTCACCCCGATATTCTCCGATGTGTCCAAGCTGATGTTACTCCTTGTCAAGTTGGTGTCATAACGAGGGCGACATCAGCGATGACCAACTTGTATATAACTGCGTATAAGTAATATGCAATATCTTGCAATAACCACGCTGGGCTCGATTGAATATGACATTGACATGGGAAAAGACTTGCAAGGACTCCTTCCTGAGCTGGTTAGGCTGTAGACTTTGCCTCGAACAGGAAGCGCGCCACAAATTCAACTGATGTTCAACTGATTTGCCTCTCCAGTTTCTAGTGTTTTTTTTGTGGCAAATGAGGAGTGGACTATGTTGCTAATTTGTTTTCTTGCTTAGATTTCTAAGAAATCTTAAAGGTGTTGAAAAAATACTACTTTTGTGTAGATTACATGCACCATACAATGAATTGAATCGAATTTTGTATTTGTCCTGATAAGCATGGACATTTCCACGCATATTGTATCAAAACCGATAATAAACAACTGGCCCATGGGCCATGGCGCTCAGCTAAATTTGACACAGAGGCGATGCATGTATTAATTATTATTATATTAGTGGAATCAGGCGTTTTACCCATAGGCCTTAGAAAATATGATGCATTGACCTTATTTAGGGTTTCGAAAATGCTCAAATCATGTCTTTTGCCTGTTTCCAAAATGCTCAAATCACACCTTTTGCCTGTCTCACAGAATATAGGTGATCGTTTCCCCGTAGCTCCACAGTGACCTTAGTTCATGTTTCCACGGACATTTACCCAAGACCTCCATTAATATCTTCGGCCTGTAGGTCGCTGAATATAGATCACCATGACCTAATTTCATGTTTCCAAGCAGATTTGCCTAGAACTTCCCTGTGCAGCATTTGAAGATACTAAACCTAACGGATACGGTTTCTGATCATATGACATTCAGGGCGCTCAAATCAAATTTTTCGTCCCAAAGGTCGCTAAACGGGGTAAAAAACTTTCCCTCTCAGAGATTGTGTAAAGAAGTCTAACATTTTGTTTTTGGATATTCTATTTTCTCAGTCAATACATATATACAGGCTGTACACAGGCGCAAAAACTGGGTAAGCAGCGTGTGACCAATAGTTTGCCCAGGCTGTTCTCATGCTGTTCTGTATTGTGTTCAACAGTTGTGCATGAAAAGTGGCTTAAACGTTTGATCAAGAAGGCAAAAGCAAGCTAACCTAGGTCACAGATCCAATGTTGTTGTTCAAAATGCAAAGCCTCAGTTTCTCCTTGTTTTTTTAATATGCATAGAGTTAGAACTACTTTGCCTGAGGGGGTGAGAATCATCGACGATGGGTCAGGTCCGGATCCAGGGGAAGGGGGGGGGGGGTAATGTGTTTATTCGATCAAATTATTAAGGTTAATTTAAAATCAGTGATGTTTGAGTATAGAAAGGATATATTTTATTAAGTTTGCTGGAGATATGTTGACGTTCTGAATGTGACTTAAGTTAGATAAACCACGGCGAAATTCAACACCACACACTGACCTGAACTTATCACAGAACCGGTATCTTATGTCTTACCATAAGGACTGTCGCGCCCCATGCATAACACGACATGACCTATGCGTGAGGCTTTTGTTTGTCCAACCTAGTTACTAAAGGGTGTCGTCCTATACTATTACCTAATTGTAACAGTTTTAAATAGGGCCTGCGCCTTACAAATACAACTTGATGAGCTTATTTTGCAAAAGGTTTAGGCACGCCCTGACAATTTACGAAATTGGGTGCCCCTAAAAATTTGTTGAACCGATTTTAGGGGGGGGGGGTGCCTGTTGCGGCCCCCTATTTACACGCCCCTGTTTTCACAATGAGTGCCACACTCGTATATGGATGGCTCAGTTTCAGAATAGCTGGACTTGGGATAGAATTACGTCATGCAATATGCAAGGTCTTTGGATTCATTGCTGGTCTCTGGAAAAAATGTGGACCTTTTGAATTTTTTTTTTTTTTGGGGGGGGGGGGGGGGGTTGTACGACCCTCACGACCCCCCCCCCCCCCTTGCATACACCCATGCAGTCTATCGGTCTGTCATTACCATCCTTGGTAATATTTTCGGAGAATCGGTCCTAAAGCTATCTTGGAAACAGCTCGTTTGCTTTTCACATTTCTAAATATTAAGGTGCCTGTACCAGAGTTCGGAACAATTTCGAGCAAGGTGTATATTCCAGAAGGGTTTCAAGCAAGCAATACCATCTAGTTTGTGATAGAGTAGTATATATAGTAGTATATTTTGATTACCTTTTATGTTTTACCCATCGAACATTATAGTACAAATAAATGAAATTGTTTTCACACAATAACGTTTTTACTCATTTGAGCTTAAAAAAAAATAATAATTGTCATCGGTACACTATAGATTGTCTATTTTAAACAAAGGAAGCAGCATAGGTAGGTTCAACACAAAAAGTACCATCAAAATTTCTTTGAAAAAATTTAATGGTGGTCGAGTCAACACCACTCGATAGTCGAGAAAATAGTTTGGTCGCTTGATGGTTTATCTTTCCCATATATAACACAGAACACGTCAGATGGGCAATGCAGTTAGATATATGTTATTTGTCCGTATGTCCGAGTTTGTCCGTATATTATCATTTAAAATTTTCAGGCTCTACTCTCCGTTAACAAAAGTGAAATAAATACAATGCAGAATGAAAGACACGACATGAGTAACCGTCGTATAAGACTGATATAAAAGTGTTTATTAACACAACAATATATTTGCATTAATTGTGTTTGCTTTCATAACACTACAGTCAGATAGGTTTGTCAAAATAATAAACAAAACATTTATTTAAAAGAGAATGGGATTGATCCAGAGTGCACTGCAAAATGACCACACTATCACCTGGTACTCTATCTATCAGTATATGTTTACTTTTGTTACAGACATAAGCACAGAAGGAATTTAGAAAAAATATAGAAATAAGGGCATTTTGGTCACATATAATTATTTATGTGATATGCATAGTGTAAACACCTGAACGCCTATGTACGTTTTATTATTTGTGCACTGTTCTAGATACCTTTGTGCACTGTTTTTTGGAAATATATATATATATATATATATATATATATATATATATATATATATATATATATATATATATATATATATACTAAGTTTGCATTTAATTTTTGGATACGGGAAATATTTTATGGATTAACATGTTACACAAGGACTCACGTTATTGTGTTTTCATTAATGGGTACATCCCCGGTTATTGTAAACTGGGGAGGGCACACGACAAGGGGTATAGCCTCATATCTGTCCTTATTAGACATTGAAGTATTCTCACTGCTCATAACTCTACAAATAAAGTCAATGGTATTAACATAGTGGTTCGGAGATAGAACCATGTATGTACATAGGCACCACATCATACCCTTTCAACAATCTAAAGTCCATGGAAGACTTATCCTTTATAAATTTGCGCGTCTCATCTCTTGAAATAAATTACAGTTAATGAGGAGCTGCTGATTTTTGTGCTCATCAAGTGGTACTAATGAAAAGATACCAAGGTCTTTTCGACATTACGTACATTCACGGTTTGTAATTACCTTCGTAGAATGCATTGATACGGACATTTATGAATCAACAATTGTATAAGAATAAGTATATACAATCCTACATGGGCACTGTTGATGAACGCGGTTTCTCCTTTTGAGCACCTGGTTTCATCATACGGGTTGATGTTAAGACTAGGAACGTAGAACCAATTCACATCCCCAGTTTTCACGGCATACTTAGGATCTTCAGAAAGCTGGTATTGATAATAATGCTATGATAAAAATAAGTTAGTAAGTTATCCACATTTTATGTTACCTCTTGAAGTGGTTACACACAATATCTAAACAAGGGAATCGCTGGAGGTATTTCCGTAGCGCCCATGATCAGTTATAGAAAATTTAATTAATTATGACACTAAGTATTCAATGATATATCATCCACACGGTTTTATGTTTTTTAAAGATCAAAAGGAACCAAGTTCCACTTGCACCAAAAGCAAACAACAATCAAATTGGAATTAAACACCATGATGATAAGTTTAAATTAAAAAAAAATCTTCCTTACTCTGACTTTTTATATCTCGTGCATTAACGATATCATAACGGCTTTTGCTGCCACCCTGTCCGATTGACTGTGTAGACAGTCTCTTTAATAATGCGGAAAGTATTGTCAGCAACTTTTCTGAAGATTTTTTTAAAGGCTTCATTAAATATGTATTGATATACCTTCAGTGTTTTTTTTTATTTAAAAAAATGAAAATTGAGAATTAAATTATGCAAAAGAAAAATACGTTTCACAACATCAGTTAATGAATCCATTTACGCCAGAATATGTGCTATATATCCCTCTATATGTCTATGGCTTAACGACATGACAGATGATTATTAAGCCAGATAGACAATACCTGAAGAGACTACATAACCATGGTGGCCATGACGGAGTATAGTCTGCAGGGAACCGGACCTTCCTCTGGAATGAACGTAAAGTTATCTCCAACGGCTACTCTGCTGACGCAAAGAGCCCGCAGTGAATTCCCGAAAGAGCAGTCATTCTCATCAAAAGGTATGTGTTCTGCTCCTGGAGAATAAATTCCGATCACATCACTTTTTTACTGTCAGAGGAGGGTTTACCTGAAATCTAAGATATAATGTCATGCTTTACTGTGTTAATTTTTATTTGGAATAGCTTACCTTAATATATCATTCATATAAGGGGGCCTGTTAACGAACATCTTTACTTGCAATTTGGACATCTATTAGCAATTATCTAAGATAATCCCTTGAACCTTTTATTTTTTATGCCAGAAAACGCAAACAGTCTGGTCGTTTTAGTTTATGTCCGCGCATTTATAACATGTGGCAGGCTCACCAATATAATCCAAACACATTCCCTGAGGACATCTGGCGGTGAGTCGAACAAACAAGAGATTTTCCAAGGGAGTCTAGCAACAAGTTAACTTTCAACTTCTACACACATGCATCTACCTACTAAGGTAACATGTGTTTTTTCTTTTTATCAACAGCTCGTAGATGAACAAGCCTATAAATCTACCACAGTGGTATTATAATAACTTTTCTTTACATGGATAACGTACAGTCCTTCAAAATGTAGGCAGAGTAAGCTTGAAATCACATGAATTCGACAGAAAAGGTCGGTGAATAGCTGGCTTTAAACCTAACAGACGGCTATTGTAAAATTAAAAACCGGACCATCTGTACACGATATGGTGTCCCTGCTTGATGTGAATTGATTATGTTTTTAAATAAAACGGGAAAATGCATACATTACGAAATGTATGGAAACTTTTTTTTATGAGAACTCCGTAATAAGTTTTTGAAAAAAAACTGAAATAAAAAAGTATGCTTACTAAGCCACCGGCCTTCCTGTATTTTCAATGAAGTAAATACTTTTTCCGATCAGTATGTATTCTAATGAGGCAATATTTCTGAAAATCTTATAAAATCTACACAACATCTTCCAATCATCTTTCAATAAAAAAAAATTTACGCACATTTAACATTTGCCAAATTTATTGTTGTTGGCTAACACATTGTTGATTCCTGATAAATCTTTCTCATGAACAATGTGCATTTGTATGATACATGACAAACTATCGGTCATGGTCGGAGACCAGAGCCTCTGTGATCTTAAAGATATCCAGTTTTTAAATAATGTATGAAATTTCTGAATTTAGGTTGGCCCGACCTCATTACTTATGATGTTAATAATATTGTTGAACCCGAGAAGCTAGGGAGTATCGGTGTCTGATCTGCCAAATAAAAGGATAATATAAAATTGTTAAAAAAGACCCAGTCAGATGGATGTCCTGTGAAATCATGACAGTATTCATGCTTAATACCAGACAGATATTTTCAATGCATTAACATATACCTGCAAATGAACTATACCAGTGCATGTGGCGTAAATTTCTCATTTAAATAGATCACCTTCCACTGTTATCCCCTGAACACTATTTATAACAGAGAGATTATTGGTATCAGCTCCAATGTGACGTCTTTTCACTAGATCATCACCGTCTTTAACGGCAGAACCAAAGAAACCTGTAAGCAGTACATTAATATTGAAATGAAGCAGTATAAATAAGACACACCAGCAGAGAGACAAAAGTGAAACACCACTTTATACTAGTGAACAACACTACACAATTAAAATACTCATATACTATTATTTGTATATATTAATACATTTTATTTTACTTTTGACACCTAATGTTATGATAACTGTCACATGTTGTTTGATATGATATTAGTATCAGTTGTTGTTAACTACAAATCAAAATTGTTTTGATTAGAAATAAACATTTCTACTTGTGAATAAAAAATATTAAAGTCATTGTAAATTCAAAAATATTCACTGTAAAGACTTTAATCATAATCTAGGTGTTTGTTTTTAGCTTTAAGATTTCTGACGCTTTGTATAAAGAAACTTAGACACTGTAACGGAATCAAAACTTTCACGCCGAGGGCAGACTGATCAAGGAATAGCGTCACTGCAGTGAAGACCGCCATGTTTAACGTCACTGTAAGAAAATATATTTAAGGTTTTCCATAAAAAAAATGTTTTACATAAACAGTACTGATATACAGTGGAATCTGTGTAATAAGAGCAACCTTGGAATGGCGTAAAAATGGTCTTAATTCACAGGTGGTCTAATTAATGGTTCGCTCATTGGTGGTCTTGACAGGCATGTGTTCGTTTTGTAAAAGTGGTCTTTCAGACAGGTTGCACTGCATATAAATTTAAATAACAATTTGCTAAACATAAACGGGTTTACCATTAATATAACAATATTTCTTGTCATCATGTATGAGTAAGATTATTATATTATAAACACCCTTATTCTGTCACTTTATGCACGAAATCTAATGTTAATGAGAGTGGGTCTTGAAGAAGGAGCGAATAATTTTATATTCAGAGCAGTTACGAATTATTTAGATGAAAGGATGCAACCTTTAAAAGTTAAATCAAATTTAAGGGAAAACTTTTCAATTTGAGTTGGCTAATACTTCAATTTTGTCTCATCCTCTCTTATTTTAGTAGAACAATTATTTCAGATGCCGATGAAATGATAAATGCTTTGACGGAAAGAATATTTTGAAAATAATTTCATCTTAACTTAAAATAGATAACCTATTGTATATCCAAACAACCATAGCACAACACGAGAAAATTTAACAGCATTATGTTTAATATGACATGAGTTGTATACGGCTGCCTCGTGTTTAAGAAAAGTCTTCGGTATGTAACCTACTCTATAGCAAGGTAAAGATGGTAGCCGGAAATGGCTAAAAACGCTGGATATACTTATTTGGTGATGATGAATCGAACAAGAATGTTCATAATAGGCTTACCTGAAAATTGAATAAACTTGAACTTCACGTTGTGATATATTTCAGACAATACAAAGCCTAAGAGTGTTATGATGTTCTCTTGTCATAATAAAGAAATATATATTTTGAAATGTTGGAAACATCTTTTCTTACCAGGATGAAGAGTCCTTAAATGTATCCAAACGCAGTCTAAATCCCGATCGAAATATATACAGTGATATGTATAATTTCGATGGAATAACCGGATATTTATTTGCATTAATTAATTAATTCACAATGACAAGCTGGTGAGTGTACCCTGTTAAATCAAATGATAACTATTGATACGCTTAAACATGAATGTGTTAATTTGTAACAGCTGTTACACTTACCGTCAGATATGTGGACATTTTATTAACATTATCAAAGGTGGGGTACTGATTACATTTATCATTTACGTACACAGTTATAGAAGTATACCTTTAGTGTATTCGGAACTCATGTTGTCTGTGCTATGAAGAGCCACGCTATGTAAAACTGCACATACACTTGCTATATTCTTCAGTGTTAAAAAGTTAAGTGCAGTTATTGGAACCCCCTAAAAATTCATATAGAATTATTTGAGTTAACTTTTGAGATGAAACGGTTCGAATTAAACGGTTATTAACCTTTTATAAGGAAAAGCAAATTTTACTTTTTTTTAAACTGGAAGGGTGTCCAATGCTACATTAATATACAGTTTCTGTAACCTTTCGCAATGAAGAACGAAACAATTATGATCAAAAATAGGGAACTATCTAAACACCCGAACTGTTCATATCATGCTTATAATGATAACATCCTAGAATTAAAAGTTTCTGAAATGTCCTTAGAAGTTCCTGGTTGAGTTCGAGTGAAGACAAGTTCACAAACCATTACCTATACGATTCTGTGAGATAATTTGTTTATTTAATTAATTCTTTACAATATATTACATTCATTAAACTATAATAAAAATTCACACACCATTATCTATACGATTCGGTGAGATAATTTATTTTAAATTTATTCTTTACAATAAATAATTTTTATTAAACTAAAATGAAGATCTTGCACTTAATTGTATTTTAAGCATGCCATTTCAGTTACAGTAATGATTTGTTTTATCATATCATTACACAAACCTGTGAAACGGCTGTTTTCCTTTAGTCTAAGAACCGAGTGAGAAAAAGTAGTTTAAGTGTTTCTTCAACGCATCGCATACCCATCCATTAGTATCAGGGTTTTACTACTTTTTGTGATTAGACTGTGTTACGAATGATACAAGCGCGAAGATTTTTTTTTTGTAACAGCATGTTTTAACACTACTCTTGCGATGACAATATTTAAGTAAACAGAGGCAGGAGTAAAGAAAATATCTAAAACGACCTAAATATCTAGTTTATTGCAACAAATTACCCCTCATATTAATGAGTATGAGTTTCTGTTATTCTGAAATCATATTTGATAAAAATAAGGGTAAAGGGTAAAGGGTAAAGTTAAGAGGAGTTAATAAGTGCATGATATTCAATTTTCTCTTACAAATTAAGTTTTATCCAGGATGTCAATAAGATATCCATATTTAAACTAGAATATGGGCAATCGACAGCCGTATACAGGCATGGATAAGGTAAGGCATGGAATCTCTCTTAACGTGACAGCCCTGAAAATCTGTGGCATTCGAGATACCCAAAGATCTCAGATGTCTCAGATGCAAGTACGGATGAAACTAAAGATGGATGAAGGTGGCACCACCAGTCATGCGAACAAGATAATAAAATCCGATATCTATGAATATGAAAACTAACAGGCCCATTCGTAAAACTCGTACACGTAATCTAAGTATACATGATTACAGGTGGCGCAGCCTGTTTTGTGTATGAGAAAGCTATTCAAGATGGACGACATGCAAGATGCTCGAGATGAACACCTGAATGTTCTCTAAAAATTAATGACTGGAGGTGGCACTACTAGTCTTGTGTACTAGACATCTACTAAAGATTGATAAACATGCACAATGTTAGGCCGACACTCCAAATAAAAACTCCTGAGATATGTGGGATTTACATAAAAAGAGACCTTCAGATGGACGCCAGATGAAATTGTTTTTAGGTAGCAACCAGACTTGCATACAAGATAAATCACTCCAAAACATATTTATGGATGAAGGCTATGTGAACTCGATTGCAGGTGCTGTCACCAGGCTTGTATATGAGATGTAGGTAAAAAAAGCTATAGACATACAACATTTTAGGCTGACACGGCAAACCACCCGTCAGGAAAGGACATCATTGTATTCAAAGAAAAGGGTATAGCACATGGCGCCACCTGTCATGTATACAAACAAGTGACCCATGGGTCAAGACGCTCAGCTGACTGGGAAGAGATTCACCAAAGGAAATTTTATTATCTGAATGGTAGTATATACCCATTCAACTGAAGCATCAAACAGATTAACCAACAGGCCAAGATTGTGACTGTTTTTATACATCTCAAAAATAGAGAAAAAATGCATAAACCTTAAAAAAAATACAGGTGGTTCCACCAGTCTGCAGAAACTAATAAAAACACTTAATGGTCAATATCTATGCAAAGAATCATGGTGATCTCTGTATTAGTTGTTCAGATACTTCAGCTTTTGTATCAAAATTTTCCATTATTCTGAGGGATTCTTCGGAGTCCTATATCTTAATGGATATGGGTAACAGAGACCTAATTTCAGGTTTCCACAGACACTTTTCATGGGCCTCCTTGCATGACAAGAATGAAAATTCTAGGTCCTGTTGTTACATATTGTGCCACGTTAACAGATGACAGCATCCTCAAAGGTCTCAAAAATAGAGAAAAAATGCATAAATTTAAAAAAATTACAGGTGGTTCCACCAGTCTGCAGAATCTAATAAAAACACTTAATGGTCAATATCCATGCAAAGAATCATGGTGATCTCTGCATTAGTTGTTAAGATACTTCATCTTTTGTATCAAATTTTCCATTATTCTGAGGGATACTTCGTAGTCCTATAGCTTGAAGGATATGGGTAACAGAGACCTTATTTCAGGTTTCCACGGAGACTTTTCATAAGTCTCTCACTGTGTGAGGAATGAAGATTCTAGGTCCAGTCTTTACAATTTGTGCCCTTTTGACAGATGTTCACATTTTTAAAGTTCTCACAAATAGAGAAAGGAATTCGTAAAAAATCGAAAAATACAGGTGGCGTCACCAGTCTGCAGACACTGATGAAACATTTTATGATCAAATTGTATGCAAAAAATAATGACCATCAGTGATGTAGTTAATGAGAAATTGAAGTTTTTGTATGAAATTTTTGACTATTCTGGGGGGGGGGGGGTACTTTGGGGCCGAATAGCTCGAGGGATATGGGTAACAGAGACCTAATTTCAGGTTTCCATGGAGACTTTTCATTCTCTCAGTGTGTCAAGAATTAAGATTCTAGGTCCAGTCTTTACGATGTGTGCCCTGTTTACAGATGTTCACATTTTTAATGGTCTCAAAAATAGAGAAAAAATCGTAAAAAAATCGAAAAATACAGGTGGCGCCACCAATCTGCAAGAACTGATGAAACTTCTCATGATCAATATGTATGCAAAAATCATGACCATCAGTGATGTATGAAATATTTTAATATTCTGGGGGGTACTTTGGGGCCCCATAGCTCGAAGGATATGGGTAACAGAGACCTAATTTCTGGTTTACAAGGAGATTTTTCATGGACCTTTCAAAATGTAAAGTTACAAGATCTAGGTCCAGCGGTCACGATTTGTGCCAGGTAAACGGACAGACGGACGGACGGACAGACGGACAGACGGACAGACGGACAGACGGACGACGGACAAAGAGTGATCGCTAAAGCTCAGATGACTTACAGTCAGCTGAGGTAAAAAAGCTATGCAAGATGGCTGGACATGCCAAAAGTCAGACAAAAACACTGAACTTTATTAAATATCAGTTCACATGTGGCTCGGAAATTATGCCGGGTTTCAGAAAGATCGGCCCAGGGTCTCAGAGGAGTTCTCCGGAAACGAAAGCGGCGGCGACGGAACTCGGCTAAAAACATATTATCCACAACACTCTTTTATTGCGGATACAGTTACTGTTGTCGGGGGCTCAGCTGCACCGCTCTTTTGCGTTGTTAGGTTATATGTACAAGGGTCAATCAAACAGGTAAGTATTATGGAATGCTTTCATACTGTTGCTTTAATAAAAATAACAAGGAACCTAAATTCAAATTAATTAGTTGGTATTAATTTTATTTGGTCTGTCATTAACGTTTAAGAATAAATATTTGAATCATTAAAACTTTAAAAAAATTATTTTATGAGTAAAACGTACTGCTTGATAGGTTTTTATTCTTTGCACGAACTGTTTATTAAAATTGTTGACGTAAATGATTATGCAGGCAATATAAAACGCTCATCCTTTTTCACTTCTTATGTACTAAAAAGTAGTGCGCGTAATAGATATTAATTTAGCGATTTCTTGAATAAACAAATGGCTAATGGGCCATGACGCTCAGCTGAATTTGCCATACTGGTGACTCATGTATTAATTACTGATGTTATGATCTGGTAAAAACATATATAAGGAACTCCCTTGACGCAAAGTTAAAATGTTATACCTTCACCTTCTACATTTTGAGTCCACCTGACTTATAGGGTACTCTAATCATCCTCCTTCACATAGCTCACAAAATTTTGCTCACAGTGAACTTTATTGCAGATTTCCTAGAATATTTCACTGGACAATAGATCTTAGATGAGTTAAAAGTGTATGGGTCCAACTGTGACAGTGTTAACAAATCTGTCTTAATGGGTAGGCAAACCATGTTCTTTCACATATCTAACAGAATACAAGATATAAAGGTTTTTTGGATATCCAAGGAAACATTATAATGACCTACCTCTACTTTTAGAAAGACATAATTAGATAAAACAGTTGAGATTTGCGCTCTGTCTCACTTTAATAGGTCTCACAAAAATAGGTTTTCTGGCGCGTATATCATGTTTGTGACCAACATTTGCAGAATATCGGTCCCCATGGTTTGCTAGGAGATTTGCATAAGAATCCCGCGGTATTACGTTAGAAAAATTTTAGTCCAAATGGATACAATATCTGCCCCGTCTAACTCTCTGGATCCTCAAAATCATGTTTTGGCTTGTAGCCTTCATGATATAGGTCACCATGACCTATTTACAAGTTTCCTAAGATATCTGCCTGTTTGAAACTCTCCATGATCATGCATTGAAAAAAAATCATGCCAATTAGTGCGTTAGTGATTTAGGCACTGAAACTTTTATATCAAATTCTTAATTAGTCTGGGGAGCAGAAACATGTCCAAATAACTCGGTGAATATATAAGTCGATATGACCTAACTTCCAGGTGTCAAGAAGATTTTTAAGTACTTCCCTGGATTTTAAGTTAGTAGATTCTAAATTCAATGGTGACGATATGTGCTCTATTAACGAACGGATCTGCAGACATTAGATTTCCCCTTATTTCCTTTTATTCGAGAATAAAAAATATTGGTGCCTACTTAATATGATGCTGTTTAAACCTGACATTTGTTGCAATTTCTGTTCATTAAAAAAATTTCTGATATATAAATATCCCTTTACCATCAGCGTTAAAAAGTATATTCACTTGTTATCCTCAAAATCTGAAATAAAATATCCACAGACCATTTGTCTATTGAACTGACTGAACCATGTAGTTTTAATTCCAACAATATATCTCTCCACAGGCGTTTTGTGAAATCACAGTTCCAGAAACAAATGTAACAATATCCCTTCACATTGCAAAAGAACACATTATAATATGTTTTCTTAACACTAAAGAATAAAGGTCATATTGTTACTCTACAGTGTTGGATCTAGGGCAGAAAATATTGCAGTTTACTTGATACTGTTGTGGAAAATATACTTTTTTTATCCTTTTAGTATACATTTTAGTATACTTCCCTTTAAAATTATTCGTTCCATTATAAAATCGCATTATAACTTATTATCTAACCCAGGAAAGCCTCAAAATTTTTACTTCATAATTTTCAGTGTATTTTCAAATACTCACTGGTATTTTCAAATACTCATTTATTTTCTAAATTTATTTCCCATACCGATACAAGACCAAATTCACGAAATATTTTAATGACATGACTAATGCTGTTACAACTTTTAGAAATACAACCGTTTCATCTGCATCTGCATACTGAGCTGTACCTATATATGTTGTTCTACCAAGGTGCCGACTCGTAATGTAAGCGATAGTTAAACACAATGTAAGGCAATCTCGGCCCGGGGAGGGATGATTTAACAGCAAAGTTCTGACGGTAAGCAGTGGGATGATGGTGGTGGAGTAGGGCGGGGGAGTCTTCTCTCGCGAACTCTCGGTGAATTGAAACATCTGGTTCCATTTGAGTTTTATTTACTTTCTATCAAATAGCTTACTGAATTAAATGTTAAATTTTCAGTTGATAAACAAACTGGTAGGTTACTGGGAATGAGTTTGCAGAAATTTAGGGAGCGGGAAGTTTGTTCAGGTTTCGGTGCTATGAATAGATTAATTCTGAAAATGGTTATATTTTCAGCTTTATCGATCTTCATTTAAGGCGCTGTCTGCTTGCATATAACGTTTGGTCTGTTAGTGTCAGAATCTAACACCACTGAAGACTTTTGACTTTGCCCTGCTCCCTCAGACGAGTCGATCAGAGACTTTTTATACGACATACAGACAGAAAATTGCTGACTGGTCCCCACCGAATTACACATGGTGGATATACTCGGGGAAGCTGAATTTCTTATCAACATATGTGTTCATCTCTATCGATTTACAGCCAATATTTGGAGAACTTTAGGAGACACACAAGGGTACGTGCTTACGGAGCGAATCAGCTCCGCTAAGAATTATGAAAACGGTGTTATGGTTCATTTTCTTAGCTTTTTTCTATTTTTTTTTTATCAGAAACATAAATAACAAAGATTTACTTACTCCCTACGGAGTTTATTATCTAAATTATATTCGATGTATTATAAGTGGCCCCCAGGAAAGCAGTTTCCAGATCACAAGGGTTCCTCGGAACCTAATAATTTAGCAGCAAGTAGTCACCCGCGGATTATAAAAACATATTCCCCAACGAACATTTGCCAAATAATCAATGATATATATGGATATATAATTTTTACAGCTCTTGGGAAAAGAAAATTCTCAAAGGAAATGTTTTGTTTACACTCATCGAGAAAATAATATTTTTTGTCCATCACGTTCTTTGTACATGCAAAATGGAGTACAGCACCATTTATTGACACGAATCATAACAGCAACATTTACTGACGGGATACCAACGTACCTGTGACTGAATGATTTCTGGACAAAACTTAAAAAAAGGATTTCTTTAGCAACAGAGGGACAATCATTTTTATTATTATATGTACAACAACCCATAACCTACAGGCATACGCTTAAATATAAAATCAGGCCGTGGATACACCCAACTGCAGGTCTTCCGGCACTGTTATATAATATACTCTTGTGACTTTGAACAATGCTCCATACAACATATATCAATTTGATAAGGTCAGTATTGCCCTTGTCGATTACAGAGCAGCTCTGTACATGAAGAATTCAATAATGTCATTTTAGGTACGAATCTTTCGGCGACTCTTCAGGTGTTGCTATGAAACTATTCTCTTAAAGTGCAACATGCTGTACATAAGTACAATCCCATATTATCACGTTTGAGCCATCTAACGTTTGTTGAAATATGTCTTTGAAAAATATGTCTAAAATAAATCCTTGTAAACCAAAGTAAACAAGGAACAAAGCGTTGTGCTGAGGCGACAAAGGCGACGAATATTATATCTAAAACAAAACCTGAAAGATTAATTTCTGTTATGAAAGACAGGGCATAAATTGTCATTACAATCTGGTATACCAATTGCAATATTCACCATTCCCATTCAGTATAATTTCAAGCATAATCCACGGTCGTATAGAATATGGCTATAGGCAGTACATGCGCTCAACAATGATTTTTCTTCAGGATTCTTGCTAATTATATATCAGTATATACATATAATTAAATATATAACTCTACCGGTTAAAACCTTAAGTGGTTGTATCTGTATGCGTTACAATACATCATACACGAAAGATACTAATAAGAGAACCAGAATCTAGAATTCCGCTAATTGATGTGTTAATATAAGCATTGTTTGAGCTCAAAGGAAGGCAACCCGTATGATGAGCAATCCACTCGGTCGATAACAGGGCATTTAAACAGTAAAATAAAAGGTGGCCAACAACAAATACCTACATCAAACCTGTTTGTTCATGTTTCTCATCTTGGAAGTAAAAAATTAAACAAAATGCGAGGAACATGTTTTGGCAAATCTGTTCATACGTTATTGAAAAGACAGGCTATGTCGCATTTACAGTGCCTACACTGAAGTAATTACACAGCACCTGAGACATATATCACGCTGTGTCTGGAATATGCACTTGACAATAACTGAGAAAATTATCAAAAGATAGAATATTATGTGTAAAACACTACTTTAAGGTTAATTTCTATTATGAAAGGCCGGTAAATAAAAAAGAAAATATTACATAAGTACACTCACAAAAAGAATCATTCAACAAAGAACAGAGTTTATCCAATCTGAAGTATCTTAAAGGTTACCCTATATAAATAGTACTTTTCAAATGTTTTATGTTAATTCACGTGAAAATGACAGGATCGTAAAACATGATACAATTGATTATTAGGCTTGAATAGTGTTCATAAAACGTTGATATGACGACAAAAAAGTCTTCTCCGACGAGCATAATAACACTGTCGCAAATGAAACATAAGGAAATAACGATGTCCCTGGAGCGTTAACAAAGCTTGCTTGACAGGCAAGTTGCAGAGTTGTAGAACAAGCAAGATATTTTTACCGTGTCGTCCTTACTATGGAATCTTTTTTTAAAATTGCATAATCTAATTATTAGTTTAAAAGAACGTGTACTTATCTACCCATAATCTCCTTTCTCCTGTCATTCATGTTAAATATATGGCGCTCTTTGTATGGCTAAAGGACAAAAATTTCTCTTAAATTTTGCAATTAGGTTATGATATATTAAATAGGAAAGGTCCGAGGTTCATGTTAAAATCGTGTTTATTTTCCACGAAAGGTAATACAAGCATGATTTATCTAAAGTACCATTCACCTATATAGTCGGTGACAGGTGCATATCCTCTAACACGTTTAAAATTACGTCGCCCTATGCACGGACAGCCAGTTAATTTTTCTTATAAAATCTATTGTCATATACTTCTTGCATGGATTTCAATAAAAAGGTTACGGTTGATGGGCATAAATCTATATTTACTCTCATAATTTTAAAGAAATTCTGGTGTATCTGTAGGATAAGATTCACTTCATGTTTTCTAAGTGTTTAAAGTACTTTTTAATATCTACAAGAAATATACATAAACAACGTCGTCCGAAACCAGACGTGAATAATGTAAGGTATGTGTTTTCTCTTAGATTGAACGTTTACTAAAGTGTATGTGTTTTAGAACACACCAAAATCAAGTCCGGGTTAAACACAGACTAAAGACTCCCGGCTGCACCAGAAGGCACGATGATTAGCGACTTTTTATAAAAATCGAAAGACAAAGAATCCATACGGGTCAAATCTCTGTACAAGCGGTAGAAATGACACTGACATCGTCTGGATTTACCGCTGCTGATTTTTTTTGTCCATTGGGCTGGTTTGCTTAAAAACGTAAGGATAAATTAGGGGAACTGGTGACGCAACAAACCATTTTTATTGAGATAATAGAAGAGGTTTATGTTCATCTGTGGACCGAACTTAACGTAAATATATATAAATATATATATATATATATATATATATATATATATATATATATATACCTTATACTTATAAAAGGAATTCGGTCCACTTATGTTCGTAGTGTTCTCTGAAATCGCGTTGCTTATGACACTGTGCCATATGTATCCTTATTTTAAAGTTATTGGTCCCGCTGTGACATAGGTGATATGAGAATAAATAAATTTTAATGTAATTAAAATTTTGAGCAATTTTTTTCAGTTTTTACTGACTTGCCCAGCCGAACCGCCATCAGCTTTGTGGTCACTCAATCTCAAACACACTATAAACGACTATTGTTCGTATGAATCACGCTTGCTTTCAGTGAGGGATTTGAGCATGTCTGGCCTTTGACCCAGGCTCTCGCCCACGTGCGTTGTCCGTAAAAGTGTAAAACACAGGCTTCCCGCTTTATGAAATGGAAGGTTCAACCAAGAACGGTTTAATGAAAAAAACCTAATTCAAGGTGCCAATTTCAAGAACAGGGGTGGCTTGGGGATGGAGTGGTTGCGGGGTTTTAGGCCTTAAAATTTGTCTGATACAATGAAAAAAAATGGGGCGGCTGAAAATGGGATACGGATCCTCTGCATGGAGTCCCGTTGGGTCCACTTCTGCTACTTTCGAGGTATGCATATTTCTATTTCTCTCTTCAGGATCAGTTTCCTTGCAACATACATGTAATTAATCTATCATGCGTGGTTTACATCAACCTAATCTTTATTCGTCCAACGATAGAATACAGTCAAATATCATCGATGACCTGAATGCCCTCGCGTCTTATTCAGGTTCGCAATGTAAACGTAATCACTGTCCAGGTCTTCAATTTAAACATACCGGGGATGAATTTCTTGCCTCAAGCACAGCGCCAAAAAGTTAATGTAATAATATGTCTACATATCTTACTAAGACTGTATCTCACTGAAAACCTATATTTTCTTTTAGCTTTTAGAATAAAATATCAGCCTACATTCAAAATCTCATTATTATTATATCCCGAACCCCGGTAAAAAAGCCCGGTATACCGGGTTAATCAGCTAGTATATATATATATATATATATATATATATATATATATATATATATATATATATATATATATATATATATATATATATATATTACAACTTTTTGTTGTGTGTAAGATTTTATCGTTAATATATAAAGATTGTATTACTTTTGCTCTGAAGGAAGCAGTTTCTTGTGCACATGGATCCTGAGGATCTTATATTTAAGGCACAAGTAGTCACTCATGGATTACCAGAGTCACACATTAATTTTAACGATCACATATGTCAGGTTGTCACTTGTAATATTTGCGATGGCATTAACATCTGAACTGACGAAGCAGGTCTTTGATTTCTTAACATTTTCTTTCATCATTGTTTAAATGTTACATAAGAGGAAAATTAGAAAAATGCACAAAATGTGTGACAGGGCAGAGTAGTTGTAACATGATAAAGCATTAAACGAGACTCTATCTGCATGTATGGCCTGACCCCCTACGTTTTGGTAGTAGCATTACTGTTTAATACAAAATAAGTAATTAATCAGCCTTCTTATTTTCGTACTTTAATGTACTGAGTCAAGAATTATCTAGAGGCAGTAAACCATAGTTCAAGAAAAAAAAAACAATTCTCGAAAGTTCTATCGAGATTTCAATATTTTGTTTCTGAGGTGCTGACATAAATCGAGCGGGGTTCGTACTCGTCACAGTGTATTAGTAATGCGTTTTGGGAACTTACTTTAATACGTTATAATTATATATCATCTTTTACACTTATCCCAGTTTCATCAGAGAACAACCGATGTATTCATCAAGGTGCTGGGTCTGAAGTGAAACCTTTACTGTGCAAATATCAGAAAATTATAAATTTTCAGAATATGTGTGCTTAACAGACTGTTATAGGATTATAACAGAATATGATAGGATTTGCCATAAGAAAGTTTTTCATAATAACATAATATCCCCTTGTTAAAGTAATTGTTAAACCTGTAGAGATCAGGTTTCAAATTGACTAATCCTGCAAGTTGTTATAAATTCCACTTTAGTGATCTCCCATTTAAGTGATTTTCTGCTTGCATAAAACATAGGGTCTGTTGTTATCAGATTCTACCGCCACTGGACACATTTAACCTCAGATACTCCCTGGGAAGAATCCATCAGTGAACGTTTATACGACAGACAGACCAGAAATCTCCACCAAAACACTCAATGGAAATGCCTCGGACATGCTGAATTTCTATCTTTAATGCCATCGCTTTTTTTCAATATGTGCAGAGGTTAGGAGACACATGAGGGTACATATATACAAAGCCAATCAATTTCACTTAATATATATATATATATATATATATATATATAATTTTGGAAGTTAATTAAATAAATAAGATGAAGGTGATGATTCTGTTCAAACCCTTTTCACATTTGCAGCGCCTGTGCTTGATGTAATTTCAAAATATATCCACTTGCAGCTATATGTGATATAATAACGTTTCGAAAACGAAGAAACATCAATATCCACAATATGACATCTAATGATATATTTAAATCACAAAACGTTAAAGATTAAATCTCTGTTATGAAAGGCGGCTACATAGAAAATGCGTCATTCATCAAAGAAACTTCATAAAGGTTCACAAATTGCAACAATCCGCCTTCGTATTCATTTTTGTTTAAAAAACATAATTCATGGCGACATTTTGATTATAAACTGGACCGTATGTGCCTACAACGGTTACTTCCCTCAGTATTCTTGCAAAATATACTGCTTAGGTTTATTTAATATATTGCATAGAATATCGGCCTGGATACCTCCATTCTGCTTGGGCCTTTAGCCTTACTAGGTTACGAAGTGGGCAGTTTTAAGTAACCACCTTTGGCATTCAGTGCTGCCTTCTTTTTAATAGATAATAATTTTAAGCAGGCCTTTGATTTCTTTACATTTTCTTTCATCTCTGTTTCAATGTTTCAACGGAGGAGAGCTAGAAAAATGCACAAAATTATGAGGCAGAGCAATATAACTGTGCAATATAACTATTCCGGTTAATCTTGTAGAAACCGTCAACGTATGACGTTGCAGTCCAAAGTACACGTTGGACACTAATAATAGAACGAGAACACATTACTCTGCCTAAGTGACGTGTGGTTGAGTAAGCGTTGTTTGTGCACAAAGGAGGACAACCTCCGAGGCCACGAACACCCTAGTCCAAGGACATTCAGGGAGAAGCGGCGGAGCGCCAGCCTGGTAGGCAATCCATTCGGTTGATCATAGGGCGTTAAAACGTGTCCAATTAATCTGAAAGCTTCTCTTCGACTGGATATACCCGCTAAAATTAATTGTGGCCCTACCTTTCAACCTACATCGAAACTCTTTCCATATATTTTATTTCAAAGTAGGGAAGCGGTAAGCAAACACAGTGGAAAGCAGATTTTTTTCACTTCTGGTCAAGTTTTTATGCCATAGAAAAGCATTTATTGTTTTTAGCGCTCTTGCTATCCTGAGGTAATCGGGGAACACAAAGTCCATGTCTCACGCTTTCTATCTTATGAAGTTGTTCATTAAATATAAGTAAAAACAACCAAATGTCATAAAAGTATGTGTTTAACCGTACGTTAACGACTTAATTAGGCCTTGGAAATATATAGTAAAATACAAATTAACTTATTTAACGTAAGTAAAAAAAAAAATATTACATAACCACACTTACGAATAGGCTTTTACGACAAACAAAATTATTTTATCAGTCATGTTATATTCTGTCCATTGGCTTCCACAACCATTACAATAATTATTTCAAAATGATTCCCACGAAAAATAACAGGATATTATGATATGATAAAAGGAACTTCAGTGATCTAAGTAGACCTTTTACATCTAGGAATAAAGTTTGCGACAAGTGAACGTCCACATGACATACATGTGAAGAAAATAAAATTTACTTTTGGAAAGGTTAATATTTTAGTAATACAAAGGGGCTGACTCTGAAAGATAGGGATATTTTTTTTTCTGTTATTGAACTTATTCTTTAGTGCCTTTTTTGCACTCAAAGTCTTACCTATTGGAGTCAGTGTCTTACACAACAGAAATTTGACTCCTTGCAAGTCCCTCGGACGTTTGGATTAGTGACTTTTTATATAATCGTCAGACAGAAAGCCGCTAATTGGTCCGACCGATGCACAAATAGAGAAAATTGTCTTCATCTTCTGTCTTAGACGCAGGTGCTTTTGTCCATTTTATAATTGATTGCTGAAAACAATGTAACACAGCAGAGGATGTTGGCACAGAAAAAAAATCCGTTTCATCGAGGTAACAAAAACTGTGAAACATAGATCATATGTGGTTATACTGTCAACATAATTTTATTGGAAACATAAAAAACAACAGTTTACTTACGTGCGTAAGAGTTTATAGATAAATAATATCCGATATATTACCATTTGCCCCAAGGAAGCACTTCCGATGCAATAGGGTCCCTTGAATCTTAATGATTCAGTCCCAAGTAGTCACTCATGCATTATTAAACTATAGAACAAAAATTATCAAGTAATTTGTCAGCCGCATTAAAATATTATATGCACATCCTCATTGACCAAGGGTGCTTTGTTTTCTTGATAATCCTTTTTGATTTTCTGTGTTCAGATTTGCCAGTAAAAGATAACCAGGTAAACAGAATGGGTAGGAGGGCAGTGGGAAATAAAAAAGTATATTTCTTGGCCACTTTCTGGTGGTAACATATGAGAGAGCCGAGATACATTTAAGCAATTACACTTGTGAGGATTGACCCATGTTTGCGCTGTTTGTAAATAAGACGTTATATGTTTTAATATATGTAACATTTCAGATTTTTTAATGCACTATGTTAGGAAATATAAATACATCATACCCTTTTGCTCCTCGTATCGTTGGGGTTGTAACAGATTTTAGAAAATGCCTTAGAGTCTCTGACGGAGATCCAGTTTGAACCCTTCTCCATCCGTCTTTACAAATGTGCTTCCAAACCTTAAATAAACTAATAAAGCTTCACTTATTAGAACCTGATTACTACATTTCGGAGAGAGAATGTATGTTTATATTTCCGGTCCGTGCAGATAACAGTCCCTGACACGCACTAACAATGCATTGTATAGGCTTTCTTCCATATCTGCTGTAAAATTTGTACTATAATACGAACTTAAGATTTGATATCAACAATGAGGAAAAGAATAGGCCTACTCCTGTTCAGCAGAGGACAGTCTGGGTACAATTCCTTTTAGCTTTGTATAACCGACAGATTCCCCGGCTTCTGTGGCCAAGGGGCGGACCACATGACTCAAAGCCGTAAATTTAAATCTCAGCAATGGAGCGGTTAGATTTTCAAGATCAGCCGCACCCAGGGTACGCCCTCTATAGGCTCAATTGGAAGGCTATACCTCACAGCCGTGTATCACTCAGAAACGAGTGCGTCTCTCGGAGCTTCCTTTTTGTAATGACTCAACAATTGGAGAGAGTTTTCACCCAAGAGCTGTATGTGCGGTAGACGCAGGGCTTGGGTGATACCAGGATATAAGATAAAAGACTGGAAACGATTGCTACCGCCCTGCCACGTGGTGCCAAACAGAAACTCTGGAGATGTACAGTAAGAATATGGATGAGACAAGTCAGCAATGGAGGTGATTACTTCAAGCAAGAATTTAAAAAATGAAAAAAAAAAACATTTTCGACACTTGGGTGTTTTATCTTTGACGCAACATACTGTCGTCGGTGTAATGTGAGCAACATGTGATTCTCCCGTGTCAACATGTAACCGCCGTCTATGTTTAGCAATGTCGTCCAGAGTACATGACAAATATAACAATAGAACTTCAGCAAAAATTCCTCTCGGATGATGTATGGCTGAATAAGCGTTCGATGGGTACAAGAAACGGCAACCCCCGGAGCCATTAACCCATGGTCTAAAGATTTTGATGGGAAGACAGCACGAAGCATCTCATGACGGCCCATCTAGTTCGGCATTACATCCGATCGATTTAAGGTCGTTTAAACCTGCCCGCATTATCAATCTAAAAGCTTCTCGTCACCAGGATGCTTCTGTCGCAGCTATTTTGCTACCACGATGTCGTGAAACATTAAACCTGCGCCTCAGACGTTTTCTAATGTCATGGTTTAGAAATGGAAACAAACGCATTCACGAATGTTTCAAGGTTTTTGAATTATCTATAACATTGGAATCCAGTACACCACAAGAAGCCTGAGACATAATGGGAAATTAAATTCAATACTGATCAATAAATGGTGTAGTGTGATGTATGACACTTTTACTGGTAGGCTTTTATTGTCTCGATTGGAAAAAAAAATATTTCCTTCTGTGAGGCAATCCAGGATCTTGTTTTAATTTTATCAGTAGGTAGTGTAAGATGATATATATTTCATAGAATAACCAAATGTCAGTGGATTATTCTTATTTCATATTTGAATTTTGTTTATAGAAATGAAATGTATTTTGCAAGATATAATACATATCATGACCGGATTATTGCAATGCTTTACAAGCACATATATAGTATATTTCAATACACATAGGATGCTCTACCTCAATGATGTAATACCGCATGTATTTTTCACATTAATATCAGGACATCACATAACAGATTTGTTAAGATGAATCTGGCAGTTATTTTGTTGGCAGGGGTAAACACAGACCAGTAATCAAGGATCAGTGCGAAACAGTTAAAGTTTTTAAGGTAACTCTGTACCCAAATTAACTTTACCAGACATCATCTGTTTCAAATACTAATAGCTTAGATACTAAGTTACTTCCTATATCCTTAAACTTCTAACGTTATAACAAACATGTTTTACGGTACACGGTAATCCCAGTCGATTTATTATATGAAGAAGTATCATAAATTGTGTACAACCCCACATGACCATTCACAAAACATATAAAATGTATTTGAAGTTGACTCAATCCACTCGTTTAAGAAATCGGTTCTTAACAAAAATTATGCATTTTCCCTTTACATTTACTGGGATTCATTCGGAAGTTTGTCTCGATGAGTGCAGTTAGTTTTTCTTCTTTCCATTTTGTAAAAATATAGACTAATCAGCTTTGGTAAACATGCAATTATCAGTGGCATTAGCTACTACATGACAGGACCGCTATTATACCCATAAAGCTTTAAGAAAACAGGACTGAACCTCGTTAATGCAAAAGAGATTGGAAGAGAGCGAGTCATCGGTTTGTTTCGCTTTCTCGTTAAATGCTGAATATTGGGTAGTACCCTATTTAAATAAATGGCACTCAATGCCACGCTTTCTAGTCCCTTTATTATCATTACATGCCTTGTCCTTTTTGAAAACGGGCCGAGTATTTAAATTGGGAAAGTAATATGGGCGCCGCAGGCATAGTGTGGCAAACAAAGTGACAGTTGCTCTATCCATCTTCATGGAATTTAGATTCCTCGTCATACGAGAGAGTAGAGATCGATAAGGTAAACGTAGAGGCTCTCTCTCTCTTGATTCTTCTGATAATGCAAATGAGAGAATACATTGATTCTACTTTCAGTAATGAAAGGAAAAAAAAAGATACAAGGACTTGTTTGTGTTGGATAATGGTCTTCTAAATAACTGCACTGGGGTGCAGCATGATGAGATGACTTCTCGTTAGAATTTACTTCTACAAACCACAGTTCAACAAAAAAGCAATACATAGCTAGTGGGATGTCCAATATATTCCCATGGGTGAGTCTATCTTCAGAACTATTAACTCGTAGATCTAGACTGAAAGCCCCATAAAATGTTATTTTTTATATATTTATCATAAACATATTAAGACATTCGAAAAGTCTCAGCCGTATATGAGAAATAGCCATTAATTTCCCCATCCTTTTCCTATAGGAAAACGTTAGTGTAGTTTTTTTTCAGACTATTTTATAAATGAAATATGAAGATATCACCATTTATGTTCCCATTGTTCTAATTAATTTAATTGGTGATTTTTTGTCCTTGAAGCTTTAAGGATACAAACAAGCGTGGCATCATGAATGATAGAATGGCGTATAATAATATTTGGGCAATTTGCGGACTCACTGAGGATAATCCCAATGCCTTATGCTTGAGTCTGGTGAATGTGTCCGCTTCATGAATAAGAGTCTTTGTCATATTCATCAATGCCAGTATATCTAGACCAGTATGATTTGTATGGCTGTTACAATAACTCAATATATAAAAAATATTTACTTTTCCCTTATATAACTGGTTAATGGACAGCATATTTTTAAAGGTTAATTTTCAGTATGTCTTGATGATGAATTTATACAGTCTATACAGTTTTGAATGGCTTCATCATAGGTATTAAAAATAAAACGTTAGGACATATAGTATAAAAAAAAGGGCAGATTTCTTGATATATACACAATATATCTCTCTCTATATATATGTATATATTTATATATAAATTTCACTTGATGTATCACCCATACATCGTGGACGTTCACTCTGCTGGCACTGGAGCGCGCTGCAAGCTTTTATTTGCGTCAGATTGGAATTTGCTATGTAATTAAATCAGAATGAATTATCACGTCCACCGAAACAATACGTCCCAACTACAGCAACTATATGTAGCGGATAGCTAAACATGAATTATATTTCCTGAAATATTTGAGTCTATTTGCGATGTAATAATGGGAACGAGATTAATATAATTTATAAATAGAAACTTAATTACCTGCTTGCTCGCATTAGTGATATTATGTTATTACAATATAAAAATACAGCCGTTTTACAGCTGCATTATTATCAAGTACACGGTACCTCTGGTTATTTCAACGTGAAACAATAAGACTCGGGTGAAATTAGGAAATTAGTAGTCATAGAACGCTGACCTGATATGTAAGAGATCGATGCTATGTACAGGGCGGAGAGTACAAGTAGGTCGGTAAAAAGGCCAAATGTCAAGTCAAGCTGGTCTAAATCCACCAATGGATGGCAGGGTCTATTCCTAGGCCAAAATAATTCGTCAACCTGTGTGGACAATGGAATGGTTTCCCACCTGCGCATTTCCAATACTTAATACACCTGAACATCTATTCAAATGCAGTTGAATCTTTGCCTTTCGAAACTAGTATTTTCTATACTTGTCAACACAGGAATCACAGTCCCCACTGCATTCACAATCACATATACGTTATCATGACAGAATTTCATGACATTTGTTGCCCCTAATGACGCTCCATGGCCACTCGCCAATATTTTGCCTGACACTGAATGTAGATCATGTTGTCATATTTTTAGCCATTATCGACAAAAGGTCCTTTTTCCTGTCGTAACGTAACAAAACCTAGAAAATTGTAGATATATGTCCAATTTTATCGCATTTTCACAAATATCCCAGTTACTTTGTCACATTAAAAGGCCATCATAATACGATTTGCTCCATCTCGAGAATAAATGGCCTCGTCACGTGACAGACATGATACACAATCCAAAAAAATACTAGCGGCCGAATCACACCTGAGCTCCGGTCGGCTGCCCCCTCGAATAGTCACAGGAAACAGTGGCGATTGTCCAAAATGTTATTTTGAGAGTTGCGTTTCATATCTCGACTGGTCGTGCATACCATCATAAGAATATTGCGAATATATCTCAAGACCACACGATTAAACCTTTATTTTAAGCAGCTTGCCTGGCAAAAAAAAAAGAGAACTGTCGCTCGAGGACAACATGTAGACGTCCGAGAGTATAGATTATTAATAATGTATCTATTTATTAGCAAATATTTATACAAGGTGAAATATTCAGGCAAAGCCTGACCTTCCGCAAGGCCCTTGTTAAAATTGCAATAGTTATAAAACAATTATACATATAAATCGAGGTAAAATTGAGTATACGTGCATGCATTAATGTAATATAACAATATATAAAAATATCAGATGATTTCACTGATTTTAAAGGTCTCATGTCCGTTAGTTGTCCTCTGGATATCAAGAGCTTGAGGCGTTTCTTAAATGTATAAAGTGAAGGGGCGTCTTTAGTTTCTGTTGGTAGACTTCCCCATAATTTGGCACCCATGAATTTAAACGAATTTCTCAAATAGCCTCTCACAGTAATCGGTTATATGAGTGCCCCCGCTGAGTATGACCTAGGATACTCCCCATCCGATCGAAAGAAAAAAAAAACATGAACCGGCTAT
This sequence comes from Sipunculus nudus, assembly GCA_026874595.1. NCBI lineage: Eukaryota > Metazoa > Annelida > Sipuncula > Golfingiida > Sipunculidae > Sipunculus > Sipunculus nudus. Next base: position 12,304,151 of record CM049314.1, on the reverse strand, counting down.
CAGCTTCTAGCAAAGCATCTATCACTTTATGTAAGCTTCTTTGCGTAGAACGATTTGTCAGGAAGGTCGATTGGTCAAGTGTTATCATAGTATAAGTAATCAAATCATTATTTGGACATGAAAATCCCTTTTAAAGACTTCACAGTTATGTGTAGCATGCAAATCTAGTGAACTTGACAGTACCATTCACCAGATGGAATTGTGTGTTTCAACTGTATAAAAGTAGATGAGCCAGCATCAATTGCAAATGAATGATCAAAAAACAGAAGCCATATTAATTGCACATAAACATTTTTTAATAGAAACTGGTTTACCCGTAACTTCACGTTGGCTCTCATCAAATTACACCATCATCGAAAGTAAGAAATACTGGTGTAATTTTTTATTCAAATGCATCTATGTAATGGCAGTCTGCAAGGCTTTATATATACATATTCGTAATATCAGTAAAATTATACATTTGGAGCTTTGGAGCTTAGTTCATTCTTTTATTACTTCTGAATAAGATTACTGCAATGCACTATTGTGTGGAACTCTCTCATCATTAACAAATCGACTGCAAATTATACAGAATGCTTCAGCAGGGATTATTATGGGTGCTTCAAAATCAGATCATATTACTCCAATTTTTGTATTCTCTGCAATGGCTGTCCGTTGGTAAAATTCGAAATGTTAATTCTTGTGTATAATGCAATAAATGATTTAGCTCTTTACCTGCAAGAGCTTATTCACAGTTATATTCTATTAAGAAGCCTTCGGTCAGCAGTTAAAAACTTACTGGTCGTGCCTTTTACCAAATCGTACTCTGTACAAAATCGGGCACTCAATGTTGTTTGCCCGAAACTGTGGAATGACCTACCTGATACTCTAAGAGAAGCCACCAGTGTCTCAGAATTTAAAGTAAATTAAAAACATATTTGTTCATTGAATATTTATATGCCTAGTCATTTTTACGATATTTTATATTATTGATAGTGAAATATTTGAACATTTTAGTGGAATTATGGAAGTTTTAACAGATAATTGAACTATTGACTTTTACATGTCTTATTTAATTCTGTAAGTTTCTGAATATAATATTTTAGTCAACTGGACCTTAATTTCATATTCTTACAATAGTATGTTTAACGATTGCTGATTGTATTCTAGTTATGTAATAGCGTTTTAGAGCATGTATCATCATGGATTTTACGCTTTATAAAATAAATTATTACTATTATTATTAATATGTGGAAGGACGGGCATAGCTGAAAATTTCCTTATGAACCGTAACTTTGCATACTGGTGTATTTTTTTATTTCAAATCGGAAAGAAGCTCTTTGTGCGACAGAGGTAGATTAAATAAAGGAGCTAAGCCAGTCGATGTGCACGCATCTAGTTTAATTAGTCTAGAATCAAACCCAAGAATAATCATGTTTTGTTCATCAGCGATTTTTGAAAATTGTTTATATATAAATTCAGCATCAAAGTTTAAGAATGTAAATGAATTTGCTGCCCCGGGATTTGTTTGGGTTTTCGGGATTTTATTAGATAGCTCCTTTCAAATATTTTACAAATATATATTGGCTCACCAACATTACATTTTTTATACTTGTTCCTCTTTGGCCTTTATACTAAAACATCATTAATAACGTTTCATATCTCCCCTTGATTACTTCCCACGTCATGTATTTTGCTAAAATAAAGTTTTATTTTTTGTCCTTTCAATTGTTTGTTAACATAGTTTCTGAGGTTTCTGTACACATTAAAATAAGACACATCCTTTGTCTGTGCCCATTTCATATTAATATATATAAAAATATATCATTTAAATTGACTAGTCGCCTGCTTTTTATACGTATCTTTTGCAGCAATGCGTGGTTATTTAATACAGTAATCAACCTTAGCCCCTTGCAATTAAAACGGTCTCAATCATTTTGAAAATCATGTTGTAGAACGTTGTAAAATTTTATGTGTAATTAAGGTTTTTAGCATTTTTGCTTCCGCCAGGAGAGTATGAACTTGTTTCCGTTCGTGTGCATGTTATTGTTTGTTTGTGTGTGGGATGGCATGTGTGTCTGTATGTCGTTGTGTATTAATTTGTTCACAACCTTACTCCCGCAATCAGGAAAGGATTCCCATGAAATGTTTAGGGTGCCTGGGCAAAGGGCCACGTATCTTAGATTTCGGTTTGGATCCGGCTTATGATACGAGTCCAGAAAGAACTTAAAGGAATATTAATAAATGTAGAATCACTTATGCACGAATCAACCTGGCAGTATTGGCCAAATAAATGAATGCAAACATGCCGGAGGCTTGTATTCCTCAAATGTAGATTTCTAGTTGTGATTACGGTCTACGTTGTTTAACATAACACCAACCGTTACATGATTACTGGAGGCCAAAAGAGTATGAACCTTAAAAAAATATTTTGCATGCAGCAATATAAAAGTCGCAATTAGATATTTTGTGACCCAAAAAATTGCTACTTTTTCTGGAAATCTGAGATAACATTGAACTCTTAATAACCATTTTACAAATGGCCAGTTTCTTGAATTGGTGGAATAAAAATAAATTTGATCAAACTCTACTAACTGTATATAGGCCTTTGCGGCGTACGTATCTACGATCTTGGACACCGCTGCATAAAAAGCTTCAAGAAAACACGAAAACTTAAAACGCTTGCCGGTCAGAAAATCCTATAAAATCAAATATTGTATTTATGATAGTGAAACTTATATAATCTGGGGCAGAAATAGTAATCTCGAATACCAAGAATGTAACTTTACAATGTGTTTAAGAATGAGAAAAAAGATTCTTTTAAAAATTGCAAAACCGGCGTTTGAAAATGTCTTAAATCAGAAAAAAAATGCCTTGCATGACCTTTCCTAACAGAGCCGAGCCGCACCGCTGGCAGGGGATGCATTGTAAAAAATTCACCGCTGCGGCTGCCGGCCCGCCGTCGCTGGGGGAAAACTCAGTGCAGACATCGTTCGCCGCATATCTGGACAATATTCTTCTGATTGACATTAACGGTTGAAAAACAATGTCGGTGTGTATGATACATATGCGTGACACATAAAAACTATACTTGTTTCATGTTGATTTTGTTGTTTAAGCCAAAATAATTTTTAATTAACTAGAATGCCTCCAGTTTTTTAAAAGGTCTCCTGGACGTCGCACAGCGTAGCGTATGGAGAGCAAGGGTGCTAGAGCTATATATCAACAACACAATTTAAAATTGTATAATTGAAATACAATGATCTTGAGACCCTTAACACAAAAATGCAATTCAAACTAGATGAATGCAATGGCCAAGGGATCACCTGAAGCCTTAACGCACAAACCCCCTTTCCTTTAAATCACCAATAATTGTCGATATTCGGAGATCGTCATCGAATGTGCCACCTTGGAAATAAGGTGCGTGCTAATCTGTGACGTAGGACTAATATTGTGTGCGAATTTAAGCTCTTGAAATTATGCCGTATCGGAGTTCAAGCGCAAACAGGAAATGGAAAAAAACAAAAATGAAATCGATAGTTTCGCACTAGGGGCAACCCAAATAGGTCCAGCCATAAATAATTTTTATTCAAATGATAAGACAGAAATAAATTGAACAACCCCTAACAGCTTGCGGGGTGGTGGGGGGGGGGGGGGTTGGGGAACGGTAAAAAAACTGAAAATCGATGGTTTTGAGGTCCACTCACACACAAAAAATGCCAGGTATAAATAGAGAAATAAACTGATCAATTCCTATTGCCTTCCTGTCATATGGGGGAGGTTTAATAACGCTAGTGTGCACCTATAACGATTTAGCACACAAATTGGTTTTCACATGTGAATTCCGGAACTAATTGCAACAGAAACATCTGCTAAATAAAAGAACTGTAAAAATTGTTTACAATTAAAGTTTCATCTCTCTCATGGTGATTTTAGCAACCGGATTATTAGCCATTGGAGTTATAGCGACCACCCTTTCCCCGTCGCCCGGCCTTCCGTCTGTTAAAAGAACACAAATCATTAACGTTAGATCCAGAAACTTTTAACTGTACCTTCTAGGGACTTCTAAGTTCGAGCACTCTGGAAGCCATTCTGCCCATGTTCAAAGTTCTTTAACAAATATTTTTTTTCACCAGATCATAAATTTGTTAATACGTGACTTGTATGTCAAATATATATATATATATATATATATATATATATATATATATATATATATATATATATATGACATACAGGGGATGCATGTGAACTGACTGTTCTGTGTATTCATGTTCCATTTATATATATATATATATATATATATATATATATATACAATATATATTACAAATGCATGTACATATAAAAGGAATCAAGGATGTTTGTACTTAATTTGCAATGTTTTTAATGGTTGGGTCACTGAAAGGAATACGCCCAATAATGTGTAAAGTTTTCTCAGTCTTGCAAAGATATGAGTAACATTACAGGAAATAAATAAAATGACATAATTCCAGGACTTCATAGCACGTAAACCATGTCTTGTTTCAGGATACATGACCACGAGTATGATGAAATATCACATATTTCTGTCATACTTTATCTAGTCATTGGTGTAATTTAATTAAAAAAAATATATTTATTAATGTAGACGCAATAGTACGGTTGGAAGAGCTTCCGTTCTAGAATGGTATGCAAATGCGACCCGAGGTATTTTAGTAACGGGCAAAATAATAGAAACGTAAATGTTTAAATTAATTTTATTACAAATATATAAAAATCATCTAAAATGAAAACTTTAACATAATTTATGATAGGAAAAAGAGGTGAGTTTTCACAGTCAATGACCAAGTTGCAACTTAGCGTTTACATCTACTATGGTTACTAAATGTGCCCTTCTTAGTTAGCGCCCACTCCCGGAGAGCAGAGAGTATTATAATGAATATATTGTTTAATTCTGTGGTCATATAGTTTGAAATTTCGGAGTGTCACATTTTTCTACTCTCCAGCTAATATTTAGCTAATATGGCCATCTTTATATTATGTGAAATATACACTTCTTTACTTTTAAATCTCTTTTTTAAACTATCTTCCTATTTAATATTTCTTAGTCTTATTTGTGATATTAAGCTAGATTGTATACAGAAAAATTACATTATCATGGTTTTATGGTGTCGCCTTTTACTATAGCACTTCGTTTGAATGGATTATAAATATATTTTAAAGTTTAAACGGATATATTATGCTAGTTTATAAAATATGGCACCTTTGTCTTTATAAATTATGTTTTCCTGGGCAGCTTCTTGGTGTATAGTTTTAGTCGTCTGGGCCATTTATTGGTGAGGCCCTAGCCGGTCCAGCCTCAACGCCTTCGCCGGCACTGGTCCATCGCCCCCAATGATCACCGGTGGCGCTGGCCGCTCTACAGTTAATGTGCATGACTTTCTGTTTTAATGTCTTGCGCTGCGTCAGGTCGTTTCCTCTGAGTGACCTGACATCAGTAAAAGTGTCAAAGAAATAGCTCTAACATCCCCGTTGACACTGAGCTCTTGTTAACCGCTAGCAAGCTTAACGATCCCCGTTGACCCCTTACGTTCCTAGCTGAGCTCTAACATTCCCAATGATAGTTTTAAAACACTGCATCACGCAATTAATTATATAAATACATTCAATTATATCTATACAATTTTCGGTTGAACATGATATCATTTAAAGATATCGGAATATTTAAACATAGGGCTCATAGGCTTTGTAGCATACATGGGTTCTCATGTGAGACGGTACCCGTACCGCAGCGAAGCTAATCCGAACAATTCACACTTAATGTTACATTCATCACTTAATGACACCATCGCTGGATGCTGAATACCGAAATTATGAAATTAATATTTTTCATGATTTTTTTTATCCGCCTGCGTGACACAAAAATCTTCAAAGTGGGACAATATACAGAGGCTTTCTTAACCGTGAATCTAGTATGGAACCCTATCTGTATTTCAGCGGGCTCTCTTTGTTTATTATTTCATTTAAATTGGCATGTGCTTTATCTCTTTCATCACCAACGTCTTCTTCTTTAGAATTACAAAGGTAAAATCAAACTGATGTCCTTAATTCACCATGAAAATACCTTTGGGAATTTATTGTGCCGGCACTTTTGCACAAGCAAATGCGGGAAAGAAAAGAACTGCAACGTATAGTTTGACTTTGCGTGTGTTTTTTCCAATGGTTGACGCTAAAGATAAAAAATGGAAAAGCCATGAGACTGCTCTAGCGACATAAGGGCGATGGCACGTGACTGATTATAAACCTTTTCCATATATTTTATTGGCAGCTTCAATATGATATTTTTAACCTGAGAAAATAACTCCTTTACAAAATATGCATCTAAAAAATTAGTAAAGAGCGTCAACAAATAATATCTTGAAGGGTTTCCAGTGTTAATTGAGGCACAAAAGAGTAATTGGGAATGCGTTTGACTGTGATCCGCACTAAGTCACCATGTTTAACCGGGCTCGGTCCATGAGACTGCTTACGGGTAAAACTTCGAACCTCAAACTCAGATGCTAACTTATCATAAATTCGATTAATAGGAAACTGAATGGAGAGTGATGGATTAAATAGAGGCAATCAGTATTTTACGATAACATCAGGTGGCACTTGGTTCTATGGTTTTGTCCATACACCACGTTCACCACAATCATGCCGGGCCATTTACTGAGCCACTTCAATTAACACTGCTTAAATTACAACTCGCGTGATCGTTATTTGTGACAGCCTTTTGCGTCGAGGTTTAATTACACAAACAATAGCTGTCATTGTTAAGTGAAAATAAACATTATTAACGGGTGTATAAATTATTGGTAACACCTCTTTAATTAATTAGAAAACGCAAAGAGAGTCCAAATGATTGAAAGCACACGAGGGTATATTAAACAATAGCTCTGTTTCCGTTTGGATCCTTTGGAATAGGAATTTTTCACAGACCAGACATGCTTACTTTTCTGTTCTGATGCCATACAAATATTTGATACTATCGAGCACAAATACGACGTAAGAATAAAACATACTGTAATGGGTCGCCTGTCTCAGAGTAAAGGTCACTTGTAAAGTAAGTATCCTGTGTATAGTATAAACTCTTTCAAATCTTCACCAAAATTACACCCTAAACACAAAGTTCTGCCAAACTATATTCAGGTTTTTTATTTTCTTTCTCAAGTTCGCTCTAAAAATCATAAGTCGTGTTATATAGAAAATATATTTAAATTTTAGGGTCATATACAGGGGTTTGATCAAGAATTTATCATTATTTTCCAAAGGCTACTGTAAAATATACTCTAATAACAAGAAGTAACTTCCCCACAAACCATGCGTCACCATCACTTGCGAGCGGCCTGAAAAAATGGTAAAATTTCAAGAGATTTTCGGCAAAGGTGTAATATTTGCACCTTCTTTGATTTGCTTATTTCTAGCTAACCTTCCTAAATTTATTTATTACCTTAGAAACTATAACAAAAAGAATGTATGCTTCAAACCCTCTCTTTATTGGTTACTTCCTGTAAATATGAGGGTGGGGAGGTCCATCCAGTGAGGTCCTCTTTAATTGAATTGCAACTAGAAATATTGATTCTCAGGAATGGGCGGCCCTTAATTTGGGATGATTGCATTCTCTTATTCGGCCCATACTCCACGGTTCATTGATGGAGAAATTCCCCAACCCGTGTTTGCATTCACCAATTCAGCCCATAATCCCAGTTTCACTCGTGCATAAAAATATTATAAGTAACTGTACATCTGTACAAGTTCTTGCTCGATCTCGGTAATATGGCGGGTCAAACAAATATCTATTCGAGTGTTCCTCGGCCCATTCATGAAATGCCTTGAAAAGTTCATGAGATTCCGTTCATGACTGTGTTGTGAACAAACACGCAAAGACCCCCTCCCCCCCACACACACATACACCCACACCAACACTACCACACACACACATGGGAATGAATGCATGGAGGAGGCAATAATTACTTGACGACAGACGTGGAAAATTTAAAACCTACCCACGACAGGGACTCCTCTCCGTGAATTATTAAGGATTACGCATATAAGGCAGCTGTATGAGTTAAATCCCATCATTATCAGGTTCCAGCTCATTTCTATCACATTACTGCAATAATCCTTACAGCTTACAAATTGGAATCCATTTTTAATTGACCCGCTGCAGGCAAAGTAGCCAGAAAACCCATGTAATTAAGTTAATGAGCGAGCAATATGACTGGAACCTAACGACGGCCAGTAGATGAATACCATGTCACAACAATGAAATAATGGCTTGATGTCCGAGGAAAACTAACCGCATATATATGGATAGTAGGAAGTAGTTAGAGACAATACTGCCGCATATAATTGGATTATTTCATCATTTTACTCATAAAAAATAAGAAAAGTTCTGCACACACAAGGAATATGTTCCCTGTTTAAACAATTATAACGTATCATTTTGTAAATAATATATTGCTATTTTCTGTGGAAAATAGAAGATAGTGAAGCATAATTTCTAAGCAAAATTTCCACCACTTAGTTATAAATCCTTCGCATCAACTTTCATTTAATTCAATACTTCATGGCGGAGGCCTGAATTTGTCAGAGCAAGACAATTTAAGTGACATGGCGGCGCTGACGGTTAGCGGTCTGAATGCACGTTAGGGAGGCACACATCTCTTTGACAGGAGTCTGAAATAAATGAAAGGTCTACATATCAGCTGCCAGCCACAGGCAGGAAATTGGTTATCCCTCGCCGTGAATTCCATATCTAATTTAGCCAGAACACGTGTGTTTGACGTGAAGAAATCCAGATTGTCTGCTTTTGTGGCTGACGCCCCTACCCGATGTGGATATCCAATGGATACTCTCATCTGCCCTACTAAAAAGTCTGTCAAACACACCGGCAAACTCATAATTTTTTTTCCAGGTCAAAAACGGTCAGAGAATAACATAACGTTATTTAACGAAGGCACTGTCCGTTTACGTCATAATGGTGTTCTTTGTTTCTTTCCTTCCATTATCACTTCAAATACAAACTTGTGATAACAGCCTCAGCTTTTCTCATTCAACCAAAGAGCTACACTTCAAAATAAGTAAAGCCATTTGCAGAAAGACTATATTCAAGAAGACGGAAAGGGAAAACTAACCCATAAATGTCATTCCAGCATCGATCCGTTTCTCCCATATTTCATTTCTTCATTAAAGGCCCTGTCACATTAGCACTGCGTGGGCCACACGGGCTTGTTACGTGCATGAATTTTGTTGCACGCAGGAAAACCTCTGCGGGCAAGCCAATATTTGGGTAGGTTTCGCATGGAACGTGCTTGTTGGATGCGTCGAATCTCGCTACCTTTAATGTAATAAGATATTTCATGTGTAACGCATGGCAACATAAGTACGTGAAATAAACACAGATATTAAGTAGTTATTTTTATTACAACAAAACGGATATTACATGTACACACATGGAACTATCATTACATAAAAAGTTAATTGAAAGAAGTTATGAGTGGGTTGATCCTGTTCCTTGCAATTTAAAAACGATGTAACTACCTATTCTTGAAATTTGTTTAAGAACATTTCATTAAGTAGTAGAATTATGACAAATGTTGATATGCATATATTATGATTTCTTCTGTTTCATTTAATTGTTACATTTTTAAAATAAAAAATGTACTAATTATATATATAATAATGTATTAGAAATTTGAATTTTAAATTATTTGGAATGAGCTAAAATTAAAATTTAAAGATACTGTTATCATTTTATATCAATGTTTTTGCAACATCACATGCCTTTTTCTAAATCTTTCACCGTTTTGCAGTTTTAAAGTTTTAAAATTTATGAAATATTTTGGAAGTGTTTTTATAATGTTTTAGGCAAATTGTTTGTGCAGTGTTCTAAAAATGTTGCCTGATACGTTTGGTGATCAGTATTCAGCATGCCTTGGAGAGTTATAAGTGTGCATGCCATATATAGCACCCTAATGCATGGATAAAAAATTAGTTTCATTAATACTCTATATAATACCCTAATGGATAAAAAATTGTTTTATTAATAAAAAACTGGACTTTTATTACGGTTTTACCAGTTCTTTCAAGAATGCGGCAGTTTGATACTTTGTTTTTTACATTAATATTCAAATTTATGTATTTTTAACAAATATTTAAATAGTATTATGAAAAAGTTTTATAATATAAATGAAAGTTGTTTAAGTTATAACTAATTTTTATATGATATAATTCTGATCTATTTTGTTAAATAAGGAAAAAAAGTTATTACACCATTTTGATTAAATTACGAAATTGATTTTCTTTTATATTTTATTTCTACAATAACATTCCATATTGAAATTACGACTTGCGATATGATATATAATGTTTTACATTTGAATGTATATTTCAACATTTTAAATTTTTTTTATATCATTATTTTAGTAATAGATATTATAATTTTATTCAAATACATATATATTACTTAAAGTAAAATTTTGAATGATGCAAGACTTTTTCTGAGTCATTGTTGGTTGGTACGATGGGCTTGACTTTCTAGTTTCATGCATTTGAACACCATCTGTCACCCGGATGACTTCTTAGAGGATTCTGACGCATTATATATGCTTAAATGATTTTTTCTGGTTTTGTAAAGGGGGCCTATATCTTCCATGTTAACATCATTTTACGAGATCGCTTCCTGTGTCTATGGAACAAATATATCAGTGGAAGAAATTGTCTTTGACAATTCGGCTTTTATATTCGAAATAAGATATATATATGTGTGATATAATATATTGCCTTTGAACGAATCCTGTTAGCAATACAGGGAACTGTATAAACGTGAATAAAATCAAAAAATGATTGCAGAGACAGCATTATATTGAAAATACGAAAACCGTAGGCCACATCCAGCCCCATATCATGTTAAAAAATCAAGACAGAAACAAGAAACCAGAAAAAAACAGAGATACGGACAAGTTAAACTGCCGTTTATCACCACTTACTTTATTTCATATTAATATTAAGATCTAAAACTACCAAGTTATATGCACCATGTATATAAGCAAAGATAATGAATAACATGTCAGTCTGCGACACGCGAAGCGCCAGGCGCGGAATAATTTTTTTGAGGCCTTAATATTTAATTCCAATATGTATTAACATGTTTCTTAGGTGACAAAATCCATTAATTAATGATGTACATATATACAAGTAAATATAAAGATCTATTTCAACATTTTAGCAGTTTCATTGTGCGCATTTAACACATTTATAAGATTTAGAAGAAAACATAGCATATCAACATTTGTTATAACTCTAATTCTTAATGAAATTTCCACCGTTAAACAAATTTCAAGAACAGGTAGTTTCATCGTTTTCAAATTTGCAAGGAACAGTAACAATTCACTCATAATTTCTTTCAGTTAACTTTTTAAGTAATGATAGCTTCACATACTTATGTTGCCATGCATTAAACATGAATATCTTATTGCATAAAAGGTAGAGAGATTCGACATTGGAGTGCCTTCCATGAGTATTTTTAAAATCCAATGTGCGGCTCCGATGTCCAATGAAAATTTCACTGGTATAAAGGACTTACATACATCAGAATTATGCATTCAGAGATGTGTTGGATTCGGAGATGTGCTGCCATAATTTATCTGAATATTTGTATATTTAGTTTGTCCACTGTATGGGGGGGGGGGGGGATGGGGGGTTACCAATTTAAAGCGTGCCCCCCCCCCCCCCCAACAGCATCTCTTCCACCAGAATCTTCTGAATCTGAATATGCAGTAATTTGAAAATTTCTGAAGTGACAACGATTTAACTGCATCAAAATAATGCATTCGGATGTGTAGCCATTTTTAATCTTCATATATTTGCCATCGTTCACGACAGGTATTATATTATATAGCATAAATACCCCCTTAGGATGCCTTTCTAATGTGAAAAGGACTATTATATTTAAGTTATGCATTCAGAAGATGTGCTGTCAAATTTAAACTAAATATTCGTTTATTTCAGTTTTTATTTTATAGTTTCAAGGTATTCACATGATGCTAGTAATTCATATTAAAATACACATTCCCTTAGTAATATAAATTAAAATTGTTTATTTTATAAAACATAAAGATATATTTGTAAATAATAGCCTTCTTGAAAATAGAGAGGGAAATAGTATGTAATATATATAATAAATATAATATATTTATTATATATATTATATTATTATAATGATATTTTAATATAATAACATTATATGATATTTTTAGATTTGAAAACAATTTTAGCCAGCCGGATAAAAAACTCTAATTGATGCATTAAATTCAAAGCTAAACAGCCATTTGCAGAAACTTAATATTAATTTTATTTTTAAATGTGGAAATTACTCTATGCAAGAGACAACTTCGCAGATGAGATAATTTGATTCTACGGTTAGAAAACTTTACACATAATAAAGTAATATTTGCAATTGATACTCAGAGGCTAGTATATGAAAGTTAACGCTAGGCGCGACACGCGAGGCGCGACACGCGAAGCGTGAGGCGCGAGACGCGAAGCGCGAGGCGCGACACGAGGATGAGAACTACGGGCCACCAAACATACGGCCACTGCGGGTTATAGTCCATGAGCCAGACCCCCCAAAAAATGGGATTGACTACCAAATAGGGGGACTAAATCCTGTTATGTTTTTCAGTTACTACAGCATCTGAACTGTATGAAAACATGTGATGGACATGCAGCATGCCCAGCTAAATGTCTTTTTGACGGCCATCTTTAAATTATGTCAATTTTTGTGTACAATTTAATTTTTGGTAATAATTTGTTTTTTTATCGGTCTTTGCCACATTATATTTACCAAGTGCTAATACTTATTTTTAAGAATATATTTATATATTATTGCAAAATAATCATTATATTCCAATAATTTCAATGCCTTACTTATATGTATATAAAATAATCAAGATATCGCATATTTTCAGCAATATTTATTAGTTTTTAGGCTTTTTTAAGTGATGCTGTGTGATAACAAGAGTAAAATCACCTAATATCGCCCGTCAGCAATCAAGTTATGTTTGTTTAAATAAATCATTAAAGAGGTCAAGTGGTCACCTTTTATCATTCAATATTGTCAAAATGTTGAACAAGCTAGCAAAGTATATCTTCTAAATAGACGAGAATCAGGATTTCATAAAAAAACAAGACCTACAGGCCTAATGCGAACCTGTGCAATGGGATATACATCAGTTAGAATAATGCTTCCATGATAACATGCTTGATCATTATACGAAAAGTGCTTGATTGCTTTTCAAATACATGTGTGACACGTACATGTACATAACAAGTACCAAACATTTTGAACCCAAGTGGAAGCACCAATTACACAGCGTCACTCCTTGTAAAAAAGCTTATATACAACACAAAACTGATTGTAAATGGCACCACCAGTTTTGTGTATAAGAAAGCCATTCAGCATGTATGGACATACAAAATTCCATGAAGATAATTCAAACCACTCTTAGGCTATATGCATAGATACATGAAACATTTGTAGATGGCGCCACAGGTATTGTACATGACGGAGCTGTCCAACATGTACAGATATGCCTAATTTCAGGCTGATATATAAAATCCCAACTCTTTTAAACAGAAACATACACTGTGCAAAAATCATTCAAGTTGGTGACAGCCATCAACGATGCATTGACATGCCAACCTTTCAGGTTGATACATGAAAACGCTGACAAAGCTCAACTGAGGAAGGCAGTTGCCTCCAATGTCAACTGTGGCTAAGTGTGCCAGGTGTAGCTACTGACCTTTACCGGGCTGCACTGACTGTACTTTTAACCTGTTGCCTAATCTAAAAAGTTGGCGTTCTGCTAAAGATAACAATAGATAGAGACACAATTTTTTCCTGTCGCCAACTCTGAATCAGTTGGAAGTCTATCAAGCTGTTTATAGATACAGGTATGATCTTCGCCTGTCGCCAACTCTGAATTAGTTGGCAGTCTGCCAAGCTGTTTATAGATACAGACAAAAATCTTGGCCTGTTGTTAAAAATGTTTACAAAGACTAAAAGACTCTGATAAAATGATTTTTTCATGCTTACATATTAATAAAATTGTTATCGAAAATGTTTAGTCTATTGAAAGTTAAACCGAATACAATTTTTTTTCGTGCATTTATCTTACACATACGTAAGACATGGACACCAATAACTTTTATGTTGCCAGTAGACCTCTGCTTTTATACCAAGAGAGCTCAGTATGTTACTACAACAAATGTACTAGCTTTGTTTACAAAATTATTTAAATGTCCTTTTATTTAAAACGGTCAAATAATTCAGCCGAAATCATTTAAGTAAACTCTGATCAAAGAAGGACATATAAGAATCGTTGTGGTGCAAATTTTACAGAATTTTAAACACAAGTTTGCAGAAAAAGATTATTGCAGCCCTCAGTTTGATACTTAGTTTGATACTGACCAACTTCAGCTTTCCTTGATCAATGTACTCGGTGTATTCTTATATAACTGTGACAACCCTACCCAAGGATAATTCTTGTGAAAAATTATATCATTCGGCCTGCAGTTTCATATTTTTATGCAGAAGCTGAAAAGGGATAAAATTAAAAGGTGTTTGCCCGTCAATGAAGTCGGTGCCACAAAAAAAACTCAATCTTTCAACATTTGACATTTCACTGATTTTGGCATAAAATTTTGGGATAAAACGGGGTGGGAGAGGGGGTGTCCCTTGCAGCCGCTTCTAGGCAGATGAATATGCAAATTTGTTGACTACCACAATAACACATAAATCATATTATAAAATATTTCAGTGATCCCTAACCGCTCTAAAAGTACACAGGAATGTGTGATGTAGACTCCGGACTTCCAGTTAAAGACCTGCTTTTGGCCATACCTACACACAGCTACCCCATGCAAGGGGACATGATAAGCAGGGGACATGATAAGACCTGAAAGAAACACAAAGACAGATTACCTATGGTGGAATCCAGGATATTCAACAAGTCACTTAATATCTTGAAAACAATCATTACACACACGAGCAGTTTTTTTGGAGCATTCAATATGGCTGCAAGCATTCGGTCAGAAATATCAATAGAGAAAATATATTGTCTTGTACACATGCATATGCCATAACATTTTCCGAGACTTCACATATTTTACAGTCTCTGTAATTAGAATTAAACAACATCACACGCTTAAACCAAAAACGTTACAAATAAAGGAATAGAATTATTCAAAATTGTCAGTAAAAAGTTGCTGTAGAGTTTCTCTGACATTGTGTGCAATTGAAATTATTATTTGAATATTAAATTAACAATAGGTTGGGTTAAACTTTACGATATTATGCTTTATGATTTCGTTAAAGTGCTAGACAGTTGATGAATTAAATAAATTTTGATTTTGTTAATGATCATTAAAAAAACCACATAAATTGAAAAGTAAAATAAACATCACAAATTTTTTTTTATTATTAGGGTATTTACTTTGTTTAGCTCAAAGGACTTGATTTTCACACTAATAAGGATGCATAGGCTTTGTGATAAAAAGATGTTGAAACATTGCGTGAAATCAATGCTGGATCACCAAAATTACTTTGATATTTTAAGCGGCCCCCTTGGAGAGCAAATATTTTACAGGTTCTATTTCAGATTACTTTTTTACGCGAATCACGCATGTGAATATATCATTCACTCCCCAGTAAAAGAATGATCGATTCGTTAAAATAGGCACGTTTATAAAAGGTGGGAAAACATTTTAAACTGGGTCATCTTCTTTTCCTTAAGTAGCTGGTCACTATTGCTAATCATTATTATGTGAAAATTAATTTTATCATATGACATATACTTAATTATACGTTGTCTAAGACCAATTTCTTATCAATATTTGTTTTTTTAAACTGTGATAGATTTATAGGTATATGAGATTATATTTACCAGTGACACATGTCTATGTTAAATCAAACATAAATCACAATATGCGGCGCTGGTATTTAATAATAAAAAATGGTGGATCAGAAAGCCCACAGACGTTCAGAATTATTGACCAATACGTTAAGAATTTCTTCTGTCAAAAGACTTCAAAACTGAGATGTAAAAACCATTTAGAAATAACGGGATTGATTTGCCTCCAATATTTCATGAGGATATAATTAATTGTCACAGAACATTTCTCTTTGATTTCCGTTTAAGTCGAAACCATACGTTTAACCGTTTTTTGTGCTTATTTTATAATTTGAGAAAATATACTTAGAAAAAGTCTAAACATTCTAGGAATAACCACTATGCAAAAAATAAATAAACAAATTAATAAATAAACTAGACGAACCATAGGTCGAACGCTAGCCGGAAATCGGAAGTGAAACGCAGACGGACAGACAGAACATATTGTCGGTTTTCTATCAATGGAATGACTCGTAGGGCAATGTGGCCCGTAGAATGATATATGAAACAAAAGAACAGGCAAGCAGACAAAGCTGACAACAAAAGACGAACAGACAGACATACTGACTTTGTGAGACAAGATTGACACCAGATGACTTAACCTAGTTATTGAGAAGATTCAAAGGAAGATAATGAGTTATATTTTATGTAACCTAGATTTATAGTTTTGGAGGTATGGCGTTAATGATATACTTGGGAGGTTCGACTGTAGCGCCCTCTAGCGGACATATTCCGAAGACGACAAATGCGTTTCGTATTATTAGTGTATGACATGAGATATCCCAGTTTCAAAAGGATTCCATCAAAGCTGTGGCCTGTAGAATGCTATATGTAAGGCGTAAGAACCAGCAAGCAGGCGACTTTGAGGATAACGGACAAACAGATGGACACACTGACAAAGTGACAGAAGATTGAAACCAGATGCCTTAATCAGGTTATGGAGAAGACTCAAAGGAAAAAAATAAGCTATAGTTTATGTAACTGATGCTTTGGGTATAGAGATATGGCCAATACAATGCTATGTCTGTGAGGGTCGTGTGCAGCGCCCACTAGTGGCCATATCTGGAAAATGAAAAATTTATTTCGAGATATTAGTGTAAGACATAAGGTGTAATAGTTTCAATAGTGATTCCGTCAACACTGTGGCCTATAGAATGCTATATGTGAGACGCAAGAACCAGCAAGCAGGCGAATTTGAGGACAACTGACAAACAGACGGACACACTGACAAAGTGACTCAAGATTGAGTCCAGATGACTACTCCAGGTTATGGAGAAGACTCAAAGGAAGAAAAAAGCTACAGTTTATGTAACTGAGGTTTATAGTTTTGGAGATATTGCCAAAGCATGATATGCTGGGAGAGGTTCGAGTTCAGCGCCCCCTAGCGGCCATATCCGGAAAATGAAAAATTGGTTTCGATATATTAGTGTAAGACTTAAGATTAAATAGTTTCAAAAGTATTCTTTCAAAACTGTGGCCTGTAGAATGCTATATTTGAGACGCAAGAGCAATCAGGCATATTTTAGGACAACTGACAAACAGACAGACACTGACAAAGTGACACAAAATTGTCACCAGATGACTACACCAGGTTATGGAGAAGACTCAGAGGAAGGAAATAAGCGATAGTTTATGTAATTGAGGCTTAAAATTTTGGAGATATGGTCAAATATGATATGTTGGGGAGGTTCGCATCCAGCGCCCCCTAGCGGCCCTATCCAAAAAATGAAAAGCAAATTCGAGATACTAGGGTAAGACTTGAAATATATCAGTTTTAAACAAAATTTCTGCAAAACTGTGGCTTCCAGGGCAAGATTAATGAAATCTCGAAATATCTCGTTTGATGAGATATCTTACGAGATATTGCCAGACTTTTAATAAAATAATATAGTACTAAACGAATGCTACCTAATGCAAAAAACTAGACCTCTCTAGCATTAAAACTGACAAATTAGTCCATTGATTTTCAAATATGATAATTTTTCCCCGAAAATGTGTTACCATGGAAACAGCAAATTTGAGTCAGGTACCCACCAAAAGAAAGGCCATTGGATGACGATTAAAATGAGCTATAGTTCAAGTAGATACGACTAATAGTTACAAAGATATGAAGAAACCCGTTTTATATACTTTTGATGACCTCGACCTTGACCTTTGACCTATTTGGACCAAAAACAATAGGGCACTTAGAATTTTGGTTGTCCATCATCTCTGAAAATTTTAAAGTGTTTGTGGCAAAAATTGTGGCCAGGAGAGTGCAGACAAACAAACAAAAAAACAGACAGACAGACGAACTGACATACGCAACTGACCAATATGCTTGCCGAAATCTTTGATTCCGGCAAGCAATAAATAAATACGCCTAAATAACATAGTCTCTGCGGTTAAAAGTCCATGCATGTATCCATTCATTCATCAATAAGAGTGGTTCAATATGTACTTTTTGTAAAAACCATCTAGTCTTTGTGACAATTTTTCTTACATATTATTTCATTCACTCAGTGAGTCCGTCATTCAGTAATCCTTCCATTCTTTTATTGTCCAGGCTTTAAAATAAATATTAAAAGTAACATTCAAATATATTATTGCACGTTACATTTTTTTTCTGTACTATATAGTAAAGAAATGTATATTCCAATTATTTTTGTTCATTTATCCATAAAGAAGTTCACAATTGTACTGTTATAAAAAGCGGAAAGACCTAATTGTAAATGAATATAATATAAAAAAAATGGGTTTTAAAAGTCAAAACATTTTAATATTTAAATGTTTGGCTTTAAGATAAATCTAAAAATTAACATTCAAATATATTTTTGCACGTTACATTCTCCTGTAATTTGAAATAATGAAATGTATATTCCAATTATTTCTGTTCATTGATCCATAAAGAGGTTCCCCGTTGTCCTTTTATAAATTGGGGAAAGACCTAATAGTATATTAATATAATATAAAAAACTGGGTTTAAAAAGTCGAAATCGTTTTATATCTAAATGTTTGGCGGTAAAGTTTTCACATCCCTTGCCTTTTCCAGTGAATGAACTATGCTTTTTAATTATAATACACATTGTTCAAAAGGAATGAAGCATTTTTTTATAATAAAACGTGTGTCCATGAAAATGGTAAATTTAATTATCTATATTTTCCTGGGATTCCTTTTGACTTTTTTTATATCAGGCTGGGTACCTTAGAGGAATGCATGGTAGCAAAATAATTTGTCAAAATTTGTTCCAAAATTTGTTCTATTTATTGCAACAGAAGGGGTCGTTTCAAAGAGATCCAAAGGGGGCAGTATAAAATAGTAGGAAAATAAAATATATATAAATATAATATAAAATGAGAGAGAGAGAGAGAGAGAGAGAGAGAGAGAGAGAGAGAATATGCATAAAGTAGCAATGTTCTTATATTTCAAAATTATCTATTGCGTTTTCCTATATCCAATAACATTATTATATTAAAGCTTAAATGTTAACCAGGATATGGGCTGAACAAAAGTGTAACGATATACCAAATATTTGCTATATCAGTTCATTTTTATTTCAGACAAAATCGTTTCTAAATCCAAATATCTATTATGTTAAAGAACGGGAAAAAACAAAGCTGCCATAGTCTATAACAGGCACAAAAATACATTTAGCCTTGAATTTGAAAAGTCCGTCAAGTGATTTTATACTATTCATACATCAAACTAACCGAAAACTATATTTTAATAAATATAAATATACTGAAAATGAATCAATCCCTTCCTTATAATGGTCAAGCAGGTTATCATTATGCATGATGTATATACCATTGCACAGGTTCGCATTGTGACTGTAGGCCTTGGGATTTTTTTAAATCAAATCCTGATTCTCGTATAAGTGGAGGGTATACTTTGCTAGATTTTTCAATATTTTAATAACAGAAGCTGACCTCTTGACATCTGTAATGATTAATTCAAACTACAATAACGTTATTGCTGATGGGCGATATTAGGTGATTTTTAATCTTGTTACCACCAAGTATCACTTCAAAAGCCTGAAAACTAGTAATTTCGCTAAAAATATGCCATATCAGTGTTATTTTGCATACGAAGATGTCAGGCATTCAAAACATTTGAAGTAAATGTTTATTTTGCCAAATATTTTCATACTCAAAAGAAAAATTGGCGGTTTTTTTTTATATTTTGAATACAGAAAGAATTGATCAATATTTTAATATTTACCTTATATTATTCATAACAATTTGTTTGGGTATATGTCGAAAGCTATGCTTCGTCATTTTAACAGCTCTTGGTAAACATAATGTGGACCAGACCGATCACGAACCAAATCATTAACAAAGATTAAATTGTATTTAAAAAATGCACGATTTAAAGATGGCCGCCAAAAAGACATTTAGCTGGGCATGCTGCACGTCCATCACATGTTTTCATACAGTTCAGACACCATTGTAACTGAAAAACATAATGGCATTTAGTCTCCCAATTTGGTAGTCAAAACCGCTCTGGCTCATGGACTATTATCTGCGTGCCAGCTCCGGGGCAGATACGGGGATGTTGCCTGCAAGGCGCGAGAGTTGTGCGTGCCGGTAGTGGGACTATTTATTCGGCAGGGGTAATCGCATAGCCAGCAACTTGCCCGCAGCAAGCCCTCAGATTACTAGCAGGAAGACAGTTACTGGCCCTCAACATGCCCTCACGTTCCTCGTATACCTCGCTCCATGCCCGCAGAAATGACGGGATATACACGCAGATCTGCAGGACCGACAGCGTTCCTTGTCATTATAACGCACGCTCCATGCCCGCATGACACGTGCCGGCGCGAAATTAGAAGACATTGAAAATAAAATAAAATACATATCAATCTCATGAAATTGATGAAGGGTAGATTTATGGTAATATACAATTTATAATAATATAAAATTATGCTATCTTTACATAAAACATCTATATAAACGCTTAAAATGGTCGTGATCTGAGGCATACTTAAAGGATTAAAGGCAGCTGATTCCATAGATATGAACCTGCATAGCTAAAACTAGATTTAAAACGTTCACGCCTTGGCCTGGGTAAAATTATGGCTGTCAGAAGCCCGTGCTTCATATGGCACCCGTTGCAACCTGAGAACAGTTTTAAATATTCAGGTACGTCTTCAGATAATTATTTATATTCAATTGAACACATAAAATATCGATACCTTTCTTCCACAGTCATCCAAGCAAGATGTTTAATTTATGACGCAGACAAAGTGTTATTGTCAATTTTTTAAGTAACAACGCGTGCGGCTTTGTTCTGAAGCTTTTGGACTCTATTTAAATAAGATTTAAAACAATTGTAATCTATATGACTTTGAAAAGGGTAGAATATACGTAATTCAGGCTTGTAGTCGACATTATCTTACTGAGGCGAAAGAGTATTCCTAATTTAGATTTTAATTTCTCGAATAGAAGCTGAATATGCTCTCTCCAAATCGGATTAGAGTCAATGATTATACCTAATAATTTCGTACTCTGGATAAAATGTAATGTGATATCATTTATGATGATCTCTAAATCGGGAGATCGGGTTTTCTGATTTTGGCCGAATAAAATTACCGTAGATTTTACAGGGTTTATACAAAGTTTGTGATTATGGAACCACATAAAAACGATGTCAATAAGTTTCTGAAGGCGGTTAGTTGCTTCATTGGGTGAATCTGAGGAAGTATATATTGAGATGTCATCATAATATCATACATTTCTCTTTTAAATATTTAGGCAAGTCATTAATATACACAAGGAATAAAGCCGGACCTTGAATTGTGCCTTGAGGGGTCCCGTTATTCAAAACGCACTCTTTAGAGAGTTTCTAATATTTACATATATATCTTTAAACTATGACGAAACCTCAAAGGCGAAATAAAAACACATTTTTTAAGGAAACAACCTTTTTATTTATTTGTAAAGATCAGTCTGTAATCGTTCAGCGTAGATTTTTGTTAATTCAATCAAATGTTGTCTTTTGCCTGCAAGGATTTAAGTTTTCTTGGTATATGATAACAATGAAATTGAATACTTCGCATTTTCTCTCTTATCAGCACCCACCAAAATGTATATAAGAATAGAACATCCACGATGCGCAGAGTGTTCTGGTTTTTTTTGGGTTTGATATCCGGTGAACGTCAAAAATATATTTTCGATGAATTATTTGTGTCCTTGGGTATTTGTTTATCTTTATTAAGTCCAGGTACTCTTGCGTTGTAATTGTTTTATAATAAAAAATAATACTTGTCTTCTTTACAAAATAAAATATATGAAGTCGCAGAAACAGATAATCGATACACAACAGGTGATGCAACAAGTGCCTTGTACGATTTTTGTATGGCTATTACTGCTGATACGCCTTGGTGAGCGTTTCAAACGTATTCTAGTCCTGTAGGAAAATGTATTGTGTTTATGTATTCAAATCTCCAATCGAAAAAGATATGCCTGCATAGAATCGATGAGCTGTATGATAGGTGATTAAGTCCAAACATTGCGACGGTCGAACTGATCTCTGAATCTGTGTCAACATATCCCTAAACTTTACGTTAAACGTACTTGGTAAGAAAGGGTACGGAGAATCGATCTGTAAAATAAGAGATAAGATATATATTACCAGCAGTTGAGAATTAATTAACAAAAGATGGTTCTGATTTGTGAAGTCGCTAATTGTAACTCTCTCTCTCTCTCTCTCTCTCTCTCTCTCTCTCTCTCTCTCTGAGTGGGGATTGCATTTCAAATGTTAATGTCGTAAACATTACAATGTTTTGGCAAGCGTCCTATAATTTCTCTAACACGAAAAATATTAAATTAATTTAACTGTGGTTTAATTAAAGTATTATCAATATAGCATACATGTATTTTTAACAAAGGTAGATTAACATAGAATGCGTTATTATTCGTACTTTTTCTTAATTGCCTTATAATACCTTTAACCTTGCTTTCCAATTATTTGTGGTCTCCTTATAGCTATAGATAGTAAACACAGACAGAAAAATACCTGTTTATTGCTTTGTGATACACAATGCCAAATGCATTATTAAATGTAGACATTACTCTTGAATAACGTACTATGTTATAATCGTCAGCCCACAACAAAAATCCACTTTACCTGTTTCAATTGCATTCTTCCTAGCCAGGCATATTTATCTGGTTCCTGCAAAGATAAAGAATGCATGGGTGATCAGTATATTCTGTACTAAGACACGTACTTAATCAAGCAACACCAGGTTAATTAGACCTAGCGCCTTAAACGAATGTGTAATTAGGCGTAATCCACATCGTGAGAGGCCCGTTTCTTCCCTTATGTCCATATGTATTACCCCAAAAATAAAGTTTCCAAAACAAAATATATACATAATCAAAATAGAATGCATATATGTGCATTGGATTACAACGATGTATCAATATAATTAATGAGTAACCTTGTCTTTTTCATTAAAATGTATTTGTATGTTTCTCATAATTACATGTAGATACAGACATAAAAATCTTGGACTTGTTTTGTGATACACAATTCCATGTATATTGGTACCACTTGACACGTTGAAATTTAAGTATAAATCTTGAATAACTTACCGTGTTAAAACCCGTTGTATAAAAACTTACATTTTACAAGGGAAAATTTCCGTCAAATTCTTATTCATTTGCTCTATTGCTAGCCAGGTGATGTATCTTGTCACTACAAAGAGGAATGCATGTGTTAATTTAGTAAAGTCTATGGTTGGTAATAATTAGCCCATTATATAACACCGAGTCAATAGTAAACACCTTCAGTCATTTTGCAATCGGGCGTGACTATACATTGAGACAGTCCGTTTTTTCCCCAGGCCAAAGTATTGACAATCCCAATTAGTTTTCAAGACAGCGCTGCAATCTGTACCATTTACTGAGTTATCCTAAAATTGCTAGGCCTGTGTTCTTTCGCCCTATGTATAATAAATGATTTGCCGAACATTCTTAAGAAATGACAAAGGATAGAGACTTGTAAACATTGTATACAACTTGCTATGAATGTATTCCATGTATATTCGTCCAGCTTGTTCAGTTTCAGTCACTCAAGCTGATTTCAAATTTTGTTTGATGACTGTTCCTTTACAATGCTGGAACTGTTTCTAATTCTACATGACTTGTGTTACTATGAACTTTTAATACTTTGCTGCCACGATTCTTGCACGCAATAGCATGTTTATCATTGGATTTGTCCACGTTTAGATGAATTGAACGTAAATCCGCTCGCACACAGACTAATTCGCTGGACAATTAATCTCTAGACATATAAATTCGACGTTCTTCACAAGAAATTATATATAAACATCAGTCTTACCTCATATACAGTGTTTCCTCTTTTAATATATCTAGCAACCAAAACAAACCGACCGTTGTGTAGAGATCTTAAGCAGGATGCATGGCCACAAACTTGCAAGTCTCTGAGCTGATATATAAAATTTTTATTTCAACTATATACAGCAGAGGGGCTTGGCAACACGTAGCATGTCTGCCAGCAAGATGCAAACACCAATATTTGACCATCAGAGACTTACTTGAAGTGTTACAAAAGGTTCAATTAAAGGAGGGTGTGAACGGGAGCCGAATGAAAGTGCAATCAGACTGAAAAGAGTTGCCATGTAATCAAGGCTTGGCAATTACATTCTCTATGTAAGTACCCGGCAACTCAGGGCTGACACTTGAATCGACAATTAACATTAACATCTACACTTATATAATCAGAATGGAATATACAGAGAGTCAGGATTGTATATATAATAAAATAACTGGCCCTCAGTACATGACATGTTGACTTCATTAGTTCAAATAAAGCTTTGCATGCGCGTCCTAATCATCTGGGTGTCCGGTCAAAGCACGGGTTCCATCTAGAACCTAATTTTGAGTAATGGTCATGGCACGAACCACAAGGTTTTACCTGGAACCTATTCACCGGGAGAAGAGTTCCAGGAAGAACTATAGTTCGATCCAGAACCAGTTGGGTTCTTAATCAACCATCAATTTCAACCCGTTTTTCTTAGAGTGTACTTTCTTCAAGCGGGTTAACTGCCTGTGTCTTGCGGCCGCTGCGAGCCTCCTGCTGGTGTTCTGCGTGGACTTTTGCGGGGAAAATCCAGCAGCTTAAGAGTCCAAAGAAATTCTTGTATTGTAAATTTTGCAATATGCCTGTAATCATTTCCATCAGCTTCTCTCTCTCTCTCTCTCTCTCAGAAGCTTCACCAGCCAATTACAACGGATTGGCTCAACATTCTCCGGCGTCTGACTCATCTCATCAAGAAATATGGGATGTCAGCAAGAACAAACCCGCTCCTAGGTAACAAAGTATTGAAGATCAGTCGCAATAGGGTTGATATCTGATCCTCTTGGAATATTTAAAAACAAAATTATAACTCTAACCATGAAAAAGCAAAAGGCTTAGTAATGCCGTTCTTTATCTGAGAGAAAGCGGCGTGGAGGTTCACAAAGGGGATTGTTCATGATTTCCTGAGTGTTGTTTATGTTCCTTAAAGAATAGAGGAAATGACGGCATAATGGCTGATACATGGAGTTTTCCTACGTTTGACGCCCACACGGGCTCATAACGGTAACAGATTCTTTTGATGAGATGGGCGAGGTCCTGAAGCATGGGTCCAGTAAAATACTTACCTACTCAGCGGATGTGACGTCAAGGTCGACCATAAATACCCTAAACACAAGGTTTATAAACGAGGCTTTTGTTTGCGCATGACGTGTCTACACTAGCTATATTTAACTACAGCATCGTCTTTCCTGAATAATACTTACCGACAGGGTTCTGTTTTACAAAGGAGGGAAGTACGTAAGAAGTGTTCAAAGGCATCCTCCCCAGCCACACACGGGGTCTCCTGAGTAGATCCCCAAGCTATTAATAGAGTCACGTGGCCCGAATTTTTAATAAAATAACATTTTATATCACATACTGTGGGCTTCACTGTTTTATACTCTGTGCATTTTACATACAATGTATTGGTGTCAGTCTTTATATGCTTAATTAAATGAGCTATAAACTGGGATTTATTTTTCTTTTGGTGAACATAAGAGGGTTAAACTTTCATGACATAATAATACCTAAGGTGTAAACAGCGTTGTTGTTTCCTTTTACATATCGATTGTATGCTCATTGTTAGGTGAACCAGAGGTATTTGATTTTAGGTCTGTTTTTTTCAAATAGACTATATAAATTTTCAAAAAGAGCACATTCTTGTCTTTTGATAACCTTCATCCTCGTTCAATAAAAAGTACCACCAACATGCCATAGACCCATCATTTGGAAAACGTAATGTAGATTTATTAATTGTACGGAAAAGATCGTATTAACATTTCCCCCAAAGGGATTGATGCTTATAGGAGACGATGAGTTTACCTCTACATCCATATTTGGGTATGAAAAATGATGGGTGTACCTCTTTAGGTCCCCAAGTGTGTCACCCTTAATTTGAATGTTTCCCCTTTTTATTATATATTTCGTACATTGAACTTTTTATGTTTGTGCTAGATTCCCAATATGTCTTATTCATAATAGCTGATATGTGAGGACAATATAAGCAGATTGCCACAGATTTACACCTGATATATTAATCTTTTTACCTGGACCTTATTCCAGAGGCCGTATACTGCGTAGCGGATTCTCCATCATGACCTCAAGTTCTTCCAAGTCTCCACCTTAAACCTGTTATCACTCCATACAGCTGGTTCCCCAAAACTGGCCTTTGGTCAAAATAGACCTTATTGTTACAGATAATAGGTTCACCCATTTTCCGAACTACACAGGCTAAGTTATAATAGTATTGCTCGGTTTAGAGTAATCGGGGAGAGAGAACCGCGGGTTTGGTTTAGAGGTAGGTGGTTGGGGTGGGGTTCAGGGGAGGCTTTTCTTGCTATCGCTCGATGATTATGTACATCTTGTTTATATTTTTTATTGATGGAGAATACACGAATTCTCCTATATGCACTTCTAGAATGAATTTTGGTTTAAAGTATGGAGCGAATGTTTCGTGGTATAGCTACAAAAACTCTTACAGACCTTACAAACAGCACCCCTTGTTGAGAATGATGCTCTCTTTGGTCCAGTGATGAACAAAATTCACGGACTATAACATACAGAGGGAACATAGTATCCAAATCAGTGCAATGTCTCTCCTAGCACTTTTAGTATAGGGGAGAAACTAAATATGCTACAATGGTTTACAGCTAATTTTAGACACTACAATACGTAATCATGAGAAGCGACTGTTCATGCATAAAGGGGAGTTTGACGTCGCTGTTCGCCTGGACGAGCTGAGGTGATGTCTTAAAGAGGACATTCAGTTACGCCAGGGGCACCTGTTACAACATATCATAATGGTAAATGGGTATTTCTTTTTTGCTCGCGGCTGATATGTTTCGTTAAAGTCTAAGCCCGAGCTTTAAGTTGGCATTCGTCATCCAGGGTCGCTGGCGTCTCGTTATAAAGTGATCGGCTGCTCCCCCAGGGGGCGCGACCGAGACTTTGCCGTGATGGATGGGTGTTACGTGAAAGGGCACGTTTAATCACGGGCTCTCTACATTCCGAGCCCCTAACTCTGTGGCCGTCAGGTTACTAATGACAGGGTCATCTCTCTGGGACCTATGCTTGTCGGGCGGGACCTTCCTCGCGGCCCGATATCTGTCATTCCAAGTGAGGCCACGCGATGCCGCTTTTTCTTCCCTGGCTCTGTCTTGTTTTCATCTTTTATCCAATTCATTTACACGCGGGTCATGGCCCCTTTCACAACAACAAAACCTCAGCTTGCGCTAACTAATATCAGTTAACATGGTCGGGGATATGTAGTTCCCATACAATGAAAATAAGACGATGGAACTTGCTAGCAAAGACTGAGAGGGGACGCCGGGTCAGTATTACTCAGAGGAAATTTGGTAGATTTGGTCTTCTGGATCTAAGCTTTGGTTAACTATCTGCCGTGGAGCCGCTTCCTGTCTGACAGTATAATTACCCCGTGACTGTAATCCTCTCAGGATGCCGGGGGTTTATGTGGCATCATCCTGACGCCTACTAACGACAACGGAAACTTCTACGAAACCCAAAAGCATGAATATGCATGATTCAATATCACTCAACACGCTATTAATATTAAGGAGTCAGCTGAACCTTACTGTCAGTCGATCGAGTGACAAAATGCTCGGCCCTCTCCCAAGGTGACCTGGGTTCCCCATATGTACTTGAGTAATGTTATGTATACGTTAAAAATGTACATGATAATCTGAAATTAAGATTTTAAATTGCTTTGTAGGATATTTGTATTAGATTAGGATTCGGGTTCTAGATGACTCGGACTCAAAGAAGGTGGACTTGGACTTCATTCGTCGACTTGGACGGTCGGATTGTCGCCAGATTGAATAGGATTCGTAGGGCTTACACAAGGCAAGGCCGAGGCGTAGTGAATATCCGAAGCCAGGCTCCAGAGTCAAGGTCAATGATTGTTAACATCTCTCTTGGGTCAATATTTAATGATCTGCTGGAACCAAAAGAAGCTGTTTGTTTTCAGGGCCTAACATGTGTTGATAACACGAACTGCTTTATATTAAATTTCCAGTTTCGAAGCTGCAAATAATAATTTAATCATTTCCCTTTTTTAGATCAATGTTAATGCACTGAGTTACTTCATCGTTACATTTCATTCGTTTTCTGCCTCCAGGATAAAAGAGCAGCTGCTCGTTCGGTAGCACCTTGTGCCAAGGGCGAACCATTTTCTCCAGTGCTTTCGTTACATGTGAGAGTATAATTAATTTAGCCTGAAAGCTTTGACAAGTGACAGTCGGCCAGGTCTTCCGGTCTGACCCGTAATAAAAGCTGCACCGCCCCTCACTCTATTACCGTGCAGCCTCTGGCAACTAATTTGTTTTTGGTACCTTGTGTGAATAAGCGAAAACATCTCTTATTGAAGTAGCAACACTGCGCCTACGGTTGAAAACTATTTAAAAAAGAGTAAGATTTTATATAAAAAAAAGACTAAATACTACTCTTACGTGGTAATGTTTTATTTTCTATACGTGTATACGTGGGGGTTACTGTTCGCTCAGACTACAGACACGAACACCTCTTGGTAATTTGAGACGTTTTCACTTACGTATAGTCTATTATGTTTATTTCCATTATTAATATTTAGTTTTGATAGTTCATGGCATCATTTATTTATAATATCTGAGTATTGCTTACCACCCCAACATAAAAGAAAAAAGTCCTATTTATTTATGATGTAAAGGTACACCGGGAATGAATGTCGCAGTAATCTTTTAGTAATATTGATGTCGAATCGGAATAAAATATAAAAAAAAGTTTGCATAAATATCCAAACACTGTTATAGTGCTTAGGTTATGAGATTTTTTTTTGTATACCCAATTCAAATGTAATTCAAGCCGCTTAGGTTTTTGTGAGGGCTTCATTTTCGCGATCGCACTATACATGTAAGCTATAAAATCTAGTAAGACAGTACAACCCCTCTGTAGCGGACAGTCACGGGACAGGGCGACCTGTCCGTTATAGCAGTGTGTCCGCCCGAGGGGCAAGGGCCCGAGGTCCTGTTCGAGGCATTTCCGATATGTCTGTAAAAATTCTTAATTTCTCATACTTTTCGTAATCTTGAAAGAATCATGCATTACCTAAAGCGATTTCTAGTATCTCTTTTATTTTTTTCAATCTCGATTATTTTAACATTCTACACGATAGCAAAGTTAATAAAGACAAATAAATTAAAGGGATATTCTTTGTCCCTTGTGATAAGCCGTGTGACTCGTGCACTGTCCATGAGGCGTATGTTATGCCAGAGGAGATTGGCTTATATCAGGGTCAAGTTATATCCATACTGTAAAAACTTCATTTAGGGGAGCGGAGCGTGAACAACTGCAAGAAATTATGAGTTCATCATTTTAAGCAATGATCAGTCATCAAAGAGGTGCATACTAAACGTCCTTCATCGCCTTTGATCTAAAACCAACACTGTCCCTGGTCGGAGTAAGGTTATGACCCGTGACCATTAATGTGTAATACGCACAACTAAAAGGTTATCATCCTCGGTCCCGGGCAAATAAGGGAATATTATAATCAGAATGACTATTTCACTTCAACTAAAGCCCGGCATAATGGAAATTCTTAATTTTAAGACAAATTTCAAACTTCGAGGTAAATCTCCGAGATGGAACACTCGAGTGAAGTCAGAGTTGTTAGTCCAGCAAAAATTGTTGACGCTGATACAAGAGAAACAATCACATGACTAATTCCATTTATTACTCACTGCATGATTTTTTTGTCGAGGAGTTTGAACTATACGCCCGGGGAGTTCGTGCAAGACAAGCTACCAACCGAATATAAAATGCGTAGAACGGGGAAAATGTGCAAACCAGATGTTGACTCATTTATTTGTTGGCAATTGATTCACCTTGAGCGTTCTGGGCTGCAGATTCTTATCAAAAGGCAAGAGGTTGCAAGGTAGCTGTAAGATTTTCCATCTGGATGTATAGATCTATACAGGCACATCTATCGATATCGATACAACATTTGACTTTGTATCGCGATGTATCATTGCACCGACGAATCAGTACAGCCTTAGCGCTCCCCTATGGAAATTAAAAGTGAGATTCTAAAGTAAACAACATATCAGTGGATTTCTTTCGAAATATAAGTAAAAAATGTAAAAAGTTGATATGATGTATCATTAAAACATTAAATATTGCGCATTTCGATATAAATAGTTCACCAACTGCCGCCTCCTCCCCCAATAAGTACGTGTCGTGAATCATATGAATCTGTCCTTGCAGGCACCCCTGAAAAAGCAGTAAAGTAAGAGATACATAGATGGATCAGCAAATATCAAAGGTCGCCGTCTTTATTACAACCACACTGTAGTTTATAAGCCCAAATTATAAATATGTCCTTGAATATCAAAAGGGATTCTTTTTTTCTGGAGAGTACAAAATGCAGCTTGATGTCTAAGAGTACCACCTGACGACCACATTGGACAGTCGGCCTCTAATTGATTGCTTTTGACAAATGACTTGTCCTGTCTTATAGGATAAATGCCGGTCGGGTAGGCAGGACATACGCGGCGAGCAGACGCTCCGCTGCTTATTCCATTAGGGGCTTTAACGGGAGAGGCAGCAGCTCCGCCGCAGCTCCAGCCCAGCACTGCTCTTCTGCCAGTGTTGTTAACCATCCACGGCAGGAACTGAGTCTGGATAATGGCATTAATGCTGAAACAAAAACGCAGCTCTCCCGCAGCATCCGTGTCAGCCCTCATCTGGACTCAGAAGAAGATGTAGACTCCCCGTGTCTCTGTGTACGGATGTCATTACAGGTGTACCTGTCCTGACCTGTCCCGTGACTTCTGTGTTCTGGCCGCCGGCACTCTCAAACGCCGGATACAAGCGATTCGTATGGATTACTAATTAATACTAATTTACATCAGTCCTTAATTTATGACCTGTGGTTATTGGATAATTACAGTAGGTGACTCCAAATAGCTGACGAAACGCCTGTGCCATTCTGACACTAGTGTCCTATACTTGGTTTTATTTTCACTTCGTTTTCATCCTTTACATAATTGGCAAACTCCGTGTAATGGCATTTTTCTGAGGCCATTTAAACATCGTGCGCTGTTGTGCAAGACATTCTTTGGAAAAACCTACACCAGGTATTAATTAAATGTCAGGCACTGATACATTTTACATGAGAAGACCCACTGTGTTGTCACCCGCGGGTTAAAATGATTTTAAGCTCCTGAGGGAATACACTGAATAGCCCGGATGAGCTGGAGACAGTCGCTGACTGGAGCTTTTACTCACAACAATAACAGTGCTGGAAAAAAGAAAGTAAACTCTATTTATATTTACTAACCTATGAGTCCAGCATGTTCGAATCATTATCTATGCTTTATTTTTTTTAACTTGTGGGATTTTGCCGTTGTTAGCAGGCCAAATTGACCAGACCTTCAGTTTGTACACGAGATCAATAATCTAATACCAACTCCCCGGGGTCGCATGTCTTGGGGTCGTCAAGTGACTGAGATGTTAATTCCGTTTGCCATTGACACGATATCAGCTGTCTCCGAAGAACCTGCAAAGGTAAGTTCAGTTCCCTGTGACACTTAGAGCGCAGTTTGCCACCGCCTTTGGTAAATCTAAACAGTATTTTTGAGACAATCACCTTTCTCCAATGGACCCATTTGCTTTCGTAGTCGTGCTGCTTTATTTATTTTGCATGAGGTTTCTAATGTGAGGCTGAGGGGGAACACAGGGCCTGTGTGTGATCCCCGGCAGGCTCCCAATGTAGCTTTATAATTCATTTACTGGTGTTGTCTGAAAAGGGATTAACAATACATTGTTACATTAGTGTTCCCCACGTATATCTATCATCTTCACATAAAATATGTACCATGCGAACGAACGGCTAATATTTTCAGTAAACTGAAAATGCGTACATGGCAATAAATGATCCATATATCCCATGCTTTAAATATGCATTGTATGTGCGAGTGGATAAAACAATTGTATTGCCGATTTTATTTATAAATGTTCTTAGGATGATCTTCATTACATGTATTGACAAGGCCCATTGTTTTATACTAATATATATCGTGTCATATTGATTGTGCTCCTTTTACCTTGTTACTGTGATAAAGAAATTGGACAGGTAAAGGTTCCAGAAAGATTTTCAAGTGAATACGACATGTTTGTTTTCAAATTTTATTTCTGTGTCTGCGTAATTAATGCCCTTGAAAGCCGCATCCTATTTATTTGCGATTTACATCAGTGTCCTGTTAAAGCCTGTGTGAGTAGCATTGGTGTATCTATCAGACAACATAAATGGCAGCTTGCTGAAAGAAAGTTATGACGTAGATGTTTTACTTACATTAACCGTGTTCTTTATTAACGTGAGTATGCTTCATGTAACTAAATGCTCTCTAGATAGACACTGCAGTTGTTTTTACCTCAGTAATGACGTAGGTGATGCTAGCAAATTTTACCT
Organism: Sipunculus nudus; assembly: GCA_026874595.1. Lineage (NCBI taxonomy): Eukaryota > Metazoa > Annelida > Sipuncula > Golfingiida > Sipunculidae > Sipunculus > Sipunculus nudus. The sequence continues at coordinate 12,271,174 of CM049314.1, read as the reverse complement.
TCTCCTAATTGTCATGCATTCTCAGATCCCCTCTAAATGTAAAACTAATTTTATCTCTTGGGTCGCACAAAGAAGTATTCACCCATTTATTGATGGGTGAAATGATAAGTGAATTAAATGAATATATAAATATGTATAGGTTAATAAAGAAGATAACACTCGAAGACACATTCTGGATAACCATGTCCGGGATATTACAAGAATACCGTATTTCCTTGATCAGACGCCGGGCCTTAAATAGTCGCCTGCCTTGTTTAGTCGCCGGGGTAAAACAGTGTCCCAGAAAAATAAACGCCGGCCTTAAATAGACGCCGGTCTTGTTCACAGGCCTGGTGTCAGAGTAGTTTCCATGTTTGGCGCCAGATGTCTTATCCCTTCACTATAATTGGTGTATTTACCAGTCAAATTGACCATAGATTGTTGTATGAATTTCGATTTGTGTTTTATTGATATTTAATTCTTCTGTAAATATGTTTTTATCTTACGTGAATGTCTGTTTCAATGCACGGGGGACACCAAATATTCCCGATCCGTCCTTATGATTAAAGCCGATCACCGATCCTAATAAACGCTCCACAAATACGTCAGCAGTGAGAAGCTAACACTATCACTGCTTTCAAGCTAGATAAAAATAGTACCGCCTGATACAAGCGGTTAATCTTGGTACGGTAAAAGTATACCTAACGGATGGTTGAACAGAACTGTTAAAATACGTTTGGGCACATATTTCTTGTGTAGCATGAAGAACCAAATGATGGTGTCAAGCGGTACAATTTGTAGCTACTGTCAAGCCAAATTACGCTCCTTGCGTTCATTATTTAGCGCTTTAAGTGCGTCCCCATTGTTAGTAAAACCAGTCTTCTGAGATAAACTTTAAAGTTGAAAAATAGTATTACTCTATATTTAGAAATATTCCCGGCAGTACATGTCACATACAAGTATATACCAGGTCGGAAACGCTTCAACACGCTGTGTCAAGCTGAATCAGTTAAAAGTCGGACGAAAGGTGTCATGAAAACGAATTACGCAGTGCCGTTATATGTACCAGCCCCCCGTTTTTCGATGGAACCAATATTAACAGTTCTCCACGGTGCACAGTTAATGGGAGAGCCAACCGTGTTAAGTATAAACCAGGTCAGAAACACTTGATTACGCTGTGTCGAGCTGAATCAGTTGAATAGTTGACGGGAGGAAAGTGTGATGAAAATGAATTACGCTATGCCGTACCGACCCCCCGTATTTCTATGGAACCACTGTTACCAGTTGTACGCGGAGAACAGTTCATGGAAGAGCCACCCGTGTTCAGAGGGAAACAACACGCGGTGTAAAATAAATGGAACAGCCACATGAAACACCTGAGGCCCGCGTGGACAGATTCTTGTGGACAACTGCAATCTCTCGCTCTGATTCTCCGTTAATTCTTATTATGGTGCGTAATTGTGGAGATTGCGCGTTTCCCATATCCCTATGACATCTAAGAAAATTTCGTAAACACAATCCGTGTACCGGCAATGTTTTTAATTGTGTCCCTAAGTAGTGACCGGCGGGTTTATTGTTTCGGCGTGTTCTATTTTTTAGTTTGTCGGATGAGCCTGATAATGTATTTTTTAATAAACGCCGGCCTTAAATAAGAGCCGGCCTTGTTTAGACGCCGGGTCAAAGCAGGGTTTGAAAAAAATAAACGCCCGGGCGTCTATTTAAGGAAATACGGTATTTAGTGATAGTGTGTGTGTCACATGTAGTATGTAGTTTGTAAGGCGGGAAATATATGAATCCAAGCGAAGAAAAATGTGAGATAACGTTAACCAACTCAATCGTTGCGAATGATCCATTTGAGGAATTCACTCTTACGCTTTTTCAATAGAACCAATGAATGCCCCTTGGCCAGGAGATAAACATATTTTTTTTATCCAATGACCAAAATTAATTACTTAACATTTCGTCGATAGTTGAGGGATTCTTTGGAGTTACCCTGACCAAGGAAACATTTTTTTGTTAAGACAGCTTATTATCTGGCTTCACTGCAGGTTTTATGTTATTTCATGTAATGTATCAATCAACTGTAAGTAATTCATGTTAAGAAAATTCTTTAAATTCTGTGGCGGATGTATGAATTTTCAGACATCAGTAAAGCTCCCTTTGCTAAACTATGGATCGTCTGGCCTGCTGCCACGTTCTTTATTTAATGTGGCTGGTTATTTTTGGTCCCCCCGCTTGTTATAAACGAGTTGATGTAAATTAAACAGTTTGTGTACCGTTGGATCGGCGTTTTCTTTTGTTTATAAATATTTATTTAAGGTTCGAATGATAATCTTTATGTAATAGGTCATATATTGAAAAGGTCCCTATAAATGAAGTCGTTAACAGAAAAACAAACCAACTTTGGCAAACACAATCACAGTTAAACACTTCTCGAACGGAAAAGCGCTAAGATCAATAAATAACGTCAGCAAAATATAAAAAAAAAAAATATAAACCAGTCCGTTCCTGAATTATAATCAGTGGGTCGCAACTACCGCCACCCTTTGAATCAAGTTTTGTGACAGCAATGTTGGGGGATATTCCCTGGATGAAAAATTGCCGAGCCCAGACTCAGCTGTATGGTTTCCCACTGCCAGGGTTAGATGAAGCTAATCTTTCAGGATGGGTGCATAGAAAGCCAAATGTTTGCTGTAGAAGAAATGGTTCCCTGCCCTGAGGCGATAGACACGGAAAGTTACTAACTATCGATCGATCCGCATTGAACTGGGGACCGGGTGGTTTATCCCGGCCCGGCAGGGGTCTTATGAAAGTTGTAGCCTGGGTATAAACCCGGCAACACCTGGAGTTTATTACATATGGATCGCTGGTCAACTGTTGCGAACAGGAGAACTCCATTTCCATTTAAAGAGACCGGAGTCTTCCTTGGATAAACTCCTGGATGTTTACATGATTGTCTCCCATGTCCTCGGCAGATATTTTTAACCCTTATTTCTGAGGTTAGGTCACCCTGTCCATTTATATCCCTGGCTTTGCAATGCTTGATTAGACCGGAATCCAGACAGATATTCAGACATGACGTTTAAACCAACCAGCAAGGCCCATGAGATGGACCCGTAAATTGTGTGGAATCTGGCGCAATCTGGGGAAACTTTTCGCCAGCTGAAAGCTGGTCTGCGAAAAAATAATTTAGTTAGGCTTTATATAATGTGAATCAATTATAAAATAATTCACGCTGCTGTCAAATTTATCAATGTCGGGACCATTTTGTATTAGTTAACTTCTAACCTCTTATTTTTTTTAACTTTTAATTATTTTGATCTGTATATAAGATCTTGCTACGAGTAGCACAGTTAACAAGTCAACACGTATGTCTTAACCTCATTGCAGCGGCTAAAATACCCTCCGACTAATACTTGAGCATAGATCACAGCCGAAGAACAAAACATAAAGCATGAGCAACAAATATCTTATCAATTATCCACATTCAAAGCTTTAAAAATTTCTTCATGTTAATATTATAATTACAAGTACATTAAATAAACGGTAAAGGGACACATTTATTGCCAATCTGCTCAACCTACACATTTCAGTGTTCCTTTGTGACAGTCCTCCAACTCCTAGATATAACATCCAGTAAGAGGCGGCGTGCTCAGCTATCAACCCTCTAGCAGCAGTAAAAGATTTATCAAGCAAAGAATTACCGTCCATCCCTTCGGGCCTGCTGACTACGCGAGATAACGGGCGATGGCGGCCCCCGAGGCCATCTCCACCAGAACACCATATGCATATCGTCGTCAGCACACGGCGTCCTCCCGACCCCAGGACGGTAAATATGTCACTGCCCCTGGGGTCCCCGCCCCGCTGTAACCAGGCACTTTATCTCACTGGCAACCCGAAATGTACGATCCTGTAAAATACTTTTGATTTTTCTCTCTGGGATTTTGGGAATATTTTCTCCGACCTTTCTTTCTTTTGTCTGACCGATTGCCTCTGCCTCATTAAGCGTGATCTGCACCTTGTATAATTGTTAAATGGAAATATGATAACTTTGATTTGGTTAAAGGCAATAAATAAGCATTAGTTATATGATACCTAATAAGCACACAGCAAAGAAAGCCCCATGAGATTTGTTCGTTTATTAATGTAAGAAGAAGATATAACACAGGCCTAGCTAAATAATAACTAAATTCAAAATATCAAGTAGCAAGTTTAAATAAAACTGTTTCTGTATCATTGGTAGTCTGTACGATTTTTGGCATTTTTTAGATAAATGGAAATCCGACATTTCTCCCATTTCTCTGTTTCTTCAGTAAAATAAGATTGCCTATTATTTTATCCAAAAAGCTTTAGCACATTTCTCATTTCATATAATTAGATTTCAGTTCTTGTAACTAGAGTTTGTGGTATCTTTTTACTGTCTCTACTTTTTCTTACTTTTCATAATGTGTTCCGTACGTACATCTACCATTTTGCTTGCGTTTATGCATCATTCATGTATTTGTGTTTTTTGCTTGTTGCCTTGCATTGTATTTTTTTTTTAATTTCGTATATAACAGTATACTGCAGCTGGTTGTTTGTAAAATCAGCCCACGAGATGAGTCATAAAAACATTTTAACAAAAACGTTGTAGTTTATATTGGCTGCATTTAGAGCCCACGCGCGAAATATGGACCAACAATACCTCTGCAGTAAAAGAATCTAGGATTAAAAAAAGAAACCGTCTCTTAATTTCGTATATAACAGTATACTGCAGCTGGTTGTTTGTAAAATCAGCCCACGAGATGAGTCATAAAAACATTTTAACAAAAACGTTGTAGTTTATATTGGCTGCATTTAGAGCCCACGCGCGAAATATGGACCAACAATACCTCTGCAGTAAAAGAATCTAGGATTAAAAAAAGAAACCGTCTCTGATAAACAAATCTTGATCCAAATGCTTGGGAAGATACAAACCTTTAAAAAGTTTAATATTGAATAAACTTTAATCGTGAAGGTATATACATCGTGAACCTAATCCTTTAAAAACAAAATATCCTCAAACACATTCACTCCTAATTAACCCGCAGGTGTGTGAATACAAAGTAAGAGCATACCGCAGTGACCGGCATATCAGTTAGGTATCTCCGCCGCCGGTAGGTCACGGTCAAACTCTAGCTCTTGGACATTCCCTGAAGCCATTTCATGATACAGAACAAGCTCCTATGAATATTAATTTTTGTACGGATGACATTACAAACTTCCAAATATATCGTTAATATCCTTTCCATGTGCATCCACGTGCATTCTTCTTCTTTTAGTCAATCAATCTCATCCATAGTCGCAATTATTGTCTAAATCCTGTATATTGAAAGAATACTTTTGTAATTACCTCTTCCAAGGCATTTCTTCAATTAACTGTATGGTGCGGTATGCTAGTAACTGTTGTAGTTGTATTTGCTAGTATTCATGGTTATGTCTAGTAACGAACGAGGGTACTGACAGCTTGAGTGAATTATGTCATGTACTTACCGATTTAAGAACGTTACTGACATCACGAATCGTCGTCACATAACGCTAAAGGGATGGGAAATATTCACGATCTGTCCCGATGAATCTCTCTGGTGATAGTGCCTTGTAGAGAACATCCTACCATTGTTCACGATGATTGGCCTGTTCACTCCAGCGCGTTATCGTGGCCTCTTAATTGCGGTAATGTTTCTAATCAACACAAGCAAACTCTTCATCTCTACAGATAGAACTTTACTTCGGAATTGTCCTCTGAGTACCTATGTGTCATATTTCAGTGGTCTTATCATATCCAGACTCATTTATTCCTCACAATTATATTCAGGTTACCCCCTCCTTGTTGACTAAAAATCTATATAATATATTTCTTCTTAATTTCTGAAATTAGTTTGATATTTTTTATACCTGCGGTTTTATTATGTGAATGAGTCGATATTAATTTAATTTACATTATTATTTCGGTAACACTTTGCAACAACATTATATCTTACATCTTTTTATCGTATATGTCAATTTCATAGCCTCGTATCTTTCACTTTATTTATTGAAATAAAAAACAAAGAATTAAAAAAAAACTATTATTTATCATTTAGTCAAATTAATTCTTACCTTGGAGAAATGAACTAAATGCGTAACCTGTAAGCTGAGTTTGAAGTCGATTGACGACATAATCCAATGTTAAAACATCGCAATTTATCATGTTTGTATAATAACAAGACAAGTCTAGTTTGAAATTGGTATATATGTTAAATAACTAAATGAATGATTGAAAATTTTTAAGATATAATGTCAAATACCGATAAAATCACTTATAAAAAACGATTTATTGAGGGAGAAATTCTATCTATCTCTCACTACATGAATATATATATCCGTTTGGATCATTTCTTTATATGATGGAGGATACATTTCAAAACTGGTTGTATTAGAAAAAATAGATGTAACAATAGCTGCCTCCAATATGATATCAAATACTCCAAAATTTCATTCTCGTAAATGTTACTAATATTTTACGTATATGAACAATAAAACACGATGGTTAATAGCATTTTTTTCTGGTGTATTTATAAATTTAAGCTCATGAATCACTCCTACTAAAAAAACTCATTGTTATGACCAATATGCTTCAAGCCACAATAGTGGGATTAAATATTTAGTATGGCATGGTTTGTTGGATGAAAAATAATTTTCAGATACTTTTTGCTAATTTTCACCATTGCTTGCTCAATTCACTCGCCTGGCAATTACATTTAGTTGAACAGAGTGTTCTGTTGCTTATTTGCTGAGCGTGACACACGTTTCTTCAACAAGAACAAAAAAGAACGACTGCGAAAATGTCACAGGGTGAACCTGACATGATCTTTTTGGAAACGTGTCAAATTACAATCAGTCACACCTAAGGTCAAGCAAATCCCACAGCGAGTGGAAGAGACAACATTTTTACTTTACTGAAAGTGTGTCTTATTTGTTAAAGTCCACTTCTTATACGCCTTGCAAATTCCTGAACTGCCATCTTAACTGATAATAATGGTTAAAATATAACATGACAGCTGTGTTTTTTATTTTGTTTTGTTTGCCGGAGGACAGTTTGATTTTATTTTTGATTGGCAACTCACGGGATATATCAGACTGGTCCGTGATTCATAGAAATTCTAACCTCGACAGCTTTTAATTGCCACATGACCAGTCACGTGATATGCCTTGTGTAATATTATATGATGAACTCTATTTTTACTCTTTGTTTCAGATAAAAAGGATACAGAAAGTTTTATATATGTTTTATAAGTTAAACTTTAACCGATCAGATGTAACAGTCCGTGATCGGTCTCGTCGTTATGTTCAGTAGCCCCCTTACCAGAAATGGCTCCTAAGATCCAATTACTCTTATGTATTAAAAAAAAATTGAATTAATTTTCATGTTGTTAATTGTGTCGGTTATTACTGTCCACGTAGTAGCTTAATGTTACTAATAATATATTGTGTATTGTCTTGAAATCATCTATGATATCCCCGTCCGTAGTGTGTTTGGTTAATAAAAAATTAGTTTATTTATCACAACATATTTATACAGGGTGTAGCTTCACTGAGAATTGTTTGGTACCGTAGTTCATATCGTGAGTAATTTCTTTATTTTTTTTTTAATTTATTTTAAACAAGTCTATGCAATTCGATAGCTTTAGTGATAACGGTTCTTAAAAAGGATATTAAAACATGCCAGGCACTTAACCTGTAGCACAATAAAAAATTATAAACGTTCACAGAACGTGTGACGTCCTAAAACAAAGAGAATACTTGCTTATTGTAATCTATAAATCTATAAGGAATACAAGCCTCCGGTATGTGGGCATTCACTTATTCGTCCCATATCCTCAGGTTCATTCGTGCATTAGTGACTGTACATTTTTTAATGTTTCTTTATGACGTTCCTAAATCCGGATCCACAAAACACTAATCGATTCTTCACTTGCGTATTCCCGAAATGCTCTGATAATTTTTTGAGATTCCAATCATGATTGCCTGAGTTAAGCTGTGAACAAAAAAAACACACGCACACGAACGGGGTTGTACGCATACCCTATTGGCGGGTGCCACAATGCAAAGAAGATATTGTGGCCTTGCTCTGTATCGCATATCGTGTAAGTCATGGCTCACCTGCCAAGGTAGCCGGAATTAACATGTAACATTAGCTTTAAGAGATTAAGACTTAACGAAAAGGACGGCCTTTTTTGTTGTTTGTATTAGATACATAACATCCGACTTCGAAAGGAAAATGTTAACATCTAACACGTAGCTGAATTCCAGCTGGTAATTTCCGGCATTTTTCAGCCTTGTTTGGACATCCTGTGTTTAAATTTGAATAAGATCATATGACATCGTAATTGAGTCTTATCTTCTGAATATTTAACGGGCAGCACGGAACACCTAATCCCGCTACTACATACTAAACGCCAAGCAATACCGGCGTCTGACAAAGACTGCTTACTGGGGAATCGGTTTACATCCTCCAGTCGCCGAGAAGCGGACCTGAAGGAGCAAAAACCACCAGTACCCTCATTTCGCAAACAAGCTTTGTCGTCACCCCGATAAATGAAGACGATTGATTTATTACTGTGAGGACAACTGGTGGTCGTTTAAACCAATACTTCTCAACGACGGGAGGACGATCTGGGCGCTAAATATTTACGCAGGGCCGGGCCGTGTTTGAAATTGGGCTGCGTCAGTACTCGTCCAGACCTTGTTCTGTCGGGCTGGTAAAATGGTACAACATTTCCGTTGAATAATGAACAGTTCCAGCCCTGATTTGCGATCGATTAGTCACGTGACAGGTGATTAATTATTCAACACCTGTATGCTAGGTGCCTCTGGACAGGTGATAGTGATCTCCGGCAGGTTCAAGTGGGTGCTTCCTATTCCAATGAGAGCAGACACATCTAGAGACCATTCAGCAGAGCCCAAACTCATCCGTCTGAGCAGTGCGCGATTTATACTGTAAACGGTATTCCAAGCGACCAGTTACGGTGGAAGTTTAACCATAACCGCTAATAAATGGATTTCGTACTCTAGACTTACCCATTCTGACCGTTAAACAATTATATATGATGTAGTCGGACAACAACAATGATTTTTCGAGCAGTCAGACCCTTTTTCTAAACTAACTGATTGTCTCTCACACACACACACATAATTATTTTTTCATTGCCAAAACGGATATGTTTAAGAAAGAATATCCACTCTGGGCAATATAAAAGATCTTGCTCGGAAAAAATGTCCTAAAATTGCAGTGAAAAGGCATATTTCTCGAGTCTGACACTGGAATCCAAATGATCTCAACATATCATCAACATTTCGTTGAATAATTTGGAGGTTAGAATTGAACAAAAAAAAAATAATAGACGGTTTATTCAAACAACACCACTACTGATTTTCGAAAAAAAACTTTAAACACTGTCATTTTGAGAAATTAGTCTTTGAAAATGGCAAAATAGGCATCCTGTCAACTTTAATTTGCACAGCCAGTCCAAAGACATCCCTCCATGCATGCACGACCTTCCCAAAGGTCTAACTCAAGAGTTCGTCTCTCTTGCAGACGTCAGCATGCCAGGTTACAGACATGGCAGCCGAGTCACGTGATTAAAACTTGATTGACCAATTTACTGGCAGCATGTATCACATGGGCGCACGCTGATTGTTAGATGAGTCTGTCTACAGGCAGGTTATTGCCACTTAGCAGAGTATTGATCAAACTTGTTCTATTGGAGTTCAGTCTGCCTGACAGGAATTAACGAAAGCCCCAGATTAACGCTTATGTAAAACTCTAGATGAACGAGCAAGCAAGTCACCCCCTTGGTGTATATAATGGGGGTATGTTTAGTTTGTTCATTAACTTATAACTGACTGAACATTATATGACGTCATATGCAGTATGGTTAGCATCTGCAAGTAAGCAAGCTAAAGGCCCTCAAACTACCTTTATCTATATTTAATCCCCAGTCTTTCTACTTATAAACGGTAGATACTGAAATATATGAGGTTCTTACCAGGTAATTTTGAGACTGAGATGTACCCAAATTACTAACTTTTTTTTAAGTTGGCCTGCGGCACTTACTAGCTATGCCCCTAGATACAGTGGAATCTCAAAATCTCGTCATTGGTAGAGAACAACCCATCGTTTAGTAATGAGTTACTAAGCATCAATATTAATATTAACATTCAGAAAGGTTAATGAAAGATTTGGGTTTATAGTCTGATATCACTTCGTGAAAGTCACATCAGACTATACACTTTTAACTTCCTGGTCTTCTGGCCTGTTCTTTCTATTTGCCTTTTTCGACTCCCTTGGAGCATACACCCTGACACACGTCTTAGGGAAATAGGGTTATCCATTCTACATTTTGTCCCTCGCCCATCATTGACCAATACCCATTCAATCCATGGCGAAGAGAGCGCTCCCACCCCTCCGCCGGATGTATTTTCTACTCGGAACGAATCTCTATTCTGTTTGGGCAATGTGGGTCGGCCGGGACTACTTGATATATCAAACTTTAGAATGAAAGTTTGTAACATTTCAAGGAAACATTCTATTTACATTTCACATTTCGTTAAGTGCTTTAAAAAACACCCAGGTTTATGTAATTTGCCTCGAAACAAATCTTATGTAACACATTTGAACGGACCGCCTTGTCCTCTTCACTACATTGATACCTACGTCGGTGGTGAATGAAGAAGCCCGATGCATTGTTGGGGTCAGATTGTGACCCCAACAATCCCTAAACAGTCCAACTCTTGGGAGTCCGAGTTTGTGCAGTGTGGAGTCTGTGGTAAAGACTCTTAAGGGAGTCTTAATGAGGATGGCGTACCTACAAGCTTGCGGTCCAGCGCCCTAAACCATTACTCCACGGCGCTCCCTCATTGTAACCAAGAACAGGAACGTTAAGCCAAATTACGTAAATAGTAACATGATGTCTAACTTGTCTGATTGGACGATTTATTGCTGATATGACATCTTTATTAAGGATAACTCAAAGCCTACAGCAGTAATAACTACGCAAGGGCGTAGCCAGAATTGAGGGACGGGAGAGGGCCGAAATATTTCGCAAAAGGCAATTGTATGCATATATTTTCCTTATATGTTTTAATTCCAATTAGAAATATCAGTTATTACGGAACCTAAGATTAACAGACCACGTAGTCGTGACGAGCCTAAATTTTGTTATGGAGATAAAACAAAATAAGATTATGTAACATAAGGAAGCGTGAAATGTCTAGGGGAATGAATAAAGAAGTCAGTGTTTTTTTTGTTAACAAATAACTATAATTTATTCCTAAAACATCCCTAACATTACAATACACTAAATCAATACAATTACACAGTACAACAACAGTATAACAGCAAATCAAAACAATCACACAGCATAATAATCAAAATGCACAGTACCTGGATACCACCACTGTCACAGCGATAAGTCCTTTAAAGTGTATAAGCCGGATGAACAGTTCACACAAATCTTCTCAGAGAATGTAACCACAAAATCAATCTGCTGTAATCCAAAAGTGAAATCCTGGCAGTGATCCGAAATGTTAACTGAAGACTATATAAAATATGTTACAAATTTAGGAGAAAATCTATAAATGCTGTATTTATTGGAAAAGGTCCACCCTTTTTTGTCCGCTGGAATGTTGTATCACCTCTTCTCCCGGCTGTAAAACACAGCCTTTATTTATAACTTTTCACCCAAAGCCGAGAACTTTCTATTTCTCGAACAATCTAAGAAACCAATAGTACACATGTTACAGGAAACATCTAGAGCAACGAATGCTGTGTTTTTTCATATCAGGGTTAACACGTGGGCCTGCCCGGCTCGGCCATTCGAGAAAGCCCCAGACTAGCATGACTGCTGTGTTTTCACGTGGGCCGCACCCGGCCAGCTAGAAAAAGGAACACCAGGGCTAGAGCCAAAGACGGATCAAAATGTCAACAGCGGACAATAAAAGAGACATTTCAACAGCTCACAATAACACAGACATATGTAACACAGTTGTACAAGATGAATGAATAAAAATAATCATATTTACAGGAACAAACCTATTGAAAGTATAATAATCCATTAACAATACATTAAATACTGCATGTACTATGCTTTATATGGAAATAAGTCCAAAATCTGCGCTACCAGTGACAGAGTTAGAAAATGCTGTCATCATTAGACTATGTAAAATTACGGTGGGACAGGGAGTACTGGGTGCGACCGGGGAGGGGGGGGGGGTGCCCCTTGGCCACGCCCCTGCAACGACTAGTATTCAATTACTCCTAGGTGGCGAGGGTCAAACCTTGTGGTTAGGTCTATTGCCAGTAAATATCGCGGGAGTTGTCAAAATGGGAACCCATATCCTTAAATGGGCCCAGCACACTGATTATTACAACACAATACTCCAAGCTGTATGTTCTTAACCTACTTTATAACTGTATTTTTGTTCATTGGAACACCAGGGGTCCATGATGTATTACTCTGTTTTTTCTTAGACTTTCCCAGCATAATCAAGATTTTTTCACCATTTCCCTGACGGCTCTCGAGAGGTTTGATCCGGATAATCTCTGATGAAAACAGACACATCATTTTTTCAACACACATTAAGTACTATATAATGGTAATAAAACAAAATAATACAAAGTATATGTATATTAATAATAAGTATAAGCTCGACTGTTTCTACAGAAATGTAATTAGGGATAAATGAATATTCCAAGGTACCCTGCACAATATCAGTACGCTAGTAAGATAAGAAAAATAGCGGAACCAAGTAGCAATTATAAGAAACGTAAAAAAAGTTGTATATATTTGTCTGATTGATTGTTTCCCTAACAAGAAGCATCACGTAAGCGGACTTCAATAGAGATTAATTCTGCCTGGATCCTGCCGGTGCAAAGTGGGGATTAGGGAGATGTAGATCTTTCAGAAAAATGACGAGATGGGTGAGCATGGGTCCTGTCGATCAGAGACGGGGATTGTGTTCATTATCGATCATCCTGGATGAAAGAAGGCAGGATCTATCTCAGAGCGCATCGTCTATCACGGCGATCTTTGAGTTCTTCTTAGAGGAAAATGCTAATTAAATGAAGGGTCTCACATAGTTCCCGATGAAAAACGGAAGCAATGCTGCTTCAATTAATGACTCGATCATATTATCATTTCATTCTGCAAGTAATTTTAGAGGTTTCGTGTTTTTAAGATTAAACGAAAATTGTCACATACCTGTTACTGTTGATTCTCTTCATGGTAACAAAGAGACGTTCAGACCAATGTTTCAAAGAAGTTAAACTTTGATGTATGTGTTGGTCGTCAGCAGTTTTTTTTACAAAAAAGGAAGAGCTCTGGTTTAAGGATTAGTAATTTGTCATGCACATATTACATTCAGTAAAACTAGCTATTGATTAACAATATTACTGCTGTTATTGGTTATAATAAAATTAAATCAAATATCACAGATATATTAAAATTAAAATGTGACTCTTTTTAGTTATCATGGTAGGTCATCATACACAATAACGTGAACAAGGAGAAACTTCCTCCTTTATTGAAATCACTTTTAGTTTCCTGTTTTATCGGGGGAGGGGACTATAATTCGCTTATTATCGAGGCCTAAACTTAATCCAGACGACCACTTATGTGTCTGCGGAGACCAGCGTCCTTTACTGGTCACTTGGGAAATAATTGCGGAGACATTCCTAAAGTCTACAGGTTTCAGCAACCGTCTACCTTTTATAAACGACTCGACATTTCTTGATTAAGTAAATTGGAACTTATTCCAACTAAAGCCTGCCGTATCTTCGCTTGGCCGAAAGTTGTCCAAATGACTTCTCCCCTTCGTCCTACCGGACAACTTTATTTGCCAATCTTAGCTTGCAAAGAGATGGTAATAAAAATAAAGATACTTGAACCAGTATATAGGTCGAGCAATATTAGTTGACGGTAACTGATATAAAACTAAACGCCAGTAGCGTCTAATACCGATATTAGAACCAATTACAGGCAGCTTACAGACAAATAGGTCAGAGGGTATTGGACCTGTCTGTTCACTTATCTATGCCCAGCAAGTTAAGTTCCATCTGAGGGGATTTAAACACAAGATATCGTCTCAAGGAGCACCGGTGTCCACTTTACACGGCTGCATATTGAACGTTGATGTGTGATACCGGAGCCGAACTCAAGAAGCGTAAAATCTGACTTGACCATCTACGTATCTGTTCCAGCCGCTCTCTGCCCATTCGAACAGACTTCGATGATTATTCCCAAAGTATGTTTGGACTTAAATGCCTTGGTTGTCTTATAAGTAATAATCACATACTTAGTTTGCCTCAGACTAAACTTATTAAAATTTGATTTCGACTCTTAATTAAATATAATTAACTTCTTAGTTGCCACAGAAACAGAGAAATCTTCACTTCATTAATTTCCCAAAATAACCATATTTTAATCTAGTTTAATATAAAACATCGTGCATGCATGTTTCTGCCACCAACCCTGGTTATATCCTTAAATCAATCTATCTTGATTTCTTTATTCTATTTTGTAGTCTTATCAGGGTTTCAGGTATAGAACACCTTCCGTTCAAACAAAAAGAAATGTAATTCAACACATGTCTATCTCAAACGAAGATTGGCTTTGAAACAGAAATTTCAGGACGTAAGATTTGATTTTAAATTTTTATATTTTTGATTGGTTAGAAAAGCAGAACCCTAAACACAAATTACAGATTTAAGCACCAGGTATCAGTTATTTACTCACGAAATGTCCATTAAAATCCTGATTCCCTGAAACCTTTCTTTTCATCCTTCTTTATAAGAGAAACCTCAAGCTTTTATTCGAGTGACTAAATTGGGTACAAGTGTCTAGCGGCTTTATGATTCAATACAGTGTTCCCCTTACGAGGCCTGCATGAAATAAAAACATGATTGCTTTCCGTAAGGATGGTTATAGCTTGCCCTATACTACCTTTTATTGTCATGACCGTTATCTGGACCGGCTTAACATGCGGTATATATCACGATCCAGCCAGAGCATGTATCATGACAGGCCGGCCATATTTACTTACAGCAAAATACACCCACGTAAGTACGGGTACCTGTCCTCATACCATACTGTTATGTAGCATGTTCGAATGTTTGCAGGTTAAATCTGTAATAAATATTGTTAATAGAAGAATAAAGACGTACTTGTATTACTTGTAAAAATAATAATGATAATAGATTGTAATAGGTGTAATGGTGATGACTGATGACGATTATTATTATCCTTGTTGTTATTATTTTTATCATTTTTGTTGCTGTTATATTTATTTTTATTATTATTATTATTATTATTATTATTATTATGATCAACATAACTTTATTATCACATAGTATTATTACATTATTATTATTATTATTATTATAATTATTATTATTATTATTATTATTATTTCATAATGCATGACATGAAATGGTAAAATTACCTTTTAGGGAATAAATTCGTCTTTCATTATAACTCGCCACTAAAATTCTTGTCTAATTCATTTCCCAAACCTTTCAGTCAATACCGAAAGGAAAATATCATATTAGAAAACTCGTTTTGACGCCGACTAATTGTTTAATGGAGAAATGCATAATTAATAGGAACCCTTATACATCAGACAGAGACTCGTGCATTTTTAAACAACGCTCACACAGTCAAGAGGTAGACATCATTGAGTGTTCAGTTTTCACTTTAAGCTTCGCGTTAGAACATAACATGTATAAGAAATATGCTATAGCAAAGGTTTGATATGTGAACTGGATGTACAAGGACAAATATGTAATTCAAAATCAATAAATTTCATGTACATTTAACGGAAACTTTGTTCTCCAAATGTATTGTAAGATATTAACCAGGTATATTGTCTTATACACAAAGCAAACTACTTACATAACGTCGCAACGTTTTGCATAGTGCCTCATGTCTTTCCGTGATGATCTTTCAGCTTACATGTAGGGCGAGAATAAGACATTTTCCCAATAGAAACATCTTTACTGAGTATATACTAGATTGACGGCTTCAATTGACAGAAAGAAGAATTAAGCAGTATTCAACAATCTTCACCAGTATTCCCTGAGAGGGATATTAGGACAAAATTATACAGTCTCTGTCGCACAGCCAGACTACAGTGTCTTGTGTGCGTGACACCATGGTGACACTGTCAATTATACAACAATATCCAGGGTCTGAGGGGAAATCACAATTCAGATTCCGGTCCCCCGGCTACGAGACAAAGGAATACAGCGTTTGTCATGCTGGGAATGAAATTTTGCTTTCGGTGTTTCTTCTTAGACACCCCTGTCACGTACCTACCGAGTAAAAATAGGAGGGCGCAACATGGATCAGGCTGTTCATAAAGCAGAAAGCCAAGACGGAAAAAACTTTGATTAATGAACCACACATATGTCAGCAAAAAAAAAATATAACGCATACTTCCTGTATACAGTTTCTGCAAGTTTCCGTCAAGGAGCCCGGACAGTCGAGTGGTTAAACGCCCGGCCCTCTCAGCTGGCAAGCCGGGTTCGATCACCGGTGTTCCTATGAGAGAGGGTTCTACTGGCCAGTCCAAGGCCGGTGTTATTCTCCGAACGCCACCACCTGACCCATGGAGAAGGCCTTGATTAGTTATACCATCTATTTGAACAATCCATGCAAAATAAATAAAGTTTATATTGTCTGTGCCAATGGATCTTTCTTCCTTAAAAACTGCAAGAAAGATGTACAAATGGACAATAATGTATCGACATTCTGATCCGGATCACTCCCGGAAGTTTAACAAACTTTCTCTTGCTTGACGTGTCACCCTCAATATATTCCTTTGTTGTTTATTAATGACTACTGAGATATTCCGATAACTAAGTGTGGATAAGTTTTTTTTTTTCTCCTCCACGCCCATGATTTGGTTCAATGAAGTCTATCTATTTATCTCAGATATGGCATTTCTTTTATCTATGATATGAATCCGGTCTCGCAAAAAACCCGGCCACATTGACGTGACTGTCAACCGTCAGCCGTAGCTCACATCATTATCATGACTGTCAATCATTCTTTAGGTGTCCATCACCGGTTTCTGCAGTCTTGGGGCAAAGCGCACAGGGCCCAAAGCCGGGAGATCGGGAGTTCAAAACTAAGACCGAGGGGCCTTGAGATTCGGCCTCTACCCAGGGTGAACACTCTTCAAGCTTAATGGGGAGACTTTGCCCAACAATCATGTTTCACTCATATGCGAGTGCGCCTTTCGCCTAAGACCTGCAGGAGTGGTACCCCGAGTTTGGGTGAAGCCTGGATTATCACAAGTAAACCCCTGTCACTTAGTCCGAAAACTAAATCCATATCTGCAGATATACATACTTAGTTAAGCACACATTAAAAATGGTGGCGGTTACCTCTACCAAAATATCTGAAAACGGTGCCCATTCCATGAGCTTAAAACATGATGTAAGAGTCAGAATTATAATTTTATAGGTAAAAGAGTTGGTGATAACGGATTTCATTGGAACATAGGGGTGAGCATTATGTCGTTAAACCACTTCAGAGCTATTTTATTAATTCACAATTCTCCTGAAACACATATAATAGTTTTTAAATTATTCCTTTTAATATGCATGTAAATATTTATAAATTGAGAAAAAGAATGAGAATACTTTAAGGGTATAACTAGATCCTTCATTTGATGATGAATCAGCTATATAATAGTTCCACTTTTATACTCTTTAATGGACACATTGAGGACGCGGTAATCTGACGTGCATATAAGACAAGCACAGGCTGAACAATCTATTAGATCATAATCAGAGATAGTTGTATATAAAAGATGGGTTAAGATGAGAGAGTGAATATAAAAGCAGTCTTGTTTCTTAGACTGGCCGTAGCGACGCCTAAACCCTTAAGAGGTCTCTCTTATATCAAGCCCCATATATTTCAGCCTCCACATATCTGAACACATCGAGCATTTAATCCAACAAATGATCCTCATTTATTTCTAAAAACCGACTTCAAGCCCAAACTGAAGCTGGAAAACAGGATTGGTGAGATATTCTGGGGATCAAACTGTTCATATAAACTAAATGGCTTAGTTAAGGAAGCTTTGGAGGCAAGGTCGTAAACGGGTAATGATTTACGGCAAACGAGCCAGTTTACGACTTTCTTGCCGTTCCAAATAGCCCTCGTTACGCAGTACCGGCTGTGTCGGATTTTATTCTGTAAATTTTTGCTCCTAATAAAACACGTGCTTTAATGGCACACTTGCCTTTACTAACTGACGTCCTTAAGATACATGTTACATTTGTTGCATCAGCAAAAAGTAAGTATGAGTTCGTTTATGCTTCGATTTAAATCATATACTGCATCTGGCACAAATACTCCGACTCAGTTTAAAGGCGTAGTTTATGAAGATCATAACTTCTTCAGCGATATTGATATCACCATGGCACTATGGCTTTAAACCTGCATTGACGGCAATCTTTATCAAGGATAAGCTTCATTATCATTGACAATTGTGTATTTGGCTAGCTGTTAACCTTAAACAAACACACACATACTCTCTCTATCTCTCTCTATATATATGTGTTTGTGTGTGTTTGTGTGTATGGACACTGACCGCACCTTGAGCTTCTGTATATCTTACCATTAGTTTCATTAATAATAACGTACCCGCAACTACAAATAGAGAAGTGTTCCTAGATTAAAGTCAACTTAACTTCAGTTACGCCGACTACAGGTTACAGCCCTACATTTAAAACTCATGGGTACCTTTTATACAGAAAATCAGTTAAAATAAAAAGCAATTACAATCACAGGACACTTTCAACACCCACCTGCGGGTCCTGGGTTGTTTAATTTCTTTCTGGTCTTTCAGCATTAGATGATAATCTCCGGTTCCAGTGAAGTTTGCATCACTCCTCCTCTTACATTTGAAATTTTTATCACTAAAATACACCGACAGAGCTTCTTACTACTAATTAATTGACACAAACTGTATCTTTTGACAGATGAATCGCATAATTACAGCGATGGTAGCTAAAAATCTTTTCGTCAGATAAATCAAATGTATTTTGCGTTTTTATTTCTGCGGGCCAGCATGGGCTGATATAAAAAATACAATGTGGATGAGTAGGATGCTTAATCTCTTGCTTCAGGGTTCAGCTTACGTTTGAGATTCATTAAACCAGTCGTTCGTTATTATTCACTTCTGAATTTCTCCATCTAGCCTTACCCGACCAAGTACCATAATTTCTTTAAAGTTTATGCCCATTCCAGGGTGTTTTGTGTCCAAGAACACATATTTTTGCGCATACAGAATATTTCCGGCATGTTAAACACATCTGTTTTAATTATGTTCCGAACACACTGTTGTGAGACCACTGATCTTTTGATCCATTGTTTGTCAGCATCTCAACTTTACATTATAAAAAAAAATTATCACAATGGTACAAGGGATCAAAATGTTACATTTTACTTCACACGGAACCCTTTTGCCTCAGCAATGATCATGTGAAAAGTGATTTTCATGTTCTACCTAAAAGATGGGTCGAATAGCACGTTTCAATTCATAATCCCTAATTACCATTATTTAACGCGATATTTAATTTACGTTAGGACTTTGTGAGGTCAAAAAATATGACCTTCAATAGATATATTGATACATAAATCCTCCAAGAGACAAACTCTTGTCATAAAGGAATTTTCGGAATTTAACCTAAAATATATTCCTGTTAACAACATACATTTTATAGACAACACGGACTACCATTATTACTAATTGATACAGTTAAATCCTAATACTATTAAGGAATATACAATTTTAGTAAGACAGGTTTCCAAGTCTTAAATACATCTTTCTGCGAGGCAGGACTACATGAAGCACAGGGGCGGGAGGAATTCAGTTCCCCTCTCTGGGAGGGTTTTTTCCTCAATTATAAGATCTATGGAAGGAGAAATCCAATCCGAATTATTGCCGCGGGACATTTTCTAGTTGGGAGATTTCAATGCACCGCCGAGTCTCGGTTCTATTCAGGAGCTTTGTTCATTGGCCAGGTACTCATTTAATCCCAGGAAGCTAATTTTACAATCTCACGCTTCGGCTAGCATTCACTTCTGTGTAAGATAGGAATAGGGATATGGATATGGATTAAGTTGCCTTTATTACACGTCGCCGTTAATGAATGATGGGTATCCCAATCAAATATAGGCTTTCACTTGGCAAGACTGTCCTTTCCTGCCGTTGAATAGAATGTGATGTCTAGCTTTCTGATGAACGATTAGACCCATGGGAGCACGTAATGAACTTAAAATATCAGGAACTAAGGTCCTCCTCACTGTTTAATAACACCGGCTTTGCTGATTAATCTGATGTAAGAATACTTTATTAGAAAAAATCATAGAACAAACAGAGACTTTAAAGAAATATTGGTGATTAAACAGTCAAAATTGTACAGCATGATTCGGAGCGTTTAATTTCATAAAGGTAAGGACCATATTCTATGATTTCAGTTTATTTAATCTTTAAAGTACCGAGAGGTAACGGAAGGATGGATAATATGGTATTATGATACCGTCTGACTTTTAACTTTATCTTTGCTTAACTCTGAGACAGATCAAGAGGTCTAGGTCTTGCTGTACCTGATCAGATCTCCAGGTTACCAGGTTATGGTTTTCACTTGGTTGGAAGTATTTGATTCGTTTCCTTCAGGTCCATAGTCATATAATAAGTACATTAGAGTGACATGCATCAAAGACAATGTAAATCTTAGGATTGGGATAAAGAAAATAGACAATGCTATCACAGGACCAATGATAACAATAAGTGAAATCAAACAATATACAACGGCAATCCACCAATTAGGAAATGGTACAAATTACCTTATAAAGAACTTACGTCGCAATTAGTAGTAAGAATATACTTGGTCTACTAAAAATCTTTTATTATCATACGCAGATATCAAGTTTTCTGATATATTGAGAATCTTGTGTAGGATAATTACGTCAACATTCTTTCATTTAAATGTAATAAATAAATAACGGGATGTCGATCTTAGGTCCGGTTAGCATACTTTTTATTTAATTTAACAGTGTTGAGCCGCGGCAGGGCGGTACCATCGGAGTTTATTATGGATGCGCTGACGTCAAGGATCTAGCCATTATTTTATAAAACATTTGTAATTGTACGTTATCCTATCTCGCCTTGTGTAATCCTCTCTCTTACTGTTTAATGGATTCCCCATTTACTCTTTGTAATTACCACCTGTCTTCTAATCAAGAAAGTAAAATGAATGTTTTGTCTTCCTTGCTTCATCTTCTCTATAACAGTGTGGTTAGTGCACTTCTTTTGGTGGTTGCGTTCGTGTCAGAAGTTTGTCGATCTTTCCTGATTGCTTTTGTGCATTGTTTATGAGTGTCACCAGTCAATTTGCTCCAGCCTGCAGCAGACGACATGCCACCTTGTCGTCTGCTATCTAGTGTCGTCTTCTGCACGTTGTCGTCTGCTGCATATCCCGCCAGTTGCTCCAGGCTGCTACTTGGCCAGTCCGGGCAGCTTGTAAGGACGGAGTGGCGTCATATCTTTTGTGATTCTAATTTTCTCACAGATCGAAGTTCTACTGGGAGCGGCGGAGCTGTAGACGTCGCGCTGGGCGAGGGGACGTGGAAGGCATGGCGTCTTCAGGACAACATATGCTGGGGACACTTTGTTGGAGCGTCCTGGCTGTTCACCTGACAGTAGCCGCCACGCTGCCGGAGGAATTCCATCACTCCAGTTACAAAGTAAGTGTTATCAAGCCCTATGTACTATAAAACATACATGCCACATCACTATCCGTGCTCCCAGCGTGGCCGCCGAGAAACGCCCTTGTAATCAATAGCGATTGTAACAGAACTGGAGAGGTGTTGTATCCCTGTATTAAGGCTAGTTTGTCGGGACCCGCCGAAGGATAGTGATCAATCTACCAGCTAATCAATGGGGACTACCACACTGTGTAGTACGCGCTGTGTGTCGGTGCAGCTCAGCTTAGCTCGGAAACTGTTTCCCGCGTCACTGCCCACCAAAGGTCCAGCAATCAAACCGCGGCACTGATAAGATTATCCCTGTTAAATCCGAGTTCTCTTAACCAGTACGTCTCTGTCGGTCTAACCCTCGTAGTCCTTCACATACTGTAATTGTCAAATGGTATTTTAAATATTAGTAATTCAATATCGGATCTGAATACCTTGATTCTTTCAAAATAACCAAAATAGGAAAGATGGCATAAGGGGCATTCTTCCACTAGATAGTTAAGGGATAAATTGGTTTAATCTTGGCATGAACTCTCGTGACTTCACAACAGTTGCCATGGCAATTTAAATAAATCGTAGAAGATAACTCGTTTTTTAATGTACTGTTGAAATGAGGTCAGTAAACTAACAAAATAACTTTGCTTGGGTAATGTTGATTTGCAAAATAACAGCGACAACATAAAAGGAAATTAAAAGGATGGAACCAGCCCCAATATATTCACAAGCATACACTTAAAACGTCATTTATGAAATGCACTTTCATTCTTAGACCCGTTCTGAGGCCGAATCTCTAATAAGTGTAGAGTGTCAAAGGGAGAGTCCAATGATCAAAATGAAAACGAAAATCACATTCCTTAAGAATCAGGCGACTACTAGTTATACGTGTTTGTACAAATAAAGACTAAGCATGGAACATTAAAACCCGAGGATTAAATGTACTGTGGTTTGAGTAGAAGGGAAAAGGAAATTTCAAAAAATAAACTTTGCCTTGGGAGGGTCCGATCGAAGACAACACAGCAAGATCGAATCCAGCCTTCAAGAGATTTCATGTGCTCAACAGAAGGGCGCCTTGGTGGAATATTTTAACTACATATAACATTCACGTTATAATATGGAAAGTATAATCCTTTGCAGCAACATTGTTGTAAGGGTTAACGACCTATTTAATAAATAAGGTAAAACCCCTCTGGAACGAGCGGTAATATATGTACGTAGTAGTGAACCGAGTTGTTGAGTATCCTTCTCTGACATTACTACAGTGTCAAAAATATTACCTCGGCAACCGGTCCACCATTTTTTGTCATAAGTATTTCAATTAGATTCCAATCCTAGATTGACGTGCTCACGCAAAGTTACATTTGGCTTAAATATAAATTAGCAAGTAGTCTGCTGTAGCATGCCTGGCAATTATGAAATTTCGGATATGTTTGCTACACTATCAGTGCCGCCCAAATCATCACGGATAAATCGTCTGATCCTTTTAATGAGGCATGGTATCAGTCTAGTTTAGGAACGATATTGTATGATGTTAGTCGGGCATTGTGTCCTGTACCGTGAGTTTTACCGTTCTGTCTTTGGCGGAGGGAAAACGCAAGTCTTCAAGTTATCATGGCTGCGTCACCTTAATTAAACATTAGCCTACTTGTTAGTCCCCCACCCCCCCCCCCTGTATCGGCGTTAGCGCGTTAAATATAAAAAACCTTGAACAAAACCTAAATTTGCGAAAACAATGGTTTGACCTATCGACTCTTTTGTATCTTTTGTGGGCGTTCTTACGGGATTATCACAGGGCAGGAAAATATATAGATTTTATTGATTATGCCAAGCGTATTTCGCTGTTAAAGGTCTCAGACCTGACACATACATTTGTTGCTACCGTAATCCCTTTCTTATACACGCATAATTAAGCGGCCTCAGCTTAAGCTGCAGGTGCTGGATATGAGGAGATCAGTCTATGGGTACCATGACTACAGAGGTCACGTGACACCTCCATTGTATTTCCCGAGCATTCTCCCCTCTGAAGATCTGGTTCCACCTAATTAGGTGCAATTTCGTTAACAGATTTCTTGCACTGAGCTCCACCTTTGAGCTGACTGTAGGTCGCGAGTCTCTTCACGAGTTTTGTGTTACATTGTGATATATTTTGATAGCTTTTTGTTTTATACAGATTATTGCGAATGTAACATTATATCTCAAATATTTAAGTACTGCGATTTCAGGTAGGAATACCATAAAACAAAGTTTAACTTACCTTCACTTTTTATACTTCTTGCTTTATGCTTAGAAGATCAGTGTTTGTATATACTTTCTTTATATATATATATAATCCAGTTACCCGTGAATATCCTTTCTACATCAGGAAAATTCCAAGCGGAAAATATAAATAGTTTAATTTCTCTTCATGTACAACAAGACATGACATGTCAAAGATATATGTATTTGATGGCGATATGTGTATCAGTTTAATTAGGACCGTATAAAGATATATTGAAATAGATTTGTAAAGATTATTAATTTCAAAATGACGAGTTCCAATTATATCTAAGGTAACTGTAACGAATATTAAAGACTTAACTTTATTAAATGTTTCAGTGAATACATGCATGAAACTATTCAATGTTGTATACCAGGTAGGGATTTATAGTTTCTACATCTAATACTTCGGTTCACATTTGTTCGCAATGTTCTATGAAACCAGGTTGCGTATGACACTGTGAAATACCTCATTTTAAAGGTTATTGTCCTCGCAGTGACATAGATGATATTAGAAATAACAAGTTTTAATGTAACATTATTTGAAGTGATTTTTTTCGCTTTTTCTGACCTGTGCGGATGTTAGACCGAGCACAGCCGAACTGCCTTCGGCAATGACCGGAATGCGCCCATCGTGGTCACTCAACAACATGATTATGGGCTATTGTTCATATGAATAACCTCGCTTTCAGTAAGGGATTTGAGAATGTCTGGCCTATTATTGGACCCAGGCTCTCATCCACCTTCGTGGTCAGTACAAGTGAAACGTTTGTCGCTTTATGAAATGAAGGGTTTAACCCAAAAGGATTTATGATAAAACCTAGTTCAAGGTCCCAATTTCAGGAACAGGGGTGGGGTGGTTGGTGGCGGGGGTTTCAGGCCTCAAAATTGGTCTGATACGATAAAAAAAGGTTGCTGCAGCTGAAAATGGTATACGGGCCCTCTTCATGGAGTTCCTTCTGGAGTCTGCTTCTGCTTCTGCTACTTACGTGGTATGCATATTTGTTTTTTTTTTTCTTCAGGAACAGTTTCCTTACAACATACATTTAATCAATCATCAAATTATTCTTTATACGTCCAACGATAGAAACCAAATATCATCGGAAACCTAAATGCCCCCGCTTCCCATTCCGGTTCGCAATGTAAACATCATCACTGACCAGGGCTTCAAGGTAAGCACACCGGGGTATGATTTTTTTTGCCACGAGCACAGCGCCATAAAATAAATTAAAAAAAAATATATATTTGTATATACCTTATTCAGACAGTATCCCACTGAAGACTTTTATTTTTTTACCTTTTAGAATAAAAAAAATGAGGCACCATTTCACATTTCATTTAATATATCTCCATAACCCCGGTAAAAAGCCCAGTATACCGAGTTTAACAGCTATTAATCAATAAAGGGGAGCTATTAACTTATATATCTCTCCCAAAAAATTCCAAATTTTAGTCAGTTTGGAGGAAAGAAGTGATATGGCATTCACCGTTTGGTGGCATTCACCAAAGGAATTATATTTATTTTGTTTAACATATTTATAACACATTGGAAACCTAACGTAATATATGTGTGTTATAACACTCATGATATATAACACTCAGCGAACGCAACACTTTTATCACAATTTAACCTGTACTTAAATGGATGACCCCAAGAGAAGCACTTCCGGGAGGGTCATGGTGTGAAAATTTGTTAATTCGAATTGTGTAGCATGTTTAACGAGTGGTTAGTTGCTAACTCCTCCCGAATAGGTTGTATTCAGTACCGGAAATTTTTCTTAACATCAATCATTAACATAGTCAAGTTCTTGACCTGACATTAAAGCCCATAACTCCTGAAGTAGGTATTTCCGGTGTGGCGATCATTATAACATCCGTCACGTTCAGTGCAGTCGTCTGCGTGATGAGTCTAAGTCCAAGGATTATACGTTTATACCCTGATGACAGGCTGCCGGTAATCGGCAGATAGCTCCCAAACCACGAACTTCTTATTGGAAGGAAATGTGTTATTTCCTGTACTTAGTGTCAGTCATTGACACGAGAGAGGTGCTGCATGCGGATCGATGGATCGATGGGTTCATAGCATTACGATTACTATACCACCAGTTTAGTTCAATTAGCAGCTCTGCAATGCCTTTAAAATGGAGGGGTGGGGTTACATACCTAAGTGTACTCTATTACTAGTGTAAACTAAAAAAAAATAAAACAAATTAAAAAATAATAAAAAAAAAAAAAAAAAAATAAAAAATAAAAAAATAATAAAAAAAAAAAAAAAAAAAAAAATAAAAATAATAAAAAACATAAAAAAACAAAAGTATCAGTAATATTCTACAAATACTAAACATTAAGATGTTGTTACTCTCAAATGACTCGTGCATGCGGTTGAAATTTTGCGTGACACCGGAAAACGTTGGAAAAATTATCAAGTTATAGATGATTGAAAGCCCTAGAGGAGCCAAGTGAAAGATCGTGGAATTCCTCGAGGACATCATTGCATGTTGCCAACCCATATTCATTTCTATCTTTTTCCAGTTCTACGTCAGCGGGATACTCGCTTGGTGGCTATCAAAGCCGGTCCAGAGCCTGCCGGAATTAGCGTTGGCTTCCACTGGGTCCCTTGGTAACCAATGATATAAAAACCACAACTCATCGCGGGGCCCGCGGGGCTCAGTTCAAACACAACCCGTTCGTGCTTTATCTATTTGTAAATAGCTTAAATCTAATGACGCGACCCTCATCGAGGTGTTTCTCCCGGCCTTCACTTCTCCACCGTTAGGCTTTCCCATGTCTCTGTTTGTATCCGGGGAATCGGATTGTAGGCGGCCTAGAAGGACATACAGAGCAGCCAATCTATATTTGAACACAAATGGATTGGCATGTCGGACTGCCAGGGGAGGCCATTGAAATATGACGCATGCAGACCCAGAAGCTGACGTGTTTAGCCTGGCATATAGCCGCTATTTCTACAGTAAATTACCCGACTTTGACGAATTCATTGTTCTGTGCAATTTTAGGTTCTGTGCGTAGGGGCAACGAAACTGTGCATTGTATACAGTATTTCACTCAAATAAGACGGGATACCAAGGGAAATGATGTGGACATGAAACATCGGTTATTCAACAAACCCATCCGCGCTGGTAAAATTTGCCTCGTTCTAATTTCGTCAGGTGCATAATTTTGACCAGAGCATACATCATAATATATTTAAAGTACAATTGGTTAAATTCAGTTAAAAAAAGAGATTGCATATATACGTTATCTAAAACCCCGCTGTAAAATAAAATATGTCAAATATAGGTTCCAGTTGTCTGTTATATTTTTTATCCACGGATCGACAGGTTCAACAGGGGTAGCAGCGCCTAGACCTTGCATACTGCCGAACAATACTTGGTGCTGTTGTGTATATATATACGGTTCGTTAATGTGATGTTATATTTAGGCTTCACCTTTATTCGACTGACATTTTTAAAAATTTTATATCGAGGTGACGGCCTCCACTTTTTAATGTTGACCTATCTAATTATTAAGCTAAGTATGTACATCTGCAGCATTCCATTTCGGTTTGCGACTACGTTGCAGGGCGGTAGCACTCGCTTCCTGTCATTTTTTTTATATCTTGGTGTCACCCAGGCCCGTTATCTACCGCACCTGCATGTCATGTCCTTGGTGTATAATCACCCATATTGCTGGGGTCATAACACCGAAGAAACCCCCAAAGACGCACTCGTTAGTGAGTGAAACACAGCTGAAGGTAGCTCACCACCTCGGCTGATGTAAGAACACTCGACCTCCCGGCTTTGAGCCCTGTGCTCTGCCCGTGACCCAAGGAAGCCGGTATGATGGGCATTTACCTGTTACCGTCGAAACATAATCAAAGGCTAATTTTTCTGTGAAGGACATACATCCTATACCTCATTGTTTAAGGCTTTTATACTATAATTTAATATCTTCGATAATTCTCAGTAAATTTGGCTGGATCTTTGTAGAAGGATGGGCCATGCGCAAAAGAAAAAAAACTTATATATATATATATACATATATATATATATATATATATATATATATATATTATATATATATATATATATATCTTTGAGTTGGATGCATACAATCCGCATCCATACAAAAATGCGGATGACGATATGAATCTAGTCGAATTCGCCTATTTTGTCTTATAATCACTTATTTCTTGCTGCAAATGAAACCCATAACCAGCCATTTGAGATATTATTTATTGAAAATCATGGTACATTTAGTCTTTCGGTGTACTGCTGGATAAGGAGCACTTAAGGTATCGTCGCAGGAATGTGTCCTCTGTATGTTTGCAGTTTATAATAGAGATAAGTAAAATCTTACTATCACGGAGTCTCTTCCATTGGCAGGGTTGTAATACTTTATATATAACTTTTGGTATAGGTAGCAGACTCCATTTTTTAAATTCTAACTTTACTAACTATATATCTACATCGGCAGGATTCTATCTCGGTTTTTGGACTACTTGACAGGGCAGTTGCACACGTTTCCTTTCATTTATATCCTTGTGTTAACAAGGCTCGGTGACTACCGTACCAGCGGGTCCTAGATGTGTAATCATCACCATTGTAAGGACAATCCACTGAGAAAGGCGCACTCGTGTCTGATTGAAACACGGCTGTTGGGAAGGGGTCTTCCTAATACGCATGAAGAGCGGCTATCCTGTGTATATTATGACCGAACAGTTGTACATGTTAATTGCGTTGTGTGTTAATTAATGTGCGGCCACCACACCAAATAAAGACATGGTGGCATATGTAAGCCATCCTGTCCTTTGCTGGTTTAACAATATCATCTTAAATTAATTAAATGTATGTACAAGAAACCTTCTTATATTAACAGTATCTCGAAAGTGTTTCGATGAATGGTCTTATTTAAATCTTAATCAAGTTTGTCAATGATGACAAAAAGTCATGATCGAGCAAATAGAAAATATTCAAAAGCAAAGTTTCATAGTTCTTCAAGCATGTCTATCACGGTGCTTTTTTCTATAATTTCCTAGACTAAGCACCTGTTATTAGGCGGGAAAGGCTAACATCAGTGCCATAAGTCGGCCTCCAGCTTACTACATTTTCAGTTAAGCATTATCGTGGGTTCAACATTTAAGTCAACCTATGATAACTCATAACATGTATTCGTGTACTATAAAGACGGAATGCTTGATTTTCAGGTTCGTTATGCATATTTTTATCGTAAAAAATAATATGTAAAGAATGGCATCGAAGCGCTTTCGTTAAGAGATTCTTAGACTCTCGCCATATACGCTCCTTCCGAATGGAGAACGTTGAGAAAGTTTCCATCAGGGAGTGTTTATATATATGCCGATGATACTCAACTCAAATTTACAATTTAGGTCACGCAACATTTATTGTTTTACGGATTCTGGGAATAAAATAGATGTTGCCATCTTTCTAACTTTATCAGAATGCTCAGAAAAATGCAAACATTTGCCTTAATTAGTATGATAGACACAGAATGTCTTTAAGTTTTCATACCTGTAAGAATTTTCTTAGTTAATTACTGTAATTATCACAACTGGACAAAACAATATGTTTTGTATGGCCTAACCGGCACACCTGCATGACCAATCCATCGGTATTGAATTCCTTTCATATGTTGTTTAAATTTCATTCGAATATGACATATCGTATTGATTTTGAATATTTTACATTTGATATGATAAATTATTACATAATTAAACAATTACCCTTACAAGTATAAAATTAAATGAAATGAATATTTAATAATTATAATAAAAATACAACTATTGATTATAATTATGGTTAATTGCACACTCTAAGTCCATATACAGAAACAATTAAAGAAATGAAAAGAAACGAAAAAGAAAAACCACAGATTTACAAATAATACACGATTTAGACTTGATATCATGCTACTTGTAACTCACTTTAACATAATGAAAAACATCATCTGTTGATGAACATAAATCAAATCTAACTTTGAATATTAATCCGATTAATAGAAATATAAGAAAACGTCATAGTCTAGAGTATCGACGATCTCAAGCAGACTGCAACCATCGTCTAGAAAAGTAAGCCACAGTCGCTCTCCAGTACTTTTATAACACTACACAGATATATAGGACTCACAACCCTGAGATATTTTGAGACATTCCCTCCGATATATATGTCCACCAACGCCACACCGGAACCCGTACACAATGTGCACCAAGGGAGAAATATGTACCAAAGGAACGCAGAATCAATCACCGAGTCAGCTGGGAAGGTGGCGCCAGATAGACCCAGGCATACGTTACAAAACAATCAATACACGTGCAACAGCCAAATAAAGGCAGATACTGTCAAAGCCCTGACGAGAGGCCTGAGGGGACCTCAGTATCGTATATCCCTCTTTTTCAAGCTAACGACAATGGGACCACCGCAGGGGTTGATAAGGATTTATTTTCAGACCCAGTTCTGTACTTCTACAGCGGGCCATTAGTGACGCGCCTTGATAAGAATGCTGCCCGCTACATAATGTGGCCCTGCTGTCACTGCCTGGTTATATGAAAAAAAAACTAAGCGAAGTAAAGTTTGTCCAAAACGAACCATGCCACGTTCATGCATACACGATCCGTAACAGTTGTCTGGCCACTGATTGCCCAAGTACATTTTCCAAACAATATAGAATGGTTATGTGCAATTCGATGGTTGTACGTACTCCACTAACATGACACTGGAATGCCCAATTGAAACGAACTGCTGAATACACATTTTTAATGTGTAGGTTCTTGTCTACAGTAAAACCTATCGTAGATATATTGTGTTTAGTGACACGTTTTCTGACATTTCGTCCTCCCCGACAATAGGAAAATTTGCTGACAAAAAAAATGAATGATTATAAAATATTGGTTGTTTGGTGGAAATGTTCCATGCTTTATGAGAACAATTCCTTTCTTAGTGTAGCTATTTTAATTATTTCTTTATCGCTGGCAGTTTATAACATAATTATTGAAAGGTTTCTAGGTTTAGCCCCCCTCCCCTCCCGCCCCCCCTCCCCTAAACGAAAACATATTATCTGTGTATGTTGTGCAGAACATTCCGTTACAATACATAGGGAAAGTGAATAGTTAGAAGGGATAACTGCAGCGGCCAGTGCTGTTGTCTTCTAGCACAACTGCCGTGCCATCTGTAAAAAAAATAAAAATCCTATTAATCATACCATTACTAGTGAAATTTCTAATTTGGATGAACAACAAACACAAGGGTAGGTGTACGGGTCTTTAACTGAATAACTCATATTTTACAATTTTTTTTCTATCTCAACTGATTCTTGCTGTTCTAATTTCAGCCTCTGTTGCCTATCTTGTTATTATGATTCATAGTGCATGATGGGATAGCCAGATTTCGATCAGCTGCTTGTCTCGGTCCGGTGCGGCAATTTTGAAAGCCTGGTCTTGTTGTAATTCGGTGGTCAAATGTTTGCCCTCACCAGACATGCATATGATCAATCTCTCTCTCCATTCTCTTTAAATCTCTCTATCTAATTAAATTAACAATTTTGGTAGTGATTTTATTGAATTTAATAATTTAAAAAATGCAAATTTTACCTGGGCTTACTTCTGCTTAATCAATTGATGTACACATCAGTGCAATATGAAATAATTAAACTGGGTGGGGTTATTTCAAATGAATATACAATAAAATATGTAATAACAACCTATTAAACAAAATAAAAATTCAAAATGTTTAAGAGGTGGCCATAAAAAACCGGCAGAATTTTATCAGAGCTTCTTAATTACACTCCTTTCATATCAGACCACTTACTCTATGCGACAAATTTCATGTTAATTACCTTTTAAGGTGATTCTGCTAAAACTGGAGTGGTCTTAAATCTATCATAATGGTGCATTCCACGACGTTAACTTAGCCATAACCATTCACTGAACTGTACTTACAAAACAATTATGTCTGCAAAGAGTGTATGCCACAGTACAAACCTTTCAATGTGCCTAATAAAAGAGGGACAAATTGCTTTATCAGCCCATCTACAAATTGATGAGTGACATATTCTTAATATTATGGGAATGCAAGAGAAGATTACGTGAACCTTGACCTTTATGAAATCAGAAGATTGCAGGTATATGTATGTTCTGGCCTCGATAGCAGTGGGGAACAGTATCGTATTTACTAAATTGCGATAAGTTGAACAAAAATACAATATCTAAAGCTCTATATACTGAATACTCTAAAAAGGCATCGCAATTGCATTTTCTTACCAGATATGCTATAAAATTATAGTATTTAACATCTAGATGAATACGTGAACATCTGGCCAGTAACTGGAAGGATCCTATGTTGATAACAAATTCTATATAAATTCTTTAAAATCAAAATCAGAATCTAATACATAAGACTATCATTATGTAACGTCTTCGGAATATGGAATATTTATCGCAGCAAAACCCATCGTATTACGACAAATACGCTGTGTATAATTCTGCTTAGCTCTTATCCAGTTGCAGGTTGAAAGAAAAGAATAACAACGACATAATAATATCATGGTTGCAAAGAACATCACAAAATATCTGTAAAATGTAAAAGAAATGAAAAAAAAAATAAGAATAACATAAAAAAGTCAGTGGTAAATACATGCTAAATTGTACTTGGTGATCATATTGTCGTCGGATTTCCTCTGCCTTTTTTTCAAATTCTTTTTTTTTCTGATATTTTTCTTCTCCTGAAGTATCTTGACTCGGAGGCCTCCTGACTCTGCGTCTCTGCTGAACATTTTGTATCATTTATGGTTCAATGCATATATACATTTGGTCTTGTTTTATTAAGAAACCGACTAATTCTCCTTCATAAAAACCATCGTCCTGGACTGTTGGTTGCGCTCCGTTGTAATGGGATAAACATTTAAACATTTGGTTGGTTGGGCGACAGGCAGAAATGTCGGTATTATTTTATATGTGACAGGACAGGCGGATCAAGCTTCCGGATATGGGCTCCCTTGTCGACCCTCGGCAATGATCAGACTCATCAAATACCGCTCAGCAAGTTTATGCACTGTGAACGCGACAAGCGGAAAACAACTAATTGTATTATAAGATTTTATTGCCAGCAAGTCCGCGCTTCAGCCATGAGCCGATCCTTGTGTCTAATGTAGTTTACCTTAAATACAGGACATGCCTACTCATCGATGGCCTTACGACTGTTTTACCCACTGAAAATCACCCGTTTCGCAAGATAAATACGCTGAAGGCGCTCAACTTCAGCTTGAATTGCATAAAAACAATTTTAAATGGCCGTATTATATACCACAAGTAATAAACGGTTATTCGCTCTGAACTAGTTCCCGATGCATTTACGATAAAACAGTGCCTGACACCGTCAATAAAATCAAAATACAGCTGCCGTGTTTTACCTATTACTTTTGTATGATTATATTGCACTCTTTGTAGCTTTTAATAACTAAGGCTGTGATGAATCACCGATGCTAAGTAACATATCGATACATGGTCAGATATCGTAACGGTGTCGTCTATTTTCCCTGTACCGTTACATTAAGGTTATATGACCATCCATCAGAGAGTCCGATATTTAACTAGTGACCTCTGGCATTTGACAAGACCTAGCAGTTAAGCTCTTGTAAGGAAAAACCTGATTGGCCAGAGTTCAGTCAATCGGCGTCTGATTGGCTAATCGCCGCAGAACAATCAAACCACCTGAAAGGATGGTGGCAGCGTTCATTATTCTTTAAACAAAGAGGGAAAGGCATGGCGAACTTGAAAAGAGACGAACAATGATTTGAAATCTCTAATCTTATATATATATATATATATATATATATATATATATATATATATATATATATATATATCGTACCGTGTGTCGTATCGGGAGGTAAGTGTCGTGATACGTATCGTATCGTGAGATTTTGTATCGTTATAGCCATTCTACAAGTCTAGCTTTAAATTTGTGTGGCTAATGTTATCTTTGTATCTTGGCAGCGAGTTAGCTGCGAACACGACTCAATATGCATTTATATCTGACGCCAGTAAGCTATTCATACTTGTCTAATGTCAAAGGGTCGAAATGGCGCTGGGCTATGAGTGTGATTGTTCCTTTTAAATTGAAAATGGTAGAAACTCCTCTCAATCAAGCTCCGGTATCTGATATCATGCCACAGAAATCGATTGTGACCCCACTGTTGCATATATTATTTTATTCGAATCCAGAGAAAAGGGTTATATCACTTCTAAAAATATGGTTACAGTAACAGTCGTCAATATTTTTCGACAATGCACTAATAAAACTTTAAATGTGTAATTAAGTGTGCCATTTGTCATTTTTCAGAGGCAATTCAATCTAAATCCCTTTTGATATGCCGGGCGTTTTACAGAGAGTGCATTATTCCCCAATAATTATCCGCTGCTAAAACCGATTCCTGGCTTTAAGCGTCTAAATGGAACTTATTATACAGGAGATGAGGGTACAGACGCAGTTGTCGTTCAGATGAAGAGACATTTTTTTACAATCTGCATGAGCATCCATGCCATACTTACATTTCCTGTGGATGTAACGTGAACCAGTAACGCAGCCGGGTTCTCATTATCCTGCTTCCCATAGTCTAGACA
Source organism: Sipunculus nudus (assembly GCA_026874595.1). NCBI lineage: Eukaryota > Metazoa > Annelida > Sipuncula > Golfingiida > Sipunculidae > Sipunculus > Sipunculus nudus. The sequence continues at coordinate 12,236,482 of CM049314.1, read as the reverse complement.
TTTGGAGGGGATTCAGTCTGCATCCTCCTCTAACGTCTGAATTATCGACGGCTGACTGCATACACTGCGCAGAATCCATCTTACAAGAGTACGACTCTGCTGATTAAGGTTTATGGACAAAAATTCAAATACCACAATGCATTGGGGTTCTAAATACATCAGCGGCGCAGGTATAAATGTTGCGAAAAGAGTGAGGTAGTAAGCTCAAGTACATTTGAAGAGGATTGTTTGAAGGCAAATTACATAAACATTAGTATTTGTGGTAAGGATTAAGTAGTATTTTTAAGCATGCGCATATGAAATTAAACGGAAAGTTTTTCATGGAAATGTAACATATTTTTATTTTATAGTGTGACATTTGGGAAAAGTAGTCCCGAGTAGAAACGGTATCTTGCGGAAGGGTGCTGCATGACCACCCTCGCTTCACGGTGAGTTCAGACAATAAGCTCTGGGGTCGGATCTGCCACTCCGGTCATATGAACAAGTATTACGTGCAGCTAAAACAATAAGGGCTAACCAGAGATGGAAATGGTGCCTGTATTTGCAGAAAAAAATCGATTGTTGAATTGACCTGTTTTCTGTCAGCTTACAACGTACGGCATCAGCTGTCTCAGCGGGTACAGAACCGTCGTTAATAGGGAGCGGAGATTACTGGGCCGGATAACCCAGACGTTTCTCATCGGTATTTTTTTTTAAACATGGCGTCAAACGAGGCAAAAGGGATGCTGGGGGTGCAAAGGACTAACATCACGGCACCAGTGAAAACTTCCTTCAAACATAGAGAGAGAGAGAGAGAGAGGGGGGTGTCTTTTTGGATATGGTTGGTATTTCTTGTAAGATTCAGCTGGGTCTTTCTTAAAGAAAGCCGCTTTTACTCCGATTTGCGACCAGGTCGCTGTCACGGGGCGAAACAGTGACCACAAGAACCTGTGCAGAGGAAATTAGAGATTTACATAGGCGAATTTAAGGCTATCATGGCTCTTATGTTTAATGGGTTAATCACCAATAACAATCATTCCACCACGCTTCTAGGAAATACTGTAGCCTAAATTTCGTAATCCCTTGAGAAAATGTCAAGTGGTCTCATATGAGGCAAGGCCATTCGTAAGGTAATTATGAACTGTCCACACGCTTGTGTCACGTATTGAGGAAGAAATACTGTTTGTCAGTTTATTTTATTCGGGATTTAAATTATCGAGTGGCCGATATGAATGTGAAGTTAATTTTTATTTTTCAAAACTGTATTTCCAAGGTAACCATCCCCGATTCCCAATCACCCACATTATTCAGTGGACCATCTTAGATAGTCCATATGATTTTATTGTTCTACATTGTTCATGTTTTGCTCAGGCAAAAAACTGTCCCTAGATACCTCAATTTGATATAATCTGCGTGCTTGTATTTGAACCTAGTTGTACCTGTCCATGTTCGTTTCATTGCCCGTGAGTGCGATGCCTGTCCTGTACTAACGTTATCCGGTTTTTATTTGCCAATATATGACACTGGCATTCTTGATGTTAAGAAGAGGGATTTTTAGCTCAGCTAAGAGATACCCTGTTTTCTGCCGTCAGAGGCTTGTTTGTCTTCGGCAGTCTTGGCAATAACATTCATGAATGGAATTTTTTAATTTTTTTGAGTTTTAGGGTGACATCCACTTAACAGCCTAATGCACTTGAAGATGACATTAATCACAATGCCAGGTGCTTGTTTAAATGATTCTTTACCATTACTAGATAGGGTAACGTTTTTTCCAGGAGGGGTAAGGGGGGGGGGTTTGATTAATAACGCAGACCCACTCTCTCGGAGCGAATTCACTTGTATCTGGCGAAACTTTGAGAGTCAATTTCAGATATTGTAATTGTTTCAACGGATTTCAATATGTCAGATATGTGACCCGATTGGAAACCCCTTGTTATAAGGCAGAGCTAACCAGTGTTGCAACCATAGGTTAAGAGAACCGTGACACATACGCATCACAAAGGTTATGAGTATCCTGGTAATATACCGACTCTGGTGATCCAGATTGTTGACGGGAGTCCTTTCTGTGTGTTTAACATTTGTTGGCCTAGCAAGGCAAGAGTGGAAGCGACGACACCTGAAGCCAGATAATATCATGTCACCACAAAAGAAAGTGTATTACTCCATTAAAAATTCAGCAAAACCTGTATGGTTCTCAGTTTCTGTATTATTTGTTAGAGAAACATGTTAATGCACCACGATGAATGCTGTGAAGAAAGCCTAAAGAGTTGGATTCCAGCTGGTCGAAAAAGCTGAATTCCAGCTGCCTAAAACGCCGTAACAATAGAATGACAAGATTGATTGCGCAAAATGGTTCTTTAGGAAAAAGCTTTGACAATCACAGTTGTGTGCAACCTGATTCATTAACGCCAAGCAGGCTGCATCAGAGCAAAACAAGTCTGAAGCGAATCCTCTGTTTTCGCAGCCTTGTAATTGAATACCTCTCCTTCTCCGCTATTGCTTCGGGCACCTGCGTTCTTTGTGCACCGTGCACCAAATTGCCAAGGTGGCAATCAATTTTCCTAGGCCATAAAGAAGAAGAAGCTCTCTCAAAGGCATTGAACGGACCCGCCATGGGCTGGTTGAACTAATACCCTTTTAGTCGCCTGCTATTAACAGTAATCTATGGAATGTCAAACTTTGTTGCCACATGTCCTTCGGCTAAATAAAATTTGAAGCTTGTAGGGGTTTTGTTCATCAATGCCCCCTGGCGGGTCGGTGCGGCATCTGTCAGTTCCCTAGAGGGGTATATGGCAATCAGCAAATGTACTCATAAAATCTCATGTTTAAAATTAGGCTACCAAGCACTGATGAGAACTTTGATTTTTATTCACAAAATTAGATTAAATTCACCTTTTTTAGCCATAGGCGCTGTGAGACACATTGTTTGTTCCATCGAGGAATGTTCTACCTGGTTTTTGGAAACGATCTTGGAAAGGTTAAGCTGGAAGAGGATTAAACATCTTTGCAAATATTATGCAAAGATTCTGCTAGATTGGCATACAAACAATTCTATTTTGGATGAAACAGTCCTAAGCCCTTTGTAAATTCACCGTTAGGAGGCCACTGGTCCAACCGTTATTTTTCTATATGAGACAATCCCACGGCCGAATTGGGGATTTTAATGATATATGGAATTTTCAAATAGCTCGGGGATGGAACTTGGATTCAAGAATCCTTATTCTTTGCATGGTTCCTTTGTTCTCTTTCGATAATTTCTTTCAGCAATTAAATATGCGTCTGTGATATATAACCTCTGTCTTTTCGCGTTAAGAGTGCCACAAAAGGCCGCCTGTGACGTAACAGAAACAGTAAATTAGCAGGCATAGTGTAGTCACATGAAATTAAATAAATAACACATTACTGAAAAAATGACAGACTGTACCCAGATTAATACGGACATTTATAATTATCATAACCATCATTACGCCCGTTGTCTTCATTATCTACAGGGTCATTATTATTAATTAAAGCTCAGATAATGTGAGAGTAATTCTTGGACAAGGGAAGGTAGCATTTACTGGTATTAGAAGTGTCACCTGTGACCCAACAATGGAATTGGTGAAGGGAAGCCTTTTTACCAAATTTTCATTAGGATCCTGGTTGACGTGTATATGTAGTCTTTGATTGTTTTCTATATGAGGGTATTATAGCTGCATCATGCAAGCATTCATGAATGATGTATCATGTTCTATTTTTACCTCCTCATTCTGAGGGACCCATTATGAGAGCACGAGATATTTAGAGATGAAATATAAAAAGTCACATTCACAAGTAATACTACTTTATTTGTCCCTATTCAATTTTACTTTTGATTCATACATATTTTATGATAAAACGAAGTTCCATAGATAATGCTATTTTAAACAAAATTCTTAAACCTCTATGAGTATAAATACAGTAAGAATAGTAAATCTTATGTCATGGCCCGCTCGTTAGGTCCCCAGCTTTTCGTAAAGGCAGTGTTATTTTTCTCAAACTCGCTGTGTGTGATTAAATCCAATACGAACTTAACTCTGCTAGTCCCCTGATATAATATCCCTATCCTCATTGGTGCAAACACATAACCCAAAATGAAGATTGATGCCTAAAATGTTTTGGGCTTTATCAAACACCCACGCGGTTAATTAACAGGTGTTTATATCTTAAGGACAAAATAACTCTAGAAAAAGTTCTCATCAATATTTTGTTTGTAGGTGGATATTACCAAATGCGCCTTTTTTTAATCGTGTGACGTTTAATCACTACATGACGATATAAACAGGCTTAGGACGTTAGGCCTGTAGTAATACTTGGAAATGATGCCTCGGTTCAGCTCAGCATAATTAGTAACTGGTACTTTCTAAACAGACCTTGGGAAAGGAATTCTCACTGAAGAAAAGCTCTCGATCAAGTAACCATTAGATAACATGTTCTCATAAAGTTTCATAAAGGTCCTACATATATTAATGAATATTAATATCATTTGAATGCGATTTTGGCGAATTAATTATATTCATTATTTAATTACACTCGAAAAAATTATATCCGATACTTTTTATGTGTTCACTAATTGGTGCAGCTACTGGTACAGCTGTTGTTGGCGTAAATAATGGGACTCATTAATTATGTCGAATAAGCGTCAATGCCTAGCTTTGCAGGTCTGGTAGTTGGAGAATATGAAGGGATGCATCTGGCGTATGTACAGTAAAATCTTACGAGGGCCTCACGACTGTCCAGCTTTAAACCCACGATAGTCTTACAGATCATCCCAGGGGCGGATCCAGGATTTAGGAAAAACGGGGGGGGGGGGGGTCCTACCCAGGAGGACTAATGAAAATCCTAAAAAAAAGGTCATCACGTCTGGAAAAGGGGGGGTCCAGGCCGCAAAATTACGTCTAAAACCACTTAAAAAAGGTTGCTTCGGGTGAAAAAGTGGGGGGGGGGGGGGGTCTAAAACCACTTAAAAAAGGTTGCTTCGGGTGAAAAAGGGGGGGGGGGGGTCCGGACCCCCTAGACCCCACCCCCCGGATCCGCTTCTGCATCCACTACCATTAAGTCCTTTTTTGTAACCACCGTGGTTTAATCCTACGTCTTTCTTAAATATGATTTGAATTTGACAGCTGCAGGTACACCGCACGTCTCTCGGGTAGCCGAGAAGGCGTTATAAATCGCACGGGCATCCTGGGACGGCCGTACGTCTACTGTATGGTGCCCGTATGAAGCCCGTAGGTGGCTGCCTGACGCGCGGCCGCCGCATCAACATAAGCGCTTGCGCTAATGTCAGTTACGGTCGTTGCGGAGACCCTGCGACCTTTGAAAAACGCACGGTTGCCGTACCCCAACCGCAAGGAATAGCCCAAAACACCCGCCGTACGGGGACCGTATCCCGCTTGTGACTGTGGCTATACGCAGCTTTAGGTTCGGTGCGTCAGGATGTTTTGTCTTTCTCAGCAAAGTTGTGACAATTTTAATGTTTGGCACAACGGCGAGAAAACCAGAAAATGTCAGGAAAATCATTGCTTGTATCGAAAAGTTAAGACGTAATTTCTTGGAAAAAAGGTAAGTATAATTCAGGACGTTTCACCAGAAGTAAATGACAAAATCTCTGAAAGTTTAGCAACAGTGGTGTGTGGTAATTTAGTCAGATGTTGGTACAACAGGAACTGCATCACAAATGACGCCTTTTAGCCCTAAGTCCCTGTAACGTCGCCGGAACTTGTTATTGTCCGGGCGTTCTACGGTTTGGGACTCCGTTTGAATAGACTCAATTCTCAGGATAGGGAAAAGAAAAATAATGTATACAGGCGGAAACGGCGTCTCCACAGAAGCAGGAGGTCGAAACTCTTTATGGAGAGATTTAATGGACCCCTCAATCAAACGGGATTACCCAGACTGTTCATAAAATAAACCGATCTCGTTTAGGGCTAGCGGCTTTCCGTCGCGTTATTCATGCTCCCGGCTTCACACACCCGAGACGGAGCGGTTTTCTGGCTTTTAAAGAAGGTGATTAATGAGCTTCTCATTCTCTTCATTATTTATTACCTCACTGATATTGATTATGATTATGATATGCAGAGCTGTCGTAGTTCTGTGCTTTATGGAGATGTCGTAATTATTACAGCACTATTAACTTCAATAATACAGTACGACGCAAGGGCGTTATATTACATCCTATTTCATTTGACATACCTACAATGCACGTTAAACAATTAAGAATATTCTGGACATTTTATGTTAAAAATAGAATAATGGTTATCATATATTAAGAAAAATATATTACATTTTAAGCTGTACGGATTCTATATTTCATATTCGCTATTTAACCTGACGTTAAAGCATTGTTGAGAAACTTTGAGGTTGTATCTTGCTTGCTGTATTTAGTCCTTTCAGTCTTGTGCTCGTGATTAATGAGCACGTGATTAATGAGCTACTCATTCTCTTCATTATTTATAAGCTCGCTGACAGTGATTATGATTATAATATGCAGAACTGTCGTAGTACTGTGCTCTATATGGAGATGTCGTAATTATTACCGCACCATTAATTTCAATAATAAGTAACGACGCAAGGGCGTTCTCAGTGTGAATGACAACATGCAAATTTATAAAAGAAGAAAATTTATCAAAGACATACATACATACATACATACATCAGCGAACATCTGAAAGACAGATGGTCAGACAAAGGGATAGATAGCAGATTTTAAGAAAGCGTGACGCTGCACGAGATTTTACCTTGAATAAGCATAGCGATTTATCCCGGTTTATTTAAACATAGGAATCAGAGACGGGATGAAATAAAGTAAAATTTTCCCCTCGGGGAAAAATAAATACAAATACTCAATGCACGCGCAGTCTTTGTTATTTTGTTGGTCTAGTCAGCCAATCGTTCACGTTTTCCAGAAGTATATTAATCTTATTTGTTCAATAATATGGTCTTTCGTTCGGATCATGGCCAACGCCATATTTCGTCATTTTTTATCACCTTGAGAACGATGTAAGTTTCTACAATTATGGAACATCCTCCTCCTCATGACCCCCCCCCCCCCCCAGCTCTAAAGTCTTTGCCATAAACGATTGTGTAATTGCGAGGTAAAATAAACGTGGTCGAGAGCTAGAGCAGAGGATTAAAAGCCGGACGTCATCCGTTTGAATCCCAGACGAGGAGCAGTGACGTTTTTTAGTCGACCTCTATCCGGAATGAGCGCTCAGTTGGCTTTAGGGAAAACCTGAGCCCGGTAGCCAGTTCATTTGTCAAAAATTGTGTCATGGAGATTAAAACACATCGGGAAGCGCAGGTGCGGTAGTTACCGGGTCTTGTTACACCCGGACCAGTCTAAAAATGACAAGAAGCGCGTGCTGCCGTCCAAACCCAAAAAGAAATTCTGCACCCTATGTTCATCCAGGTTAAGAGTAGCTAAGATGGCATAAGAAATATAGGCCTCCACAAACAAAAAATAAAAATAAAAAGAGCAAATCTCTGGCCTTCTAAAAGTCTCACTAGAATTTGTATTATAGAAGTATCGATATCAAATGACATTCTCTGCCTTTATTAAAATGTTTGAATGACCTTGCTTCGGTGTTTTCTAAGCGTCTAAAAAACAAAATGTATACATCACGCAACGGTCAGGGACTGTAAACAGATCCGCAAGCGTTTTTCATACAAAAATGCTTTGTGTGCTTCGTTAAACAAAATATGTATTAGCGAGCCTGCACAGTTATCCTAATTAATTAATCAGGCATACAAATAACACTATTCAGCACATCTTTAACAAAACACCCTGGATCAGGTTTCAAAGCGAGTTCCACAATCCCAGGGTCATCCAGGCCAGCAAGTCCTGGTCTAACACCATACGACATCTGATACCCTGAAAGGAAACCGGCCATGTTTATTATACATAGACCGTTCTGTCCCCATTCCTTGAAAAAGCACCACGTCACGTTTGTACCTCGGCAAGGTGTGAACATGTAACCTCTTCTCAAAGCGCGTTTGCTTCACTGTCTAAAACATTTTACACATACAGTCTTTGGAGTAAATATATTCATTTAAGACCGTAAGCAACGATCATGTGCGATATCATGTGCGAGAGAAATTGGTGATCATGTTGACTGTCTGCTTGGTTTTCTTTAAAGGTCACATATTAAGGCGGGCCTTTTATTGTCCTTATATGTCCTTACATTGTTACAGGTGCTCTTTTTTGTGTGACACGGGAGTAACTCGTGTTGTTGGTACATTTTATGTTTAATCCGTACTGGTTGAATCTCGATGTCATGTGAGCCTTTGGTTTTCACACCTGGTCGTGGGTCACGTGATGAGCCTGGTATGTGTAGATACACAGCGATGTCTTTCTAGAGAATTTTCCTGAAACGCGTGTTTACTGTTGAGTAGGATCCTTATAGACTGTTCGAGAAGTGGAAAATTCCCGGCTTGGGTGTGAAGGTATACGAAGGGGCTGTTTTTCAGAACCAGGGGGCAGAGCAGAGCAGATACCAGCGGACGCAGAAGCGTATGTCAGGACCTTATCCGACGATTGCGGCAATTATATATTTTTAAGAATTTTCTCCTGGATTTTATACATTTCGACTTCTGTTTACTTTCTGTGTTGTTGCAAGAACTTTCCACTGGGCTGTCATTCTCCGAGAGAGTTTACATTCAAAGGACTTATCGTTGTGATGGTGTAGGTATCGAGGTACTGTACTATTATCTTTCTGTGTGATTATATTGAATTGTTGCTCTAACGCTGTTTTACATTGTAATTGTATTGATTTAGTGTGTTGTATTGTTAGGGTTGTTTTAAGAATAAATTATAGTTATTTGTTAACAAAAAACCACTGACTTCTTTATTGATTCCCCTAGACATTTCACTGCCTAGTGTTACAGAATCTGATTTTTTTTAATCTCCATTACAAAATTTGTGTTCATCACGCATACGTGATCTGTTTATATAAGGTTCCGTAACAATATATACCCGTGCTACAACACTAGTTAGTGCTACCTGAGAACTTTAAATATATGAATGCAAAACCAGAGAAATGTTTGTCACGATTAACAAACTCGAATGACATTTCAAGTGAGCCCCGCCCGAAAAACAAACGCCGCTTCTATATTACTAGAGAATGACTGTTGTAAAAATTTCAAAATCCATAAGTAACTTTCCTAGGTATTATTGCTAATAGACCTAACAACCAATTGAGTGACGAAGGCTTAAACCTACTAAATCTCGGCGGAGTAAAATAAGACTTTAAGTGTAAGAATGACAGTTGTAGTGACAGGGCTTGAAAGCGCTGAATACTGAACTGAAAGCTCTCCCTAATATATTACCAACATACCTTAATTTAAAACAGTATGTAAGGCTGTATACAAGCAGAGGTTATCACTCCATTTAAATCTGTAATTATTTGGGTCAGTTGTTTTATAGGGTTTACATGCAGATTTTATTGTTTTGTTAATTCATGATTATCTGTGTAAACTGTCTACGTCCATACAAAAATCACAATCCTAAAATTTCAATACTTTGTAATTAAACGCCGGTCTTGTGACAATTTTTAGCTATTTTCTCTTCTGTGTCGAAAAGATCCATCTTTTTATCTCCAGCGGCGGTTATGTTTTCCATATTGTTCGTTCGCTTGTATACAATTTCTGCGAAACTTTGTGGGGCCATTGGATTTGGCCAAGAGTGCCCTATATTCCGTTCAATCACCCTTGTCTCCCAGTTTTTTTTTAGCGATTAGGTTTTTGCGAGTCAAAGAATGCCAAAATTTTTGGCCTATAGAACAGAAAGAGGAGAAAACGAGTAATCAGCAATTTTGGAAATAATAAATAATAAATCTTATGTCATTTTCTTCTCACAATATAAACCCATTTCATGAGAAACTAGTCTTTACAATAGTGACATTTACCAGCGACCTATGAAAAGAACATAGCAGGGAACAGTGATGAAGTCATAATATACGTTACGAACAAAAGATGCTCCAGTATTCACACGACCAAAGATCAAGAGCTGCCGTCCCCTGTTTACAGTGAGGCTTATCCTTGTGCGCGCACTCCGCTGTTACATCATATAAGTACGTCACATCCATATCCCTGAAGGATTGCACAATGGTCACTTGTTAGGGACACCTTTTTGTGGAATCCACAAGTATGGTACCATCACAATTGTGGGAAATACCTGTGCAATTAGGCCGTGTAATGATAAAATTGTAGAAGGCTCCAAAAATACTCTAAATGTGCTAAATATACATATCAAAATACATCCGTTCGTGTCTCTGGTAGTAAATGGGTCTTTCTGATATTTTAATGAAACATTATCCCTAAAGATCCTTGTAAGCCCGCCGTAATTTAAACATAAACTTTATGAACTTGTTGTGAGCGGACGTTGATCGACTGGTACTCTGTACGGACCCAGCTTTTTCCAGTTCTAACCGCGATAAGATCAGATCGTGGTTGCAGTCTAAATCCCGTGGCAAAGGACTGTTGGACATTTATCTCTTGGTCAAATAATGGATGTATAGGGCAATTGAGTATTACATCGGTGTTATAACCTTTAAGAAGTTTTGTAAAATATCCAAAGGCAACGAATAGGTAATAATCTTATGTTGATATCGCCTAAAAATGTCAATTATACGATTCCAATGGGGTCTCCTATTTGGAATCATACACATCCTTTTCATAACGGTCAATCTCAAGACGTTCATGTAGAGCAGCTGAGCGAATCAGAATAAAGCGGCCTGTGTAGATGAAGGGCACCATGGACAAAGGATATATATGAAATGTCAACCATGCCGTTAAGTGAATAATATTTTATCATAAGCATTTATGGAACCAAATAAATTATGCATTTTCCTCTTTCTGCCTTTGCTGCAGGTTTTGCAAGCCTACCACCCAAACATCGCTTTTAAATGAATTGAAGACGTCAAGGCCCTATCAGTTTAATTCAAAAGGGCTGAGTGTCATGTTGTCATAGTTAGTTCTTTGTGGAAGGGATGCGCTCTGCTGGCTACATAATAGTTTTCCATGTACATAATGATGTTGAAATAGTTAAGTGAATACCATTACAATATAAGACAGACTAAAAGAATAATTCAGAGTAGAGCTGACGGTTTGTGAAAGTCAGTAAGGATTAACGTTTATTAACCGGTCCAGACAGTGAATTAGCGGAATCTGTAGTGAACCGTAGGTAATCAGATCAGCAGACGACTTAACCAGAATAAATCGAAGGACACCAGGCAGACGTAACTGCATACATTCCTTCCGATTTGCTGTCTGATCATGATATGTCAACAGTTTACAGCAATTTTAAACTTTACATTCACTTTTCTTAAATAATGAGACTTGGCTCTGCACTTGATAAAGCTAGTCAACCTAATTTAATTCTTATTTGTTTCCGTATGGAGTGAATGTCAATCAAAGGTCTTGTTTATATTTCCTTGTTTCACATTTTTAGGGATTACGGACAAAGCACCAATTGTCTCCTAACCTTTGAGCTCGAATGAAAAAAAAATTGTTTTAATTTACAGATAAGTCAATCAGTTCAATAATATATAGATCTCATTTTTAGAAAATTTAGATTATTTCGGCTTCACTAAAATAGCAGAAATGCTAGCCAAAGCTTTTTAATTTTTAAACCTTATATAAATTATTAATACTATTAAAATCATTGAAATAATATAGTGCTGATACCAGAACAAGAACATTTCGTATAATGATATTAATTTATTTCATAATATGTGATTTTAGAAAATATTTTATTCTTAGATATGGATGTTGACCTAGGTGTCATGCGCGGACAGGTTTCTGTTGATACTCTTTTTGATTGTCACACATTTTCTAAGCAAACACGGCCCAAGATGATCAAGCTAATGTCACACCTCTTTCTGGGTCATAATATAATGTGTTCTTCGTTCAAGATAGAGGGAAGAAAGTAAACATTATTATATGTCGCAAGTTATAATCGGAGTCTAATTTTTACTCAAACCAGACCCATTTTGGGGGTTCAGTACATTTATATTTAAATTAATGCGATTCTTCATAATGTGTAGGGAATCTAAATGTTGATCAAATGGCTAATCAATATATTACATCCGATTTTCTTTGACTACCTACAATGTCATGATAAACAGTTAAGGATATTCTGGACATTTTATGTTAAAAATAGAACAGTTATCATACATTAAGAATAATAAATAACAATTAAGACCCTCTGGATTCTATATTTAATATTCGCTATATTTCAAAACCAGTCGTTAAAGCATCCTTTCGGTCTTGTGCTCGCCAGTCAAGCGTCAGAACCCCTTGGGTATACGTCCTACAAGGGTATATACAGAAACTAAGGAAAGGTAGGGGTCTTCGCCCTTGGGCACAGGTAAACAGGTGTGCATGAAATCCTAGCAGCTTTTAAACTGAAATCTCGCAGGCAGGAAAACAAGGAAGGAAGCGGTGTGAGAGACAGAATAATGGGCTGCTTTTCGGTATTAAGGGAATATTATATCATTCCCAGTATTTTCGTAGGAAAAAGGGGTGCGCAGGTCTCCCCTGTAAATCTGCCCCTGGTGGTACCCATTTTAGTTTACTCTTTCAATGCAACATCACAAGACGTAAAACGTGTTTCTCTCGGAATCTTTCTACCCCAATTTTCGTCATGAATCTTGCCTCGACAAAAGCGCTTTTGCTATTTCTGTTTGACCCATTCAAAGTAATTTGGTATGTGGGAAATTATTGGCCTTTGTTAGAAATTTTGGAGTTAATGAAAGGTGAATGCCTAAAACGAAAAAAACATTGTCTAAAATGTATAATTATCCAGGCATATGTTTGCTGAGAGGTTGAAGCGATATGTACAGAAAGAACAAGGTTAAATTAACACTAACAATATCCGTTACCATCACTGTCTTAGAATTAAACCACAGGAAGCTTTAATTAGCTTTAGACAAATGTTATTTTTCGAGATTTACTTTGAACACTCCCCATTTGCACTGATTGTGGACTAAATACGTCTTCTCGTGACAGCAGTTAATGGGGTTTAAAAGAAACATTTTGTTTTCTCAATTTGCTGGTGGGTTTGGGGGATTTTTGAATTAAAAACATTGCCTACAGAAGAGTAATTAAAATGATTTCAAACAGTCGGCGTGACGGCCCAATAAGGAAACCTATTAGATTTTGGAAACCGATCAAGACATTTTTCTTTCTGCCATTAACAGACTCTTCCGCTTTCTACTCAAAAGAAACCCCTTCCAGCTTAGGTGGCCGGAATTTCCCGTATGAACTGTCAAACATTAAAAATTGTTAAATTTTTGGGAAAGCCCTTCTGTGCATGCTAAAATATTACTTATACCATGAAAATACGAATGTTTAGGTAATTATGCTTCAGACAATTCGTTTTGTACGTATTCCTACGGACTACATTACTCAATTCAATACATGTATACGTACGCTGCTGGTGTTTTGCGAAGCCCCGGTGCATTGTGGGGCTTATATTAAATGTCCACAAACCCTAAACAGTAGTGCTGTACCCTCGTGAGTCCGCTCCTGCGCAGTGAGACAGGTCTTAATTCCCACCCCGTACGGTACGTTTTCGTGTTATAGTGTTTGATTTCTAGTCTCATCGTAGTTCCTTTTGTTATTCTGTACTAGAACCCCTTGTCAAGAGCTTAACCCTAAGACTCCCTCTCTACCAAAGGAGTACTGTATGGATACCAGTCATGAGTAACAAGATATGTTAGGAATTGATTTTAAGGTAAAAAAAGAACGAACAGATCCGGAATACCAGGCTGAAACAAATTTGGATAACCTATATGACATCTGTGCTATACTTGGTTTCCTGTTCTAGCTGATGGGCATGTTCATTGAGACAAAGAGTGAATAATAAATTGAAAACTGGACACGACAAAAATGTCTGTCCCAGTCACATGATGGATGTAAGGAGTTTCTAACCGTAATAATCGGATTGCAAGGGATCTGCAATGGAATCACAATAGATCCTCCCCCTATCAGATTTAACTATTCAGGCGTATTATTATCCAGACAGCTGCCGTAAAGAACACCTCTAGTGGCTTCTTGTGAGCCCTGGACCGCTGTGTGTCTGTGTTCCCGTTACAATCGGCCTTGTGTTTGTTTTTTCTCCTCCTGCCTTTCAAAGTCCTTTGTCCTGTAAATGCCGGCAGTCGGCTGGAAGAAGGGAAAAATTACTCAATGTAGCCGGATAATGTGTCTGTAATATGAATTAGACACACTTAAAGGCAACAACACTTGAATATATTCAAGTTACTAAAGCTGCCAGGTTAATGTGTTTGACACGGCTGTTATTGTCGCTTGCTTTCAATGAACATGACATGTGAAACCTGAGCACGTGTCACCATCCTCTCGACTTAAGCCTCGCTTTCTTAAATCTTTCGCGATATAAGCATTTTCTTTTCAGACATAATACTGCGGTTCTGTTTTTCTATGGCTGGAGTCTGACAGGCCACATATTTTGCGATTCGTTTGCTACATTGCTTTGACTCGCTTTGGATGACAAATTTTCTTAATATACATTTTTTAATCAACTGAAAAGTCTAAGATAACATATCTCTGCTTGGTGAACTGGCCTGGCTTACTTTGGCTTCCGTCATTAAGGATGCTTTCTGTATCTGGAAAGGTTTAAGAAAATATTTCTCATACATTCTCTCAGCTGCCATATATGTTGGATGGATCTTTCTATTTCTTCACGGTTTTCTGTCCTAGGCATTTTTAATCATTCTCAGTCATCTTTCCTATCATCCAAGTCACTAATACCTGGGCACCATGGTACAAAGTTAAACCACCAGGGTGCTTCTGTCTGAGGCACCGCCAGAGAGGAAGAACTACAAGATCACACTTAACATATTAGTCTGCCATGGGAAATCTTTCATAACAAACTTCAGAAACCTGTTTTAGTAACAAAATATTAGGAAGCTATTAGAGATTATGTTATTAAATACAGTTTCTGATGGTTCTTACAGCTAAACTGAATTCAGGGTGTCCTATTTGGAAAACATTGTCAGAAACTTTTTAATTCAGTTATGGAATGGGTTATTTACTTATAACAAATTATTTTTATTAAAGTTCCTGTGCCTCCTGTCCCTGGTCCCACTCTCGTCGGTGGCCATTTCTGCGCCCGTTTTTATCAGTCAGTTAGGCAGCAAGCCCCCCCCCCCCCCCCCCCCTCTCTCCGTTTAAACTGGGGAAGGGGTATTTGTTGGCACAATTTCTCTCCATTCCATGCTTGGACCTGGCCATTGGGTGTTCTAGCCCGCACATTCAGACTCCATTCAGGTATGATGTCCGAACACCTGTTGGGAGAGTTCCCCTCCCCCTCTGTTTCGATACAACCCCAAATTTGAATCGCATACCAATTAAAAGGGGGGATCTATGCAGATTTACTAAAGACACTCGTTAGATCGTGTTCCCTCATAGATCCCCTTGACGTCGCAACATGCCTTGTCGGGCTGTAAACAAGAGCCGATGGAAGTAATAATTACTTGGTTTTCTTCAACATTAAGTTACAATTTATATCTCAACTGAGTCAACACTGCTGTATTATGCAAAACATGTAGGGATTAATGCATGTCCTCACGCTGAACGCCGAATATTATTGTCTGAACCACTTTGGTCAGATCTGACTAAGCTTTACATGGTAAACTCTCCTTCATGGGGGGGGGGGGGGGGGGTAACGCAAACATCAAACAACAATTAAATACATAATATTTCCGTTACAGCCCTGTAGCCATGGGTATTCCATGGCCAGCTCCTGTAAACACTATATGATAAGGTCAAAGTCAGTTTGTACCAACATCGTAAGCAAATCCAAAAAAAAGTTGTTTCATATGACAATGGGCTTAAGTGAAACCTGCAATCGGATCTGGCATTGTTGGGAAATAATTCTCAGGTAACATGTCGACAGAAAAGTCTTATTAATTCACAGTTTACACTGCACAAGATAATACAAGATAATACACCACATCATATATTAGAGATTTAGTAATAATCCATATTTGAATCTAGAAATGAAGTACCTCAAACAGGGCACCGCGATGCTCAATTTCTTAAAATGCCAGCCGTGTAGTGATACTGCGTGTTGAGGGGTCTGGATGCTATAACGCCCAAAGCCTACACTCATAGGTGACTATCTATAGTAACAAAATCACTATAGTCACTGAACGATATGTTAAGAGAATGCGGACGGAAGAAATTCCAAGACCGCTTCCCGGCAGCCATACTGTATTTCCAACAAGTCAGTATTCGAAAGCTTATATTCCATCATGGGTGACATTTTTCGATAAAATTTTCCCATCAATATCTTTAAAGGTTCTTGAGATAATGTGCGTGAATGTAAGATAATTTGACGGACGGAAAGCAGACGAACGGATGGGAAACTTGATTACTACGGTCCACATACGTTATCGCAGTATGTTCTTTATGAAGCGTATGGAGCGCACAAAAAAGGGAGAAAACGTGCTTTCACCCTGGTGATACCACCACCCCTCAAAATATGTAACAATTTTCGGTCCCGAATATTAAAATGTTATCGGGGATTTAGAAAGCACAGGACACTGAAATTCCGAGATCAGTATATTTTTCAGTACCTCGGTCTCCAGCGTTGGTTTTACCTGCTCCTCGGCGTTAATAAATGGTTCTCAGTGGGGCTATTGATGACCAGCCGACAGTTCCGTTAGTCAAAGCCAGAGTGCCGGAGAGACTGAGAGCTCTTGACGTGGAACCATCAATACACCGGTCCTTTGCACGTTAAGACCACTTACTTGTGCCAAATACGCGGACACAATAAATCACACAGGCCTGTTATTTAGATGAAATCGCCCATTGGAACCCGCGGTCCGCTGAGGGGCCGTTTTAACTTACAGGTGAGCTATTAAGTCTTGAGTAAGAGTTATGGCGGTCAGGTTAATAAGGGCTGGATATAATTCACCAGTATCGGCCCGTAGCTTCATCAGCCCTCTACTTTAATTCATAGGGCATGTGAACCAACTCAGCCCACTCTTATTTAGGCCTACCTCGATGTAATTGATAGAAGGACTCCCCTGTCAGGTTTAGTTATACTTCTGTTCTGGAAAAAAAATTGTTCCCTCATCCAGGGATAAGGTCATCACCACACTCAGTTAAATAAGGATATTCCATTATCTACTTAGCTGATGGTTTTCTAGGCTCCAGAGATACGGAGTCGGTATAATTTTGGATCAGTTTTATGATTGTGTTCGTTTTGTATAACATTAGTCGATGAGCTTGTTCTGATAGTTGTTAGCATTCTGCTTTGAGTTTTTTGTTCTGTTCTTAATTCATCCAGATGAAAGAATTCCTACACTCTTTGTAAGTTGTGGATTCTGTGTTTTATGTCCATTTAGTATAGATATGTACAACTAAAACTAACCAATATAAACTACTTTATTATTCAGCTAACAAAGAACTACAGTGGAACCACTCCTAGTGGCCCCCTATTTTAGGCACAAGTTATGAATTTGCATGAAAATAAATACACACAACGTCCATGTGTTAATGTGTGTTACGTGCACTACATCGTTCTCGGTGGTGGGTCAGGTTTCCGTGGATAACGGACTAAAAAAGACATCCAGTTAACGACTGCCTGTCTCTGTATATTTACTTCTGCGTAAGGAAGATCCTGTCACATATTGGAGCTTTAATTTGCGAATGTATAACTCTATGGTGCACCAATGCCCCTTAATAATTTTTCTTTTATAATAGCCGTATGTGTAAGTTGTTAGCTCAGTGTTTGAATATCTTCGGACAGATAGACAATAGAATTAGACACACTGATCGAAGACGGATAGCTGACTACATTCAGTTATCTAAAATTCGCAGTAATTGGCTTTTCTACAACTAAGACAAAACATACAGCGACAATGAATATAACCACGTAATAATAACATTTTTTTCGACCATACATGCAGTCATTAATAATCAAATACACCACACTATAGTAATGCAGTGTCTGGGAATAAAAGCTGGGAAGTATCCTGAATTACACTACTGGTTCGGGTTTAGAAATGCTTAAAGATTGAATGAAATGGATGATTATGCTTTTCCGTATACCCCCTTTTACAACTTTAGTAGCGTAATCATGCCGTAAGTCATAGTGTTTAGAATCAATCATTTGTCACTGATATTAGATATAATAAATTAACGTCACTTTAGTGCATTGCTGTTCTATTTTATCATTTACCGACTCATATTCGTTTCCTGTTTAGTATTATTTCAAATCGCTTGTGCTTATTTAATTCACAGGCTCAGCATGTAACATAGACTCCATACTTGTATGATGAATATTATAGGCCATTGTAAGTTTTTTTTTTACGATATGTTTGTTGGAGTCTGCATGAATGGCCGTGTGCAAAAGCCTTCATCGACAGGGCGTCGCCATCACAAACAGTTCCCAGAAGAACACTTTTTACATCATTTTTTTTCAAAGTTGTATAAATAAGGACTGACAGCAAGCAGCACCTATGCCATGACTGTAAATCGTGTAGTGACAATTTAAGTCTCTCTTGACGTGCATCAGCGTGCAAGTTCTTGGATCCTCCCAACTAAAATTACTCATTAAGTCTTCTTTAAAGAACGTGCACGTTATTTTTATTTCTGCAGGTCTCTTGATTACAACATGCTAATTTTGTATGATAAATAATTCATATAATTTAAGAACAAAACTTCACAAAATCGACATATGGTGTATCAGTGTGCATAAGCTGGAACTCTGGCATGTATGTTAACATCAGACGGGTTTGTTCAATATTTTTTCTCTCCGTGACTCCGCAACATTTTCCTGACATTTTGAGTTTATTAAGATTCATTGTCGGTAAGAGGCGGCTTTATTGGTGTATAAATCGTATCACTTGGTAAGAATACCGAATGTAGAAACGTGAGAGCCGATTTAAATAACACCCATGCTGCTTCGAATCCGCGCGTCCATGGAATTGATTTGTATGTGGTACATCTGCGTCGTCTTGAGCAGGAAGAAATAAAAGGTTAAGCAAGAAAAAGGATCTCTCTTCCCTCACAGTGTACCATGGTGTTTCTCAGCATCACTGGTATTTAATCTGATTGTGGGTGAAGGTATTTTGCAGGATTATAAGTTGCTGAGCCAATTAATGTTCACAATCCTGGGATATTTGACATTCCTCTTCCTTCCTCTTTTGATTGCTATAGACAGAGAGCATTTTCGAGGCCCCCGCAATTTTACGAACACCACCGGAGATTATGTGTGCATTTTTTATTCCCCATCTGCTTAGCGTCACCATGGCAACAGTCGTTGCATGGTTACATTTAAATCGAATTCAACTTCAAGCAACAGTGTGTTTTAGAGGTATCATAACATGTTCTTACGACACGTACTGCATACAATATGATAAAAAAATCACCCCTGATTTTTAAGAATAATGAGCCCAAAACAGTTCAGGAATACATTCCTTGATGGAAATATATGCTTAGTACATTAAACACGTGTATATACAGCGTATACCGTTAATCACTTACTATTTTGATAACACAGTAAGTCCCCTTGCTCTTGTAACGTCCAACGGGCCTTGAATAGTGGGCTTGTCATATGAATATTCACTCAAGATATCTGTATGACACTTTATTTAAGGACAGTTATGTTATGCTCTCAAACTTCCCTTTAATATATACTGTACTACTACTACTATTGCTACTACTACTATTGCTATTAATACTATTTCTACTACTACTACTTAATAATAATGATAATTATTATATGTTACTTAAACAGGTTTGGAAAATTGCTATCAACAAAAGTTTAAAAATTTTGTTGCAGAGAGATGGTAATGGGAATATAATATAAGCCCCGTGCGACTTTTTAAGTTAAAAATAAACCTTTCACAGCTTATTTATTAATTCCAGTACTTTATCGGCACGTTGTCGTTGATGTATTTCAGCACTCTTGGGGCGAGATCTGGGGTGTCCACGGTATCAGTCTACTACGTCGACAGATCCGCAGTGATAACGGTCACGTTGCAGTCACGCTGGTGTTCAGAGCATCCAAGCCAGTCTCCATCCGCTGGTACCGCGTTCAACCCCCCACTACCCGGCTTCCCAAAGCAGTCGTACACAATGGCCTCCCTATTGAAGGTAACATGTAATCCTCGTGGCCGCCTCTCTGTGTAACTGTATGTGGGAAGTATGGGTAGGGTAATCGTTATACCATATGTTAATAATACAGAGCAAACAATGATAAAGAAGGAAATAGCGCAAAGCAACGAAGCATAGTTAAAGCCAGCTATTCTCATGCCTTTCTATCGAATTTAAGTGATTTCTGGCTCAATGTACATATCAATGAACTTTTGGTATTTCCTGTTATGAAAAGTCCTTATAACGCCTTTGTGATCGATGTATCAACTTGTTTATCTACAAACTGTTAGTGAACACAGCAATGCTGACAAACGGATGAAACATATACGACAAGGTGGGTGGTTGCACATGTGCGGAAGCAGAACGGTCACTTGGTGCTAAAAGCCTTTGCAAAACTCTGGTTTGTCTCTCTTGCAACCAGATGTCCTTGTTAATGTGTTTTGAGTTTTTGGTGTGACAAAAAGTGGATTTATACAAATCGAAGAGCCTGTCTACGGTGAGGAGGGCCTTTTCTAGCTTTTTATGAAGGGTTCAAGGGATTGTCTTTAGTTAACAGAATTCAGGTATCGAAATATGCCCCTGTAGCCAAATGACTTTTTTTGTGCCTACCCAAAGATATGTTATTAAGTAGTATCATTGGTAGATCATTCTCCATAAAAGCAAATTATAGATAGATGTGACACTGACTTTAATGCAGAATAAACGTCGAGCAGCAACAAACTTTTGTACATTTCCCTCTAAATCGTTCAGTTTGTCTGTAAAATAAAAATAGGAAACTCTCGTTTAATTTTTGTCTTTGGTGTTCGTAGAAAAGTTTCTTGTTGAAGTATAAAATTAGTTCTTTGCGGACCCATCAATCTATAATTATTTTCAAAATGTCAGTATTTTTTTAGAACAAATAACACGTACGACATCCTGACTCGGTCAAACACTTGCTAAGCAAATATCTCCTTCCTAATGCCTGAATATGAGAAGATTTATGTAAAGGTATGTGTGTCTTAACATAATAGTTCTTATCTCGCCTTTCCTGTAAGATCTTCATATAATAAGATTTAATATGGAAGACTGGTGAAAGCTTGTACTGGCATATATTTAGAAATCTGGGTGCAGTTCGAGTTTGTCCGTGATCTAGGTATAGTTTATCCTGCCTCGCCAACGCTACCTCATATAAGTTTCTGTAACCAGCAATCCAAAACTCAGAAAACAAGTGTAAGGACGTTTCCATAGCGGTAGCCTCCTAAGCTGACATCTTCTGTCTCTCAAGGGACAAAAAAATTATAATTTAAAACAAAACCTAACATTTTTTACTCACATGACTTAACAGCTATACCACAGTATGAAATTGATTATTACAGAAAAATAACTATCGTAACAAGTTAAGTAAAAACACACAATTCTTTTCTTGTGTTTTTTCTGTCTACTGAAATTTCAAACCTATCAGCAAGGATTTTATTCTCTGTCAAGTAAAAAATCTGAACCCACAAATTCATTTCATGTTCTTATGTAATATGGAGATAAGTGAAAAGTAAACGGGATCCGTCTATATCCCCTCCACCATATACTGTCATCCAGGGAGGTATGCTAATGAAGCATATTTTTAACTATGCCGCTTTTCCTGTTCGAGTTTTTCCACGTTGCTCCAGGATTTCCTTGCAAACTCGGGAGCTGTACGCTCCTACAAAACACCTGCTACAAGGCAGTTCAATTTGAATATAATCAGTTGGTAGAAGAGTCCAGGAAACGCCGCTCTCGTCCCGTAATTGAGGCAATTACTTGGTTGGGAGTGTCAGCTACGTGCTGTTCTGTAAGGTTTGTATTTCGAGCGCAGGTAATTGGACAAGAATTCTCGTAAATTGGAGGGTTGGCTTGTGCTAACGTATAACCTGTGTCCTCAAGAGCTGAGCGCTGTCCCCCCTGATGGCTTGCAATTGACGACGTTTCCATGGTTACCAAAAATGTCTTGATGAACCTGGAGTGTATGACCGTGTTAAACATAAAATTTCTCGGCCAATTTAAACATACATCTCAGGTGCTTAATAAGCATGCGTGCACAACTACGTTTGGTATTTCATCCTGTGAAATTCATGGAAAAGTAAAAAATTTTGCACATGAAACTAGTAACTTTATATCTGAAAATAAGTATAAATAAATGATTACTATTCCAGTACCATTTCCTACGAAATTTCTGTGGCTTCTAGTTCCAATTGTCCAATGTATGACGTTGAATTTATGTACAGGGTTTATTTACATAGCTTGTTAATTTAATTTTGGGTTTCGTGTTTATAGTCTGACCAATATGGAGTCAACATATCCATACATGTGTTTACATATAACATGTCAACTATGATGATCCTAGATAGAATTCACGTTTGCACACATTCTATCACCAAAGGCAGAATGGTCACTATAAGTCAGTATTCAGCCTTAAAGGTGGCATCATGGTGACAATTCAACGTTCACCCTCTGTTTTTGAGCGTCATTCCTGTTAAATTGTAATAAAAAGAAAATGCTCAAACTTCCTATGGAAGCTATTAACTTCATTAGTTAATCAAAAGTGATGCACGTTCTAGTTACTGGAAGTCCATTTGGACATGTCCTACCGTGGGATGCTCCTTAATTTATGATGCTCCCAAAACTTTGTTTGCATTCACATTTTCGGCCCAAATTACCAGTTTCATTCGTGCATAAGTGATTTTACATCTGTGAATATTCCTTGATAACGTTCCTATATTCAGATCATATGCCGGATCCAGACCAAGAGCTAATCGATTCTTAGTCGGCCCATTCTCGAAATGTCAATAAAATCCTATGAAATTCCGTTCATGTTGTGAATCAACACACACACATACACACACGGGATTAACGCATTGCCTCCTTTCGGGGACAATAGAGTCAATGTATTTACAACTAGTTTTGGAATTGGATTTGGACGAGCATCCTTTTGGTGACGGGGCCCACCATAAATTGTCTTTGTTTCCATCTGAAAACCTCCTGAATAGACATTTTCGTATCAAGACAAATAGTGATCAAATACACTTCATCATTTTCACTGACAGAATTTGACCGCTTTACGCGATTATGCCTTGGAAATTTGTCTTCTTTTTTTTACCAAATTAAAGTACTGGAGGAAATTGAATGAAATGTTGTAGAGAGACAGCAGCTCCTGTGGAAAGAGGAACTAAATAATTTCTGAAGTCTGAGGTGGAAGAAAAATTATGTCTTTGTTAAAATAAACAGCAAGAAGCATATATTTGATTTAAATGAAACAACATCGAGATGTGTCTCAAAAACATACATAATTGATATGAATGTACAATTTTAACATGGTTTTGTGTATGTAAATAGCATAATTACTTTTTTTGTTTTGGTGTTTGTTTTCTCTCACTGCTCCCTTGACGATATACAGTGTGCCTTGCCGTCTCCTGGTGAACTTTAGGTCAGGGGATTCTTAGTAGATGTGCCAGGGACGTTGTGAGCACCTTTGGGGCGTCTCTGTCGGCGTCTTAGCCATTGATTTCCTTTGATAAACCTATGATTAGATTGTGAAGGTCCACTTCTCCAGACCATTACCAGTATCAGGGGACGAAGCCTTAGTCTTGTTGTCGGAGTCCTGCTGGTCAATGGCGTCCTTGTAATAATTTATGACTTGCTTTAGATTCATCCTTATGTAAATCACAGATTGGACAGGACAACCCACAGGGTAAATAATCAATGTAACGACCTTAAACGCTATTTATTGAGCGTTGACCTCCCCTAATAAGGTTATTCCTCTGGGTACACTGCTTACACAGCGTTATACACAGCAGCCGTTCTATATCCCCTTCGCTCTAACCGCTGCTTTGTAAGATTCTCTTGGTTTCACCACCAATTTCGGAACAGGGAAAAGAATTGCAATCGAACCAATGAGACCCGCATTATTATTTATCCTGAGGAGAGGTCATGACAACATAACATAACATCTACTTTCGTTAATTATTTGTATGCATTTTTCAAATGTGCATGTAAAGGGTGTTTAATACATATAAAAAAGTGCTCTACTTAACAGTCTCTTGAGATTATGGGCATTTATTATTATCCAACAGCTTCATTTTTTTCTAGTAATATTATTGTTGGGTTTATGTTATGTAGTATTATCCAGTGTGGGTTAAAAGTTGTATGTATGGCATGATTTATGGACATATATTGTAAGTAAGATATTTAGGTAACGAAGAGAAATTTCTCAGTTGAGTTACTTGCCATTTTCAGAACAAACTGCGTGAAGTTATCAACATTTGAAGTCCACCAGATAACTTGAACGCGTTAAGCTTGGCAAAACTTATGTTGCGGAAAGAGGGTAATATTGCAGAGTCCTAATGAGATTCTCTAATTGTTGATCTTTTTCAAGTGAATTACCTAGGACTACAGAATCCAATAGCGGGCTTCTAATTTTCGACCATCTGTTAATTGAATGTTATCACTCGCGAACCATCCGGTTTCATAAAAAAACCTTTACGGCTGGAACATTTTTGTAATCGTTATCAAATAGCTGCTCAAGACGATGCCTTTTTTAATACGCAGTTAAAATTAAACACACGACATGACAATAAAGTTAACCGAATATGTAATTAGAGCTTGCTTCATTTGGTCACAGGCTCGAATTGAAGCACATCTAATAATATTACGTTCATCCGCAGTGTTCAATGATTGTGGCAGAATTCTGGCTCACGTGTCTGATTTGACTTTTCAAATCACAACATGATTAATTTAAACTGGACTACATGAAAGTAAATCATTCAAATGTTTTAGTGCTTGCAAAGATCGAATCAATTCATCAACATTTTTCCTTTCTGGGAATTGTTTTGACATTTTATTCCCGTAGTCATTCCAACAATGGAAATGCCATTTAGGATAAAAATGACAGAACCCCAGATGTTCCTAGAAAACGCCTGGATTCCGATTACAGATAAAAACTGGCATGAAGGGAAGAAAACCGAGAGTGCAACATGACTTTAATGAACCGAATTACACAAGTCAATTTGATGTCAGTATGACAGCTGCCTCGTTTTTAACGGACCAAACAAATAGGTTACGTCTGCTGTTTCGACTGATATGCGCTGCTGCACACCGGTAAAACATGCCAAGTAACGGATAAAAAATTTAAATATCTGGTATATAAGAGAGATAGTATTCATTCTAGATGCTGTCCACTCTATTCTTTATAAATATGTATGTAATAAGGGGCTATTCGATGCCATAGCGCACAGGACGGTATGCATGGGCATGACATTAAAGCTAGATATGTAGTCAGAACAAGAAGTATACATCCACCTGAATCCGAATCAAATTATCCTGTGAATATGATTATGAATATCACATTTACCAACTCCATCGTGGGATTACAGGTAGGTCATTTCCAGAACAAAGACTGCCCCATACACCGCGATATAAAGGCAAAGCATATTCTCACATAAGAATAGTTTTCTTTCAATAAAAATACCTTGATGACCCACATAACCAACAAAATTTAATTGATTCTGTGTAAAACCATCCCTTGAACAAAATATCACGAAAATTCGTTCATTCATAACTTTTTAAACAATTTTGTAATACACAAACCAACCAGTCAACAGAGTTGACAACAAAGGGACAACTTAATTGCTTCGCCACATATGAAGATGTTTGTTTGCAGGAAGTATACTTGCTATCTGACATTACATGTCTTTTAAATATAATAATTATTATAAAATAATTTCTATACGCTTGCTTAGCTGCATGTGACCTATTCCTGATGATGTCTCAATTTCTCTTACAGATTGCGCTAATTACACCATGCACGAAATACGCTCCTATGACGTCACGGCAACCACCTTAGAGATAATCGGGGTGACTAAGGATGACTATCCACTGGACTTTGAGACCTTCTTCGTAACCGATGATGAAATGTTTCAGGTTCAGGTCCGGACAGTCATCAAGCCACCTTTGCGGTTCCAAAATACGCTGATACTCAGCCCAGAATGGCTCCGAGTACCAATATTCCGTTCTGGATTATCCGAAGGTAACTCCCCTGCCGCGGTCTGCGAGGTGCGCGTGCCCTACAGAAACGACGGAAAAAGAGCCGAGCTGACCATGCTAAGACGTCGTGTTACCAATTTATCTAAGAAAGGATTCAACGTCACTGATGAACGTATAGGTTTTGTGGATGCCTCGGTGAGAAATCGAACAAAATCCGATTTTGCCAGAAGGCATAAGGTCACGGCTGAATTTTCTAGTGAAGTTTATCAGTATTTTACATACAGAGTACGCGTAAGGTTACGCAAAATTTCTGAAGAAGAGATCGGAAGCTACATTTGTTTCTTAGAAGATAATAGTACAAAAATGTTCACTGCCGCTACACTTAACATTAGGGGCGTAAAAAGACATAGACCACCCTTAGTTGACTTTGTTGCATGTGATAGTGACTCTAACAATCGAATTGTTTCCCTGCGAAGCGGACAAAAGTCATGTGTCCGCTGCCGGGCAGTGGGAAACCCACGTCCTCAAATTTCACTGCACAATTATGGTTACGCTAAAGTAAATGGTTCGTTCCCCGATATCTCGACCATTCCAAGGTTCGGTGTGACGAGGGTGAACTATACTAATATAGCAGATTTACTCCGCTATGGGGCCACATATATATTTCATAATCCTCAGGCTCGACACACAGGGAGTTATTTTTGTCGGGCCTCAAATCGTTATGGAAAAAAGGAAGTCAAATTTGATGTTCAGTTCGCAAAATGATATCGTTCAGAAAGGAAGATTGGTGCACGTTTATTTAAACATATAAATTGATGCCTTTTGGGCACTTCTTTAAATATGATTTATTTATGCGTCTGTGTGCGTCCATGTACAAGTCTACACGTATGTCCTACTGCCTACGCTGATTATGACGTTGGATGAGCCATTGCTATGACAACGAGAATCGCACCGTGGTATACAACGGAGAAAATTCCGCTGAACACACTTACTCTGTGCCTGTTTTACACTGGATGACAAAATGAATTACGCTTATTATTAGGAGTGGAGATACCATAGAGCATGCGTCATCGTTTACCGCCAAAATAATTTATCATCGCCGCAGATGAAATAGCAACCTTACAGCAGAAGACGGTTGCTGAAACCTTCAATGTTGTTTTTGTCAAAAATCGTAAAATGTGACGATATTATTAAACGTCCACTCAAATTATCTACTGTCACTTGTCATCACGAATAAAGCCAACAGTTATTGTTGTGGGGGTTGAGAATGACGGCCTTTTGATGTCGGCGTGTTCTGGAGAGAAGCTCTATGGTTTTTTACTTTTCACGTTTGCGTTTAATGGTAATACATGTCATAAAGAAGAAACATTAAGGCCAAACAAAACAATTAATGCAATTTCGTTTATGCAGATAGAACATTTGGAATCATTTAAAAGGGAAGAAAATATACTGAACCGGCTATAGAGGGATTCTTGAACAGAACGCCACAGCCTTGAGCACACACATAATGCATTCTGTACACTGCACTTTTTTTAAAGAAACACTTTCAAATTCTTTGAGTGGCACAGGCCATTATACGGTACCATGGGAAAGACATGTCAACCACACTGCTAAAATGCCTATATCTGGATCGTGCTTATATAATTAAAATGATACAAGTGATTATGGGCGGTATATGTGATCAAGAGAGAACATCGGCGAAGAAACATAATCCTCTGCTGGGATAAGTTTCAGTCTTATCTCGTTCTTTCCCAGATCTTTAAACGAAATGACGGGATGTTAACATCTAATGTAGCTTTTTTTTAGACATACACGGCCGTGAGTGCACTGCCGTAGCTGAAGACTGGCGTGAAAAATAAGACTTAAAATATCTGTCTTTGTCTTTTCAGTAAGAACTAATTGGAAATTTTGTTGGGGGTTAAGGCATGACATATATATATATATATATATATATATATATATATATATATATATATATATATAAATAGTTAAATAGTTACCTCTTCTTATATATTTGACCACTACTGACCAATGGAACTTGATGCCGGCGATACCGTTTTGGATAAGTGTATGTAATTTTAAGTGCGCTTCCTTGGAATAAAAAAAAGTGAGCCTTGAAAAAAAACATACAGAAGGAACTAGAAATCTGCATTCTTAGGAATGCAAGCCTCCGCCATTTAGGGGTCCCTTTTGTGAAATGCTCCAACATTCGTGTTTGCATTCATTTTTTTTTTCGTATATTCCTAGGTTCATTTGTGCATGAGTGACCGTACATTTGTGAATATTCCTTGACAACCTTCCTGAATATGTATCATGTTCCGGAAATCCTCAAGACGGAGGCAAACTATCTTCGTTAAACAGGAATCGTTACGTTCATTTTCGTTAACGACCTAAGAACTAGCAAAATAGGAACCTATGGACTGCCAAAAAGTATGTGTTTACATTTTAATAGCGTGCTTATGGCTGTCTCGGTCTCCTCATAAGAGAAATCGACGTCATTTTTATACATGCGTTGTATCTCTGTATTGTTTATGTACAGATCAGTCTGCAGTGGATAGCTGTTGTGACCCTGCAGACATTTGTGTTATTTATATGATAGGAAACTTGTAATTAAACAATCTACCGTCTTTGTATAAATGTGTGCTTTTGTATATCTTGGCTTTATCAATAAATACTGCTTTCTAAACACCAGTATACGGTAAAACGGATAAGCACAAAAATACAAAAATATTGAGGCCTATAAAGCTGTACCTGTCGCCAAACTACCTTGGTTCAGATTTCAGATTACAATTTAGAGTAATTAGGTCACCTTGCAAGCCTGACATGCCCTAATTAAGTGTCATAAAATATGCTCCAGTTTATCAAATAATCAGTGCTCAAGCTAAAAAAACACTGCCGTAGTAACTACATGTCACTATTCTAGATGTCAATTGAGTCTTGGGTCTTTTTGCCAGCAATTGAAGAATTAGGTTTTGGTTCTCAGGTGGCCGTTTCTTAATGATGAAATATTGTAAAAAACACTTTTTTTGACAAGATTGGTATAACAATGACTTGGTAACAAATAACTTTTCTGAAAGATTACATTTTTATATCTTTAGACGATCTTTAGACGAACCTTTAGTCACGATTTTCTACATTATCAAATTACGTATGGTCTGCAGTATGATATAGAGACGCAAAGTAGGGTATCTAAATAATGAAGATAAAGTGAACGTATTGCACAAAAGGCCAGCTGTTTATGGCTTTTTTTAACTAAACAAAATTAACTGATCATGTGTTGGTATAAATGCTTGGCTAAGATGGCTCACCTGAACGCACCTCGGTTCGTACCAAATGGGATCGGGTCTTCATCCGGGTCAAGGGTGAAAGTGTTATGCACAGATGCCACTTCTATATAACCGCAACTCTTCCGTCAGATATAGCTGTCCTGTGATGCAAACAACGTATTGGTGAGCCGCAACATGTTTCTCTCGACATTGATTAATATGATTCCAAACTTGATATTTTACATTTTCCATAGACTTTTAAAACCGAAACATACAATCAAAAATTAAAGGGACATAATCATAATAATGGCTATTCTTTTACTCCATCAGTTCAGTTTTGCTTTATACAAATGTTTCCCAGCAAAACCATCCCAGCACACGCTCTCATTTTCTCGCATACGGCTATGTAACACCATGTTATGGCTTTGCCTGTTGGTAAACACAGTCTGTTTACCATAACAAGACCGCGTGACAGGAGGTCCGATTAAGAGGGACAACACGCTGTGTTTCAGCGAGCAGAAACATGCGTACATTTTTGGGGCCAGGTCATACCGGGAATCTCCTGATTGACACGTGTTTTGGCTCAGCGATGCACACGGCCCCGCGCGCTGTGATTATGTTGACACCTTTCATCGCGCCCGGTCCACTGTTTTTAGCATTTGTTTACAGGAAAAAGCAAACGGTTTCAGGGCAATATTTTTGGCAGTTACTTATTTATTTTAAAGGGAAGAAGCTATTTTTCGTGTTAACTCAAAATGCTGTATGTGATTGGACCCCTTTAACAATTAACGGCAATATGGAGGAACGGAGTCGCGTTGCCGGAGGTCTGCTCCCTTTTTTGGTTCTGTACTAAAGTTTGTATCATTCATTTATATGCACATATCTTACAACAGATCATAGCCTACCTGCTCAATACGATTAGATGGTCGTTGATGTCAACTGACTAAAGATAGATTACAAGCATTTCACCTATTGAGAACAAACCATAAACCAAGTGCATATTGAAATATAATCAGCGTGCATTTTGCAATGAATAACAATGGCATTGCTAGTATTTAGTATTGTAATTTTTGTCACTCAACATGTTCACCAATAAAGTAAAGCTGGCCCCAAAAAACATAACATTTAGCACATATCTTAAATATTTAAGGGCATAGCAACATAAGATGAGATCAAGACTGATTTCCTTAAAGTCTCACATGTCCCCAATAAAGTTCTACATTGCCAGTGTTTCCATGAGACGGGATTACAGGCTCGTGGTCGCCGTTATAGTCTCCGGGGAGCGGGATATAATGCCTGCCAGCTTCCCCTACAGTCTGTGTTCCACGTATCTCGATTCGTCAGGTCTCTTCTATAAAAAGCTTTGCCGGGATCAGGGTTGCGAATGGCTCACATGCAAACCGAAATGGAAGGATATATCCGTGTGATATTTCAGTCGCGGCCCGTTCCGCGGATTGGCAAGAGATTACACAGATAAGCCCCTCTTGGTTCTGATGACCGGTTTATTGCTAATATCGGCATCAGGGGCCGGCGAAGCGGGCACCATGGTCACAGACGGACATGGCCTAAATACAGATTTTAATGGAAACGTTGGAAACGTTTATTAGATACCTGAAGCACACCATAATTTTAGATCTTAAGATTCCAGCAGTTTACGACCTGCACAACACCAGGTGTTTCGCCCCACCGATGTCTAGCTGTCCCATAGTTACACTGAAGTAGACATCCTTCATTATCAAACAGTCTGCCGCGTCAGACATCTTAACGGGGGTTGTGGGTTGCCGCAAAAATGTGGTCAATTTAAAGACGTCGTTAACAATTCTTATCAATATCATATGCTTTAACGCAGCTAATCCAAACTTTCCAGGAGTTAGGTTATCCTCGACTGAATGGACCCGACATGCCTGGCGTTAACGACATACCGCCCAGTCATTCATCCATAATCCGTACTACGTGACAGGGAAGTTGCACATGATCAAACTGGCGTCATCAAGGCTCGATGCACCACACCTGGCTGTGGGTTCTAGATGTGTATCATCCCTCTACTGGAACATACCACCGAGAATCCCCCGAAAGGCGCACTCGTATGTGCGAGAATCACGAGAGTAGTGCACAGTCTTCTCATTAACTCCGTAACGCTCTCACCGGATTGTAGCCGACAGTAAAAAATCTCACCGCCCCTCGGCTAAAATCCGATCTCACGACCTCCCGGCTTTGAAGCCTGTGTTCTCCATCTGGACCAAGACCTAAGCTTCAACCCCACTGTTGGACAGTTTTGAGATTCAACAAGTAAACATGTTGGCAGGAATCTCGGTGTATGTGCATCACTTGCATTCTGTGGGAATCTAAATTCGGTTTACCTTTTTCTTCGCACAGAAACAATGAAGACACCAGCATTGCAGGTGGTTAACTGACAAATACATCTACAATTAATGACCCAAATGTCCCAAATCCTAATGGCCAAGTCATGAAACTTACACCGACAGTCAACATATGACGCGTAAGATGAAACTTAAGTACATTTACGATTCACGCAACTATGGTTTTTGATATGTAATTGATACTGACACTGGTCATCTGCAGAGGTCCGATTTATTGCCAACACACATTTAAAGGTATTTCTATTTAATTGCAAATTATCTCTAGGTAAATAAAATGAAAACAAAATAAAATTAACCGTTAGAAATTAACCATTCTTTATATGTTTTAAAATAAAATATTGTGTTTTTATCTGAATTCAACAATAACATATTCCACAAGATATGATATGACTTTTTTCCATTTATTCCATTTAAAAGCATCATTTGAAGCGGTGAAGAGCGGTGAAATTTTTCAAGGTCAGCCCAAGCCTATAGTGAGTGTTCTGCAGATTTAATGGGTAGACTGTACCCCACGGTCAAGTTTCACTCACAAACGAGTGCACCTTTCGGGGCATCAGCGGTGTTTACACACCCAGGACGGGCAAGTGCCGTACACAGAGCCAGGGTAATCACGAAATCGGAAGCCGGATTGTAATTCTGCAGATTACAGAGTACCTAGTTAAGCCAGCATTGAAAATTTAGATTTTTACCTTTACAAAAAAAATATATATATAAAGAAAAAGGTCTACAGGTCCATGCAGACGGTGGTATTGCAGGGAATAATAAGGATAATAGACTCGCCAAATCGTTGCTGAATCAGTTGATTTACATGCATATCCAGTCACAATCTTGCAACTACATTACAGAATAAATTGACTGAATAAAGGAAGTAAAAAGAAAAATGCAAAAAAGTATAAAAAATGCAGGAGGCAGGGTTAGATAAAATTTAACAGTGAAAGGGGATACATGCAGACGCGGTTTAGGCAAGGGGAACACGTCCGATTTTTTTCTGCGAAATTGTATAACATACGCTTAATACCACAAGGGCGGCCCGGATTTTTGCGTCTTACGTCGATTTCTTCTCTACGCCTCTGCTTGTAAGAATTGGGTAAATGCCTTCAAACACTCCCTGCACGTGTTTACCTTGCAAGGGTGCTTAGCCCAATCCCCCTTTCTGGGATTATGTTTTCGTCCCTGAACAGTGCACCAACAATGTAATGCTGTTATGGGTTTTATTCATGAGTCTTTCCTTTTTATTCAACTTGAGGGGAAAAGGTTAATTGGTTAAATCAGAACAGAAAGATTTCTCATTTCTTAAGGAATTTGTTTGAAAGCGGAGCCCAAGGGTTGGAAAAAAATAAACCGGAACTGGAGGCGGATTTTTTTAAACAATTTGTTATTCATCGCGAGACATGCCCGAGGAATATCCGCGGTGCGTCGGTCACAAGGGGCTCATTGATATCCCAAGTCCAAAACGCGCCCGGAATTCCTCCACTGATTAAACTAATAACGCCAGGACCGCGTGTTTCCGCTCTCTCACAAAGAGAGCGCTTTGGGTATGCATGGACAGGGAAGACCATCTATTAGAGCGTTGACATTTTCTAAAGCGCCATGGCAGGGGTCGTCCCTGGGTCTGTCAGGAAGATACCAGTCATCTACAGATAAAAGAACCCAATTTGGTTGCAGGAGTTGTCCAGATGGCCGTACTACGACCTCCTACCAAGTGAATATACACTCCTAATGCCCGGGTCCCAGATACCTAAACACAGACAGTCACACAAAAGACGTCTCTACCAATTAAGTTCGAGATATGCAATACGCTACACGTAATACTGTCTAGAAGAGATAAACCTCCCTTGCAAAATACGTCAAGAAATCGACCTAGCGAGGTATGTGCGTAAGTATAAATATGATGTAATGTTTGCTTCTTTCGCTTTTAGTTGCCACTCCCCATCCTTAAATTCAATTGTATCTTCAAAATAAAACAATTTGCTTCTTTTCAGTTTTTATTACTTGTTTTATGTTTAACTCATACGTTTATGTGTCTGCAAAAGTGCCCTAAATTATAAATATGTGTAATCAGACCAATTTAAGCATTACTTTTTGTGTTGATTGCTTTCTTGTTGATTGCTTTTCCCCATTGCCACATGCTATATCTTTCAAATTGTCTATTTACTTCTTTTAAAGTCTTAAACAAAGTTTTACTTTGAAGTTAATATGCCTGAAGTTTTGCCAAAAATTATATAAATGGATATGGAAAAATGTAAAAAAGTCAAATCCGCACCCTACGTTTATAACAGATGCAAGTATTAGGGCTGGAATCTAAAATATTTTATAATATGATTTCATCCGGAATGTATAGACAGAAATCCATCCGGGACTTGTGCATCAAGTGATCGACAATACTTCAGCAAATATTACAAACTCAAGGGGGAAATGAACTTGCGGGTTTGTATGTTGATTGTGAATCTGCTTTTCAGCTTTAATATTTTTGTTGTTGATGGAGGTGACCGCCTTTATTCCCAATAGTAGCATAACTAATTATTGTTACAGGTGCTCTTTTTATTATGTGACACGGGCGTAACTCCTGTTGTGGCGCTCGTGTCTGGCCGCGTATTACATTCTATGTTTAATCCGTACTGGTTGAACTCTTGTTGTCGTGCTGGCTTGGGGCGAGATCTAGTGTACACCATGGTGTGTAGAGGCACGGTAATGTTTTCTTGAGAATTCCTGAAACGCGTGTTTACTGTTGAGTAGGGTGCTTATAGACTGTTCGAGAAGTGGAAAATACTCGGCTTGGGATGTGAAGGTATATAAAAGGGTTGTGTTTTTTAGAACGAGGGCAAACAGCAGAGCAGATTCCAGCGGACGCAGAAGCGTGGGTCAGGACTTTATCCGAGGAATGCGGTAAGTATAGATTTTCAAAGACGTTATCCTGGATTTTATGCATTTGGACTTCAGTTTACTTTCTGGGTTGTTGCAAGAACTTTCCTCTGGACTGTCATTCTATGTGATTGTATTGACTTATTGCTGTATCGCTGTTTTACTTTATAGTTGTATTGATTAAGTGTATTGTAATGTTAGGGTAGTCTTAAGAATAAATTATAATTATTTGTTAACAAAAAAACACTGACTTCTTTATTACGGTTTTAGACTCTTTGACAGGGCAGTAGCATATACTTCCTCTCATTCTATATCTTGTTGCTAACCGGGTCCTGTGACCTATGCACCTTCAGGCCCTTCATGGGCAATCGACCCCATTGCTGTGTCAAACCACTAAGGGTCCCCGGAAAGCGCACTTCTTTGTTACTGAAACACAGTGATGGGGAAACCGACCGTGAAAAATCTCCAATTTCTTCGGCTGAGATTCGAAATCACGATGTCCAGGATTTGAGTTGTGTCCTCTAGCTAATCCTGGACCACAGAAGCCTGTTTGTGAGCCTCCTTTTGATAAAGGTATCTGGTGACTTAATCCGTGGGCAGTCCAAGCTCCCCAGTTCCATGCAAGTTATAATTACGTGCCAGAAACAACTCAAGAATTTGGTGGAATTTTTAATCGGAACGACATGTCATGGATTGTTAATTATACATCGGTGAGCATGTAACAATCACTGTCGCCAGAACTAATTAATATCCCTGAGTTCTCTAGATGAACACATTTTCAATATTCTTCGGTGACCTTTGACTTGAATCTTGCAGAGTCACGTCATTCATAGTCCCTGTATGTATACGATTACTTTCGTTATATATCAACATGTATCCCATGGGACCCCACAAAGGGTGCAGTGTATAAAGTAAAGAAATCAGTCTTTGCTGTTACATGTAAATGAACTTTGTTAGAAAATAAATCATTGAGTGTTTTTAAGGTATATTTTGGCTGTGCATTTTTAGTATTATGTATATGTTTCTGTACGCATATCTGAAATAATTAAAACATTCTGCACATATACTGCATATAATGTAAACATATAAAAGTGCATTATACACAAACGTACAAATAAGTATGATGATTGAACTTGTGACATACGAATAATGATTTTCTTGATTTTGAGGATTCCGAAACAGTCTTTTCAGATGAAGCCTTTTACATATTTACTCAAAATTATCATGTTAAAATATCAAGAGCTTTATTGTCAGCTTTGAAGCCTGGAGCATTGGCTTACTTTTTAAATGTCTAAGAAGCCAAACTGTAAAATTAAACGTCCTCATTTTTGTTTTATATATCTATCTTCCTGTTTTTTATAACACTCGCTAGAACTAACAACTTACGACTACGGTCACGTCCTTGGTTCACACGATGAGAAAATACAAAATGTAACTTTGGTTCGGAAGGAAAATAAGAGCTCATTCAAGGCGAGTGTTCATACAGAACAGATCCGTATCGACTCAGATTTATACCCAGTGCGGGGACTATTGATTTCGTTTCCAGGGTCTTTGACACGTGGGTGCTTTCCCAAAACACTCAGAGGTCCTCAGGGAGGACTGTCTTTTACATTAAGGTGTTTGTAAAATCAAGATTTCATGCATTATTGACACGACCTTTGCCTCTTTGACATTTATTTTGTTTCCGTTTCCTGCCCAGATTATTGTGATGAAAGTAAACATTCGGTACAGAACAGACCTACAACATAGGTTGGGTTTATATAAAAATGTTTAATAGGAAAATGTAAGGGCATGATCTTTTGATTGTGCTATCCGTTCTTTGACTATGATTATAATTACAGGCTGGTGAATAATGAGTTATTTAACAGATATTCAGTTTTTATAGGGGATATAACATTTTATTTTTCCATTGAAGCATATCTACGTAGATTATATACAATAAAAAGGCACTGGAAAGTGCAGGCGAAAGTCATCTCTTTAGCTATTTTTGGCGACTGTCTCTCTCTCTCTCTCTCTCTCTCTCTCTCTCTCTCTCTCTCTCTCTGTGTCGCTCTGATTGCTAGGATAGCACTGTTTTATTTTGAACATAACACCTTCATGCAATAATCCTATTTTAAGAAAATGAATCACTTTTTGTCATAAAAAAGATTTCAAGATAATTATGTCTTTCGGTTTATAGTTTCTTTATAAATCAGGCGCAAATGTCTCTTGTATGGAGAATATAACTGAGCTAGTCCGTGAGTGGATGGCAAACAACAAACTCAAAATGAATTATGATAAAACAAATGTGATTCTTATAAAACCCCAGAACACTGAAATCGTGTGCTTGAATCTGTTTGTCGGCGGACAAGTAGTCTAGTCGTCTCAGTATGTCCGCAGCCTCGGTATGGATTTCGATTCATACTCCAACATGGAGCATCATGTTAACACATTATGCTAGAATACTTACTTGCAACTCTATAAGATTAACAAGATAAAGATCTACTTAGATAAGCCATTACTAGAGCATTTGATTCATGTATCTGTGACCAGTAAACTTGATTCTGGCAATGCTCTTCTGTTAGAATATCCATTCACGCTCATACTCAATTAAGAACTGTGCAGCTCGAATCCTGTGTGGTAGTAAAGGATATTAGCTCATGGCGCCTGTCTTGCAAGACCTACATTGGCTCCCTCTTTGTGGACGGATTAAGTTTAAAGTCACTATGTCGATGTTAAAGGCAAAAATTGTCTTGCTTCTATATATATCCGAGATCTGATCCAGCCTTACATACCTCCGAGAAGTCTGAGATGATTAAACCAAGAGAAACCAGGACCCACTTTGTGGAACTCTCTCCAACTGGACCTACGGCAAACTTATAATCTAGCACATTTAAAAACAAGCGTAAAACGTATCTTCTTGAAATATTTTGGTTGTTAATCATTTAATGATTAGACCCATTCAGCACACTTGCGATGATGCTTGATATTCGATCTTGTTTTCTTTTTATCGGCAGGTTTTAATGGTATTCGTATACGTATTAAATTTTACTATATAAAATTTAACGCTACATAAAACAAAATATTATTATTTTTATTATCATATTTTCTCAATAATCCTTTAATTATGCATCTCGTATTGAGAAAATGTATTTTATGATGTGCGTATAACCAACTATGTTGCCATAAAATGTAGGCTTTTTCGTTAGGATTTAGGGGTGGGGGCAGCTTTCATTTGGACTGTCCTCCTCGCATTACCTCAACAAACAAAGCCCATGTTAATGGTATGAAATCCTCAAATTAACAACATTGAACTAATAGGAACATAAAAAAGAATAAAAGATACTGGGGAAAAGCTGCTGTGGATTACATTTCTGGTATCCCATTGCATTATCACTAAGGGCATGACAGATTATTTGCATACTTTCTTTCCTTTAAATACTTATAATATGTTGTTACAGGTGTTTCTTTTGTTGTGCGCTGTTGACATTTTGTTTCGTGTTAGGCTCAAGCCCAGGGCGTCAGTCGCTATGGCGTGTAGAGACACAGCGCTCGGTTTAATCCGTACTGGGTGAAGCATGGTGTGTAAGGACACAGCGCTCATGCTAATCTGGAATTTTCCGGGCTGATCGCGCTCTATGAGCGTGTGTCTTGTATTGTTCTTTGGGCGCGTGTGTATTATGTTTTGTTATTTTTATTTTTTTTTTTTGGATTGTTCGTGAAATAGAAATGTCTAGGCTTTGGGGCGAGGAGCTATAAATTAGGGACTGTGTTTAGATCTGGAAGAGGAGAGAGAAAAATGCCAGCGGGCACTGAAGAGTGTGAGTCAGTTTTGGACCTATCCGATAATTGCAGTAGTGTCAGGGATTCTACCAACTCTATGCAGATTTAGTTGGACTGTCTCCAATTTGCCTTCGGGATTATTACAAGAGCTTTACTTTGGACTATTTGAAGTGTTTACGTGGATTATTTGTTTTAAAGGACTTGTTGAACTGTGGCAGTGGTGTTATCTAGTAAACCCTAGGATCCGGACACTCGATCAGGTACTGTACACTTTATTTATAAGACTGTGTAATTGTATTGATTTACTGTTATTCTCCTGTTATATACTGTGTTATTGACTTGATTAAGTGTATTGTAATGTTAGGGTTGTTTTAAGAATAAATTATAATTATTTGTTAACAAAAAACACTGAATTCTTTATTCATTCCCCTAGACATTTCACGCTGCCTAGTGTTACCGAATCTGATTATTTTATC
The DNA here is from genome assembly GCA_026874595.1 of Sipunculus nudus. Lineage (NCBI taxonomy): Eukaryota > Metazoa > Annelida > Sipuncula > Golfingiida > Sipunculidae > Sipunculus > Sipunculus nudus. The sequence continues at coordinate 12,197,620 of CM049314.1, read as the reverse complement.
TCCATAACAAAATTTATGCTCGTCACGACAACGTTATATGTTGTTATTAGGTTCTGTAACAATCAAAAGGGACGGTAGTATTATATTATTGGTACTAGGGAAAATGAAAATGTCCGTAATGTGCCGTATCACTTCTAAAAGGATCATTACAGGATTTCGTTTTTATAAATGACAATCATGAGAACTTGTTTTCTGGTGCTTTAATATATAAAAGATGCACCCTTTAAATTAAAAAAAATAATAGATTGGAGTTTACTGTAAATGTGACGGTGTGTAAAGTATCAACTCTTACATGTATTCTATATATTTTAATGTTATATTTTAGTGTAATATTTTGCATGTATTCTATTTATTTTGATGTTATATTTTAGTGTAGTATTTTGTTGTAATTCATAATGCCAGGACCAGTAGTTATTCAAACTCATTGTATAAGGTATATTACATCATTCAGGTATACTATTCCGAAGATGGCTCAGTTTGTCAACTATAAGATGCTATTGAACCTGGGAGCTTATTACACACGCCCACGGCTTGGTTTATACCTGCAGCTTGAAAACTATTGACATTTGTATTAGTCACCTGACATTCAGCCACCCGGGATTTTCCCGCCCACACCCTTAGGATGGACGTCATATTGCCTTCTGTCAGGCAGGGTCCGGAGACGATCTTCAACTTCCGCTAAGTAGACTCCAGGGACGTCTGTACCGCTGTGATATCAAGCTTTAAGGAACTCTTTGCCTTATCTCCAGCCCGCAGAACTTAAAATCCCCCATTGAAACTAAAATAAATACCTTAAGGTCCTATATCAGCTTAAGAACACAACAGTGTCTCTTAATACCCGTAACTCACCCTGTAGCATTTATTAAGACGAGGTTTGGGACCACCAAATCTGGCAGTGATTCAGTAATGTGAAGCCATACCTTCTGTCTGTTGAGAGGGTAAAGGTCAATGTAATATATAAGCCACTCGGCGGAATACCCAAACGCTAATAATGATGTTTTATGATAGAGCATTTTGGAGATGTACAAATTAATCTTAGCAGTGAAAGCGACATTACCATAAATCTTCTAGGTGATCCTTCTACTACTACATACTTTACGTCAGTGGACGTTGCAATGTATTAGTGACTGGAGTAATTAGGATGTGGTTCTTATTTATTACCCGTCAGTGTCACCTTTTCTGTATTAGAAGACGAATCTCCAGTCTCCTACTTAATGGGCAGCTAGTTTTCAGATTAAGGAGCCATTTTCATCTAATTTGTTTACAGACAACACCCAGTATGGATGGCTTCGTTGAGAGAGAAAAAAAACAACAATGCGTCGCCGTAGTTTGTTACTGTTTCTCATTATTTCATGAAAAATTTGAATTTACAAGTGTCACAGAACGTGTTAGCCGGGGCGGCGGTGTAAAAACAGAAAATATTTAAAAAAACATAAAATAAACTGATGTTTGGGTGTGTTATTTTGTGAAACCAAGTAAAATATTAACATTCAAACCTATTTGATTTCATATTTCGTCCCTCACATACCGATGAAAATAATTATATTTATACGGGCATTAGAAAAAAGAGAGGGGCATGCAGTCTTACTTCAGTGGTTAAAAGCAAACTATTTACTAATTTTATATAAGGAAAATAATATTCTTTTATAGTTGTCGTTCACACTGGTTTTAATACGTCTTTTATGAGGGTTGGTGGCGATGAAACTGACACCAGCCGCGGGTTCCGTCATAGGTGGCCACACGGCTCCTTTTCTTGTTCTCTGCTATCGCAGTAGAAATGTTCGGGGTATTTTAAAGGCTAAAGCACTAAGTTTTCAAGGAACATCTTGTTGAAAATAACGCCATTCTTCTTTATCTTTTCCTTTATACATATATGTACGTAAAGTAAATGTAATTCATCTGTTCGCCATATGCCTTCTAATAAAAACTACTGGAGATAGCAGAAGTTGAAGAAAAAGAATAAGTCCATGTTGAACAGAGGGTAAAATCACTTAACATTCTGTCATGTCCGTAAAACCTCCATTAAGTAGCTCATGTGTAGCTTTGTCAAAAGAGAAAATGGACGTGTTTGTGTACAAGACGGTGCTAAGTATGAGCTAATGGCGCTTGGAATCAGGGCCCCGGTTTAGAAGCATACAATTACCAGTTTTATATACTCTGTCAAGCTGAAAGCTCTATTTCTAGCTTCCTCGGAAACGGAAACTTGGATATAATACCCAAGATATATATCTAGACAGAAGAAACGGGACCCATGTTCATAATAACTCTCACATCTGCTTAGTCCTCTGTGGCCGAGGATTGGCGTAATTCTGATATTTCCGGAAGCGGATGTGCAAGGTTTTGCTAATCGGAAGATGCAGAACTCCTCGCTTGTTTTCTACTAAGCCATTTGATACTTTTAAGGAGGCAGGTGTTACAATAGCAAAACTTTGTTGTATAACTTTATGAAACTGAGGTTATAACAAGAGTGAACGAGGGCAATGCAGCTGTAATCATAATTGTTGAATAAGAATACAAGGAAATTCAAGTCAATAATTCACCGTTAAGTCCTTCTAGTTCACCTGCATTGTGATAACTTCTTTGAAACATAAACTCTACCAGCTGTCTGAATAATACATATAAAATGTTATCTTCTCATATATCCATATAAGGAGAACATCTTTTGCTGAAAGCTAAGCTTGCATTATAAAAAATTCCATCTATATATTTTGTATTCAGCAATTATTGGTAATCATGCGCTCACCTTTACTAAAGACAAGTTACTGCACAGGCATTTTGAGGCCTCATGATTGGCAGGTTGTAACAGAATAGGGAATAATGAATATTTTGTTTTATTTACATGTAAACAGAAAAAAAAATCCCTGGAAAATAACCATCTGAAGAGAGTACTTTTATCCAGAAAAAAATCTCTGAATTCATCAGTAAGATAGAAAGAAGGACACAAAGAACAATGTTTTAATCTCTTAATCTGCTTGCGCTGTTATTACATTGTATCCGATGTACATAAGCGAACAATCAGTTACATAAGCGAAATGTAACTCCCCTAAATATTTAAACTTAAATGAAACTATCTTGTCAACCAGTCAAGTTGTTATTCGGAGTTCTCGGATTGAATGGGGTGAATGGGTTCATTGACTTCATTTTGCAGATAAATATTTCGTGGAAACTAAAGCGAGAATAGGTTTTAACATCTATATAAACATAACAATCACAGTCCAGGGGTCGTTCAGTTTAGGCGGTTGTTGCCCCATTTAGAAAAGCACCATAAAACCTCCAGATAATAGATTTTCTGAAATAATGACACTAAACCGAAGTACGGCGTTATCTGCTCTTGCTCTCTGGAATTACTCTTTTGACAAAACAGGCTCTCTTGAGCGGAAATGACAGGCGACACCGCCATCGAAGTTTTGATCCCTAATTGCGAATCCCAAAGAACGCTGACGCTTTGCTGAGAATTGTTCGAGCGAACAACGGGGCGTCTGTAACTTAAGAGAGTATTTCACTCAACGTTACCCTTGCTAAACCCGGTCTAATATCCGGTTTGTCCGTCTCTTGCCTGCCAACAAGGGTTTGATCTTTCCAGCATTCCCCCTGCCGGATATGTACACGAGAGGGAGACACCGCCAGCCGCGTGTCATTTGAGAATCAATAGACTTGTCCTTCATGTCACCTTTGCTATTTTAGACTATTTAGAAACAACCAAGGATCTCACTCCATACATCAAGTCACATTCAATCACACACTCGGTGTTAGTTGTTATTTTAAACATTCTATTTATAATATGACTCGCCGATTGTCCACTGTCTGTGGTTTTTTTCAGCACGATCGGGAAGCTTTTGGTTCTTATGAAATAATTTGTGTATGTGTTACATATTTTATAAATTAAACAATATGTCATATAAATTGCCATATGTTTATATCTAGTGACAGCAGAAGCCTGTAGGCGACGGGACGTTCTCACAAATAAAGAAAATATTTGTATTCTCGTCGAACCTTAGAGTGCGGTTCTCGTCATTACTTTCTTATGAGAGGGACAAAATGAATCTATGTAGTAACAGAAGTTTGTAACAATAAGTGGGTTTAAGCAAGTGTTATATATAAATTTTTTAAACTGTGAGCTTTCTCATTTCAGCGAAATTTTAATTTTTATACGAGGCATTATAGAAAAAATTTAATACATATTGTTGTACTCGAGACTAAACTCGACTATATCCTTCGACCCACTTGGACTGAAAAGAAGACATTGCCGGAATATATCTCTTAAAGAGTACAGGGACCATAACGGCTATATTTAGTTTTGAACATTACTTCATATTAGTGCGTTTACAGTCCTTATAAGCCTGACCATCCTGAGTGGAATGAAAATGTTCTTATTCTAAGAAATGTTTTAGAAATTTTAAAAGAAAATAATTGCTTTGTTTTTAAATTGGCTTTAAACCCCCTGTTTCATTCCAGTGGCAGGTGAACCTGAGTTAATGAGACCAACATCGCCAAAAGCAGTTTGTCATTAAAATTGACGCACAAAGGAGCCCCGTCCAATTGATTAGTTTTAATTAAGCGTCAACATGATTGCCTGAAATGAATTCCAGTCTGTAGTTTTACCCTCGCCTTTCTCATTAAAGTTAACGTTTGATATTAATCCTTCATGATCAGACTGTCATGGAATATTTTAATTGGCGGTCTTATATTAAACTCACAAACAAACTCGCCATATATTAATAACCACCCTTGGTTATCAGCCTGCTTTTTAAAATTCGGATCACTCACTGCTTCTGAAGCCACTTAATAATGTTTTTATAAGTGTGTAATGTGTAATGTATATAGTGGAGACGCCATGTATAAGCACATGCATAAGTTTAACACATAGCAGTTTCAGGAACAAAGCATAAGACACATATAGGTAAATGCAGAGAAACACTTGTAAACACAAAAGTGATGCTACTCTCGTAGAATAATCATCGAACTATCTACCGAATATTTTAAGCATATAATTAACCACAAAGTTATCTCTGTCTGTCTGTCTGTCTCTGTTTTTGATTAAAGACATGCACATAGCCCTTAAATGGGTTAGGAAAATCTTTACCTCATGACCATGAAACAAAGCTGCCAGAGAGTTTCAGTTTTTCCAGGTTCTTTCCAGGTTCCAGGTTTAGAAACATTCCGATGATTACCATTGCTTTTTTCATAAGGAACCATGCTTATTACATTCTATCACTATTCTAATAATGATGAAATTACGATTCAAATTTAGAATACCGTTCACGATAAAACACTGGCTTTCATGAAGTAACTACATGAAATAAGCTCATTGTTTCGCTAACAGAGACGTAGGGTCTCGCTTGTTAATGATGGTTGATAATGATGATAACAGCAGAAATAATAAAGAATCCCACTGTCCGCTTCGTTACCTAATCAGTTAATTTCACACATCGCCGGTCCTCCCTCATAACGTTTTACGCCAAGGCACCAGTCTATCTTCCGCAGCAATATTTCCAATTAACTGAGGATAGAGATAACAAACAGGACAGACATGGCTTCATACATCAAAATAATTGGCGCCAAACAAGACTCTGGTGGATAATGAATGTAATCAGACTATATCAGATGTAACTCATCCTGCTTTGCATCCAAATATATTCTTATTGGGATTTATCATTCACTGCATGCATCAAACACAGCATGATGGAACAGCCACTTGGATATGGTGCTGATCTTGCTGAATGTATCATACATGTGGATTGTTCACAGCTTGCTCTCTATGACCACTATAGGCTATGATGACTTGTTAGAGATCCAGTTTACTACCCATGACCGGTCTAGGCTCATTCAGAGAGAATACAGGAGATTAAGATTATGAAGCATCATTTGGGGGGTAATTAAAACTTTAGAATCGTGGAAATTTAAAAAAAAAATATCAAGCATCTTTCCTTGGGTAATTAAAACTTTTATTATACATAAGAAACAGGAAGATGAGTATTGTAAATGTGTAGATAGTGTGACCATTATAATAATTGTCATACATATCTAATACTAATACTTCATTTTTGTCATTAATAATAAAGTTTTGATTGTTGCCGGATAAACTGTTAAACTGCATAAGTGTCTAACACAGACTTGTTATTTAATAAATAAACTTGTAGTTGGTGAACGTATATAAATTGTGTTCACTATGTAAGGTAAACGGGTAATGCTAATCTTGTTACTTTGAATATAGATATATGTACTACATATGAATATCTTGCACCATTTCTTGCATCAGTTCAGCAGTGTGGTATACAATGTTATATAAATATTGTAGACACATAAATTCTAGCAGGTTAATACAGTTATAATGAATAACTTATTTATTTATTATAATCATTCACAAGTTTCCTTATTGGCATATGATTAATGAAAATATGGTTTATGACTGAACTGCCATTGTGATGATTTCGTCAATTCTGTTTAGGTAAATAAAGGACTGTTATATCACTTGTACAAATGAATGAATAATAAATAGTGTTTGTATCCGAACTTAACTTAGGACTGTGTAAAAAAGTCATGAATATGTAATACATCTCAAAGATGATAATATGTAATGTAAATATATACATTTTCAGCTATCCAACACAACTTGTAGAATTCTACAAACATCATTAATTGTTATTGATTAAAACATATAATCTAAATTTCTTGATTTCTTTTCTTTCTAATGTGTTATTTTAGATTAGAAACAGGTTTGTACGTGTGGAGATTGAGCTTACTGTCAATGACCGCTTTAGGCTTATGAACTTGTGTGAGATATAGCTCACTGTCCATGACCGCTGTAGGCTTAAATACACGTGTGAAATATAGCTCACTCTCCGTGACCGCTGTAGGCTTAAGACCTTGTGTGAGATATAGCTGTATATGACCGCTGTAGGCTTCAGAACCTGTGTGAGATAAAGCAGTTTATGACCGCTGTAGGTTTGAATGTGTGAGATCCAGCTTAACTGCTCTAGCATCACAGGTCAAGATTGACCGCTCCAACACTGAGGACTAGCCTTTATTCAACTTGGCTGATCCTTTTAATGTATTACCTATAATCATGTTCGCTTTCAAAACGTGAGTTACCAGCTGGAATATCCGCAACGTACGCATGGTATTATTTACTCCATTTATTTGTTGACCTATAATATGATTATGTATTTAAATAATATAATGAAGAAACATGGATGGTATGGCAGGGCTAATTTAATCTAATATAATTCTTTTTCAGGAGAACGCGGAACCCGATAGGTACTTTCAAAATTAATTGGAAGATTTTCATTCCCATAAACACAATATGAACAATACATGAATATTTTTTAACCACTGAATAATCGAAGAATAGCTGTGATATTTAAGATAATCTGGACAAAACCATGATCCTATGATTTGTTATATTGAGCTTATCATTGTGTATTAGTACACTGCATCAAGATCATTTATAATCTCGATAACTCCCGAAACATCTAACCCTGTCACGGTGATCCGCTTAAAACACTCATCACGGTAAGAGCTTTGCAAACATCAGAAGACTCTAAAACGGTTTTGGCCACTCCAGCTGGGACAACTATCGATCCAGTTTTCTGCCTGGGCTGTTTCTTAGCATCTGCCGATAAGATCGATCGAGTAGAACTGGCAGGATTATCTGGACGGCTCGGGAGACGGCAGGACTTGTATTTAACTATCATCCTTCCTCTGCAAGCGACCAATCGATCAACAGCGATGACCCCGGGCTACCACCAGGACGGGCCAGTTGAAACCCGCGCTGTTTTCATTATTTCGGATTGATGAAGTTCTCGTAACCCCTTCCTCTGCCCCGCCATTATTTGCGCGCGATTAATGTGCGATATTGAAATAGGAAACGAAAATAACCGCATAATTGGCTGGGTAATCAATACAGAAACGCGAGGTTTAGCCCCCTTACTTTCCCAACACAAATAAGTATCCCCTCCACAGACAGTTGTGGGATTAAAGATAGAATGTACAGCGGCAGCTGCAGGGGAAGAAATGCGATTTATAGGAAGTTAATATAGAGAAAAATACATAAATATCACAATCACACTGGCAGTCCAAACAATATTTCTAGCATTAATTTTCCCGGTATATCGACTGCAGCACTTTATGAATAGAGACTGCAAGCGAACCATTTGGTAAAAGCATACTTTTTTTATCGTCGTCGCTTCTCATATATCAAGAAAATACTGCACCTGAGGGCAAAGAGGAAGTTACTTTTTTCTCGATTTGTGTTTCCGTTACTTCTACGTCTGTAAAGAGAAGTAAACTTCAGAAAAAATATATTTACTCAACAACGTGTCCAAACACTTTTGTTCGCATAAGGAGATCCAGGTATACACATGATTTCAATGAAAAAATGAAATAAACGTGTTCGTTTTTGCTTGTGTAGATCCTGCTTTATAATGGCACATATATAAAACCTATGCTCAAATTAGCTTTGATGGCTCACGGAAAGCTTATAAAACACGGTCTGTACAGGTGTTGGCATTCAGGAGCTGTACAGATATCAGATTTCTTTCCCCGTTCTCCGTCGCCAGGATGTCATTCATTTGAATGATTTTGACACGAATTTGCCTGCCTCGTTCTGACTTCACCGGAAGAAACAGTTTAATGCTGACAAGTCACGCGAGAATAACGAACAGCGGGGATAAAACTTTCCCTTGCGGAAGTCTAAATGGAACTGGTTTCTTTTACAAATGAGAACCTATTTCGTGCTGAAGCCATACTGACACTCAGTTGTTTCTGTTTTTTTTTGGCGCAGTATAACCCGACAATTATTTCGAATGTAGAAGGAATTATTAGCATAAATTTTTATCACATTTAATGAGAGCATTTTTTGTTTCCTCTGCATCTTCTATCAAATAAAATAAAAGCAAGGCATGGACCTTGGACACCTCATTTACAACATAGTGGTTTGGCATTTATTCCAGGTGGGAAATCAGATAGACAAGAAAATTTCTGCCGTTCCAAAAATTGTAAGCCTGTTTTTGTAAGCCTGTGATCTAACATAATTTCTACACGTAGGACCTTGTTATAAAACATTTAAAAAATTGATGATTTACACCCGAGCATGTAACTGTACACTTATTCTTTTTAAATGCAGTTAAAAAATGTCATAAATGTAACTTGTATCAATATAACTTCTTTAAAGAAAAAAAAACGATATTACTGAAGGGTTTCGATATTTTATCGATGTAATTTTCTTTAATGTTATTATCCTTGAAACCTCCCTGAATTATGGACACCAGACGACCCTACGGTTTTATTTGATACAAGATTTGTATCATGGAACCAAAAGTCATTTTATTTTTTTTAAATGTTATTTATCCTCTCATGATTTCTTCTTATCTGAGAAATCTTTGAAGTGTTTCATTGCAAAATAAAATGAAATGGAGTAGAAATATCACATTACACAGAAGCACTAGATCTTTCGCTTAATCAGGAAGACAACGAAAACAGTCCGCGCGATCCAAAAACAGTGACGCGGCCGGCTAATTGCTTCTCTATTGATGGAGTGTTCATCATTTCGTGTTTTTAAAATGCTCTGAACATGATGCTCCTCTCTGAGACTGTTTTGTTAATAGGATGGGAAACTACTCGAGGTGTGTTTTATTCTATTATTACGCAGCCCGATGTTTACATTCAGCGCGGAAGACCGAACGAAGAGGTCCCCAATATTTGAAGTGACATCAATTGCCTAGTTACAAGAAAAGGAGAGAACTTGACTTGTCATTAAACATCGCTGCAGAGAGCAACATTACCTCTCAGTGACACTGGTTTTCTCCAACAGCGGACACGAGGCAGGAACTTCATTTATTTCATTTACATCGTGTGGTTTATGTTCAGCCAGGGGGTTGTACGTCAGCCTAAAGCACTCCTCAAGGAAAACCAAGATATCATGAGAAATAGAAAAGGGGAGCGCTGCCACTCTGCCGACTGTCAGCAACCCACGAATTATAGCTAAGCTTTGAGACTTGAGCATATTCTTTCTTAAGCTTTATCTTAAATGCTGCATGTTTTATTGATATTTATTCTACATTTCAGACAAACGTCGTTAGGAAAGGATTATATGTCAGCCACAAGATAACACAGACATTCCTAAGAATTATATTTGTCTTTGTAACACTCAGTCACTTAGTCTAAGCCTACACAGAAATAACTATTCTCTATCTCTCTCTCCTTCCCTCCCTCTGTCTCTCTTACCACCGATGGTTAAATCTTAGAAACCATAGAGAATTTGGCAGGTGTGGTTCAAATTTCGATTGTATAACTTGGCTATATAGTATGAAATAGGATTATTAATTTTTCCGAAATAAAGGTCTCTTTCTCATTCACTCTCTCTCTCTCTCTCTCTCTCTCTCCTGACAGCAAATGATTAATATATAAAGTAGAAAAGACATAGTGACTGAAGGATCGTTTGATCATAAATTCGGATATGTTTCTGTTTAGTCACTTGGAAAATTGCATCTTCAGTGATAATTTCAGCATGGCTGGAAGGCGCAGATAAATTTATATTCATATTCACACCAACGACCCCAGGTTCCTCGGAGTGAGCGGCCGATCTTTATTCCGTCTTTGATCATTCCGCCAGTCGCGCGTTATGTTACCAGAGCGGTCGTGTTTATTAAAAAGGTATTGTGTCATCTTCATTCGTCGGTCGGCAACTTAATTGAATATACTTTCCTCCTGAGAGACGTGAATTATCTCTCGCTGCCATAGAGGACATTACTATCTAAAGGATTCTCGACCTGCTTATATCCGGAGCGGATCAAAATCACTCGGATGAAAATACCCGTTATAATTACAAGGTGTGGAGTCCAGATCAAGGCATCTCCTCTTGTTTTGCTGCTGAAGGTCCTCTCCTTCTCTATTCTGTTTCACATTTTACCATCAATAAAACATATACTTAGCTATCCGAGATGACATCCCTCAGAAGTTCGAGAATTATACCTGGGATGAGTCTCCAGAGCGGATTAACATGTTTAAGGTTTTAAAGTTTTAGGAAATACCAGGATTAAAACTGTAAGGAATCGCTGCGAATGTCTTATACATTGTGGAAACTGCATGACCACACTGCGTAGAATTCGACTCACAAGAGTACAACCTTGGTCCGGTTTAGTTTTTTTTAAAATGTTGACAGTGTAATCTGAACTGGCCTGGCGTCATCACACTGAAGACGTCATAGTAAGCAGGGTATTTTAGATTTAATTAAAGTAATCGATGCTACTGAATCGACCCGACACATTGGTTTGGAAGAAGACATGAGCGGATATTCTCCTAAAAGGTGGTGTAAGATTAAGAATAAATGAATTAGATGTGTCATTCAATGAAACCTGTCATCATGTATCAAATAAATTTAACGAAGTTATCAGATGCAAAGTATCATTTTTCAGTACTGACAGATTAAGAATTGACGAGGTAAAATAATTATTGACAGCAGCAAAGAATAAAGATGTGAGTTGAGGGAGCATGCGTGTTCCGGTGACTCGGAGAGCGCCCATAGGGGCCGGCCATACCAGACAAGTCGGAGGGTCGAGGCCTGAAGAGAAGCCCGCAAGTCGTGGAGTTGGAGCTTGTGGATTAAGGTGAATCGCGCAGAATAAGAAGTCAAACTTTAAGAAAAAAATAAAGTACCTTATGAATAGAATCCTAAAATAATAATAATAATAATAATAATAGTAAATAAAACAATTATTGTAAAAGTAATAATGATGAATATAACAGATCTAATAACTAGAAGGCTTCCAGAGACTACAAAATCCTCCTCCAATATTCTGAGTCACCAGGTACAGAATATTACAAGAATCTTGACCAACCTTCGCTGTGTGCTACGTATACCTTTATCGCCAACCTGCTTGATTTTTTTCATCACTGCCAGAACAAAAGCGGTCTTATATACCGGTCTATGACGACAGTCTCGGCCGGGATAGACACATTTCCTTATACAGCAATGGCAAGTAATGTTTTATACAAAAAAATCTCCTGACCAAGGTATAATTTAGTACAAATACACTTTCAACTACCTTTGCTACTACTACTACTACCGCTACTACTTCTACCGTCGCTTATATAATTAATTTTATTAATAATTCTTATTCTATTTCTAATTCTAATTCTAATAATAATAATAATAATAATAATAATAATAATGTATGCTCATAGGATATTTCCAGAAAACGATGTGCCCGTTCATGTTCACACGTTTTGCACATTTCCTGTAACACTGTTTTTATTTGAATAAAGTAGATATTTTCAAACAGCGATTTTCCAACTACGTGTTATTTCAAACGTGCTGACTTCCATACGTCAAATCTTTTGTATTAATCTTCTAACAGCTGTTACCTAGCCTTTTTCTGTTTACCATTATAAAAGCACTCTTTTTCTCACTGATACCAATAAGGTAAAATATAATGGCATGTTTTTGGTCGTTTATGTATTAGCTTGGTTTCACAATTGAATTATAGTCGATGCGACATCTGTCTAGACGGAACAGATTAGTTGAAATGAATATTTTATGTACACCAGAATCTGGTTAGAGATTTGGTTGAAACAATGCTTTATGTGCTGATGTCATGAAATGTACGAAATTAATTACAATATTTACATACATATTTACGTGTTCCACCTGTTTAAACAGAACCCCTTTGTAGTCATTCAGTAAGTGGCATTTTATTCAGATACAAAATTGCCACATGATTATAGTTGTAAATATTTAAGATTTATATCCAAAAAGGAATGAACTGATACGCTATCGTGATGAAAGTGATGTTTTTTTTCTTCAAAATGCCTTTGTTTCCTTGATATCATTGCATATGTAGTGACCCCTGAGTGAAAAATGTCGATGGTATTTTCCCTACAATTCCGTCCCTTAATGTATATTTTTTATTAAAAAGTTGAAAGTTTTTATTATATTTAGAAGGAAGACAGTACCATAATTATAAATTTGATTCTTCGTACTTTCTCTGCTAGAATCGGGCAAATATCTCTGATTAAATCATGCTAAATGTTAATCAGAATATACCACACTTCAGTTATTTCGTTTCCTATTGTTTAACTGAAGCGACGAGAAGTTTATTAGTTAGTGGTAAATTTGAGAGTAAAAAGCGGAAAACTCTCACAATATTGAAGAGTAACTGTTTAAATGTGTGTTCTTATAATGGGCTGACACAGTGTATTTGGAATAAGGTATAAGGTTATCTTCCTATGTGTGCTAGGCCCATTGCTATTTCATTTATTATACTCATCACAATAGCAGAGGAATGACGACAGAATCTTGTTGTAAGTAAACAAAAACACGTGGTTCTTCCAATGACAAACCTGAAAAAATAAAGATGATATAGCATCTACGATATAACATTTAATCAGGTGCTCCATGAAGTTTGACAAAAAGATGAGAAATATAGCATATTGCCAACAGGATTTCTCATTCACATTTTTGCTGACTGGGAATGTCAGGGAATGTATCTAACTAATATGATTATGATTTGTTCAGCCAAAATGAAAGTTATTCTTATGATTGCAGACATTATTAAGACGGTACCTCAGAAAACTTACTTTATTCACAAAAGCGACAAGACACAATACCGGTGCTGCTGAAGGAAACCAAGATGAGAAATTAAATTAATTTGTAACGACGCAAGAAAATTGTTCATGTAATTAAGCTAATCTGACAGGCTTTGTGTGAGAGCAATAGATGGAAGTGTCAACACTGAACGTACAATAGGAATGTGGGCAAGAAGAAAGAAGTCTGGATAACACAAAACCACAGAGTACTGATTGAGAAGAACGTTGGCGGCTTGTAAATTGCCTATCGGTGTACACAGCTTTTTTTGTCTGACAACGTGCGTACCTTTTCATTGTCTACCGATACTTGGAAAGTTCTTTTGTCAAGTTGCCCCCAGGAGAATTTACAAATTAAACAATTGAAATATATTACTTTATTATTCTTTACTCTTTCTTACAAACATTCGAATATTTGTCTGCATGTAAACGCACATGATAACAAAACTTTGAAGTTCATGCTTATATCTAATATTTCGTACAGCTTGATTGCTTGATTTGGTCGTTTACTTTCGTCCCTTCGGCTTTCATATCGTCAGGTTTTACTATACGTTTCAAAAAGAAATAAACATCATATAAAAGAAATGCAAATTTGGCGTAAGCTGATGCGAGTATTTATGGTACCTTCAAATCAGAAAAAAATGTTTTTTTTTGTTAATTCACATATTAGAAGATAAAATAATTTACATGTAATATATAACATAATCCTGAACTACACGAAGGAGACAATTTCAATAAAAAATGACAGACGAAATATGCACTGGCATATCTTGGTCATTTTATAAAGCCAATAATGTTATGATTAACTTTGATTGTTTTAAATATTTATCATATAGATACACTTGTAATTAAAACATATCTGACTTGCGTGTCATCGGGGGGGGGGGGGGGGGAGGAGAAGAAATGCCAGCATTCTTAATACACATATCTCATGCTGCCCGTCTGATGCAGCCCACTCCCCTCCACTAGCCCAGGCGTCCCGATCCCAAACTTTTTCCTAATACGCCAATGATTACTTAGAATATAATGAAAATAAATCGTTTTATTTTTCAGTATAGAAGTTCTTTCGTCAAGCTAAGGGTTTCTTATGGGTATTGATAGACAAGGTCATTAGAGGTTAAGCCCTTAGACAAACACAAGGGATGGTATGATTGATACATTATGACCAAAGCTCGTGCCTTTTGCCCATATGTCACGGTTCTAAAATTGGAACCAATCTCCAGTTGAAGGAGGTTTGAATCTACACGCGCTTTGAGCTGGTTTTATCTCCTAAGAAGCCAAGAGGAGCGCCGTATATATAATGATCCGGGCAGCCACTGGTGAAAATGTATTGATTCCATCTGAAACTGATCACGCATTTGACCCATCTACCTAACTGGCTACACACAGATAACACCGCCCCATGTAAGCCGTTCTCTACCCGGTGCTGATATCTGCCTCTCACGCTAAACCGCCGTCTGGACGTCTATATTAAATTCTCCACACAGCTGTTAGCGGTACTAATGACCCCCGGCACGCACTAAATTCGGCAAGTTATATGCCTTCCTTGTTTTACTTATACACAACAATAGTTCATGTAAAAGTTACAAAACGCCATTCTACCGTGTATTGGTTTTAAATTTGACCATCGTCTTCACTTCATTATTATTGATATGACAATGTAGCATTTATTATTTATTGGGAAAGATCAATATAAAATTATGTATATTTAATATATATAAAAGCGCTTATCCTAAAATTAAGAGCTCGTAGATATATGGATATTAAAATAGAACAAACACAGCATATTCAAGCAATTCACACCAACGTTTAACCTCCTGAAATGGAAAGTCTATGGAAAAGAAGCGGTAAGGGTAGGCCTTAGAAACGTACGTAATATACAAATGTACCCATAAATAGACGCTTTTTAAAGACAACTATGAAACGCGTTTATTGTAAATCTTGTATTGACAGGTGTTACGAAACCTAATAACAACAGATCGCGTAATCGTGATCAGCACAAATGTTGTTACGGAGATAAAAAAAAAATCAAATTCTGTAACACTAGGCAGCGTGAAATGTCTAGGGGAATGAATAAAGAAGTCAGTTGTCTTTTGTTAACAAATAATTATAATGTATTCTTAGAACAATCCTTACATTACAATACACTTAAATCAAACAATTACACAGCATAACAATAAAAATGTACAGTACTAGAGTGTCCGGGTCCTAGGCTTTGATTTCTGGATACTACCACTGTCACAGCTCAACAAGTGTCCTTTTACATAAATAATCCACGTAACGAGTAATAATCCAAAGGCATACTTAAATCAAACAATTACACAGCATAACAATAAAAATGTACAGTACTAGAGTGTCCGGGTCCTAGGCTTTGATTTCTGGATACTACCACTGTCACAGCTCAACAAGGGTCCTTTTACATAAATAATCCACGTAAAGAGTAATAATCCAAAGGCAAACTGGAGACAGTGTGTATTAAATCTGAATTAAATCCTTTAAATATCTGACACTACTGCAATCATCGGTAAGGTCCCAAAACTGAAGAGAAAGTAACACTCTTAGTGCTCGCTGGTATTTTCGTTTCTGCCGGCTCTAAACACAGTCCCTAATTTATAGCTTCTCATCCAAAATTCCCAAAGAACAATATAACAATATAACACACGCACATGAACAGACCCGAAACACCTAGAACAAAGAACGCTGTGTCTCTACGCTTCAGATCCCACACGCGAGCCAGCGCCCAACAAGCGAGGTTCCCATAGCAACGAACTATGCCTGCGCTACACGAATCAGAACGTCAACAATCACATGTAACACTCCTGTGCACAATAAAACAGACACCTGTAACACAGGCCATCGCAAATAAATGTTAAAAAGGAAAACTGTCAACAACCGCAGCTGGGACGACATATTCCTTAACTGTCGGTGTTGTGGCCTCCGATTAGGATGACGTGTTATTCATATTAGTTTAATCTATTATGAATTTGGTGTGTGCAAATATTCATTATATATGCAGGTCGCTGTCAGTATAAAAGATGTATGATCAATCTAAAAGTCTGTTTTGATCAGAACAAAATTTATAAATATTGCATAGAACTAATTATCCATGCGATATCAAAAGTACCTATTCACCTACTTTTTAAAAAAGAATTTATGTGATTTCTAGCTTCCACTGTGTATTATTTTACAATCTAAGGTTAATTTTGGCAATGAAAAGTTCTTATAACGCCTTCGTGAAGGATATATGAACTTGTTTATCAACAACATGTTTGTAAACACAGCAATGTTGACAAACGGGAAAAAGATGTAATCTAAGGTGGCAGGTTGCATATATGCGGAGGTTAGAAGATCACTTGATGTAAAACGCCATTAGCAAAACCCTGGCTTACCGGACTTTCTGCCAGATGCCCTTGTTGAATTTGTTTTGAATATTTTGGCGGGCCCCTACGTATTATAAACACGTTGATATATAAAAAAAAACAAGCAGTCAGTTTGCGATGATATCCACGTTTACTGGTCTATTTTTATAAACGATCCAAAGGATTATCCTTAGGTTTTTTTTAGGTCAAATAGGTGATTGAGCCCCTTTAAGATTGTTGTGAAGAAGTATACGTACGAGTTCGTATTTGTTTCGGCTGTGAGCTAATCAATATACCGGCCTATTCTCCAGATGACCTGTCCGGTGAATACGGTACAAAACCTGAGCAGAAGTAATCAAAACAAATCACCAACGTTAGTCTCAGGAGACAAAACAGCAAAAATCAAAAGCAGTAACGAATAATATGTGTCGAGAAAACAAAGAAGATGCTGCATTTAATTTACATCCTGAAGCACGCCGCACGGATATTCAATGCTACCGACACCGCCGGAGACAGAGAACTGGCTGGCTGCTGATGTCATCGAATTTGAAACCCATGGATTCCCTAGTGGCAGGCTTGGAGATACGACTTGCGCACATGGAGTCGGCGACGGTTGTTCATTTAACTACATGTAAGAAAATTTGGCATCACTTAGATCGGCTGAAAATGTTACTGGTTTGTGTGATTTTTTAAAATTGTTTCATATCGCACAGAAATTATCATAGGGCTGTGCATTCTGAAGTTTGTTCAAATGGTCTCTATTCAGTGACTTTTGGCTAAGTTATAGGAAGCTGAATTTAGTCATATGCAATTACAGTCCATTTTAGCTCAGTGGCTACAAAGATCTTCTCTCAAAAACCACATGGCCAAATTCTTAAATCTCACACATTATTTATCCTGAGTTACAGGAAGTTTAACTTAGCCAGTTTGCTGTATCTTCCTATATGATTTATAAACCTGCAAAACGTGTTTCGACTGAAGCCAATTTGTTTAATACTTTACAAGAAAATCTCAGCTGAAAAGCATTTTGTTTTGGGAAAATTTATTTCAAAGTTATTACAAGTAGGGACCACTTTTATGTACAGATGGCAGTACAGTGCCTGAGTTTTGGCCAAGATTATGTCAGCTCTATAAATAGCGTTGGCAGTGTGCCAAGATTAGAACAGGCCTATGTGCTGCAGTCTAACTACTATAACAGCATTCTGTAGTGTTATCAATGTATTATTTTAAAGAAGTCAATGAAAGTCCGTTTAATTCAAAGTTATTTCAGTTGGGGTCCTTTCAATTGGAAATGTCTGAAATTTGGCATGTTCATCCATCTTGGGAAGATTTCTTGTAAACCAGACAAGTGGTGCCACCTATCTTTGTTTTTGTAAAATAAATAAATGGCCTTTTCTCAGGAGTAATTCGCAGTATTGGCCTGAAATTGTGTAGCGAATTTAGAAAATTGCTCATATCTCAGGAGTCGGTCAAGGTATTGGTCTGAAATTTTGCATGTTCGTCCATCTGAGAAAATTGTTTCGTTAACCTGACAGGTGCGCCACTCACCTTTCCGTTTTTGTTGAATAAATTAATGCCCTTTTCTCTGGATTGCTTTGTAGTATTCGATTGAAATGGTGTATATCCATACATCATGGATTCCTCCATGTTGTGTTCAAGACTGGTGCCTCCATCTGCAAGAGTTTTCCCGTGGCATCCATTCGTACATGTGCTTTGGGTAAAAATTACTCATGTCTCAGGAGTGGGTCAAGGTTTTGGTCTGAAATTTTGCTATTCATCCATCTTGGATAGTTTTGTCTTAAAGCAGACAGGTGGCGCCACTAACCTTTCCTTTTTTGTTGAATAAATAATGTCCTTTTTCGGGATTGATTTGCAGTATTAGCCTCAGGTGGTGCAACCTACAATCATGTTTACATTGCAGACATTTATCTCACTTTGTTTCCCCTTACCACTCGATTCATGCCTAATATCACCTGTACTGCTCTGATTATGGTGGAAACACGTAGTCGCTTTCGACTTTATCTATCTAGTTGTTTCATGCATCTGTGCACATAGCAGAAGAGTGGTTTGAAGCCTGAAAATGTTAATGTCCACCATTTTTAATGGCTTTCTCGTACACAAGACTGATAGTGCTACTTACATTCATTTTTGTTTTGTGTGCACCTATGCCAATATTTCAGCAGCAATTTGTGTAATTGGTGCATGCATTCGGGTTAGGCCTGCAGGCCTTGTTTTTTGTGAATACTAGTTTAACGAATGATTTTTTTTTTAAATAAAAAAAATAACTCCCGCTTATTATGAAATACTGGGATGTTTTCGCTGCCAAACTCAAGATCTTTGGGTTATATATGCCCCGATAGATACTCGTCCTCAAATCCCAGGGCACATTTGGTCAATATGTTATTGAAGTTTGTTGTCATTTACTCCTCTTCGTCTCATTTTCATGAAGGGAAGAAGCAAATATACTATTGTATGTTTTTTATGGGTGTTACAACAATGAATTCCCCGTGCACACGTCACCCGAACCTCACCCGAGACACAAGACTTTCCACAAACCGGAACAAATCAGTGGCCAATTTAACTGACCAAAATGATTGACGGCAAACCTATAAAAGAAAGCGGGGAACACAATTAAGAAATCCTCGGCTTAGAAAGTTTCAGATACCGAAGAAATTTATTGATACTTTAGAGGAAACTGCCCAAGCCGCTAATGTTGATATATGAGTATTCCCCCGGTAGCCGCTCCGCTGAAGTCGTCCTTGGATGACCGTACGTGATAAATGAACGGGCCCTCTGCGTAATATTAACCAAGATGTAACGCAGAACCTTCTGAAAATCAAACCTTCTTTCATTGCCCATCCGAACTTCCCAGTCTGTTACGAGTATCAGAATCAATGACGTTGATTCCATCCCAAACTCAAACGATCCTTGCGCCGTGGTATTAATAATTTATAAATATTGATTATGTAATATGAAGGGATATGACAATTTTTTTAGTCTTTTTATTGCATGTCGACTGCCTTAATATCATGTAAGCTTAAAGCGCGTCTACAAGGTGCAAAGATTTATAACGTCTCCAATATTTTATCATGAAGTTTGTGTTTGAATTTAAAATATGTATTCAAGTTACAGTTAATTTAAATTGATTTTTAAATGTTTCAACTCCCGGACATATGTCTGCAATAAACGAGTTTTCCTTACTTATATGGAGTTGACATCACTGATGCTAGGTCCTCATGTTTCAAATATGGTACACATGATTTGCTTGCTCTATACTTTAATGTGACAAGAGTGATTTATATTTCAGTTGTCCTTTGGTTGTTTTATATTTACCTGGCAATTTCATTTCTATTTTGTATAATTTCAGCCCTCAGATACCTGTTAATTGTCTGTCGTACATTGAATTAAAAGATAAAAATACATTTATCTGTCATAAAAAAACAGCAATATCTACGTCACGCTTCAATGCACCTATTGATGTTTCTGTTTTCTAAAGTCATCAGCAACTGCTGAGACATATGCTTTGAAGTTACAGTGAATCAGAGGATACGGATGGAAGACCTGCCCTCCGTGATCACGTGACGGCGGCTTCCTTTGAAGTATTCATACCGGCTCTAGTCTGTCCGAGAACAGTTAGCCCAGTATGTTATGCAGCCCTGGAATGTGACACTAATGGTTTGGCTGCGACAGACGCCTGCCAGGCGCTGTCCGAGTCACTGCTTTAGGTCGATGGGAGGTTGGTCCGGGGAGACGCGACCGAGACAGATGAAAGGCCATAGTCCTTAAGAAATTTACAAAGACTCAAAAGAGTGATATGAGCCTGCCCGCTCTAAGTAGCTCTGGCGCGAAGGGAAGAAACGCATCTCATCGTATTTCAACACTGGAGCCAACCAATATATTTCATTAGCCGGTGCTCAACATGAGTAATCTTATTTTACTGGTATTAGCCCTTGCAAAATAACTTGTTCATTCTTATCTTAGACACAAGTTTACATTGTAAAAACTTTCTCATTTACCAAGTAGACCAGCTATAGTCCGTTTTATCCCCTCCTATCCACCTGTTTTGTGCTATGAAAATTTTTTATCATTTACATTTCAAGAAAAAACAATTAAAGTGTTGAGTAGAAGATTTAAGGACCTAATATTAAACAAAATAAATAAATACCTACCTTACACCTTATCTAAGAAACAGAATTATTTGAAAACATGAGAAATCAGTCTACATTTTACAACATATCAGACCTACTTATGGCGGTCAATGTTTTTGGTCACATGCAGAAAGAGCTCAATTGAGAGCTGCTAGCTGGATGATGTTGTGAAGGGACTAAAAGTTGTGAAATATAAGCTGTGGGTTTATTGTAAAATTTTAAATTTCCTTATTAAGTTGTCACTTCCATATACAGTTTTCTGGGAAATTATTGAAAAATATAAAAATTTTAAGAAAATTATATATTAAAAAAAAAAAGGTGGACAGCCGGTGGTGAAACGGACTATAGGTTTTTCGTCTGCTGACAATCAGACGATTACATATTCATAAATTCATGACGCCACTGTAGATTCCTTCTCTTAATGACTAATGTTCATTTACAGTCTTCTAGCAAGGTTTGCAGTTTAAAGAATCTTTGACAGTTATAGAGAGGAGAGTCTTCAACTTACATAACTTTATACTTGTCTACGTATCTGATTAGATATTGTGTTTGGTATCTGATATTTTGCCTACTAAATTGTTATGTACTTTATTTAGCTCTTTATTGGCCATCTCATAGTGACTTTTACACATCTATTTTTTTTCTCATAATATACACACGAGGGCACCGTCTCATTTTCTTTACCCGTAATATACAAAATTACCACGGGGCCAAAGATTCCTTTTAATATATAGAGTAACACATAGGCGAAATGTGACGTTTATTTTCCCTTAATGATGCATGCAATATCTGAATATCTCTCTGATGTGTGCGGTCCATCATGTTGGCGATCCGTCAATTATCTCGTCTCTGCCTAAATCATATGCTCCAGCATGTCCCAACCTTTTATCTACCTTATATAATTGATCCTACTTTTACCTACAGAAAGGAATGGTTCTTTAATTCTCCTAATCGATATAGACGATTCGTCATGTCTTTACTTTAAGTAGACGATCCATCAAGTATCGGTCTAAAGTGTCAGTCATGCTTGTAAATATATAGACGATCCGTCATGCTTCTACTTCGGGTGGATGATACGAACTGTCTCCAGCTACGTCTGCTCATAATACACAATCCATTAGCTCTTGTCCTAAAGGAACGGCCATGTCTCTAACTAAAGTAGACTAAATCTACCTAAACTAAATTAAACTAAATCTATCCGCTCTCTCTCTCTCTCTCTCTCTCTCTCTCTCTCTCTCTCTTTGTCTATCTGTCTCTTTCTTTCTCTCTCTCTCTCTCTATCTCTCTCTCTCTCTCTCTCTCTCTCTCTCTCTCTCTCTCTCTCTCTCTCTGTAGATAAACATATATTTATATTAATCCTATTATATATATATAATATAATATGTGTGTGTATTTTATGAGTGAATTTAATCATTAGTGAAATGCATAATACTTTATTAGTTTATTATGTATGGACAATATTTGTGGAATAAAGTCATTAGAATGTTATTCATTCAAACCAGCTATATATATATATATATATATATATATATATATATATATATATATATATATATATATATATATATAAAACCCTTGTATATGACACATTTCAAGTACATTACAATTAAGTAAAAGGTTTCAAGGAATAAAGTATTATGTTTCCACTATAGGTTTATTCTAAAGCAGGTTTGAATATATAATATTTTATAATAAAAATCCAAAGTCTATAATTTTATTCATAAATATATATTATATTTTTACATTTAAACATTATTCCCTTAATAGCAGCGAGGGGGGTTACGTTTACCATCACCAATTGCTAAAGTTGGGGTGTCGGGTTATTTGCCCCGATCCCCTTGAGTTCACACCCCTGTTTGATCCACTTTCCACGTGAAGGAGTTCATCAACCAGTGGTTAAAAACTCTGCCGCCAGATGGCAGTGTCACCAGCAGCTTGCAGTTTCAGTTTCCGGCGCTACAACGAACATGTGCTCCCATTGCATGGTTGAATGTAATTCCTTCTCTGGCTATGAAGGTCATTGGTCATAAAAATCGTGATATATACCTTTTTTCAGTAGGCCACAAAAAGGGTAGAGAATGGTAATGCTTTATGTCCTTATTGTTTTACAAGAGGTAAACATTGCAGTGTCTAGGTCAAACATGTTACACGTAAGTTAAAATAAAGACGTTCGGTAAAATGATAGTGAAGAAATTTTCCCAAGAACATTACAGAAATGTGCCATATTTAGAGTCCAAATTATTACCTCATCCTGTTTCATATAGATTAATCATAACAGACGAGATGGATGTATGCAATATATAAGAGAGACACAAACACGGACAGAAGAATAGAGAAAGAGGCAGAGGCTTTAAACGTAATTAAAAATAAAATCCATTTATAATATATATATATATATATATATATATATATATAATATATATATATATATGTATATAATATATATATATATATATATATATATATATATATATATATATATATATATATTGCTCTTTCTGCACTAGATGAACTACACTGTATTTCTCTGCAGGTACTGGTCAAGGCTGATAATTAGGGGTATAAATGGGAGGGCGGGCAGACTTAAAGACCAGTCTCAGGCCGGCTTGGTAAAAAAGTACTCTGTTAAAGGGAAATTTCTATACCATAGAAGAACCCTGTTATCTACACCAAACACAGCTGTGTGAGGTATTTATATTTAGCAGAGGGACAATCTATTTGTCTGTCGGTCCAGGGAGAGCAGAGCGACAGATCTATGCCCTCTGAGGGACGGGCCATATTTTTGCCAGGCAGAGGAAATGTTCGCGGAGTGGAAGCGTCTAATCACGCAGCAACAGCTCGATTGATGTCCAGGTCCGCGGCAAGCCATCCCGCTTTGTTCTGTCATTTTACTTTCCGAATGTGACAGTTTTGGTGACGATTGAAGCAAGGCCGGACCGGAAATTCATGGCGCTGGTCTTCGGATTCAATTGTTACCGCCGCTGACATCGTCTGGGGGAGGCAGTAACATATTAATACCCGCGGAATAATCTCATAAAAAATAGTCCTTTTCAAATCTCGCGGGAGTTGTTAATAACGCGTGGCCTGGAGCGTGGCGTCTGCCTGGCGGTCCTGTCGGTCTGTTTCTCATTGATAACAACCAAAATATTTACACAGTGCCAACCTACATCACAGTTAGAACCAGGCAAAGAGTATAACATGGTCTCTTACAAACACTATAACGACCCTGGAGCGGTAATACAGTTGACCCCGGTCTCCTGTCGGCTCTGATTGTGTTTTGCGAGGAACAGTATCGACCTACGTTATATCAGTTGGACCTCAGGCAAAAGAAGACTAAAAGTCGAAATTGGCAGCGACCTTCCCGAGGGTTATCTGTTGTTTCTTGACCCGAGTATTTCAGTTAGCTTGAGAAGGCGGTTATTTATATCAGACTCAGTAATTCATGAATACACATCAATATTGTTATTCTTGCAAATAAAGTAGTTCAGAAAGTGGACTTGCACTGACTGACTGGAGAACTAATCATTAGTACAATGTCAAAATGTGCAAAAATTACTAAAATAGTTGGTATTCACAGCGGGTTTATCCTTAATCGGCTGCATATGTTGATTTATTATATAGGAAACACAGTATTTTTTAAATAATCTGATAAGGTTTTGAAAATTTCTCTTCAGATTGTGATACTTTTCCTTCTCTGCTACTGCGGCTATTCTATATGCATGGGCATGTAATCATCTGCTTATATATTGATACGTTCATCTTGTAGAGGACCAGTAACCCCATAAATTTAGGATACTTTAGTCCTCTTGTAAAATAATATTAATAATAATAATAATTATAATAATTTTTTAAAAAATAATTATAATAATAAAAAAATAGGTTTCTTATTTAACCAATCTGAGACATAATAATATTAAATATGCGTAACAAATACTAAAAAAATAGGTTTATTGAGAACCTCCTGGTATTTAATAATAATATAATAATCTTAGAACCAAGAAGAAGAAGAATAAGAAAAATGTAGGATTATTGTTAAAACGGAAGGTTCACTTTATATGACCATTTAATTCTCGTCTTATTAAGTTGGGAAAAAAAAATCTGTCAGATATCTGCCGGGGACATTAATGAAACATTGAGAAACGAGGGAATTTTTGCTCGACAGATTGAAAATGAAATTCTTGATGCCGTTGGGCTAGTGGCAGGGGAGGTTCCTTTTACGACCTATAATTTGACAATCTTGAATGAAATTTCCGCAAAATACCGTAATTAACACACTAAACAGCATCATTAAAATTGGTAAAATAAAGAAGCAAATACTTTGGACATGCAAACTGTTCCGTTGCTGACCCATCAAGGTTTTTTTTATTTATATTTACGGGAACAAGTAAAACCAAGGAAACTAGTCTGCCTATATCGGTCGCTATGCAGCATGACACCTTGTGGCACTGTGACCCAGATGACGTCATTCTGATCGCATTCCATCAGCACTGACCAGCGTCTCATAGCTGGGTGTGTGACGTCATCTCTCGTCACCTGAGCGTAAACTACGCCGTTCTTCACTTTGGACATCTGTTTAGTTATACGTACATTGAAAGACTGGAGCTATTCGCATACATTTAATGTATTATTTAATGTATTATATATTTTACCTTGGTGCTCTCTGATTAGATAATAAATAAGTCACCATTTTTTTTTTCAATTTGTCAATTTGAAAGATATATAAAAACATTTTCATGCCAATTGCTGTGATATATCTTTATACACTGACTTATAGGTGCTGCTACCTAGTGGTATATTTGCACTACCATGTTAACAGGTCTTTATGGTGTCACTGCAAAATGGTACATGGGTGAGTAAAGTGGGTCGTACTGCAGTGCGTTTTTTTGTTTATCAATAAGAACCCGTGTACAGCCCATAAATACAGTTAAACATTAACCGCATAAGATGGTGTCAAATGCGGTTATCGCTTCAGGTATAGTCTAGCTGTCATTTTTAAGGCGGACATCTTCAGACTTAATATAATTTAATTTTATTATGGATTTTTATCTTATTACTGCCAAGAAGCCCTTTCACCATTACTTCCATAATTTAGTTTTTACAACCAGAGCATTGACTCAAGAACGTGACACAAGACAGAAAGATATCCTTGTTACAAACGAAACTAAAAAAGTTGCTGACAGCTGTCTGAGAAGTATAACACCAACATTCATAAATGAGACTTCCCTAATTGTTATTGACATAATTGTCTCACACACTCTTCGAGGCTTCACTTGGTACATGCACAAAACAGTCATTAATAAACACATGAAGATGAATGCCATCAAATGAATCTGTATCACAAATTTGTCTTAGCCGAAAAAAGTCCATCTCAAGCTGTCTAACACATGTACATAAGGCCAAAAAAATAAAAGGTATGGTTCTCAGTCACCGCCCGCATCAATTTTAAACCCCCGCATCAAAAATTTGTATTTTGATTTTTAATAGAAACTTACCAATTTTGAACTGCAGCCACTCGGACATATCTCTCAGAAGATAAAATCATACAATTTCATTTGTTATGTAGTGCTTTTACTTGTTTAGCATTTTAAATCTGTTATTATCATGCTTTTCCCTTATCAATTGACATTTTTATCGAAACATACCATAAAATTAAAAAATTAAAAACCGCCCGCCCGCATTGATTTCTGGAAATAAGTGCCAGCGAACCATAATTTTTATTTATTTTGGCCTAATATTCTCAAAATTTTATGAATTCCCTCAACAAGTCATATTATCTCAAAGTTTATGCAAGAATGACCCCTGAACTATGATATGATTTCTCCATGTGTCATGACACAGGTTGCTATTAAAAGTCCTTAATAACAGTCTTTTGTCATATAAAATGATAAATTGAATATATATTTGTGAATGCATTACTTTTTATCGAATTAAATATTTCATTCCCTCTCTCATTCTCTCTCATTTAACGGAAATAAGTGTGAGACCTTGCGCAGACACAACATAGAACCCGATCGCTCTGCCAGACGTGTCAGTGTTAACCAGGACTACATGAAAATATCAGGGTTTGGTCCAACCTGTATATCGACACTGCTGTAAACTTCCCAAGCATACAGTTCACCGTGGGAAAAAGCATAATGAAATCCTGAAAAGGTGGTTCTTTGGGCTGCGTCAGTATATCAAGGAGAGTTAGCTGTAATCTGCACAACATCTCAGCTATTCAAAAATAAGAAAACGCTTTACTCATGGTATCGCTGTTCGTCAGCCCTGAAACAGATCGCTCAATTCTAACAACCACATTCTGATTTACAGTCAGGTCAGCGCTCATTAGAATATCACGAGCTCCAACAGGAAAAGAGAAAGAAGTAATAGCGTGTTTCGGTGCGATGAATTAGTTTCTAATAACATTCCATGAAGAACCCACATTTGCCCAAAACTTGTTGATACGTTATCTGTCCCGGGGTATGGGGAGTCGTCCGAGCAACACTGAAAGAGGTGCATATACCAAAGTTACCACCAAATGCCACAGTACCCCATGATGTTAAAATCCCTTGGGTTGTGCTTAAAAAGCTGAGGTGCGTCTGTACCCATGGATGCCTAGATAGTTATCTGCTTCCAAATAGATTAAACAATCTCGACCCAAAGTGTCCATTCCAACGTTGTTGACATGATCTCGATATATGTTGTAAATGTTATTGCGGTTAATCTTGAACAGATAATTCACCCTTTCGGTCCCGTAATTCCGGCTGTGAGACTGATCAGGTATATCCCGCTGATTAGGATAGCGACGCTGTAAGATGCAGGGTTGTAGTTCCCGCCATGATTGATGAGGACGTCATCTGTATATCTAGTTGCAAGTAGTAAATTACGGCGAAACTGGCCACATGCACCTACAAAGGAAATAAGTAAACATATTTTCTTTGGGTAAAACAAGCTTGTCCGCATTACAGCTGATTCAGAACGACCGGTAAATTTAAATATATGGCAAATGTTTCCTTTTTTTCATTAATTTGATAACGAGATACTGTTCCCGAAGAGAGCCCAGTTTGTTTAAATAGGTTTTACTCTGAAATAAAATGTTATGTGGAAAATCAGTTGCGGGACGGATAACGGCCGAGCCAAAGATATATCGCCTTATTTCTGATACGTCCTTGCCCGAAGTGGCGATTTGGTGCCGATGCGATCCATCGCACTGCAAGGACCAATACATTGTTTCAATTGTCAAAACCAGGGATATTCCTTTCAATTACCAAAACAGCTGACTTGTTGCACTTAAGGGCAGAGTCTTTTGGAGAAGAACACTTAAACAGGACAACCATAATTCCATGTGGATGAAGAAAATGGCCCTGACTTAAAACCTTAATCATGAAATTGAAATAAAGATTCAAGATAACATTAGAGAATAAGTTAGTTTTATAAAATGATCTCTATTCTGGCCAAATTTATTTTTATTTGTAATGTGACCATAGACTACGGAACATGTCCTTAAGTGTGAGACTGCAAAATTCTTTACCACATCTATGAACTGGGGACCCAAGGGTCTCGACGCTCAGCTGAATTTGTCTATATAGATATTTTATGAGGGCCCTTTTAAACTTGACCTCTTGACCTAAAAATTAATTGGGATTTTTTTTTCTACTGGTAGGTGAGCAAAATGTGAAAGATGTAAGGTTTGGGATTAAAAGTTATTAAATGCATTTAAATATTTTTCCAAATAAGTGGATCCTGTGACCATACCCGCTGACGTTGTGAACTCAAAACATGGTTTCTTCCGTATTATCAGGTAAGGAGTTATTGAAAGGTGGCAGGTGTGACATTAAGAGTTTGACCAGTAGTTCAAAACATATAGGGTTCAAAATTATCCTAATTAAGATAAGAAACAATAAGGTTTCCAAAGTAGATTAAAAAAAATATGCTATACTTTACAAGTTATGAGGTTCATAATCATTCTTAAATACGGCTACTTAGACACTGAAGATCAAGGTCAAGGACATCCGTTTTCGAACTCATCTGAGAACATGGTAGTAACATCTAGTGTTTCAAATTGAGGGGAAAACTCTTCGGTACTTCAAAGGGGTCACAAAAATATTAGAATTCCGGCAGACGATTGGAGTGAAAACAATATCTATAACTTTTTTTTTGGGGGGGGGGGGGTAGGGGCCAAATAAACTTAGCGGTTTCAGAACACCAGATCAAATCACAGTTGAGAAACTGATAATATCGATGTAATTTGGCAATTTAAAATTAAAGAAAAAAAATGTTTAAAAAAATACATAAAATCAGGTGGCGCCACCAGCCTTCAGGAACTGGTAAAACTAGTTATGAACTATGAATATAAGTTTTCATGACACAAGATGAAACCAAAGCTGAAAAACTGAGACACTTGCTGTCATTTAACGGTCTCATAAACGGAAAAAAATGTAAAACTTAGAAAATACACAGGTTGCAAGACCAGTTTTCGGGGACTGACAAAACAAGACATGATCAGTCTTGAAGGCAACCAGAAAACAACCAGAAGAAAAGGTGTTTTTCATATAGCTCGTTAAATTGTATCAAACGTGTGCCAGCATCTTGAGTGTGATAGCTTCACGTTTGTTCGTCAGTGTGACCTAATGCTCAAAGTGCAAAGAATGCCCTACCCCCCACCCCCCACCCCCTCCAGGTCCGAAGCAGGAGGGTACGCGTTCATTCCCGTGTTTGTGTGTGTGTGAGGGTGTGTGTGTTTGTGTGTCACAACATAATTGACGCAAACTTGAACGCAATTTCTTGAAAACTTCGAGGCATTTCCTGGATTTGCCAATGAAGAATTGATTAGATAATTTTATACATGATCCAGATTCAGGATCATCAACAAGGAATATTCAGAAATGTACAGTCACTTATACACAAATGAAACTGAGAATATGCGCCGAATAAGTGAACTGCGGACTCTTGTATTCATAAGAATGCAGATTTCTAATTGTGTTATAAAATGTATCGATAGAGAGCAACAATCTGTCTCAATCTGGTGACATCCATCGGCGGAATTACCCAGCGTTCTGAATGATCGCAATGCTGCGGGCAATCTCCACCAGGGGTCACCTCGTTGTATGCTGACGCTGCAATCACCTCTGGCAAAGGCTACCGACTCAATATGACCTGGTCTTGACCCCGTGTCAAAGTGGCCAAACTTCCTGTCAAGAATCGATTACATGGCCCCGATCGGCTCAGGTTTAAACGGGAAAATTTTTTTTCTCTTCAATGTTATAATAAGTAGGCCCTGGTATGTCATCTAGTATGAGGATACGAAAAGCTGTTCATACAAATGGCGCTATGATCATTTTTCTGACTTTAGGTTTCTGTACAAAATTGTTTAATGTTGTTCTACTTATGTTTCTACACATATACAGGTAAAGGGAATGCAGTTTACGGAGACATCATAATTCAAGGGTCGTTAGTTTTACCAAAGTCAAGGGGTCAATGTCATTTCTGTTCAAAGACAAAACAAAAAACTTGTCAAGCAATTTCAAATGCCTGGAAATCAAATGATAACTAATATCACATTGTGTACATGTCTTAAGGAAAATTAAAGCAAGGTCTTTACTAGTTCAATGGTTGCTCAAGATTAATAAATCATAGAAGCTAACGTAACATGAGTGACCTACAGTGTCTTTGTTTAATTTTAATATAGTTTCCATTATGCACATATATGGCACATTGTTTTGCTTAATAGGTCACACAGATGTATAGATACATAGATTGATGGAGATACGCACATAAAAATACACATAAATAGGTCAGGTATATTTGAATAAATAAATTACATACAGTGCTCGATGCAAATGAAGCCCTGGGCTAGATTGACGATTGATTAAGCTTTAATAAAAACTCTCTTGATATTCACAACTTTTGTAACAGTATGACATCAATACAAAACATCCGTTATGCAGGAACAATATATGTATAAACTGTGTAAAAAGTTAGAGCTTGCTTCTAGCTGTTTGAATATTTTGGTAATGGCAAAATGAAATATGATAAACTGTGTTTCTTATTTTAATTTTTGTCAAACATCCATGCATAACAGGACATTTTACCAAATTTTACCTAGTTCTACTGACTCGTCCTGGAAAATATCACAGTTTCCACAAAAAGTACATTAGTTTGCCATAATGATGTTTTTATTGGCTTGATACGTTGCTAAACATCGAATATAACCAGGTTCCGACAGTTATATATCTAGAAAGATCAGTTTATAACAAATGCCACATACATTGCCCACTAGGGGTGGAATTTCTGGCGTGAATTGTATCCTCATGCTTTCCAAATTGGTATACAGGGGATTTTACCCTTTATTTCTTCGATCAGTGTTGTCTTATAGCTCAAAGTTAGAATATATGGCAGTCCATGTGCAAGAAATATATTGTTTTTGCTCTTACAAAGTGCACAACAGGTGTGCTGTTGACCTGACCGTGACCATGCCTCGCCGGAATACTTTCCATGGCGGCTTCTTATGTACATCTGAGTTAAGAAGCGAACTAATTCGGCCGAGTTGTTCCGAATGATTAACACAGATGTCAGCATAGCGGTGGCGACCTTTTGTGAAAATCGGCGCTGTGATACGTTTGGTTATAATAACGGCATCAGAAATGAAGCACAAGAGGAACAATGAACAACGGAATGAAGCAAACTTGGACTTTTAACACATACACCGCCATCTAGAGGGAGAATCAGAAATCATCTTCGCTCAGAATCATTTTTCAGGGGTCGGTCTTTTTACCGAGCGCTGCCCTGGGTTCACACCAGGCATTGCTTTGACCCGCGTGGGGCTACCGAGCGCTGGGGACTTTTTGCCGAGCGCTACCCTGTTCTTACAACGGGTAGTGTTCATACATACTTCAAACGTCTTTACCAAAGACTTTGGACCACCGAGCGCTAGGGACTTTTCACCAAGCGCTACCATAGCGTACATGACAAATGTAGTTTTAACCGCATTCAACACAAAACATCATATTTAATTAATAACATTTTATTTGTATATAGACCAATGAATAAGTCAACGCTTATGTTATCTCTCCCACTCATCCTGTCTCTCTCTCTCTCTCTCTCTCTCTCTCTCTCTATATATATATATATATATATATATATATATATATATATATATATAATATTATATATGTAATCTGTGTACCAAGCGGTAAATGATGTATTAATTTTTATGATATAACTTAACCGTAAAATATTATATACATTGAATATATATGTATTTTTGTTAACATTCCCTCTGACTGGTTCTTCTCTCTGACTCTCTTCCTCTTTCTCTCTCTCTCTGTCTCTCTCTCTCTCTCTCTCTTTCTCTCTCTTTCTCTTTCTCTGTCTTACTGTCTCTCTTTCTTTCTTTATCTTTCTTTTTCTCTCCCTTTCTTTCTTACATATCAGAAAATATTATGTACAGTATAGGTCTTTGTTACCTTTCCCTCCGGTTAAGGTTCTTCTTCTTCTCTCCCTCTGTCTGTATCTTTCCTTCTCTCTCTTTTCTTTTTTCTTCTCTCTCTTTCTTCCACTCTCTCTCCTTTATATATAGGATAAATTTTATATATAGTATAGCTCTCTTTCTTTCTCCCTTTTCCCGGTCTCTTCCACTCACTCGCTCTCTCTCTCTCTCCCTCTCTCTCTTTCTCTCTCGCTCTCTCTCATATATATATATATATTAAGATATATATATATATATATATATATATATATATATATATATATTAAGATATATATATATATATATGTAATTATATAGCATTATATTAAATTATATATTATATTTATATACTGATATATGAATGAATGTATTTATATATGTAACTCCAATTTATATGTATGTATATCTTGATATATATATATATATATGTATATATATATATATATATATATATATATATATATATATATATATATATATATTAATATATGTAAGGTTCAATACATCACAGTGAAAGTGCTCCACCGTACGAGGAGCATTGATAATATTATAATATGTGTATAGTTAGCTTGATTTCATGATGGACTACAGTACTGTTTCGTGGGTCCAGCCAGCCAGCTGGCCCACACCCAGGTACATGAGTTTGTACCTGAGGAGTATATATATATATTTATATATATATATATATATATATATATATATATATATATATATATATATCGGTATATAACCGTCATTTAAAGAAATGTATGCAAAATTGTTTACACGTTTTGGTGAGAACCACATCCAGGTTATAGACATCGTTAATCAGTTGGTTTACTTGACTAACTAAGAAACTTGCTTTATTCTAAATATGATGTTTTGTGCTGAATGCGGTTAAAACTAGTTGTCATGTGCGCGATGGTAGCGCTCGGTAGTCCTAAGTATGTAAGAACACTGCCAGTTGAAAGAGCAGGGTAGCGCTCGGTAAAAAGTCCGTGCAATGCTTGGTGTGAATCCAGGGTAGCGCCCGGTAAAAAGACCGACCGTTTATCAGGGATACGATGGCGTATTTCGAAAATTGACCTGTGAAATCCTCTTTTTAGATCATCTAAGAGCTAAATTCCCCAGCTTACTCACACGTTAAACTTTTACAAAATTACAGTGACATAAAGATCCAGCTTGCACCGGCTATTTGCACCTAACTGGCTAAAACCCTGGACCGAGATGACACAAAACATATTCAAAGATCTACAATGGAAAGTTCCTCAGCCCACGGCATTGTGAAACAACAATTCATACAAACGGATATTACATAAAAGCAATCGGCCAGAGTTCAGCATATTATCAGAGACCATGCAGTTCAGATGAAACAAATAGGGATAAATTCTGCGACAACAGGTTAAGTAAACAAAATGTGAAAAACTTCCTTTGAAACAGATATTGTCGTAACTCAGTGTTTATATAAAGAGAGAATATAAAATCCAGTAAACCTAGTGGAGGGGCTAGGCTATCACTGATTGCATGTTTAATAAATTCTCTCCAAAAGTTTGCAAACTGTGACAGGTTTGATGACGACTAACGACGCCCACCTATAACACTCAGTCTCCCCGCAGATCCACTAATTGTCAGTCTTAACACATATTATTATAAAATGCACAGATTACGAGAGACATAAAAATGTTTCACGCCAAGCAGCTGTTAAACTCACACACTGAATCAAGATAACAAGCAGGTCAGGTTTTGTCGATTGCTTTTAAGTGCGCTAATTCATTTGACTGACAGTTAAACTGTGTGATACGAGGTTTCCCTAATTCTGATATGGTGTTTTGCGGCCTTATAATATATATATATTTATATATATATATATAAATTTAGTTATTTAGTCAGTAATATAAGTATTCGGAAAGCTCCGGTTTGTTCGGATTTTATGCCCTTAGGAAAACAGGTCCTGGAAATTTGAGTGACAGCGACCAAAATTTAATATCATCGGCCAACCGGCAATAACATTTAGTTTATATATACCTGGGCCCACAGGCAACACAATTTTGTTTACGTTGGCCCCTGCTCCCAGGGTATGGGTTGGTCTTGATGTGGCCTTTGAACCAGAAGTGGGGCCATACTCTGCTTTATACAGCTTGTCAGGGGTCATTCTGGTAGCTTCATGGTAAGGTCAAGGAACGGCGCAAATGTCTTGATGGGCAACTGAAATTACTCTAGGTTTAAGGTGCAAAAAGTACCCGCAACGGTTCAGTGTACACAGACCGCGGGGGCGTGTGATGTCCATGTTCTTGGTGTTCCATAACTATGGGTGATACCAATATAATTATATATGATGTCCATATGTTATAATGATTGCTAGTTTTCGTATTATTTTTTTTAATATTCCTCGTTTTATTATTCTGAGTGTGTCATAAAGATGGCTAAATGTATTAGGTAACTTAATCATAAAACGTTAGTTTCTCTGTACAATATTAGTATTTCCCCTCGGGTTATTTTGGCATATAGTTATGTCAATCACCCATGCCCCTATGCTTTATTGTCAGCTTGCCTGTAATTGTGCAAGACAGTACAAAGCCAACGCTTTAATGATCACATTCTATATGTATACATCACCCGAGGGGTGTCGCAGTTTCACTCCAGTCGACCGCGACACGGTGGCCAATTGAAGTGGTACTTGAAAATGGTCCGCTCCCTCTTGCTGTGGCTGTTCTGCTTGTTGCTGCCGCTGGTAGTTCCAGGACAGTTCCGGGGCGAATGGGAAGCTGACGCCTGGCTGGAAGATATAAATAAACAATATCTCAGTCTAAAACATAAAGCCGTGGTTGCATCATGGAAGTTTACATCAATATGATGCAGTGCAACCAGGACAAAATGGTCACTGTTCAGTCATTATATTTATACTTAGAATTGTTCTTCTTCTCCTTATTATTACCTCCGCCAAAGTGCGGGGATTATGTTTTTGCCGGCGTTGGTTTGTCGGTTTGCCTGTATGTTTGTCCGTTAGCAACATTAATCAGAAATTTTTAAACGGATTTTTATGAAATTTTCAGGATTGCTCGGCAAGGATATAAGGAACAATTGGTTACATGGGGATAATCCAGAAAACCATTAGGATCGAGGAAATCTCAAAGAAACATGCGCATTTCTGACGATGCCATATCGGCGTATTAAACTCATTGGCGAGGGTTTGCGCTCTGCGTGTAAACCTCTAGTTTTTATTATTATGATAATAATAAATATTATTATGCATTATTTACTTGAAATACTGTATCAGCTGATTAAATGAACATTTACATATTGAAGAGATTTCTGACTAGCTGATATCCTTGCAGTTGATAAAAAGGCACGCAAATAAATCTTTTACGCGCAAACTAAATACCGCATATATACCGTGTTGGTTGATTTTTTAGTAGAGAGCAGGGGTAGGGTCAGGTATATGTGGCAGTACCTAGGTGAAATGATCAGGTACATGTGGCAGTACCTAGGTGAAATGATCAGGTACATGTGGCAGTACCTAGGTGAAATGATCAGGTACATGTGGCAGTACCTAGGTGAAATGATCAGGTACATGTGGCAGTACCTAGGTGAAATGATCAGGTACATGTGGCAGTACCTAGGTGAAATGATCAGGTACATGTGGCAGTACCTAGGTGAAATGATCAGGTACATGTGGCAGTGCCTAGGTGAAATGATCAGGTACATGTGGCAGTGCCTAGGTGAAATGATCAGGTACATGTGGCAGTGCCTAGGTGAAATGATCAGGTACATGTGGCAGTGCCCTGGTGAAATGATCAGGTACATGTGGCAGTGCCCAGGTGAAATGATCAGGTACATGTGGCAGTGCCTAGGTGAAATGATCAGGTACATGTGGCAGTGCCTAGGTGAAATGATCAGGTACATGTGGCAGTGCCTAGGTGAAATGATCAGGTACATGTGGCAGTACCTAGGTGAAATGATCAGGTACATGTGGCAGTACCTAGGTGAAATGATCAGGTACATGTGGCAGTACCTAGGTGAAATGATCAGGTACATGTGGCAGTACCTAGGTGAAATGATCAGGTACATGTGGCAGTACCTAGGTGAAATGATCAGGTACATGTGGCAGTACCTAGGTGAAATGATCAGGTACATGTGGCAGTACCTAGGTGAAACGATCAGGTACATGTGGCAGTACCTAGGTGAAATGATCAGGTCCAGAATGTTTGTAGAGTACCTGGGTCCAAGTCCAGGTACTTTAAAAGTGCCTGTTGGTACAGTACATGTACATCTAATTACGATTGCATTAATTTCATCTAGCTATTGGATACCTGTTAAAGTAAAATTACAGAATATATTTTTAAAAAGTCTTAAATGATCGCACCCCTTGTTTTTAGGAAAAATATACGCCTTGCAAAAAATCCCTTTGTTTTTTTGTGATAAATATACAAAGTTGGGTCGAGAATTCCGGGATATAAATAATGCCACAATGATAATGCTGATAATGCCACAATGAACTTCCTGTTTAGGGGCTTGAGGTAGACCAGCATGATACTATCCCTAGTTCACTCTACTTCAAAGGCAGCAGGGACGAGAGCTTGGTAACTTCCCTGGATGAGGTATAACAGCTTTATACATGCGATTGACCCAAGCACGATGTCCATTTCCAGTATCACACATGTACCTGGGGTACCTTATACCAGGTAAAGGTACTTAAGTTCGAGGTACAGATACAAGGTACTTCTACTCATGACAGCCAGGTTCAGGTCACATAATTGTGTACCTAGGTACAAGTACAGATACAAGAACATGTACCAAACCCTGGCAATAAAAAAGAACAAAGTTCTAGCTGGTAAACATATAGAGAAATATTACCCGTATCTGAAAGCATTACATTTTTGAACCCCTTCCACCCCCTCCCGAGACACACACACACACACACTACACCCTGACCCATACATGATCTATATTAAAATGTCGTGTCCTTTGATGAATGCAGCATCATTTTATTTTAGACTGTTGGAGTAGCGGAGCTGTCATTTAAAGAAGAGATCTTGCAGGGACGCCGGCCTGTTTCATTGGCGTGATTTTATAGATCGGAACATGACTAGGCTACTCGGCAAAATCTGCAGCTTAGGAGCTGATGCCCTGTCTGACGATGCATCAATCGGGGTATTTGACATTTTTCAAATTATTCTCAGATAAAAAGGTTCATGATCAATAAAAAATATCCCTGTGCAAATGATGCATCGAATAAAAATAAGTCTATAATATAATAGAAGATTCAAATATTTGATTCTGTACATACACTCACGGGGATCAAAGTGGATTCCATGAACTTATGACGGGGACCAGTCTAAGCTCATATTATAATTCATGGTTTGTTTATTATGATTGGAGCTTAAGTTTATTAAAGCTTATTTCTTTCATATTGGAGAAATGCTTATAACAGAGTGTGTGGATATATTTGGGAGAAAGAGATATATAAATATTAATCTCAAATATGTGAGCAAATTTGTAATCAGAATTTCTGATCCAAGGATTCTACATACAACAAAATTAATGGCACAGTCACGTGACTGGGATCGGTTACTGTGGGCAGGGCAAGGTTGGCGTGACGTCACAGGCACAACTATAAAAAGCATGTTCGAACGGTTGGTAGAGCTTGAAAATGAGTCTATCTCCGATCTGCTAAGCTTTGTTTTGGTACTGCCATATTATCTTTTAATTAGTGACGCAAAGATGCAAATAATAAAGAAAGTAATTAAAAGTAAATTTTAATGTTTATTTCCCAACGTCCTTTAAACCACACACGCATATATGTGTGTGTGTGTGTGTGAATCAAAGTATATGAATTTGTGTTTTAGATTATTCGGACGCAGGGTCGTATGAATGGTCATTGTATGAAATTCCCGACCTGGAAGCTACACTTCTGAAACTTTATGACCAGATACGGCTGTTCTATCAGAAAAAGAAACATGTACCCTGAGGTGTTTGGCTGCATATGTGCGGAATCTGAAAGGTTAATTTTGGCAAAAAAAAACATTTGCACAACTCTGGTTCATCTTACGTGCCGCTAGGTGTCCTTGTTGAATAAGTTTGGATATTTTAGCGGGGCCCCGACATATAAACACATGGTTATAAACAAAGCAAACAGCATGTGTACCATGGAACCGGTATTTTCTGGCCTATTTTTTTTATAAAACTTTCCAGGGATTGTCAATTATCGGCATAGGCCCCTTCACTGCGTCTTCTGTCCGGTACAGTACAGGCAGTTTGTTTTGCACTGATTCTTTTCTACTGTATAAAAGTACTATTGGCAATGATGCATCACTTAAACAAGAACCACAACAACGACATGTAAGGTATCATGTCTCACTTCATTTAATTTAACCGCCACCTTTTACACTTGACCTACCCAAAGTTTAGTATCATATATATTACTTAGACATTAATGAGCAATATAGCACCAAGCTGGTATCGATTAATAGCCATGGTAACGGTACAGGTCACAAAACAGCACGTGCTGATTCCATTATTTACCATTTAAATGGTTCTGGTGTTATCAAACCATATATCAGACATCGTGTGAATCTTGTTACAGGATCAAGATGTGTGCGGATGTGTCCATGAAGAGCCTTGAGATGGCTTGTCAGTAGATGAGTCATGTCCATAACTGTCTTCAATATACTAACCTTCCCGGTCACTACAGGGCCCCGGCTATACCAGGTAGGTTATCCAGTTCACAAGCATTATTTTAAAAGGACTGAATATATGTTGAGCATTATAATGCATGCATAAACCTAATTTCCTTATAACTTAATTCAACAGTAGTCATCAGTCTATTCCAAAGCCTAATCTACACATCGAACTTAACGTAACTATCTGGCAGAAATTTATATGAATATATATATTCGGGGATATGATTTTGCATTCTTTCTAAACAGACCTTTATCATCCCGAAGGTGCCTCCTTTCGGAGACGATCAACACTGAGAGTGTGGGTCCGTCGTATTTTACAAGGAGTGTCATATTGTGTGACATCTCAAATGATAAATTTCAAATTCTGCCCTTATATACAAGTTCTCTCTTTCTATATCTTGCTTTAATCAGAACTGTCGCAACCTATCGGCAGCTTCTCAAATAAATGTTCATGGTCTATTATGCATTCAAAACTGTGTTCTTTCAATTTCTCCGTCACAGAGCGACCGTGATAATCTCGAATTTGAAGCAACCGCAAATAAGAAGGCAACCACAGTATTTTAATTCGAGGTTACTTTGGACGCCTCCAACTTGTCTTAACTCTCACTCGACAAAACTCACAATACACAGGTTTATTGAGTGCAAACACTCCAGAACAATATTATGTACAATACACAAGCCTGTTGAAAAAAACTACTGACTGATTAAAGTCAATTCAGTTTGGGAAGATCATATAAAATGTATTTGCTAGTGACTTTCAGCTGATTTTCACTTAAACATACACAACTTAACAGAACTATATCATAATGAAGAAGTGTATTTCTCCATCGTAAAAGTAGTCGACATGCGTCATCACATTTGAGACATATCTCGGTAATTTCCTGTACATTTTACCTGGCTCACTGCCGAGCTCAAACGATAAAGGAGAATTAGGAACAACCATAGAGGAGGCATGGAACGCAATCATTACGTATAAAAACGAGAATATACAAATAAAGTATAGCATTGTCATTATATCCCTTTTAACTATGCAGGCACATAAGTTTTATTAAGATATACAGTCTACAGAGTTTATGCATCTGCAATTAAAATGGTTGTTTTGTCTCTAGCACTCTTTCTGTAAATATGTTTCTCTCATTCACGAAAAATGATTAATCAAAGAATATTCCAAACTTAAATAAACACGTTTCACTGAACTGGTTACACAATCTGGATCTAGCACGTAACACAAATAGTTTTTTTTTCTAATTGATCCGTGCCGTAAAATTTAATTCACCCAAGATGTACCGGATAAATATA
This sequence comes from Sipunculus nudus, assembly GCA_026874595.1. Classification (NCBI taxonomy): domain Eukaryota; kingdom Metazoa; phylum Annelida; class Sipuncula; order Golfingiida; family Sipunculidae; genus Sipunculus; species Sipunculus nudus. The sequence goes on along the minus strand of CM049314.1, from coordinate 12,157,128 downwards.
TATATATATATATATATATATATATATAAGTAAATGTGTACTGTTTAATTTGACATATGTTACGCACTTCGCCAAACGAATTACATAACACATACCACATTAGCGCAGAAAACTGTAGTTATAAAATATTAAGTAAAGCTTGAAATTAACTTTTAAGACCCCCCTACTATATTATCAACGGTATTCAGCAATATTTGACTTTGCTGGTAATACCTAGACGCAAACATGTGTGCATCAAAGTGCATGTCAGCTGAAGAGGCACTGAAGGCGATACTCAGAGAAGGACTCGATTCTGAGAGTGATATGTCTTAGGACAATGACAGTGAGACAGAGGAGAAGGATGATGATGAAGAAATGGTACTGCGAAAAAAGAATTCTGAACCTGAAGACAATGTAGAGGCTTATTCAGATTATTCTGCCGAAGAAAGGACACAAGATGAGTCAGGTGACATTGAGAGTAGTGATGAATCAAGCTCTGAGGATGATGGCAGTTCTACTGGCAAACAGACGTTCAAGTCTAAGTCTGGATACACCTGGAAATCAACCCCCCCCCCCTATAACAGGCCGAGCTAGAGGGAATGGGACTAAAAGGTGAAGGTAAGGTTGAACCATACAGTCTCTAGGTATATTCCTAACCAAAGAGATGAAAGAATTCATTGTCCGATTCGCCAACCAGAAAGCACAGGATGCCTATGAGAAATGGAATCGTGAACATTATGACAACAGAAAATGGAGAGAAATAGATCAAACAGAACTTAATGCAGTTATTGGATTGCTCATATATGCAGGGGTTTTGCTTTCATCAAAGGAAGATCTCAGGGAGATATGGAGGATGGAGGATTTTGGTCGACCATATTTAGAGCAACGATGGGATAAGAACGCTCTAAAAATATCCTGCGGTTCCTTCGTTTTGATGATTTGCAAACCAGACCCGATCGTAGAAAGTAAGACAAGCTGTCACCATTCAGAGGTCTGCTCAGTAAATTTCAAGCTACATTACAGAGACCTTACAAAGCTGGCACAAACCTCCCAGTTGACGAACAGCTGGTACCATTTCGTGGTCGTTGTCCTTTAAGATAATACATGCCTTAAAACCAGCAAGGTATGGTATAAAATGGTGGCTTTGCTGTGTTTGCAGTCTGGACATTTATCTTGGCAAACGAGAATGTCAGCGTTCAACAAAAATGTTGGTGAAAAAGTTGTTGCAAACCTTACACAGTCCTACCAAGGCTCTGGACGCAATATTACCATGGACAACTTTTTCACAAGTGTAACTCTTGCAAAACGACTGCTTCAGAAGAATCTGACGATTGTTGGTACAATGAGGAAAAATAAAACTGAGATCCCCAAGAACTTTTTGCCGTCACGGGAGAGACCAATTGAGTCGTCAGTGTTTGGTTTTGACGAGAATCTCACTCTAGTCTCTTATGTTCCGAAGAAGAACAAAGCCGTCATTCTCCTTTCATCCATGCACCACCGCCCATCCATTGACAAAGATGAGAATAAAAGGCCACATATCATTCTAGACTATAACTCAGCAAAAGGTGGTGTTGACACTGCTGACCAGTTAGTTGGAACCTACTCTGTGAAACGTAAAACCAACCGTTGGTCAGTCACTAGCTTCTCCAATCTTCTTGACACTGCTTGTCTGAATGCCTTGATCATCTGGGCAATAAACAACCCTGAATGGAATGTTTAAAAGATATTTAGGAGGAGGCTTTTCTTGAAAGAATTGGCAAGGTCCTTAGTAACTCCAATGATAACATCCAGGGCCAGCCAACCCCAGCTGAGTAGTGCCATCACAACAGAAAAACACCTCATCGATGTACAGAATGTACAAGGCCACTTTGCAAAGAGCATGCAGCAGTAAAAACAAAACTCACATGCATTAGATGCCAGAGGGAATGTGAAAGTGACTAGGTTCTGAGCATGAGTGAGTAGTTCTGAGTATACATGACCAGTTCTCAATATACATAAAATGTCCAAATGGACTGAAGTGTGTAAAAGGCAGCTAGAAGACGCAGGGAGCTCTATTTATTTATTTTTAGTCTGTAGATAGAGTAATTTTGGAGCACACAAGTTGTGGGCCATGATTCAGAAGAGTAACAAGAATGAGGCAAGAATATTGGACCGCGAACGAAAAAAATGTTCTTATATACTGTCAAAATTAAGAAATTTATTGGTTTTTTTTTAGTTTTAAATGTAATTTTGTGCTGAAAATCTGTTTGAATAAGTTAGTTTGGTAACATTAATGTGTCTCATACCGTTTTATGGGAATAAAAACTTATTTTGATGACCATATGCCCTGAAACATGTTTTATTGTAAGGGGGTCTAAATGGACCCCCTTGAGTAAATTAAGTTGTAATTAGCCTTGTGCGGATGAGGGTTAATACGGGTGGTGCATTTTAATTTTAATTAATTTTACTTTTTGTACCTAGTTTTTTTAGATGCCGTCGGAAATACTCTGGTCTTGTCCGCCTTCACAATTAACCATTTCCATGAAGATAAAATTCTCCGGTTCAGAGGACAGGATACGAGTAAACGTGTACTTTTACGGCTTTTATACACATAAATTAGGGATTTGCATACTTGATTAGTTCCAACTAGACAGTTTAATGGGCCCAGTATATTAATGAAGTAAACTATTTGTCTTCTTCTTGAAAAAGAATTACAATTACGGAATTATTAGGGAAATCAATATGTTGAAATGTTACTCTGTCTCTCTGTTTCAAGTAATATTTCCATACTTAGAACGGCCAATATATGCTTACCAGTTCATTATATCTTATCGTTAAAGCTGATGATCTTAACTTCCTGATGAGGACGGCCTTATCCGTGATTCCCTCGTTACCTTTGACTTGGCTTATTGACCAATGGCGGCGGTCGGTATTGCGAGGGGAGATGACGTCAGACCAGTACAGTCAAAAGTGGTGGCAGCTAAGGTACTAAGTGTACTCATCACGCAGCGGTTATACACTGCAACCGTTTTAAATCCGCTTCTTTTTAACCGCTGTTTTATCCTGCTCTCGCTTTTCTGATTCGACCAGTTCTGGCACAAGTCCAAGTTCAAAATTTGGAGCTGGATGCATAGTGCGATACCACGCTCTCATTTGTCTGAAAATAATTCTTGGCTCTAAGCGAGCCTCGGTGGTAAAACAAAGCAGCGGTTTAAACGAAGGAGACCTGAGTAAGGAGTGTAAGGTAAAGCTGTTTGGCATATCTTGCCATGTAGTGTTTAGAAATAACAGAGACAATCCTTGCGGATGTTTACTCTATCTGCACTATAATGAGTCTCACCTGTTAAGCCCAGTTATGTGTAAACAATTCGAAAATTTTATATATTGATGGATGATTTCTGTCATGGCAGATACAAGCACAAGGAAGTGTCGCCCCCTGTCGAGCTATTAGAGAACAACTTTGATCCTGGCACCGTTTTAACACCCCCGTGATATGACTGAATCTGCAACCAAGTAAGTGTATCATAAGTAAGCTGAGATGAACTAGAGTCCACCTGCCTGGGTCCACCTGTTTTTCAGATAATTTTCTTTGCAATTTCTATGAATTTCAATAATTTCCAAGAGTTCTGGATATGAAAGTGACGGCCTAAACGTGTTAATTTAAAAATTTTACAGTTAATGTTTCACAATTTTTTTTTTTTAACTCGTTACAGTGATTCAACAGATCATATATGTCCATTTATTTACCTTGTTGAAAATAAGGCCCTTTTAATCTCTTATATTACCATTTCTCCCATAACATTTCACTAATGAATAGTTTAAAAGGTAGAAATGAGGGGATGGAATAGGTTATAGCTGAACCGGGACCATTACATATTATGCTATTTTCGGTATTTCAGGCATTTTCTGAGCACGATTTTACAGTTCAAGTTCTACGAAGGCTTGTGCAAAACTACCGGACACAGCGGGCCACTACACAGATGCGACATCTACCGGTCAGTGGTGGCAGGAAAACGACTGAAGTAAGTTTAAATGCAAAGGCAGTATTTTGTGGCTCGAACTATATTGTCCTAATTACAATTTACCAAAATAATTCTTGATGGATCAAAATCGTACGCCCTCACTAAATTTGTTTTTGATTTCTAGTTGACGTACTAACATGTGCATTCTTATTTTTAAGTCAAATATCAAGGAATATCAATAAAAATACACTATTTAGCCACCAAAGTTAAAAAAATATACATAAATTGGCGGAGGGAATATATTCCACACTTATATTAGTTATTAAGGGTACAGTAAAACCTGTGTAATAAGATCATATATCAGACCGGCAAATATAAATCTTACTTCTCAGGTGGTCGTATTAGACAGATAATAACCAATGTGAAAATTTCGGTCACTCAAGGTTGGTCTTAATAAACAGGTGGTTTTATTAGGGGGTAAGTCTGTAAATTATGAGGGATCTATACATTTATTTAATCAATTGATTTTTTATCATTGATTGGATTCGCAATTCAATTTTAAAGGGGTCCAATCAACTATAAAAAATAGATTCTTCCCTTTCATATAAATCTGTTCCTGCCGAAATATTGCCTTGAAACCGCATGCTTCCTCCTGTTAACGAGTTTGAAAAACGGTGGACCGGGCCCGATCACAGGTGTCAACAGCGCGTTGGGCCATGTGCATCGCGGAGCCACAACACCTGTCAATCAGGGGATGCCCTGTCCGACTTGGCCCAAAAAATGTAATACATGTTCCCATTGGCTGAAACACTGCGTGTTGCGGTACACCATTGCTACTCCGGTCACGCGGCTTTGTTATGATAAACAGACACACGTGGACACGTTTACCAACACGCAACGTAATAACAAGGTGTTACACACAGCCGTATGCGAGGTACTGAGGCTGTTTGCTGTGAAGTTGCTGGGAAACTTTTGATTAAAGCAAAACTGAACTGATTGTGTGAGAGAATAGACATATTATTACTCCTGATTATGACCCTTTAAATTTCAGAATTTGTTTTAAATCAAATTTAAATATTATCTTATTGGATGTTAGTTAATTTTAACATGTACAGATGTAGCTTGCCTCAGTTTAAAGTCATCCAAGTTTTGTTTCAAAGTAATAGGAGCTCTTTAAACGTTTGGAGTTGTAATTATATCTGCGCACATACGCAATAAACAGCTCGTTATAGCATTGTGCTCCGTGAAAGTTGACAGTTCACAGAGGGTTTTTGGGTGTTGCCGCAATAAAATAGTAGAAATGATTCGGAGATTTTGTAACAGTTACAATAAAATCTCTTTTTTTTCTCTCTCTCTTAACTTTTGATCAGCTGCTCCTATAGTCTGGTTCTGCCACTGACCGCCAGGTGTCATGACATTTCACGGGTCGGGGTTACCATAAACCTATTATGTAGTTTGAATTAAACATGCTGTTTTAATATCTAATCCGGATTTGCCTTGTTTATGTGATGCAGGACTTGAACTAGGACTTGGACTGTGTGGTCCTTGATTCTGTCTGGTACCCGGAATCAGTTGGTTACGAAATAAGGCTCAGTCCGTCTCGAGTCTAGAGGAAAATAAACTTTGATACCAAAGACCGAAGTTGAATTTGTAAAACATACCGCAAGACTACCCTGAGAACCATTGACAAAATATAACAAACACAATTAGATATTAGATATGTCCTATTCATCTCTATATTATTTCATGAATATCAAATTAGGACGGATTTAAACCAAGCTTGACTTAATAAAAAAAAAAAAACTGGACTCGGAGACTTGAACTCGTTCTCGGACAGTATGGACATAGCTACATCACTATGTCATTCGAAGCAATGATGGCTTGTTGGACAAAAGTATATAAAGTAATAATGGACGTTTTTTCTGTACAGACATATTATCATTTAGCTTATTTGAAAGCCTCGGTCACAACCCGCTGCGGTCACCGCACACCGCAGAGTACCGTTCGTTTTTTGGGACCGCAGGAATACTTAAGCCTTGGTTACAACCCACTGCGGTCACTGCACACCGTAGATCACCATTCCGTTTTTGAAACCGCAGGAATACTTATGCGGCCGACTTTCGGCAACGGCAAGGTGTCCTTCCCATTCTCAAGGCCTTCGCACGGTAAAGTAAGCTAACCCTGCGGACGCCGCAAGCTAATCTTACGGAAGCCGCTAAAAACCCGTACGACAGCTGCAGGTACACCGCACGTCTCTTGGGTAGCCGAGCAGGCGTTAAAAATCGCACGGGCATCCTATGACGGCCGTACGTCTACTGTACGGTGCCCGTACGGAGCCCGTGGGTGGCTGCCTGACGCGCGGCCGCCGCATCAACTTAAGCGCTTGCGCTAATGTCAGTTATCGTCGTTGCGGAGACCCTGCGACCTTTAAAAAACGCACGGTTGCCGTCAACAACCGCACGGAATATCCCAAAACACCCTACGGGGACCGTATCCCGTTTGAGACCGTGGGTTTAAATAAAATGGATATTTTAGTAGTTTCTAGAAAATCTGTAGATGGGGAAGATTGTCAGCAAATGTAAAAATATATAAATGTGTGTGTGTGTGTGCCGGAGTTCCGACAAAAAACACGGATTTTGGGGAATGATTAACCCTTTTTTGCAACCAATAAAGCTAAATTCATAAATGAAAATTCCACAAAAGAGAAATCGACACAGCAAGTAATAATTTAATATGACACTTAAAGCGATATAAGTGATTTTCTCAGGCAAAGCATCGGGTATCGGGCATCGGGTACTGGTGAGAGTAGACCATTTTGCTGTGATACCATATCGATTTATAAATATAATAAATGGAAATTCCGAAATGCATCGCTGGTTAAGTCCTTATATATCAAACTAAAAATCTGCATTCTAAGGAATGCAAGCCTTCGCCATGTGGATGGGACCCTATTTTGGGATGCTCCCAAACCCGTGTTCGCATTCACTTATGTTAGGCCCATATTACCAGGATTCATTCGTGCAAATGTAACTGTACAATGATGTTCCTGAATCCAGATTATTTTCCGGATCCGAAATGCACTGAAATTTAATGGTATTCCATTCATGGTTGTATCAGTGATGATGTAAACACACACACACACACACACAACCAGAAATAACCACCTGGCCGAGTCATTCAATAAACACCCACGTGTTTTAACATAATGGGGATATGCTCATACTTCAATCGCCCATTGACCAAACAAGTGACCCGTGGGTCTTGACGCTCAGCGGAATTTGACATACAGGTGATGCCTGTACTCATTATTGATGTCATGTTCTGATGAAAATTTATCTGTAAAGGAACCTAAAACAATCGGTAGACTTTCACTTTCTGAGTGCTCATAATTAAATTTTCTACCCAAAGCTCACAAAATATATGTCAAGGTGACCTATTTTCAGGATTCAAAAGAGACTTGCCAAGGACCTCCCCTGATGTAATATAGGAAGGTTCTGGGAAGAATTCCCAGGATATTATGTTAAAGTTCCAAGGCCTGACGGATACAATTTGTCCCTTGTATTACTCCTCAAAATCATGTTTGTAGCCAGTTGCTCACATCATGACCTTATTTCATGTTTTCAAGAACATTTATCAAAGACATCCCTAAATATTACATTAGAAGATTCTAGGCCAAATGATACAATGGGTGACCCGTCCAACTCTTTGGGTTCTCAAAACCAAGTTTTCGACCAGTAGCTCACGGGATATAGGTCACGATAACCATATATCAGTTTTTGAAAATTTGAACAGAACCCCGGTGGAAGTGGCATTACAAGAAATTAACCTAATGCATACAATTTGAGTTCATCTGACATTGAGGGTGCTAAAATCATGTTCTGTTCCCTATAGCTCGCAGAATATAGGTCACGGTGAACTAATTTCATGTTTCCAAGGACATTTAACAAGGAACATCTTTGAATGTCACATTAGATAATTCATGGCGAAATGGAGACAATCTGTGCCCCGACTCTCTGGATGCTCCGAGTCATGTTCTCCGCCATAAGATCGTAGAATATGGGTCTTAATTTGACTTAATTTCAGGTTTCCATGGATATTTACACAAGACTTCCCTTAATGATACGTAAGAAGATTTTAGGGTTATTGGATAGAATTTGTGCCCATCTGACTTTCAGGGTGCTCACAATCACGGTTATGGTCAATATATTGCAGATTATAGGTCATCATGACCTGATTTTAGGTCTAAGGAAATTTACCCAGGACCACGCTGAAAATCATGTCAGAAGATTCTAGGCCAATTGAATACAATTTGTGCCCAGTCATGTTTTCGGTCAATAAATCGCAAATATAGATTAGCACAACCTAATTTCAGGTTTCCATGATGAAGATTTATCTAGGACCTACTTGGTTGTATAGTTAGAAGTTTCTAGGTCTAACGGTTACGGTCTGTGCCCTATTAACAGCCAGACTGCTTCATCTGAAGGCCTCAAAAATAGAGAAAAAGTGCGTAAAGTTAAAAAAAAATTCCGGTGGCACTAAAGTCTTCAGGAACTTATTAAACAGTCCATTATCAATATGTTAAGAATCATGGCAATCGATGCATTGGTAACTCAGATACTGAAGCTTTTGTATCAAATGTTAATTGTTCTTGGTATACTTAGAAGCCCCGTAGCTCAGAGGACATAGACTGCTGTGAGCTTATTTGAGGTTTCCTAGGGACCTTCATGCGTGTTCAGTTAGAAGGATCTGGGTCTAGCGGTAACGAGTTGTGCCCTGATAACGGACAACCGGATGTACGACTGGTCAACTGAGATTAAATTATAATTTAAATTTATGAAAATTATCTTTATTTCAATTATGTGAAATATGTTATTATAAGATTAAGGTCACTTTGTAGGGATTTATAGAAGACGTTAGTTTGATGTTATTAAATTGGAATAATGGTCATCTATTGCATAATGATGCCAGCGGAACTACACTAGATCCTTTACCAGCGTTGCTATATACATTTACGCATAATGTTCCCCTTAAACTATAAAGCACATACCTCCGCCAGTGCCTTATTGATTCTTATAAAGATCAACAACAAAAAATTGAACGGCCCGTGTTTAACAGTTATGTCTGCCCTCCTAAGGGAAGTCATTTAGTATTTGGTCTGTCGCGGTCGGTCGTCGTCGTCGTTGTCTGTGTCATTTCTTTTGAACGCAATGACTTTTTATCCACCTAATATTTTTTTACACGGTCAAATAGGTCGAAATTAAAATTTTTTTAACCCCATTTTTTTAAGTATCGCATATTCCCCCCCCCCCATATTTTAAACACTAATTGTTTTAACCAAGTTCTTTGACGAGTACGCACACTAATGACCTTAACCTTGATCATCAGGATCAAATCAGCAGAATTATTGCTCATTGTTTCTACGATTTTTTGTGAATGTGGTAACTTTAATATCACATTTTTATTCCAATATTCATATTTTGACAAGCCCAATCCACAAACGCAATTTGGTCACAAAGCGTACGGTTTGACAATTTCTCATGGCATGTATTCATGTTTCCAAAGAATATTCCAATATTCTCATACCAGGCCACGTGGTATGTTAAGTTATCACTGAAAACAGGTTGAACACCGAGTGGAAGTTGTTCTTTTAAACTTCTATTATTTTGCATAAATTTTGTAAGAGAGTTGACCGTTACACTAATTACGCAGAGGTATACGCTACAGTCGTTCCAGATCTCCTTTGCTTTAATCAGACCAGTGAGAACGTGGTATCGCACTGTGCATCGATTTAATCAGACCAGAGAGAGCGTGGTATCGCACTGTGCATCGATTTAATCAGACCAGTAAGAACGTGGTATCGCACTGTGCATCGATTTAATCAGACCAGTGAGAACGTGGTATCGCACTGTGCATCGATTTAATCAGACCAATGAGAACGTGTTATCGCACTGTGCATCGATTTAATCAGACCAGTGAGAACGTGGTATCGCACTGTGCATCGATTTAATCAGACCAGTGAGAACGTGGTATCGCACTGTGCATCGATTTAATCAGACCAGTGAGAACGTGTTATCGCACTGTGCATCGATTTAATCAGACCAGTGAGAACGTGGTATCGCATTGTGCATCGATTTAATCAGACCAGTGAGAGCGTGGTATCGCACTGTGCATCGATTTAATCAGACCAGTGAGAGCGTGGTATCGCACTGTGCATCGATTTAATCAGACCAGTGAGAACGTGGTATCGCACTGTGCATCGATTTAATCAGACCAGTGAGAGCGTGGTATCGCACTGTGCATCGATTTAATCAGACCAATGAGAGCGTGGTATCGCACTGTGCATCGATTTAATCAGACCAGTGAGAGCGTGGTATCGCACTGTGCATCGATTTAATCAGACCAATGAGAGCGTGTTATCGCACTGTGCATCGATTTAATCAGACCAGTGAGAACGTGGTATCGCACTGAGCATCGATTTTATCAGACCAATGAGAGCGTGGTATCGCACTGTGCATCGATTTAATCAGACCAATTAGAACGTGGTATCGCACTGTGCATCGATTTAATCAGACCAGTGAGAACGTGGTATCGCACTGTGCATCGATTTAATCAGACCAGTGAGAACGTGGTATCGCACTGTGCATCGATTTAATCAGACCTGTGAGAACGTGGTATCGCACTGTGCATCGATTTATTCAGACCAATTAGCGCGTGGTATCGCACTGTGCATCGATTTAATCAGACCAGTGAGAGCGTGGTATCGCACTGTGCATCGATTTAATCAGACCAGAGAGAACGTGGTATCGCACTGTGCATCGATTTAATCATACCAGTGAGAGCGTGGTATCGCACTGTGCATCGATTTATTCAGACCATTGAGACCGTGGTATCGCACTGTGCATCGATTTAATCAGACCAGTGAGAACGTGGTATCGCACTGTGCATCGATTTAATCAGACCAATGAGAGCGTGGTATCGCACTGTGCATCGATTTAATCAGACCAGTGAGAACGTGGTACCGCACTGTGCATCGATTTAATCAGACCAGTGAGAGCGTGGTATCGCACTGTGCATCGATTTATTCGGACCAATGAGAGCGTGGTATCGCACTGTGCATCGATTTAATCAGACCAGTGAGAACGTGTTATCGCACTGTGCATCGATTTAATCAGACCAGTGAGAACGTGGTATCGCACTGTGCATCGATTTAATCAGACCAGTGAGAACGTGGTATCGCACTGTGCATCGATTTAATCAGACCAGTGAGAACGTGGTATCGCACTGAGCATCGATTTTATCAGACCAATGAGAGCGTGGTATCGCACTGTGCATCGATTTAATCAGACCAGTGAGAGCGTGGTATCGCACTGTGCATCGATTTAATCAGACCAGTGAGAACGTGGTATCGCACTGTGCATCGATTTAATCAGACCAATGAGAGCGTGGTATCGCACTGTGCATCGATTTAATCAGACCAGTAAGAACGTGGTATCGCACTGTGCATCGATTTAATCAGACCAGTGAGAACGTGGTATCGCACTGTGCAACGATTTAATCAGACCAATGAGAACGTGTTATCGCACTGTGCATCGATTTAATCAGACCAGTGAGAACGTGGTATCGCACTGTGCATCGATTTAATCAGACCAGTGAGAACGTGGTATCGCACTGTGCATCGATTTAATCAGACCTGTGAGAACGTGGTATCGCACTGTGCATCGATTTATTCAGACCAATTAGCGCGTGGTATCGCACTGTGCATCGATTTAATCAGACCAATGAGAGCGTGGTATCGCACTGTGCCTCGATTTAATCAGACCAGTGAGAGCGTGGTATCGCACTGTGCATCGATTTAATCAGACCAATGAGAACGTGGTATCGCACTGTGCATCGATTTAATCAGACCAATGAGAGCGTGGTATCGCACTGTGCATCGATTTAATCAGACCAGAGAGAGCGTGGTATCGCACTGTGCATCGATTTAATCAGACCAGAGAGAGCGTGGTATCGCACTGTGCATCGATTTAATCAGACCAATGAGAGCGTGGTATCGCACTGTGCATCGATTTAATCAGACCAGAGAGAGCGTGGTATCGCACTGTGCATCGATTTAATCAGACCAGTGAGAACGTGGTATCGCACTGTGCATCGATTTAATCAGACCAATGAGAGCGTGGTATCGCACTGTGCATCGATTTAATCAGACCAGTGAGAGCGTGGTATCGCACTGTGCATCGATTTAATCAGACCAGTGAGAACGTGGTATCGCACTGTGCATCGATTTAATCAGACCAGTGAGAACGTGTTATCGCACTGTTCATCGATTTAATCAGACCAATGAGAGCGTGGTATCGCACTGTGCATCGATTTAATCAGACCAATGAGAACGTGGTATCGCACTGTGCATCGATTTAATCAGTCCAATGAGAGCGTGTTATCGCACTGTGCATCGATTTAATCAGACCAGTGAGAACGTGGTATCGCACTGTGCATCGATTTAATCAGACTAATGAGAGCGTGGTATCGCACTGTGCATCGATTTAATCAGACCAGTGAGAGCGTGGTATCGCACTGTGCATCGATTTAATCAGACCAGTGAGAGCGTGTTATCGCACTGTGCATCGATTTAATCAGACCAATGAGAACGTATTATCGCACTGTGCATTGATTTAATCAGACCAGTGAGAGCGTGGTATCGCACTGTGCATCGATTTAATTAGACCAATGAGAGCGTGGTATCGCACTGTGCATCGATTTAATCAGACCCGTGAGAGCGTGGTATCGCACTGTGCATCGATTTAGTCAGACCAGTGAGAGCGTGGTATCGCACTGTGCATCGATTTAATCAGACCAGTGAGAACGTGGTATCGCACTGTGCATCGATTTAATCAGACCAATGAGAGCGTGGTATCGCACTGTGCATCGATTTAATCAGACCAGTGAGAGCGTGGTATCGCACTGTGCATCGATTTAATCAGACCAGTGAGAGCGTGGTATCGCACTGTGCATCGATTTAATCAGACCAATGAGAGCGTGGTATCGCACTGTGCATCGATTTAATCAGACCAGTGAGAGCGTGGTATCGCACTGTGCATCGATTTAATCAGACCAATGAGAACGTGGTATCGCACTGTGCATCGATTTAATCAGACCAGTGAGAGCGTGGTATCGCACTGTGCATCGATTTAATCAGACCAGTGAGAACGTGGTATCGCACTGTGCATATAATCAATTAGAGTAGGGAATCGCGGTTTGTTACTTGGAGTAGGATGCACAATGCGAGAATTGTTCAACTTGTGTCTCGTGTCCTGAACCAGCCCTGGTGATGAAACCCTGAGAATCTTGCTATATAAAGCAGCGGTTAAAGCGATAGATATTCTTGCATTATAGCAGCTTTAATCATGAATGAAGATTTTTGTTCATTACTGGAGGACGAATGCTCCGCTGGAAATTTATAAATAATTAAAAACCATTTCGGAGAAATTGCTTGAACAAACGCCAGACCACGCTGATCATATAAAACTCTGCTACCAGGATATACACGGACGTCTGGTTAAATATACTTTATCTTAATAGGTTCTTGTCTGAAAAATATGCAAGCTGTAAATGATAATTACGCCAGTAAGCACTTGATAATCAGTTTATTTGTGTTTTCGCAGTTGTTTGGACGTTATATTTTATTGCATGATTAGCTTCCGCGTCCACGTAAAGTAATAAATATGTAAATAATAAAAACCAATAACTACTAAATTTATTGCTAATTTTTGTCTTATTATTTTCCATGAACAAATTTACTTGGAGGTCAATGTACTTACTCCTGTGTGTCTGTTTGTCTGTCTGTCTGTTTGCTGGATAACAGTTTTAACGCTTGAGTCAACACATATGTATAGGCGACAAATATATCATCTTTTAAAATTAAATTTTTGTCATACCCGAAAATGTGATAACTGTACGAGTGTAGCCGAACTATCATTCATGATAGAATATTTCATATCGTGTTTTCTCGGAACACTCTCGTCGTGTTATCGGGATGATCGTGTGTGTGGGGTGCTCGGGATGGTCATGATGATGTAGATTGTGTTATCGGACTGGAAATAGGAGCCAGTATTTGCGTGTATCTTCGATAAAAACGCAGTCGGTTTGTACCGTGACGACGGACCTGTTTTCGAATTTCGGCCTCAGAGTAACGACCGCAGTAAGCAAGCACTTCGTGAATTTCCTCAACGTTACGCTCAATCTCAAGACGGGCACCCATCAACCATACAGAACACCGAACGACCATCCTCTATACATAAACACAAACTCCAGCCATCCATCAGCCGTACAAAAACAAATGCCCGCCGGAGTCTCACAAGGTACCGCATATCACAACTCTCAAGCAATAGAGAAGCTTTGGAAAACACGAAACAAATATACTGCGATGCACTACAATCATGCGGATACCACCAACACGCACAGGGAATTACATACGAACCAACAGTGAAAATTCAAAGTGACAAAAAAACGCCGAAGACGAAATATTCTATGGTTCAACCCATCATTTAGCTCCAATGTAAAAACAAACTTAGCCAGAATATTCCTTAAACTAGTCAAAAAGCACTTCCCCAACAACCATACACTCCATAAAATATTCAACAAGAACTCGGTCAAAGTCAGCTACAGCACCATGCCAAACATGCAATCTATAATAAAGAGGCATAATAACAAATTTTCGAGCGGACAGAATAAAACGCAACCAAGCGGATGAAATTGCCGTAAAAAAACCAGAGTGCCCCCTTCAATTAAGGAGCATGCATACAAGCTGGTATTATATATATGCCCCCCCCCCCGGTCGCATCCAGTACTCGCCGTCCTTTCAGAATTTCACTTAATCTAATACTAATATATATATATATATATATATATATATATATACATACATACATCTATATGCATTAAATTGCCTTTGCTATCAGTGGCGGATCCAAAAGGGGGCGCCTTCGGCGCGCGGCCACTCGTTGAGCAGCAATATCTATCATTTTAATCCAATTTCCCAATTTTCGTGATTTATTTTCGTTTTTCAGTTTTTTCTTAATTATCAATTAGAATTTATTAAAGTTATCTTCAGTGTATTACTTCTAAATTTATTAGTTGAGTATAAGGATATTTATGAACATCCTCGGAACAACTGCAGAAAACCAGACCCTGGTTGGGGTCGACCGTAAACAATCCCACGGTTCTGGGGATACCTGTACTCGGACTCGCGGTCTATGCTTCTGTGTGCTGTCTAGACCACGAAACCCGGTTAAATGCAAAGTTTAACTTAAGATTACAACATATCAGTTATATCACTCCGAGCATTACATTTGAAAGATAATATTTTGCAAGTTACAATCGTAAATAGGCCTTAGCGCCATTGACTGCTTTGAAAACGATTGAAATTTTATATCCTAATTTTTAAGAAATATAAATATTAAATATTGAACCTCTCTGCAGTTTGACTACATAACGCAGAGACATAAGAGAACAGTTTTTCAGGTACAGGAAATCCTTTTTTTGTGATAGTCTAGGTCACCTACTTTACCTACAACGCTGGAGGGGTATTTTCACTAGACTAACAGCATGTTTCTGTGTGTCGGAGGAGCAGTAACACTGCGTGTGCGTTTACCTACGTCGTAGATTTGTTTGTACTTACATGCGAATCTGTCCAATGCTTCGCGAGCTAATGCGCACGTATCGCTTAGCTTGACTGGAGATCTTGCACATATTGATAAGTAGTATTTGTTTCAGCATCTGCATCGTGTTTGGTCCAGAGATCGCGTTGAATGCGCATGGGACCCCTACAACCTGCCCGTAGAGAAACTCAGAGGGTGAGAAGCTTGTGCTCTCATGTGGTTTCTCTCTATAAGCAAAGAGCACCGCGCTTTAATAACGATCCCAATCGTGGTCTTTCCGCGCACAACAGTTTTAACATTTGTTTCAGGGTGCCATTAAATCTTTCCACAATCCAATTGCACATCGGGTGATTTGGTGTAGTGGTAAGCTGTCTCAGTGAGAACAAACCACTAACTTCTCTCATGAGGTCAGAGATGAATTGACTACCAATGTCTCTTAGTACTTCCGATGGTACTCCTACTCGTAAATAGACATCGACTTACGTGTCGGCTACGGTCGCGGTGTCTATATTCTTTAAGGCCACGGCCACTAGATAGTATGCAGCATAATCTATGATGGTCAGTATGTATCGATGACCATTGTCGATCAGGGACATCTTACCTTACGTGGCCCCCGGCACTCTGCTTCTAGGTGTAATTTTCTATTATATGGGACACGACTTGCAGAACTTTGTCATAACGCCGTACATCCCCTTCCTGTAGAACTAGGCTCTGACATGCTCATGTGTTCAATCTATGCCTTGATGCCCCACCGTAATCGCTTCGTGGCCTATCTTCATTACAGCCGCCCGTAACGATTTGGGGACCACCACCCTCGATCAAGCCGGATCCCCGCGTTTAACTCGCACAATCCTGACAAAAAGGCCATCTTTAACCTGGAAAGTGCTTTTACTTTCGCCAGGAGACTTAATAAGCTTCCAGTACGGACAAACGACTGATCTCCTTCCTGAGCCTTCAAAAATTTGGCCGAAATCACACATTACTGGCTACATGTAAACTTTGGCGTCTCTCGCTTACCTGCAGCGGCACGAGTTTCTACTGCGGACGTCACCTCCAATGGTGACTATACGTTGTCTGCACTAGTCTAAATTCCGATCAGACTTTCATGTTGGATTTGAATTGTTCGGATCCCTCGCTCCTGATACGTTCCTTTGCGCTACGTAGCAAACGGCATCTCGAACTACTATCGCTTCAAAAGTTCCCCAAAAATAGGGACAATCGGCACAATCCACAATTATCGTGGCTGTAGGAAAACGCCTAACCGAGCAATCAAACAACCAACACTCGACGTTATGTCCAGTGACCTGGTCCGGATCCACATATCCTTTTACGTACTCATGCTGATGAACAATCGGAATCGCGTAACACTCTGGCTGCCTTGTCGTTTACAAACCCCTCACAAATGGGTAAAGAACTGACACCCTCTTCTAGACCAGTCAATCCTAATTACTGACACTGTCATCCGAATCCGGATAAACGGGACTGACGGTTTCCGACTCGGACTCACGCATATACGTTGGCAATGACTCGAGCATACGCTTCGGTTTAGCCCCTGACTACTATAAGGCGTAGTCCCACGCTGTTCAACAGCTGAGTGTAACTCTTGCGGGGTAGACCTTGGTTCAGACCTAGCACTTGTCTGTTTACATTAACGAGCGCCATGCCCTTAACCGTTACATATAAAGCAATATATGCCTTCCCGATAGCTTGACCAACTGATCACGTGATCCGCAATCTATGTTTCTCTCTCGGCTGGGTTAAGTGTTGCCCTACGCTCCTTGAGCTTACCGTAAAACTGTATAGACCGTAGGCCTCCGTATATTGCTCGGCCATCTCTGCCATGCTATCTTAATCATTACATTTTTTTTCTTTCAAAAACACAGATATATCCTTGACACAACAATTCAAATACTGTACGCTTATCAGAAAGTCAACTAGCTGATTGAAATCATCTCCTTCTCGATCCAATGATCAAAATACTAGCTAAGTCGTACCGCGAAATGACAAGGAGTATCGCCATGCTCTGGCCTCCAAGTTTAAAAAATGTTACGATATCCTTCGACAGTCATCTAGTAACGCTTTAAAAGCTCTAACTTTAGCCTAACGTAGTTCATGGCATCGCTAAAAGCATAATGTGCATTGGTATCAAGTGCCTTTACACGCTTAAAAGGAACTTAAATGTAAAGCCCAACTATTTCTGTGATAGTTCTGACACAACGCCCGCCGTTCAAATCGCTCAAGAAACGCGTCTAACCTGTCGTGCTGCTCGTCAAATGGAGGGAAATTGTGTTTCGGGACCATTTCCATACTATTTTTCAGTTTACTATCACTCTCCTCGCCTCTACTGCTAGTCTCTTTACACCCCTGCTGTCTTCAGTTCTTCAGTATTTCTAACTCGTGAGCTCTCTGAGCTTCACGTTTTATTCGTTCGAGTTCTATCTCTCTCGGCTCTCTTTCTGTCTATCTCCGTCTTGCTCTCTCGTTTCGCTCGGCGTTTTCCTCGCTTTGCGTCTAAAGCCTCAAGACGCTTGTTACAAACCGCCCGCAGTGCTAAGCCGGTAAACCATTACGCTTGTCAACTCCCAATTCAATGACTCAATCGCTACGGCTAAACTGACCATCTATACAATGAAGCATGCAAAAGCTAAAAAAAAATCTAAATAAAAAAAAAGATCCGAAACGAACTTAGATAACGTACGGACGGACAGAAGGATTGACACCAAGTATGTGATGTTATCGTCTAAATAGCAGCAATCAAAGGAGAAACTTACCTGTCGTGTCACCTCACTCAATTTACAACAACAAACCACCGTCACTAACATAAACTAAACAGCTCTATCAAACCTCTACTCTAATCCAACTTACTATCAAGCATGTTAAAATGATTTACCATATCAAAGTATTAATATGCATCAACTCTATGTGATTTGTGTTTGTGTCAAGTCTCAGTATCTCATTCACAGGATTATCACCTCAATATGACTAAACTTTACACAACCCGAAGAAGTTGAATTCATTATGTATTTGCAAACAGGAAATAAAATCCTGTAAGGTGGTCATTTTACGGTGAAATTAAACCTGCAAGTACGCTCGCCATTTTATGTCACACCCCAAAATGAATGAACTTCAGGTTCTTAACGGGGAATCGACATGGTTGAAGCTCACGCATACACTCAAGGAATGAGAAAGGCAAGTATAACGTGAACAATGAAAATATAATTAAAATAAAATAACTTCCAATTCTCTTGAGACAGCGTTCTAGACAATCTTGACAATACCACTGATTCCTGTTTATGCATACAATACCGAGTCCTGTTTGATCCTAACCCGGTAACAAGATATATCCACAAAACACGGAATACCAGAGCCGATGGTCACATGACCGTCGCGCACGTGACAGCCTAGGGATATTTTTCTGTGTCCCTTTACATAGCACGGTGTACACTGGGCCTTCTCCTGGCCGGACAAATCTCTGGTTCACTTCAGTCTCGATCTTAAGAAATCACCTCACTAGAACGGAGATTTGTTACGGGGTGACAAAAAAAGCGGACCGAAATTTTCAAGCGAAGCGGTTGGAACGCAGGGCATTTGCGCCACTGACATGGGTTCGAATCCCAGATCGGCCGAGTATTTTCCCCAAAGCAATTCGTCTACGTAACAGACTGTTAGGCTAATAGCCTCCACTGTCGTGTCATGATGATAATGTGCGTAAATCATATAGCCGCGACTCTCAACCCTCCTGAATAATTCCATTATCCATACACGAATATGTACAACTCGAGTCAATATTCGGTACCCCGAAAAGGTCAGCGATCGAGTATAGTCTTTTGGCCTGCTTCTGAGTTTTACCACGGCTGATGATTATCAGTTATTTACCAGAATTTCTGTTAATATAACCCACACGTCCGTTTGTAAACTATACCAGCCGCTCTCAGACTAAGACTCTCGAAACACCGGGAAACTGTCCCTCAGCTGGTCGATTCTCTGGCAATCTCTGACTATCCACTCCGCCGTCGAACTTCTAAACTTCACTACCTAGCGCGATGACTTCTGGGATTTTGTTTTTTTCTATCGTGCGCTAAGCATATTTACCCATGCCTACGTCATACATCCTTGGCCTGTCTCCTTGCAATATTATTGAGATCTGCCGCTCAAAGTATGATTAATAAATGTTTTACGCCTCCTTAAACAAGTATGAGAAAATCATGCTTGCTCGTGAGTTGTCTCTGAAACAGTGTTATTACAGGAAATGGTCAAGAATAACTCTGACGAGTCGGATAAGAAACAATTCTCACAGAGTCACAGTTGAATTGAAACTGCCATCAAATGAACACCTCGGCTCCCTTAAACTTCGTTCCCACGCTACCATCGATACATGAAACGGCATATTAATATGCATCAATTGAGAGAAAAAAGCATCTGGTTTTACTATGTTTACTTAAATGTACAGCACCACAATAAATAGACGTGTCATTGGTGTAGTCATGAAGGCAAGGTAGAAGTGTCATTCGGGTGGTCACATAGACCTGTAAGGTCGTGTTTGTGGGTATGTACTGTCAAAACGGTCAGATATATTAGTATGATGGTTGGTTGGCACGGGTTACATGTAAGAGTTGTGTCAGCTTGGTTGGTTTGTCAATTGTTATGTTAATTGGGCGCCAGGCAGAAGGCTATTATGTCTAGCGGATGTTTTTCTTTAAGTTAAACACTGGCTGGCTTTTTTCATCAAAGTGTGCCGGCGCGCACGTCAAGCTTTAATAATGGCTTATTAAATACAGTCATTTAACATAAATGAGAGACCATAAACACGGTTTTCCAATAACAATTAAAAACAAATCTCACAGGAGCACCAAAATTATATTCATTATCATATTTATCATTCATATTTACATTCTATAATGAAGAGATATGGTTTTTCCACACGTAATCATGCGCCATATTAATAATGATTTGGAATTTTATTAATATATATAAACAAGAATCTATAAATTTAAGAACACATTCCTCTAATAATAGAATATAGATTTCTCCTTTACCAATGTTGAATTTTTTTCTATCAGTCGAGCGTTTTACTGATTTACAAGACAATTACAAGTTGGTTAAATATAAGTTGGAAAAAAATCATTTATAAATAATCAAAATATAAAATCGGCCCTACTGCTAAAGAGGTGTGCTCACATAGTCCCCACAAATAACTATGCATAAATATTCTTATTTTTAGTATGTATTAAGCCTCTCACTGGAGAATGTTTTGCATTAATGGTTAGCTTGTAGTCTGGTCCTTGCAAACAAAGGTTAATGCTATTCATATATTATAGGAAATGGCTTGGCATCAGACTATAGACAAATGGATAGTGGCCAACTTTGTGCTAATTTCTTTTTTGGGTCACTTGCTAAATGGTTCCAAATGTAGAACAACCGAAAGGCAATTTACAGGACTTGAACTTAAGCAAGCATTTATTCATGAATAACAAGCAGGTATTAACCTTGCATGCCAGTCTCTTTTCCGATTTGCATTAAACTACAAACTCGACTCGTAAAATGAATTACACACCATGACAGATCCGTCATCAGAGGAGCGTAGTGACTCTATTGAAGGCGCGCATGCGCGAGAGTACATCCTCTTTTTGGCAGTCGTAAGCTTATCCGGTGTGACGTCACATCCATGAAGACCATGTCTTGCAGGAATTGGTGGAGTATGGGTTGGTGTCGCCCCAATATAGTTCTCATTCTGTACAAACCAAAACTCCTCGGATAACCGTTGGACGTTTTCGTCCTCGATGCGGTTGCCCGTGAGAACTCGTGCGTAATCAGTAGATGGCGAATCGATGACAGAGAAAATCTGCTGCGGAATACTGACAGTCTGAGCACAAGGCTTGCTGCGGCCTTCAGACACGTAGCTGTACTGGTTGAATTCCTTTTTGGAAACAGGAAAGTCAAACGGATTACGACTAATCCGCTTAGATCTGCACTCAGCTCGATGCTTGGCTCTTATGAGGGAATCACGGTTCATAACCTTGGGATCTTTTACTTCGGAGTAATATGGGACGATGCTTTCAAATGACTGCATTGATGTATGAGTGAAATCTTGCATACTGAGTGTTGCTGGTTCTCCGAAGGTTCTTCTGTGGTGGTTTAGAATACCAGCTCGAATTCTGTGAAATAAATAATCTTTTCATGTTGTATTCACAATGTACCTAAGAATTGGAATTATACAAGACTTTTTTCTATATATCCTTTGATCACAAACTTGAATCTACCAATATTTTTAGGAATGATACATATTTTGGTTAAATTTACCTTTGATTCCATCCAATCCTATAGCCTCCTATCACACTGACAAAGGCGACCACACAAAGCAACGGGAAAAGCACGCAGAGGAATATTATGTTAAAACCTATTAATAATAACACATTTTGTTATAGTTTCTTTTATTGACATTGAAACAATTATATTTTATTATATCTCTTTGGTGGCAGTTCGAGATTTACCGCACAAGATATGGGGTTAATAAATGTAAACGTACAAGTAACAAAACTTCGTGCATAATTTCGTTTTTTTATTTTAGTGTAAGGATATTGAAGTGATTGCTTACCAGAAAAAATATTCTGCCCATTCGACGGTTTTGGTGCACTTTGCTGTGTCGTGGAATTTACTTTGTCTATCACTGCAGGGTTTGCACTTCGATTAACTATCAGAAGGTTGAAAAAGTACCATTTTTATTGATTTAAACCTAGAACTGCCGCTAGTCCTATGGTGAACATTTAATGCCGATAAGTTTTCGAAGGAAATCAGTAATTTTAACAAGTTATTTTACATTAAAATAAACATCGTCATACGATTCATGCATTGTATATTTACTGGTTTTAATCTCTGAGTCTGACACTGCCAGAAAGAGTTAGTATTGAACAGAATAAATGATATATAAGGACACAATTGCAGTGTGTATTACTGCATACTTTGACAACACTATTATGTTCCACAAAAATCGTGCATGTAACTCGGTTACCCAGGATAGTTTGATGAAGTTATAATAAAAAGATATGTTGCAATATATTTCAGAAATTAAATTCATTAACTGTCTGTTTATTTTCCGCCCACCGTCTTAATCCTTTTATAATAAGGTAGGTATATATGATTAATGTTCCGTGTTGAAGCATATAAAACAGTTAAATATAGTCATTTTTTTATTATTGTTATTCTCAATAAAAAACAGGAATAAAAGTCGTTACTATAATTCTTAAAATGGTTTGGAATTATCACAATGGCGCACATATTTCACAGATGGATTTATATCTGTCTGAGCAGCGGGCGATACCCCACATCCCTGATAAACGACTCAATACAGCACATGAATGGTTCTGCTGAGACGGCTGCTGTTTATCCCAGTACACAACATTCATCGTCGTCTCATCTGTAAAATATAATTAGTAATTTTATGCCTTTTGTCACTCTAAAGTGTATTCATTAGTTTATTGATTTATATTTAGTAAAACCATAAAAACCGTATTTCTCTGGTGTATCTTTTAACAATATCATTATAAAATATTTTTCAAAAAGCGCTTTGGCTTGGTAGTGCTCGCTGAATATAGATTGTAGTACATATAAATAATTTAAATACATACAAAAGTAAGATTGAAAATCGTTTTTTTTTATTTACATCTACGTTCTGCAATATCTGCTAATAACATTCAAATATTTCGCAGTTCATTCATATGCACTAAATATGCTAATAGTATCTGTAACAACTTAACCTTTGAAGACGTAAAAACTCTCTTTAGGATTATTCGCAACTATATAGAACTATCGCATAATAAATGAGTATATAACCATGACCAAGTCAGCTTTGATTTTCAAATGAGTATGGAGCTGTTCTATGAGTTTCAAATTTTCAACGTTTAAAAAAAAATACATTAGGTTGTCTTCTGCTAAAAAGCCATATAAACTGAGTTTTAACAAATGTAAAGTTGTATATAAGTATATAAACCAAAAATATATATTTATATAGGAAAACCGTCTGTTGATATAAAGAAATCACTTGAACTTTTTTTCACATAAACACACGCACAAAAGTCACAGAATTTTTATTAATTTGATATTGACAGTGCTTGATAATGAGAAGAGTTATCTTGCATGCTATTTATCTCGCATGTAACTAAGCTACAAGATGTAGGAGACATGGTAAATTTAATTTTACTTTCGAATGGATGGATGAAGACCCAATCGTCTTGATGTAGTCCAACCAAAACTTCAAATTCAACAACCAAACCCTTGTTGTCCATACTAAGTAAGTTTGTTAACTTATGATTTGTCAACATCTTTGAGTGTATAAGATCAGCTTTCTGCGCTCTGCACAGCGCTCTTGCTGTAAACCAGTCGTATACTCCGTAATTAAGAGTTACAGAAACTCCGCCAAACTCAGCACAATTGTGTCGGGCCACCCGGTGAGGACACACTTGATCTGAAGCAAAATAATCCAGATAGTTAACGAGGAGAGGCTTAAACACAACTCATTTTTCAACTTGTCTAATGTAAGTGGTCATTTAAATATATATTTCATGTTCCGATTCTTATGTACTAGGAATCATATCACTGAACCTGTATGTAAACATAAGAATTTGGTTGGTCCTTTAAGAAAGCAAGCACTTCTGGATACATAGTTTTCCTTGAGTGAAAATTGTCCACAACCACTCCCGGGTTTTCCTAAATAAGGCGTCGAAGCTGAAACAAGACAGAGACAAAAAGAATTAACTGAAATAGCAAAGCATGTTTAAATTATAATGTTTTATGTGTTGCTTCAGTTTCGGAACACGATCAAGTAGATTTTTTGTTTTCAATTAAAACCCCTTTAATAAGTGTAAGTATATGAATTATCGTGATCTGTAAAGCAATTCTTCCCTCTTTTCACGGGTAAGAGTTCAACAGTATTTGCACAGAGTTGGTTTCTGAGGGTTTAACCTTCAACAGGAAGAGTGCCTGATGCTTTTATTTTTCATGACTATTCATTTATGTAAAACAATCAGATAAATCAGTTTAAGGTGTTTTCATTGTAATTTAAGAAAAGTATTTCTGTAACACGGAACAGTTATTTTTATGTACCATCCTTTTCTAATATACATATTTTTCAATATATTGAAGTCCTATTTTTCCATTGAACTTTCATATGTCAATTGGAATGTTTATACAGATTAATACGGTTTTAATCCGGAGTTTCTGGGGCTCACACTGTATTTTTAACTTTATATAATTGTGTGACATTGATCAGTCATAAATCTAGTATCTCACACAAGCAAGAGGTTCTCATATGTAAAAAATCTCTCACACTATCCTAATTTACCTCTTTGTCTTAGACATGATTAATGGAGCTGTCCCTTCTTTGTACTAGGCATGAACCTCACATTTACATAAAGGCCATACTTCTCAAACGTCAAGTAAAAGATTGAAAATATACGCTCTATCCAACAAGGGTGACTCATGGATACTTACCCATGTCCCCGTTAACCCATGTCCAGTTCCTTAACTCTTTTCGTCTTAGTGACAACCATATTGTCTCCAGATGTAGATCATTCATGATGTGTAGTAAATCTTGGTGTTCCTCCTCTGTTTTATCCTGAGGCAGACCCACATTACCACCGAATGATCTACAATGTTCCTGGGCCTTGTCCCAAGTGTCGGTCATATTCACTGTGAGTTTACAATACTTAATTTCTTCTGTCCGAATGTCACAATCTTTAATGAAATGCTTCATTGTTAATATGAATATTATTATTAATATTAATGATGATAATAATTATGAAAATAAGATATGTTGATGAAAGTTATGAAGAAGATGACGAAAATGATATTTAATGACAGAATCAATTAAAACCATTGCTATTTTTCATTTATAATAAAAATAAATGCCATTTTGTAAATAACATAATGTGGATACTTGTGGGAGGTTATTTTCATATATGCGTTTTTCCCTTGGTAATATAATTACAAAGCCGTAACGACAGAATTCTTTTTTTTTTTTTCTTATAAATGACGTACAAGTCATGATTAATGTGTAAACTTTGAGAAAAAATATTTTGATTACAATGAGGGTGCCCCTGAGGCATTTCATGTCAAATTGTGGGTTGGGAATAGTTTGTCTGACGTCATGGTATGTCACAGCTGTCATAAGCACAAGAGGTCACAATTCAAAGAGCCGGATAACAGATCAAAGATGCCACTAGCTTGCACGGACAACAGGCATTTCACGAACCCTGGGTGCAGGCGAGCTCAATATTACTAAACTTACATGACCAGAGACTGATTCTGGGTAGTGGTAGGGTTATTGTGATGAGATATGGTGTACATATTTCACGTAATCATGACCTGCTGTGCTCTGGTCCAGTGAGCCAGTATGATAGGGTTTTGTTAAGTAAAATAAGATAAAGACTACAGGCAACCTTAGGAGATTTTATGAACTATTATTATATGTCGAGGCAAGGGTCCGGAACAGAAAAAAGGATGTAACAGGCGGGATGATGCACATGCTATATATGTGTATATGATATGTATCTATATAAGTGTTCATGAATATGTGTGTTCCGGTATCACGGTTCGAAACTTTAGTTATCCTAATACTCCCCTGATTCATATAAGAACATTCTGCCTCTTGGTTCTGTTAAATACTCACCAGGAATACTGAGTCCTCTGGTAGAACAGCACAGGGAAAGTGCGAAGAGTAGTAATAGATCCAGCATTGTAGAACATAAGAAATATCCCCGTAACTCCAGCGAGTGGAGACAGATAGGAACGCTCTCACTTACACGGAAGATACAGATAGAAATAGTCCCACGACTCGAGCTGCTGATCCAGGATGTAGATAAGTAAATAATCCTGACTATAACTGTTTAAAGTTTGTTCGGTGAGTCACTTCCCCGTGATAAGACTCATATAATAATGGATGGTTGTTCCTTGCATATGAACCTCAAATGCTGGATGTAATGAACCCAAATGAAAGTATACAATGAAAGGACCGTGAATATATCAGCTATACATGTTTTCACTTGTAGTTTATGAAAAGTCCAGGCATTAAGAGTTTATTAAAAATACTATTTTTATTAGATAAGTAAAATCTACAATTTTTACCATTTTTTTTCAATGGATTCATTAGAGCTCGTATTGTTGTATAAAACACAAATATTATTATATTAAGAATGTGTGTTTTATCTGGGTTCCTGGATGGCAGTCAGGAAATTAGTACTAGTTTCATTAATGAGTAGTTTTGTTCAGCCTGAGGAGTTATTATATATATGATGCCTTCTGATTTCCTCGTCCTATTCCTCATGGCCATCACAATAGCACATGGATGCAGAGAGTTCGGGTCAGTTTTATTTACCAGAAGGATCATATTTGGTTCTATTTCAAATTATTTATATTAGTTTGGGGCATTTATATTTACAAGAAGGATCTTATTGTGTTACATCTCAAATTATTTATATTAACTATTATTATATTTATATTAAAAATTTGTATTATTCTGGTCTATCTATTACTTCGAAATTGATGTTGGCTAGTATTCAATGTTAATTGTATTTACTCTCGCTTGTTAAAACTCACATTATACAGATCCATTGTGCACAAACTCTCCAACATTTCCTTACCCACAGTAGAAGCTTCAATTTCCAGTGATAAGACGAAGAGATAAATGAGACATAAAAATACGAAATTGTCAGATAAAAGTAAATGAGACTAGAGATCTGCATTATAAGGAATGCAAGCCTCCGACATGTGGGGTTCCTATAGTGGGATTATCCCCAATTAATTCGGGCCAATTTCAGAGATTTTTTTCGTGAATAAGTGATTGTACATTTGAGATTATTCTTTAATGACATTCCTAAATCCGGATAATTGTACGGATACACACCAAAATCTAATAGATTCTTCAATGGCCCATTCCGAAATGCCCTGATAATTTCATTAGATTCCAATCATAAATCCTCGAGTCATGTTATGCACAATCACAAAAAAAAAAAAACACGCGAGCGGGGATGAACTCATACCCTCCTGACAGAGGCAATAAAGAGACCTTTCAAATAACAACAGAAATGTTATTATTTTATTTGGAACTTTGCCAAAAAGCATGAGACATACTACGCCAACGCAAATAACTGTACTCATGAGTTATTTAATACCTGCAGTGGTTGTCTCATTTTAATTAATACAGCTGACCAATGACCTTTACGGCTATAAGTGGGCTGATATGTTGTAAAATGTAGACTGATTTCTAATATTTTAAAATTATTCCTTTTCTTTAATTCGGTATAAGTTAGTCATTTATGTTTTTTAAAATGAGGGCGTTTAATCTTAGATCCCTTTATTACAATTTATACCATGACCCGAAACTAATAGCAATTTTTTTAGCAAAAAAAGGTGGATGAGATGAGATGGATGGGGCTATAGCTGATCCGAGAACATTATATCAAATGATATATTGTGTAATTCGGGCATTTTCTGAGCACCAGTTTACAGTTCAAGTTGCCCGAAGGCTTTTACATATCGGTCAGTAAAGGCAGGAAAACGGGTGAAGTTAGTTTACATGCAAAGACAGTTTTACCTATCTGAATGTATATTTTCTAATATTACAAATAATTCCTGATGGTTCAAGAACGTATTATCATACTGATTTTTTTATTTTGGTTAATTTTCTAGTTCATATACTAAGTCGTTTATCCTTATGTTTAAGTTTTTAAATAAACCATGGCGATCACACTCTCTTGTAATATGGAAGATACAGAGAAACCTTTGTAACAAGACCACCTGTGCCACGGGTCAAAATTAGTCTTAATTCAGAGACGGTCTTAAAAGACAGATCGGTTTTATATATATATATATATATATATATATATATATATATATATATATATATATATATATAAACTTAATCTCGGTCAAGCCGCACTCTCTTAATGTTAAGTGACGTGAGCTGCTCGCATGAATCGAGTTCTGCCACTGATCGCTAGGAGTATGTTAATTAAGTATTTTATAATATGATGCGCCTTGGATCAGTCTTGATGTTGCATTACGCTTTCGAGCAAGTAACGGTCACCCAGTCGATAGATGCAAAGGCCCAGCTCCGGTACTTTGAACTACTCAGTAATGGGCTGGGGAGAGAGAATCGCTAGGAACCAGTCACGTGGGAGGAGGCTGTCCAATAGAAATACCGAAGTCGTGACGTCACCGTCGGCAGCTGTGACGTCACACATAACAGGAATTATAGCAAACAATTGCCTTTTCAATTGATCATTATAGGAAATATTTATGTGATATTGCACTGGTTAAAATTGCCGTAAAGTTACCATGTAGTTTGAATCAAAAATCGTCTTTCGATATCATTGTCTGAATAGACTTATTTTAGGCCAAAATAAAAAAAAGGTATGGTTCTCAGGCACTTTTTTTTCAAAAATCAATGCGGGCGGGCGCTTTTTTTATTTTAAATTTTTTGGTATGTTTCGATAAAAATGTCAAATGATAAGGGAAAAGCATGAAAATAACAGTTTTATTTTGATAAACAAGTAAAAGCACTACAAAACAAAGGAAATTGTATGGTTTTATCTTCTTGAGAGAAATGTCGGAGCGGCAGCAGCTCAAAATCGGAATGTTTCTAATGAAAATCTAAATAAAAATTTTTGATGCGGGGGTTTAAAATTGATGCAGGCGGTGCCTGAAAACCATATCTTTTATTTTTTTTACTTTAGAGATGTAGGACTTGTGTCCTGACGTAGACTCGTTCCTGTACTCAGACTTGCACTTGGATTCGAAGGCCAAGATGAGAGAAATTAGATACAATCCGAGATCCATCACAAACGGGGATTATACGGCAGTTATTTAACTGCTCCTGAAAAATGTTACCTCGGAATTGGTTATAAATTGAACAGGAAGTTCTCAAAGCTCATCGTTGGTTTTCGGCCTTATATATCAAACTTGATATCTGCATGCATGCCTCTGCCATGTGGTAGTCCATACTGTAGAATGCTCCCTAAATTGTGTTTGCATTAATTTATTCTATCTATATTTTGAGGTTCTTAAGTCCATAAGTGATTCTACGTTTCTGAATCTTCCGGGATTAATGTGCCAGATCCACACCATAAAAAAATTGATAATTTATTTTCCCATGCCCGAAAACCCCTCGAAATTCCAACAGATTCCATCACAGGGATATGTTGTGACCAAACACACCCACACAGACACAGAGCCACACACAACACACAACCCTCCCCCTCCCCCTTCCCCACATACACACAACAGCGGAAATGAACCCATACCCCCCTGACAGAGGTAAAAGATAATTCACAGGTGTTTAAACCTGATTGCGCTAATCCTCCTTCTTCAAACACTCATCGCCAATGAAGATGATAATTTAAATGTACTGCAAACACCTTTATTTAAGTGTTATGATATATGTTAAAATATCGAGGTCCAACTATACTTTTTACATGTATGACGATTGAAATGGGATATGAAATGGGAATACTGGGTCATTTATTACATAATAATGTTAGAGGTACTTCACTAAACTCTTTACCAGTCTGGCTTTATACATTTACGCATAATGTTCTTCGTAAATTAGAAAGTACTTACATGAGATGTTATATATATATATATATATATATATATATATATATATATATATATATATATATATATATACTTATTTATTTATTTTACATGGATTGTACAAATATTTACTAAAATTAATCAAGGCAGTCTGCATAGCTTGGATGATGGTGTTCAGCAGTTGTAGGAGTGGATGAATCGTAGAACTCGGAGAAAACCACAGACCTTTGACAGGAACTACAACCCACTCATGTACCCAGACCGGGGATCAAACCCGCCAGCGGGGTTAGCCAGGCGTTTTACCCTTTTACTGTCCAGGTATGACGAACCAAAAACATGGCAATTGTGGGCGAATTTAAAAGTTCCAGATCAATATATAAACATTTCAGTTTTTACCTATACCTGCAAACTTACCTCTTTTGTTCATTAATGAAGGACCAATTCTTCAACAAATCAGGATTTTTTTTAGGAAATTGCATCAACAAACCCACACATCACGCTCATCATATAAACCGTCGCTACCTAGCGGAGGAAATATACCTGTGTTCTAGTTTATTCTTACTTTTCCGAATAACTTTCTTAGTCGTTATGTTTCTATATATATATATATATATATATATATATATATATATATATATATATATATATATATCCTGTAAATAATAATTAAGCCAATGTTCACTATAAAAGCAGTTCATTCTTGTTTTCAGAGTTGTTCGAACGTTATGTTTTATGATTCACGTCCACGTAAAAATTAAATATGTAAATAAAAAAGCCAATAATTTCTAAAATTATTTCTTATTATTTGTCAGATTATTTTCCACGAACACATTTGGTGGTCAATGTGCTCATTCCAATGTGTCTGCTTGTCCGTCTGTCTTTGTGCAGCATAACATTAACTTATTGCTTGTGTAGACACGTCTATTTAGGAGCACGATACATATGATCCGGTAAAGTAACATTCTTTGCTTAACCTGAATATTTGTTAACTGAACGAGAGTACTTGAAGTTTCATTCATGATAGAATATACCATGTCATGTTATGTTGGAACACTCTTATCTGCAGGGGCTGTCATGTTATCGGGATGATCGTGTGGGTGGGGAGGGGGGTTCGGCATAGTCATGATAACTGAGATTGTTTTGTTTTACGGTCATATGGTCATACGAACAAAATTTTTTGTGTTATCGACATGTTTATATCAGCAGATATTGTCGTGTTATCAGGATGGTCTTATCAGCAGGAAAATTCGTGCTTTCGGGACGTCCGTTTCAGCAGGGACTGTCATTTGATAGGGAGTGTTATTGTAATAGGGCTGGTTGGGACGGTCTGAACGTTATGCTATTGATTTGTTATCGGGACTGTTATTGTAATTGTGCTAGTTTCACGGTCTGACCGTCATGCTATTGTAGGCCGATGTGATTGGGACTGTGATGTTATCAGGATTGTTATTGTTATTGGGCTGGTTGGGACGGTCTGAAGGTCATGCTGTTGGATACTGATGTGTATCCGGGACTGCCATGTCAACAGGGATTGTTGTGTTGTTGCGCTGGTTATATTAATGAGGAAGGTAGAGGTAGTTGTATGTTTGTCTTAGTATGTTTATCGTTTCATTCGGATGGTCTTCTTATTTAGACAAGGTTGTTGTGTCATTAGGTGATCTTATGGGCATGAAAAGCGTGTCATTGGGATGGTCATAAAGGCAAGATAGTCGGGTTACTGGATGATGATGTAGACAAGGTAGTAATGTCATTGGTATGGTCATAAAGACCAAGCAGTCGTGTCTTTGGGGTGGTTAAGGAGGCATGGTAGTCGTGTCATTGAATTTTTCATATAGGCAAGATAATCGTGTCATTGGTAGACAATGTAAACGAGGTAGTCGTTTCATTGGTTGGCCCGGTAGGCAAGATAGTTGGCCCATGGGATCAGTCATGTAGGCAAGGTAGTCATTTGAGTGGTCACGTAGGCCAGGTAGTCGTGATTGTAGAGTCGTAATCTAAGCCTTGATTTTGTCTTTGTGACACTTTTAAAATATATTACAACTAAGTTGAAGTTTTAAAATAATTTTTAGGTATATGTAGATATGAAAGTTTTAAAAATTAAGTTATTTGGTTTTCAGAAATGATTGATTCTAAACCAAACTCAGTTATATAATATAAACACAGTAATCATCAGAAAATGAGAAAGCTATCATTGTTACTATTAATATATATCATTTTAATATATGAATCTTATTCTCTGAGCAAATAGGGATCATCAACTGTTGCTAAGAAATGGGTGTTATAAATTTCCGGTCCACCCCCCACCCCCCACGGTTTTCCAATAACACTAGCAAGCCATTTTTATCAAAATGTACCGATGCGCACGTTAAGCGGAAATAATGGCTCATTAAATATTATCATTCGACATTAAAGAGAGATTTTAACCACGGTTAAATACAATAATGTACAAAATCATATTTATTAAATTTAACATATATTTACATCGTTTAATGAGGGTATCTTTTTTTTTCGCACGCAATCCTACGGCTTGTTTTATAAAGGAAGAATAATAATAATTATTAACAAGAATTTGTAAATATAAGAACATTGTTCGAATTTAATCATGTATTATCTGTCGAGTGTTGTACTGATTTATATGACACTGTTTACAAGTTGGTTAAATATGTCAGACGATATCACTTTTAAAGAAGTAGAATATTAAAGTGGTCCTCCCTCTAACTAAATATGCTCTCGCAGGCCAAAAAAAAAAAATAAGTGACCCGAAATATTATGTATAAACATTATTATTTTTAGTATTTTATTAAGCCTCTGTTATAAAAAAAGGTTTTCAAATAAATTGAGATAGTAAGCTTGCTCTGGAAAACCATAAGATAAATGCTGTTCTTATATTAACGAAAATGGCCTGGCGTCAGACCATAGACAAACGAATGGTGGCCAACTTTGTGCTGATTGTATCTTAATGTGTACAGATTCTTTGTATGGTGATATATTTTATTGTTCAAACACTTAATAGTTTCAGATGCAAAGCATCCGACTAGCTATTCACATTCACAACAAGCAGGCATTGTACCACGAGAAGTTAGCCTTGCATGCCAGTCCCTATTCCGTTATACATAAGACTACACACTCGACTGGTGAACTGAATAACACACCCTCACAGATTCGTCTCTTTTTGGTTCATTCTCTTTTTGGCAGCCGGAAGCATATCCAGTGTGAAGTCACATCCGTTAAATCCGTGTCGTGGAGCAATGGGTGGAGTATAGGTTGGTGTTACTCAAACATAGTTCTCATTCTCTACAAACTTTGGGTCCTCGGAATCCTTTGGACGTTTTTGTCTGTGTTGCGGTTGCACCTGGAAACTTGTGCGTTATTTATAGATAGCGAACCGATGTCATTGAAAACGCGTTTTAGAAAGTTGAAAGTCTGACACTCGATTCGATTCTTGCCCTGGTGACGGAGTCACAGTTCAGAACCTTGTTATCTTTGACTTCGGAGTAATATGGGACAT
Organism: Sipunculus nudus; assembly: GCA_026874595.1. Classification (NCBI taxonomy): domain Eukaryota; kingdom Metazoa; phylum Annelida; class Sipuncula; order Golfingiida; family Sipunculidae; genus Sipunculus; species Sipunculus nudus. The sequence continues at coordinate 12,123,460 of CM049314.1, read as the reverse complement.
ATCTGTCCACTGACATTCTTGATGAATGAGTGAAATCTTTCATACTGAGTTTTGTTGTTTCCCCAAAGATTCGTTTGTTGTGGCTAAGAATTCCAGGGCGACTTCTGTACCATAAACAATCGTTTTCCAATGCAAGCACGATTCGGAATAATGCAATTTACTGTATAGTTATAATCTTTGACCGCTAACATAAATCTTTGGTTGAAGAAATTATTTTTAACAAGAATTAAAATTTTGATTACCTCATACCTTTCTGGCAATTTCATCTGACCAAAAATCTTTCATTTAATCTTTTAATTAAACTTGCTTCGTTTAACATTTAATATTAAATTTACTCACATTTCTAATGCATGATAGCATTACCCGTGTATTAAATTATTTGTCTGATTTTTGTTTATTGTTTATATGTGTGTAACGGACTTCTAAATGTTGTGTCATAAGGATTGGATTGAACAAGACTATAAACTCAATTAAAAGGAACATAAATAGTTGTAATGACACCGAAATGGACCAACTGTACCTTTGATTCCGTCCAATCCTCTAGCCTCCTATCACGCAGACAAAGGCTACCAGCAAAGGGGAAAGCACGCATAGGAATATTATTTAAAACCCTGTCCATAAAAAGTTATATTTTGTCATAAATATTGAGCATCCAAATGCAGGGCATTAATCTGAACCTATAAGATGTTCTACACGCTGATGTTCTACTGTAAATATTATTCTTTCTACTAGTTTTCGATTCGCCTTCAGTTTACAATAATATAAGACTTCGTTACATTGTATGCACTTTCCTTTTATAATGGGCGTCTGTATGTTGATAACAGCCGTATTACTCATTTTGTAACGTAGATAAAGTACAACAGTTCCTCCCGTAAATGCTCTTACCCGTCAGTAGACCGCATTACCTATACATATTTCTATAATTTCACTTTACTATTCATAATCGTTGATCTTGCCAGCTGTATCAGGAATATTATAAATACAAAACATATTGCGAGATACCTATCACTTGACAAGTAAATACCATTTTGTCTATAAACGTTTAACAGATCAAAATGAATCTTCGGTCTTACTGCACGATTTGATTTCGGATATTAGCCTGTGGTTTTAACAATGGAGAGTATATGTAAGAAAATATAAAATTGCTGTTCGGCTTACCAGAAATATTCTGGTCAGACGGCTGTGTCGGTGCACTTTGCTGTGTTGCGGACTTTGCCGTGAAACGCACTACTTCGTCTTCCCTCTGTTGAACTATCACATAATTAAAAAATATTCTATGGATATGTATATTTGAATATGATTGCAATGATGACCATTTAAACTATTTTTTTGTCAGTGAATGTGTCCAAATAATATTAACTACGCCTTTTTTGTACAAAATTATATTTTCAAAATGAACCAATTTTAACTCTTGTTGCAACACTGCAGTGAAAACTTAAAACAGAACAGGACATGATATATATTTGAACACAATCACGACAGGTCTTATTACACTCTCTGATGTAACTACATGGCAAACATAAACGTGAGCATATGAGGAACTACTAAAGTAAAGCTGTGAAGCAATATACTTCATAGCCATAATGCAATATAATCTTTATGTTATTTCTCCTTTCACCTTCCGTTATCTATAAGTTCTGGGTGGCAAAATGGCAGTTAATATGAATATACAAGCATTTTACAATTGGGAACAGATATTTTTTAATTATTTGCCTTTTATTATGTGAACAGTTTTATAACAGATGTTGTACGTAACATAATGACGGGGAAATGGTCTAAATATTTCACAGATGTACGTATGTCTGTTTAAGCAGCGGGCAATACTCCACATTCCAGATGTACGGTTTAATACAGCACAGGATAAGGTCTGCTTGGAAGGTTGTCTTATATCCCAGAATACCAGCTCCTTGGCCTTCTCATCTGTAAATATTCAATATCTATATATACAACAATTTCCAGTGGCGTCAATTTATCTTTTAGGGCGGGAGATGATTCGCTGGCGTAAGAGGGTAATTCAAGTCAGGAGGTTTTTCTATAAACATATGTAATATAACGTATACATTTTATTGCCTGTGTGACATATTTCAAATATAACAAACGTAATGTAAGAATTTTTAAAAGAGTATTTTATTTCCAGTATAGGTTAATTCCAAACAAGGTTTAGAATTATAATGCTTCATAATAATCTAAATTTGTAGTTATAATTATTAATTTATTTCATTTTAAATTAAGTGTTATTGTCTGAATAGCAAATGGACAAACATTGACTATCTCCCCTTGATCCAAGGTGGGAACGATATATATCCCTGTATTGATGCCCCTGATTATTTCAAATGTTTGGCTAGATGTGTAATTTCCATTACACGCACTGCAATCATTTGGTGTACAATAAGTTTCCCATACACACTTTTTCAACCAGCGGGGATAAAAAATGTTGTATCCTTCCCAAATTTTGCGAATGTGCTAAGGTGATTTGTTTTAAATAAAACCTAATGGCAATCCGTAAAAATACCCCAACCCCTACCAACCTGAGGGCCAGTACATTCGCTTCATAGTCGAGCTTTCTAAAAAGGACACGCCTTTCTAGATCTGGGTTAAGGATCCACCGCTTGTATCGATATTCGTATTACACTATTTAAAGAAAATCGGGGGGGGGGGGGTATTGTATATGGAAGAAATCCATTACAAGGACCTGTTTTTTTTCCGAGGACGGGCCGGAGAGGGGGGGGGGGGGGGGGGGGCTAGTGTAAGTCCCTGCACCCTAGCATAGCATTGCCAATAGAAATAGCGCCCCTTTTTCTATTATTTACATTAAGTTATTCAATTATTTTTTTCCATTAAAATACATGAGTATTTCACCGGGTTAGCCTATTTACTGAAATCTCATTTGATCATGTATGGGGCTGGGCTTGTTACAAGAACTTATGAATCCATGACGCATGAATATTTGGCACACTGAGCACACATTTACATTAAAAGTAAATGAAACTGAAGAACTTGCAGGGGTCTTATGATGGATAACACCTGCTATTCCAAGATTATGGCATTATCTCTGTATCCCCGGTTTATCAGTTTATCCCCAAAAGGCACTTGGCGAGTACAAACATTTTTAAAGAAACAATATTACCTTTTCCGCTGCGGCTTAAAACAGTTCAGTTGAAGTGAAAACAATCGTGTTGTTGACGGCATATGTACGTCTAGAAATAGGCAATTATTGGAGATTGGAGTTAATGACCACAGTTGTTCTTATACTAATTAAGAAAACTTTGTCTTTATATAAAAAATCAGATATGATGACATGTATCTATTCCAGAGTGATTTCCTAGGAGCAAGGAAGTTAAGGTTTTATAAACAAAAGAATGTGTGAAAAAATTGGTAAATGGAAAAGTCACCTATACTGTTATAAACTGAGAGAAAATGCAAGTATTTAATTAACCTCAGTACCCTAGACTTACTTTCCTTTGGAATAATGAAGACCCAGTCTTCCTGGGAAAATCCAACCCAAATGTCATCTTTGATGTTCAGACCAAGTGATCTTATCATCTTCTGGTTTATCGCTTCCCTTCGGTATATAAGCTGGGCTCCGTATGCACGGCATATCGATCTTGAACTATACCAATCATATACCCCTTCATGCAGGGATACCAGCACGCCATCAAGCACAGTTATACCGAGCAACGCGAACAGGACACGTCCGTTCTGAAGAATGGACATTCATCTGAGTGAACACAGATTGAAAAGCAAAAATAATTTTTTTTTTAATTTACGAAGTGCGAAATGGCATCAACATGACTAATGTCCTTGCGCTGAGAGCCTGCCGGCGATGGGTGAAGCATTACCTGCAATATAAAGTCATTTTCTTAAGGGCGAGGAATAACATTATCGAACCTTTATGTAAGCAGATCAATTTGATCGGAAAATTGAGAAAGCAAGGACATTTTGACAAGCTTTCGCATTAGTCCATATATTCCACATCCATCACGTGGTTTTCCAATAACAGGCGACGAAACTGAAACCACAAATGGCAATATAGCAATAGGTAATTGATAGGCAAATACCAAATATTTGTTGCTTATAAATATATGTTGTTTTTTTTGTTGTTTCAATACTGGTATAAAATCAAGTGGATTTGATGCAGATTTAACAGTTTTCAGTTGTACCCAAATATAGAGTATTAATAATCTTTTCTGTCATTCCATTTGTCTCTCTGAAACTTTTTTTTCTGAGACATTTCAAAGATATCAAAAGTATATGTACGAAATGGGGTATCAAGAAAATTTGCCGATTCAATTTTGTTCCTGAAAATAAGAACAGGATGCGTTTGTCCTGTTTTATATCTATTTTTTTATGTGTATGGCATAGAGTTATAGCCAAACTGGACTTCAGTCTTCTAGTTTAAGAGCTCATATACTGTAGTTTGAGTTTATATAGTTCAATGACACTAAACATTCACGAGTCCAGTATCACAGCAAGGTCTGGTTTTTTTTCTATCTTACAAAAATCTCATATTTTATCTTAATTTACATTATTGTCTGAAAACGTTATTTACGGTTGTCCATCGATTGTGCCATAAATGATCATTACTTTTACGTAAAGAACTCCTCAACTGAATATTACGATTTCAACAACTAATAAACCCCGGAGCTTATACGGTTGAAAATATACGCTCCAACCAACATGGGTGAGTAAAGGATACCCACGTCCAGTTCCCTAACTCTTTTCGTCTTAGTGACAACCATACTGTCTCCTGATGTAGAACCTTCATGGTATGAAGAAGTCCTGGTGTTCCTCCTCTTTTATATCATGAGTCAGACCCTCATTACCACCGGACGATCTACAATGTCGGTCCTATTCTTTGTGACTTTACAATATTTAACTTCTTTTGTTTGATTGCCACACTCTTCAGTGAAATGCATTATTGTTAAGAGAAAATATAGAATTCATAAGTATTTTAATTGTTTTCTTTGTGTTCTTACAAAAGATTATTAAGTCACAATAAACATGTACTCTTTGAATAAAATATTTTTCAGTAGAGTAAGCTTGCCCCGGGCACCGTTCTTGTCAGTTTTAGTGCTTGTGAAGTAGTTTGTCCGGGGCAATGTTGTTTAATATCTTTCACAAGTTAATAATAGATCACAGATCAAAGACGGCGGAACCTTCACGTGCACACATTTTAAAAAACCTTTGTTGTTAGCGTGCTTGGGTAAAACTCCTAAATAAACTTGACCTGGAACCAAATCCTGGCCTGTAATAAAGTAATTGTGATGATATGTGATGTATGCAAATTTACACCGGCCGTACACCTGTCGACATGCAAATGTTTAGGCGGACATCAGCAAAATATGAGTGCCGAGATGTTGTCTGTCAAGGCTGTCGTTATGAAGCAGGACTTGCAATTTTAACGAGCTGCTTTATTGTGCTTGAATTTATGGCTTTCTGGGTGTATTTGATTAGAGGTTGTAAATTGATGAAAATCAACTTGTTGATGTGATAAAACGTTCCTGTGAAACAGTGAGAAGAATGTCCACTGTCGGGGAGATGATGCAGTTAACCCTTACGTGGTTACATTTTAGTGATGTAATCGGGTGCATCCATTTTATAGGACACCAATGGTTGATGAAAGGTGACAAGAACAGAGTTAATTGGATCGTTGTATACTGACATCCGTGCATTTTTACTAAGTCTGATATTCGTTGTGGACACTTACGTAGTAAAATTATTCATTGTGACTCAATATCACTTTAGATTTGTACTTTTATTATGGATTCCTCTTTTTTGAGAGAGATGTGTAGGATGTAAAAGTAATGTATGCATTGAACGCATTGATGCTTAAATTATAGTGTTGCTGTTTTAATCTCAATGTTATTGATTTTGTACGTTCGCGTGTGAGGCTAGTACACTTCCACATCTTTCTCTTTAATACTTTGAAGAACCTAGAAGTCACAGAAGGCGGAGTTGTGACTAGATGGCAAAAAATACAAAATCATGAGACTACTTCATTTGGGGAAATCAACGCATGAAGTCTACTTGAATCATGATCTATGCATTGGCATTTTTTAAAATAATTTACACATGATCTTAAAGCGAATGTAATTTCACTGTGTCCCTGGGCGTGAACATTATGCATTACCATGGTTCACTGTACTCTAGTCTATTGTAAATGTATTATAAGCTTTGCAAAATGAAATTAGATGAAGGCGAGAGGGTTACTAAGGAATTTAAGATTTATTAATATAAATTAATCATAATAATAAATATAATAAATTTATATTAAGGTTAAAAGCCCAAATAGTCAACAGCAGTTATTCATCAACAACTCATCAAACAAATGCATGTAACAGGAAAAAATGATCTTGTGCTCAAAACGCATTTACATGATTTGTGTATATGTGTACATGTGTATGTGTGTTCGGTACCCCGATTCTGTGTTCCATATTCCCCTGATACTTATTAAAATATACTGTTTCACGGTTCTTTTAAATATTCACCAGGAATACCAAGTCCTCTGGTAGAACAGCGCAAAAAGAGCGCAAAGGCAGCAACAGACGCAGCATTGTAGTACATACGAAATATCCAAGTGGTCGTGTGTACACAACAGATCCAGATAGAGACAGTCTCACGATATTAGCTGCTGATCCAGGATGTTGATAATTGCATAATCTGACTATAAATGCTTAATGTTTGTTCGGTTATTCAACCCTTACTAGATGATGAGGGTTTGTTAATAGGCATATGTGCATAAGATTGGATGTAATGAAACCCAGATGAAAGTATGTAATGAAATGACAGTTAATGAACATTCCTTGTAAGCTATAGAGGGCATCCCTTTGTTTAAAATAAACAGGTCATCCAGTTTTACTATACAAGAAATAAACTTTCAAATTGCAGTGATAAAAGTAACAATTTTCTATCATTTTGTTCATGAAATTCATTACTGGTGGTAGGTTTGTAAATAAACAATAGTGATATTAAAATGTTTTAGCTGTGTTACTGGGTTGTAGTCAGATTCTTGGAAATAGTTTCAGGTTATAGTATTTTTATTCACTATATGATTTACGATACCTTGGACTTCCTTGTCCTTTTGCCCATTCAGGTGACGTTAGCATTAGGATGGTCCGTGTTAAGTTATTTATACCCTGCAAAATGTTCCCAGGGTAGGTGATCAAAACAAATCATCAAGGCACAGATGAAAAAAAGCTGATTACCATTCACTGGCATCGAGGCAAAATATCTCTTTTTTTATCAAGAAACCTCAGCGATTCCATTTGTGTTTGTTAACACTATTAGTTATCATTGCCTGCTATGTTTATAAATCGCGTGACTTTGAAAGTTACGGCTACAGTTGGATACAAACATCATCACACAATACCTTCTGTCATCGACATAATTGACACGTTGAGTAATAGTAGATATTAATAACTTTGAACATACTGATCAATCCGCTGTAACCAAATAAATATAATGCCACAGTAAATCCAATAAATTGATTCATGAACAAGAGGAAACAGTGAAGTCATACGTATAATTAAATCCTGATTAAGGCAGGAAAGCTCACAAGTATTAGTAGTAACTAGTGACTTTTACTTTGATTAAAATTTAAGAACCCTGTGACGGTACTTCAATAACATGGGCCTTTCGGGGAAGAAGGAAGCATTGGGACATATCCTCCTCACAATTTAGGGATTGGTGACCTCGAATCATTTGTCCCTCCACTCTTTAGGTGATATAACGGGTAATATTCAAATTTGGAAATAATTCTGTAAAGCTCTGAAGAGTTTTGTCATATTTTCCTCAGAGAATCATGAATCATATGGTATTGTATGTGTCAATACATTTTTCAGTATTTTGAATATTGTAAATATTGTAAATAATAATAAATTCAAGAAATATGATACTGAAAATTTATACTGAATACTTTAGTATAATGAAACCATATTTTTCCTAACATTTGGTTCGAGAGTTAAAGTGTGGAAAGTTTTAATATTCTTTAAGAGGAATTTCTCTCCTGTTTTTCATATGCAAGGGAGGCGTGCTTTCCGGAGATTTTAAGTGCCTGTTCTTATTTCTTCAGGTGCATATGTCGTTGCTCTTAAAAATGTCGAAATCTCATTTCTGTATCAATCAAGGCCCATGTTTAAAGGATTTAACAAAGTGCATACCTACAAAGGTATACCTTCAGTTTTTGTTTAAATGTACAATCTACTGTCGGTGCTTCCTACCTGGTCAAGAAGCAGTGGCTTGTGCTTATCCGGATAGCTATTTTTGTGCATAGTCTTTTTGTAGCTCGACTGAATATAATTCATGGCCTGAGCTTAAGCGATGAGCTTTTCCCTGCCTGTTCGGGCGTCTTCTCGTTTACAGGGCACCAATCGTAACCCTACATCGAGATGCGTAACAGTGACCTATTACTGCGAGATATAGGGAATCCATGATTTTGGGCAAGCTTCAAGTCAGATTTTTCAAATGTTTAAGGTTTGTTTATATTGGTTTATAATTGAAATAGCCTGGTTTACCTATACCTTTTTAAGCGTTCAGAATGTCAGCATGCATAGTTTGAATGGGATATGATCAGGTTACTATGGTTGTGGGGCCATTGATAAAATATTATTATAAACGTATTATTGGTGTGCGTGAGAACACAATATATGTCATGAAATATTTTGGAAATGCTGCAACTGTCAGTACTAATTTACTAAAAGATACTCTCTCCAGGCCATGTGATTTATATTTTATACGCGGCATGTTACGCCACAGGTTGACATGTATTTTTGGTTGTGAGATCGTCAAACGCTATATAATATAAACGCCACTAAGAAGTCATATCATTTTTCTATATCCAGCATTAATGTGACAGTTCATGTGTTAAATTACTAAGAAATATTAAAAAGAAAATGGCAGCTTTATGCATTTTTAAAAATTGCTTCATCGGGTATATGCTTATTCTATTCTTGCTTATAAAATGTTATGTCCGCTGTCACATACAAATATTTATCATGAAAGTGTAAGTATTGCCCTGTATTTTGAGAGGAAAAATAATGAATTTTACTTTTGGCAAATGTTTTCCAAATTTAAAATGTATTTCAAACTATGACGCAAAAATGTTCACGGAGTAAATGAACTGTTTTTTCTTCTATTTAATTACATACACAAATTGTCATTGTGATTTAGTCAGAGCACAAATCATAACCAGTAGACCTGTGACCTTCAAACATATATGCAGATATGCAGATTATAGAAAACTCTTTTTCTAAAGCCTATATTAATGAGCTTTTACCTTTTAAAATGTGTCAGATTCTAGCGAGCATGAGATTTGTTTCTGAGATCCAGTGTTTGCCCACGTAATATCTCCTAGAATGCTCCTAGAATATATTTCCCTGAAATATGATGAAATAAAGTTATTGAACGTTTTTACTTGAAACTAGATGTTCATATCATATTGATATTTTCATAAATGTATTAATTTTTGCGTTGTGTCCTGATTACATGCTCTGAATGTAGATATATATTCACTTAAAACAATCAGGTATCATAAACATCCCATGCTCTATTTTACCTAATACTACAAACTCGACTCGCAAACTGAATTACAGACCATCACAGACTCATCACAAAAACGCAGTGATTCTATTGACGGCACGCATGCTCTGGACTACATTCGCACTGGGGCAGTTAGAAGCATATCCAGTGTGACGTCACATCTGTGAAGACCATATATGTATCAGTGTGTGCCCTTATAATCCATTTTACAATTTTTTTTTTACATTTAGCTGTATGATCTATACTTTGTCTTGTCTTTGTCTACCCCTCTCTTATTTGATTTTAATATCGTCTTGATATTAATACGGACATTTGTCGGTAGAATGAACCTTTTAAGATTAGATGTGTTCAATGGGTTGCCGTGTCAATGGATCTGCTTTTTAGTGGGTTGTGTATGGGGGCGGATTGTGTTGATTGTCTGGTTAATGGTCGTGCACCGTGATGATTGTGTGTGGGTAAGTAGTGTTAAAATAGGTGACATATGAGATTGATGGTCCTGTCAGCGAGGTTTTCATGTTAAATGGATGGTTGTGTCATGAAGGTGTATCCTATTAATAGCCTATTCACGTTAATCCGGCGCCAGGCAGAATCTAACATGTTAAGCGGATGTTTATGTAATTTTCAATTTGTGGTTGCTTATCAGGGTATGCATGTGTATAAGCTAAGCGGAGATAATGTCTAATTAAATATTGTCATTTAAAATTATTGGGAGATAATACCTACGGCTTTATAATAACATATTAACAAACACACGTTTTACACGGGCACAATAATGAGACTTTATTTTTGTTTCTATTAATATTTATATCTTACATGTAATACTACAGCGGTTTTCACTCAATACGTACTAGTTGTTAATTTATATTGTTAAGAAAAATTCATTCGATTAGAAGTTTAATCATATAGGATACAGTCTGCTTATTAATGTATTTTTTAACTTCGCGAGTTGTCCTGAAATACAAGATGCGACACATAGGATGAAATATTAATCAGAAGATTCCATTAGAATATTAGATTGGTCCAAGCCCTGAGGAAATGATCTCACCTAGGCCCGGACATAACCGATTTGTTGTGCATAAAGTATTGGTATATTTAGTATTTACTTAAGTTGTAAATTTTTTTCTTTACCGGTAGGTGCTTTGGAATTTTTCATATATCCCCGACTGGTTCATAAAACTCACACTTTACATATATTCATGTTTTCTATTGACAGACCTGCTCGTGTTTCGTGATTTGCACAGATTCATAAAAAATAACAATAAAAGATAAACATGTTACTTAATGTTTTTTTCAAGTACAAAGTGGTTGATCGGGCTGATCACATACGTTGCATGTAAATATATATTCCCCATTTACAAGAAGGTATCGTTAATCTTTCATGCTCTATTACCTAAAAGTACAAACTCGACTCGTAAACTAGTCGTCAAAGACCCTTCATCACAGGGGCGCAGTGATTATACTGAAGTTGGGATTGCGCGGAAATATATTCCCTTTTGGACAGTCGGAAGCATATCTGGTGTGACGTCACATCCGTGAAGACCATATCGTGGAAGATTGGGTGGAGTATTGTTTGGTGTTACACCAACATTGTTTTAATTCTCTCATCAGACAAAGAGTCTGCGGATAACCTTTGGATGTTATCGTGGCGCTCTAGCCCCTGGGAGCTCGCACGTAATCCATAGCTGGCGAATCGGTGCCTTTGAAAACGCGCTTGGAAAAGCTGACAGTTTGAGCACAGGACTTGCTGCGGTCTTAAGACACATAGCTGTACTGGTTGAAATCTTGTTTAGAAACAGGAAAGTCAAACGGGTTACGATTGGTAGGTTTGACTTCGGAATAATATGGATTATTTGCTGTCCAGTGACACCATTGATATATGAGGGGAATCTTGCAAAATAAGTGTTGTTGTTTCCCCAAAGGTTCTTCTGTGGTGATTTACAATTCCTGTGCGAATTCTCTAAAATAAACAATCTTTTTTAATGTGATTTTCACAATGCACTCAAGAGTCGGAATTATACAAGACTTTTTTTTCATTTCGCTATATCATTTTTATCCCATGCTTAAATCTTTCGCTGAAGGTGTTTTCAGCAAGAATTCAAATTGGTATCACTTTATATTTATTGTCAAATACCTGTTCTGTGGCCTAGCTTGCTTCAATAATATTTTGCTATAAATATGCGACACATATTTATAATATGTAGTTGCATTAAGCGCATTATATCATATAACTAACCTTTATTGTTTATATGAATGTTGTCGTGTAAAAACACGACTATAAACTTAATAAAACTCGTATATTACACAAATAGGCAAACTTTACCTATGAGTTCGTTCAATTCTATAGCATCACATTGCGCAGACAAATCGGACGACAACAAGCAGAGGAAAAAGCATGCAAAGGAATATTATGTAAAACCCTGTTCAACAAAAGTATCATTTTATTACGTCTTGCGCTTTCAAGCACACGTCACAAATCTTAACCATTAAAATATGTAAAAACTCAGATGTTCTAATCTAAATGTTATTCCTCCTTAATGGTAATGCTATTTTCCTGCCTTGATTTTTATACGACTCCATAAAATTAATCTGTAAACCTTTGCTTTACGTATGGGCGTATATATATTGAGGTAACAGCTGTAACGTCGGTTAATTACGACACCTCCGTTTAACCTTAATATTCGAAAGACCTCCACTCATATCTTTATTTCTCTATTCTATTTATACTTGTTGATCATGCCAGATGTATCAAGGTTATCATCAATTCGATAACTATTGAGAGATGCAAATAACATTGGAAATAGTCATTTTTGTCGAAGAAAAGTTAACCGATCACTAACAATCTTCGGTTTTAATGTAAGATTCATTTCGGGTACCAGCCTTTTGCTATAACGACAGAGACGTATATGTAAGAATATTTAACACTCCTGTGCACTCATTTGAATTTTTATTCAGCTTAGGTACCTAAGTTACCAGTCATATGACCTGCTTACCATGTATCTCCTGGTCACTCGGCTGTGTCGGCACATTTTGCTGTGTTGTCGACATGTCTGTGAAATGAACTACTGTATTTTCACTTCGCTCAACTATCAAATAATTTAATATAAATGTATTATGGACATGTATATTAGAATTTGGTAACCAATTAATGCAGGTTATTTTTTTTTAAGGAAATGAATTCAACTAATATTTAATATAAACAGCGTCTTTTACACAATCAGGTTGCACACAGGAAATATTAACATACTTATCAAGCTTAAACCTCTTATTCCTAAACTGTAGTGAAAGCTTAAAACAAAACATATAACATTCACAACAGGTATTATTACACACTCTGGTAGAACAACATGGCAGACATAAACGTGAGAATTAAGTGGATTGGGGTTATAAAGCTGGGTAGCTATGCAGTTGATAACCACAAGGCATTTTAATTTTCGGGATATTTCTGTCACCAAATTCCGTAATGTACGTTTAAAGGTATTGAAGTGACTGGTCACATGACCTGCTTACAATAGATATTATTCAGTGTTGGTCCACTTATCTGTGTCGTGATATGTAGAGTCTCATTCACTGCGGGGTGAACGCTTTGATTGACTTTCAAAGGTCAGAAGAGTACCATTGATATTGGTTTAAACTTAGAATTACAGCAAGTCACTATGGTGATCATTTGATGCAGATCAGTTATCAAAGGCAATCAGTTGTGTTCATTAGTTAATTTATGTTAAAGTAAACATCGTCATATAATTCATGCATTGTATATTTTGCAGTTTTAATCTCAGAAAGGATTAGAATTGAACAGAGGACATATATAAGGACACGTTTGCATCGGGTCTTATAACATACTTTGATATGACTATTATCTTGCACAAAAGCGTGTGAGCTACTCGGTTAGCCGAGATAGTTTGATGAAATGTGAATATACAGATATGTTGCAATTTATTTCACTAATTAACACATTATATTTCTGATTATATTTCATCTGTCATCTCAATTCTTCCAAAATAAGGTAAGAGTTTATGATTAATTTATTATCTGTTACGTGTTGAAGCATATAAAAGAGTAACTTAAGGTCAGTATGACAAACGTAAAATGTTACAGTAAGTAAAACATTATCGCGTCTTTAATTAATGTTATTTAAAATGAACAAGGAATAAAGTCGTAACAATATTTTAAAAATGTTTTGGAAATATCAAAATGGCGTACACATTTCACAGATGTATTCATATCTGTCTGAGCAGCGGGCGATACCCCACATCCCCGATGAACGACTCAATACAGCACAGGAATAGTTCTGCTGAGAAGGCTGTAGTTTATCCCAGTACACAAGGTTCATGGCCGTTTCGTCTGTAAAATATAGTAATGCCATATTTTTTCACTCTCACGTGTTCTCCTTGATTTATTGCTTTATGTTTCAGAAAAAAAAGAAAAACATTTCTCTAGTGTATCTATTAGCAAAATTATTTTACATATTTTTTCATTAGAAATTTATAGCTAGGTGGCGTTTGCTTAATATAAATTTCCGTACTCATGAATACTAAAAACACATAAAAAAGTCTGATTCCAATTCACTTTTAAGCCTGTATTATATTTTTGTCTACGTTCTACCATATCTGCTTATGTCATTCAAATATTTCTCAGATAATTATGCTTAAAGTTTCTGTATCAACTAAACCTTAGAAGACGTAACAACTCACTTAAGGATTATTCGCACCTATATAGAATAAGTAATATAATAAATAAGTATATAAGCATGATCAAGACAGCTGTGAATGTAAAATGAGTATGGAGCTGTTCTATGAGCAAAGTTAAAAAATTATATTAGGTTGTCTTCTGTTACAAAAAGCCATATAAACTGACTTTAAACAAATGTAGAGTTGAAGTGTAAAAGCAAAACAAAAAAAAATACACATATTTGAAACTGTTTTTAAATAATGAAACCACTTTCGGCCAAAAAAAACACAAAAGTTATCTTGTATGTTATTTATTTCGCATGTAACTAAGACTCAGGATGTAGGAGACATGCTAAACTTAATGTTACTTTCGAATGGATGGATGAAGACCCAATCTTCCTGATGTAGACCAACAAAAACTTCAAATTCAAGAACTAAACCCCTTTGATCCATAACAAGAAAGCTTGTGAATGTCAGTTCCTTTGAGTGTATAAGATCAGCTTTCTGCGCTCTGCACAGCGCTCTTGCTGTAAACCAGTCGTATGCTCCGTGATGGAGAGTTAAGGCAACTCCACCAACCACAGCACAATTGTATCGGGCGACCCTGCGAGGGCACACTTGATCTGAAGCAAAACAAACAGGAGATAAACAAGAAGAGGCTTATACACAACTCATTTTTCAAATTGTATTATGCAGAGTGATAAAAACGGCATGACGCTTACGTTTGCATTCATAGCCTGCAGACTTTGTATGAACCATAAGTGATCATTCGAACGTATATTTCATAAAAAAAGTTCGGATTCTTATGTACTAGGAATCATATCACTGAACCTGTGTGTAAACATATGAATTTTGTTGGTCTATTTAGAAAGCAAGCGCTTCTGGATGCATAGTTTTCCACGAGTGAAAATTGTCCACAACCACTCCCGGGTTTTCCTAAATAAGGCGTCGTAGCTGAAACAAGAAAGAGATAGCAAGAATAAGCTTAAAAAGATAAAATAGCAAAGTATATTTAAATTATAATGTTTTATGTGTTGCTTCAGTTTCGGTACACGGTGAAGCAGACTTGCTGTTTTCAATTATAACCCATATAAGTGTTTATATATGAATTATCGTCATCTATAAAGCAATTGTTCGCTCTTTTAACTTTTTTTTAGGGAATTACCTTCATCAGGAAGAGGTTCTGCTTTTACTTTTTTATGACAATTCATTTATGTAAAACAATCAGGTATGTCAGTTTAAGGAGTTTTCATTGTAATTTAAGAAACATATTTCTGTAACAAGGAACAGTTAATTTAATGTAGGCTCTTTTTCCTAATATATATATATATATATATATATATATATATATATATATATTAATAATTTGAAGCCATATTTCTTCATTGAACTTTCATATGTCAATTGGAGTTTATAAACAGGTTATAATAGTTTCAATCGGGAGTGTCCACGGCTCACACTGTATTTTAAGTTTAAATAATTGTGTGACAATGATCAGTCACAAATTCAGAATCTCACAAAATCAAGAGAATCTCGTCTGTCAAAAAAATTTCATACAATATCCTAATTAACCTCTTTACCCAAAACATTATTTATGAAGTTGTCCCTTTATTGAACTAGGCATGCATACATAAAGGACAAACTTCTCAAAAATTAAGTAAAAGATTGAAATATACGCTCTATCCAACAAGGGTGTCTAAGGGATACTTACCCATGTCACCGTTAACCCATCTCCAGTTCCCTAACTCTTTTCGTCTTTAATGACAACCATATTGTGTCCAGATGTAGACCTTTCATGATGTGTAGTAAATCATGGTGTTCTTCCTCTGTTTTATCCTGAGGCAGACCCACATTACCACCGAATGATCTACAATGTTCCTGGGCCTTGTCCCAAGTGTCGATCATATTCACTGTGAGTTTACAATACTTAATTTCTTCTGTCCGATTGTCACAATCTATAGTGAAATGCTTTATTATTTATATAAAGATTAATAATAATAATAACAATAATCATATAAAATAAAAAGATGACGATGAAAGTAGTGATGAAGATGATGAAAAAGATATTTAATGGCAGAATAAGTTGATACCATTGCTAATTTATATTGATAATAAAAATAAATACCATTTTGTAAATAATATACGGTAGATACTTGTGGGAGGTTATTTTTATATATGGTTGTTTCCCTTCTTTATATAATTACAAAGTTGTAATGTAGAATCCTTTTTCTTTTTTTTTCTTACAACAGATTAGTACGTTATTAAGGTGTAAAATGTAAGAAAAAAATATTGTCAAATATGGCGTTGTGAAGTAGTTTTTCTTACGCCTTGCTATGTCATAGGTGGCATAGGTTGACGAGCGGAGGTTTAATTTCAAAGAGCCGGATTATAGATTAAGGGCGCCACTGGTTTGAATGGACAGACGAGGATTGTGGTAGGGTAATTGTGATGAGATATGGTGTATACATTTCACGTAAACACGTGAAAAAATAGTCTAGTGAGCCAGTATGATAGGGTTTTGTTAAGTGAAATAAGATAACATTTTATGGCAAATTCATGATATTTTATATACTTCAGGAACAAAAAATAGGATGTAACAGGCAGAGAGGATGCACCTGCTATATATGTGTGTATATGATATATATCTGTATATGTGTTCCTGTATTTGTGTTTTCGGGTATCACAGTTCTTAGTGTTATTATAAATTTAGTTATCCCCATACTCCCCTGATTCACGTAAAGATATTCTGTCTTTTGGTTCTGTTAAATACTCACCAGGAATATTGAGTCCTCTGGTAGACCAGCACAGAGAAAGTGCAAAGAGTAGTAATAGATCCAGCATTGTAGAACATATGAAATATCCCCAGCAGTCCAGCGAGTGGAGACAGATAGGAACACTCCCACCTACACGGCAGCTACAGACAGAAATAGTCCCACGACTCGAGCTGCTGATCCAGGATGTAGATAAGTATATAATCCTGAATATAATTGCTAAATGAATGTTTGGTGATTCACCTCTCCGTGATAAGACTCATATTATAATGAATGTTTGTTCCTTGCATATGAACCTCAAAGACTGGATGTAATGAACCCAAATGAAATTATACAAGCACCTTAAATGAAAAATTCGATATCAGCTATAGATGTTTATACTTGTAGTTTATAAATAACCCAAGCATTATGAATTTACAGGATACTTTTGTTACAGGATATGTAAAAATTAAATGTTTTATCAATATTTTGATGGATTCATTAGTGCCCGCTTTGTTGTACATAACACAAATAGTAATACATTAAGGATATGTGTAATATATTTATATTATAAATTTGTTTTATTCTGGTCAATCTTTTACTTAGTGGCCACTGTTGGTTGTATTTACTCTCACTTGATAAAACTCACATTATACAGATCCATTGTGCACTAACACTCCAGAATACCATTACACAGTGCACATGCCGGTAGAAAAAAAAAATATCTACCAAGTGATTGAAATAAAAGTACTGTGTGTATGGGAAGATAATGTCTCTCCCGCTTTTTTAATAATTTTCAGTTGGAAGCTACCTGGCCAAGTGATAAATGAGACATAAAACCACCAAAATTTTCAGATATTAACAAATGAAACTAGAGATCGACATTATATAAGGAATCCAAGCCTGAGACATGTGGGGGTCCTAAAAGTGTAAAGCTCCCCAACTTATTCGGGCCAAATTAAGAGATCTTTTTCGAGCATAAGTGACTGTACATTTGTGAATATTCATGTGTGCCATTCCTCAATCCGGACAGTGGGCCGGATCAACACCAAAATGTTTTTGCTTCTTCATTGGCCTATTCCCGAAATTCCCTGATAATTGCATCAGGTTGCAATCATATATCCTCGAGCTGCGTTGTGAACAATCACACAAAAGCACACACAAGCGTGGATGAACTCATACCATCCTGGCGAAGACAATAAAAGGAATTGTCAATTAAACAATATAATTGTTATTCTCTTCCCTAAAATGTAATAAAGCAAAGCATCATGATTGTAAGAGTATATGCATAATCCAATGTCATTTGTTGGTCTCTTTCCCACTTTCCCTAAATCGGTTTCTCTTCTTACACCATCCAAGTGAAAACTATTAAAAAAGAAACTCACTTAAACCATGAACTACATACATAACCTGCAGGCTGCGTGTACCACAAGTGAATCACGGAATTTCCCCCTTTTTTTCGCCAGGCCTGACATGTAATTCATCCAAGAAGTAACCACGTAATTCAGATGCTGTCTTTGTGTTGTAATTAATTTAGACATTTATTATGAACTCCGCCAAACAGCATGGAACATACTACACCAGAGCAGAAAACTGGACTTATGAGTTATTTAATACAAGAAGTGGTTTTCTCATTTTAATTGTTCTATACTCAGGTTTCCTGGATGTGGTCGGATTTTTTAAGTCCTGTCCGCCTTCACAATTTGAACTTCTCTAGTTCAGTAGTAAACGTACACTTTTGTGGCCTTTATATAAAATAAATTAAGGAATTTGCATATTTGTTTACAGTAATCTAGAGATCTAATGGACTCAGTACATAAAAAAATGAATCTTCTGCTTTCATCTCGAGAAAAAAATAACAATATAAACCAAAATATCAAAAATACAATAGAAGAAAATTTATTTTGACCACAATTTCCTCTTATCATTAGTTATTGCGCAAACAGTGGGTTAAAATGTTACTACACATTTTTAAAGTCTTAATGTCCACAAACAGACCGTCAATACATGTTTAAAAGTTCAGTCCGTCTTACCGTTATAGCTGATGAACAGAACTTCCTGATGAGGCTTTATCCCTGTCCTTTCTGACTGACAAATGGCGATGGTCGGTATTCCGAGTCGAGATAACGTCAGAAAAGTACAACCAAAAGTTGTGGCAGCTAAGGATGAACGTGTGGTTGGCACAGAGGAGACCCTGAGTCTTGCTATCTCTACGCTATACTTAGTCTCATATATTTAGTTCAGCTGTGAGTAAACAGTTCGAATGTTAATATACCAATGGATGATTTCTAACATGGGAGATGCAAGTACAAGGGTGTGTCGCCCCCTATCGAGCTCTCAGAGAACGACTTTTACCCGGGTACCGTTTATGACATCACCTTGACTGGATCCGCGACCAGGTAAGTGTATTCACTGGTTGTATCGTAAGTAAGCTGAGTTTATTTAGATAATTATCTGAAAGATAATTGTAGAAAGCTAAGTATGGAAGTGTCGGCCTTATATGACAATTAAGAATTTTACAATAATTCTCCTGTGTTTTAAAACGCTCTATATATAATTAAAACGACCTGACAGCTCAGATGGGTCACTACATAAAAAGCCATCTTTGTTTTAGCCGTTTTTTTATTAATATGTTTACATGACATCATCCATTCAGCAATTTTCATTGATACAAGTAACCAATGACCTTTAGCGCCATAAGTGGGGCTGATATGTTGCAAAATGTAGATTGATTTCTTATATTTTAAAATTATTCCTTTCTTTTAAAAATGTATACGTTAGGTATTTATATTGTTGAAAATGAGGTCGTTTAAACTTAGATCCTATATTTCCATTTGTACCATAACACCTAGTTATTAGCAATTTTTTATAGCAAAAAAAGGTGGAAGTGAGGGGATAGATGGGGCTATAGCTGAACCGAGAACATTATTTCGAAATATATAGTGTGTTTTACCCGCATTTTCTGAGCACGAGTTTACAGTTCCAGTTACACGAAGGTTTGGTAAAGCTGCAGGGCAATGCGGGCTACTACACTGGTGCGACATCTATCGGTCAGTAGAGGCAGGAAAACGAGTGAAGTGAGTTTACATGCAAGGGAAGTATTTTCTATCTGAATATATATTTTTTTAATATTACAAATAATTCTTGATAGATCAAAAACGTATTATCATATTTATTTGGTTGATTTTTTAGTTCACATACTACCTCGTGCTTATGTTAAAGTCAAATACCAGAATAACAAAGTATTATATATGATATATTTTTTTTTGTAGAGAAATGATGCGCCTTCGATCATTCTTGATGTGGCAGTACGCTTTCGAGAGAGTGAAGGACACACGGATGATGGATGCAGGTGCCCTGCTCCGGTACTTTGAACCACTCATTACATGGCTGGGGGAAAGAATCGCGGGAACCAGTCACGTGGGAGGAGGTTATCCTACAGACACACCGAAGTCGTGACGTCAGCGTCGTCAGCTGTGACGTCACACATAACAAGAATCATGGTGACCATTTGCCTTTTCGTTGGGTCATTGTAAGAAGTATTTATATGATATATCATTGGTCGGGATTGCCGTAAAGGTACCAAGTAGTTTGAATCAAACATCGTTTTTAAATATCGTTGTCTGAGCAGACTTGTTTTAGCGATGTAGGATTGGAGTCTGGACTTTTACTCGATCTTCCTGTACTCGGCCTTCTACTCCGATTTGGAGGCCAAGACAAGAGGAGTAGGTACAATCCGAGATCCGCCAAAGACGGGGATTATACGGCAATAATTTTACTGCTCCTCAAAATGTTACCTCGGCTTGGGATATAAATTAAATAGGAAGTTCTGAAAATGCGTCTTTGGTTTTCGGCCTTTAATAAACTAGAATATGCATGCAAGCCTCCGCAATATGGTGAGACCCTATTGTAGAATGCCCCCTAAATCGTGTTATTCGGTCCATATATACACACACAACACACAATCCCCGCCCCATACAGACAGTAACGAGAATAAGGCATATATCCTCCTGGCGGAGATAAAAGATAAATACACACGCATTTAGACGTGGTGGGGCCAATACTTCCCCTTCAAATACCCAAACACCCATCCTCTATGAATTTTTTTTTCATGTAAGACGATCGTACGATGCTATGACATGGAAATGCTGGTCATATATTATATAATGATGTTAGAGGTACTACACGTAGCCTATACCAGTCTGACCACAAACATTTACAAATAATGTTCTTCGTAAATTAAAATGTACATACAGAGCGCATACCTCCGCCAATCCCTTATTTGATCCGCATCCAGATCCGCACCAAAATTTGATTGATCTGCCCTTCTAACAATTTATTTAAAATAAATGTCTTGTAATTGTTTTTGTTACCGTAATGATGTCGATGATGAAAGAAGAAAAACATACAAAAACGATAATTCTAAGACATTATTACGAGGAAAAGAAAAATAAATAAAAAAGAGAAGAAAAATAAAAAAAAAAGTCAAGGTATTCGGGACATCAGGATGGTAATAAAACAAAAGTAGTTGTGTATTTATGGTACACCAAATACAAGGTATTCGTGACATGGGAGTGGTCATAAACGCAAGGTTAAAGGGGAGGTAGTCTTGATATGGGGATGGCCATAAAGACAAGGTAGTCCTGACATGGGAATGGTCACAAACGCATGTTAATCTTGATAGTGGGGTGGTTATAAAGGCAAGGAAGTCGTGACATGGGGTTGCCATAAAGGCAAGGTAGTCGTTTTTTTATGGTAGTCATGTAGGCAAGGTATAGGGGACATGGGGATGGTCATAAACGCAAGGTTGTCTTGATATTACGGTGGTCATAAAGGCAAGGTTGTCTTGATATTGGGGTGGTCATAAAGGCAAGGTAGTCTTGCAATTATGGTAGTCACGTAAGCAAGGTAAAGTTATTATGATAATCATGTAGGCAAGGTATAGTGTTATTATGATAGTCATGTAGGCAAGGTATAGATTCATTATGTTAGTCATGTAGGAAAGGTTTAGAGTCATTAGGGTAGTCATGTAGGCGAGATAGTCTTTACGTGGGATTGGTCATAAAGGCAAGGTAGCCGTACCATTGGGGAGGTCTTAAAGATAAGGTAGTCCTGTCAAAGGGCTGGTCATCAATGCAAGGTGGTCTAGATATGGGGGTGGCAAAAAACACAAGGTAGTTGTGACATAGGGGTGGTCATAGTGGCTAGGTAGTCGTGATATGGGGACGGTAAAAAAGGCAAGATAATCGTATAATTATGATAGTCATGTAAGCAAGGCAGTCGTGTTATTTGGTGGTCTTATACGCAAGTTATTCTTGTTGTGGGAGTATTCATAAAGGCAAGGTAATCATGCCATAGGGGTGGTCATAACTGCAAATAGTCCTGTCATTATGTTAGTTGTGTAGGCAAGGTATAGTGTCATTATGATAGTCATGTCGGTATGAAGTCGTTAGGTTAGTCATGTAGGCGAGATATGACATGGTTAGATCATGGTTTAAGTCAAAGTAACCGTGACACGGGAGTGGCCATAAAGGACAGGTAGCTGTGTCATGGGGTTATCATAAGGGTAAGGTAGTCTTGTCATTATGGTAGTCATGTAAGCAATGTAAAGTGTCATTTTGATAGTCATCTAGGCAAGGTATAGTATATCAAAATTGTAGTCATGTAATCGTGATAGTCGTGACATGGGGTTGGCCACAAAGACAGGATACTCGTGAAATGGGGGTGGTCATAAAGGCAAGGTAATCGTGACAGGGGGATGGTCATAAAATCAAGGTAGTCATGTCATTGGGGTATTCATAAAGACAAGGCAGTCGTGACACCTGGGTGGTCATAACGGCTAGGTAGTCGTGACATTTGGATGGTCATAAAGGCAAAGTATTTTTTTCATAGGGGTAGTCATTAAGGCAAGGTAGTCGTGTCATTATGATAGGGTTGTAGACAAGGTGTAGTATTATTTTAGTAGTCATGTAGGCAAGGTAGACTTGTCTTTGGGGTAGTCATGTAGGCAAGGTAGTCGAGACATCAGGATGGACATGTCGGCAATGTAATCGTGTCATTAGCTTTATCTCTTAATTAGGCAATCGCGTTATTTGAGCATTATCGTGTAATAAAGAACATTTATCATCCGCTGTTGCTTAAAGTAGGGTTGGATTTATACACTGTGAGAAAAAAGTTTCATCTGGGATCTTTTAGAAATACACATGGTTGTCTCGAACCATTGTTCAAGAATTAGTAATTTTCTCAGTGAATAGCTTTCATATAGCACAGGAGGTTCGTACCCTGATAATAACTTATAATAATGTTCCAGAATGAACCCGTGTTCTGAACGGATATACCGATGTGTAGGGCGGGCATCTGCACTTTATTTGAAGTGTGAAGTCAATGGTCGGGTGTTTTGGTGTAGCCCTGCCACACTCCCAAAAATCCCCTTTCCCACTGAATTGACGAACCTGAAGATGATGGCCCTATAAGGGGGCTGATCGTGTTTTGGGTCAGTACTTTAAAAACGTTTGGATATATTTGTTTGATGGTCGTGTAAGCAGGATTTCATCGTAAATTGTGTCAAATCGGTGGTTATTTTTAATGGACGATTTATGTGTATCCGGTGGTTATGTAATTTTATCATTGGTTGGCAATGAGTTTGTTATCAAAATGTGCAAGTCAGTCTGTGATAATGGCTAATTTAATATAATTATTTAATAATGATGGTAATCCATAACCATGGTTTTACAATAAGCTGTGAAAACACATTTCACAGGGGCGACCAAAATGAATCATTTTTTTTATCAAATTAAACATTCATATTTACATCGTATAATAAGGGGATATGTTTTATCCACGCGTAATCCAACGGCATGTTTCATTAATTACTATGAAGATTACCAATAAAAATTAACATGAATCTGCAAGTATAAGAACACTTCTTTTCATTTTATGATGTAATATAAATTTTTTCCTTTACAAAAGTTGAATTGTCCTACCTGTCGATTGGTTCGCTGATTTACAAGATATTAATTACATGCTATTTAAATATGAGTCAGAAGATATCATTTTGAAATCATCAGAATATTAGATCGGTCCACCGCTAACGACATGTGCTCATCTGGGCCAATACAAAGCTAAATGATCCGAATTGTTATTCATATATATTCTTATTATTAGAATGTTATCAACCCTTCTCACTTGCGAATGTTTTGAAATAATTTTAGATAGCAGGCAGGCCCTGGTCAACCATACAGCAATTGCTATTTGTATATTAACTTCTATATATACTTCTGATATGTTTTGGCTCACTTGCCCAATGGTTTCAAATGCAAAATATCCGGCAGGATAATTACATAATTTGCATTTAAGCATATATGAATGAACAACAAGCAAGTACCATACCACGCACATCCCTCTTTTTTTACATAAAACGACATACTCGACTCATAAACTGAATTACACACCATCACAGACCAATCATCAAAAGAGCGAAGTGATTCTTTTGAAGGCGCGCATGCGCGGGAGTACATTCTCTTATGGGCAGTCTCCAGCATATCCGGTGTGACGTCACATGGATGGAGAGCATGTCGTGGAGGAAGGGGTAGAGTATGGTTTGGTGTTACACCAACGTAGGTCTCAGTCTCTACAAACCAAGAGCCGTCAGACAACCTTTAGACGTTTTCTTCCGTGGTGCGGCTTCCCCTTCCAAACTCGTGCGTAATTCATAGATGGCGAATCGATGCCATTGGAACTGCGTTGTGGAGAGCTAACAGTCTGAGCACATAGCCTGCTGCAGCAGCATTCAGTCACGTAGCTGAACTGGTTGAACTCCTTTTTGAAAAAAAAAACAGAACAGTCAAACGGGTCACGACTAATCCGCTTATATCTGCGCCCGGCCCGATGCTTGCCTCTGATTAAGGAATCACCTTTAACAGCCTTGGGACCTTTGACCTCAGAGTATTATGGGAAAATTCTGTCCGCTGACTGCATCGAGGAACGAGTGAAATCTTGCATACTGAGTGTTGTTGTTCCCCTCAAGCTTGTTCTGTGGTGATTTAGAATTCAGCGCGAATCCTGCTAGTAACCGAACGCTTAATGCGGCATTCAATATGCAACCAAGAATGTTTTATATCGGACGTTGTGAGTATCGTTGTAACCTTTGTTTGTTAACTTGAATCTGTGGTTGAAGGTGTAATTAATTGGCAAAATTTAAATATTTATTTTCTCGCTGAGAAAAAAATCTTGTGAATTAGACATCTACTTTAAAAATCTAAGTCCATACTCATCACTTAAATCACATTTAATCTTTCTTATATAAATTTCTCACACAAATACTAATGCATGTAACATTATAACATATTTAACATGTACTTCATGATTATTTTTACATACTACATAATGTCTTGAGATGATACCCATGGGCGTAAGGTCAAAATTAGAGTGGAATTTGAAATGGAACTGGTGTATTTATAATAATTAAAAAAAGTGTACTTTTGATTCTGTCCAATTCTGAAGCCTCCAACTACACTGATAAAGGCGACCACAAAAAGTAACGGGGAAAAGCACGCATAGGAAGGTTGTGTAAAACCCTGTTAATAATAAGCAATTTTGATAACTGTTTCTAGTGTATCTTGTTATCTTTTGGCATGCATTTAAATTTAAAAAGTGATAATATAAACAAGTTATGTTCTTAATGGATATGAATACGGGTAGTGACAGATTTAGCGAAGTTTGTTTGTGGAATTATTTTTCATAAATCGATATTTAAATCATTGTTTCGGTGCATTATTTACAACACAAACCACGCGGTTGCTTAATGATAAAAATATAAAATATTACACAACCTCGTGTATTTTGGCATGTTACATAAGCTTTAGGGTATTTAAGGGACTGTTCATGTTACATGCTTACCAGAAACCTTCGGCGGACTTGACTCTGTCGGGGCGATTTGGTGTGTCGTGGAATTCAAAGTGGCGTTAACTGAAGGTTTTGCACTCTGCCGAACTATCCAAAAGATAAGAATTCTACTATTGATATTGATCTTAAAGTAGCTTTGCAGCTGGTCATAGTGATGATTGTCTAATAAGAGTTGTATATAAAAGTCAATGATTAAGGATATTATTGCACCAAAAAAGTAACATTGTCATACAATACATGCCTTACATTCAAAAACACACGTATACTGCACAGTTTTAAAATATAATTCTTACATATACAGCTTGACTTTATTCATCCTATTTTTATACTATTTTGTCCAACTAAAGCGGGCATGTAATTTATTTCGCCTGGATTGATGACAGATTTACAGCATTATATTAAATAAATACAGTGCTTTTTTCCCCTTTTTATTTTTTGACAATAAATTAGGTTTCTATTTATTGGGTGATTTAGAAAAAAAAAACTCAATAGTTTAATGATTGGAGTTAAGAAAAAAAATAGTGGCGAAGTTAAATTTGCAAAAAAAAATCAGTCTAACAACTATTTGAAAACTGTCTGTTCGATACCAAAGAAATCACAGAATTTTGCATTTACGCAAACTATTTGGGATCAAAACCCCATCGGCGGTAATTGCTGTAAATCTTCCGTCATGTAGAGTTACAGAACCCCAATCATTCACAGTACAGTAATAACGGGCTACGCGGAGTCTAATTTTCCCCATAACGATCACTGAATTGGAACCTCAATAGAGATAATTTCGATTTCAATCCGGTTTGATCCATATCAACGGTTTCTATATCCATTTAACATATAAAGTTATTTAAAAATAAATTTTACTATATACAGTTGTCAGTATTTAACCATACATCCAGTTTCAGAGTATAGTTTCTCATCTGAGAAAATCTCATATTCTATCCTAAATTACCTGCTTGTCTAAAAAAAACAAAATTTATGGTTGCCCCCCCCCCCCCCCCATTGTAATACTCACGGCCATCACTTTTTCATACAGGCTTCCTCGAATGAACAATACGTGTTCAAAGAACTTATCAAACTGGATCTCCTAAGATAGAAAATATACTCTGTATCCAACATTGGTGAGTCAAGGATACTTACTCATATCACCGTTAACCCATGTCCAGTTCCCTAGCTCTTTCCGTCTGAGTGAAAACCATATATCTCGAGATGTAGCTCTTTATGATGAGAAGCAGAGCCTCATTTTGAGGCGGACGCATATTTTCACCGAATGATCTATAATGTTCCTTGGTCTCGTCGCAAAGTATTGGTCATTTTCACTGTGACTTTACAATACTTAACCTCTTCTGTCCGATTGCCAGAATCTATAGTGAAGTGCATAATTGTTACTAACAACAAAAATAATAATAATAATAATAATAATAATAGTAATTATAATAATAGAAAGGTGAAAGGAAGTGCTCCTGGGGCCTTTCATATCAAATTTTGGGGGTGTGAAGTAATTTGGGTCACGCCACTTTTTGTCTTAGCTGTCATAAGTTGACGAGCGGGGGATACATTTCAAGCAGTCGGATTATTAATCAAAGACGCTAGTTGTTTGCACGTGCAGACATTTAAGGAACCTTGGATGTAGGCGAGCGTAATATACCTAAATATACGTAACTGCAAACTGCCTCTTGGGTGTGATAGGATAATTATAATAAAATTGGGTGTATGCATTTTCATATGTCGAAATAAGGAACCGGAACAGAAAAACAGGATGTAATGTTCCGAAAGGCTGCACATGATATATGTGTATATGCTGTATATATATATATGTATATGTGTTCATGAATATGCGTGTTCGGGTATCACAGTTTTAAGTGTTATCATAACTTGAGTTACCCCCATATTCCCTTGATTCACATAACGATATTCTCTCTCTGAGCTCTGTTAATACTCACCAGGAATACCTAGTCTTCTTGTAGCACGGCACAGGCAAAGTGCAAGGAACGGCAATAAACAAAACATTGTTGAAATATCCCCTGTAGCCCAGCGTACACGACAGAGACAGGTAGAAACAGTCTCTTAATTAAGCTGCTGATCCAGGATGTTGATACGTTTTATTATCCTGGCTATAATTGTGCAATGTTTGTGCTACGTTCAGTTGGTCACCTCCTATTGGTAAGACTCATTTGTTTATGATTGTTAGCTCCTGGCATATGTGCCAAAAATGTGTATGTAATGAAACCCAGATGAAAGTAAATCGTGAAATGAGAGTAAATGAACATTCCATGTCAGCTATAGAGCTCAACATTTTGTGTATGATATATATGCCGGGCGTTATAAATGAACCAAAACATACTTTAGTATGGGGTAATATAATTCACATTTGCAAAATTGCACCAATATTTTTCAGCAAATTCATTACTGCTCTTATGTTTGTATTTAAACACAAATTATACCGCAGTAAGAATATGTATTGTGTCTGGGTTACTTGGTGGTGGTCAAATTGTTGGTAATAGTTTCACTTATGATAGTTATGTTCAAACGGAAATCCTTGTCCTATTGATCACGACCATGGCATTCGCCTGTGTGTACCATGCATCAGTTATATGCTATATAATGTTCCCAGTGCGGATGATATAAAAATATCACGGGACAGATAAAAATAGCTGGTTACGAGTATTACGAGTAGCATTCGGGCGAAGTATTATTTTTTATAGAAACTTTAGAAATTTCCCATGTGCTAGTGAACGTTGGGTTATCACTTGCCTGCTGTGTTTATACTTCATGTCACTTTTAAAGTTACTGCCACAGTCGGATGCACACATTTCATTCTGATATAGAAGATTATTGACACGTGCAGTAATAATAGATTCTGAACAATAATCATGATTGTACGGAGCAACTGCTGTTACGTAATAAAGATAATGTTAAAGTATATCCAAACAATTTACTCATAAACACAAGAGGAAGAAAGGTAAGTCATACATGCCCTTAGCAAAATATAATTTAATACTGATTAGGACAGGAAAGCTATATTAATTAGTGGGTGACATATTACCATTTTCCCCTCCCTCCCCTTAAGGGGAATAAAACGAGCATTTTTTTTAACTCAGGATACAGTTTGGTTATATTTTCATCAATTACTTTTCGAATTATGCATTTCATCACTAAAGCATGCGTCAATACATTGTGTGCCGCCCTGAATTATCATAAATGTAAGTCCTTATTTTCGAGTGTTTAAATCTAATGTGTATAAAGTTAAAATTAATAATATGATACTGAAAAGTGAAGAAAAATTACTTTCATATAATGAAGCATACCTTTCCTTATATGTGGTGGGATAGTGGAAATGGAGAAGGTTCTTATATTCTATAAGAGGGATTTGTTATGTTTGTCATAAGCAAGGAAGGGGTGCTTGTCCTGACATTTGAGAGGGTGCCATCATTTCTTGGAGGAGGTGTGGTAATGTCGGTACTGGTGTGAATTGTACCCATCACATTTTCACAGCAATCAGGGCCCATGTTCAATAAATCTAACACAGTAAATAAGCAATTTGTTTGTATACAGCAATTCAAAAGGTATATTTTTTAGCTTCTGTTTAAACGTACATTGCACTTGTTGTAGGTCCTACCTGAACAAACGGTAGTGGCGTGTGCTTATCTTACTGGCTATTCTCTTGTGCCTAGTCGTCTTTTAGCTCGACTGACTGTATTTCATGATCTGAGCTATAGCGATGGGCTTCGCCCATCGTCTGTCTATTAAGCCTGCTGGCTCTCCCGGCGTCTGTTCGTTCACGCGGCAGGATCGTAACCTTATACCTAGCTATGTCATGATGATTTATATCTGCAAGCTATGGACCAAACATGATTTTTGACACCCTGAAAACGCGAATTTTTATACTTTTGAAGGTTTTTGATTAAATATTTTATATTGGCTTGTAATGTGAAATAGATGCACAGTGTAAGCGGGATTTGATTAAAATTACTTTGGTTGTTGGACCATTGATGAAATATTAGGCGGTATTATGTGTGTGCATGAGGACAAAATGTATGTTATCAAATGTTCCAGGAAATGCTGTAACTCCCAGTATTATATTGGCCATGTGATTTATATTTATGTATGCGGCAGGTTACGTTACGTATTAACCTGTTTATGGCAAATCAAAGTGCCAAACGCAACTATTCCTCGAAGAGGGACAGTTATAAAACGCTTAATAGCATAGTTAAACTTTGCCTCAGAGAAAGAGAAATTTTATATGAATTCCAGTTCAAGTATTGTACAAGGCTTGCTTAACGAGACTTAAAGTTTCTATACTCAAAAATGTTAGGATTAGTGATTGCCTAAATATAATGTTATTAGAATCTCAAGAACTGCTCGGGCACCAAAATGCGTGCATATTAAACCAGTGATTGATGTGTCAATGCAAGATCCACGTGGGTCCACTAAGTTTCTGCTAAACAAAGTTATATTTCTACTTATTCTAGACAAGATATTATCTTCCTATAATAATTCCAAACCCAGCTTTGATGTGACAGTTCATGCATTAAATGAGTATGAAACATTTTAGATATGACAGTTTAATGGATCTGTTAAAAATTGCATCTTCGGCAATATGCTAATCCTATTTTTGCTAATAAAATGAAATGTTCGTTGTCAAATACAAGTATTGATCATGAACGCGATAGATAGTTCATGTGATATTCATGATATTCTGTGAGGTAAAATGATAAATTCAACTTCAGGCTGAATGGTATGCAGATTTAAGCTGTATTTGTAACCAATTTTCACGCTCAAAGCACGGCAGGTATGGTCACTTAAAATACACAAACTGTCAATGTGATGCTTATCAGAGCACAAATCATATCCAGTAGGCCTATGCTGTTCAAAATTATTAGCCTATAGGTTATAGGAAATTCCTTGAGAGGGAAAGTGGCGGGGGGTGAAGGGGGCTGGCCACGGTTATAAATTGTTCGTTGTTAACACAGTTGATGAAATTTTCAGGGAGCTCGGGTAGGATACAAGGAACAATTAATTAAATTTGGGGCCGATTCATGCCTAATAAAGCCCGGAATGAGCTCTGGTGTCATTGGGGGATTGTTGCATATTTGCTCACACTGGGGCATTTAGCAGGTGACAATGTGGCCATATTTGGAGAGAGTCGTGACGTCGTGGAGCACAATAACGTCATTGCACTTGCACGTGCCGTTTCACCGAAAGACGTCAGGAAATCAACGTAAAACAGGGGGGGGGGGCACGGTTGCTTATCGTTGTTTTTATAGTCCTGGGCCCTGTTTTAATAAGAAAGTAAATGGGTTAAGCTCCCCTCCCACCCCACCCTCACGGGAGATTGGGCCAAAGTCGACATTGGCAAGTTTCGAGGGCTAGATTCTTCAGTTGTAACGTCTAAGATTCCTTATCTATGGAATTCGGAATGTGTGTTCAGAGATTTTATATGAACCTGCACGGCGGCATACATTTTTCTATGTGTTGCCACCTCGATAACATCTGGTAACATAAAAATTCGCTACATGTAGCATTCCGCATGCCTAATGTCTCCTCCTTTATTTCTCAATAGGTTTACCAAATATCCGCAAAAAATATTTGTCTTTACCTGTTTATTACCTCCACTAAGCGGCAGGGGTTATGTTTTCACGGGTGTTGGTTTGTTTGTTTGTTTGTCTGTCAGCAACATTAGTCAAAAAGTTATTGACGGATTTTTTTTATGAAATCTTCAGGATAGCTCGGCAATGATCGAAGGAAAATTTAATAAATTTTGATACCGAAACATTCTTGATCAAGGAATATTTTAAAGGAAAAATGCTGCTTTGCTGACAGTTCCATATTAGGCTAATAAACTGACTTGGCGGAGGTCTGCGCTTTCTGAGTGCTTTTCTAGTAATGTTTATTTTTTGAAACGGCATGATCCTCCCATGAATGTAATAATATCTTTCTTGTTCTGTTTCACTTGTTTAATTAATACACTCCATTTCCCCCTAAAACTTGCTTAACATATTAGGATATAAACAAAACAAATTGGTGTTTTCTGGCCTATGTTTTTTTAGAAAGTCTTAAAGGGTTATTTTTAGTCAATAAACGTCAGCTAAGAATTGATGATTTAATAAAATATAATTATTAATACGCCCATTTAATACAGCATCTGTTCACAATAAACAATTCACCTTAGTAACAGTAAATATCCGTATGAGTGTGTGCTCTTTTAAAACATATATTTTTAATACATTTAGCTAATTAATATATACCTTTTCTGATTGTTAACCATGGAAATGTCTTCATCATCTTGTTCATGCCTGTTTAACATCCCACAGCCTTACATCGCACAATTCCCCCACCAAAGACGGCACTGATATACTGGGCGAAAGCGTATGCTGAAAATTATGGAAACATTGATTATATTTAATGTCTTCAATTAGTGCGACATTGTGCATTACCCCGCTTTTATTTTATATTAATGTCGCCATTGGTTGAAAGAAAGGTATTTTTGGGGTTATATATGTTGAATTGGTTGTCGTGTCAGTGGAGTTGCTTTTTAGGGGTCTATCTAAAACGCGGAGAATCCGCGGAGAGATGGAGAATTCGCGGAGAATTCGTGGAGAATTTGCGGAGAGTTTTTATATGCAATAATACTTTTAAATACACGTTAAAATTACTTAAAATCTGCAACTATATTACTCTTCACATATTAACGTATCTGTTTAGTTACCAAAATAATTAAAAATCTGTACTTTAATGTAAAATTCAGCTCTCAGTTCTTCTCTTAAGATTTTATTTGTGCCATGCTAGAGACAACGAATACAGCATCAGGAGACTGTGGACTATTTGTGATTGCAAATGCAGTTGATTTTCGTTTCAATTTAGAAATTGAACAAATTGAACGTTTTAACAATGGATTGATGCAACAACACTTAGTTTCTTGTTACGATTCAGGCATTTTTACACCATTTCCTCAAGCAAAACGTTCTCCTGGAATACCAAAACCTAACTAACCTAAATATAATGCAACTGTGACCATTCGGATTGAATGTGAATGATGATTAGGAGATTTATTCGAAGACATGATTGGTTGTAAAAAAATGAAAAAATGTAATAAATCGTTTCATTTTAAATGTGCATATGTCTTTAAAATAACTAAAGCAATTAAAAAATGAAATGGTTTTGTGAAGATTGTACAAATAAGTTCATGTACTATTGCTGTATGTATGTGTACATTGTGCTATAGTTTTAATTTTTTTTATTATTATACTCTGTATTGATATGGCCAGAAAGCAGTGTGGTGTATTTTGTATAGAATAAGAAAAATATAATTCTTTAACTGTGATTACAATATATATTTACTATTTTTTCTTTTATTTTATTTAATCCTACTGCCAAGTTGATTCATTAGCTTAAAGGGGCAATCTTTTATTTTGTGTGTGAGTGTGTAAAGTCGAATGTTTGTGTTTCACCTTTGTGCATGTAAATTGGGTCCATACACTATAAATGGTGATAGTGGTTTTTTTATCTATCAATAAATTTAGGTAAAATTATGATTTATTAATCATATTATATATATATATATAAATATATATATATATATCGTTTAACACCTGTAAATTTGATACACGTGCATGGTTTTGTTATTGTTTGCAAAATAAAATGTTCAAATATTAGGTGTTTTGCGTTTTCGTCTAAAGATCTGTCAGTGTCTGCTGGTGACTCAGACGGGTGTTAATTAGATTTTGTGTAACGCATTCACTCGGCGGTGAGTCTACATTGTTAAGCATAAAATGCTTAATTATATACAGATTTTTAAAATTATTTCGTTCTTTATTAGTGCGCAAATATGTTAAGAGTAATATGGTTGGGGGTTTTAAGTGATTTTAATGTGGATTAAAAAGTATCATATTGAATATAAAAACTCTCCGCCAATTCTCCACGAATTCTCCGCGAATTCTCCATCCCTCCGCGGATTCTCCGCGTTTTAGACAGACCCGCTTTTTAGTGGGTTTTTGTGTGTGAGGGATAGTTGTACTGATGGTTTGGTGGATGGTCGTGACAGCGGAATGATCGTTGTGTTGTGTTAGAGGGGTGGTTGTGTCATCTGGGTTGTTTAATTATTACGGGGACAAGCAGGATGCTAATATGTCAGGGGATGTTTCTATAATTTTCAAATTGTAGTTGCTTATCAGGCTGTGCTATTGTAAAAGTCAAGCGGAGATAATGGCTAATCAAAAATTGTCATTTAAAATAAATGCAAGATTATACCCAATTGTACAATAAGGCATCATAAAACACATTTCCAAATTTCTCAAGGACATCAAAATAAGACTTTTTTTAGCTCAGCTGACTGAAAGTCATCTGAGCTATAGCGATCACTCTTTGTCCGTCGTCCGTCTGTCCGTCTGTCCGTCTGTCCGTCTGTCCGTCCGTTAACCAGGCACAAATCGTAACCGCTGGACCTAGAACCTTGTAACTTGGCATTCTGAGAGGTCCATGAAAAATCTCCTTGGAAACCAGAAATTAGGTCTCTGTTACCCATATCCTTCGAGCTATGGGGCCCCAAAGTACCCCCCAGAAAAGACCAAAATTTCATACAAAAACTTCAATATCTCATTAACTACTTGACTGATGGTCATGATTTTTGGAATACATATTGATCATGAGAGGTTCCATCAGTTCCTGAAGACTGGTGGCGCCACCTGTATCGTTCAATTTTTTACGAATTTTTTCTCTATTTTTGAGACCTTTCAAAATGTAAACATCTGTTAACAAGGCACAAATCGTAAAGACTGGACCTAGAATCTTCATTCTTGACACACTGAGAGACCTATGAAAAGTCTCCATGGAAACCAGAAATTAGGTCTCTGTTACCTATATTCTTCGAGCTATGGAGCCCCAAAGTACCCCCAAGAAAAGTAAAAAATTTCATACAAAAACTTCAATATCTCATTAACTACTTGACTGATGGTCATGATTTGTGGCATAACTATTGATTATGAGATGTGTCATCACTTCCTGCAGACTGGTGGTGCCACCTTTATTGTTCGATTTTTTACGATTTTTTCCTCTATTTTTGAGACCTTTAAGGATGCTGTCATCTGTTAGCATGGCACAAATCATAACGACTGGACCTAGAATCTTCATTCTTGACACACTGAGAGGTCCATGAAAAATATCCTTGGAAACCAGAAATTAGGTCTCTGTTAACCATATCCTTCGAGCTATGGGGCACCAAAGTACCCCCCCCCCCCCAGAGTAGTCAAAAATTTCATACAAAAACTTCAATATCTCAATAACTACATCACTGATGGTCATGATTTTTGGCATACATATTGATTATGAAATGTTCCATCAGTTCCTGCAGACTTGTGGCGCCACCTGTTTTGTTTGATTTTTTACGATTTTTTCCTCTATTTTTGAGACCTTTAAGGATGCTGTCATCTGTTAACTTGGCACAAATCATAACAACTGGACCTAGAATCTTCATTCTCGACACACTGAGAGACCTATGAAAAGTCTCCATGGAAACCAAAATTAGGTCTCTGTTACCCATTTTCTTCAAGCTATGGAGCCCTAAAGTACCCCCAAGAAAAGTAAAAAAATTCATACAAAAACTTCAATATCTCATTAACTACTTGAATGATGGTCATGATTTGTGGCATAACTATTGATCATGAGATGTATCATCTGTTCCTGCAGACTGGTGGCACCACCTGTATCGTTCGATTTTTTACGATTTTTTCCTCTATTTTTGAGACCTTTAAGGATGCTGTCATCTGTTAGCATGGCACAAATCGTAACGACTGGACCTAGAATCTTCATTCTCAACACACTAGAAGACCTATGAAAAGTCTCTATGGAAACCAGAAATTAGGTCTCTGTTACCCATATCCTTTGAGCTATGGGGCCCCAAAGTACTCCCCCAGAGTAGTCAAAAATTTCATACAAAAACTTCAATATCTCAATAACTACATCACTGATGTTCATGATTTTTGGCATACATATTGATTATGAGATGTTCCATCAGTTCCTGCAGACTGGTGGCGCCACCTATATTGTTTGATTTTTTTACGATTTCTTCCTCTATTTTTGAGACTTTTAAGGATGCTGTCATCTGTTAGCATGGCACAAATTGTAACGACTTGACCTAGAATCTTCATTCTCAATACACTGAGAGACCTATGAAAAGTCTCCATGGAAACCAGAAATAGGTCTCTGTTACCCATATCCTTCGAGCTATTGGGCCCCAAAGTACCCCTCAGAGTAGTCAAAAATTTCATACAAAAACTTCAATATCTCAATAACTACATCACTGATGGTCATGATTTGTGGCATAACTATTGATCAAGAGGTGTTCCATCAGTTCCTGCAGACTGGTGGCACAACCTGTATTTGTTCGGGTTTTTTTTTACGAATGTTTTATCTATTTTTGAGACCTTTAAAGATATGAACATCTGTTAACAGGGCACAAATCATAAAAACTGGACCTAGAATCTTCATTCTTGACCCACAGGGAGACCCATGAAAATTCTCCATGGAAACCTGAAATAAGGTCTCTGTTACCCATATTCTTTAGGCTGTATGGCTCCAAAATACACCCCAGAATAATGGAAAATTTGATACAAAAAGTGCAGTATCTCAATAACTATAAGACTGATGGTCATGATTTTTGCATGCATATTGATCATGAGCTGTTTCATCAGTTTCTGCAGAGAGGGTGCGCCACCTCTATTTTTTTCAAATTTTTACGAATTTTTTTCTCTTTTTTCGAGACTTTTGAAGATGTGGTTATCTATCAAGAGGGTACAAATTGCAACAACTGGACCTAGAAACTTCATTCTTGTCATGCAAGGAGGCCCATGAAGAGTGCCTGTGGAAACTTGAAATTAGGTCTCTGTTACCCATATCCTTCAAGCTATAGGACTCTGAAGTATCCCTCAGAATAATGGACAATTTGATACAAAAGTTGAAGTATCTGAACAACTAATATGGAGATCATCATGATTCTTTGCATGGATATTGACCATTAAGTGTTTTTAGCTCAGCTGACTGTAAGTCATCTGAAGTATCCCTCAGAATAATGGACAATTTGATACAAAAGCTCAAGTGTCTAAACAACTATTGCAGTGATCACCATGATTCTTTGCATGGATATTGATCATGGAATGTGTCATCAGTTTCTGCAGTATGGTGGCGCCACCTGTATTTTTTTTTATTTTTACGAATTTTTTTCTCTATTTTTGAGACCTCATAAGATGCGGTCATCTGTTAACATGGCACAAAACGTAACAACTGGACCTAGAATCTTCTCTCTTGACATGCTGAGAGGCCCATGAAAAGTTTCCTTAAAAACTTGAAATTAGGTCTCTGTTACCCATAACCTCTGAGCTATGGGGCTCCGAAGTACCCCCCAGAAAAATGGAAAATTTGATACAAAAGCTCAAGTATCTGAACAATTATTATATTGATCACCATGATTCTTTGCATGGATATTAATCATGAAATGTTTCATCAGTTTCTGCATTCTGGTGGCGCCACCTGTATTTTTTCAATTTTTAGCTCAGCTGACTGAAAGTCATCTGAGCTGTAGGGATCACCTTTTGTCCGTCGTCCGTCCGGCCATCCAGGTGTCTGTCTGTTAACAGGGCACAAATCGTAACCGCTAGACCAGGAATCTTCTTACTTGAAATCCTGGGAGGTCTATGGAAATTCTCCTTGTAAACCTGAAATTAGGTCACTGTGACCTATATTCTTCGAGCTATGGGGTTCTGAAGTACCCCCCAGAATAATGCAAAATTTAATACAAAAGCTCAAGTATCTGAACAACTAATGCATTAATCACCATTTTTTTTGCATGGATATTGATCATGGAGTGTTTCATCAATTTCTGGAGATTGGTGGCGCCACCTATATTTTTTTTATTTTTTACGATTTTTTTTCTCTACTTTTGTGATCTTTAAACATTTGGTCATCTGTAAACAGGGCACAAATCATAATGACTGGACCTAGAATCTTCTGTCCTCACCTCCAGGGAAGCCCATAAAAGGTCTACATGGAAACCCGAAATAAGGTCCCTGTTACCCATATTCTGTGAGCTATGGGGCTCTGAAGTCCCCCAGAATAAAGATTTGGTCATATATTAACAGGGCACAAATCATAATGACTGGACCTAGAATCTTCTGTCCTCACCTCCAGGGAAGCCCATAAAAGGTCTACATGGAAACCCGAAATAAGGTCCCTGTTACCCATATCCTTCATGCTCTGGGGCTCCGAAGTACTCCCCAGAATAAAGATTTGGTCATCTGTTAACAGAGCACAAATTATAATGACTTGACCTAGAATCTTCTTTCTTGATATGCTAGGACGCCCCTGAAAAGTCTCCTTGTGCACCTGAAATTACATCTCTGTTACCCATATCCTTCATCCTATGCGGCTTTGAAATACCCCCCAGAATAAACATTTGGATTTGTTAACAGGGCACAAATCATAATAACTGGACCTAGAATTTTATTTTTTGACATGCTGGGAGACCCCTGAAAAGTCATCTTGTAAACCTTGAAAATAGGTGTCTGTTACCCATATCCTTCATGCTACAGAGCTCCATAGTACCCCAATGAATATTGGATGATTTTATACAAAAGGTCAAGTTTGGAAAAAGTATTTCATTCAAATTTGACATTCAGATAATAAAATTATTTTTGTCAATGTCTTCCTGGTCAGCTGAGCGTCATGACCCTTGGGTCACTTGTTGTTATTTGTATTAATGGATCGTTCACCTTAATCCGTGGCCCGACAGGATGCTTATAAGGCAAGCGGATGTTACTGTAATTTTCAAATTAGGGTTTCTTATCAGGGTGTGCTTTTGTAAAAGTCAAGCGGAGATAATGTCTTAAAAATATTGTAATTTAACATTAATGCTAGATAATAACCACGGTTTAACAATAATTGACATCAAAATGAGACTTTATTGTTATATCAATATTTACGTCATATATGAAAGAAATATATTTTCCCACATGTAATCTTGCAGCTGGTTTTACTGAAAACTAAGAGATTACCAATTTATATTTTAAAAAATCACACTTTATTGGAATTTTAATCATACTGATCAAGTCTGCTTTACAAATGTTGTATTTTTCTATCCTCGTGAGTTAACCTGAATAAAAATACGTGACACACACAATGAAATATAAGTCAGAAGGTATAATTTTAACCAATTAGAATATTAGATTGGTCATGCAGCTGACAAAATAAGCTAACCTAGACCCGAACATAAACTAAATAAAACTAACTGTTATGCATAAATATTCTTATATTTAGTGTTTTCTTCAACGCTTAATTTGTCGATTTCTTTTCTCCGTTAGGTGATTAGGAACCATTTATGTATCACTGACTGGCTCATAAAAACCATAAAATAAAAGACCAAAAGACTGACTTGAATGGATGGTGGCAAACTTTATGCTACCTGTATATTGATTTGCACAGATTCATAAAATAAAATAAATGATACAAATATTGCCAAATGACTTAATGTTTTCAAGTACAAAGCATTTGATCAGGCTGATCACGTACTTTGCATATAACATTTATATTGACTTAAAACAAGCAGG
Organism: Sipunculus nudus; assembly: GCA_026874595.1. Taxonomy (NCBI): domain Eukaryota; kingdom Metazoa; phylum Annelida; class Sipuncula; order Golfingiida; family Sipunculidae; genus Sipunculus; species Sipunculus nudus. Next base: position 12,084,013 of record CM049314.1, on the reverse strand, counting down.
TATCATTAACCTTCCATGCTCTATTCTACGCAAAACTACAAATTCGACTCGTAAACTGAATTACACACCATCACAGACTCATCACAGGAGCGCAGTGAATCTATTGACGGGGCGCATTCACTGGAGTACATTTTTTTGGTAGTCGGAAGAATATCCGGTGTGACGTCACATCTGTGAAGACCAAGTCGTTTAGGAAGGGGTGGAGTATGGGTTGGTGTCACCCCAACATAGATCTCATTCTCTACACACCAGGAGTCTTCGGATAAACTTTGGATGTTTTCGTCAGTACTGCGGTTGCCCCTGGGAACTCGCGCGTAATTCAAGGATGGCGAATCGATGCCAGAGAAGATTTGCTGCGGATTTCTGCCAGTCTGAGCACAGGGCTTGCATCGACCTTCATACACATAGCTGTATTGAATGAATTCGTTTTGGGAAACAGAAAAATCAAATGAGTTACGACTAATCCGCTTAGATCTGCACTCGGCCCGATACTTGGCTCTGATGATGGAGTCATCGTTCACGACCTTGTTATCTTTGACTTCAGAGTTATATGGGACTTTGGTGTCAAGTGACATCATTGATGGATGAGTGATATTCTGCCTACTGATAGTTCTTGTTTCCCCCAAGGAGTTTCTGTTGTGACTAAGACTGCGAATTCTGTACAATAAACAATCGTTTCACAATGCACCGAGAAATCGGAATAATGCAAGACCTTTTTATGTTCTGTATCGTTATATCCGTTGATTGCTTACTTTAATATTTGGTTGAAGATATTATTTTAAAATGGATAAAAATTCTGATAACCTAATACTTTTTTTTCAATAACATCTGACCTAGAAATTGTCATCTAATCCATTCATAAAGCTCGATTAATTTAACATTTAATATTATAATCTGACACACATTTCTAATGCATGGTTGCATTACCTGTATTAAATAATATACCCGATTGTTTATTGTTTATATGTGTGAAACGGACGTCTAAAAGTGATGTAACAAAGCTGAGATTGAAAGAGACAGAAACAGATTAAACTTTACCTTTGATTCCGTCCAATCCAAAAAGCTCCTATCACGCTGACAAAGGCTACCACAACAAGCAAAGGGAAAAGCACGCAAAGGAATATTATGTAAAAGCCTGTTCATAAAAAAAAAGTTATATTTGTTATGAATCTTGTGAATCCAAATACCCGGCATAAATCTTAACATTTCAAATGTGTTAGAACTCAGATGTTCTAATGCAAATATGATACTTTTGACTGGTTTTGCCATTCTTCTTTATATTATTATTTTATACGACTTTGTAACATTATCTGTAAACTTGTTCTTTAAATATTGGCGTCTTTGTGTGGATAACAGTCGTATAACTCATTTTCGTAACGTGGGTATATAACGACACCTCCTTTCATAAATTCACCTTACTCGTCGGAAGACTTCCTCATCTATATATATTTCTATAATTTCACTTTATTATTTATAAACGTTAACCTCACCACATGTATCAGGGATTTTATAAATGTTGTTAATATTGATGATACCAATCACTTGGTAAGTGATACTGCACGATTTTATATCAGATATCAGCCTGTGGTTATAACAATAGAGACATAAATGTAATAAAATATAACACTGCTATTCCGCTTACCAGAAATATTCTGGTCAGTCGAGTTGGTTGGTACACTTTGCTGTGTTGTGGACTTCGCTGTTGAACTCCCTACTGAGTTTTCACTCTGTTGAACTATATAATTAGAAAATATACTATTGATATGTATATTTAAATATGATTGCGCTAATGACCATTTAATCCCGGTTATTTTGGTCAGTCAATGAGTCAAAATAATATTGATTGCAATTTATTTTTACAAATTCATATTTTCAAAGCTAACCAGTATTAACCTCTTGTTGCAACACTGCAGTGACAACTTAAAATAGAACAGGACATATAATATATTTGAACACAATCACAGACAGGTCTTATTACACTCTCTGACATAACTACATTGCAAACATGAATGTAAGCATATGAGGAACTACTGAAGTAAAGCTGTGAAGCAATATACTTCATAACCATAATGCACTATAATATTTATGTGATTTCTCCCTTCAACTTCCGTAATCTATAGGTTCTGTGTTACAAAATGACAATTTAATTTGTACATTGAAGAATTAACTAATGGGCAGATATTTTTTTCTTATTTGCCTTAAATATGAACAATTGTTGTTATATATAATAACAGCAATATGAATAACAGCTGTTGTACGTAACAAAATGACAAAAAATGCTCTACATATTTCACAGATGTACGTATGTCTGTTTAAGCAGCGGGCGATCTTCCACATTCCAGATGTACGGTTTAATACAGCACAGGAAACATTCTGCTGAGAAGGTTGCTGTTTGTCCCAGAATACCAACTTCATGGCCGTCTCATCTGTAAATATTCAATATTTATATATACTACAATTTCCAGTGGCGTCAATTTATCTTTAAAGGCGGGGGATGATTCGCTGCCGTAAGAAGGTAATCCTATTTGGGAGTTTTTTTTATAAACATATATAATATAATATAAACATTTTATTGTCTATGTGAAATATTTCAAATATAATAAAGTTTAGAGTAAGGATTTAAAAAATAAGTTTTTTATTTACAGTATAGGTTCATTCTAAACGATTTTTAGAAATATAATTATGCATTATAGTAATATCAGTTTATAATTCTAATTATTAATATATTTTATTTTCAATAAAAAGTGTTATTGTCTGAATAGCAGATGGATAAACATTGATTATTACCACTTAATCAAACGATATATACCTCTGTATTGATGCCCCTGATCATTTCAAATGTTTGGCTAGATATGTAATTTCCATTAAACGAACTGCAAACATTTGGTTACGATAGGGGATATGTTCCCCCATACACACTTTTTCAACCAGCGGGGATTTATCATGTTGTATCCTTTCAAATTTTGCAAATTTCCTAATGTCTATTTGTTATTTAATTTAAATTCCATTGTAAACAGTTAAATAACAACCCCCCCCCCAGGAAACTACAAAACCGTACATACCCTTGACAGTCGCGCTTCTCGAAAAGACTCGCTTTCCTAGAAATGGATACGGGATCCACCACTGGTAACAATATTCTTATAACACGATATTAAAAAAAAGAAGGCGGTATAGTATATGGCACAAATCCATTACAAGGAACTGTGTTTGTCCCAGGAATTGGCCCGGGGGTTGGGGGGTGGGGAGGTCTTACATCCCCCCCCCCCCCATTGCAAAAAGAATTAAAATACATTGGTATTTCACCGGTTGAGCCTATTTACCGCAATCTCATTTGTTCATGTATAGGGCTGCGCTTGATACAAGAACAAATGAATACATGACATCTATTATTTTTAGCAAACTGAGCATACATTAAGGTTAAAAGTCCATTAAACTTTAAATCTTGCATGGGTCTTATGGGTTACTCCTACTATTGTAAGATCATTGCTTTATCTCTGTATCCCAGGTTAATCAGCTTATCCTGTGAAAGAGTTTGGCCAGTTGAAACATTTTTATAGATACAATATTGGCTAGTCCGCTGCGGCTTAAATCGGTTCAATGGAATTGAAAGAAATCGTGTTGTTTACAGCATATATACATCTACATAAATAGGCAATTATTGAAGAAAATTACCACCGTTTTTCTTATAATAATAAAGAATAGTTTTCTTTATATAAAGAAATCAGATATGATGACATGTATATATTCAAAAAAAGATTTCTTAGGAGCATGATAAGGTTTGATAAACAATATGATGTGTAAAATCGGTAAATGGAAAAGACACCTGTATTTTAATAAACTGAGAGCAAATGAGAGAGACAGTTCTTTTGCCCTTAATACCTTAGACTTACTTTCGTTTGGAATATTGAAGACCCAGTCTTCCTGGTAAAATCCGACCCAAAAGTCATCTTTGATGTTCAGACCAAGTGATCTTGTCATCTTCTGGTTTATCGCTTCCCTTCGGTATATAAGCTCGGCTCCGTGTGCTCTGCACAACGCTCTTGCACTAAACCAATCAGATACTCCATCATGCAGGGTTGCCAGCACTCCGTCAACTACAGCACAGTTGTACCGTGCAACGCGAACAGGACACACGCGTTCTGAAGAATAACATTCATCTGAGTGAACACAGGTTGAGTAGCAAACATTGTTTTAATATTACCAAGCAAAGCGCAAAATTACATCAACATGAATTATGCCCTTGCACTGACAGGCAGGCGACAATGGGCGAAGCGTAACATTGAAAATAACGATATTTTTCTTAAGGGCGAGAAAACATAACATCGAACCTTTATGTAAGCAGATGAATTTGATCTTTAAATTGAGAAAGCAAGGACTTCTTGACAAGGCGTTGTCTTTTAGTGCATATTGTCCACAACCCCCTTGAGATTTTCCCGTAAGAGGCGACGAATCTGAAACCAGAAATGGTAACATATCAATGAGTAATTCATAGGAGTCCAACTATATTTTGCTTATGAATATATGTCAGTGGCGTCAATTTATCTTTTAAGGCTGGGGGGATGACTCACAAAGGTGTGGGGGGGGGGGGGGTGTCTGACAGACGTACAGGGTGGTCAAAATTGGGATAAAACAGACATGTTTATAGATGCATATAATATATATATATATATATATATATATATATATTTTTGTCTGTGTGACACATATCAAATTATAATATATCAATTAAGTATAAGGTTTTAAAAAATATATGTTAATTCTAAAGCATTTAGATGTTAATATTCTTAGTAGAATCATAAATCGAACCAAAGTCTATAATTATATGTATTTAAATATTTCATTTGAAATATATAAATATATTTCTCTGAATAGTGGGGGGGATGATTACATTGACCATCCCCCCCTTCCAAAAAAGTGGGGGGATATATACCCCCCATCCCCTATATACACCCCCCTGATATATGTTGTTTTATATGTTGCTTAAATACTGCCATAAAATCAAGTAGTTTCGCAGTAAGATAAAGGAGAAGACGTGGACATGAGTCTTCTAGTCTAAGAGCGCATACTGTAAAATAGGTTGATATAGATGAGCGTGACTATGCAGTCAAAAATCCAGTACCACAGCAAAGTCTTGAGTTTCCCATCTGAAAATAAATGCTCATACACTATCCTAGTTTATATAATTGCCTGAAAAATAATTTACCGTTGTCACTAAGGCGTACCATATACGATCCTCACTTTTACATAAGGGCCTCATCGACTGAACATGACGTTTTCAACGTACTTATAAAAACCGGATCTCACACATCGGAAATATACGGTCCACCCAAAAATGGTGACTTTAGGATACTTACCCATGTCACCGTTAACCCACGTCCAATTCCCTAACTCTTTCCGTCTTAGTGATAACCATATTGTCTCCAGATGTAGATCATCCATGATGTGAATTAATTCCCTGTGTTCCTCCTCTGTTTTATCCTGAGGCAGACCCACATTACCACCGAATGAACTGCAATGTTCATGGGCATCGACAAAAGCGTCAGTCACTTTCACTGAGACTTTACAATACTTCACTTCTTTTGTCTGATTGCCGCACTCTACAGTGAAATGCATCATTATTAAAAATGTATAATTCATAAGTATTTAAATGGTTTTCTTTGTGTTCTTAAAAACGATTATTAAGTCAAGATAAATATGTACACTTTGAGGAAATTATTTTTCAGAACAGTAAAGGTGTCCCTGTGATATTTCTTGTCCGATTTAGTGCGAGTGAAGTAATTTTACTGACGCCATGTTATGTTATGTCTGTCATAAACTAATTAACGATCAAATAGTAAAGACGCCGTAATCTTTACGTGCAAATATTTTACGAACCTTGGAAATTTACACCGGTCGTACACTTGTCGATATGCAAAGGTTTAGGCGGAAATCGGCAACATATGAGTGCCGAGAAGTTGTGTCATGGCTGTCGTTGTCAGGCAGAACTTGCAATTTACAAGCGCAGCTTTATTGTGCCTGGATTTATGGCATTCTTAGCATATTTGATTTGAGGATGTTTTGTTTAAGATCACCTTCATGTGATAATACGTTCCTGTGAAACGTTGAGAAGAATGACCTCTATCAGGGATATGGTGCAGTAAACCCTTTAAATACGTGGCAGACCTGCATGAACTTCGTGGTAACTGTTAATGCTTAGGAATAACGGAAGAGAGATTGCTGATTCAGTGGAAGTTACTTGAGCATCGTCACGTGGAGAGCGCAGTTCAGATCTCACATTTTAGTGGTATAGTCAGGTGCGCCCATTTTATAGAACATAGAGGGTTAGCGAACAAGAAAAAAATGTGTTAATGGGATCGTTGTATACTGATATCCCATCATTTTACTCAGTCAGATATTCGTTGTGAACACGTATGTAGCAAGATTATTCATTGTGACTCAATATCACTTTAGAGTTGTACTTTATTGTTCGAGGAGAAGTGTAGGATGTACAAGTAATTTTTGCATTCAACACTTTCTGCTTAAATTATATTGTTGAAATAAGATAGAGGCCAGAGGCTTACTTAAGGGGATTTAAGATTAATTAATATAAATTAATCATAATAAATACAAAATATTTGTAATAAGGTAAGGAACACAAAAAGTCAACAGCAGTTATTCATCACCAATTCATACAAAATACCGAAACAGAAAAAAAATGAACTTGTGCTCACAAAGCATAAACATGTATTTTGTATGTGTGTACATGTGTATGTGTGTTCGGATATCCCGGTATTGTGTTCCCTAGTCCCCTGATTATAATAAGAATATACAGTTTCACGGTTCTGTTAAATACTCACCAGGAATAACGAGTCCCCTAGTAGCACAGCACAATGAGAGCACAAAGAGTAGCAACAGACGCAGCATTGTAGAACATAAGAAATAATCCAAGCAGTCAGATGTACTCAACAGATACAGATGGAAAACTTACATTTCAAGCTGTTGATCCAGGATGTTGCTAAGTGCATAATCTGACTATAATTACTTAATAGTTGTTGGACTGTTCACAACCTTGTATAATCTTTCTTAATTATGAGTGTTAGTTACTGGCATGTGTGCCTGAATGATTGGCTGTAATGAAACCCAAATGAAAGCATGTAATGAAATGACAGCAAATAAAAATTTCATGTAAGCTATAGAGATCATCGCTTTGTTTAAAATAAACAGGTCACCCATTGTGTTTACATGAAAATACTTTCCCATAGTGGTGATAAAATTAACAATTTTCTATCATTTTTTTTCATGGGATTCATTACTGGTCGTATGTTTGGAAATAAACACTAGTGATATTAAAATAAGGATGTGTGTTTTGTCTGTGTAACTGGGTTGCGGTGAGATTGTTTGTAATAGTTTCATGTAAGAGTAGTTTTGTTAAGTATGGCACATACGATGCCTTGGATTTCATTGTCCTTTTGCTCACTCAAGTAACATTAGCACATGGATGTCCCGTTATACGTCAGTTACACGCTGCAAAATGTTTCTAGGGCAGGTGATATAAACATATCATCACGGGACAGATAAAAAGAGCTGATAACAATTCACTAACATCCTGGCCAAAGTATTTTTTTCAAGAAGCCTCACCAATTCCACGTATGATAGTGAACGTAGGTTTATCATTGTCTGTTGTATTTATAATTGTGTCACTTTGAAAGTTACTGCTACAGTTTGATACAAAACTGCAAAACATAGTACCTTCTGACATTGTTCCTTATTGACACGTAGAGTAATAGTAGATTGCACTAATTTTTGACATACAAATCATTCTGCTGTGACCAAATAAATATAATGTCAGATTACATCCAATATATTGATTCATAAACACAAGAGGAATAAAGTGAAGTCATACGTATAATTAAACACTGATTAAGGCAGGAAAGCTCACAAACATTAGTGGTAATTGGATTAAAATTTAAGTACCAAGTGACGGTACTTCAATTGCATGGGCCTTCTTTTCTGGATAGGAGGAAGCAATGGGTTATATCCTTTTCTCAATTTAGGGGTGGGTGACATCGTTTCATTTACTCCCTCACTCTGGGTGAAAAAACAAGTAATATTTTTATTTGGAAATAATTCCGTAAATCTGGTTAAAGTTTTGTCATATTTACCTCAAATGTCTAAAGGAGGCATCATATCATATTGCATGCGTCAATACATTTGTCTGATTTTTCTAATGTTTAAATCTATTATAAACAACAATATAATTAATAATATGATACTGAAAATTCAACAAAAAAATCTATAGTAAAATTAAAGAATATCTTTCCTAATATGTCGTTGAAGAATAGAAGTGGGGAAAGTTATTATATTCTGTGAGAGGAATTTTGTCTTGTTTGTCATAAGCAGGGAAGGAGTGTTTGTCTGGAGATTTTAAATGCGTGTCCTCATTTCTGCAGGTGCTAATGTCGTAGATCTTCTGACCTGTCGAAATTATATTTTCGCAGCAATCAAGGCCCACGTTCAATAAAGTTAACAAAGTACAAATGCCTTTAGTGTGAAGGTACCATTTAAAAAGGTATATATCAGTTTCTGAGTAAACGTACAATGTACTTTTTGTGATTCTTACCTGGTTAAAAAAAGCCCTTCGCTTGTGCTTATCTGGCTAGCTATTTTTGTGCATAGTCTTTTGTTCTTAGTCTGAGCTAAAGCGATGAGATTTGCGCTGCCTGTCCGGGCGTAATCGTAGTCCTATATCTAGATACCTAACAATTACTTATTTCGATGATGTTATGCATGCTTCAAGCCAGATAGGTTGTTTGTATTGATTTATAATATGAAAACACCTTGGTTCATCGATATCTTTTTAAGCTTTCGTATAAAAAATATTGTGCGGTATTATTGGTGTGCGTGGGAACACAATGTATGTCATCAAATATTTCTGGAAATGCTGCAACTCTCAGTATTAATTTAACATAAAAGAACTCTCATCGCGCCATGTAATTTATATTCATATACGCGGCATGTTACGCCACTGTTTGACATGTTTTCTGTTTGTATGAGTCTCAAACTCAATATAATATAAACGTCAAAGAAAAGTCATAATATTTCTAAACCAGCTTTAATGTGACAGTCCATGCATTAAAAAGGTATGAAATATTTTCAAAATGGCAGCTTAATGCATCCTTAAAAAGCACATATTCGGGTATATGTTAGTTCTATGTTCGCTTATAAAATGTATTGCCCGTTGTCATTTCAAATATTGATCATGACAGTACAGGTGTTGCCCTATATTTTGTGAGGTGAAATAATAAATTCAGCTTTCGGTAAATGATATGCAGATTTAAGATGTATTTCTTCCTTATTTGTAACGAACTGTCACGCATAAAATGTTCACGGAGTGAATTGGCCATTTTTTTATTTGATACCAAACACAAACTGCCAGTGTGATAATGGCACATATTAAACAATGCTTTTACCTTTTAAAATGTGTCAGATTCTGATGAGGATCATGGCCCAGGGACCACTTATCATTACCTCCGCCAATGAAGGGGCTTATAAGATAAACGTAATTGTTCTTTTCTGGGAATAAGGATTTGTCCACGTTATATCTCCGAGAGTGCTCGATACACTCCGGTGAAATATGATATGGTGGAAGTATAGACATTAAAGTTTTTCTTCTGTTCTATTTACTTCTTGAAACAATGTTCAAACACATTGTTCTTCACCTTAATATAAATTTCTGTTGTTGTGTCCTGATTACATATCCGCATATATAAATATATATATATATATATATATATATATATATATATATATATATATATATATTCACTAATAAAAAGCAGGTATCATTACCCTTGCATACTGTATTTTACCTAACTGGCCATCACAGACTCAGGACTGGAAAGCAGTGATTCTATTAACGGCTTGCATGCGCTGGAGAACATTCGCTCAGATGCAGTCGAAAGGATATCCAGTGTGGCGTCACACCTGTGAAGATCATATCTGTGTCAGTGGGTGGCCTTATAATCCATTTTATTGTGTTTTATTACATTAAGCTATATGATATATACTCTTCTTGTTCTTTACAACTACAATGTCAGGCTCGTCCTTGTCTAGCCTGTTTAACATCTCACAGTCTTACATCGGGCAGTAGCCTGCAGGCAGCATTGATATTTTGAAAGAAAGGCTATGATGAAAGGTTTAGAAATGTTTATTATATGTAATGTCTAGAGTAAACATATCACTATGCACTACCCCCCTCTTATTTGATATTAATATCCCCTTTGTATTAATACAACCATTTCTCATTAGAATGAACTTTTAAGATCGGTTATATTAAAAGAGTTGCCGCGTCAGTGGAGCTGCTTGTTAGTGGGTTCCGTATGGGGGCAGATTGTGTTGATTGTCTGGTTAATGGTCGTGCACCGGGATGATCGTGTCTGTGGGTAAGTAGTGTTAAAATAGGTGAAAGTATTAGAATGGTGGTCCTGTCAGCGAGGTAGTCATGTTAGATGGGTGGTTGTGTCCTTTAGTTTTTATTAATGGTCTGTTCACGTTCATGTTCTGCGCCTGGCAGAATCTAATATTACAAGCAGATGTTTCTGTAATTTTCAATTTGTTGTTGCTCATCAAGGTGTGCTAGTGCATAAGTACAGCGGAGATAATGCCTAATTAAAAATGAGCATTTAGCATTATTGCGAAATAATAACCACGGTTTTATAATAACATATTAACAAACATACATTCCACACGGGCACTCTAATGACAATTTTTATTGTTATTTGTATTTACATCATATAATGAAGGAAATGTATTTCCCCACACCCAATACTTCGGCAGGTTTCACTCAAAAGTAGGAAGATTACTTTTTTATGTTTTTTTTAAGTAAAAATCACTCCATACTAAAATTTAATCATATAAGATAATTCTGCTTTACTAATTTTTTTGTTATCTGCACGAGTTGTTCTGACTACGAGACGTCACACACAGGATAAAACATAAATCAGAAGGTATAATTTTAAAGAATTACAATATAAGATTAGTCCTACCGCTAACGAAATAAGCTCACCTAGGCCCTAACATAGCTAAGTGACCCGTATAAATATGAATAAATATTATTTAATATTTTCAACTATATTATCAAGTCGTAAATTTGTTGATTTTTCTTCACTGGTAGGTGCTTTCGAACTATTTATATATCACCGACTGGCATTGTAAACCCATTTCCATATATTCAGGGTACAAATACTTGCGTAGATGGTGGCCAACTTTGTGTTACGTTCATCCTGATTTGCAGAGATTAATAAAAATGAAAAGTTAAATAACAGATAAAACTATTTGTTCCTGGGTTGATATTTTCGAGTACAAAGCAGTTGATCAGGCCGTTAAACATACTTTGCATATAAATATATATTCACTAATAACAAGCATGAACCATAATTCTCCCATGCTCTTTTTTACGTGAAACTAGAAACTTGACTCGTAAACTGAATTACACAGCATCACAGACTCATCACAGGAGCGCAGTGATTCTATTGACGGCGCGGATACACTGGAGTACATTTTCTTTCGGGCAGTCGTAAACATATCCGGTGTGATGTCATATCCTTGAAGACCATGAATAACAGATAAAACTATTTGTTCCTGGGTTGATATTTTCGAGTACAAAGCAGTTGATCAGGCCGTTAAACATACTTTGCATATAAATATATATTCACTAATAACAAGCATGAACCATAATCCTTCCATGCACTTTTTTACGTGAAACTAGAAACTTGACTCGTAAACTGAATTACACAGCATCACAGGCTCATCACAGGAGCGCAGTGATTCTATTGACGGCGCGGATACACTGGAGTACATTTTCTTTCGGGCAGTCGTAAACATATCCGGTGTGATGTCATATCCTTGAAGACCATGCCGTGGAGGAACGGGTGGAGTATGGTTTGGTGTTACACCAACATAGTTCTCATTCTCTAAGTCAAAGGTCAAGAATCCTCAAATCAAGGGTCCTCGGATAACTTTTGTACCTTTTCGTCAGTTGCCCCTGGGAACTCGTGCGTAGATCAATGATGGTGTATCGATGCCACAGAAATTGCGTTGTGGAATGTCCACAGTCTGAGCACAGGGCTTCCTGCGGCCTTTTTATTCATAGCTGCACTGGTTGAATTCCTTTAAAGAAACGAGAAAGTCAAAAAAGGTTACAACTTATCCACTCGGGCAGATGCTTGGCTCTGATGGAGTCACAGTTTACAACCTTTTGATCTTAGATCTGCTGTGCAGTGACAGTGGTTGAAATCTTGCATACTGAGTGTTATTGTTTCCCCCAAGAACATTTTGTGGTGATTCAGAATTTCAGAGCTAAATATCTAAGATAAACAATCGTTTCATGGTGTATAAACAATGCACCGAAGAATCAGAATTATATAAGACACTTATTTCCGTTATATCCTTTATTTGCGTACTTACATTTTTGGTCGAGGTGTTTTTCTAACAAGAATGTAAATTTGTACCCCTCAGATACTTGTGAATTAGAATTTAGGAATTTAAATCTGTTACCAAGCTCGCTTGATTAACATTTTATTATAAAAATGCATAATATTAAATGCATTATATTATATACAAAGCCGAAGTTGAACAGGACTATAAACCTAACTCAAGCGAACGCATATATTTCAAAGATACATAAATAAGTCAACTTTACCTTTAATTTCGTTCAATTCTGTAGCCTCCCATCACACTGACACAAGGCGACCACAAAAAGCAAAGGGAAAGCCACGCACATGAATAATATGTAAAACCCTTTAATAAAAAGTTACATTTTGTTATGATTTCTTTTATTAACTAGAAACATTGGTATTTTATTATATGAATAGCTGGTTGCTGTTCAAGATCCTGCACAACGTATGGTCAAGATCCTGCACAACGTAAGGGATTATTAAATGTAGAAAAGTGTACGTAACAAAACTTCCTGTGTAATTCCTTGATTTGATTTAAGTTTAAGGATTTTGAGGCGTATAGTCACGTGACCTGCTTACCAGAAACGATCTGGACCCTCGACTGTGTTGGGGCCCTCTGCTGTGTCGTGAATTTCACGGTGTCATTCACATCAGGGTTTACACTTTGACTATCTAAAGGTCGGAAGAGAATCATTGTTTTTGTTTTAAACTTTTTTTGCAGCTGGTCTTTAAAGAATGATTTAATGCATATAAAGGTTATCGAAGGAAATCAGGAATTTCAATCGGTTCTTTTACATTAAAATAAACATAGTCATACAATTCATGCACTGTATACTATACGGTACTAATATGTGGTCCTGAAACTTCCAGAAAGGATCAGAACTAAACAGGATATAGGATATATAAGGACATATTTGCAAGGGGTCATACTATATCCTTCGATGTCCAACATGCGCCACGATAGTTGTGCATGCAGCTCCCACCTGTATCCAGTATCGCATCAAAATCATAAGTTTCTCATCTAACAAACATTTTCATACACTTTACTAATTTACCCCTTTGTATGAAACACGTAATTTACGATTGTCCATCCATTGTATTAAAAACGATCATCACGTTAACTGAAATCCACGGCGACTTACCATTATCTGACTCGAATGAACTTATCAAACCAGAAACCATACGATTGAAATGTCCAACATGGGGGACCAAAGGATAATAACCTATGTCACCCTTTACCCTCATCCAGTTCCCTTTCTCCTTCCGTCCTAGTGATAACCATATCGTCTCGAGATCTTTTATGAAGTGAAGTAGATCTTTGTGCTCCTACTCTGTTTTATCCTGAGTCAGACCCACATTACCACCGAATGATTTACAATGTTACTGTGCAATGCATCATTGTTAATACAAATAATAATAATAATAATAATAATAATAATAATAATAATAATAATAGTAATAATAATATAAAAATAACAAAGTAGAAGAATACGGAGATGAAGAAAATGTAATTATTGGCGGAATTAATTAATATCATTGCTATTATCATTTATGATCAAAATGTATGCTAATTTGTAAGCATTTATTGTGGAAGCTAGTATGAGGTTATTTTTTTATATGCGTCTCTCTCAAATTTTAAATATTACAACAGGCCAAAGCGACAATGAAGGATTCATAAATATTTTGTTTGTGTTTTCCTTTGAATGATTATTAAGTCAAGAGAAATGTGTAAATTGTGAGAAAATATTTCAGTAGAATTAGGCCAGCCCTGAGACATTTCGTTCCACCCATATAAGTATCGATGATCACAAGCGTCCACACAAGAAACACAAAATCACTTAGTTCTTTATGTACTCTGCAGAGGGAATTCTTCTTTGTTTACACGGCTCCTGATCACATGACCATCGGGCACACGTTACATCGGAATGTCAAGCCACCAGCTCACTCATCTCGCTCTTGTGTATCTGCACAGGGATCCAACAATCAATTGTTCCTCAACAGAGTACACGTTCGCCCCTCGAGGCAAAGTTCATAAAGCACTGACTGATAGACTCACAACCTATTCTAAATGAACTTAGAATCAATGTTTTTCTGGCTGATGTCTACTCGAATAATCCTGCACTAGCTAACTGAATATGTCCCCACAAAACGATATCCAGTAACTCTATCGATTCGCGTAAATAATGGCTTAGTCTTATTCTCGAAGCGCTCAACACACATACATTTCGCCGGATTACCAGTTTTTTTGGTATTTGCGATATATATTCTGAAGTCCGTGACAGAGATATCAACGTGGCCCTTCTCAGACACTGAGGATTTACGCTTTAGCGTCATTTAGCTGTTCAGACTCTGATGAACGCAAACCTGCCACTAGACTACAGAAAATGGTCGAACGGCACCTAACTGGAGCGATAAACCGGTAATTGTAGTTATTTTCTTCTCAACCACGGCTTATATGTGTTTCCTGACGCCACAAATCCCGATCCTCCTTTGCCAAATGATCAAACTCTATAATGCTGACTATTACTAATTGTACGAATATTAAAATGGACATGCTTCCAGAGATCAACCCCTGAGATAAAGCAAATAAGCCAATAGTTTGGCCCTTGAAGTCTACAGTTAACGAAGTTATTAAAGTTACCGTCTAGACAGGAGACGGCTCCCGTCGAATTTAACTGTACTGAAATTAACATCAAACGAGGCACCTGTGACGCCGAACCCAAGTTCTCACGTTAAGATCTAAACATGATACTCCATATTAATGTATAATAAATCATAGAAACAAACATTTGGATGTACTTCCTACTTGAACATGCAATATTATAACTAAGTCACAGTTCTCTGGTGAAGGGGGGGCAGGGTTGATTCTACAATCACTTATACAGTTGTAATATAGGGGAAACAAATAACCTGTGTAATAAGACCACCTGTGGGACCTGTCAAACAGTCTTAATTCACAGACGATCTTAAAAAACAGGTCAGTTATGGCATTTCACCAGAGCTTTATTATTATACAAAATGAAGACGAATCAAGTATTTTCAGACATTTTACTACTACGTAGTTTCGTGCAACATGTTGTTGCACTCATCAGGTTAGGCTGTCTGGCTGAAATGGACTAGATGATAACGGTATATATGTGTTACGAAGATATGCGACCTTGAATGTATATATGTTACTGGCCTGTTGTGACCCATGTAACTAAGACTGTTGAGTGTAAATGTGCGCCCTAGGGGCAAAGATATACCAGCATCAGATAGAGTGAGTCGGGATACGGGAGGAAAGGGGCAAAGGTCGTTGTATGAGGGGAGCTGGTAAGAGGCTGTACTGAGAGCAGTTAGTGACAGTGCTTAAAGAAGGCTAAATGTGTATGAACACGGGGCTCTCCATGTGTTTTCTTGTGGTGGTTGAGAAAGAAAGAAGGAGAGAGAGAGAGAGAGAGAGAGAGAGAGAGAGAGAGAGAAGAAATATAATGAGGGCGTCCTATATACTACAATCTATGTTATGAAATTCTTAAGGAGGAATTTGTTCGCATGCCTACAGGCGGTGACAGGTTCGTCCCGTTTATTGAGGGGGCCAAATGTGGGTTGCAAATGATATAGTATTTTTACTCCTTTTCTTTATCGGAAAATGCTTCCTTAATCGTGTTTGCATTCACTTAATCGGCCTGTATTCTTAGGTTCATTCATGCATAAGTGAATCTATTTGTGATTTTTTCAGAATTATGTCCGGAATCCGATTCAATAGCCGGATCCACACTATAATATAATCGGTTATTCATTAGTACGTTCGAGAAATGCCGTCAACATTTTATAAGATTCCTTTCCTGGGTTATGACTTGAACAAACATACCTACACAAATAGAAACAAAGACACAAACAACACACAACCCTCCCCCGTCCCCATACACACACGAACGGGAATAAAAGCGCACCCTCCTGGCGGAGGCAATAGATAAATACACAAGCAATTAAACGTGATGGGGTCAATACTCCTTCTTCAAACACCCATCGTCTATGAAGGTGATAATTTTAATGTATGACATTTATTTTTATGTTAGTGTTATGACAGGTCGAGGTCCTGCCATAGATTTTCTTTTCTTGGAAGATGATTGTTCGATGCTCTAAAATTGGAATACTGTTTTTCTACTACATAATAATGTTAGAGCCACTACACTGAAGCCTTTACCAGTCTGGTTATATACATTTACGCATAATGTTCTTCGTGATCTAGAATGTACTCACAGAGCGAATACCTCCACCAGTGCCTTATTAGAGCCTCATCAAAAAAATAGAGTTTAACAATTTTATTGTTCTGCTTTCGAAAAATTGTATTACAATTCTCAGAAAACTGATATAATGACAAAACCAATCCAATCACAACAAAATTTGGCCACGTAGCAGACCGCTTGCCACTTTCGCATTGCATGAATATTTCCTTATTTTCTTACGAAGCTTGGTGGTGTGTTACGTTTATACTGTAAAAAGGCCCACTGATTAATGAATGTTGTTCTAGAAAACCTTCATTACTGTGAAAGAGATTGCCATAGGTCAAGAAAATTTCCGGGCGTTCGATATATTTTGAAGATATCCAAATCCACATTTGAATTCTAATTTTACCAAAAAAATTCCCAAATTAAGACATTTGTCTATTAATGGAGGGCCAATCCTAAAACCAAATGTCATCAACAATGTATAGTTTCCGCAATATTGCGCATACAAACGCACACATCACCTTGATCACCCTTTGCTGGCCAAAGAAATAAACAGAAGTGCTGGTTAAAAACTAATACATGTATGTCCAAAATTGGTCCTGAATGATTACGCTATGTACGTATATAAATATATATATATATATATATATATATATATATATATATATATATATATTCTGTATATGATTATTACGCCAGTAATCAATAAATAAATTGTTAAATGTTTGTCATGATTAAGTTCCTCGTACACATTAAAAAATAACCAAATATACAAACAAAATTACTTATTATTTGTCCGATTATTTCCCACGAACAAATTTACTTTGAGGTTATGTCCTTACTTATGTACTTCGTCCGTCTGTCTATCTGTCTGTGTGCAGGGTAAAAATTACTAATTGCTTGAGTAGACACGTGTATAGGCAAACTAAATATATCACTCGGTAAAATTATATAGTTGGGCATACCCGAATGTTTGTTAACTAATCGGGAGTTGCCGAACTCTCATTCATGATAGCATTAATCATGTCGTGTAATGTCGGAACGACCTTGTCAGCAGGCGCTGTCATGTTATCGGGATGATCGTGTCTGCGAGGCGTTTCTGTGTTATCAGACTGGTCAGAGGCGCAAAGGTTTTCCTGTTTTCGACCTGGTTATATATGCAGATATTGTCATGTTATCGGCACCGTCACGTCAGCAGTAAACTTCATGCTGTCAGGATGATAATGTCAGCAGGGACTGTTATGTTATCTGGAATATTATTGTAGTTGGCTGGTTTGGACGATCTGTACATCATGCTATAGGCGATTGCCATCAGGATTGCCGTGTTATCGCCTAGTCGTATTAGTGGGGTTTGGTCGAAGTGGTTATGTTAGGGGTAATTGTAATGTAATCGGGATGGTCATATCTGAGGGCTGGTACTTTCGAAGGCTCAGTGGGGTATTTATGTTTTTCGGTTATCGTGCTTATTGTTCTCACGTTTCTCAGACGGGAGAGATACTGAAAGCTTGTATGGGTATCGGGTCCTTGGGATGGTCATATAGGCATGGTAGTCTTTTGGATGATCATCATTAATCTTGTGGGTGATCTTTTGAGTAGTCGTGTAACTTTGGTGGTCATGTAGGCAAGGTATTCGTGTTACTCAGATGGCCATGTGGTCAAGGTATTCGTGTTACTTGGGTGGTCATTTAGACAAGGTATTCGTGTAACTAGGGTAGTCATGTAGGCAAGGTAATATTGATATTGGGTTGATCATAAAGGCAAGGTAACGGTAACAATGGGGATGGTCATATAGGCAAGGTAGTCCTAACATGGAGTTGTTAATAAAAGGAAGGTAGTCTTGATATCGGGGGTGGTCATAAAGGCAAGGCAGTCGTGGCATGGGGTGGTGATAATGTCACAGATGTCGAGACATGGGGGTGGGACTTAATGGCAAGGTAATCGTGACATTGCGGTGGTCATAAAGGCTTGGTCGTCGTGACATGGGGGTGGCCATAATTGCATGGCAGTCGTAAAATGGGGGTTGTCTTAAAAGCAAGGTAGTCATGACATTGGATTGGTCATAAAGGCAAGGTAGTCGTGACAATGGGGATGGACATTAAGGCAAGGTAGTTGTAACATGGGGTGGTCATTAAGGCAAGGTAGTCGTGATATTTGGGTTGTCATAATGTCAAGGTAATCACGACATGGGGGTGGTCATAACGGCTAGGGCTTTGCGACACTGGGTTTTTTCCTAAAGGCAAGGTATTCGTGATATGGGGGTGTACATAAATGCATGGCAGTCGTGACACTGCGGTGATCATAAAGGCTAGGTCGTCGTAACATTTGGGTGGACATTATTTCATGGCAGTCGTGACATGGGGATGGTCATAAAGGTAAGGTAATTGTGACATTAGGGTGGTCATAACGGCAAGGAAGTCGTAAAATGAGGTGTTCATAAAGGCAAGGTAGTCGTGACATGAGGGTGGTCATAATGTTTAGCTCGTCGTGATATGGGGGTTGACATGATTGAAAGGCAGTAGTAACATGGGGGTGGTCACAATAGCAAGGTAGTCCTTATATAGGGGTGGTCATAATGGCGAGGTATTCATGACATGAGCGTATTCATTCTTTCTCGTTATCGTGCTATTGGTCTCTCATTTTGGTTTTCAAGTTAGAGTTGTGTCAACTTGTTACTGTTCACTGTTTATGTTCATCAGGGTCAGGCAGGAGGCTACTATGTCGAGCGGGTGCTTCCTTGTTTCTTTGTTATCATGTGCTAATGCGCGAAGCGGAAATATTGGCCAATGAGATATTTCATTTAACAATAATGAGATATTATAACCACGCTTTTACAGTAACATATAAAAAACATTCTGGCTACAAAATGAGACCTTTTTATTAAATTTTACATTCATATTTACAGCGTATAACGAGGGGATATGGTTATTTCCACACGTAATACTGCGGCATGTTTTGTTAATGACAAGGAAGATTTATAATTTGTATTATAATGCATCTGCAAATATAAGATCACTTTGTTCAAATTTAATTATGTAAAATAACATTTAAAAAGTTGCATTTTTCTATCTGTCGATTGGTGTGCTGATTAACAGGATATTTTTTACAAGTTTGTTAAATATAAGTCAGAAGACATCATAAAAAAATAAGAACATTTGCTCTGTCCTACAGCCAATGAGTTCACATAGTGACCGAATTATCATGCATTATTATTCTTATTTTTGTATTTTAATCAGCCCCTTCACTGGCGAATGTTTTGATATAATTTTTAAATAGCAGGGTTGCCATGGTAAAACATAAGAAAATGCTATTTATATATTCAAGAAAATGGTCTGGCATTAAACTATAAACAAGTGGATGGTGCTTTCTTTGTATAATGATATATTTTTCTCACATGCTTAATGGTTTCAAATGCAAAGCATCCGAATGGCTAGTTACATGACTTGCATTTACGCGTATTAATAGCTGGTATCATTCCACGCGGATTAAACCTTGCATGCTCATCCCAATTCGGTGTTACATAATGCTACAAACTCGACTCGTAGACTAAATTACATATAGTCACAATCAGTATAGAGGCGCAGTGATCGGCTCGCACGTGCGGGAGTATCTTCTCCTGTGGGAAGTCGCAAGCATACCAGATGTGACGTCACATCCGTGAAAACCATGTCTTTCAGGAATGGGTGGAGTATTGTTTGGTGTCACCCCAACATAGTTCTTATTCTCTACAAACCAAGAGTCCTCGGATAAACGTTGGCCGTTTGCGTCCGTGGTGCAGCTGCTCCTGGAACTCATGCGTAATTCATGGATGGCGAGTCGATGCAATTGAAAAGGCGTTGTGGAAAGTTGACTGTCTGAGCACAAGGCGTGGCGCTACCTTCAGACTTGTAGCTCTACTGGTTGAATTCCTATTGAGAAACAGGTAAATCAAACGAGTTGCGAACTAATCCGCTTAGGTCTGCACTCGGCTTGATGCTTGGCTCTGCAGGGATTGCACTGCCGCACTAACCGAACGATAAGAATTATACTACTGACATTGTTTTAAAGTTAGCATTAAAGCTGGTCTGGATGTTGATCATTTAATGCAGGTAATTTATTTAAGTCAGTGATAAAGGATTTTATTTTACATGAAAAGCAACAAGGTGAAACAATTCGTGCTGTACACACGAAATATGTAAACCTCCCAGTTTTAATCCCTTACTCTTACAATAAAGGTTTGAATTGACCAGGATATAAGATATATGTAGACACTTTCACAGTGTACCTAATTTAATTCCCATGTATCATTATTATATCCAACAAAAGCGTTTATGTAACTTGCCTTGCCGAGATTGATTAAATGTGAAAACAAAGATGTGCAACATTATATTTAATATATACAACGCATTAACACAATGATTATTTTCTCCGACTCTTGATCCTTTGAAAATGAAATTTCTATATATCAGTTATATCATAATACGCAAGTAAAAGAATGAAATACGCTATTATGGCATATAACGAGATAAAACGTTATACAGTAAGGGAAACTTGTACTTTTCTATTCAACGATTAAAAGTAGTGAGTGTAAGTTAAACAAATGACTGAAAATAATGACATAACAACGTACACATTTCACAGACCATTGTTTGTCTGTCTGAGCAGTGGGCGATATTCCACATCCCCGAAGAACTACTTTATCTGGAACAGGACAAGTTCTGCTAGAAGACTTTTGTTTATCTATGTAAACAATCCTATAGCCGTTTCAGCTGTGTATAATTTGCCATTGATAGTCTGAAGACTTTGTGTAAACAATTATTGGTTATTCGAACGTATATTTGATACAAAGATCGGATTCTTATGTACTTGGAATCACATCACTGAACCTGTATGTAAACATACTAATTTGGTTGGTCCATTGAGAAGGCAAGCACCCTTGGATACATAGTTTTCATGAAGTGAAAAATGTCCACAACCACTCCTTGTTTTCCTAAATAAGGCGGCGATGCTAAAAATATGAAGAGACAAAAGACAAGAACTAGATTTAAAAAAAAAGTAAATAGATTGCATATTTGAATTTTGTTTTTTGTGTCGCTTCAGTACCTTTACAAGGAGAAGCAGATATGCTGTTTTCAAATAAACCCGTACAAAAGTCAAGGTTTATTAATTATCGTGATCTGGAAAGCAAGTGGTCCTTTTTTCCACGGGAAAGAGTTCCAAAATATTTGCACTGAATTGGTTTTACAGGACATTTACTCCAACAGGAGGAGGACAAGTTTGTCAGTTAGAGGATTTTCCATTGTAATTAAAGTATTTCTGTAACAAGGAACAGTTAAATTTATCTATGTTCGTTTTCTTAAATAAATATATTTTTAATCTTTGAAGGCCTACTTGTTCCACGTGTTCACTGGGATCACTTAACTTGTTATAACGGTTCCAGTCTGGAGCTCAAAGATCTCATATTTGATCTCATAGATACATTATTGTCCCTTCATTTTACTAGTCACGAACCTCACATTTAATTAAAGGACACCGTGATTGTACAGTGAAAGGCTTCAGCTTACTTCTCAAATATAAATGATTACGATTAAAAATATACGCTCATTCCAATAAGGATGACTCAGGGATGCTTACCTATGCTACCATTATTTCATGTCCAGTTCCCTAGCTCTTTAGATCTTCGTGGTAACCATTTCGTCTCGAGATGTCGATCTTTCATAATGGGAAGTAGTTTTTGTTGTCGTCTTCTCTTTTTTTTCATGAGTCAGACCCAAATTACCACAGAATGATCTACAATGTTCCATGGTATCCTCCCAAGTGTCGACCATTTTATAACACTTCTGTCTGATTGCCACACTGATAGTGAAGTGCATCTTTGTCAATAATTATAATAACAACATTAAAAGAAGGAGGTAATGATGATAATGAAGATGATCGTTATGAAATGATGAAAAGGATATTTTATGGCAGAATTAATTAATAGCATGGCTTTTATCATTCATAATAAAAATAATTTTTTTTCTAAGAATTTAATTGTGAATGCTTGTTTAAAAATATCTTCAAATATGTATTTCTCTTCTCATAATATCCGCAGAGCCAAATCGACAATGTAGAATTTATAACTTTTTCTTATATTTTATATGTGTTCTTATAAAAAAAGTTAGTATGTCCTGATTTATGTGTAAAATGTGAGAGAAAATGTTTTTATCAGAATGAGGATTCCCCTGGGCCCTATAAATTCAAATATTTGGTTTGTGAAGAAGTAGTTTGTCTGACGCCACAGTATGTCATAGATGTCATTAAGTTACGAGTAGAGAATAGATTTCAGTGAGCCGGATGAACTTGCTATATTGTGTATATGCTATATATGTGAATAAATGGTCATGTATAATTATGTATATTTGGATATCACAGTTCTCAGTTTTATAGTTAACCTAGTTATCCCCATACTGATTCAGAAAATATATATTCTGACTTTGGTTATGGGTTATATTACATACACCGAGCCCCCGGGGAGCATAGCACAGGAAAAGTGCAAAGAGCAGCAATATGCCCATCACTGTAGAACATTTGAAATAACCCGGGTAGTCCAGCATACACGACAGACATAGATAGGAGCCTACACGGCAGATACACACAAAAACAGTCCATCTTATACGACAGATGAAGACAGAAACCGTCCAACGAATCGAGCTGCTGATCAAGGATTTTGATAAGTATATAGTCCTGGCTGTAATTGTATAAAATTTATGGTGTGTTCGGATGTGCACCTTCCTGTGAAAATCCTCTTTTGATATGTGTGTTTGTTCCGAGCAAATGTTGCTAAAAGACTAGATGTAATTACATCGAAGTGAAAGTATAAAATGAAATAAAAAGTAAATGAAAATTCCATGTCAGCTATAGAAGTCATCATTTGTATATGCTAAATATGCAAGGCGTGATTAATGTACCAAACATGTACCAAAATGTTGGAGTAATATAATTCACCATTACAGAATGGTATCAATATTTTCAGCGAATTTATAATTGCTCCTATGTTTGTATACACACATAAATGCTAGTGCATTAAGGATGTTTATTTAAACTCTGTTACTAGATTATTGTCAAATTGTTGCTAATAGGTCCACTTATGATAGTTATGTTTAGTCGGACTTCAGTGTTCTATTGATTACAACCATTCCATTCGCAGCTAGATCGCTTGTGTTTACCATGCATCTGTTATCCAATATCATATGTCACCAGTGCATACAAACATATCATCAGGGGGAACATTAAAAGACCTGGCTATGACGAACATTCACTAGCATTCGGACAATGTATTATTTTTTTCTAGAAGCCCTAGCAATTTCCCGTGTGCTCGAGAACGTAGAATTATCAATTGCCTGTCACTTTCATGTCACTTTGAAAGTTACTACTATAGTTGGATACGATTGAATGTTATAGTACCTTATGATAGAGTACATTATTGACACGTTGGGTAATAATAGATTCTGAACAATTATTCTCAATATACAGAGTATTCTGCTTTTCCCAGATAAAAAAAAATTGTAAAAGTATACCCAATCAATCGATTTATAAACACAATAGCGAGAAAAGTTAGTCCTACATGCCGTTTCAAAATATAATAAAATACTGATTAAGTGTAAAATGCTCTCAGAGGTTACAAAATAGAAGAACATGATCATTAATTAATTAATTACTTTGCGTGTGGATTGAAATAAATGTACCCGGTGACATTACTTCAATAACATGGGCCTTGTTTTGGGGTCCGGCAGAGGGGCGGGGGGGGGGGGGGGGTCCTGGCAAAATTTCCTCCTTACTTTTATAGGGGCGGGTGACATAGTATCATTTGCTCCCTTACTTTTAGGGGAAAAACGAGTTTTTTTTTAATGTTGAGATAATTCCTTAATTCTGGTTACACTTTTGACATATTTTTATCAATAACTTTTCAATTAATCATCTCATCATATAACATACATCAATACATCCTTTATCATTAATGTTAGTCATTTTTTTATTTCTAGTGTAAATTATGTTAAAATTCATAATATGATACTGAAAAGTAAACAAAAATAATTTCGTGTAATGAAGCATACCTGTCCTTATATGTGGTGGGATAGTGGAAGTTGAGAAGGTTCTTATATTCTGTTAGAGGGAGTTTGTCATGTTTTTCATAAGGACGGAAGGGGTGCTTGTTTGGAGATTTTGAGCGGGTGTTATCTTTTCTATGGGGCGGTGTGCTTCTGTCGGTACTACTCTGAATTCTACCATCAGCCTTTTGTAGAATTCAAGACCCATGTTCAATAAATGTAATACAGTACATATACATTTTAGCTTCTGTTTAAACGTACATTGTACTAAGGGTGCTTCCTACCTGGTCAAAAGGCAGTGGCTTTCGTTTTTAACTGGCTGGCTATTTCCTTATGCCTAGTCGTCTATTAGCTCGACTGAGTGTAATTCATGATATGAGCTATAGCGATGGGCTTTTGTCCGTCGCCTGTCCGTTAAGTTTACTCGGTGTCCGTTCGTGTGATCGTTTACAGGGTCGAATCGTAACCTTATACCTATTTACGTCAGGGTGACCTATATCTGCGAGCTATGGACCGACTATGAGTTTGGAAACCCTTAAAGCCGTCTTTCCTACCCTTGAAGCTTGATTTGGGAAAGATCTCGTATTGGTCAATAATGTGAAAATAATTTGATTCATTTCACCTGTTTTAGCGTTTAGACTGAAAGCAGGCATAGTTTGAACGAGGTTTGATCAGTTTAAACTGGTTGTTGGGCCATTCATAAAATATAAGAAGGTATTATGTGTGTGCATAGGGACATAATGCATGTTCAAATTTTTCAGGAAATGCTGCAGCTCTCGGTAGCAAATTAGATATGTGAATCATATCCATATACGTGACAGTTTACGTCATGTGTTGACCTATTTGCGGCAAGACAAAGTGTCAAACGTCACTTTTCCTGCAGATAAGCTATATAAGGCTTAATATCCTTGGTAAACTACGAACATTTCTGTTTATTTTCATTTCAATTATTTAAAAAGGTGAAAAAAAATCCATGATCTTCAATGTAAATAAATAGTGTTGTTTGCCTAAAAAGGTATCCAAGGAACTGCTTGTGCAATCAACATCAAATTGCTTGCATATTGAACCAGTGACTGATGTGTAAATGTAGCCTCCAGGTGGACCTACTTATGTAGACTTAGTTTCTAGGAGTCAAAATGACATTTTCTACATTCTGAATAAGTCATACATTATTTTCTAATCTGTTTATGTGACAGTTGATGCTTCAAATGAATATGGAATATTTTCAAAAGGTTAAATAATGGATTAATAAAAATAACGTATTCATGTAAATGCCGATTTCTATGTTGGCTAATAAAATGTAATGTCCTATGTCAAATACAATTAAGTAATATACAATTGAAGTGTTGCCCTATAATATAATTATAAATACGCCAGTTTAATGCAGATCTGTACATTCAAGCATTTGACCGTAGTACCTGTGACAGTGTGTGCTCTCATAATTGATATTATAAAGTTAACTACATTTAGTTATTTTAATCAAGGAGTTTACAGGTATGGAGTAACAACTGTCAGAAGCCCTGCCAGGTCGCGAGTGTCAGTCGTGCGCTAATTGCAATTAAGACATGATAAGCCAATTAACTCTATTGTGCGCCTATTGTGCCGCGGTGTCAGGCGCAGCGGCGGCACGGCCTTTGATAAAGCGAGCCTGCTAGATGTTACTTCGGCGGTCCGCTGTAGCTCGCTGAAGCGGAGAGCGATATATCCAGTAACTGAGCAGTAAATCACTGGAAGAACATTGACCGGAATTATGAATGCGCAAATGGTTTGTTTTGTCAAGAATTATGCGCAACAAATATATCTAGAGAGGTCTCGTGTTGAGGAATCGCTTGATCGATTTTGGGATAGATGCGGTCACTCTATATCAACTTCTGCCGTGATTCATGACGGACGACTAGTTAGTGTAAATCTTTCTTTCCCTGAATAACTTCGGAATTATAAAAAATTCCAACAGTTCCCACTCTTCTGACTTATATTAATAATTAGCCATGTATTATAGTATTCCGTTGATATAAAAAGAATTGAACGCTTATGATCGGATGACTTTCATTTTGATGGATAACAGTGAACCATCGCCCGCTCTGTCACTGACGGCGTTGTTCTCGTATTATCGCCCATATTTACCGCAGCCAAGCTATAGCTTAGGCGTCATTAGCAACGACAGCTTCACACACGTTTCCCACACATATGAAAATATGGTGTTCAAACTTATGATTGTTTTAAAATATAAATAAAATACTGGGTCTCGCGTTAGTTCACATTGGGGGTCCCCGGGAATTAACGAGCTGTTCCGGAGTCACGCCGAAGGGGGGTCTCTCGCGCTGTATCAATTAGCACCGGGCTTATCAGCGGCATCTCTTCGTGCCTTAGAGCAGCGAGTTTTATGACCCCCGTCAGCAACATCCGACACGGCCAGACTCTCACTTGATACTCCATCCCTGTAAACTCCTTGTTTTAATATATATACTTTTTGATTGTTTAAAATGACAATGTCTGGATCTTCCTGTCCTAGCCTATTTAGCATCTCACAGCCCTACATCGAACCGTGCCCTGCAGACGTCACTGATACACTGAAAGAAAGAGGATACTGTGTTTTGAAATTTTTATTGAATTTAATGTCTAATGTTATTACGACATTGTGCACTACCCTTCTTTTTATAGTAATTTCGCCCTGAATGGTCTTTCAGGGGTTAGATATGTTAAAGAAAATAACTTGTCATTGGAACTGCTTGTTAGCGGTTTGTGTATGAGGAGTGGTTGTGTTGATGGTGGCGGATGGTGGTGCACTTAGATGATCGTGATTGAGGGTTAGTAGTGTTGAAAGAGGAGACAGAATGAGTAGTTTGGTTGTGCAGGCGAGGTTGTCATTTTAGTTGGACGGTTTCTTTTAACGGACTATTCACTTTAATCCTGCGCAAGACAGAATGCTAATATGATTAGCGGATGTTTCTATAATTTAAATGTATTCTTGCTTATTTGGATGTGCTCGTGTTAAAGTCAAGCGGAGATAATGGCTAATTATTTATTGCCATTGAACATTAATGGGAGATAATGCCCATGGTCCCATGGTTTTACAATAAAATGAAAAACAAACATTTCACACGGGCGCCAGAATAAGACTTTAATGTTATTATTTTATATTTACATCAAATATTGGAGGGAATATATTTTATCACACGTATTCCTGCATCTGGTTTTACTCAAAACTAAGAAGATTCCTAATTTTGTTATAAAAAAAATTACAATTGACTAGAAATTAAATCATATAAGATATTTTTTGCTTTACTAATGTCGTGTTTTTCTGTTTTTCGATTTGTTTTGATTTACAGGACGTGATGCACAGGATGAATTATCCTGTCAGAAGATAGCAATTTAAAGAATTAGAACATTAGATTTGTCCCACCGCTAACGAAATGGGATCAACTAGTCCCCAACATAAAGTAAGTGACACCAATGTTACGAATAAACATTCTTAATACAATTTCTTTTCTTAAGTCGTAAATTTATCTATTATTTATAACAGGTAAGTGCATTGGAACTACTGATATATCACTGACTGGTCAATGAAACCCAATGTTTAAGCAAAATCCGTATATTTACGGTAGTGGTCTAGTAAAGACGGACTTCCATGGATGGTGGCCACCGTATATCTGGTCTCGCACAGATTCATAACAATAAAAGAGAAACATATAGATAACTGGCTTGTATTTCAAGTACAAAGTGGTTGATCAGGCTCATTACATACTTTGCATCTTAATATTTATTCACATATAGCAAATATCACTCATAGCGGGTATCATTACAAACTAGACTCGTAAAATGAATTACACACCATTACAGACCCATCATCAAAGTAGCGCAGTGATTCTATTGAAGGTGCGCATGCATGGGAGTACATTCCCATTTGGGCAGTCGGAAGCATATCCGGTGTGACGTCATATCCGTTGAGAACATGTCTTGGAGGAATGGTTGGAGTATGATTTGGTGTCACCCCAACATAGTTCACATTCTCTACAAACCAAGAATCCTCGGATAACCGTTGGACGTTTTCGTCCATGGTGTAGTTGCCCCTGGGAATTCGTGCGTGATTCATACTTGGCGAATCGATGCCATTGAAATCGCGTTGAGGAAAGTTGACAGTCTGAGCATATGGCTTTCTGCGGCCGTCAGATACATAGCTATACTGCTTGAGTTCCTTTTGGGAAACAGGAAAGTCAAACGGGTTACGACTCATACGCTTAGATCTGCACTCATTCCGATGCTTGGGTCTGATGATGGAGTCACGGTTTACAACCTTGGGATCTTTGACTTCGGAGTAATATGGGGTATTGCTGTCTAATGACACCAATGATGAATGACTGAAATTCTGCATACTGAGTGTTGTTTCCCGAAAGGATTTGTGGTGATTTAAAATTCCTGCTCGAATACTGCAAAATGAACAATTTGTATTCACTGTGTGCATAAGAATCGGATGAATACAAGACTGTTTTTAACGGTTATATCCTTTGATTACTCACTAATATTTTTAGTTAAAGGTTCTCATTAGAATAATTCAAATTTTAGCACCTCATACTTTATCGGCAGATACTTTTTAATTAGAAATCTGCCATTAAGATGTCACCAAGCTTGCTTGCTTATGAACATTTTGTTATAAATATGTGAAACATATTTCTAATATAAATTAACTCTTACTTCAATGAATGATATACCTCTTTTGTTATTTATTATTTATATGTATATAAAGACCGCGCTAGAAGTGATGTCAAAATAATAAGATTGAAATCGATTGTAAAATTAGTTCAACGACATATGTATATTTGTAATGACTCAGAAATAGACCTAGTTTGCCTTTGATTCCTTCCAATCCTATAGCCTCCAATCACGCTGACAAAAGCGACCACAACAAGCAAAGGAAAACACAAGCAAAGGAATATTATGTAAAACCCTGTTAATAAAAGATGCAGTTTGTTATAAAGCTTCCGCATTCAAATACATGGCATAAATCTTAACCTACAAAATGTGTTAAAACACTGGGCTTCGAATGTAAATATTATACTTTCCACTATAAATGTTGGACAAATCAAAATGAATCTTTGGTTTTACTTCACGATTTCGATTCGGGTACCAGACTGTGGTTATAACAAAAGAAACGTATATGTAAGAAAAAATTAAAACTGCTTTAAGCTAACTAGAAATCTGCTTGGTTGTTGGCTGTGTCGGCCCACTTTCCTGTGTTGTGGATTTCGCCATGAAACTCACTGCTGCGTTTTCACTCTGTTGAACTATCGAAAAATCAAGAAATATGCTATGGATATGTATATTTGTATATGACTGCGATGATGGCCATTTTGATGCAATTTGTTACATTCAGGAAATGATTTCAAATAATTTTAACAACGCCTTTCACCAAATCATATTTGCAAACTTAACCAGTTGTAACCTCTTATTGCAACACTGTGGTTTAAGTTGAAAATAGAATATGACATGTGGTATACAAGAACACATGTACACCAGGTTTTATAACAAACTCTGATATAACTACATGGCAAACATAAACGTGAAAATAAGTGCAACTGTGACAGTAAAGCTGGGTAGCAATATACCAACATTGCATTTTAATATTTGGGGTATTTCTCCCTTCAACCTCCATAATATAATACATTTTGTGTTGCAACATACGACAAAATGACAGTAAATATGAACATACAAGCATTTTACAACTTGAAATATAACAAAATAACAAAATAACGGAAGCAAATGATCTACATATTTCACAGATGTACGAATGTCTGGTTAAGCAACGCTCGATCCTCCACATTCCAGATGTACGGTTTAACACAGCACAGGATAAATTCTGCTGAGAAGGTTGCTTTTTGTCCCAGAATACCAACTCCATGGCCGTAAAATCTGTAAATGTTAAGTATATTATATCTATATAATATCATTTGCAGTGGCGTCAATTAGTCATCAAGGTTGGGGGTTGATTCGCAGGCTTGAGAGGGTAATCGAAGTTGGAACATAGGCTTGATATAAGAAATACATGACATGTAAATCTATCACACTGCGCACACTTTTACACTAAAATACATACACATCTATAAATTGCCGAACGATAAAATATTCCACACTCCATGATAATTCAGTTTAAATAATTCTACAATACATTTTATTTATACGCTTATTTATGTATATGTCTGTAGTGACAGTTTCCAATTTTTAGAACGTTAATGGGTCAAATGATGAATTACACCTGTTACTGCAAGATAAACGCTTTATCTCTGTATCACAGGTTAATCAGATTATCCCGTTAATGAGCTTCGCCAGTTCTCGAATTTCAAAAGAAACAATATTGGCTTTTTCGCTGCGGCGCAAAACGGTACAATGGAAAAAAAACTAGATGTGGTCGGACAATGGTCCTCAGAGGGCTCCGCGTTTCTGCTAGTGCTGGACTAGTTTACATATGGGTGAAAAATTCAGTTAAATTTGAAAAATATCACAATATGCATGAGGGAAAAATCATACTGGATTTAAGACGATATGTCTGAAATAATGTGTGCAATAGAAAACCACCGAATGTAGTCTGTTAGCCATATCTGATATTGAGCTAGTCTGTAATTCAATAGGCCTGGGGCCCTCATAGGAACCACTGATCCCTGTAAATTTGGAAAAGCTGCAGTAGGTTGTTGAGGTGTTATCGCGCACGAAAGTAAATCAGCATATTGGGCTGTGGAGGCCTTATTGGAATTCAGACAGGTCTGTAATTCAAAAGGTCTGAAGCCCTTACAGGTACCAATCATCCCTGTGAATTTGGGAAAGCTGCAGTTGGTTGTCGTCGAATTATCGAGCGTGAAAGAAAATCAGTGATCGGGCTGTGGCGGCCATATTTGAATTCTGACAGGTCTGTAATTCAATAGATCTGGAGTCCTCATAGGTATCAATCATCCCAGTCAATTTTGGAAAGCTGCAGTATGTTGTTGTTGAGTTAAAGCGTGCAAAGGAAAGTGTCAATGACGGAAGGACGGAAGGACGGATGGACGGAAGGACGGAAGGACACTGTGGTCACTATAGGGCACCGCTTGTCAAGCGGGGCCCTAATAATCGTGCTGTTGACAGCATATGTATATCTATAAATAATCAAATAGTGCAGAAAATGACAACCATTGTTCTTATAATAATACAAATTGGTTTCCTTTATTTAAAAAGTCAGACTATAATATAGTCAGAGTATAATAAGTATTGATAAACAACCTGCTTTTTTGACTAAGCACTTAACGGAAAAGTCACTTATTGAAATAATCTGAAAGAAAATAAGAGAGTGAGAGTTCCTTTAGCCCTCCGACTGTTTGACTTACTTTCGTTATGAATAATGAAGACCCAATCTTCCTGGTAAAATCCGACCCACATGTCATTTCTGATGTTCAGACCAAGTGACCCTGTAAACTTCTGGTTAATCGCTTCCCTTCGGTATATAAGCTGGGCTCCGTGTACTCTGCATAACGCTCTGGCAGTAAACAAGTCATATACTCCGTCATGCAGGGTTGCCAGCACGCCGTCAATCACAGCACAGTTATACCGAGCAACGCGATCAGGACACACGCTTTCTGAAGAATGGACATTCATCTGATTGAACACAGATTGAAACGCAAACATTGTTTAAATATGACCAAGCTAAGCGCATAATTACAACAACATGACTTATGCCTTTGCACTGACAGCGTGGCGACAACGGGCGAAGCGTAACATGGAACATAAGGTTCCTTTTTAAGGGCAAGGAATCATAACATCGAACCTTCATGTAAGCAGATGAATCTGATCGGATCATTAAGAAAGCATGGACTTCTTGACAAGCCATCGTTTAGTGCATATAGTCCGCATCCACCATGTGATTTTCCTGAAACAGGGGACGAGTCTGGAACCAGAAAGGGCAAATTTACCAGAGGTTATTTTTTTCTGTCCTGTAAAATAGAGTAAATACAAAAGCATTTTTTGACACCAAGGTTTTGTATGTTGCCCAAATACTTGCATTAAATGAAGGTGATATCAAGAAGATTTAACATAGGCCGAAGTTGTTTAATACACTATTTACACAAAACTGGGTTCCGGAAAATTTTATTTTAATTAAACGTTATTACTAACAAAGTTAAGGACAAGCAGGGTGTGTCTGTTTAATATCCATTTATTTATGTATATCGTATAGGGTTATATCATTTCTTGGATTTATGTGTCCCTTCCCTGGGGAGAGACATATAGCGTTTGGTCGTACGTCGTTGTTTTATATTTAGGTTCTTTCAATATCTCGAACGAGCTCGAAAAGCGGATTTTTTTTAATGCTTTAAAATGCTGGTTCTAGTTTAAATGGGATTTAACATAAATGTTGCCTTGAAAAGCACCTGGTTATTGTACATGCGTTCATTAAAATATATTTTCTTTTCAATTTATTTGTCTGTTTCATTTGGTTAAACTCGAACTGCATCAGAACCAATATCTATATAGTCGTTTATTATTCGTATTAAAAAAATACTACAAAGATAAGAGAAGAAATCAAAAGGGCTTCGGTCTTCTAAAGTTCATACTGTATCTGAGGTTTTTATAGTTGTGTGTTCGTCCAGTAATCAGTCACAAATCTCGTATGCTCATGTGAGGAAATATAATACACAATCTAAACATTACTGTCTAACACACTGGTTAAAGGTTTTATCTTAAATTCTCTAGACATGATCCTCTCTTTAACGTGCATGGCTATCTCGACAGAACCTTACGTTTTCAACGAACATAGCCGGAGGTTATACGATTGAAAAAATACGCTGCATCCAACATGGGCGACTCATGAGTACTCACCTATATCACCGTTAACCCATGTCCAGTTCCCTAGGTCTTTTCGTCTAAGTGACAACCATATTGTTTGGAGATGTAGATCTTTCATGATGTGAAGTAGATCTTGGTGGCCCTGCTCTGTTTTATCCTGAGGCAGACCCACATTACCACCGAATGATCTGCAATGTCCCTGGGCCCCTTCCCAAGTATCAGTCCTATTCACTGTGCTTTTACAATACTTCACTTCTTCTGTCTGATTGCCACATTCTGCCGTGAAATGCATTATTGTTAATCCGAATAATAATAATAATAAGAAGAAGAAGAATAAAAAGAAAATAGAAGGAAGAATATGACGAAGAAAATATTTAATGGCGGAATTAATAAATACCATTGTAATTATCATTCAAACTAAATTTATTTTGTAAGTATTTGATTGCGGGTGCTTGTGTGACGTTTTCATAGGTGCGTGATTTTTAGTATTATCACAAGGCCGTAGCGACAATGTAGAATTCATAAGTATATTTTTATAATCTGAGTTGTGTTCTTATAAAACATTATTGTCATGATTGATGTGTAAACTGTGTGAAAAATATTTCCATTAAATTATGATCCTCATGAGGACTCGATTATTATTCCTAAATATACATGGCTCATGCTAGAGCAAATGTGATGAAATGTGGTGTATGCAGATTTAACGTATATCGGTATAAATGCAAAGGTTTAGTCGGAAAGTGTTAGTGAAGAACATAGTTTTCCCAAGAGGTCGCCTGTCGTGCCAATCGTTGTGAAATTTGTAAGTGTAGCTTTATTTTGCGGTCGTTATGGTTTTCTGAGTGTAGTTGGTTAGAAGGGGAATATTGCTTGATGTGTTAATACGAAATAGTGCCAAGCATGTCCACTGTCGGATATAAAGAGCATTTATTCCCGGCAGACCTGTATATTAATAGATAATAATATGTATTCATTTTATGACGCGTCAAAATCCAGCACTCAGTGCTGCTCAGTAGCGTCATTACAGATGAAGATAAAACATAATGATAAACATTTAAAATAAAGTTAAGCTTAAAACCCTATTTGCTTTAGATTAAAAAAAATAAAATAAATAAAACATGATGGTATGACGTGCTATAGATTGCAGATAAAAGTTCATGATGTTCCAATTTTAAACATAACTAAATGTAGGCATGGTTAACAACAAGCAAAACTATAAATTTAAAAAGGCAGCTCGAAACAGGTTTTTATTTGTCTTTTTAAACCGTTATAATTATCGCACATGCGGAGTTCTGAGGGTAACATGTTCCATAAGTTTGGCGCAGCCTATTGAAAAGAACGATCATAATATGTTCTTGTATCGGCAGCTGGTTGACACAGAAGATGCTGGTCACTAGAGCGTAAACAACTTGATGGCTGGTATGGCCGCACAAGCTAAGCAAGGTAGCTTGGATCACTACCGTAAACACATCTGTGTATGAGACAAAGCACTTTGAAGCTTAATCTTTTTGGCACAGGCAGCCAGTAGAGTTGCTGTAGGATGTCTAAGATGCTATCTATTTTACTTTTACTTACTACAATTCTGGCTGCAGTGTTGAGCACACGCTGAAGCTGATTAGTAACTGATGCCGGAATATTAATCAGGAGCGAGTTACAGTTGTCAATCCTAGATGTAATCAAGGCGTGCCTGAGTTTTTTTCAATTGCTTTTCTCGTAACCATGGGTCTGATGGCAGCAATGTTGGGTATAAGAAAGTAGCAGGATTTGCACACAAACTTTACATTCTCCTCCATGGTGGCTGCCTAGTCGAACCAACTACCAAGAATTCTCATTGTTGGACTAGCTGTGATAGGGCAACCACTTATGTCTATAGTAGAGGTCTTAACTCGAGAGCCGTGAGGATCATCAGTTCAGTCTTGTTACCATTTCCCTTCAGTTTATTTTTCACCATCCATTCACCATCACCAGTCATACACAACTGAACTGAGGCCAGAACTGAACGAATAGAAGGATCGGTTTTGAAACTGAAGGCCAGGTAAATTCCGGTGTCTTCTGCGTACAGTAGAAATTAGATGTTGTGGTCACGATATCCTAAATAGGGCTAGAGTACAAGGAGAAGAGAATTGGCCCCAGTGCTGATCCCCGAGTCATGCCGTGTGGTATAAGTAGTGAGGAGGAGGGACACCATTGTAGACCACGGGCTTAGACCTCCCACTCAGGTAAGATGTAAGCCATTCACTGACCTTGCCTGTGATGCCAAGCATGACTTTTAAGCGCTCAAGCAGAATATCGTAAGCGATCGTATCGAACGCTGCAGATAAATCGAGCAAAATGAGGATGACGCCTTGCTGTTTATCAATGGCACACAAAATATCATTATGGACACGAAGAAGAGCTGTTTTCACACCGTGGTTGGGGCGGTAGGCTGGCTGAAAGGCTAGATAGAGATTGTTGTCATTCAGGTATCCTATAAGTTGCTTTGCCACTATTCTTTTA
Source organism: Sipunculus nudus (assembly GCA_026874595.1). Classification (NCBI taxonomy): domain Eukaryota; kingdom Metazoa; phylum Annelida; class Sipuncula; order Golfingiida; family Sipunculidae; genus Sipunculus; species Sipunculus nudus. The sequence continues at coordinate 12,048,001 of CM049314.1, read as the reverse complement.
ACAGCTTTAGAAAGAAATGGTAGATTTGATACTGGTCTAAAGTTACCGAGAGATGAAGGGTCAAGAGTAGTTTTCTCCAGGAGCGGGGTGACCAGGGCATGTTTCAAACCATGGGAAAAACCCCAGAAGACAGCGAATGGTTAGCGATAGAACACACTGTTGGAGCAAGTGTAGTCAGGTGTGTCTTTAGCATCCATGTAGGTCATGGGTCAAGTGTGGATGTTTTTGATGGAGACCTAGCAATAACCTTTATGATGTCATCAGGTATCACGACAGAGAAATCCTGAGAAGAACTATGGCGCCATCGTTCATATGATGAGACACTGACACAGGTAGCACTTAACGAACCATGGATTTCACTGATCTAGTCAAGAAAAAATCTGTTAAAGTCATCTGATTGATCAACCAGTGGAGTCGAAGATAATGTTGTAGCTTGTTTGTTAAAATAGAGCCTTTTGGTTACCACTACATTTTGAGATCTTTTCATGATAGTAACTCACTTTAAAACTCTGAATCAACCAATTAACTTTATCCTTCTGGTTGGTGTAGATCTATGTACATGAAGACGAGTTGATCGCCACACTGTTTGACACTTTCTGCGCTTTCTATTTTCCTCCAGAATGGTTTCATTTATCATTTATATATATTCTAAGTGATAACAGGGAACTGTTGTGTAGCGGGAAACGGGTTGTTCACCCAGTAGAATAACGTGAGCAGTATCGCACGAAGATCGTTTCAGTGAGCCAATCGTGTGTACCAAGGTTATAGGACAGCCATGTTTGTTCAGGCAACCTACCGCCCACACGTCTATTTTTAATCAACTCAAGACGTTTAGGTTACAGCACCAGATTATTCTTTGGGTCTCATAATCACTTTAGATATATACTTTATGTATGGGTTACGTTTTGTATGTGAGCATATTTAGGCTATACATTTATCCTGATGATATTGTTCAATCGGGAGTGGGTCAAGTATATGACCCCTTTACCCTGTTATACTCTGAAGACCCAGGGAGTCACAAAGGACGGGGTTGTGACTAGATGGCCTTCATAGCAATGATACAATATGAGGCCTACGATAGATACTTTTACCTCACTTGGGGACAATCAGTGTAGGTCTGCTTGTACCAGGACCTAAACATTAACAACTGTTATACACTTGATGTTAAAGCGTATGCAATCAGGGACGCAGTTTTCATTCTCTATGTAGGAGACCCCCTTCCCTTCTCACGCACATATTCCATTGTAACTTGGTATACAAAAATTAATACCACTACACATTTTCTCACCATAATGTAATAATAATGTGTTGTTGTGTACCGGCTGAGGGGTTAGGCGTGGGAGGAGTGTCCCCCTTCTGCTGTGTGGGAATTAAAAAATAGTCAAAATTCATGCAGTACTGAAGCAATTTGAGAACAGAATAACAGGGAATAGGGTCGATTCAGATGCCAACAAGATATAGAAAATGTTTTCCCAAACAATTCCAATAAATAAATAAACATAACATTGTATCCCCATACCCCCCCCCCCACACACACACACAATGATTTTTTTGCCAAGTAAAATAAGAAATCAGTCGACCTTATCATATTTAATAAAATATAATTTATGTTAATGTTAGGAACCTGAATATTCAACAGAAGTTATCTTCACCATAGCAACCACCAAATGAAATGGGGAAAAATGATATAATGCTCAGAGCATACACATTTATTTTGTTTTAGTGATCATGTGTGTGTATTCGGGTATCACGGTTTTGCGTGTTACGTTAACATTAATTAACCCTGTACTCCTCGGTCTCATTCCAACAAAGATATTCTGCCTCTTAGTTTTGTTAACTACTCACCAGGAATACCGAGTCCTCCAGTAGCACATAACAAGGAGAGCGCAAATAGCAGCAACAGACGCAGCATTGCATAACATAAGAAACAATCCACGTAGTCGAGCTTACACAGCAGATACAGATAGAAACAATCCCATGACTCACGCTGCCAATCCCGGAAGTGTATAATCTGACTATAATTGCTTAACGTTTGTCGGTTGTTTAATCCCCTGCGATAACCTCCCTAAATTATGAGTGTTTGTTCCCGGTATATCCTGAGTAAAAGATTGGATGTTATGATACCCAAATGAAAATATATAATGAATGACAGTTCATGAAAATTCTGTGTTGGCTTAAGAAGTCATCCTTTTGTATATGATAACCATCCTAGGCGTAATAAATTGAACCCAAAAAACTTTTTATAGGAGTGATCAAATCAACAATTTAGCACCAATATTTTTCAGCGAATTCATTACTGCCCGTATGTTTGTATATAATAACAGATGATACCACGTTTGTTTTATCCACGTTACTGGGTGGTGGTCGAATTGTTGAAAACCATCGCATTAGCAAATGATTCGGCTGTGCTTACTATACATCAGATATAGGAAGTACAAATGTCCCAAGTGAGGATGATACAATCATATAATTACGGCAAAGATAAAGAGATTTTTTTATGACAAACATTCACTGGCAATCGAGAAGCATATTCCTCCTTTACTCGTGTTTATTGGGTTATTATTTGTCTGCTGTGTTTGTAACAGGTCTCATTTTGATAGCTACAGTTTGTATGATACACAACTACAAAACAACTTATTGCCTGGCCTAGATATTTATTGGGGAGAAGAGTAATGATATGTGGCAAAATATTCTGAACTTACAGTGAAATCCGCTGTGAGCAAATATATACCTAATACACTTATATATAAACACAAACGGAAGAAAATTGAGTCATATATGGTCTTTGAGAGTATATATTATTTCCGATATGTGTCAGTTGATTAAAGATAGGAAAATCTCGGATGACAAAAAAAAAATCAAAGAACATGTTTACTAAAGTGGATTGTAAATTAAATTAAAAACGAGTGCCGGTTGGTCTATTTTTTATCTGGCTCCCTTATTTTCAGTTTGCTCTTGATCTCCAATATTTTCAAAAGCTGATACTTTTTTAAAATATTTTTTGCTGGGAGAAACCGCCTCCATTTTTAATGCGGACTTATCTTATTCTTAACCTATGTACATCTGTTTTCATTACGGTTAGGGACTACGTGACAGGGTGGTAGCACTCGCTTCCTATCATTTTTATTTTTGTATCCTTGTGTCACCATGGCCCGGTGTCTACCGCACCTGTGGGTCCTGGGTGTGTAATCTCCCCCATTGCTGGGTCATAACACCGAGAACCCCCCCCCCCCAAGACGCACTCTTATGTGGGTGATACACGGCTGTGAGGCATAGCCTTCCCATTAAGTCTGCAGATTCGAACCCACGATCTCCTGGCTTTGAGTCCTGCGCTCTTCCCCCTGAGCCACAGAAGCCGGTCCAAAAAAAATACTGATACTTCGGTACTATATCAGTTTTGGGTCTCGTGTTTGCATCTGATATTAGTTTTTTGCCTGGGGCGTACTTCCAGGCCTTTACCTGTGATCTGTCCGTCCGACCTTCTTGCTCTCCGGACGTTTGATGGTTAGTAATAAACATATAATAACCGATAGACCTATATACATCACACGTATCATCACGGAGAGTAAACATTAAAAGGTCATAGTTACCTGTATCTAATAGCTATGGGCCCAAAACATTAGTTTTGGATACTCTAAAAGTCCGACTCTTCCTAATGTTGAAGGTTGTTATGCAGATGTAAACTATATATATATATGTATATATATATATATATATATATATATATATATATATATATATATGGCACCCCTTATGCTAGACTACGACTCAAATGGTATTGTATTAATTTGTGAATTATGGCATAATTTGATATAATACAAGGTCAATGACATTGGCGTCATGAAAATAACCAATGGTGTTGCATGTTTTCATTATGCACAAACTGAGGTCTCCATTGTGAATTGGAACGTATTGAATAATAATAAAGTTTATATGACGTTATGACACCCTATGAAATGGACAAAGGGGTCAAAAATTGTGTTCAAAAATTGTGTTCAATATCATGTGTGATACAGGCGCTGCTGAGGCAGGACACTCTTTCGGTGTTTCCTTTTTTCAAAGAAGAAAATCAATAAAGGTGTCCCGCCAGGAATTAGCAGATGTGAGTGGTGAGGGACCGTACGGACGGGTCCCGTTTTTTATCGCGACAAACTATGGTCTACATTTGCGAAACGGATACACCTTTTCACGTCGTTAATCTCCGCCGAGAGAATGTCAAGCCTCAAGAATTCTCTCATTCTTTTTTCAATTCTCAATTTTTTTTGCTTATGATTTAAAATGTTCGATGGCATACCACATCAGTCCGTTCAGGTATTTTGTAGGAAAACCGTACTTCACAAAATTTTGTTTTCACTTCATTCTTGTTTTAATTTAAACTGACAATTTAATGTCAGGTAATCAAACAAATGTGTTATCAATATATGATATCAATGATTGACGTCTAGTCTGCTATCCTAACCCTCTACTTTTTACGATTATATATATATGTATATTAATGTATATATAATTTCATATGAATATATTTTTTTTTTATTAGACTATTTATAGAATATATATATATATATATATATATATATATATATATATATATATATATATATATATATATATATACTGATTCTGGACTATATACGATCCAAGCCCATGAGTGAGCTCACAAGTGATCACGGTGCGTGCGAGTGTTGCACGTGTCATGCAACATGACCGTATTTTTCAATCATGACAGCTCATTCTCAGTTAAAATTCACAGGCGTCTGCCCCACTCCCCGTCCACATGTCAATTATCAGGACATGCACTCTAAATATACCTTATCTTCCCTTAAAGGTATATCCAGCAGGACTTAACTGAATGTTCGTCTCAGTGCATTTTGTCCCGTCTTTAATGGGACGATGCAACAGGTGCAAAAGGTTACTGGGGTATATCCCGTAGGCACAAATTGTAAAAATAACACACACTCTAAAGAAAAATACTCGTGATCTTGAACTCGCTTAAATTACAGGGGAAATTTTTACTCAGAATTCTTCAAATACAGAGGTTATCAAGACAAAAACAAGAACAACATCATTGACTTGAAAGTCTTAAAAAATATGAAGGTCAGACTCCTTTTTCATATATGCGACAATTTGTGTCGCTCCACTAACGCTTGTATGCCCTTGTGGTTTTGTACCCGTGTTGTATGTGTTTGCAGCAGGCTTTGCTAAACCTGAGAAAATGGGTAGCGGGAACAAACATATGACGTCTAAAGGTGCTGCTGAATTTCAAACTGCATTTGCTCCTCGGACAATTTCACACGTTGAAATAGAACATGGTAATTAACTGGTTTGCTAATGCCTATTTTGAAACTCAATTCATTATAACTGGCCACATTCGGAATATCAGGAAAGTAGAGTATACATTAAATTTGAATTAAATGAGAAAATCTGTGTGTAATGTATGTGAGGATAATATGCACTGTGTCTGAATGGTAAACCTGGTTTTGCTTTTATCCCATCATATTTCTTTTGAGGTAAACTTTATCAATTTTCAAAAAAAAGTAACAGCGACATCTAGTGATGAAAGGAAGCTTAGTAAGTATGACTAGAATAAGCGCAACAAGAAGACAGGTTCATTCAAATTCGATGCATCTGTGACCGTCTTCGCAGGCAAAATGCATTGTTAGAAGTTACATTAAAGTCAGCTTGTACGAAAACATTTACATAGTGTTTACATTAGACGGGTATACATTAGATCTTTATCGGTGATTATACTGGGAAAAAAATTTGTTTAGTTAAATAATGAGACAACACAGAACTTTACCTACAAATTGACCAATCGACCTATGTCTTGTTCCCCTTGACAAAATAACAAACAGGTACAAGTGAACCCATAACGCATGTTACTCAAGTATGGACAAATTCTTGAAAACGTGATTATTATGATATTTTGATTTGAACTTCAATATTCTTGTTCACAAGACCCGCTGTGTGACAGCAGCAGATGTCTTGATAACAGAGATAACCTACATCCCCATATGTTTTAAAAGGCAAGGAACAAAGTCTCACTTAGACATTCGAGTTAGCCTTACATGTCCTGCAGGTACTTATATCGTCAACAATGCAGGAGGCAGGTGTACTTTCAGGTATGTGTAATTCCAAATGGTTAATTAGTCTTCCCTTAAAAGAAATTTGACAAACTGTAATTAGTAGATGTCTCTGTTGGTTTGTTAAGCGACAGAGCATTCTCTATAACCACATGATAACCACGTAAAATTAAACTAAGGTAAGACAAAATGCTAGTAATACATAACTTGATCTAGGAGAATAAAGACAAGATGACAATTTTATGCAATATATTGCAAACATAATTATGTAAACTTCCAACGTTGCCATTGTAAATATACATACACATTTAGGAACCCTAGAGGACTTTTGAAATGAAATGAATATGGGATTTAAAGCCTTTATACCCTGAATATAATTTTTCCTAATACAGAATTAAGAATTTAAAAAGCTTGACCTCGGAGAGTTTGCAATAATATGTGTTCATATTAAAATATGTGTTCATATTACTTTCATGTGCATGCATATTATGTGTATTTTGACTCATACATGTATGCATATGGACCATGAGTCTGCATTAAACAAATTTCTATCCATCTATCTATCTAAATTCTATACGGACAGATTAATGTGTAGACGGTTAGCATGTATGATGACTGATTAGATGCTCTTGGAGTTTTGAGTCCAGTCTGCCAATCGGGTACTCGATCCATTTCTAACTTGAATTATGTCATGAGATGTTGCTAAGATAGTTTCATTAAATTAATCCAAATCCCATCAGAGTACATGGATATAACATGAGTCAAAGATGGCAGACAGTTGAATTAACACGGTAAGTTTATACTTGAGAAGGCTGGCTGGCATAGAAAAGACCAAAGTTTCAGACAATGAAGCAGCTCAAAACGAGGGCTAGAAGATTTGCTATACAGATAGGTATATCTTCTATATATAAATGCCCATCATTATGAAAAACCCCATAATGGCCTAAATGTTTTACTAAAACATCATTGAGGCGGCAAGCAAACAACATCCCGTAAATATGTAGTTTTTAATACAGATGAGAGCTGCCAATAGTTTAGACAGTACATTGCGTGAGTGAATATAACACATCGATGCAGGATAATCGCATCAATAACACATTAAGATTAAATCAGTGCAGGCATTTTTTCTACACATATTTTCATTTTTTTTATTATTATTTCAGTCTTCCTGGCATTGCTATGTCTTTCTGGGGTCCACGGTGGATCATGTGAGTGTTACGTTTTGAGTTTGCACACTTTTCAAATTAACTGACATCTTCCACGATTTTTTTGTGAGACTGTCAACCATCCCTATATCATATATCAGTGTCATGACTTTATGTGTAGATCGTTATACATTTTTGTCTTTTACCTTGTTTGTGCTTGGTCAGTGAAAAGCATTAATTCATATTTGCTATCATTCAAACGAAAATGTACGTTTCAATATGTAAGTACCTTTTGTTGTACCCACCTGTTCAGCCAAACTTTTGAGCAGCTGTTCTACTTTATTCAATTTAATGTAAATTTCTTCTGTTTCTTCAATAATAATTTAACTATGACATAGTTTACCAAACTTCGACAGTGTTTTTCCTCAGGTCGATTCTCGCTTTTACCATGAAAGTTTTTTTTTTGCTGATCTGCTTTTAGCAGTTATCTTCCCTTTTTTTATTGTGTCTTAGAGTGGATTCTTAAAACTATAGAAAGTTGTTTTAAGTGTCCTCTTTATTTTCATTTGATGGTTATAAATTTCTGTATCTTAATAAATGAGCTCCGGGATAAAGATATTGTTTATCATAATTTGCAATAGTCAGGCCATGGAAAGAGGCATTGGACAGCTAAATCATGTCTCCTGAAATACTGCACCATTTCCATCCGATCTTGATTTTTTATCTCTGTGTGTATGTTTAATAATATAAGTACGTTTGATTAAACTTAGGCTGATCTTGTATTTATCTGTACGTCCTTTCTCGTGGCCGACTTCATTCGTTTCTGCAATAATTCCATGACAACGTTTATAGTGTATACCTTTTTTTTATGTATGCATAGTGAAGCATACGATCATTTCTCATTATATAATAAAATGCTTTTTATTCATTACAGTAACTGCCTCTAGACAGGAGGAGGAGGACACAACGAAAACTTACAGTTAGTGGATATGTACCCTTTCATTTATTTATTTGTTTATTATTGTTGTTAATATCGTTGTGTTGTTATAAATACGGGGAGTGTCTGCAGAAACATATATTAATGCTTGTTTCATTTTATCAGTTTGATCATTTATGGCAAACAGATGTTACAAATACAAGAGAAGCAGATGTTTATTATATCAATGAATATATCTGCTTGTGAGTCGGAATAAGTCTTAATGCAAAACGCATTATCATATAAATGATATTAATATAAAATAGATAATAAATAAACTTAAAGGTTTTACTTTCTGTCATCACTCTAATAGTTCACGATATTTCAATTCCTGGAAGAGTGTCATAAATGATGATCAATTGCAAAAACGAACACACAAATACATTGTCGGACTTTGCAAAAGATATTCAGTTATAATTCAGTATAATTTCAGAAATGCAAGTAGTTTCCTTTTATTTCAGGGGTCGCCTGTTTTGCAGCAAACATCTACGAACACACAGGCCAGCAGTTTCCTGTCAACTTTGACCTGGTCCTTTTAAACTATGGTGGAAACTATGACGAAGCCGCAAACCAGGTGCGGATACTTGTTAGTGGCTTGTATCTGATCAGCCTGAGCGCTGGAACCTATGGCAACATTGCATTAAATTACATTTTCGCCATTAACTCAGCAGCTCGCTTCAGTCTTTACCGCGACCAGGCTGGACTTGTAGGAACTGACACGGTAGGCCGCGATATGCTGGTCTATTTGGAATCAAACCAACTTGCCAGTATAGCTAGCGGCGGTAATCTTTACAGCACGCCGACAGGATTAATAACGTCATGGGGCACCGCAGCGCTTTCCGGCACAGTTGGCATAACAACAGCATTCAGCGTCGCGCGCACAACTCCACACGTTTCAGGAAAAATCACCTACGACACTGTTATCTATAACGAAGGAAACGGGTGGGATGCAGCAATGAACCAGTTTCGTGCTCGTGCCACAGGAACATATTTCTTTTCGTTTTCTGTCGGGTTACATGCCAACGGAACCACCACTACCAGTTTCATGCTTGGTAACAGCAAAATTCTAGGTATTGAGCGTTCGGTTGGGAGGGATTTCAGAAACGACACAATGAGCAGGAGCGTCATGCTGCCCCTAAGTGTTAACCAAGTCGTCACGATCAGTGCCTCGTCCACTGGTGGCTTTTCGGATGGAAATATGTTAACTAGCTTCTCAGGCTTCCATTACGACACTAGCCATGGCATGCAGTATGCATGGGGTCTGTACAGCACAACCAGCATCAACGGAGGACTCGCTCCTGCGTCATTTAACCAGGTTCTAGTGAATATTGGTGGCATGTGGGCTAACAACAGAATTACATGTGCGGTCTCAGGTGTTTATTTTGTCCATATAAGCGCCGGTGTCCAAGCGTATGATGAAGTCCAGGTATGTTATTAACTACAATGGCCAAGCACCAGAATCGCGCAAAAGTTTGGAGAACATTTCACCAGGATACCATTGCCCTACAAATTTGTATCTTCTTATGTTAACGTGGCTGTAAAAATATGCACTTCACTGTATCAGTTATATCTAGATATATGCATTTGGTAATAATTGATTTTTTTTTGTATATTGTATAAAAAGACAGATTTGGCAAATGATTGCCAAACTGGTACACATATATTTTCACAAGAGTAATGACCATTCAAATATTAGCACCTGTGCATATTAACCGAGATTGCCACGGTAACAAATTTATGTTTTTAAGAAAGCTACAACCATAGCATTTCAGTTGAACAGTTTCCCTATTCATAGACTATCGGCAAGTCAGATTTGAGGAATTGGCTTATAGAATGATTATGTTCAGATAGGTGATGTGCTATACTTTTGCGCCCCTATTTAAAATATAGGTGTTGGCCACAAGAGGGCGAAGTGTTGGCATATATGGTTAAAGGGCCAGACGTATTCTGTGCACAATACTTCCTGAACAATTTTGATCGATTCTGGTAAAGAACATGCTTCAGCTGCCGCACTAATTTTAATATTTTTTTTTTATAAAAATTCATATACATTATTATATTATCAAAACCGTTTTGAAATCAAAGATAATTTTATGCAAAGCAAAGCAGATATGTTAAATTAAGAATTGTAATAATAGTTAAAAGGACGAATTAATACACCAAAATATTGTATATTTTGTATATTTCTTCATTATTTTAGAGATATTAAATTATTAAGATTATTATATGAGTATTATTTTTAATAGACTGAAATTTTAATTGAGCTTGATATTTTATTTATCCTCATTGCACCATTGTGGCTATAAAATTATTTTAATGTGGAAATCATAAGGATTTATTTTGTTATTTATGTTGTTATTATAATGATATTTGTCATTATTATTATCTTCTAGATGACTCTCATGCACAACAACAACCCTTATGCTGAGATCATCAGGAATGATGTGAGCCACCCAGGGACAGACACACTGTCTCGGTCCCTGCAGATAGAATGCGAGCAGAACGACACCTTGTGGATACTTGTACCACTAGGCTTTACGCTGTACAGTAACGCCAACGCTCAGACAAGCTTCTCTGGGTTCTATTTACATCCTTGATCAAACGGTCAGCATTTTCTTTCTAATAAAGTGGAATTTGACATAATTGTAAGACTTCCTCAGATACCTAATTATTTTGGTCCAAAATAAAGTTTTCGTCTGAAATATATGGTCATAACACAAAAATTCTTGTCTAGGAGGTAGTTGCACACACATGCAGAGAGAGAGAGAGACAAGGGTGGGGGGGGGGGAGACAGAGAGGACCAGCCTCAAATAGTACGAGTGTGTTAAAAATATAAATGTTATGTGGAGAAAGGAGGGGTATATTCAAGCACTGGATTTTTTCAGTTCAAATGTATCCCATAGCTGCTTTTATGTCCCGTCAACCCTTTATCTAAGTCTTTAGCGATCGCGCCTTGTCCTTCGTCCGTCCACCCAGCCGGCCGTTCACAAGGCACAAAATCGTAATCACTAGACCCAAATTCTAAATGAATATTCATGGAGTAATTAAAGTCTCCATTGAAATCTGCAGTTAGGACACTGCGGCCTATATCCTCTTAGCTATGGGGCTCCCAGAATAATTAATTACCCCCCCCCCCACCCAAATAATTAAAAATATGATACAAAAGCTCAACTATCTGAATAACTAATGCATTGATTGCTATAATTCTTTCCATTAATATTAATCATGGAGCATTTCAACAGATGACTGGTAGCAACACCTGTATTTTATTCATATTTTTACGCATTTCTTCTTTATTTTGAAACATTTAAATGAACCAGTCTGGTTGTTGATAAGGCAAAAACCGTAACTGTTGATCCTAGAAACTTCAAACTGTACATTCAAGGAGATCCTGAGTTAATCTTAAATTAAGTTTTGGTGACCCATATTTTGCAAAAAAAAACTGGCAAAAAAACATAATTTTCAGCACCCTGAATGTCAGATGGGCACAAATTGTATCCGCTAACCCTAGAATCTTCTACCGTTAAATCCAGTGAAGTTTTGGGCACATCTCCATGGAAAACTTAAATTTGTCTACGGTGACCAATATTCTGCAAGCTACTGACCAAAAAACATTATTTTAATAACCCAGACAGACAAGTCACAATGCACTACCGTTGGACCTAGAATTTTCTTACTTGACATTCAGGAAGGTCCTTAAATATCTCTTGGGACACCTGAAAGTAGGTCACTGCGACCAATATTCTCTGAGTTATGGAACCAGTTATTGCACCGCAGAATAATTAAATATTTGATACAAGAGCTCCAGCATCAGAACAACTGACAGATTGATTGGCATGATTACACCTTTATTTTTTTCTGATTTGTACATTTTTTTTTCCTATTTTGGAGATCAAATAAAGCAGTCTTGCCGTTAACAGGACACAAACCATAACTGTTGTATCCGTAGGTATAGAATCTTCAATCGTAGCATACAGGGAGGTTCCGGGCACATCATTGTAGTCTCCTTGCACATGTCAAATAAAGTCACTGGAACCTATATTCTACAAGATATGAAAAAGATTATGATTTAAGTACCTATAAGAAATAATTTGCATGATTAGTGTTACAGGTGTCTCTTTTATTGTGCGCTGTTGACATTCTGGTTCGTGTTGGGCGGACCCTGGTTTATTGTGCACAGGAGTCTTGCATGTGTCTGTGTAGCGCAAGCATAGTTCGTTGCCATGGGAGACGTGCGACTTTTTCCGGCCCACGTGTTGGGTCTGAAGTGTATAAACACGGTGTTCTTTGTGCTAGATGTTTCAAGTCTGTTCCTGTAATGTGTGTATTGTTCTTTGGGCTTTTACATTTTCCAGTATTTTTTTTTTTATATAAAAAAATATAAATAGAGGCTGTATTTAGAGCCGAGAGGGAGAGAAAGAAAAAATCAAGCGGACACGGAAAAGTGTGAGTCAGTTTGTGGACCTTTCCGATAATTGCAGAATTTATAGATATTCTTCGAAATTTGTAACGGATTTTATACAGTCTTCATTTTGCCTTTGGGATTATTGTCAAGACTTCACTTTTTGAATACAACAGATTGATTCTGAGATTACTTTTGACTATTATCCTCAGAGAAGATTTAAGTGAACTAATCATCTGGATTATATGATTTAAAGGACTTGTTGAGCTGTGACAGTGGTGGTATCGATAATCAGAGCCTAAGATCCGGACACTCTGGTACTTTACATTTTTATTGTTTTACTATGTAATTGTATTGATTCAGTGTATTGTAATGCTAGGATTGTTTTAAGAATAAATTATAATTATATATTAACAAAAAAAACACTAACTTCTTTATTCATTTCCCTAAACATTTCACGCTTCCTAGTGTTTCAAAATCCTAGTGTAACAAAATTTATGCTCGTCACGAATACGTGATCTGTTGTTATAAGGATCCGTAACATAAGTTCAGTTGGAACAGAAACTTCTTATTTGTTCAAGGATGGTTCCTTTAATAATTACTTGGAAACCAAAAATCACCTCACTGTGACCTATATTCTGTGAGCTGTGTGAAAAAATAACACTCCTATAGAACGTTTCTGGTAAAATCTACTTTGAAACCCTAAATATGGTCACTGTATCTATTTCTAGGAACTTTGGGCAAAAGGAACACCGATTGTTCAAAGCTCCTCATCAACTATTTTTAACCAAATCATAATATGAATAATTAATGCTTGTGTCACTGGTATGTCAAGTTCAGCTGAGCGTCATGGCTAATGGGTTACTTGTTTTATCCATGCATTTCCAATAAATGACCGATCGGCCTGAAACTTATTACTCAAAACATGGCTATTTTATTTTTGCAAATTCATTTAGAACTCAGTGATTAACTGATTGTTATTGTTTGTACATGCAGTAGGAAAACAGATCGACAGCCTTATCGGAAAGGACATCGTCAACATGACGGCGTCATAATGTAAGTGTAGTGCAGCGATGACGTCACCGCGTTGAAGTCATAATCTATCACATATAGGAGCAAAAACTTGCTTCAAATTGTGTTATCTGCCAGTGATACTACAGATATTTGCGGAGCTAAGCCCCCTATCAGTGTTTTATAGTTTTTTTTAGTATTTTCAATTTTACTTTCCTCTCGAATTAATCAGGTGCGTGTAGTAAAGGAATGTTTATAGCGCCAGTTTCCTTATCGCTTCAAACTTGGCTTTCCATTCCCAATTCTGATACATCCATCAATCCGCATCCCCTGTCCAGGTTTCACGGCTTAAGACGTGCATGATATAACTGTTTCATTAGCTTATGATTTACATGGTCTGCCATGATAAAAGTTAACCCAGCATGGTGGTCTGTACGTCTATAGTTGCTTAAATTGTATTTCCCTTCATAATGACTTTGTCTCACAATTGGCCACTGAAAAGAGTCTTATAATATATTAAATATTCTCTGAATAATGTTTAACCTTTATCTCTTGACATTTAGTAATGAAGAACTTCTTGAATGTCCGCTTGGGTTGTATTCTATTTTAAATTTGCTTTCATTTGTACAAAGCCAAGTACGTAATTCTTGTGTGTTTTAAGACTTTTAATCATGATTGCAATTATTACTATGTTTCAACGTTATCGCCATCGTGATCGACTTCTTCAGTTTCATATAAAATTGTAATCGTACTCGTAATCATATGATGGGGAAGTACCCATAATCACCATCATTACATTCACTCTATACCTAGCTACTAGTTGTATCCAAAATGACTTTACCAATCAGATAATTTCACCTTCATTTCATTAACTCATTATTTATTCATTAGAACGTTATAAAAATTTGCTCAGAATATCAGATGGTGTGCAATCTCTTCAATAATCCAAACTTTGATTACAGTTTGAACGATCAGATGAACATGTGCGCTCAGAGTTGACTGCGGTTATGTGAATACTACAGGTGTCATGATAGCAATCCCGTATGTAAAACGTACATCTTCTTTGAAATATATCAAAGGCATTATAGTAATCCCAGTTCCCCACTCCCTCCTCCCACGGGTCATGTATTGGACACGTACTTGGCATAAACTTTAAAAGCTCTTCGAATGTCCACCGAGTGCGACATAACCGAATGTTCTCCAGTACAAAGTGCCACAAATTCGCAGTTAGTGAACAGATAATATGTCCCTGCATTTTAATACTATTTAATTAAGGAAAACTGGAATTTCGTGCGATTCTATTGTGACAGGGAAACCCGTCTGACATGCCATCGCGAACGCTGTCCTGTGACAGGTTTATTCTAAATACCTCTTTTACGTCCATGGAGTCTCAATATAATAACACAACATGTACCTTAATCAGTCGGTACGAAAACCCTTAGTTACAGTGTGAATTTATCCTACAAATAATTTAGTGAACTTATCCCATGATCCATTAATAAAACTACCTTGTTGTGTAAAAGAACACTTCATGCATTTTCTTAAAGTGTTATTGGTACAGCTTTAACATATAAATGTATTATTATGTTTGTTTGGTTAGAACACTAATTTTTTGGTGCACTGAGTACTTGTTACTCGAACAGGTGTGTCGATAATAGATAACCACCTCTAGGTATGTTTTATAAGCCATAGATATTGAAACGCACCTGGATACAAAAGCCTTTCATGTGCTGCAGTCACTTATAAATTCCAAGATGAAAGAAGCAAGTATGGCAATAGGTGAGTATGATTCTGATTTGTCATTTTTTCTGCCAAGAAAGTTGTGCTTTTTAACAGACTTACTATATAGCCAATTATTTTAGTGAGAAGCACTATCATACTCACCGTCAGGTAACTCTGCCAGTCATCTAAAATATATGATAATAAAATAAAATATATTACTATAAAGAGAATATAGAAACGATCACCAAGGAAGAAAACAAAATAAAAAAAAGATGATGTCACATTGACGGTCAGCTGTATTATGGAAACTATATAAGTATGGAGGGATCCAGCAATGAAAGTAGGTTATAAGCAAAGTGTTTTGACATATTTATACAAATACAATTACATAATCTCTTATGAAAAACAAAACCAGAATATCTCTAGGGGCCATAAATGCTTTACTTGCAAAGAAAGAAAAATATTCTTGCATGTTTCACGGCCTTCTTCATTTCATGGGCTTTGCAAGATAGGATATACATACCAAGCACCAAGTGATCATCCTAAAGGGGAGAATCGATTCCAGAACACACATCAACTCAAATCGACCAATCAGATCACCCAACTGCTTTCCTGGTGGTTCATTGTCAATGCCCAAACAAAGGCGTGAATGGCGTGCATGGTTCTGTTTGACCTATGCTTCCTTTTGCAAAATAATTAGGATTTTAATAGTACCCTTTCGGTTTGAAAAGCATATACAAAACTTAACAATTTTAGATAAATTAAAATGTCACTAAATATTGATCCATATGTACCTATGCACGTATACATATGTTAACATATGTTACATGCTTGGTCACACGCGGTGAGGATTCGGCATGTTACCTAAACAGGTGCATAATGACATACATAACATGCTGTAATCTATGTAAGTACATGAATGTATAAATATCGACTGCGGTATGCTCGAAAGCTGATACTTTGTCTTCTGAGCAGTTTGTTGCGAATCTAACAAAGAGGTAATTCGCTCAACCGGCTCATTCCTGACTCCAGTAAGGGAGCCTTAATCTCGAAAATAAATTGATGCTACGTCACAAAGGATAACAATGAAAACACACTATATGGTATACTCGCCAAGTCCCTACGTAGATAAGATATTCAAAACTGGCTTGTACAGGTTTATACTAAAATCATAAAGGAACGCTTTTTCGGATGACACTTTTCCCCTATGTCTAAAATGTAAATACAGAATGGTACATTTCTGAGACCAGCGCACTATATGTACACATTGAATTTACAATTGAAACTTCCCTGTGGCGGCCTGCAGTATTACATAGCCAGAATAGTTCAGTAGTTTAAATATATTAATATATAAATGAATATATACAATATTGTCAGGGGACAGTGAGGTCTCGCTATCTTTTCGGGTAACACTGTATGACTTAATAAAACATGCCAGTGTACGATAAACGCCGCAGAAAGTGACAAACGGAGAATAGAGGATATCATAAGTTATGTGACGTAAGTTCAAATAGTCACTCATTTTTTTTTATTTATTTCAGCCGTCCTCGCATTGCTCTGTCTTTCCCAAGTTAGTTACGGATCTTGTAAGTATTCTTCAATAAGCTATTTTTCACGTTTTAAATAATCTGACCCATTTTAAAAGATGTGATAGTCATCTTGTGTCGTGCGTTACCTAGTAAACGCCTAAACCATCTGTTTTGAAACTTTCAAACAAACAGGGACCATTACGTTAATACATTATTTGTTGCTGTTTCGGCATATGTGACAAACATTTAATAACTCTACTACTCGTTTACATATAATCTAAAGCCCTTCTGTTAACGAAATGACTAACTGCAGCATATTTCGTGTTATTTTAGGCTATTTCCTCCTAGTGCTTTGAGTTTCTGATTTTAATGATTTATACCTGGCATTGATGTTCCTACTTTTAATTTGATTTATCTCCATATTTTAAACTCATCTTTCATATATCCCAATTTAAATATATAAAATAACGTAAAATTAAGAATGTTGTGTCTTTCCTTTCAATTGTTTTCGTATTGTGCTCCAAACCTTTCCCTTATAATGAAAATACAGTCTTTCCCTTTTTGTGTTGTCTAGCACTGGATACAAAAGCAAGATATTTTAAAGCTATCCTGTGTATATTAGGTGTTTTTTTTAGGTTTCGTTTTGCATATGAAAGAGCTTTGCATAAAGATATTGTTTGGTGTAAGGCAGTTATAAATCCTTGAATACAATCCGCAATAGTGACGCCTGCATGATGTAGTTTTATCATGTGTTAATCATGACCCAATGTTCTGGATGGATATAATATTCAGCTATACTCATATTACCAAAATTTCTTTCTACCAT
The DNA here is from genome assembly GCA_026874595.1 of Sipunculus nudus. Taxonomy (NCBI): domain Eukaryota; kingdom Metazoa; phylum Annelida; class Sipuncula; order Golfingiida; family Sipunculidae; genus Sipunculus; species Sipunculus nudus. The sequence continues at coordinate 12,030,310 of CM049314.1, read as the reverse complement.
CAGTCATAATTCCTCTTTTTTTTTTAATAAAACAATTTCATTTGAGCTTCAGATTTAAATTATGTTTACCTTATCAGTTCATCGTTTCCAGCAGATTCATCTTGTATCTGAGAAAAGGCGAGCAGCATTATGTTTTTTGAAGTGCATACAAACCAGTCATGTTTTTATTTCCTTTTTAACCATAACTGTAATAATAATTCCAGTATCCGCTTCTGAAAAGGAAGAGGACACGGCAAAAACTTACAGTGAGTTTAAGTGAAGCAATTTTTTTCAATAATTCACGTATATGTTAATTATTGTTGTTGTCACCATTACTGTAACATTAAGTATTATAAAACATAAAGTACCTGCGGACATAAATACGTTTAATTCAATACATGTGGCTTTGGTTCATATTTTTTTTTATTTATGGCTGACAGGTTTTACCCACGCAAGCAAAACAGATTAATTTTACAAAGTAACATAAAATGTAAATATTAATATTTCTTACCGAGTGTAAACAAAGTTAACGTCACTAAAAAGTCATGTCTGGTAGTGAGGTAAAGGAAATCTTATATAATTGTAAATATTTAAGCAGATGTACATGCTTATAAATCCGATTAATTAGATTTGTTTATTAGTTTGACACGACCCTTATTTAGTCATAGATATAAACTATTTATATCCTGCCCAATTACAGTCTTTGACCTCATCTTAATAAGCTACGGTTCATTGAATCCTTTGAAGAGGGCAAGAATTTTAAACAAATGAAATAGGAAATACAATGCTAAAACAGGCTAGCCGTGACAAACACGACTCAGTTAGGACCCCCTACTGAGTCGTGACACAAGCCAAATTTAGAACCGCCCTGCAAGTCCCCGCCGCGCCTGATAACCGTATATATCTCCGCATACAGTCAGCGGGCAGACCGCAGGCAAAAATCTCCGAAACATGCAGAACAATATACGAATATATTGGGTAATAACGGGTTATTTCACACAAAGTAGGTGTCGTTGGAGAGATAAGAAACTTATTAAAATGTCTAGTGGGTTTATTTGAAGTGACAAGATATTTGTAAGCAATGAGGCGTCGTCAAAAATGACAAAAATATTTGCATCCTCATTAACTCGATCCTCAGAGTTAGACGTCCAGGCACTCCCACTCTGGCAAGCCAGTAATCTGGCCATAATGTCAGAGGGCGGATCTGGCGCTAGAAACAGGCAAGACATGTATCACCTAAAGGTTAGGATTATAATCAGCACAGATCGTTATAACTCATCATATCATCGTGTCAATTCACTAATGCAAGTTGTTTCCTCCTGTTACAGGGGTCGCCAGTTTCGTGGCAAACATCTACGAACACACAGGCCAGCAGTTTCCTGTCAACTTTGACCTGGTCATTTTAAACTATGGTGGAAACTACGATGAAGCTGCAAACCAGGTCCGGATACTTGTCAGTGGGTTATATCTGGTCAGCCTGAGTGCTGGAACCTATGGCAATCAGGCTTTAAATTACATTTTCGCCGTTAACTCAGCAGCTCGGTTCAGTCTTTACCGTGACCGTGCTGGACTTGTCGGCACTGACACGGTGGGCCGCGACGTGTTGGTCTATCTGGAATCAAACCAGCTTGCCAGCATGGCTAGTGGCGGTAACTTGTACAGTACACCGTCAGGAATAGAAACATCATGGGGTACCGCAGCCCTTTCCGGTACATTTAGCATAGCAACAGCATTCAGCGTTGCACGCACAACTTCACATGGACCAGGAAAGATCACTTACGATACCATTACCTACAACCAAGGAAACGCATGGAACTCTGCTCAAAATCATTTCCGTGCTCCAGCAGCAGGAGCATATTTCTTTTCGTTTTCCGTTGGGTTACATGCTAACGGCACCACCACCACCAGTCTCTTGGTTAACAACAACCGAATTCTAGGTATTGAGCGCTCGGTCGGGAGAGATTTTAACAATGACACAATCAGCAGAAGCGTTATGCTTCCCCTGAGTACCAATCAAGTGGTCACAATCGACGCCTCGTCCACTGGTGGCTTCTCGGATGATAATATGTTAACTAGCTTCTCAGGCTTCCATTACGCCCCTGACCACGACATTCAATACGCATGGGGTCTGTACAGCACAACCAATATCAACGGCGGACTGGCTCCGGTATCATTTAACCAAGTTTTGGTGAATATTGGTAACATGTGGGCAAACAACACCATTACATGTGCGGTCTCCGGTGTATACTTCGTTCATATAAGTGCCGGTGTTGAAGCACATGACGATGCCCAGGTAAATATGCAAAACAAATAATATGATTAAAAAAAACTTTAACCATCTCATGTTTGTAATGTGTTAATATTGAACTCATGTTACCTAAACAAGTAATCTATAGTTCAGGTAGTAAAGACCACATTCTTTATCTAATATTGAAAATGCTAATCGTATTAAGAGGTCTGTCTCACATGGGTGGCCATTGAAATTTGGCAATATTTGCATAAATCTACAGGCCATTTAAAACAATTAGGTGTGACTAAATAATGTGACATATGTCTAATTCATTGAGCGAAACTGAAATCAAACTATTTTAAGGAATGCCAAAAAGTCAAATTGTGAGAAAAAAGTCATTCTTATCAAATATCTCAACCCCACTGATGACGGTAAGTGATTGGTAACATGCACAAAGGGCACACTTTACAAACAGGACGTAGCCTTCAGGTCTCGGTGTTGGACTTCGACTTTAGAGCATCGGTGCTTCATCATGGTGAAATATGAATAAAACCTCAGAGCTTCGCTATAATAACTGAACGACTCATGATGCGTTAATATGATTTTACAGTTCAGACCTAACTTTTATTCCATATCCCTGTAAACCTGAAACCTGGAAGGCAAATAGCATGTTATCCTTATCCTCAAGATTGTTCTTCCACGTTCAATAAACAGTACATCAAACATGGGCCCAAAGTATTGAAAACCTCCAAAGGGCACCGCCTTTTGTAACTTTATCTGAGGCATTCAAAATTGCTAACGCTATTATATATAATTGATCAACTGGATTATGAAATTCAGAATTATAAGACAATCAGTACACTATATTGTTCTCATTATTTAACATCAATGGTAGTTGAATAAATGATGATGATAATAAACTTGAGTATAAAATGATGTTATTTTATTATTATTATTATTATTATCATTATTATAATTATTATTTATTTTGTCATTATAAATGTTATTTGTTATTTTTATTGTTATTATTATAATCTTGTAGATGACTCTCATGCACAACAACAACCCTTATGCTGAGATCAACAGGAACGATGTGAGCCACCCTGGAACAGATACTCTGTCTCGGTCCGTGCAGATAGAATGCGAGGAGAACGACACCTTGTGGATACATGTTCCACTAGGCTCTACGCTGTACAGTAACGCCAACGCTCAGACAAGCTTCTCTGGGTTCTACTTACATCCTTGATTAAACGATCAGCATTTCCTGTTCAATAAATTTGTTTTAGGCTGACCTCCCTCTATACTTCATTATTGTGACTAAAATAAGCATGTTTTCATGATGATGAGGTCATAACACATCAGCTCTATGATAGAGGTGGTCACACACACCCGGAGGATATAGTGTGTTAAACGCCACAAACCCCCAAAAGGACTTCACTGAGCCGTACCAGGTCTTGCAAACGCACAGACACGCAAAGGTCTGTGTGTGCTATATTATACAGTAAAACCGCGCTAACGTGACCACCTGCGGGACCAGACAAAGTGGTCGTGTTGGCGGGGTGTTCGTGATAGCGGGCTTGTATCGTTTGTCTTGTTGTATTTGTCTGCCAATATTAAAGCAGGCGATTATATGGGTATTTCAATTAAATGTTAATTTGTTTTCCCTGATTATTTAAAATTTAAAATATAAAGAAAAATTAATCACAAACACGATTATGAATCAAAAGTTTTATTCACATAGAAATAAAACACACAAATGAAACAAACAGTCGCCGTTGGTCTTAACACGAACATGGTCTGATGTCGAACACGTTGTGAGAACAGAATGAACACATCACATTCTAAGTGTTATTTATATGGTTCCTGCTTGATACTTTACTCATCTGAATGTATGCGTGTGGTGTCAGTTATGTTTGCCAAATTCCTTTTTTGATCAGTCTGCTAAATGCTTATCTAACAGCCGTACTCAACAAACAATGTAATTGACCATGAAGTCCAATATCTATGATGCGTGTAGTTTGGATAACAGATTGGGCGGCATTATAAACAAGCCTAACTATGGCTGGGCAGATGAAAGCGGGCTTTCCCACGTCCCCGGCTAATTAATCGGGGGCTATTATCTAAGTCCAAGCTAGGCGATGATCGTGTCATCTGCTCAACGGGCCGCGGTCGCCACGCGCCAGTGGTCATGATACGGGGGCTCATCTGAAGGTCGGGACCAAAAAAGGTGGTCGTGATAGCGGGGTGGTCGTGTTAACGAAGTTTTTTTTATATGATAATTTATATAAGACAATTCTGGGACCAAGAAAAGTGGCCGTGTTAGCGAGGTGGTCATGTTAACAGGGTGGTCGTCATGCGGGAGTTCACTGTACTTGATTTGGAGACACAGAGTGGACAGATTAAAACATCCTTCGTCTTGTTATCAGTTCAGTTGTACACACGTTTTGCTCACAGCATGCGTTATGCTACATCAATCTATCTTGGGTGATGTCTTCACGTCACTGATTAACACCTGATCACTTTCCATGCCTGAAAATATACTCTTTGGGCCTTCTGATCAAATACAATGTTACAAAAAGCACGTTATACAAGAATAAAGTAACCTTTCACCCGCCAGTATTTTTTCAACTTTTCATCGGCATTGATGGGGCGACATTTAAGGAGGTTTATTCACTCATATAATAGAAAAGATATTCTTTTTCCGATTTGCTTAAGATGGAATCGAATTATTAAGAGTACTTCCCATTGGCTGCACCTTAGCCGTGACAAACACGACTCAGTTAGGACCCCTACTGAGTCGTGACACAAGCCAAATGGAGAACCGCCCTGCAAGTCCACGCCACGCTTTATAACCGGATCTCCGCATACAGTCAACGGGCAGACCGAAGGTAGGAATCTGCCATACATGCAGAACAATACACGAATATATTGGGTTATAACGGAATATTTCACACACATGTTAGGTGTCGTTAGAGGAGAGATAAGAAACTTATTAAAAGGTCTAGTGGGTTTATTTGAAGTGACTCGATACTTGTAAGCAATGAGGCGTTATCAAAAACGCCGAAAATATTTGCATCCTCATGGGGCCTTATAATGCGATCCTCAGAGTTAGATGTCCAGGCAATCTGGCAAGCCAGTGATCTGGCCATAATGTCAGAGGGCCGATCTGGCGCTAGCTGCACCTATGATTTTATGTTGACATTTTCTATACCTGACTTGGTACATACATGGATCAAAATGTCATTAAGGTTTGTCCTGGCTCATAACCGACTTATAGGGTTTCACAAATATCGATTCAACGTTTTTCCCCCGTTCCTGCATTTGACTTATAATAATACTCTGAAATAGGATAAATACCTGAATTGGCAATGCATATTTGGTTGTTGATGCTCTTGATGGACAAATTTAACTTGTGATGCATTTATCTCTCTGAGTTGCATACCAATGACCTAGTGTTAAAAAAATCTAATTAATTAATACACAATTTTTTTTCTACAGAGTGGTTTACCTGCTTCTGCTATGATTTGACTCCCCAAATTCCCGGCCAGGTCGTATCGTTGGAGTCCTCTTCTGGGACAAGTTTGTTTCATTTTGGGGGACAGTTTCCTATTAAGCTGCACAATTAATATTTTTAATACTTCCCAACAAGGGGAAACTATTTCTTTTTTGCTTTCATGTCTACAAACCGTAGAGGCGCCTTGGGATTTTCATGCCGGACAATATGAGGTCAAGCGGGATCACCTGTAATCCCGATTGACCCCGTCTTCATAAATCTGCTTTCAATAGCGAGCGGTTTTCCGTTGAGGGAACAAAAGGAACTAAAACCCTTTACACTAATGTTTATTGGGTTTACAGGAATGTTGATTTCTATACCTTCAGAAACATCTATCCATTAAAACCAAACTTTTAATATTTCAGCCGATTTATGTAATGTTTGATAAAAAAAATGGTTCAAAAGGAAGTCCCTTCAACCTGAATATTTAGGATCTTCAATCCCCAGGGACTTTGAACCAAAGTCCAGTGCTTCTGTAAACGGATAGGTGGTGGGAGCCTACGGACCCCCGCCAGAATATCTAAATCAGTCATTCTTTCAAATGTGCCCGTTTCATGTAATACATTTCATGCTCCGGTAAATAGGTTTCACTTAGCTACTGACAGAACCATTGCATACGAATGGACGGCTTCCACATGGGGGAAATTGGAATAGTCTTTTTTAAACAAAGGCACCGTCGGCGGGTATACATAAAAATGGTGGGGTCTTTCCGTCCGTCCGTCCGTCCGTCGAAGATTGATGTTTACGCAACAACATAAAAAACAAATTAACATACAGTCACCATACTCACATGTAATGCTAAGTTAAGTTCAAATACGGATGGATGACCTTGTTACGGGGCGATAATACGGATGGATGACCTTGACACGGGGCGATAATGCTAAAATGATGTTAACGCAATAATAGAAAAGAATTCGAGGTACAGGTACCAAACTAGAAGCACTGAAACGCCTTAAAAAAGGCTTGGTAAAATTTGAATATGGATGAACTTGACACAATCTTTAAAGGTCACAGAAGCAAAAATGATTAAATGAGGTTAACGCAATAAGTTGAACCGATTTGAGGCACAAGGTCACAGAGGCGATAATGCTATAATGATTTGAACACAAGCACTTGAAAAAACTTTTATGCACAGTCATCAAACTTGCATCGTTGATGCATGTCATAAGGGACTAGGTAATGATGTGTGGAATTGTGATTATGGCTGCGTTCTTATTTAGGAGAGTTGTCAGTTTTGGATCAGACATGCTTATTCCTTGACAACTAACATTACTCAAACCAAACATTTAATACTATTAGATTATATTTTTCCGAGCCTGCCTATTCGTATTGGCAAGCATACGTTCCGCGTACAAGAGCCGTCAACGTCATATGCTTGTGTTTACGAACAACGCATGCCAAAGACTACCCTCAACTAACAACACTGAATAAACATCGTATTTCACTATGTCATCTGAGCTTCAATTTTTACAAAGTATCTTTCATAAACTTTCACTCTTTTATATGCATATAATTTCAAAGTAGAATACATCATTTTACAATGGTTATATCTTCAATATTTTAAGAGCAATGCTGTTGTTAGACCAATGTTATTTATCGGAAAGAAAGTTCTCACGTTAAAATTCGTGCACGCTGAATATGCCTCACGTCTCTTTCCAAAACGTATTTTGTGTGTGGTTTCTGGAACAGAATAATTTGCATTCTTTGAAGATATTTTGGGTAGGGGATTTAGTGGATAGTTCTAGCATAGGTAAGCTGAATATCATGTATGTGAAACACATGACAAAAGTTCATTCGAAAATTTTAGGAAAAAAAATATGTGTCGTTTAGTCCCTAACAGAATATACAAAGCTATTAATCATATAAAGCAGTGGATTTTCCGCGGGTGCTGATAATATTAATGTATTTAAAAAAAATTGCACAATTAAGCGCCAAGAGACAGACATAACCTTAAAAAGCAAGCAGAAGAACAATCGGTGGAAGAAACCTACGTCAAAAATGCATCTTTAAAATGACTTGCCTTTCTAATTCAATAGCAAATGCGTGTCGATTGATAATTTTATAAGTTCAATTTTGACGTAAATCCAAGCGTGAATAACCCTGGAATGAGTGGGTTTTTTTTTTTGGGGGGGGGGGGGGGGTATTTAAAGCACACATGTTTTCACTAGAACGTAGTATAAGACGACATTTCCATCTTTGGAGGCGAGTCATGACGTCACAGAACACAATGACGTCACCCAACGTGCCATTTATCTGAAAGGTGTCAGTAAAACAACCTACATCTAGAATGGAGAAGGGGATGGGGGGGGGGGGGGCGATGTGTTCGTTTTGTTTATTGTCAAGGACATCATTACCACGGGTAATTTTTCAAAATATTTTCACTTAAAAAAAGTTTTCACAGGTTTCATTTAACATTCTATGGCACCAACTATGAACAGGGCTGCGTTTACAAATCAGACGCTTATCTATATCATTAATACAGAGTTGGGTTTTATCAAGACCACGGTTTACCTGCTTCCGTTCTGATTTGACTTTACAAATTAGATATACCACTACCCGTTAGAGTTTCTGTCAATTCAGATATTCATATTCCGTAGAAATGAACGGAACCTACACCAGGCCGCCTCCAGTGCGTGCACGTAGCAGTGCTGTCAGGCGGTGCTGTTGTGACGTGTATATATTCCTTATTTAGCCATATAATCCCTATGTGTTAGGAATTCTCATGTAGAATGTTTAACTTAAGACCCCTCTCGTCATACTGAGCTATACTATAGCAATGTGTGTGTGTTTTCCTATTGTCTGTCCATCCCTGAGCAGACATGGGATCTATAAGATCACTTCTATTACTATAACTATAACTTTCAATTTCTGATATTGCTATTACTATTACTTGGGTATCTCTTACTATTATTTATACTGATAGGAGATCCGGGACCTTCTGCAGTCAACATCACTATGACATAACACTACAATTACATGTGTAAACTAATATGACAAGCACCTATATGTCCACCAAGTTATATTACACTTATATACATAATTTATTTATACTGTTTGTCATTTACAGCGACATTTTTACAATGATACTGCAGATCTTAGTTATAATAGCATCTTTAATTATGATTATTTTAATTTTGAAACATTTATAATGAAAAAGTGGCCCTTACAAGAAGACATGTAAGATAATTGTATGAATATACATATAATTTGAAAGCATGCCCATTGTAAATGACATGGCATATGGAAAATATTGATTTAAATGAATATTTGTACATTTTTTCGTCATATATATTTCACTTAAATGTATCAATCTTACATACTTCAGTATATATTTCATTTTCTTCCATATAGTTAATACATGTTCAATGAATGTCAGTGTAACTTAAAATGTTCACCAGAGGAGTTATTTATGATAACTGCATATGATTATGAAAGAAAGAAAAAAAGAAGAACTGAAAGAAAGACCGGAAGAGGAAAGAAAGAAAGAAAGAAAGAAAGAAAGAAAGAAAGAAAGAAACATGTATCGAAGGGAAGGATGAAGGAAAGACTGAAAGAAAGATAGAAAGACTGAAAGAAAGAAAGGCTGAAAGAAAAAATGATTGAAAGAAAGAAAGAAAGACTGAAAGAAAGAAAGAAAGAAAGACTGAAAGAAAGAAAGACTGAAAGAAAGAATGAAAGAAAGAAAAAAAAAGAAAGAAAGAATCATGTAACGAATGGAAGGATGAAGGAAAGACTGAAAGAAAGAAAGACTGAAAGAAAGAAAGGCTGAAAGAAAGAAAGACTGAAAGAAAGAAAGACTGAAAGAAAGAAAGGATGACTGAAAGAAAGAATGAAAGACTGAAAGAAAGAAAGACTGAAAGAAAGAATCAGGTAACGAAGGGAAGAAAGAAGGATGGAAGGAGCGAAGAAGGAAGGGAATTATAATTGATGACTTATAATTAATGTTTGTGGCTTACTACTGATTGACTCCAGATGAACTAACAGACTCAGCTGTGGTGACGATCATAGGTGTTACTCAGGAGGGTTGGTTTAGCGTAGTTTAAATCATAAAAAATACACTTATTAAAGAGAGACGTAGCCGGGCAGGAGGTAAACACGCCGGGTCCCGCAGCACGACACGCCTAATTGGAGACGGGGCGATGTTTATGGAGTGCGTCCTACCGGCCACTCGTCATTGTTTATATAGTGCGTCCTGCCGCCCTGCGTTTTATCGCACGGTCCGTTGGGACGTACGTCTTATCGGGATGCGTCTCACCGGGTGCACACCGATTAATTAGTATCAAAGCTGATGGATCCGTATGTATGTAAATGAATAAACAGCTATATCCCATTTCCCAATCACAACTTATATGTTCCATAAAAAATACTGTGTACCTCAAGATTTCATCACATGTTCAATACATAAAAAGGAATGATTAAAGATGTTGGAAGAAAACTGCAAACTTACCACTGTATTATAAAAGACAAGTATTAACAGAATTGTTTTAAAAGAACATTATATATTAAAACTAGATTAAACATGTACTTGTAGTATGGGTTTATTCAAGTGATATAAGTACTGGTAGGAGTTCATAGCATTGTAGGCTGCAGTACATGTTGGGTACTGAAAACATCTTAAACTTATCATGAACATTTTGGGTCTGCTCTGCCTCTGGTTCATTATTATATTTTTCCTTTAATGTGTTTTATTGCAATGTGTATTATTGAAATGCTAACTGGTTGGTGAAAACTAGTCTTGATGCAATTCAGAATATACATGATATTAACTGATGTGAGATAAGACATGTTACAATAATATTACCCTATTTATTTGTCTCAACATCAAACATGCCTCTGTTTATTCATGGTCTTGTAATTAAAAGTCAGATAGTGATATAGGTTTAGGTCAATTGGCTGAGACCTGCTCTGCCAAGTGCTCCTGTGTATTTAGCACCAGTTGACACCACCTGTATAACAGCCGGCCCCTGTTTCCCTAACAATAGGCACGTCCTGGGCAATCACTAGACAAGAACTGAGTCAGTTCAGCATTATTTGCTGATATGCTTCATGACCAATGGTGTTACAGAAAGTAATAGAAAGTAATATGTATTACTCTATTACTTTGCCTTCTGTTTCTATTACTATTACAGCTAAAATGTTTAGTCTATTACTATTACATAAAAAAGCAGTAATAGTCTATTACTATTACTAATCACGAATGATAATTGATTTCAACCTAAATTACTATATCTACCCTCTGAAATGGCCTATATCTGCCTGCATGATGATCATATTAATCCCTAAGTGTTGCATTGTTTTATTGGTGGAAAGCTGCTGGGATGCATGTATTCTCCAAAATGTTCATTAAATAAATAGAAAGTGGAATCAGTCAAAATGACATGAAATAAGTACATATTAAAACATCACGGTTGGCTGGTAAGAGCCATCCCAGGCTTAAGCCGCTGGCTAAAGCCGGCTAAAGCTGGCCCAGTTAGTACTTTAAAAATGCCCATATAGCCATTACTGGCCAATACTCAATTTCAGAAAGAAAAATACCCCAAAACAAATGAACAACAACGTTACTTGTAAAATGTTGTTATTTTTGGATCAATATACTCTGAGTTATGATGGGAAAACCTGTTGAAGCACCCCAGATGCTAACATTCACAGAAACTAAACACCCAAGAAGGGTAGAACCTGTTTTACCTGATCAGGATTACTCTGCATAAATCCAATTGATTCAGCCACCTGTGGATAAGATATCCAGCCCTGATCCAATTGTATAATATATGTAATGTGATAGAAACGTGTGTGGCCATGTGTTTAGATTATTATAATATTCAACTGTTGGAGGAAATATATATGTGACATGTTAGAAGAAAACTAGCATGGTATATGAGAAAGTAATACATATATGGTAATATTTTCTCATTGAATTGTAGCGTATTAAAAACACGTATGCTGAAACTTACTGTTGACAGGAAAATAATTCATGAATACATTTGTAGACACAAACCATCAGACAACACAGTACCAGGGCTCGATAAGTCCACTCATCCCATTTTTTTGCGAATAAAATATGATGAGAAATACTAACCAAGTACAATCATGTCCCCGTGGATAAACAAAATGTGCCATCATTTAGTAGTTTTAATGACCTATCAATCTTAATATTCTGTTGCAGTAATTGAGTATTTCAGGTATGAATATCCAGAAAACGTGGACATTTGAAAGTATTTTTGCCCAATTACCTACCCAATGTTCTGTGGGAGAGTTATTAACTTTAGTGAAACATGTAAAAATGTTGAGGACCACAGTCTTTTAATGTGATCATGTCTTGAGGACCATTAGGTCCAATAATATTTTTCGAGCCCTGCAGTACCATCTGAAAATATAATCTGTAATTAAGACAGCATCATCATATTTGCAGGCTGCATCACACTGTGGTCCCTCACAAAGATGGGCATGTCATCAAGAATATCCTGTTTGATAAGTACAACGCAGAATGTACGGGAAAAGGCATCACACCTATGAATAAACAGATGTGTGACAAACTGATCTCTGGATTATATAGCCGCGTGAAAAGCAGGAGGATCATGTATAATGGCCGGTTAACATGGGCATATACTGGGGTCGCAAGGCTGCAGTAAAAGTAACACCAGTGGATATGCCTCTCAGTGCTTTTGCCAACTCATTAGCAGTTGTGAAAAGGCACCTGCTAGGGACATACATGTTGGCCAAAGAAAGTAAAACTTTATTACATTATATAAAACTTACTGGCCGTACCATCAATTGTCTGAGCCAGACAAAGGAGATAACATTCAATGTTGATGGCACATGGACATGCAGCATTGGCTGAATTGTGATTGATAAGACAATAATTGGTTTACAGAATACATGTGTGGCATCTCCGACAGATATCAGTATGATCCCAGACATAATAGATAGATTGCATGTTTGCGAAGGGAAGGTGACACATGTGCCCATGAGCAGCTCATGTCATGTGAAGGTGTGGACCTCGTTAGGGATTACAGAAAACCCTTTGTATTCTATTGTGTGCAGGGAGTGCCAGGCAATACCTAATCCACCAGATCCTGCTGTTAATCAAGGGGAAGAAAATAGTGAAGTTACCGGCCTGATAGACAAGCTGTTACCAGGTGTTACAGAGCACATGAAAACACTGATAATTGCACAACATAAATGTCTCATCTCAAGCAAAGATCCAGGGGGACATTGATGGAACAAACACATCATCATGCCTTGTTTAACAGTGTGGAACCGCAGTCCAAAGGCATATAGTGAACTGAGAAACTCTGGCCTCCTAATATTGCCAAGTGAAACACTTCTGCAGAGGTATAAAAATGTCATCAAACAGAACAGGCTTACACAGGAAGCTGTTAAAATGGATGAATGCTGAAGCTCAAAGGCAGCAGGCATCAAGGGCTGGGGGGATCATCTTTGATGAAATGGCATTACAACAGGATATTGACATGGACAGTAACCTCCAGTTCCGAGGATTAGTACAAACAGGCCAGGAATGTGCAGCCATGACAAAGCTCACGACCCATACGAATGATGTGCAGATGGCAAAACATATTCTGCAGTTCGTCTTTCTTGGTTATGATGGTTTTCGCTTCCCATTTGCTTTTTTCCAAACACACGGCGTTAATGCTTCAGAAATAAATATATTATTTTGGAAGGCAGTGGAAATGTTTATGTTATGGAAAAACACTGTTGACTTTACATGCATGGATGGTGCAAGCTGCAATCGCATATTTATGAGTGTTCTCCTTCATAGTGACCGGACATTTATCATTTCTAATGTGTTCAAGCCAAAAAAAAATAGTTCTTATGATGGATTTTTTGAATGTCATAAAAGGAGTTAGAAATAACATTGTGGCAAGTGGTTTAGGATCAGGAGACTATTGCTCACGGCTCAATCAGTACAATGAAAGGGAAATAACCCGGAAGCAATGGCAAGATGCGTACCTTTGGAACAAACATGTCAACCCTGTAATACGTATTCACCAGCATCTCACTGATGAGCATCTGTTTATGAATAACCAGCTGAAGATGAGAAACCACCTGGCAGAACAGGTAAGGCACATTGGCTTTATATATATATATATATATATATATATATATATATATATATATATATATATTTATACACAAACAAACACTGTATGAGCATGAATGAATTTGCCTTGTGATGGCTGTAACGTGTTCAGCTCAGCTGACGGTAAGTCACATGAGCTATAGTAATCACACATTGTCCGTCATCCAATCGACCGGCCGTTAACAGGGCACAAATCATAACCGTCTGACCTCACAACTGCTACCAGTATATCCGGTGAGGGCCACTAAAAATATTGGTAAACTGAATGTATGTCTCTGTTAGTCATATCATCCAAGCTATATGGCTTGAATGTAGCCCCAAAAATAAAAAAAGTAGATACAGAGGCTTCAGTATCATTGGTATCATCGTATGATTTGTTCCATGCAGATTGATTTTGGGGTGATTAACGAGTTCTTGCAGACATGTGGTACCACCTGTATTATTGGAAAATAGGACAAAGGCTGTAAATATAATATCAGTATGTCATGCTAGTCAGCTGAGCGTGTGACCCATGGTTCACTTGTAAATGCTCCTGTCTGACATCTCAGTTTCTGCTCATGTAAAGAAACAGCTGGAGACATGTTCATAATGTAGACCTTTGGGACAAATTGTATCTGCATAGGTATAAAATGACATATACAAATTTCATGGTAGCACCCTCTAATTTGCACCCTCATAACAGAAATATGAACCAAACCGTTTAGCAGAGTACACATAAGGATCATGGTCATCTGGGAAAGTAAAGTGTAGACGATACATATAGACAATTGTTTGGTCGATTGTCATGCAAATATACAATTTACCTGTCTGTGAATATGTGACATTTATATGTGAAACCTGCCCTTGGTATAGTTCTCAATAGACACTATATGATTATGTCACTTGCAAACACACCACAACCAAACAGCACAGTAACTGCCTGTTCTAGTGTAGACGTCATATTTGTGACATTGAGAACTATCATAATTGCAGGTCCTTGACAGCGATACGCTGAACTTGATGATCAACTGCCAGTTTTCATTAGGCGAGAATGGTGGTGACCTCGATGGATCTGTTGCATTACTGCAAGTAACCAGCAAACGCATCGCATTCTTCCGTGACCCGAGGCCCATCACAGACAAGGAAGACGCTAGGCTTGGTATCCTGGATGAGGCTGTTGAATGGTTTAGGGGGTGGGAGGAAGATGTCCACTCATCTCATGGTACAGCAGCTGATAAAAATAAGAAACTCATGTACCAGAAAACCAGGAGTGATATGATCTGTCCACCGTATGGTAGGGTTCACAGAACTGTCTTGTATTCCACTTGTAATTACATCTTTGTATATGTATACATTTTTTGTACCTACATCTTTTTAACAGGATATGTCATGACTTGGTATTTTTGTTATATGTTATTATAAGTAATATTACAAAACACATCTTTTTAGAAGCATCTTACAAATACGAGCGTATCAGTCACAGATAGGGGGAGTGACCATCACAGGGACATTCCTACACTCATAATTGCTAAGGTACATACACTCTCTTATTTATATTTTTGTGTCATGTACCACATATCTCTTTCTAGATTTCATTCATATGTTTTATACCAAATAAAAGGGTTCATCTGTACCATTAGTCATATGCGAGGTCAGAGTACACAGCAACGATTTCTTGGTTTATAATTACTTTACAAATTTTTATTAGGTCGGCATTAAATATTTAGGTGTTTTTTTCACTTCAGGCATAAGAATATTAAATATCAGCTGGTCTTGAATTTCTTTTATAACCTTAATATATAACCATGTGGATGAGACATTATGTAATGGTATGGGTGATACAAATCATAACATCTAACAAAGTATGTCTCACGTGAAACAATCTGACACGCGAGCTCAATTCATACCATATCTAACTGTCGACATCCGGGTTTTAGTCATTACGCAAATTTGACATGACTGAACACAACGAGAAATAGTGTGTGGTGTATTGTACATTTTTATTTTAATATTATCACCTTTTATGTAGCATGGATAACATTTCCAATATAGTTTTCAAATTTTATACTCCAATCCGCTTTATTTATGAACAAATTAATCAGCGGAGGAATACCCATTGAGCCCGGAACTTTTATCATCAGTGCACCTGAACCGGAAGTTGGCACTGCATGGATTATTCATTTGGACAGGATCTGACGGATTTCGTCAACAGACCAGACGAGGAATAAATAGCGAGCTTGTATGAACCTAATGCTGTCTTCAGTAGGTGCAACAATCCTTCTGCTTTGTAACGATCAGTGTTTCTTGTGCATTTTACTTATGTAAACATAAAAATTCAGCTAGTTAAGTGGGCGGGTCACAGCGGTCGCCTGGAAAAGTGGTACGTGCCTTTCTCTATTATTATAGTATAGTAGGGCCGGGGGTCCCATGGCTTATATACCCATTTACCCTCAAAATACCCGTAAAAACACTATTTATACGACAGGTGCCTGTTGTACGGCTTGGTGTAGGTTCCCTGCGGTGTCTGAAGTTCTATTACTACACATATTATTTTCCGACACTAATGATGATAGCACCTGGTCTAATGTTGACTCTTGACTGTGACTTCCCCTACCTTTGTTCACTAACTGGTCTTCCGTGCAAAATACTCGTTTAACACCAGTCTCCCGCTCCAGGAACTTAACGAACATCAAACGATCTGCAAGAGGCAGGTACAAGTGGTCCTTTTTTTTTAAACAGTCCAAAACTTCAAGACTACAAAATCCTTCACGTGCGAGTTTCTTGATGGGTTCTTTAGATATACCACTACCCGTTACAGTTTCAGTCAATTCAGATATCGCTTTTGACTTTTTTGAGTCACACTTCTTATCCTTCTTCTTTCCTGGGTCCATTTTCAAAGAAGGTAATTGAATTTGAAAATGATTTGAGATGAACGGAACCTACACCAGGCCGCCTCCAGTGCGTGTACGTAGCTATGAGCAGACAATGCCCACGCCCCGCTGGGATAATTTACCGAATGAGAACGAGGCAACCAGGTGCCCCTCATGGTCTAGTCCACTTTCCATACTTTAAATGCCTTTAAGATTAAAGGCGACACATTCGGCAGACGTATCGGGTGTGCACTTCTAGGACAAGTTTGTATTATTTTGCGGGATAATGATTTTAATCATTAATCAAATAATAATTTTAATACTTTCCAATTATGTGCCCCAATTTCCTGTTAAGACCGAGGCTAGAGCGCATGTCTTGCCCAAAAGGTATTTCCGCGCAATGCGCGGTCACGCAAGTCAGGTTCAGTCCCCATTGATCCCCCATATCCATTGTAACACCTTTAAAGGAATTTTCTCTCTCAAAAGGAAGTAAAGGTTTTTAATCCAAAGACCACACGACTCCGCTCTCAATGCGAGGGCTTTTCAGTTTGGTCAACACTAGACACTGAGTCCAGTGATGTGACCACCGTTGAACAAATGTGTTAAGGGTAAGAGATATGTTGATTTTTATACATTCAAAAATATTTTTCCATGATAACTATGGTTTCAAAATGTTCGGCCAAGTAATGTGTTTTACTAAGTATTTCTTTTTCAAAAAGTAGCCCCACAACTTAATTATCCTTCGGGTTTGGTTTGGGGGGGGGGGGGGGTGGGGCACATGTATTTGTTAAGATCCATTGTCTGTAGGGACGGTGAAATATGAAAAAAATATCACCAGTACGTCTTTAAATTGATAAGAAACTAGAATCTGTAGTCCGGGCGTACAGACCTCCACAAGAATCCCCTTTAATATAAGCTAGTTCACGTGTATGCGTTTCATGTGTGAACACTGTTATGCCTTAGTAACACGAGTTCACCTTGCGAGTGGCAGAACAAATAAATACGAATTGGTGGCTTCCACACGGGAACAAAGAAACGGTCCTTTGTCATAATTGTTTGTAAGAAAATATATTTTGCGGTTATCCTTATTACTTCCAAAATGTAATGGACTATTGATATGTCTTTACCCTAACACCCTCTACAAGTGTTCAGCAAAACAGTTTTCGCCTGTCATGCTTTTTCAGAAGGCGATCTGTATTCCCAATTGACCCCCATTTCCAAATTATCGCCGGTTAAGGAAGTTTACTCTGTCAAAAAGAAGTATAGATTATAAATTCAAGCGCGAACACATGCCCACATGAATCTATTTGTAGTGAGCACTTTTCCGTTTAGTGAACAGAAAGAGCTTAGATCCTTTACACGATCAACGTGTTATAGGTTTACAGGTTTGTTGATTTTTATACTTTCAGAAGTATCTTTCCATGATAACCATGGTTTTAAAAATTTGGCCAATTAATGGGTGGTTTGAATTTTTTTTTTTTTTTCAAAAGGAAACCCTCGGGGGGGGGGATAGATTGCACACACTCCTAGGGGTCCTAAATCACTTGGGGACTTTGAAACCCCCGCCAGAATCTACGAATCAGTCGTTCTTTCATACGTGCACGTTTCATATAAAACATTGTCATGGTTTAGAAACACAGGTTCACTAGGCGAGATGCAGAAAAACTGTTTAAGAATGGGCGGCTTCTACTGTGGGACAAAGGAGTATCCCCTTAAAATTATTCATTTGTGGAACAGTGATCATGGTACTTAAGATAAAAATTACGGTGTTTCCGATTACCTCCAAAAATATAATGGATTACGGATGCAGTTTTACTCTACCCCTCTACAAATTTTCACAAAATCTGTGTACAATATTTAGCTTTAATTTGCTGAAAGACAATGCAACGAACCACGGCTGGAGTGTTTTTTTTTTTTTTGTTTTTTTTTTTTTTTGCTAAATGCTTTCATCGAAATACATCAACCTGCTTTCTTTTTTATCTGGGAGAGTTGTTAGTTTTGCACCAGACCTGCTTATTCCATGACAATTTACATTACTTAAACCACGTCGATGTCGTCTGAGCTACAACTAATACAAAGCATCTATCAAATAATTTCACGGTAGAATGCTTCTTGATACAATCATTATATCTACGATTTTTCCAAAGCAGTGAAGCTGTCGGACCTATGTTGTTAATCGGAAAAAAACTTCTCACTTATAAATTCATACACCCTGTTTATGCCTCACGACTCTTTCCAAAATTTATTTTCAGTGTGATTTCTGGAGTAGAATAATTTTTCTTTTTATGTTGATATATTGGGGGAAGGATGTTCCTGAAGAATTCAAGCAGAAGTAATCTTTATATCATATAAGTGAAACACAAGACAAAAATTCCTGTAGAATCCTATGGATTAAAATATGCGCCGTTTAGTCCTTATCAGCTCATTACAAAATATGCATCCGATAGAGCCGTGGATTTTCCACGGGTGCAGCTAATTAATGTTATTTCTGTAAGAATACATGGGCCTTGGTAAAACAATTAGGTTTGGTCTCGAAAGATTACGGATCATTCTTATATATGTTCCCAGGGTCGTCTTAACAACATTATTCCGTTGCACCGCCTGCTACTCAGTCATTACCGAGAACCTGCCACACTACGAATGAGTGTAGCAATCTTTCTACCCGTAAGTCGCCCTTTAAAAAATCTCAAAGCTCAAACTATTAAAATGAAATGAAATGAAAGACCAGCGCTGTAAAATAACTCAAATTTCCTAAAAATATATAAAAATGCAACTTATATGTGCTAACTGAATGCACACTAATTTGGACCGTTCACTTCGAAATAATTAAATTTTGGTTAGGATCACCAACTCGGAACAGCATAGGTTACCGTACTGCATGTCGGTTTTTGTCACCTTCCCCTCTATCGATACACCAGACATCTGATTCTCGGTACGGTAATAAGATATCATTCTTTCCTTGCGCTGCCATTATTCGCTTGTGTTATTAAATTTTACCTTCTTATGGCCTTTCTCTCAGATGATGACCCAAGATGCCACTCATTGTCTCGTAAATGTTTATTTTGTGAGAAGAAGGTAACAGCCTCATTATTTGCGATTTATTGTAATATAATCAAACACATGATTAACAGTGGCGGATCCAGAGGGGGAGGCGTCCGTGCCACCTATTTCTACCATTGAAACATGCTTGCATGACATAGGTGTTTGGATGTGTCAGAATCTGCTTAAAGTCAATGCTGATAAAACTGAGGTTCTGATTATCGGTACAAACCAGCAAAGGTAAAAAATTCAGTTGAAAACTCTTAACATATTTGACTCTGTAGTTGTGCCAACAAACAGTACTAGAAACCTGGGGGAGTGTTT
Organism: Sipunculus nudus; assembly: GCA_026874595.1. Classification (NCBI taxonomy): domain Eukaryota; kingdom Metazoa; phylum Annelida; class Sipuncula; order Golfingiida; family Sipunculidae; genus Sipunculus; species Sipunculus nudus. Next base: position 12,010,238 of record CM049314.1, on the reverse strand, counting down.
GACCAAGGGCTTTGCCTTGACAAACATGTAAATAATATTTGTAGTTTGGCTTTTTTTCTACCTGCGTAATATAGCTAGGATAAAGGGTTTCCTAACTCAAGATTCACTAATAACATTAATTCATGCGTTCATCAGTTCAAGGATTGACTGTCCCAACTCTTTGCTATGTGTTCTTCCTAGCAAGTTACTGGACCGGCTACAGAGAGTGCAGAATGCAGCTGCTAGGCTTGTAACTGGTGCCAAGAAGCGCGACCAAATTACACCAATACTTAAAAAACTAGCTCCATTGGCTCCCGGTGCGACATCGCATTGATTTTAAAATTGTATTATTAGTATAGAAAGCCATAAATGGTCAATCGCCTATTTACATTAGGAACCTCTTAGCTTTTTTATGTTCCAGTCAAGTAGCTTAGGTCATCGTACCAAGGGCTTTTAGTGATTCCTAAAGCACGAAGTGAGTAGTGTCGTTCGAGAGCTTTCTCAGCTGTGGCACCAAGGTTGTGGAATGAACTTCCGCGCTCAATCAGATCTTCACCATTTTTAGCTTCTTTTAAAAGAAATCTTAAAACTTACCTTTTTATATTAGCTTTTGGTAGTTCTTAGAAATTAGGGTTTTCTTTTAGGAATCTTCGCTTTAGTATTAATCTACATTTTATGTTTTAGTAAAACTGTGCTTTGTGTCTTGTAAAGCGCTTTTGATAACTATTTATTTTAAAATAGCGCTGTATATTATTATTATTATTAAAAGCGGCACTTGTAATTTTCCTTCGATAGGCAGCATTCTGTTTAATACATTCTTGTATATGTAATTTCAAGAATGAACGGCAGACCAGACAGACACCGTCGGTTGATGAGGGAAACTAACCCTTTTTTATCATTTGATGGATACGCATATATTAACTCGATAAATATTAGATATTTCCTTTTAAGAAACGATTATTAGTTAAGTTTCAACTAAGATTGTGGGATAATAATGTCAGTATAATATTAAGCCAGATCTGGTCTTAGAAGCTTTACATTTACGTGCCTGCTTACTTAAATATGCATTTTAGTATAGCAGGGGTCAGTATGATGTACCTTTGCTTCGCCGTTGGCTTTCGAATTTAACAGCAGCATGTGTCAGAGGGGATGACGTGAAATATCTGGTTGTGCATTCAGAATATCTAAACCACCTGGATACTCAGCCTGGACGTCAAACATCGTCCAAATAAACTATTATCCTAGCTATCCTGACATAATCATTCGGTCCATTGCATGTAACAGCTACCGTGGAATCGACAAATTTCGGGCAGTGATAGGTCCACATTTTGCAAAAGAGAAGGTGGCCGTAGTAGGTAGGTTATGAATTTCGCGACCTACTTGCTTGCAATCTAAGAGCTGAATGGCATCAACAGATGAAACTAAAACCGGTTTTTAATTATTTACGAATAATATATTTATATGAGTGTTCAACAAAATTCTACCTGTAAAATCCAAGTTAGTAAGGTGGCTGATTAAGGACACAGAAAAAAATATTAATCTCGAGATCTCGAGATAACATCTCGAGATCTCGACATAGAATTTCGCAAAAAACAAAATTTTAGGAAGCAAAAAAAAATAGAAGCAAATAAAAATTTAGGAAGTAAAACAAAAATTTTGGAAGCGGAAAAAAATTAAGGAAGCAAAAAAAATTAAAAAGCAAAAAAAAAAAAACCCTAGCTGGAAATGGATCTTATAACCCCACTTTGACATATAAACATTTTATCTACAGAATACTTGTACACAAGGTACTTGAGCAAGTGTTAACATACAGATAAAAACATGCAACCGAGTTATTGAAAGATCACTAGTTGATGTTGGTTAGAGCATGTGAAGCAATGCAGTATTGGTCACTTACAGAACTCTGTACTCTCTGAATTGAAGCCAGATGTTTCTGCCGGACGACTTTCTTTTACGATGGGTGGCAATTTTTGCATCCCCCCCCCCCGACCCATGTTATAAAAACTCGTGGAAATAGACAAAGACACCGCCTTTACCAATGGGATTGCCTCATTTTTATGAAAGGTTTAATAGATCATGTTTACTTAGATTATGTTTATGATTACCTTCACTTCTTTAATATGTATATGCAGAGTTAGCCGGTATTACAAAGATTCTATAAATAAGGCAGGTGAATAGCGATTTAAGACCAAAGCAGAGCATTTTGCTGAAGAAAAATCATGATGAGAGTTGATCAAAATATTTAAACCGTTTATTCAAAAATATAAAACATTTATTAAGATGGGTTGACTAAAGGTTATCTGAGCTATAGTTATAGCTATAGTGGAATAAGACTTGGGCTTTAGGGGCTGAAGCCCCCCCCCCCCCCCGCGTACCTACCCGAAAACACAGTTATCATTTTAAGCAAATTTACATTTATGATGGTCTAATACATGTTCCATAAAAGAACACACCATTTCAATATAAACAAAAGCTGAAAGAAATCGTACAAAAAGCGTGTTTCTATAAGAAGCTCATATTTGTTTGTATTTTTAAAATAATAAGGTACCGACAATGCATGCATGCAGACCTAAACATTTCTATTTGAGTGATTTAACAGCCATGGCTCCGAATCCGCCGTTCAGGTAGAATGTTTCAGTTTCTTAAAGCTTTGACATCTTCCTTACGGATATGAATAATAAAATATTAAAGTTATACTGAACTTTTCGTCAACTCGCCTTATCTAAGGAGATATACAAACTTGATTGATTTTAAATTAATTATATTGTATTACCGTTCAGTTAAACACAGTATACATGGCTTTTGTTTTATAATAGCAATAGTTAGCACTCATAACGTATACTGTCCCTTTAACGTTGCTTTGCTTAATGTAAATTCAGCTTCGAGTGTTTCGTACAAGTGTGAAATATAATCTGGAAATTTCTAGATATATATTTTTTTGCTTCATGTAATTCTTTTATGCGAGATATATATATTTTTTTTGCTTCCTAAATTTTTTTTGCTTCATAAATCTTTTTTTTTTTTACTTCCTAAAATTATTTTTTTGTTTCTTAAAAATTGATTTTTGCTTCCTAAAATTTGTTTTGCTTCCTAATTTTTTTTTTTTGCTTTCTAAATTTTTTTTTTTGTTTCCTACATTTTTTTTTTTGCAAAATTTATGTCGAGATCTCGAGATGTTATCTCGAGATCTCTAGTTAAATATTTTTTGTGTCCTAAATCAGCCACCGTAAATTAGTTATATATGAAAGGAAAATAGAAAACTTTTTGGGATAGACTTAAATGTGTATATTTGAAATCAAAATGGGGAAAAACAACTACAAAAACTTTTTCATTAAAATTAATTATTTATCTACTGTATAAATCAATGATCACAATTTACTGCATTGGAACATTCCATAAACAGGACAATTCGGTTAACATGATCAGATGATATTACCCTATTCAACATAAAGTTGGGAAAATAATGTTCAAATAACATTTAAAAAATTGTACATTCCTTTAACGGCTGTCGCTCTACCCACAATACAGAAGTGATTTGACAGCTCCGTTCCTCGATAACTGTCCGTAATTCAGAGCAGATCCCGCAATAGAGAAAATAAACATATAATAAAGAGTAAATTTTCAAGGGACTGTCCATAAGTGGCCGTAAATAGGAGGTACTCTCAGTACAGAGGTGCCCGTAAGGACTGGTTCTACTGTATATTCCTAACCTTATTTTGTTTATCGAATGAATAAATGGCTATAATTAGAGCCAGCGTGGGAATTTAAATAAGAAATTTCATCAAAAGAAGTATCATTACTCCTTCTTTACAGTTGCTTAAATGTACACCGTACATTGTAGAAGAAGAACACATTTATTTATGATCTCAAAGGCTCGACCGTGTCCCTCGTTTAGCGCCTTCAATATGCCTGCATTATGACTGAATAATTTATTTCGCTCCCTTGCTAAGCAAGCAAGAAACGTGACTAGGACAATTTGATCATGAACACCTCATAACCCATATTTAACCGTATGCGTGACACAATCTTTCCCGCTGAACAATAAATCGGAGCCACGTTTCCCTTTCATGGCGCCAGGTGATGAAAATCATTCACCAAATGGCGGGATGATCCTTTATGAATCCAACCGTAAAGTTTTACATGCGTGAATAATATGAATAATTAACATGGATATGAGTGGAGGGTAACTTATGTACTTTGGTGGAATTAAAATAAAAACACAATTTGTGTCTCTGTTCCTGAAAATTTGTTAAGTCTTATGCATATTTATACAGGAAGGTTGATTAATTAATCTAAATGTTACCACATGGAAATAACCAATGTATGATAAATATATACAACAAAGATGGAATAATGTTTATATATTTTATTAAGTGAAAAATTAAAACACAATGGAGAGATTAAAAACATGTACAACAATAAGTAAGATAACGAATCACTGATATGTAAAATAATGTATACGACGAGCTTAGAGTGAGATTACAAATACTGGCTAATATATGATGCAACAGTAAAAATATGGATAATAATTATTGATCAGGTGTCTATGACTTTACTTGAAGTATTACTCATAGCACACCAATTATTACTATATACAAAGCATGCCGTACCGTATCGCTTTCCTTGAACTTAAGTAGTGCAAATTTAATAAAAATGTCGTCAAACGGTAACATGACAAGTAGTTGTTTTATACGAATACAAGTGACACTTATTAGTGTTACCACGAGGATATTTTGTTTTTCGTTTATGTTCGTTCAAAGATGACAAATTTCATTAAAAGAGAATAAGATATGTCCTCAGTTACGGTGATGTGAGAGAGAAAGTCATATTATCATTTAAACTATACACGCTACGTTTGCATATTCAGTGGGGAGGACAAAGAAACTGACTTGTTACAAAGTTAAGTTTGATAGTGGGTGCAGAAATCCAATCAATATACACAAGTTGACCAAGTATGATTACATTATTGTTAATTGCAATATTTCTGTTAAAAGTTATCGATAAAGACGTTTTGACTTCAGTTCAGTAGTCTTTTTCTTCTTCTCCTACCCTGGTAAGTCAAAGGTTCTCATAATTCACCAATGCCGTTTTGGTCCAGTTTCTTCCCTCGTTTCCGGATCCTCTTCAGCTTCAGATAAGATTTATGATAAGCAGAGAATGCGTTTGTCAGGATTGGTATCGGGAGTGCGAGTATGATAATGCCAATCACAGCACAGATAATTCCGACCACACGGCCACCTGCAGTCATGGGGTACACGTCACCATAACCAACAGTAGTCATCGTAATGATAGACCACCATATCCCTTCAGGTATGGACCAAAAGAAATCCGAATTTCTAATTTCAGCAATGTAAATAGCAGCGGCAAATATCACCATGCAGAATCCCAGTAAAAGTAGCATAAATATATGAGCAGATTTCGTGCTTTTGAGGGATAACCATAGAACCCTTATCAAGGTCACCTTCCTCAGGGGCCGAAGAAGCCGCAACACTATCACCGTAGATATTGCTTTCAGGTGTAAGGAAGCCCGCATTGCTTCCCTTGAGGCAAAATGATGTCCAGTGACCTCGTAATATCCAATAACAGTGCAAATTATAACGACGCATATATCCAACACATTCAGGAAATCCATGAAGAAGCATAATTTCCGGGGACAGCAGATCAAACGTGTAACCGTTTCTAGGAAGATAAGAGACACACACATGAAATCGAGGTAAATAATCACAGGCCTTGTTTGCGTCTCCAGGTAACTCTTGATCTTTGGGTTCTCAAAATTGCTGGTAGAGTTATGAATTGCTTTCCTCGGTAGTCGTAATGGTATAACGGTCTCCAAGCAAAAAAGCAGTACGGTGACTATGGCAATGATTGAGCTTAGGATACATGTAGCCTGGAAAAAAGAAATACTTAAATGCAGTTAAAAGTGAAGTTGACATGTTATATGTCGTTTGAAACCTGAGAGTTTGCCTCTAATTTATTAATATAAAAAAGGTTACATTTTCCCGTTTTCCAAATCTTCGATTAGTTAAAAGCTAGGTTCATTTTAATGGCAAAGCATGTAGCAAGTATTTATCGTATATTATCTTACTTCCTCCATTTTCAAGGTTGGGCGTCATTATTTTACGTTTTATTTTTAATGCAGCTTTTTCATTTCTGTTTTTTTTCTTTTATAGATAATTAAACATTTTCACTGCATTTATTACCTTTTTGGGAACCCTTAAGCTTGCTTAAGTTGAAAAAAGAACTGAGAGGTAAGAAACGTTTTAGTCATGATAAGTTTGCCAAATGTCGATACATATATCATTTTGCCTAGTTTTTTTCTTTTTACTTTGGATATTTTCCAGCTTATGCTTCCAGTTCTCGGCAATATCACAGAGGCTGACCTAAACCATTCGAAGGGTCGTTTGTATTTCTGAATTAGAATATGAATTCAACATTATGTTTCGATTTCTTTTCTGATTCTTTTTTTCTCGAGTCGATACACAAATCCTGCGTTTTGTTCTAATTTTGATTTTATCCTGATAATTCTGAGAATATTCTCAATATCTCTTTGTTTTTATGTATATCTTTCACTTCTTTCATGAATAGCGTGATATCGCCAGCTTATGCAGCAATGTTGTCGTAGTTTATTGAAGAACCTAGATCTGCCACCACGAACGCAAGTGGAGGAAAAGGGGGGGTTTTTATTATCAAAATAAAGGTTAGGTTTTGGTAGAGGCAGTTTCATATTTATTGAAATGCATTTAAAAGGTACATGTACATGTATTTTGAACGTTTAGTATTATCAGAAACAATGTATACGTCTATAATACGTCTTACCATAGCAATTTTACTTGAGCCCGGGTGTTCTAAGCTGCGCCACACTCTGGCTGATAGAGAGTTAACAAGACACCGCTCGTTCCTTTCATGTGGCACATCAACTTCCGGTGCACAATCTACCATCATACGAGAAACCTCATCTGATATATCCTGGTTCTCCTGAATCTCCTGGTACTTACACCAACAACACTCCGCAAGGTGGCGCTCCTCGAGCATCCAAAATTCCAACTCTCGTCTAATCTCTTCAGCACACATAGTAGATGGGAGATGCAGCCGTCCGTTGATGTGAAAATCCAGAATTTTATCGAGCATTCTCGGAGATGCAGCAAGGTACACAGACCTGTTTTTCCGACAGCCTTTTCTTAAGGTTTCTTCGTAGATTACGCTTAACAAAGATTTATTTGCACTGCTACTTATAACAGTGACTGGAATCTCAAACATCTGTCCCCGAAAGTTCAGGTACAGGATCTCGTCTTCGTTATAATACATAGTTGACCGTTCGTTTCACTCAAATTCTTCCCCTTTCAAAACTACTTTTGATTAATATTGTGGTGACAGAGTTGATTGTCATAATTTCCTCCCCTTAGTATTGTCCATTTCTTTCAGGTTGCGTTTATTGTCTTTTAACTTCACTGTTATCTTCAGATAACTTCTGTTAACAGTTTCCTGTGTGCCATCTCTGCTCTTAAGTGGGCTCTTTGTCGTTAAAAAGTATATTCAGATCATTGCACGTATACGTCGGGTTCGTCTGTGTTAACCAGGAGACCGTGCGTTATATTTTAAAAATGTAAGATTCCATGGAGAAAGTTCCTTGATATATATTGCGGACATCACTTTATGAGTATGGTGAACAAGAATGAACATACCGATGCTCATAAAACATACTTGTATAATATAATCTTTACGTGCCTCTACTTATGATAAAACACACCAAGCGACATGGCAAACTTCCTGGTTCTTTTGCACTTTCTGAAAAAAATTTGAAAATTAGACTGTATTACATTGTTTGTAATCATGTACGTTCTGCATTTCAATAAAGCAGAAAATCAATTGACAGTTCGGACACTTTGTTTTTTAAAACAAGTCGGGAAACAAAGACAGGTGACCACTCTGCCATGAGACTCAGCTGAATCTTACACATTACTGAAGGTCACAGTACTTGCATGGAGGACACATTGACATATTTGATGTTACGAGTTCCGGTGATCGATATTACCAAAACTGTCAGTATATTTTTTTTAAATAAAAAGCTATAATAATTATATTATTAACTCAGTACATCATATTAGTTGTACTTTTAAAATGTAACAAGTGGCCCATGGGTCATATACGCTCAGCTGAATTTGACATACAGACGATAGATGCATTTTTATGATATAGTGAAATCAATCCATTGAGGAATCTTGAAAATGGACAGGATGACTTCCATAGCCAGAATCATGCCTTTTGCCCCTAGTCCTAAGAAAATAGGTGACCCAATTTAGGGTTTTCAAGATATCTCCAGATGCTAAGTCAATTACGTCCAACCGCTACATTGTGTGTCCGTCTGACTTATAGGGTGCTAAAATCATGTTTTTTCACATAGCTCGCAGAATTCAGGTCACGGTGACGTTATTTAATGGTTGAAGAAGTTTTTTTAGAGGCCGCAATGGATCTTAATTAAATTAGAAGATTCTAGGTCAAGTTGCTTCCATTTGTGCCTATTTGACTAACAGGATAATCATTTCATGTCTTTTCACATAGCTAGCCGAATATAGGTCACAGTCAGGTTTCCGAGAAATTTTTTACAGTGATCCCCCTGGTTCTTAATCAAATTGGGAATTCTAGTAATAAAAGCTACGATTTGTCTCCATCTAGCATTCTATTCTGACTGTCTGGGTGTTTATACTTTAGGCCTGTAGTTCGCATAGCCTTATTTCATGATTCTGAGAAATTTTGCCCAGAGCAAAATTATGTTTTTCGTCCGTAGCTCGAAGAATATAGGTAACCGTTCCCGAATATCAAGGTTTGCAAGGAGACTTGCCCAGAACCTTCCTCGATGTATGGTTAGAAGTTCCGAAGACAAGCGGATATTATCTGTGTCCTGTTAATATATGAACGGCAGGGCGGCTGGTCGGAAGACGGACAAAGGGTGAACGCTATAGCTAGGATGGACTAATGGTAAAAATAAGAAATAATAAAATGAATATGAAAATACGATTTCGTTCATAGTACGGCATATGTGGTGCCACTTGTACCGAAAATTGGCATACCATTTAATAAAAACAATTCCTTCAATCTGTAATTTTGAAATTAACCCACAAATAATACTAAATTGATATATTGCTTCATCTAGGAAACCCTCAACTTTACTTTTAAGATAAAGTTATTAAAATTTCTGGAGGAGGAAGAAGTGAGAAACACTATTGACTCGCAGAAACTACTTGCAGCTAGCAGTGGTATTCCAGTTACAGAAGTGATAAATTTGTTTATATTGTTTATAGCCCCAGCAGTTCAGACATGACGAAATTATCCAAACACTTGTAAAATTATTTGTAAAATCTGTGATCAGGGAAATAATAATTCCATAAAGAAAATATTCATTTCCATTAATACTCTTTTAAAAGCCATTTCTACAATACAAGTATATAGTCTTTGATACGATGCTGTCGCACATAAAAGGCTTCAATCAATAATATATGCTCGATTGATACAGGAATCATCGTCAAAGCTTTGGAAAAGTATCACCTGCACTAAAATACCAAAGAGCTACTTCAAGACATAAGTATTTATGATATCGAAGGGGGCAAACAGTAAAAGTACATTAGGCCTTCGTCCAACGAAGTTCATGCTGCAGAGCTAAGTTGATGATCTTACGAGGACAGGCAGCAGTGCTTGTCGTTTCATTTTCTATCTGATGAGGAAATTCATCCTGTGTCGTGCACGCATTTTCCTTGAATACACTAAGTAGAATTTCAGAGAACATTATCTGCCCACTCCAATATATTATAAACATTATTATTTCATTTGCTTCAAAACATAGATGAATGACGAATAGAAGGACCTCGGGAATGACACCAAATTCAATAAAGAACGTGTATAAAGGTCTTTGCTTCATTTCTTTACTTTTTTTAAAAAGCATGAGAACCAGAGGTTATAATTTAGAGAATGATTTTTCACATCAAAATTAATGTTCAAAAATATGAAAATAAAAGAGGGACAAAATCCATGAATGTATTATCTTTTCATTAGCGTAAAGCGACCAATATGATAAGTTGCATTACCTGGATGGTCGAATCAAACCCCTTCCAGTTACTTTGGTCTTATTTCTATTGATACTTTTACTGAAAATTTCGCATTGCACAAGAAGGCATAAATCACACAGTAGGCATCATTACCTCTGGTTCAAATTTTAGCTTCGAGGATAATTTTAATAATTTTAGTTTCATCCAGGTATAAAGGGCCAGATATTGTTCTAAAGTTAACCGAGCTATGGTGGAATGACTTTGCACTATAATCTTAATAATAAGACACTGATTTCTGAAAAAAAGTGCCTGAGAACCAAACCTTTTTTATTTGCCTAACTGTTCCGTCAAATTTGATGTGAACGATCATCTCTTCGCGTAAGGGAATCAAGTTTCTGAGGTAGATGCATTAATAGATCAGAATATAACAAAAACATACCAAATCAAACTCACTCTTGTTTCTGACAAAGTAACATTTCTAAATAAAAACTGGAAGTTCTGATCATTTATACTTCAGCATTTCGATTATATGTCCTGCGTGAAGTTAGGGCTGCAGAGCCCGCCCACAGTGAACGATGGAACCAAATTGAATGCTCACCTTAAAAGGTCTTATATGTGGAGATATAAGTGACTGTCGCAAGATTCCTGTTCAAATACAAACGGATACAGCAAATGCGACAAACTAGAATGCCTAATGAAAATTTAATTATACGGATAACCATGGCAGCTAACTCTGTCATATGAACAATTACATGATGACTGATAACCTGCTCACATAGTCAGAGTCCATGGATTAATTATTATGTATGCGGGTAAATATAATGCGTGTACAGAACCTAAGGGAAACATGAAACCCTCATTTAATGAGACGCGACACGCGAAACCCGCAGTAACTCCTATAACAAACTAAATAGATTGACAATATACAGTCCCATCATGGAAAGTGTTTAACTTTTTTTAACAATTCATAACTGGACTTGCCATAAATCTGCCTATAACCGAAGTTCTGGCAGCCTTGCTTCCAAAGACCTTGCTTTATCGAACAGCTCTGTATGCTATGCCATGATAAAAGGTAACAGAACCAAACAAATGGCTCTCGTTACTCACGTACGGACGATAAAGGAATGGTTGCTATTTTTATACTTACATTCTCACAATTCCAGATCAAGAGCGAATCAAAGACGAATCAATTAAAAACCTGTAAACCTAGCTAGTATTCGGTGTGTGTGTTCTCGTTCATAGGGAATGTATACAATATTTGTATTCCTGTGTACCTTTTTATGTCTTCTTAGACCTGACTGCAGGCGGTTACGATCTCGACCCCATCATAATTAATATAGGAATAATGCTAATAGGCAGTATCATATGTGTGTCAACATTAGAAATAAGAATGTCCGTTTTGACAATGATGATTTTGCAGTTGATAATGTCGATGATTTTTTATTTTAACAAAAACATGACGTTTCCTTCAGACAGGTGTTGCATGGCAGAATATACATAAGCATAGCAGTATTCACCATTGGGATTAGCTGAAGTATACCTACTGATACAACGGCCAGGAAGGAGTTTCTGTTGGTCACTAATATCATACAGGCGTGTCTTTACACAGCAAAACACTATAATTCTTGCATTTGATGAATATATCATTTCGCTTCTCGCTAATTGGTTCCACGTATCACCAATACGTTATTATCTGGTTCCACGTATCACCAATACGTTATTATCGTTGAGGGGTTATGGTACCATTAATACAACATACATCAGTGTTCCGACTGGCTTCTTGTATATATGTCTGGCAGCTACAATACAAAGGCTTATCAACTGAAAGAATATCCAACAGTTAACAATGATATAAACTTTTTCACTGATGCCCCGTTGGCACAAATAATAAGTTCTCCATTATATGCCAGGTTTCTTTTGGTTGTAGACCAGACACTCATTAAAGTCGGCGATAAGCCTGTTAATATATTGTTGATATATATGACTACCCGTTTGGACAAAATTGCTGAATGCCACCAGTAGAATAAGTACTATTTGTAAACATGCGCATGTGCAATGTTTCCTTGAACTGTGACGAATTTCGATTTATTAGTTTGATAGTTAAAACAAGGAGTTCTGGCCATTCTTCAATTCCTTACTGCAAGAAGATCTTTTTGAGTATAAACGACCTCAAATGGAATAATGGCTTTAAGGCACTGAACCAAGCGACACATAGGATTAAGTTCAGAATCTCTTCTTTCTCAAGAAATTTAGAGGCAAAACAATGAAATTATGAACCTGGATGGAAGTGTAAATTTTTGTATTTATACTTGACTTGCAAGCCTTGCGAATAACACAGTATCATGAGAGACCCAATGACTGTTACAAATCAGCAGGTATTCTGGGGTACCATACATTTTATCATGGTTCCACATACCCGACACGACCAACTAATCACTGCTTGGGTTTGTAAGATCACACAATGAACAGTATTCAGAATCCCTATTCCAGAGGGAATATATATATATATCATGTTCACATTACTACTGGTGGCAACATTGCCCTTCTGACGCTTGTTATCGCTACATCTCTACATGTCGCAACAAGACTGGCGCTGCATATGAAACATGTTAAACGAAAATATAGTTTGCGACTATATATATATATATATATATATATATATATATATATATATATATATATCACTAACTTAGAAAATTTAACTTACTTAGAAACTGTTGCTGGAGATTTAAATTAAATATTTATATATTATACACATGGGAAATGATTATAATTATATCCATTATTTATAATTATCGACAACTAAGTAAAAACGTTATGAATCGATCACCGTTTGTTAGACAATAAGGATTTTTATATATAGCACCAGCTTTTAATTGATTCTAAATTGGAAACAGTATATAATTCGTTGACATGCCAAATGTAGGATGGTGTAAACGTAAATGAAGTGCTTTATTGAGAGGGAAGTCAAATTCCTACAGGACATAGCTGCTTAATGTACTTACATGTTGCCCCATAGACACAACAACAAAAAGTCTGGAAGCTCAAGGTATTGCGGGAAAATCCATGATTAATGTTCTCGGTAGCTTACCTAGACCGGAGCGTTTGTTTTACAGACAATATTTATATTCACTTTACCCGCATGGCTGCAGAGAGCTATTCAACATGGGATGCATATTCAACATGAACAGTTGTAATCCACTTCGGGAAAGTCTAACGACAGCCACACAGCCACATCATTCATTACTCCCGTAGCAAAGTGTCAATGAATCCCTCACAGCACGGCTCAACACCACGGCTGTCAACCCCGTGTAGTATGGGGTATAGTTCTCTAACAAAATCAGGTAATGATTATCGTTATTTTACGGCGGCCAACAATACGGCACAATGCACTAAATCCAACTAATAAGTACGACTCTTCTGGGGTTGTAGGCAAATAAATCCTCTCCCCACAGTGCACTTGAGTTTCTAAATACACCAGCGGCGTAGGTATAATTTAAATATTGCGAAGAGGGTATGAAGTCCGTTAAAATATGTTGATAATCCACTTCGGGGAAGTCTAACATGCACCACATCATTCATCACTCACGTAGCAAAGTGTCAATGAATCCCTTTCAGCACGGCTCAACACCACAGGTGCCAACCCCGTGTAGTATGGTAGCGGTCTATGTGGAATCAGCAAATGTTCAAGGACGCCATAAACGTATTGATCCAGTTTCAAAACACAGAATAGCCCGCGCGGAAAGTCCATTGAAACCTCTCAGTCATCCTCCACTGCACACTTAAGAAAAAGTCGTCAAAGACGGCCGCTGGTTTATATGTTTAATTCTGTTCATTATTTATGTGATTCTGAACTAAAATATATCTGCGTTACTGCTTCATGTCTTTAACTTGTATTTTGGGTGAATGTGTGTACTTGACGTGACTTGTATATAAAGCAGTTGCCTTTTCCAGGATGCTGCAGCTGTATAAAGGAACGATGGCGGAGGGGGGTAACGCCAAGGGGTTGCCACTCCCCCCCCCCCCTCCCCACCCACCCCTATATAATATTGCGGACTACTTTTCCAGACGCTAGGAAATTTATGTGCAAGAAAATATCAGTCAAGTTTCAATCATTGGACAGTTTCGTCTGCAATAATTTAACATATATAAATATATCCCGGGTAGATTTTTAATCTGTCGAATGGTTATTTGTCTTGCAGGTAAGCCTACATCAATAAATCTGGCCACGTCCCTTGGTTGTATTAACACGTTATTAACTACTGTCACCCTTAAATTGATGATTACGTATTATGAGCCTAGGTATAGCTTCTCTCGTGTATAAGGCTAATCATATAATTGTGTGTTGTAATATCTATTACTTGCACACCCCTGAGGGCGACCTCTATTAGTATAACATCTGTTAATATCGAAATACCTGTCTAACCACGGTTTATATGATTAACGTCAGCTACCCATCAAGGCGGAAAACAGGTGGTAATTATATACATACCGCTTGTTTATGTATATAGAAACAGACTTATAATACCTCACGAGCCAGGAAGTCAGAAGTTGTATCATTAATCCCCCACTGTGAACTGATAAAAGTTGTCAGATATACTTCTGTCGCACCGGGTTACCTTGTAAAGTTATTGTGTATAGTGTCTATGAATGCCCGGTGATGTCTGCTCACTAAGCATTCTCATGTTCACGATTCCTCAGTGTGTGTCTGTGTCACTGCTTTCTAATTTAGCATTATATCCAAAGCAATGACCTTGCCGGGCAAAAATGTGTAAATGTTTACACCTAAAATAAATTTGAAAATGATCTATATCATACAAAGTTAAATTGCTTTAAGTAATCTTCAATGTCATCCGTGTTACAAATAGGAAGAACATGGAATGATCTAAATATGGTAGGGACATACCGATGTCCATCTCAAGTGGAAACCCGTATATTACCTGTTACTAGCAAATATCATAGTTTAATATGTCAGAGGCTAATAAAGTAGATGTAAGAGGTTGTCTTTTGCATATTTGCAACAAATCACATGTTCAAGTAGGAAATGAATTGTTAGCTATAACCTTACTTATTATTTCACGTATTCTACACACTTCTGTTTAATAAACACGAAGCTACTCAGTTAATTCGTGACAGACACAGCAGATCGTACAACATATTTAATTAAGCTGATAAAGTTTCTTTTTTTTTTCTATGCGTATTTCAAATTGAACCTGATGCTCCGGGCTTAATCCTATATTAACTGTCACACCCCTAAAGGTAAGAACGAACAGGTTCTTTAAAATGGTAAACCAAACCGGCTGAAACTCATTCATACATTCACTCCAATAGATGAATAAGTCATGATTTAACAAAACAAATCAATATATTGAAGAAAAGAATACGCTTACATTTCTCTGGAGAGATGCTCCATACATATAAACACTGATGATCACAGGCGTCAAATAAGAAATACAATATCACTAAGTCCGCTATGTTCACTTGTTTATACACAAGGGAGTACTATTTACGCTGCTCATTTGTATATACACAGGGCTCAAAAGATTAAGAGTTCTACGCCAGAGTACAAGTTTGCCCCTAAAAGCACAGTTCACAGCACTGACTGATAGGCCCACAGCCTATTTTATCTTACCTTAGAATTAATGTCTTTCACAGTTTATTTGTCCTGGAATCTTCCAGCACTAGGAACTGAATATGTCTCCACACTACAATATCCAGTAACGCCTAAGTTTCGCGTGTATATAAAGTGCTAAGCCTGTTCCCGGAAGCGCTCACAACAGATACAAGATCGTCGGATTACTGCAATATCTGCTCTGAAGTCCGTTAAAGAGTTATTAGCGTGGCCTTCCTCAGGCACCAAAAATTTACGTTTACAGACACATTCTCTCAGCTGTCCAGACTCTGATAAACGCAGTCTTGCCTCTGGAGTGGGGACAATAGTCAGACTACTCCCAAACTGGCGCGCTTAACAGCCAATTGTAGTGATTTTATTCTCAACATAGATTTATATGTGCTTGCTGACGTCACGAATCCCGACCGTCTTCTGCCCATCATCACTATATTATGGCGGTCGTCAATTATTACATGAATATTAAGATGGACACGCCTACAGAGATCAAACTCTGAGAAAAACAAACTAAGCAGGAGTTCTGCCTTTGAAGTCTCCAATAAACAACGTTACTTTAGAGACAGAGACGGCTCTCACGGAATTAAACTTTACTGAATTTACTTCAAACGAGGCACCAGTGCTCTCTGTCCTAAGTTCTCATGTTAACATCTAACCATGATACTCCATATAAAGGTACCAAAAAAATATTTAAAAAATCATCTGGTTATACTCTCTACTTGAATAGCAATAATATGATAAAGTCTCCGTTCTCTGGGACATTAATATTTGCTCATTTTGTATTGATCGGACAAGAAATATTTTTTTAAATAATACAATAAACCCCATGTTTTTTTAAAAATACTCAATCCGATTGAAGTAGTAAAATTTTATAGGCTGTATTTTTTCACATCATCATTTAAACAAACACGAACTCTCGAAACGATTTCCTGACTGACATTATAAGAAATATATCATAATACCATATAACCCATCGTGTTTTAAATGTACCCAATCCAACACATAGTATCATTTTATTTTTCCTGTTTGTTGTAGTCAAACGTGAACCTTCTGTAATGAAATTAAACATGTTGAAGTCCTAAATGAAGCCTGACACCTTCCCATTACCCAAATAATTCGCATTGATGTCTACGTTTACACGGGACTTAGTCCTGGAAATCACATTAGCAGTAATCCCATTGGGACCAACTGTTTTCTGATATCCTTTTGTTTATGTTATTTCATCGACATAGCTACACTCTCAGGAACTACCGTACCCCACTTACCTACATCCTGCTCGCAGAAACGCAACGCGGGAATATCTGTACATGTATTACGTCTGCTATGTTTATATCGATTCTCCGGACGAGATAATGGGTAGGTAAACTTACCGTCCTCTATCCACTGTTTCCCAGGCATACAGTTACTCTCGTGGACTTCTATGTTATGAAGCGAATCAATCTCACATTTCATTCCCTTTATCACAATAAACCTGCAGATTTTCCCCTAAGAAATGGTAAAGCATTATTTCTCCATATGCGGATCAAGCATGGTAATAGGGGTCCACGAAGGCTTAAAATTAAATTTTAATTTAAAAAATTAGATATTCCCAAGGTCCGAAAAGGGGAGTCTTGACCGAAAAACCTTTTTTTTAAGTCTTTAAAAATTGGGGCGGTTGAAGGGGAGGAGAGGCCTGGTCTTAGGGGTTTGGGGCGCTCCCCCTGCCCCTCCCCTCCACCCCACCTCTTGATCTGTTTTTCTTTTATTTTTTATTTTCTTTTATCAAAACTTCCAAAGCAGCAAAAACAACCATGAACATGGCGTCTATTGAATGCTGCAAGCAATAAAATTTCCTGACCGGACCAGTTAATCAAATTCAGCCACTCAGACTGATTCCCTGGTAGTAACTGCACCAGGGGTTTCATAAACTCCGTTTTAAATTATGGAATTGTATTTTATAAAAATTTTAGTGGCCATCCCTTTTACCATCCCCCACCATCCCTTCCTTTTATATGTAATGAACCCGTTACTCCGAAAATACCACCTAAGATGGATGAATGAAATTGATCACTGGTTTAACTCCAAGCGAACCCAGGGCAAAATCGCATGATATCGTAAATTTTCTTGAGATAAAACCATGTTACTTTCTAAAAGGGCCCTTCCTCGTCCTTTGTAACATGCCCATAATAAAGGGTATTTTTAGGGTTTGGCCACCATAACGAATCTTCACGTTGGATCAATATAAGTTCTACAACGGTAAAGTTAGTATAAATTAAAACTAGCCAGTGGCGCAGTTTCTTTTGCAATGTGGGGGGCGTGGACTTCGAATCCACACAATCACTCCGTTTCCTCCCCTCCAGGAACGCAATATCCTTTTGTAATATGGAGCGCAGATAGGGGATTGCGAATCACACCTTGCACATACCTTTCTACATACCCATACACACACGCCCATAGACACTCTTACACAGACGCAAAGACCCTTGCAGCAAGATATACAATATTTAACCTCCACCCGACTGCAATAGACATTTTAAAATTTCAGTTTGAATGTCATTAATGTTTGGATCCGGCTTCCAAGTATTTTCAAAGAGCCACTGTCTATATTGTGTGTCTTGGCGGAGGGATTAGGTGTTTGAGGAGCGTTGCCCTCGTGTAAAGTGGACTTTTCTCATAATTTTGATTTGAAATATAAACAAATATAAAGCATTATATATAAGCATATATAAAGTATATAACTTGGGTTTTCAAATAACAGGAAATATTCTTGATTCAGATACCACCAACAAGCAGAAAAGTTCCCCTTTACATGTTAGGGTAATGAGCGTATGAAAGCTTTGCACCCTTGGATCTGCCATAAGGTATTTAGCGAAAAAAGGGTTGATTTTAGTCAATAAAAGTAACATGAATTATTTGATTTGGGCGTTTAACTGTTGCTTTTAATAATATCGTGGCTATGGTAGATGCACATCATATTTTAATGTCATATTTAAAATTAGACATTTAATATATTCTTAAATCCTGCAGTACATTGATATTTGTTAACCCTTTATGAACCACATTATTGTTAAAGCTATTATTATGACAGCTTGAAATGAGGGTCTGTTTTATGACAAAAAGGCATTTAATTATTTTGCAAAATATGGGGAATAAAATATGGTATGTCCCCATTGGTTGAAACCAAATGGAAAGGGGCATGTTCCCCACCAAAATGAGTTAAAGGTTTACATACACATAAACTGACTCAGTGTAGATGAAACTAATTTTTTTCATTAAACGATGACAGCACACTTTGACAGGATATTCACATCACAATTACATAGCCTAGCTAGGGTTTCAAAGAGTGAAAAGAAATCCCGGCTGAGCAATAGAAACTCTTCACACCTCGATACTAAATTCATGCGATCGATCGCATTTTCTTTTGAAAAAGCATACCCTTTCACTAGATCAAGTGTTAGTGCATCGTCCACAAACACCAACAAAATATCATATAAACTATGATAAAACTACGGAAAGGGGATCGCCAAAATACCGGCATTCCACTATACCTCACGATAAATACCAAAAATACCATGATTAAGGGGAAATACCATAAATACCAATGAATACCAAAAATATCGGGTTATACCAAGCTAATATGATGCCGGTATATCGCCCAATCCTATTTCAATGGATACGTTAATTAAAAGGGGACTTATTCCTCCACCAAGAACTGTTTAAAAATGTCAGCCAGTCAACAGGTACTAGGTTATAATGATTTCCTCTATTCGTTCTGGCAACCTGACACATGAGGTGATGTATATTTAATTTTATACCAGTAGACTAAGCAAGTCAATGTGATTTACATTAACAGTTCTCCGCCATTGAATTAGTAAAAGTTACCCCCAGACGAGAAAAACATATAGGCATACATGGTTAATTTAACATCTACAAAAGTCCCTGCCTCCCTGAATTCAATCGAGGCACTGGATTACTTTAGGTGTTGCATATTTTAGTGGCAAGTATAATAAAAACCGCCTGGCAGAACTACAGGTGTGTTTTTAATTGTCTAATCAGATAACAATACACACTGCCACGCGAGCCTATTTGTTCCCCTCTTTCTACATCACCATAACTACGTTTGTGTATACTTAGGGCTTGCTCCATGAAATACGATATACATATCATTCATTTTGGGATGCAGCATTTATATAACTGTAAACTTACTTTGCGACACTCATGTTGTTTTACCAATAAACATATTGGAAACTAATTTCCGAAACACACTGATGTGCTGCACTTTAAAGAAACTAGAAATCTGCATCCCAATGGATACTTGCCTCCGCAATATGGGGGTCGCTATTGTTGGATGCTCATTGTTTGGTTTGTGCACCAACGGACCTCAGAACTGAGACTACATGTATCAAAAAAGCTCTGCGAACACACTGGGCACCGTCAGTCCGAGGTTTAGGGCGCTAGACCGACACGTGGACAGGTCGTTATAGTTCACACGGCGAAGCGCATGAGGCTGCATGGACCTTGTCTGCATTCAAATATTTTTAGCCCATATTTCAAGGTTAATCCGTGCAGAGATGACCGTACATTTGAGAATATTCCGTGGTGATGCTCTGAATTCGACAAAGGTGCTAGATGCACACCGAAATGTAATCGATTCTTCGTTGGCCCATTCCCGAAATGCACTGAAAATTTACATGAGGTTCCATTCATGATTGCGTGAGTTATGTTGTGAACAAACAAACACACGCGCACAAACACACACGAACGGGTATGAACACATTCCTTCCAACTTGAGGTATAAATAAGGTTTGCAAGGTGAAGCTCGACTGGTTCACTGGACTGTGGTTCCCATCCGTAAACCTGCGGCCACCTGCACAGCAGATCATAGGGCTAACCCTGAGATTACCTGTGTGGCCTTCAGCTGCCCATCCCGTCCAGTGGACATTAACCTATATCTTTAAATATAGGCCATAGTACTCTGGGGTTATACTTGATTCCCGGTCCTATATGTACGTCATGGACTCCCGAAATCATGGTACAACTGGAAATATTAATCTTCCAGTAAAAACCTCTCTTTGATCTCCTGCCAAGATGCTGAAAAGTAATTTGGCCAACTACTTTGAGTACGCTTGCATAGCCATACAAATCCATAGTGTTTAAATTGTAGAAGGTATTTATAAGATAAGATGACCCAGCACGGGTAAGTCGCTTTGTGAAGTATCTGATATATTCCAATATCTTTGTCTGGAATATTCTAACCATAGAAGGACTTATATGAGAACTAGATGAACGGAATTTATAATACAACCCAGCACGGGCAAGTCGCCTTGAGAAGTTTCTGATATATTTCAATATCTTTGTCTGAAATTTTATAACCATTGTAGAACTTATATAAGAACAAGATGAAAGAATTTATAATACGACCCTGCATGGGCAGATGGCCTTGGGAAGTATCTGATATATTTCAATATTTTTGTTGGAAATATTATAACCATTGAAGGACTTATATAAGAACTTGATGAAGGAAATCACCTTAACATATTGATGAAATAATTGTTAAAGTTTGGTTCTCCTTGCCCTCCTTCCTAATTTGATTATCTTGAGTAAATGGATACACGGAGGATTATATTGATAAATTATATCAGTATACTTTTGCCCAGAAAAGTCACCTATGCATCTACCTTTCCTGTAGAATGTGTGTAATTTCTGGCTTTCTTTGTGTACAAATTAATGAACTTTAAGTAATTTCTGTTTTTATAACGGATTTATGAGTTTGTTTATTAACAATCGGTTAGTAAACACAGCACATGCGCCAGTATTGCCTTTTAGTAAAACCAGGCAAAATAAGATGTTTGGTTGCGTATGTGAGGTACTTGAAATGCTACTTGTTGCAATATACCCTAAGCAAAACTAGGGTTCGCCAGATGTCCTTCTTGGTTGTGTTTGGATTACTCTTAGCCGGGCTCAAAGTGAAATGAACAAGTGAATCTAGTCAAAACGAACAGGCTGTATGGTATCGTTTCCTATTTTTTTTTTTTTAAAGTTTCAAGGGATTATCTTTAGTAACTAGACGTTAGATACAGACAAAAATGAGTTTGTATGATCGGAGAAAGTTGTGTATAAAAAAGCATATAAGCTAGAATTGTATTAAGCCTAAAAAAGACTCCCTCTGCCTCATGTCCCTCCCCTGCACAAAACTGTTAGTGTTTGGTAAGAAACTACCCAACAAATAAACAAATAAACAGATTGTAACAGAGACACATAGACTATATGAAGTCACTTTTATACGTTCCACATCTCATAAAAGTAGCAAACCTAGTTTAAAAGAAACGATGCGCACTGAGTTTATTATCGATAAGATGAAATACATTGACAGCAGTGAATCAAGAAGATAAAAAAGTTTTATTCTTTTTTTTTTATTTTCTCCGTATCCACAAGGCCGGTGGGTAATAGTTGATAGGTATTGGTAACGTCGTATCTTTTATGTTCCCCAAGCTATGGAAGACTGTGATTGCTCCGCGTTTTCAACGCTCTGTCGATCTTGAAAATTCGGATGTAATATAAAAACGTTCTTCTGACAACTTTGAGAGGCCGTTTCTCGACTCTTTCTCGTCCTCATTCCATCTATGTCTCTGGGCACTCGTCCATCTGTCAGGTCACATCCCACTGACCATATACTTAACATCATAGAAATGTAAACCTGCTTAAATGTATCCTCAATTAAATATTCTGGACGCGAATGCCTGTTGATTAACCAGGACATATTCATGATGGTGAATGTCGCTTGTATATAAGAGTCCTTCAATTTGAGTTTTTGAAGAAGAGAGCTTTTCTAACAGTCAAAATGGCTGCGCTTGGAATCCTGTTGAAGTAAATCCTGACGTGTGTTCACATTTGGGACTAGCGTCAGATAAGTCCTGTTCCCTTGGGGACCCGCTTGTTGGATGCAATCGATACAGTTCCCGTCTTAGCGATATACACTTTTTTCCATCTTTTCAGTGATTCGATGCTATTCCAGCCTGCAGGGATTGGGTAGCTATTAATTCCTGAAATATGAAAATTCTCCAGTGGTCACCCATATTCCGATTACAGGCAGTCATATGCGTTCAGGTTCATTATGTGACTAAGACAATGATATCAAGGTAATACATACATTTATAATTCTGTGCGCTACCTCATACCTTATTTTATAATTAATTATATTATTCACTTCGAGACATGGAAAATTTCAATGATGGTTAACGTGGATAAAGAATGGAAGAAAATAAGACAAATATGCATTGAACAATATTTTATGTTTTTTATCTCTTTCATATGAGCCTGTTCAGAAGTACCTATTATTTCTATATTGACCTTGTAAGGAAGGACCTCATCCGTTTCAGTTTCGTCTATCATAAGCTTTACCTGATTTTTATATCTTTTTTTTATCTGGGTTTCAGTCGTTCTAATATATTACGATACACTTTCGTCCTTTGCTCGTCTTCCGCCTGGACTGACCACCCAACAATGAACAAATCGTAACTGTTGGAATAAAGAACCCCTAAAGCAGAAGTTGAATGAACATGATTGATTGGACCCCATTTGTTGTTGATATTTGATTTTTATACCGGATAACTGTATTTAATAACTATACCGTAGGAGGCCTGCTTAACTAATTTTCCTTTAACTAACACCTTGATCCAAAAAATTTGAGTTGGCGCACAAGCTAACAAAATGACACGTAACTTGTATTCAAAACATTTCCCTTGAATGTAATCAAGAATTGCATTTTTATTATTTTAAGTTTAATAAAGGCAATAAAACAATAATAAATTGCTGACTTTATAAATGTGAGGATCGATATGGAGAAGTTATTAGTGAGGTTGAGGAGCACATACAACTTTCCTTTTATTTACGCGGAACAAGATCTGTATACTGTTCCACTGTTACGTCGAATATTCCGGAAACAAGAACTGGTTATGTCAATGATTCCAAAAACAAGAACTGGTAGGGTTTTTCGAAGAGTTGCAAGTAGTATTTTCTGGTATCAGAATTCTATGAGGCCCAAGGGACTTCTTTTGCTTGTTGAACACTGCCAAAGTCCCGTGCCCATGAAGGCAATCTTTAGCAGGTGAGCGACCATATCATATCGACACACTGATTGTCTTGGCTATGTCGTGGATTGTAACTATGTGTTAGGTACTCGGCTTTGTTAAATTTACCAAGGTCAACCTTCAGTTCTTCTTCGTATATCAGTTTGACCAGGATGAGGAGCGTTTGTAGCTTGTGCTCAAAAGGAATGGGAAATGTACTCTGATGACTTTTTATGGGGCGGGGGGGAGGGGGGCGATCGTGTCACACCTTCAAAACGTTGCGATTTATTAAATTCATTTACTGATTATAAATGATTTTAAGTCAATATCGTTTGTACTGTCATTTGCATTTTTTTCGCAACCCAATATGTTTAGAGTTGATATTGGTTGGCCGTGTCCCGGATTGTGATCATCAGCGGAGCGACCAACAGAGTGATCACTTTTTTTCCATTAAGAGTGATCAGTATAAAAATGGCCTACCAGTCATGACAGTTCCCGAAATTTTTTCAATTGTTTATTTAGGAACTGGGATGACAATATTGTGTTCGCTGCAAGATATTGATATAGTTATATTGCTATTAATCAGCCTGGCTATGAATATTTTATTACATTGTCGGGCATTCCGCTCATTTCCCCTTATATACTCGTATATAACTTCATTATGCAGGTGTCTTTTAACATAGTTACAAAAAATGTTGTCTATACTCCAGGCCAACAAATTAATTTCAGGAATTATGTTTTGATGAATATCATCAAGAAAACCAGCGGTTTACCCATAATTTTAATATGTGACCAGTGGCATCGAGGACTTGACCTGTCAGGTATCAATAAGGATGCGGGGAAACAACACGAAAGTACTCCGAAGACATCCTCCAGATGTGTATCTATCTGTGGGGAGAGTTCAGGAACAAAGGGACGTGCATCTGCAAAGTTTACAGCGGAATAACACTTTTTTGTACCTTTGATATTATTATTAACACAAAGAGCAGAACAAAATATTGGTCAAATGTTTTAATATATTTTATATTCAATATACGCATAAAATATGAGTAGTATACGACAACTCCTGGCCCTCAATAGAGGACAAATTCCCTCAAAGCATCATCTAATAATATAACCCTTCTTTTCCGTCTTAGGTTTATCCAATGTAGGCCGTAATCAGGTGCTAAACGTATGAAATCCGTTTTCCATTTTGGTCCCATAGGACCTTAGGCGTAATTCCAGGTTTTTCTAAGAGGTGTTTCCATGGGGGACTCGATACTGATAATAATATAAGAAAACAATTTCCACAATAATCACATACTATATAATAATATAACAATATTTTGAAACATATCCTGTAAGAACGTTGAGGGGTAAGCAGTTGCGGTTATAGTTGGAAATATATACCACTGGTACAACACACTTTTATTACCAAGTCACTAATGGCTAGCTATTTTAATACTTATCGTCAACGCTGACACGTACTAAGCAATCGCACACTGTAAATCTACAATGATTGCACGTCAACTGAAACCACTCTTTACTCATGTTCCCTGCGATATCCGCCTGGTGTTTTGCTGTATTCGTGGAATGATCAGCCCGAACTCAAAGACGATGTTTCTGTTGTCATCTCCATTTAGAGCTATTTGCAATGATGAGTATTCAAAAGAAGGGGGAGGGTTATATATCATTAAATGAATAAAGGTAAACAGGGGACTAAAAACCCTATACATAAAAAAATTCTAAATTGGATATGTACTCACCTGTACAGGTCTGTATCTTTTAAACAATAGCATTATGTGATCCAGATAACCTCTACATTTTATTGAATTGTTACTCGGGTGTCAATATAATTTTCCACAAAATGCGTCAAAATCCCGTTTAAATTAAATTTGCTTACAGACCAAACAACCAAAATAACCCAGCCACAAGGATGAGGCAAAAATTGTCTTGTGGCTTAATTAAACAGCATGGGAAGACGATGTTAAGTATAGGATGCCTTCCCATATGAATGTCTGTGTTCATAGAACATCTACGTTCACTTAAAATGTACGGAATATTAGGAACTTACGCATGTTTTGTTGGCCCAGCTGAATGTTTGAATGAAAAAACACGTGGTAGGTGGTCTTTAGCAATAATAAGCAATAATAAGCAATGTTTAGACAAATATTTCTTGACAACCTGTAATACAAAAGATTAAATGAGGTTTCTCAGAGGTCTGCGATGTAGTTCTCATAAATAAAGTAACGGTACATATGCACTGGAAAAAATGCCTGTATGAATTTTCTGTAATGTTGCTTCCTGTCATTATGTGTAACATTCGATGTCTCAGGACTATATCTCTTTTTGGCTTTTTTTCCAAATGTCTTTGATAAAATGAACGTTGTTCAAAGTAGCATTTTACATTCGGTCAAATGAAAATGTAGCACGTATGTAAAATGTAAACTTTTTTTTATTGAAATTCTGTAAAAATACACATGCAAAAAGTCATTATTGAATAAAACTCATTTAATGGGATACACACCGAATAATTTCAGCACAGATACGGGCACAAACTAACTGCGTCATTTTCGACGAAAAGTCATTTTTCATTCACAGCAGAATAAAGCAAACGTCAAATACAATGTGAAATGAATATACAGTAGGCTATGCATGATATACAAAAACAATAGGAAGCCCATGTAATGTTATCTATAAAAAAATTGAACGATGATGTACAACATGATGCACAGATATCGACATGTAGCTATGGGATATACTATTCAACGAGAAGCAGTAAAAGGATACTTGTTTTTATTTAAACATCGCGGTTACATCGTGATTACATATCTTTTCCGTATTAGATTATATCACAGGCACCTACTTCATAATGTGAAATAACTATTCTTCGTTCATTCTCGTCCAGTCAATCCGACTTACAATCAGACGTATTCCACGGGCCCTTGGATGTTTGAAAATGCTTACACAGCTCATGTTCACTTTTTATCCTGTCCCCCCCCCCCCCCCCCCCCACCAGTCTTTTGGGTTTATCTTACAGGTTTTGTGATCTGTCATCAAGTTTATTTTCTCTTTTCCTGAGTCTTTTCAGCTGGAGATAACTGTCATGATAAGCAGTAAAGGCGTTTGTTAGTATCGGAATGGGGAGGGCAAGGATTATAATTCCAGTTACCGCACAGGCAATCCCCGTAAAGTATCCTCCCACGGACTCGGGGTATACGTCACCGTATCCAACTGTTGTCATGGTGATGACTGACCACCATATACCTTCGGGTATGGACCAGAAAGAGTTTGGATTTCCTGCTTCAGCAACGTAAATCACAGCTGCAAATATCACTGTGCAGAACCCGAGTATAACCAGCAAAAATATGTGAGCAGATTTTGTACTTTTTAGAGACAGCCATAACACTCGTATTAGCGTTACCTTTCTCAGTGGTCGTAAGAGTCGTAAAACCACTACTGTGGAGACTGCCTTGAGTCTTAGATATACATGCATTCCTTCTCTTGTAGCGAAGTGGAGTCCAGTGACTTCGTAATAAACCATCACAAAACCGTTTATCACAACACAGAGGTCAACCACGTTCAGAAAATCTAAATAGAACCGCAATTTTCTTGGGCAGAATATAAACCGAACTATCATTTCAATTGCGATGAAAGACACACATACGAAGCAGGCATAGACAAGTTCAGGTCTTGGTTTGGTTTCAATGTAGCTTTTTATCTTCTCGTTTGAGATATGTTTAGTGAAGTTGTCAGTCGGACTCCTTGGAATCCGAAGCGGTATGACCGTCTCCATGCAAAATAATAGGACTGTTACCACGGCAACCGCTGAGCTAAATGCGGATATTGCCTGAAATTGAATATATAAATGTAGGAGATAAAAACTTACACGTGACAAACTTCCATATGCAAAACCAATAAAACATGGATAAAGTTTGTAAACATAGGTTATCAATTAATGTAACATTCTATGATAAATTTTATACATTTTATCAAAACAAATGAACCAGTCACGTATGTTTTTAATGTGATACTCAGTATTCGGGGAAAACGTTGAATCATCGAACGAGATCACGTAATAACACAAAGCTATTTATAGCAAAGCTGCACAATATAATATATTACCATTACCATTGCAAGTTTACATGACCCCGGATCTTCAAGTCTGCGCCACATTCTTAAGTTAAATGGCTCCAGGACTTGCTGTTCATTATACCCTGATGGTAAAGGCGTCACTTGAGGGCAGCCAAACATCATCGAAACTTCATCCGCCATCTTATGGCTCTCCTGGATCTCTTGATACGTGCACCAACAGCACTCCGCTAGGTGGCGCTCATCGATCATCCAAAATTCCAACTCTCGTTTTATCTCGTCTGCACACATATAGTGCGGAAGATGGAGCTGTCCGCTGATATGATAATCCAGAATTTTCTCAAGCATTCTCGGAGTTGAATCCAGGTGTACTTTTCTGTTTTTCTCAGATTCACTTCCATGCTGTCCGTCGTAGATGACATTAAGTAACGATTTATTACTACTGTTATTCAATACAGCAACCGGGACTTCGAATATCTGACCTCGAATGTTCAAATTCAAAACTTCACTGTCATTGTAAATCATAATGACACCTGTGTATTATTTAATATTTATGATATACTGAATGTGCACGCCCTGGTGCATTATGCCTGTCAAATCATGTTTACAGCACTAGCTCCGCCTGTCAAATAATGTTCACAGTACTAGCTCCTTTTTTTCAGACCTTGTATTTTGTTAGCTTACACATTTCTTATACTTTTTTATGAATCCGTTTGCCCAGGGGAGATCCAGTACAGGATGACTGGATCATTTCACTGGACTAGTTTGGTATCGATCCAGCATGACTGCAACAAAAAGGGTTATGTTACAACATCAAATCAAAAGCAGCAAATATATTAATGAAATAGCTGTTTGCATAGTACACACATACATAATCACAATGACAATCGCATTTAATATTCTGGATAACATTAAAATATATACTGTAAATTAGGTATCGACAAGGGAGTCATTAACTAATGTCGATTTAATGAAGTAACGTGTTTATGATTTTGCCCCATGGGATTCACAATAATAATAATAATAAAAATAATTAATGATTATATTATTATAATTTATCTTATAATGCATTAAATCCACATAATGCTCTAAAACGCTGATCAAATGATATGAATAAACATCATAAAAATATACAAGTGTATGCATATCATTCAAGATAAAAAGGTATTTGTTCACACAATAAAAGAGTTTTTATGTACTAAATAATTTATGAATAAGAATGTTTTCAACTGACTCTTTACCTGAGAGTAACTGAGCATGGATCTCAAGTACACTGGGGGATCATTCCACATATTAGGCCCCTTTGCACTCGTGAGGATTTTGTTAAAGGGATATTCATTAAATATTGGTCAGCAGAACACAGTGCTCTCTATAGACTGTATGGTTGCAATGTTTCCTGAAGATACTGGGGTTCAAGCCCATAGACACACTGATATACCAAAGTCAGAACTTAAAATTTCACTCGCTGCTCAACTGGTAACCAACGAATATCATGCGAAACTGGTTTGATGTGTTCTGAATTTGATTTTGATTTTACAGTGAGAATTCTAGCTGCAACGTTTTGAATATGTTGCAGGCGATTCAACAGTAAATGACATGTCAAGATCAGTCTGTATGTGACATGTCAAAATCAGTCTGTATGTGACATATCAAGAACCGTCTGTATGTGACATGTCAAGATCAGTCTGTATGTGACATCTCAAAATCAGTCTGTATGTGACATGTCAAGAACCGTCTGTATGTGACATGTCAAGATCAGTCGGTATGTGACATTTTAGATCAGTCAGTATCTGACACGTCAAAAGCCGACAGTATGTGACATGTCAAGTTGGGTCTGTAGGTCTAATGTCAAGATCAGTCCTTATGTGACATGTCAAGATCAGACGATATCTGATTTATATAGATCAGACAGCAGGTGACAGGCAAGTTCAGTCACTATGTGACATGTCAAGATCAGAGAGTTTGTTACATGTAAAAATCGGACAGTATGTGAACGATCAAGAAGATCCCACAGTATGTGATATGTCAAGATCAATCTGTATGTGACATGTCAAGATCAGACAGTATCTGACTTGTATAGGTCAGACTTTATCTGACATGTCAAGATGATTCAGTATCTGACATGTCAAGATCAGTCTGTATGTGACATGTCAAGATCAGTCTGTGTGTGACATGTCAAGATCAGACAGTATTGGACATGTCAAGATCAGACAGTATGTGACATGTCGAAATCGGACAGTATGTGAAAGGTCAAGATCCCACAGTATGTGACATATCAAGATCAGTCTTTATATGACATGTCGGATCCGTCAGTATGTGACATGCCAAGATCAGTCTTTATGTGACATTTAAAGATCAGACAGTATGTGGCATGTCAAGTTCCGTCTGTTGGTGACATGTCAAGATCCCATAGTATGTGACATGTCAAGATCAGTCTGTATGTGACATGTCAAGATCAGTCTGTATGTGACATGTCAAGATCAGACAGTATATGCCATTTCAAGATCAGTTTGCATGTCATATGTCAAAATCAGACAGTATGTGAAATTTCAAGATAAAACGGTATGGGACATGTCAAGATCAGCCTGTATGTAACATGTCAACGTCAGACAGTACATTAAAGGTCAAATCCAAGAGTGTGTGACATGTAAAAAATTAGTCTGTAGGTGACATGTCAAGATCAGAATTTAGGTGACATTTCAAGTTCAATCAGTATGTGACGTGTCAAGATCAGACAGTATGTGATATGTCAAGGTCATTTTGTATATGACATGTCAGGATCAGACGGTATATGACATGTCAAGATCAGTCTGTATTTGACATGTTTAGATCAGTCTGTATGTGACATGTCAAGATCAGACAGTATGTGATATGTCAAGATCAGCCTGTATGTAACATGTCAACGTCAGACAGTACATTAAAGGTGAAATCCAAGAGTGTGTTACATGTAAAAAAATAGTCTGTAGGTGATATCTTAAGATCAGTTTGTATGTGACGTGTCAAGTTCAGTATGTATGTGACATGTCAAGACCAAACGGTATAGGACATGGCAAGATCATACAGTACTATGACATGTCAAGATCAGTCTGTATGTGACATGTCAAGATCAGACATTATGTGACATTTCAAGATCAGTCTGTATGTGAAATTTCAAAATCAGACAGTATGTGACATTTCATGATCAGTCTGTTTGTATCATATCAAGATAAGACATTATGTGACATTTCAAGATCAGTCTGTATGTGACATTTCAAGATCAGACAGTATGTGACATGTCAAGATCAGACGGTATCTGACTTGTACAGATCAGACTTTTTCTGACATGTCATGATCATTCAGTATTTGACATGTCTAGTTCAACCTGTATGTGACAAGTCAAAATCAGTCTGTATATGACATGTCAAGATCAGTCTGTATGTGACATGTCAAGATCAGTCTGTATGTGACATGTCAAGATCAGACATTATGTGACATTTCAAGATCAGTCTGTATGTGAAATTTCAAAATCAGACAGTATGTGACATTTCATGATCAGTCTGTTTGTAACATATCAAGATAAGACATTATGTGACATATCAAGATCAGTCTGTATGTGACATTTCAAGATCAGACAGTATGTGACATGTCAAGATCAGACAGTATCTGACTTGTACAGATCAGACTTTTTGTGACATGTCATGATCATTCAGTATTTGACATGTCTAGTTCAACCTGTATATGACAAGTCAAAATCAGTCTGTATATGACATGTCAAGATCAGTCGGTATGTGACATGTCAAGATCAGTCTGTATGTGACATGTCAAGACCAAACGGTATAGGACATGGCAAGATCATACAGTACTATGACATGTCAAGATCAGACAATACGTGAAATGTCAAGATCAGACTTTGTGTGACATGTCAAGATCAGACTTTTTGTGACATGTCAAGATCATTCAGTATTTGACATGTCAAGTTCAGACAGTATGTGACATTTCAGGATTAGTCTGTATGTGACATGTCAAGATCAGACATAATGTGACATTTCAAGATCAGCTTGTATGTGAAATTTCAAGATCAGACATTATATGACGTTTCAAGATCAGTCTGTATGTGAAATTTCAAGATCAGACAGTATGTGACATTTTATGATCAGTCTGTATGTGACATGTCAAGATAAGACATTATGTGACATTTCAAGATCAGTCTGAAAGTGACATTTCAAGATCAGACAGTATGTGACATGTCAAGGTAATTTTGTGTATGACATGTCAAGATCAGACACTATATGAAATGTCAAGATCAGTCTGCATGTGACATGTTAAGATTATTCTGTATGTGACATGTCAAGATCAGACAGTATGTGACGTGTCAAAATCTGACAGTACTCGACATTTCAAGATCAGACAGTATATGGCATGTATATAGAAAATCAATACTAATCGTTATGGTTACATCATTTCTGTTAAAGAGAATATCAGATAAAGAAAAGAAGAGCCCCTATTTTGGTGTCTAAATGGCAGGAAATAACTCCATTAATTCGCCAGCTTTATTAACTTCTCTGCCAAAATGAAATTTTATGAGACATGGATAGATTAACCCATTACTCAGATCCTTATAAAACAGCCAATTTTTTAGTAGCTCTTATGTCAAATACCTATAGATAGAATTATATATTTGTATTGGATGTATATATAAAGGAGTACCTGTTTATTCGGTTGAATTTCCATGGACCAGTTACAGTGGTAAGTCGACTGATGCTCCAGCTTCTTGGTAACCATCTTTCTGTCCTGCTTGTTTATGGATCCTGTCAGCAAATTCCCCAAATTTAGAGCCTCAGTCTTACACAGATCATTATATAAAACCATTCCACAGCCTAACGGAATCCTCACGGTGAACGCCACCACGCAGCCAACACCAATAGATACAAGTTGACTGACACCTGTGGTGGATCGATCGGGTTTCCAGCAGAAGCGCAGCCGGCACGGGAGAGAAACTGTGATATAGCTTGCTGGGCTTCCCGGGGCTATAAAAACAACGCAAGCTCAGCTCTGCAAAGCAGTAAATCAGACTCCTGTCGATCTGCTTCTGTGTTAGTACGGCATCTGCACATCGTATGATGAATGGCATTCCGCCACGTAACATTTATAAACTAAATGAGTAATATCTCACAAACTAAACACCAACTAGCGAAGGTTGGTTACTTTGGTTAAAGGTTTAATATTTTCATTACATGACTAGGAGCCAGATACTACCATCCATATTATATTATGAATTGATAAACCCCTTCTGACCACCATATCATGATGAACCCATTCTGACCAACATATCATGATAAACCGATTTTGACCAACATATCATGATAAACCAATTTTGACCACCATATCATGATAAACCCATTTTGACCACCATATCATGATAAACCGATTTTGACCACCATATCATGATAAACCGATTTTGACCACCATATCATGATAAACCCATTTTGACCGCCATATCATGATACACCCATTATGACCACCATATCATGATAAACCCATTTTGACCACCATATCATGATAAACCCATTTTGACCACCATATCATGATAAACCCATTTTGACCACCATATCATGACAAACCAGTTTTGACCACCATATCATGATAAACCCATTTGACCACCATATCATGATAAACCCATTCTGACCACCATATCATGATAAACCCATTTGACCACCATATAATGATAAACCCATTTGACCACCAAATCATGATAAACCCATTTTGACCGCCATATCATGTTAAACCCATTTTGACCACCATATCATGATAAACCCATTTTGACCACCATATCATGATAAACCCATTTTGACCACCATATCATGATAAACCCATTTTGACCACCATATCATGATAAACCCATTTGACCACCATATCATGATAAACCCATTCTGACCACCATATCATGATAAACCCATTTGACCACCATACCATGATAAACCCATTTTGACCACCATTTCATGATAAACCCATTTTGACCACCATATCATGATAAACCAATTTTCACTACCATATCATGTTAAACCCATATTTAAAGCGGTCTGCTCCTGTTGTGTTCAGGCGGAATATTACACTGTACATGTATCTGAGAAATGCCAGTTCACATTGCCAGAGCCATTTTTTCTTATCAAGTTTCTGGCATATAGCCTACAGCTAAAGTGTTTCCCGTATACCTTACAAGTTGTGTTATCTCCTCCATTAGTTTCGGTTGATTTATGACTCGCGCCAGTGTCATGTAAACGAGGAGTGTACTGTCGTTCTGAGCTTTCACCAAATCTAACGAGTGATAATAATGATAATAAAAAAATAAATAAATAAATAATAATAATAATGATAATTATAATAATAATAATGAAAATAATAATAACAATAATAATAATAATAATAATAATAATAATAATAATAATAATAAAAATAACAATAATAATAATAGTAACTGGTAGCTATGGATTTGGGTGTGAATAAAATAAGTCCAGGTGTGTCTGTTAACGAGAGGAAACATGAGAGAAGAAAGAGAAGAATGCCAGGCTGATAGCCTGCGTGCGAAAGATCTTTCCACTTGTTTATAGGATTAAGCATAAATTACATTACATACATTATATTACATTTAATTTCTTATACAGCGCAACATATAAAACAAGCGCGGCTTTATTAGATGCGCTTCACATAACATGAACATGACCTGTTTGTGATTAGGTCCCTTTAAATGTAAGATTGTTAACGCATAAGCCATGCAGTCTGTAGATTCTTGGTCCAACAGACATATATATATATCCAAATGGTAGAATATCATTTATTTTTTTTCTTAAAAGCATTTTGTTTGAAGTATGCGTGTTATCATTAATTGAATTTTGGCCGTGTTTGGAGGATAAATAGTTTAAGGTTGGAATTTCATATGAATTCTTTATTACCAGTCTGGTGAAGCCCATAAAATCATTCTCTTATAGGCAATACAAAAAATCCGGCTCGGTTTTGACATATATTTCAATATCAATATTGTGTCTCATATTAACTATGTATGTTCATAATGCTAAGGCCACACAAAACAAACTATTGCGGGGCAATGCTATCTGTAACGCAGAATTAATTTTTATGTCATATCTCATACCTTCCAACATAATCCCTTTGACAGGCTAGCTTGTCACACTGCATTTACAGCTGAACAGGTGGTCACACATTCAATCGATTGAAATATACTGTTTTTTCCATCAATGTCGTAAATTATTGTGATATGTTGGTCTACCTGTTGAAAACCGAGCAGTACATAAAGTGCTACATTATGTATACGTACGTACAAACAACAAAAGTCAGAAGGGAGGACAAGTATATGATAACACAGAAACTGAAAGCACAATAATGCGACAATGATTCAGCAATAACCCAATGTATAAGTACATGGTTCTACTTTTAAGTGGAACACTGTAGGTACGTATACATTTCAGCGATGAAAGGAGCATACAGAAAGCTTAGGGGCGATTCAGTGATGGTGCCATAGGGGGCCATGCACCCCCACCCCGCCCGCAGCTCGCCCCATTACATTTAGAATGTAGGTAAACTTTAAAACACTATCTGCCTAGAAATGTTATAGAATATGAAAGTAATTGTCAAAACATGAGCAATATCAGTCAAGTTTACAACAAGTTTCATCTAATAATGTATACTTTTACCTGCAACATGTTTATGTTTACATAGAAAAAGACCTAGGGGGGGGGGTATCCGTCAGAATTCGTCATGCAGTAACACAGAACATAGAGATCATGCATCCCAAACAAGTGATGAATAAAATGATTGTAATAACTGACACGTTTTCATCCATTCTCAACTTTCATTGCTATGGAAACTGTTTCGATGATTAAAAATATTACACGAATGTTAAGGTTCTTGGCTGATTCTCTGCAGGATATAATATTATCTTGTATTTCAATATCGGCTGCGTGCATATATATATATATTTATATATATATATATATATATATATATATATATATATATATATATATATATATATATATACGCACGCAGGGACCATAAGTGCCCAGCAGGTATAAACCACCTGCCTTCTCCGCCTCCCCTTCCTTAAATCCTGGCTTCGCCCCTGAAGCTCCCAGGCATTTTGTAAATTCCAAACATTGAAGAATAGGACTCTTCTTCACCTTTGTCATACAGAAATTTGCGTAATTATACTGTATTTGTATATTTAAGTCATCAGTTTATTGGGGAAGCTTTCTGATCAGACAAGAACTGGTATTTTTATAGCTATAGCCATCTTTGCCGGGCAGTAGTCTACGCGTTTTACTCTTTATCCTTATAATCATATAATCAGTGTACTGAAATGTGTTATTGTGTTTATATATAGGGCAGCATCCCGCTGCTCGGCCCAATATTACTACAAAATATCATGTTATTGGTCCCGCTAAGTTTATTTACAAAAACTACATTATTGATCATAAAATGTTAAATAATCGGTTTCGGTATGGCGATGGTTCTCCCAGGAGATCCATGGTAAGCTTGGCAAAGTTGATATTGTCAATGTTCTTATGAATATGTAATGTTTGAGCAGAGAATTTTCTTTTGATAAAAAAATTATATAAATAAGAAATGTGAACAAGGACATATAGACATTTACAACTAGTGACCTTTCAGTATTCACACAAGTACAGCTAATCACCTTAGATTACACTTTGTCGCATGTAGCAGGTTTACTAACAACATGTAGATTGTTCATTCAGCTCATACACCCATCACAGGCGTTATAAAATTTTTTTTTTAAGTTTACAGGAATAACCTACAGCTCAGGGAAGGCCAGAAATTACATGAAGTCTACAGAAAAGGAGATGTTTTAAGGCATGGAGGTAAGTTTGAGTTTATTTGTACCGAGACGTGTTGGGACACTCTGAGGACAGAGTTTGTCAGTTTGTGAATCTTACTCCGAGCCAGAGTATCCCGGGTGATTGAGGACTGTGATATACTGATACTGAGTATTTCCGAATATTGGTGTCGTTGCCGCTATACTCCTTATGTATTTGATATTCACTATATTTGTTAAAGAGCCCTCTGACCGCTGCTTGCAACAGCTTGGCTTGCTGCGTTGCTATCATTGGCCAAAACGTTCTTGGCCCTTTGCAAACTGCCTGGTGGCCAAACAAAGTAAACCAAGCTATTTATAGCGGGCATCGGGCGAGTGGATATTCGGAAGGGGGAGGGGGTTGAAGCATACTTACTGGCCAAACAGAGGCCAAAGAGAGGACCGTGTGATTAACCATGAGGTTTTTGGTGCCAGCTGACAGGATGCATATTATATTCTTTGTTTTCACTAAAGTCGATTCAGATTGATAAATAGGCCAAATAATTTATCTAGTTTTACTTTTACCCCATAAAATGCATAGATAACACTTAAGCCGGGTATCTAGTTTTCTTTTAAGGCATACAATTGTTAAATAAGGTTTAAAACCGTTATCTGGTTAATTTTCGACATAAAAAATGCTTACATTAAGGCTCAACACTGCTATCTAGTTAATCTTTTTTCAATCATAACATGGTTTCAACGGTTTTTCATACCGTTCCTGCTGCTCTTCGTGGCAAAGTCCTGACATCTGTTATCATGGTTTTTGATTAAACGATAACAATCGCCCTCTGTCACGTGTTAGTCGCTCAGGTGGTACGTTTATCCTTTGATGAATGATTCATCAATGTTTAGCCAGATGGCGCTCTTTTCATATCAACGGGCCTTTTTAGACCGGCTTATGTAATGATAGAACTCCCCGTACTTCTGCAGTGCCTGAAGGCTACAACCCAGTCGGGACAGCTCGGCCGACCGTTGCTGATAAGGCCTCGGGTGTAAGTATGGCCCAATGATATACCACCAAGTATGGTACAGTTCGCCGGAAATCCACTGGGTGGCTATTCTACTGACTCTCGGCTATTGACAACCAACAAGGTGTGATACTTGTATTGTTGCACCTGTCTGCTGCATTTGATTGCATCTCCCATTCAATTCTGCTTGACAGGCTCCGTCACAGGTACGGCGTAAAAGGTAAGGTTCTGGAATGGTTGGCAGACTATCTCAGCTGCAGGACACAAACTGTAATTTTCAATGGTGAGACCTCGACTGCCCTGGATGTGTGTCACTGCGTCCCCCAGGGGTCAGTGCTTGGCCCCATTCTGTTTTCCATGTACACTGCTCCTATCTGTGACATTGTTGCTCTACATGGGCTCCTCATTCATCTATATGCAGATGATGATCAGCTAGCTATGACCTTTAATCTCCATACCTCACCCACCATTGACGACTCAATGGCTGCTGTGTAGCGGTGCATTGCTGATCTTAATGCATGGATGGTTGTGAATAAGCTCAAGCTAAACGGCAATAAGACAGAACTCATGGTGCTTACATCACCCCGTCTTAGGACAAAAGTTGACATTCCAGCCCTTCGTTTCGGGGCCGATACTGTCTTTGCTAGCCCCAGCATCAGGAACTTGGGATCAATGTGGGACCAGGCTGCAACAATGGAAGAGCATGTTCGACACGTCTGCAAAACATGCTATTTCCATCTACATAACATTGCGGCAGTAAGACACATGCTTACACGTGACGCCACAGAACGACTGATACATGCCTTTATTTCTACAAGGCTTGATAGCTGCAACTCACTGCTTCTGAATGTACCAGCTGCGCAGATCGCTAAACTGCAGCGCGTTCAGAACTGTGCAGCTCGGATAGTCACCAGGAAGCGTATGGGTGACAGCATCACAGGAATTCTGAGAGATCTTCACTGGCTTCCTGTTAAGCATCGGGTCAATTTCAAGGCTTTGTGTCTAACTTATCAATGTGTGAATGGTCTAGCCCCTGCATATTTGTCCGAGCTTGTGTCCCCATATGTGCCATCAAGAAGTCTCCGATCAAACAGCCTACTACTCCTGCAGCAACCAGCCTCCAGAACTAGATCCTATGGAGATCGCGCATTTGCAGTCGCTGTACCAAAGTTATGGAATCAGTTGC
Organism: Sipunculus nudus; assembly: GCA_026874595.1. Classification (NCBI taxonomy): domain Eukaryota; kingdom Metazoa; phylum Annelida; class Sipuncula; order Golfingiida; family Sipunculidae; genus Sipunculus; species Sipunculus nudus. The sequence goes on along the minus strand of CM049314.1, from coordinate 11,971,457 downwards.
CTATGGTCCTAAAAATGTGTGACTCATATGACACTTTCAAGAAGAAACTAAAGACACATCTTTTTAGCTTTGCATATAATTAGACAATTTCTCTAGTCAGTTTCACTACTTACAGACTTTTACTTATCTTAGTCAATTCTCATACTTTTTTTAGTACTCTAATTTTTAATTTTTTATTTATCTCTTATTTTAAATTTTAACTCAAATTATGCATGTTATTGTAAGGCGCCCCTGAGCAACACTGAGTGTTGGGAGGTGGCGCGGTATTAAGTGAATAAATTATTATTATTATTATTATTACTCGTCCTGGAACAATAACATGCATAATTTGAGTTAAAATTTAAAATAAGAGATAAATAACAAAAATATGTGAGGATTGGCAATACCTGTACACAAAATACACTGTTTTGCAACAAAGAGGTGTGCAGTTGACCTGGCCCTGACCTCGCCTGGCCGGAAAACTTTCCATGGCGACCCCCTATGTACATTCGAGGTTAGAAGCCAACGGGTTCGGCCAACATATTCCCATTATTAGATGCAAAATAGAGTGGCAGAAATGAAGAAACTATAAACTGGATAACGAGATTATCTCGAATTTGCTATCACAAAATTGGCGTTTATTTCCATAAAAAGTAAGGGGGAAAATGAAGCTAAATCCCAACACCTAAAAAGGTGAGGGGGATATGCAGAAATGGACCGGGGGGGGGGGGGGGTTCAGGGGTTCCGGCCCCCCCCCCCTTTTATACCCGAAGCAACCTTTTATACGGGGTTTTAGATGTAATTTTGCGGCCTGGACCCCCCCCCCCCCCCCTTTACAGACCTGATGACCTTTTTTTTAGGATTTTCATTGGTCTCCTGGGTTGGACCCCCCTTTTCCTAAATCCTGGATCCGCCCCTGATATACCCCCCCCCCCCCCCACACACACACACACCCTGACCGGGCTTGGGTTTTTGGCTGCCAAATTCTGGTTTGGGAAGAGCCGTGCCTAATGACTAGCCTTAACTGCATAAGAAAATGTTATAACGTGCATAAAACTGCCGTTAACAGCCTAAAACCTTAGATACCTTCAGACATGACTTGCAGTTTAAATATTTCTAAACAGTTAATTGCATTAAAGGAATAGGCTATACAAATTGAAAGTGTGGAACACTATATTAAACTATTAATTCAGAAAAAAGAAAGAAAATGAAATCAACACGACTTCAAGTTGCCCATATGAACACAGTTCTGTAACCTCTGTCAGTTTTATAGCTTGTATCCCTGATCATGTTCTGAGGTCTGCCATCTCTGCATGCTATTATATAATTATGTTATTGATACACTTATACAGGTTTATCATTATATTAAGTACAACCAGACAGCACTTTTACCAATAAAGAATGGCCATACTGAAAGCTTCTAACCAGATACTGTTTTTTTTTTTGCGAGGGTTTTTATTTTGTGAAATACATGAAAGAAGAGTTATCAATGAAAGAATAAGTTGTTCCATCTACACATACTTATCTTGTTCATATAATGTTGGTTATACCCATGAGGTCGTGAAAATTAAACCCACGCAAAACACTGTGAAACAGAAAAATGGGAAAATTTATCGCAGTGATTAATTCGCAAACAGGCTGGAATAATTGGTCTGAAATCCTTAAATAATGTTGCGGCCGCTGGAAAAGGGGAGGGGGGTGCGGACCCCCTGGAACCTCCCCTGGATCCGCTACTGATTTCTTGTCAAGTATGAAAGTTCACATGAGCATCTACTAGTAGGAAATTAGCAGTGAGGTATGCGTGACCACAATGGGTCTTATGACCACGTCACCCCGATAAATAGTTATCAATATAATCAATCAAATTAAGCAAAAATAGGTTTTAGGCACTTTTTATGCCTAAAACCTGCCAAAGCCAGTTTTTGGCGGGGCCGTTTTGAAGAGGTTATAACCTATGGTTAAAACCTTCCTGCCTAAAACTTGCGAAACTTGACCTCGACACAAGGCCAGGTCTAGCTGGTGAAGCCAACAGGCACCAGACAATTTAAGCTCAGGTCTCTTGACACTTAGACCAGGTCATATACTAGAACTATTTTCCTCTTTTATACGTATACCATGCCATCAATCATAGCTCATTGAACATGGAGTGAATCATTGATTCATAAATGTCACGTACATCGCTGAAATGATTCCATGTTGAGTTGGCAGGCTGCTTTATATGAAATATATCGTGTTGCAAAGGGGCGGATATAGATATGCATGGTGCAGGGGTCCCCCTTTTTCGACAAAAAAAGTCAAGAAAATTCCGTTTACTGCCGAAAAACAGAGCCGGGCTCCGCTTCATGATGCTTTAGAATAATTCCTGATTTTTGCAAAAAAAAGTTTCTTATTTTTTTAGAGGGAATGCCCACTAACCCCCCCCCCCCCCCCCCCCCCCCCCCGGCTGCTTACCTTTACTATACTTCTGTTACCGAGCCTGTTAGGTGCAGCGACAGTTCCAAATTACGAAAATACTTCAATGCTTGAACATGTATTCAACAATCTTTTTTTGTGTGTGTGTGTAGATTTGTGCTTACGATCTATCTCTCTCAATTACATCCTTTTAAGTTATACAAAAATGTATATAACAGCCATTTCCTATCTCAGTAAAACTTGGTATATAATTAATCACTGGCTCGAGAGAGGACGTAGCACGTGATCAATCTGCAGATGGACGTTCTGCTGTCTGCATGGAAAACAACTGGATTGACGGATTAAACAGATCGTTTTAGCTGAGTCGTATAAGCATTAACACTCCACGAAATTATTCACAGACTTTTTTTGCGCTGTCTCCAGTTTCAAGTTTAGTTTGTATTTAGTTTAGGCCTTCTCTATATCAAGCTCCGTATCCCTGTTATACTGGATAAAGTAATATACTAGTTACAGTACCAAGGCAGAAGTGTGGTTACCTTGATTATTAGGCTATTCATATTTAGTCAAATTTAAACTGAAGCTAGATGTATGCAGTCACCAAGCGATATCAGGAAGCCCAAATAAAATATTAAAATATTAAACGAACACACGCTATATTAAATATAACTTTATTTAAATCATATAAGAATATAGGTACTTGCAATACTTGCAGGTATATATCACTTGCCATAATATATTTTATCTATAATCGGATCATTTTAGTTTTAAAAAAAAACCTGCTTTATACAGGTTTTTTGTGTGGGTTGATTGTTACAACCCAAGTGTGTCTTTCCTCTATAAAATAGACCTTGAGGCCGAATGTACGATACTGCGCGAGTACATACCCTCGCAATCACAATTTTAATTATAATCATAATTAATTAATCACGTGTGAATAAGTGTTTTACTCTCAGTCTTCATCTTGATCAATGAGAGAAGTGCATGTTTTCCTCCTCGCCACATGGTAAAAATGGTTTCTGAACCATATCTTGGCAAGTAAACACTATTATATCTCCATTATATATCTCTATATGACAAAGAGAAACCATTGTGTTTCATGTGTAGATTGTATATCTTGACAAAAGATGGACCCCTGTAGTTTTAATTGCTTATTTTTTCACAAGCTCTCTACTTTAACAAAAATTGCTATCAATTTTGTCACTTTTATTAATGGTCATTGAAATTATTCATCCTGATTTGCTGCTTTTACGACCATCGACCGTTATTGTATGATAGGAGGTGGTTCCAGTTGCTGCCATAACATAATTTACAAAGATGTTTCGTCCAAACCAAAAGAAGGTTAAAACTCCAGACTGACCTTAAATGTTAATCTAGCTATACAAGTTAGTGTCACAATGTAACGGGTATCTATTCTGCTGTAGACTTTGTGGTATGACATTCAGAACGCAGGTAAACCTGTGTATCATTTATTTATTTTAAATGGATGGACAGGAACTTATATTCATCGGGATAATTACATCCTACAAAAATGTTTATATAAAGTCAATATAGATCGCATAATAAGACCCTTCCTTGCCTAATGTGGGATCTCGCACAAACGCCTGGCTTTATACTCATGGGAGTCTTGACCTTTTATTAATTTCCGATTTAGTCAGATTGCTGGATATTTATAATGAACATGACCTACTCCAACTTGAAATTTGCTGCTTTATTTACAGGGTGAGAAGGCTAAGCTTGAAAAAAAAATGGTTGCAACGTTTTATTAATTTCAGAGTAACATGTCAAAGAACGTAACTTCTTGTGTAGGAAGACTTAGCTCGGGACTAATATATAACCGCGTATTAATATGGCCAAAAAAGCACTGTCTTAAAGATTCATTATTGTTTCCTAAATGCTTCTGCATATTCCAATTGTTAAGTAAGTACACCTCTTAAAATTGTGTCCTTTCACTTTTAAATGACACCATAAAATAAATGACTTCCCACCCGCCAGAAGGTAAGGCACGCTTGAGAGGATATTTGCCTTCCCGTTCGCGTGTGTGTGGGTGTGTGTTTGTTCACAACTCAACTCACGCAGTCATTAAAGGAATCAAATGACATGTTCAGGATATTTCGGGAATGGGCCAGTGAAGAATCGATTAGATGTTGGTGTGGATCTGGCAAATGATCCTGATTCATGAACGTCGTTAAGGATTATTCACAAATGTACAGTCACTTTTGTACCAATGAACCTGGAAATATGTTGCGCATAAGTGAATGTAAACACGTGTTGTGGAGCATCCCATGCAGAGACTTGCATTCCTTACATAAAAATGCAGATTTATCGTTTGGTGATATTTCATTCGCGTTCCAACTGTTATTACTGAGCATTTTCGTTATATGATAGTTTTCATAAATACGAACAGAATACTTCATTTTATATACATTAGCTTTATTTGTTTAAATGAAGTATACGTGTATTAAGTCTGGATCACAGGATTTGATAAAAAAATCATGTAATATCTACCTCTACAAGTAGCTAAATACATTAGGTATATATATATATATATATATATATATATATATATATATATATATATATATATATTATATATATATGAATATATATATATATATATATATATATATATATATATATATTTATATATATATAATAACTATCTTTAAACAAAGTACATCACAGGTATTGTTCGAACTTTTAATATTCATAGTTTCCTACAGGATATTACAAACACTTTTCACGTAGAATGTAATTGATGGTAGACAATTCAAACGTGTCTCTGTCGTACTCTTTTCCTGATTACTAGGGTCGTATAATGATAGGTTGTCTCACGATACGGCACGTATCACGATACTTTGCTCCTGATATAATACGTGATATGGTACACATAAGGTGTACTTTAATTTAGATTCAAAGCCGAATTTTTCCGTGTTTATAGAATGTTAACAAGATGAGTCACATGATATCACATGATATACGAAAGACGTTGTTTTTCACAGGTTGATCAGATTTCATTTATGTTTCGAAACACGGACCTCTGACAATACCGATACACTATTTGACTTTATATTGCGATGCATCGATTAACCGGTTAATCGTTACTGCCCTAGTAATTACAGCCAAAGCCACGAATGACATCATGCATGAATTTAATATTGCAACCCAACTTTTTGGTAATAAAAACATCCAGAAACTATCCAGAAAAAAAAACCCAACAAGTTCACCGAAGGTACTTAATTTTACTTGACGGCTGCGCTGTGATCCATGAGAGAATCGAAGCCAGTTCCAATTGACTGCTATATTTAATGGGGTTTCCATCATATGAGCATAAGCCATATGACACATATTCATATATTATTTAAACATTTTCCCCGCAAGGAATGCTCTTCATATCGCCACCATTTATTAATGTCAGAAGTTCTACCATTGCAAATTGTATTCGTTTGAAGTAAAAATTGTACATTAAGGCACCGGATGTCTTGAAACGCCACCATTGTTTTATTTTTCTGAAGAAAAAGTAGAAAACTAACTCCAAGTTGTCTATTTTCACATTTCCCAAAATACATTTTATATGCAAGTTTCCATTATTCATAGGCTACATTCTTCACAGCGTCGTTGTACTAGAATTATATTGTAATTAATAACTCCTACTTGGAAAAAAAAATCGGCTCTTTATTGTAGAGAGGTAAACTTTGTTAATCCTTATCCAACTCCTATTTGGTATGGTATTTTACGCCTCCGTCGAGTTATTCTGTTGGGGTTTGATTTCTCTCTTCCGGAGTCTCTTAAGCTGCAGGTAGCAGTCGTGATAGGATGAGAATGCGTTAGTCAGGATCGGGATCGGCAACGCCAGGATTATAATCCCCGTCACGGCACACACGGCGCCCGTGGCGTATCCTCCTCCAGTTTTAGGATAAAAGTCACCATAACCAACAGTTGTCATGGTTATTATCGCCCACCAAATACTTTCAGGAATAGACCAGAAGAAGTCCTCGTTATGGACTTCGACGACGTATATAAGAGCCGCGAATATTACCGTGCTGAACCCAAGCATGAGAAACAAGAACACGTGCGCGGTTTTGGTGCTTTTTAAAGATAACCACAGGACCCGGATCAAGGTCACTCTTTTCATTGGCCGTAATAGACGGAGTATCACAATAGTAGAGATCGCTTTTAACGAAAAATAAACGTGCATCTCCGTTGCTGATTTAAACTGGTTTCCAGTGAATTCATAGTATGCTAAAACACATCCTATAGCCACCACACATATATCTACAAGATTAAGAAAGTCTAAAAAGAAACGCAGTTTCTTCGGGGTGCAAAAAAAGCGGACGATCATTTCCAAAGCTATGTATGTCAGACATATAGAGCCCATGTAAAATAGTACAGGGCTTGTTTGCGTTTCGAGATATCTCCTTACTTTGATATTAGAAATGTCCTTGGTAAAATTCTGAGACGTTTTCCTTGGCAACCGCAGCTGGATAACGGTCTCCAAGCAGTAAAGGAGTACGGTAATCAAGGCAACCGTAGAGCTAATGGCACATATACCCTGAAAACACCAGAAATACAATTAAACACATTGTCTTTAAAAAAAGTATGCAATCAGTATCAAAAGTACAAGTCTAACGGAAAGCGCCATTGTCTCACCTTTTTCCAAATCTCTCGGACAAAAGTAATCAAAACGATTTGGAAAAATGAAACGAAATGAAATTCCATTACTTAAAGTTACTACGCAGAGTGTGATCAATCAAACGGTTTCACATAACGTAAATGTATAGTTACATACGATCAGTGTAAAGTGAGAATAACTGAATGCCTATCTATACTTAATCTTACCATTGCGACTTTACATGAGCCCGGGTCTTCCAGTCTGCGGTACAGTCGGGCGGTAAAACACTCCTTGATGACTTCTTTATTGGGACCTTGCGGTAAAGGCACCACGTGCGCGCAACGTGACATCACCATGGAAACCTCTTCCGCCATCTTTTGGTTCTCTTGCATCTCTCGATAAATGCACCAGCAGCACTCCGCTAGATGGCGCTCTTCGAGCATCCAGAATTCTAGCTCCCGCTTAATCTCATCCGCGCACATGCCTGGCGGAATATGGACCTGCCCGGTCAAATGATAATCAAGAACTTTATCCAGCATCCTCGGGGATGTAGCCAAGTAGACAGATCTGTTTCTCTCATGCCGGTTTCTGCAGTTTTCTTCCAGCAGAACATTCAGTAATGACTGGTTGGCGCTGGTACATATGATGGCAATTGGGATTTCAACTTTTCGTCCTCGTACGTTCAGATGGAGGACCTCAGAATCGTTGTAATACATATTTTGTTATATTCTCAGAGATAAATAAGAATATACCTTGTGTGATATTCCTTGACAAGTAACCTGGACTATTTCAGGCACCGCAAATGAAGAAAGGAACTCACGTTTGGGCAACTAGAGATCTGATCAATTGCTCTCCAAGTAAGAATTGTAGAAAAAAGTTTGATATTACTGTATACATCTTAACGGCCCAGCCATCCCACGATTCCACAAATGTTTAAACACTGAATTATAATTCATCCAGAATTCATCTGCTCACGGCATCTCCCACATAAAGAGACCGATATTAATCTGTAGGTTTTGAGCAGAGACCAGTCTGTAGGTAAATATCATCATGGGTGTGACACACTTATCTACGACAGACGGCATTTCTTTATTAGCTTGACTTCCCTGCCACGAGGGTCTGAAGTAATTACACCAAAAGCATGAGTACTTGATACGTCAGTCACTGACAGCTTAGCTGTTTGTCCGGTAATAATCCAGATCTCTCTCCGTAATGAAAATGACGGTGTCCCTCACAGGCCCACTTGATGGGTCGACTGGCAACTCTTGAAAACCAAAAAGAAAAGCATTGTGTACTGGTTAACATTCTATAGAGAAAGGTAAGGTTTTTAATGTTTTTTTTTAACTGTATTAAAGAAAAAATGAAATAACACAGACAACAGCTGCCTGCAGCGATCTTATGCTCCTACATATGATATCTTGCACAACTCAATCAATCAACAAATACAATCCCGTGTTAAAAAGGCCTCGAAAAATATATTGTTAGATTATCAATGAGCGTAAGTAAGACCGACATATATGTCCAATATATATGTATATATATATATATGAGAGAGATATGTATACTTGTGATATTGTATGTAAATATAGCTTTAGTGGACATTTGCTATCATGTACATAATCATTGGTTTGTAAATCATAGTTTGTCTTTTTTTCATAAGCTTTCATTAATATATGTTTACCGTAAACCATTTTGTTGTACGTAACGAGCTGCGGAACGCTTTTTATGCCAGAGTAGTATTATTATGGCATTCTGGAAATATCCCCTGAACATTCATATCAGTTCTCGAGTGTGAACTTGGGAAAAATCTTTCGGATAACCCTAGACCAAGTGACTGTTTTCAGTGTAATCAAATAAATTTAAATTAATTGCTGTGACATCTGTCTGATGCTTACTTTTCACCTGGACGCTCACGAACCTATAATTTGGTCGTTATTTAGGCATGGGTACATAGTGAAGCTCTCTAATTTCATCCTCCGCCAACTCCTGTCATTTGTTTTTCTCATGCACGGTACGACTGATAATATACAAATAGGGGAAAGTGAAAGCGGAAATCGCAGATAATTTATGACTTAAATGTACATAGCAGCCAATTAAGCAATGGTTTACAATTTGTAGATATCATGTTAAAATGTACCCATAAAAAGGCGGACAAAACGTATTGATTTTATTTTTCCTGGTAGCAGAACATGGTACGAGCATATATCATATTGAATATATCGAAACGCAATGGCGTTTGTGGTTGTCGTGCAAACAAGTGATCCTATGTAACCTTAGCTCGGTTTCTGGTCTCATTCGCCACAAACCTTTCGAAATGGCATTTGAAGACTGAAAAATATTTGGTTGATCGCCAAATTCGTGGTGCGAGCCCTTGGATCACAATGACTTTGCAAAACATGTTAAAGGACATATTTTATTCAGAGGTAAAATCAAACTCACACTGGATTACTATCAATCTATCTATCTTTTTTGTGAATTATATTTCTTAATATTAATAAAATCAAAATTTTCAATTTATCTATATGCACATACCGGTAATGCCAGCTGTTCATACAGAAAACCAACGGGGTTGCATATAAAAAAAACCGCAGTGAGTCACCCAAGAAGATAATAAAGTTTTGAGGCTAGTTGGATCACAGGCTAAAATTCCAGAAAATAGCATTATGGCTTCGCATTAGGAATTTCTCTTCAGAATAGTCAGTACAGTATGGGGAGATTCTGTCAAATATTTCGATCGGTCAAAAAAATGAATATACTGAATATCTTTAAGTAAGAGGGACGAAAGAATCATGTGTTAGTGAGGAGGGAAAACGGACATATTAGGCTAGACTTTCATCTCGTTTAACTGTCTTGATGTTCATCCTCTTTCACAGATTTACCTTCAGGTACACACAGGTTAATTGCTTTTATATGACCTAATTGGAAGATTATGTTGATCTAGCAGAATATGATATATTGGACCAATAATACGCTAAGTGAGAATCGTGATTACCTTGATCTATCGCTTACTATTCTCAGGCTCGTTCTTGGGTATCATTCATGAATTGTAACTATATGCACAATGCATCGAATGCACGGAACAATGTTTTTCATAAAATTCGTAGCTTAGGTGTTAATTGATTAATATTTCTCAACTGTACCTATTCGTTTAACTATAGACTGAATAGATATTGATCAGTGGATATTTCGGATATACTGGCAAATTTCACCAATACAGAAGCTTTTATTAATAATAATAATAATAATAATAATAATAATAATAATTATTATTATTATTATTATTATTATTATTATTATTAATTTAATTGATGATAATAATAATAATAATTAATATTATTATTATTATTTATATTATTATTATCCTTATTATGTGTTCGAAGGCTCTAATCAAATCAAAATTTACAACTCTAAAGTTTAAATGTTGCTGTTTAATTAATTATTAATTAATTATTAATTGTTGATATAGATCCCAAGCAACATATAAAAACAGCTGAACATACCAAATGCAGTAACCATCCATCACATCGTACTGAAGTGAGCCTGGATATTAAATGTAACAATGTTAGGCCTATAAAGCCACTGCACATATCACATGTGTTACTATGCATTTCTCATGTAAAACCATTCAGTAACCAAATGACCGCATAAATAACAATATTATCTGTAATAACCCGCCATGAAAGTTATAAGTATTATTAAATATCGTGTACTGAATGAAGGAACCATTAATATCTATGTTTTCACGTTTTCAGGAAGCTGCCTTATCGTATGTTATTTAATATGTTGTATATGGACTACCAAGAACCCAGATATATCGCCTTCTGGTTGCTCAGAAATCTACTGCACGTGTTATCGCAAGAACTCGGAGCAGGAATCATTGCACTGGCATATATATATATAATCCGTTTGCTGACTTAAGGGTTTTTCACAACCGTAATGCTCCTGAACACATGACACAGCTGCCATTAACCTATACACCGCAACGATGTCTTTGGTTCAGTGCCTTGCTTCAAGGGCTTGCTTCACATACCAAACATTTCCAGGAGAGCTGGTTTAAGAACTTACCGAGCAGCCCCCCCCCCCCCCCCCCCCGCACTTATCCCAGAACTACGCAAGAAATCTTCACTTCTGACTTTCAAAAAGAACCTGAAAACCGATCTTTTAAAGGAGCATATAGCAACGGAACAGCGCATAGAAATGTGTCCCCATAGACTTGCGCTCTAGAAATTACTTACCATAAATATATATATATATATATATATATATATATATATATATATATATATATACATATACTTAAATATTTATGTTGTCTGCCTACCTCTCTGTCGCAGGGACGAATTTTTTTACTTTAAAATCTGGAAATAAGAATTAAGCCCGCTTCATTCCAAAAACCATTAGCTGTTCTGGTGCCTCGCATTGTTGTCTCTCCGATACTTCTGCAAGGCACAGTTTAGTATGTCTTCTAGCATTACCGGCTGATCTCTTTACCTTAACCAGGGTGTAACTGTCGAGCATCCCCTCCCCCTCCCCATCCACCCACCGTCGCTTTCCAAAATCTTCTATTCGCCTATGCGTCGCGTTGGTTTTCAGGTATAATCAGTTAGAATCAGTAAAACACTGGTAATGGTAGCAAAAGAACAAAAGAAAATATCCTACAATTTATCCCTCTAATTAAAGATGGGATCATTGAGTTGCAGAGCCTGATAATGAAGCATCCCATAAAATTGAATTCCAGTAATCCTCGACGCGACACTTAAGCCGATTGGCTTATCCAAACGTGTGATGCTAATGTGAACATAACATGTAAACTTCTAAATGACACGAGCACCGGAAGTGACATGACTTATAGGTTTGTCAATAAAGATAAATAAACGGCAGGGTCATGTATAACTGTAAAATACAAACAAACGTATTAAGTTAGTCTAATGTATTTTCAAACTAACACAAAATATGATGTTAAATTATAACTGTAAACATATGATTAAAATATAAACTAATATCTACCGGGTGCTATCTTTTTCGATCTTACGCTCTAAAGAATAGATGTGTGTCCGGGTATAGCCAAACCAGAAGGGGATTGGGGGGGGGGGGAGGGGTTGGGGGGGGGGGGTTCATGGGGTCCCCCCCCTTTTTTTTTTTAAAGCCGCCGAAATCTTTTTTATAGGGTTTAAGACCAATTTTAGCGGCCTGGCACCACCTTCCGGGCCAAGTGACCTTTTCTCACGTTTTGTCGTTAGGCGTCCTAGGCTGGACCCCTTCTTTCCCTAAATCCTAGATCCGCCCCCGCGACGATGGGTATTTCGATGTATGTGCTTACGATTTAGTAAGAACCCAACACTTATACAATATACAATATACAATATTAGATTGCTTTCTAAATCAGCTATACAATAGCGAAACTACATGTTAATAAAAATATCGGGATTTCAGCGACACGAGAGTGAACGTCATTGCCAGGCGGAGTAGACATGCCAAAAATACATGGGTGCAATTTGTTGGGGGACATGCCCCCCCCCCCTCCCTTCCATATTTCAACGGGGGAAAAGGGGGGCGGGGGGGGGGGCGGGGGAGAAACAGTATGTTATATCCCCCGACATTTTGCAAGTATAATAGTATCATTTAGCCATAAAACAGGCTATATATCATTCCATAATAATATCTTAATTTCATTCCGTAAAAAGTATAGAATTTTAGGAAGCATGCTACAAAGTTGCTAGGGTTCTCAGATATAAATGATTTGTAGGTTTTCAGAAATGACATAAATACATAAATTGATAAATAATATTGCCGGATTCATACGTATTCACAACAGCATTGAACTCGGCCATTATATACATATATTAAATAATTAATGCAGGTTTTATGATAGATACACCCTCTCCCCTATACATCCCAGCCAGGACACACCCTCGACAGTCGCGACAGCACATTGCCCCTACATTTGGGAAGAAATGAGACAGAGGATGCGGTAAATATGGTATACCAATCGTGGTTTTTTTCCAGGTTTAAGGGCATTCTTAGTCCCTGCGCCAGAAAGTGCCGAGTCACGCGGGTCTTTAGGGTAATCAATATTACCGTGTGACAGGTGATGCTGACAGTCCCGCTTCGTAACAGAATAAATTATTCATGCGCACACCTGAGTCTTCATCGTTCAATTTACGCTATTGATATATTATATACAGGGCAATTAGCAAATAAAGGGTGTGCTGTGTTGACCTTTTATATATGTTAACGGGCATATATGTTAACGGGCTTTTAAGCAGCAACTCCAGATTATGATCCCGCTGTGCTGCTTGATCAACCCAATACAAACAAAACTATATAGAGAGTAGGCCCATCACATAACAATGACATTTTCTGGGTTACTTTCATTTGCTGTATGTAAACAATAAAGTATCACAATTTCATTCACTGAAATACATACTTTTAAAGCCAGCTATTCACCTACATTTTTTTGCCGAATGTTGGTGATTTCTGTCATACTTTGTGAACATATTAATGAACTCTTAAGTAATTCCTGTAAAGAAAAGTTTTTCAACGCCTCTGTGACTCTTTGTTTACAAATTACATGCACTAATGCTGACAAACAATAAAAAACATGTAATCTAAGGTGGCTGACTGTATATGTGCTGAAGTTTAGAGGTCACTAGTTGCAAAACGCCCTATGCAATAACTCTGACTTGCTTCCGTTTGTCCTTGTTGGATGAGTTTTGATTATTTTGGCGGGGGCCCCACATTGTATAAACATGTCGATATTACAAAATAAACAGCCTGTGTGCAATAGGATCGGCGTTTTTAAGCCTGTTAACACAAAAGGTTCAAGAAATTATCATTAGTTGATAGACGTTAGATATTGGAATAAGCCCCCTTTAAATGAGTAACTCAGCTGATTCTGAAAAATGCTTATTTATGACATTGTAGTATATGGTATTGTTAATTGTTCCATGATGGTACTCCATTTTTTGTTCTAGTCCTCCTTCTTTGGGATAGTTAATATGGACTCTTGTCTTAATTTACACATCGAGCCATCAGACGAGAGCAGCTCCAATGAGCTTGTACATTTAGCCTTACTGCCAATATTGCAATAAAGAAATGCACGTATTACTAGTTATTTTTATTTTTTATTTTCCAATAATATAGTATATTGTTTTTTATATACGCTGGTTTGTTTTAATATATGTGTATACTGGCAGACATTTTATTTATGCACCACATGTAGGTCACATCAAATACTAGCACGGTCGCTTCCATAGTTCTAAATGCACGACTACACTGTGAGATTAGCATTTTCTTTAAAATCGTTATTATTAAATATGGCTTTCAGAAGTGATGAAATGGATGTAATATCAGGATAAATGGGATCTTAACTTTAAAACATTTATTTTATCCTATAGAAATTATTTCCTTATAAATGCCAATGAATCACAATGAAAAAAACATTGAAAAGTGGTCAAACATTCTTCATTCATAGAATGTTTGTGTGTGAGTGTGTGTGTGTGCCCTGATGTAAAGTAACTTGGAAGGACAAGTTAAATGTACTTAGAACAAAATGGCCTGAAGAACACTGGTTCCTTTGTCCGGTGAAAACTAGAATTGTATCATAAAGCGCAATGCCCCAGATAAATCAGGTGTCGGGAGATCCACCTGGTACCTAGCTTATAATCATTTTTATGTTTTAGTCCTTTATAAGCTATTATCAGAAGATACTGAAATATCGGATCTCGTTCTATTTAGTCCAGCCTTTCTCTTTCCGTTATCATTAATTGTTTAAGATTAAAAGGAAATATAGGATTTAATACATTTTCCGCGTATTCCTGTCTCGGCTACCTTTTACTGTATCAATGAGAACATGCGGGGAATGCAAATGGCATTTTCTCTAGTTCCCTGAACAAAACACAGTTTACTAACATGGATTCTGTATATCAAACTGGTTTAAAGAATTGCATATTACAAAACACACACATATATGTGCAGACGTCCTATTTCCCTATTCAACAATGTTCTTTGAATAATTTTACGTACGTTAATCTGTACACAATAAACGTTAACGAATATAAAAAAACCCTTCACCTAAAACCCCTTATGATAATTGGTTATTGCGTCCATCTTCTTTCGATGGTGTATTTGTGCGTGTGTTTGTTTGCTTGTTCACAACATAACTCCCGCATTTAGGAACGGGATCCATGAAACTTTCAAGGCACCTTGGGAATGGGCCACTGAAGAATTGCTTAAACTCCCTGTGTTTCATGCAAATATTTTACAGGCAGTGAGTAGGGGTATATATTACACATAGCCACTAGCTTTTTACTCACCATATAACGTCCGGCTAATGTGTTGCGTTAGGTGAACCTGATGTTATCATTGATCACGCAACAGGCAGCAGGTATATTCACTACGTGGGCATCTGGTATGATGATCTGTACTACAATTCGGGGTGGTTTTATTGTACAGTTTATTTGTATCACAGAGCAACCAGCGATGCCAGCTTAGCGGCACCAGCAAAATCAATTACTGACTGTCTGTAGACCAGCCGAGCAGTATCGACTGAGTGACATGCTTAAACAGCAGTGACACAAGAGATGCACCAGTTTCCTCAGATAAATACATGAGCATCAATCTATTAACGTTAACAGCAAGCTGACCAAGTTTATTGAACGTAATTTAAATTTGATCTGTGCATTTTATGTTACAGTTTCAATATATACCGCTCACGGGGAGTTCTGAAGTGGTGTTTATTATCATGTGTTCCACAGATAAGAATTTGTAATATATAAAATCAGAGGGAAGTCTCTTTCAGTGCTATAATTTTAGAAATCTTCTACTCCCATTGATTAAGTGAGTTAGAAGGGAATGTTTTTCTTAAGGTCAGAAAATGGACTTAGCCCGGCATTGGAGCGAACGTTTGCATCGTTTTTAATAATCATGGAAGAATGCGCTCTTTACCATAGACGGGTTTTTGTATACATTTTGGGAAAGTGAAGACAAAGACTTTCGCAAGTATGCTGCCTAAATGACACATTTAGTGCGAAGACATTGTTTTTCAATTTTGCACGCTTGCCTAGAAAACACAAATATTTGCTTAAATTCTTGAAAATGGTTTAAATGATGAACGCAAAAATGTGGTCTATTTTCCATAAGTATATTCTCTCAGGGAGTCTGTGACATAGCACAAATAAGCAACATAAGCAAGGACCTGGTCTTTATTTGCAAAAATATATTGTTACGGATCCTAATATCCAAAGATCACGTATGTCTAGAAGATAAAAAAAATCAGATTCTGTAACACTAGGCAGCGTGAAATGTCTAAAAGAAGTCAGTGGTTCTTTGTTAACAAACAACTATAATTTATTCTTAAAACAACCCTAACATTACGATACACTAAATCAATACAATGACCGCTATAACAGCAGTAAAACAGTAGTACAACGGCAAATCAATACAATCACATAGTTAAAAAAACAAAGTGCACAGTACCTGGTTACCACCACTGTCACAGCGACAAGTTCTTTAAAATGAATAAGCCGGATGAAAAGTTCACACAATTTCTCTCTGAGAATAAAAAGCCAATGTAAAGCTCTTGTAACAATCCAGAAAGTAAACTTGAGACAGGCAGCACTAAATTGTAAAGTGTTAGTAATAGTAGAATCCCTGAAATTACTGGATAATTGGATAGGTCCAACACACTGACTAACACGCTTCCGTGTCCGCAGGAAAATTCTCTCACCTCTCTCCTGGCTCTAAAATACAGCCCCTATTTATAACTTTTCACCTCCAGCCGAGAACCTTCCATTGCTCGAACATTCTAAAAAATCTAACACAGTACACACGTTCAAAAAACATAACAGAACAAAGAACGCTGTGTCTCAACATATTAGGGTTCACATGTGAGCTCGCTCCGGCTCGGCCAGGCGAGAAAGCCCCAAGCTAGCATGACAAAGAGAGTTCAACCAATACAGATTAAACTGAGAGTGCAACATGCGGCCAGGCGAGGGCGCTACAACAGAGTTACGCCCGTGTCACACAATAAAAAGGGCACCTGTAACAATATTAACCGCGAAAAATGGGTTCGGCGACTCCGTAGAACAAGATTTTTTGTATGGACTAAATTAAAAATCCGTGTTTCCCGTACACCCTTGTTTGTTAGTTTCCAAGTAAATACATATCACCAAAGAGGTAGGGATATTTGGGCAACGAATCCAAACAACGAATCCAAACAACACAGATAAAGCCGTCTCAAGTATATGTTGTAATGACAATTGATTTAAACTAAAATTAAACTTCTCACCTTGTAAAGAAGATTAATTACTGTACAGACTGTTACAAACGAAACTCCATAATCATTCATTTTGCTTCCCTGAAATCTTCGATTGCGGCAAACATGTTAGACAGTTCTTTATGTCTGTTTGTGTGTTTGTGGGTGGGTGGGTATGTTTGTTTGTACTCTCCTGGCCACAATTCTGTAGCAAACGATTTGAAACTTACACGACTGATTGAAAGTCCTGGAGGCTTATTGTTTTGGGTCAACATAGGTCAAGGGTCAAGGTCATCAAAAAACGTCGAAATTTTATTTTCATCATAACTTTATCAATCTTGGTCCTATCTTCCCAATCTTAGGTTCATTTTCTTCCTCTGCATCTTCCTCATAACATCGTCTGTTCACATTTTTCAACTTTGTGTCGCTTTGTCAGTATGCCTGTCTGTCTGTCACTTGTCCTCAATTTCGCCTTCTTGCTGGTTCTTGTGTCTTACATATAGCATTCTGCAGGCCACGCAATTGCAAGAATCCTTTTGAAATTATGCATGTTATGTCGTTTACTAATGTCTCGAAAGTGAGTCTTTATTTTCGGAAAATAGTCGCTAGGGGGCGCTGCACGCGAAACACTACAACATATCATTTTTTGGCCATATCTCCGAAGCAAAAAACCTGAATTGCATAAATTTTATAGCTTATTTTTTTCCTCTGAATCTTCTGCATTACTTGGTTAAGTCATCTTGTTTCATCATTTTGTCACTTAGTCAGTTTGTCGGTCTGTTTGTCTGTTGTCCTCAAATGTTTCCTTCTTGCTGTTTCTTGCTTCTATTGTAAAGCATTCTACTGGCCACAGTAAACCAGGTAACTTTCACCTTTCGTATATCGGAACTATTTCTTGAAACTGTATGTGTATTTTTAAATAGGTCAAAGTTCAATTTATTGTAGAATTCCACAGATATCCCATCATTTCCAGGGCTTTTATCTTTAGCAAATGTTTTAAGGGTTGAATGACATTCTTCTTCTGTTATAAGTTTATCTAAAAGTTCTGAGTTTAATTTAGATAATACAGGTAATTTTAATGCATCTAAATAGCTGTTTATATCATTCTGTGTTTTAACTGTTTAAGAAGAGTATAGTTGTTGATAAGGTTTTTTTTTGCTTTTCTAGAATTATTTTAGCATCAGTAATTGTATCTCCTGTTGATAACTGAAGTTTTCTCATACATTTTAATCCACTGATTTATTTTTCTAAGTCGAGAAAATATTTAGAATTTTTTTCTCCATATCCAAACCATCTAATTTATGACCGAAGCATACATCCCTGTGTTTTATAATATCAATATCATCTAATTGTTTTTTTATAGAAATTAATTCATCTGTAGAGCTTGATTTTGGTGGGTTTCTGAGACATCTAGTGGTTCCTGAAGTTGCTTTAGTCTATAGTTAAGGAATTCTTCTTTGGATCTTTTTTCCTTAGCTTTTTTTTTACTATTTTTTATACTTAACTGCCTAATTTTATATTTAAATAATTCCCATTTAATTCTGTCATGTTTAATATTAGAATATTCCTGTTCCCAAACCTCTGTTTCTTTAATAAGGCTCTCCACATATTCAGCCTCATTTAATATATCCTTGTTTATTTTCCAATAACCTTTTCCTTTAATCTCTTTGTTTGCTATTTTTTTTTAAATTATAATACAACTGCACAATGGTCTGATTTAATATATGGTTGAATCACAACATCTTTTTACTGTATCTTGCAATGCATTAGAAATCCGCCAATAGTCTAATCTAGAACATATATTCTCATTCGTTTGTCTCCATGTGTAGCATTTCTTCAATTGATGTTTTAATCTGAAAATATCTGTAAGTGATAAATAATCTGCGATTTTATTAAAACTGTCTACTACATTCTTCCTAATGTCAGCCGATCCTCCTTTTTTATCTAATTTGCATTAAATATAATATTAAAATCTCCTCCTATGATATCATCCTCTGTATGGCCAATATGTTGCTGTATTATATTATAGAGTTTTGAATAAAAGTGTTTTTGTTCTCCTACATTATTTTGAGCATAGATGTTAATTAACTTATATTCTACCTCTTCTATTTTAAGCCCAATTAGGAGAATCCTACCGTCATGAGAACTGTATATTTGTGGTAAGTCCTGTGTCACTAAGTTCTTTCTTATAAAAATGGCACAGCCTTTACTTGATGAATCTGCATGTGAAAAAATAGCTTTTCCTTTCCACTCATTTCTCCATTGTTTTTCTATTTCTGATGTTCCGTGGGTTTCTTGCAAAAATAAAATGTCACATTTATGCATTTTGGCCGATCTAAATACAGATCTTCTCTTTCTCTGGTAACCTAAACCTCTAGAATTAGAGTTATTAATTTAAGTGTCATAAATATAATTATTTGACGATAAAAAGCTCAATGGGAAACAGATAAATGATTGTACAGAGAGATTAGAAAATTGTTGTGAAATGTGTGTATGTAACATTATCTTCAGCAAAAACAGAAATAAAAATATGAACATGATGGGGTCTCTTTCATTTTTAGATAATACCATCCAATCTTCTATCAAGCGTACCCCACAGTGAATAACCTCTGATTTGCTCTAACATATTAACACTGGTTGCAAATCTGAAGTCCTTTGGATCTCTATGATCCACCCTAAACCTGAGAGACAATTCCTTCTCTCACGTTCAGTTACCATCATAAGATAATTATTATAATTAATATAATTTTTAAATGGCAACATCGGTTTATAATATTAATAAACATAGATATGAAATTATTTTTGTTAAATCCTATGAATAAAACACAAAGATGAATTCACACAAAAAATATTCATCTTCTCTGATGACTGATTATTTTATATTTAATAGGAATCCAATTTTTTATGCTTCAGTTTTTATGGTAATCTCACCTTTACTCCTATTTAAAATAAACCTTCCCCTCCTTCAACAGAGTTAAGTTGTCCGTGTTTATTTATTTATTTTTTTTTATTAACATTAACATTCTGAGGGGAATTTTTAATCAATTTAAATCATTAGTCCCTTAACATTATTAAAACTGATTATTAAATAATAAAAAAATAAATAAATAAATAAAGTATATTTTGCTAATATCAGTCATTGTTTTGATAAGTTATCTCTAGACTGAATCTATTAATAAAGCACAAGTGTCTAGGCATGAGTATCTTAATTATTATTTAAATTTGATTATTTAAACATTTTAATTAATAATGATAGTATATTCTACTACCAAAGGTTTATTATTTTTCAGTTCTTGTATTTAGTTTTTTTTAAGGTTGATTCTCTAATAATGCAGAAAATTAGTATTGATTTAATATTTTGATGAATAATGCAAAATCGATGCTGTTCTATATGTTAATCGCCAGTACCTGTATGTATAATCTTCCTTGTGACAGTCTCTAATGATAGCCTCTCCTATCTCGTAATCACATCTCAAGGATACTTACAAATATGTGATGTCTAAGAATACATTAAACACAAACTAAGCTTAGTGAATTATAAAGATACTAATAATTTTTAACTCTAAACTTTTTAACACTACCTGCATGTCTGTATACCTCCTGTTACATGTATATTTTGGTACCATACCATCCAACACTAGAACACCAACTTGGTGTAGGTAAAGCTATGTTCTAAACTTGACTCATCATTTTTAATGCACACAATGTAAAATATAAATATATAAATATAAATATCGAGGTATTCCATTATATTTTCCATTCACTTTTTACAAACATTATTATTTAAAATTTTGACTGTTTATTATAATTGTTTCAGTACTAGCAGCTTCATTCTCCAAGTTTAAATCGACAAGAAAAGATGAAAGAAAAAAAAATTATTTGGAGAGTGCTATCTTCATGTGTACATAAGGGAATAAATATCTGTACCTTGGCTTACTGCCCACAATTATTTTCAATAAATATTTGTATCTTCTAAACAGGGACCTAACAATATGACCTTTGAATAGCTAGAGAATCTAGAATGATTATAATTAGATAATTAAAAGTAATAACTATAGAACTTACCTTTAAATAAATTAATAAATTATAAAGGTGACATTCAACACACTGCAACAAGTATCCTCCGCATCATATAGGCACGGGTATTGTAAAGTTTCTGACACCATAATTACATGGACAACCTAAACGCGTCTCCAAACTTACAGTATCAAGGATGCTAACTAGGCATTTCATATATGTAGATCCATGTTATATCCTAAATCATATCTTCATATGGAAAATAGATTAAATTAATTATAGCTGGCCCAAGACATCTTGCCTACAGATTAAACCCTAGAAAGATCTAATATAGGACAAACAAATCTTCTGGTGAATATATCTAATCACCTTTTAGTTAAAAAACTGAGCAAGTGCTCTGCAGTTAATGTTGCAACGGGTTTTAGTGATTAATAACTGTTTTATCCACCCCATATTCACGGGTGGTTAGGGCCTCATGACATGATACAGACAGCAAAATAAAGACAACTGGTTGATTCAGCTTATGAATGGTAAGGCTTCTAAATGTATATTGATCATTAAACTACGTTGCCTCCGTTTCCTGTCATGTTATTTCAGCTTGGCTACCATTCAATGTACACAATGGATAACGTTACAACACATTTTGTCGGGACATATGGATCAGCCAGGGGCAGTGATTCAAATATCAGCTTTTAACAGGCTTGGACATGTATCACCTAACAGGGCACAATGTCCATGCTGTATATAAATATGTAATGTATAATGGAAGCGACTTTTAATGATTATGTATTTGTAAGAAACATACAAAATAAAAGCTAGTTTTGAATGTCCAAAATAAGAATTTCGATAATATTATTATAATATTAAATTATAATATTGATAATATTAGGGTTTGAGATTGGTGTTTATATTTTTCTGTCTATTCATTATGAGTCAGCTGTAACCAGTGGAAAAGATATAAACTAAAATAATGGACTACAATATATAACTAATAGATTACACAGCAAAAGAAATATTCAAAGAACGCTACACTCATGGCATGAATTGTCAGATGATACATATAAAATGTAGAGTTAGTTAGATAAATATTATTTTTATCAATAATTTGTTGACAGAACTATGAAAACACTCCATCCATCGAGTCGTATTTCTACAAGGTATATTTCTTCGTGTCATTGTCGTACGTGATGGGGAAGAAATCATGGCAGTCAATAAAATATAACCTTAGAAAAGTTATGATGGAACGTAATATCAGTCAAGATTGATCACAGTCTTTCTGTGACGGATCAGATTCTCGATTACGTCCTAACATTCCAACACCATTTATTAAAAATAGCAACAGAATTATTTTGCGCGAGCCACTTCATTGCCTGGCTGAATGACGCAGTTATTTATTTCTAATTATACAGGCTCGGCGAATCAAGGTCCCAGAGAGAGAACTGCTTGAAGAACAACTTCAATCTCCTCGTGAAAAAGCGATCAGTCCTCGTGATCATGTAATGATCAGGAGGTAGCTTGAAGAAAAACTCTGAGCCTAAGTGTAACTAGGTGAGTCTAATTTGCAAGGTGGCGCATCAGCATCAAGTGTTTGTTTCAAGGATAACCGAACGTGAGACTTTTATTCGCATATCAGATCCAGCAGGCTGGCCTTGTGAATTAAAGCTACCGATCTAGATTGAATTACTGTAAATATACCCAGAAATGTTCATTAGGGAGGGAGGGATTTACTTATCCAGTAAGCTCTGAACACAGCGCGTGACTTCCCGGGAACCTTCCACTCACATACTATGAGAAATGGAAGGATTTTTCAGGTTTGGCAAGCTGCCAAACACCCGGCAATTTGACGCACGCTGGGTAAGGTAAAATCTGATTGGCTCAGCGTGTAAACAAAAATGGCTGCGCCTTTACGAAGCTCGTTGCGCGGCACTGCAAGAGAGGAATTCTGCAAACAGTGGGGGGTAATTAACTGACCTCAGGCCACACCAGCAAGTTAGTGTAGAGACTGTCCTGTGTATTCTGACGGGGGGGGGGACTATTGCGCTGGTGGGAATCCACACAGAAAGAACCGTCTGATGGCCAAACCTGACGGACAACTGCGGCTTCATACAGCTGTAAATGGAGCGTACCTATTCCGCAACATAGGGAGCAGCTGATGGACCCAGGGTTATCCACATAAAATGGACTGTCCTTATTTATAATGGGAATTTGTATTTTGAAGAACTTGAACCAATCAGTCCCTTGACTGTTCAATAAATAACACACTGGCATCGGCTCCTGAAACTGCAGTCCCTTGATTTATTCCATATATATTCCCTAAATACCATATGAATGCCTGACCGACAAGACAACTGAATGATCAGTAATGTAATACCTGTCAAGCGATGACCAATACAATCCCCGCTGGAACCCCCAATTCCTCCTGACACGGCTTGACTGATGGCTCAGTGGACGGTATGGCTCACGTGACCATTGGATGGTATTGCTGACGGTGTGGTCCATCCAGTGTTAACATATGGCATAATGAAAACAAATGGCACAAAGTTGCGATAGCTGTGACAGCTATTTATCTGTGTTCTCTAGACACTTTGTGAATTTGCCGTTAAAATATTTTATATAACAGAGGCTGACAGACAATTTATTCGTATAAATGAAAGCATATCTAACGTGTTCAGGGACACTTTTTGTGACGTAGGCGTTTTAAAAGCATTGACCATTCGATACCTATGTTCATCAGTGCGCCTTTGACAAAACCCCAACAGAACTATAAACAAAACCTGGGTTGTATCCGAACTCCAAGTTATAAAGTTGACTCGTGTATTTGATATTACGAATTGCCTTAAGCATTGATACATGGGTGAAACACGTACATGTACTTGGTTTATAAACACGCTTTTTGTACAATTTTTTTCAGGTTTTGTTTTTATTTAAA
Organism: Sipunculus nudus; assembly: GCA_026874595.1. Classification (NCBI taxonomy): domain Eukaryota; kingdom Metazoa; phylum Annelida; class Sipuncula; order Golfingiida; family Sipunculidae; genus Sipunculus; species Sipunculus nudus. Next base: position 11,947,256 of record CM049314.1, on the reverse strand, counting down.
TTGTGGTTTGTTTTATGGCATATGTATTTGACCATCATAAATGAAAATATGATAAAAATGATAACTGTGTTTTCGTGTATGTAGTGAGGGGTGGGGGTGCTTTAGCCCCTTTAGCCCTAGTCTGGAATCCACTATAGCTATATATAGCTATAGCTCAGATTACCTTTAGTCATCCTATCTGAATCATAAATGATTTATATCAATAAATGAACGGTTTAAATATTTCGAACGTCACTCATCATGATTTTCCATTGCATAATACTCTGCTTTGGTCTTACAGCCACTATTCACCTTAATTTTTATGGATTTTTTTGTGATATCGGCTAACTCTGCGTTTTTATATTAATGAACTGAAGGTAATCCTTGCAGGAAAAGGATCGTATAACGCCATAACGTCTTGACGTATAAGCATTTTATCTGTACGCTACTTAACACAAGGTACTTGAGCAAATGTTAACAAACTGATAAAAACATGTAACCGAGTTATTGAAAGATCCCCAGTTGATGTTCGTTAGAGCATGTGAAGCAATGCAATATTTGTCATTTTACAGAACTCTGTATTCTCTTAATTAAAGCCAGATGTCTATGCTGGAAGTGTTTCTATTACGATCGATGGCCATTTTTGCGACCCCCACCCCCATCCCCATCCCGACCCATGTTATAAACACGTGGATATAGACAAAAGGCACAACCTAGACCCCGTGGGATTGGCTCACTTTTATAAAAGGTTCAATAGATTATGTTTATTGGACAGACGTCATATATCGGAGTCGGTCCCTGTAACTTTTTTTTCTTGACGTTAATTAAAAATCAAATGCTTCGTACAACGCCCATTTGCACTTATTTTTTTTTTCATTGAAATTTTAGATAATATCTCGAGGTCTCAACTAAATATCTCGAGATCTCGAAATGGTAAGTCGAGATGGGATTATTGTTGAAAAATACATGTATATTGAAAAAAATATATGGAAAAAAAAAACCTTTCCTCATACAGACAGTCGAAAGAGGGTGGTCAGAAATGGCGCGTCACACTGCCCGGACTCGGACTTCATACGCCTCTGCTGTTTAGGGGTTGTTGACGAAGCTGTATATAAGATTTTTTTTTCCCAAGGCAAATAACATAAACGTGGGTGCATGATTTTGTGGAGAGGACTTTACGGAATAAGTAATATTTTGCTGACATGCACATGTGAAATGTAAACAGAACATGTTTCTTTGAAATGTAATAAATTTTAATTTTGAAGTTTTACAGTTGAGATAAGTTGTCCCGGTTTTCCCACAGTGGATAACAACGGTCGGCCTTGCTACAGTCTTGCAGCGCTGACATATATGGTAAACACTGGTCAAGCATCTTTCAGATTAATGGAGTCCGTACATGGCGGACTACGGTCGCTTGAGGTGTTCCGAATAACAGAAGGGATTCGTTTATCGTTAAGAGTCGAAACTCTGGCTGAAGGATGATTGCGCTTGCAACTGCTTAACTGATCAAAATCCTTTGAGTTGTTCTGACACCTCAACGTCTCCAGAACCTAAATACAAAAAAAGCACATGGGGCTGCCATCAACGACGACGAAATGCTGCATTTTGCCAGGCGCCACACCAGAAAACCATTGGTCCCCCGAAGAGAACGACACTTGCTTCTTCCAGGCTATGTAGGCAGACATCAGGAGTCTTGGTATGGAAACGCAACTGCCATACCACATAAACTGCATATTCCGAAATTTCAATACAATAGAAATTCGATTTACAAAACTAATTCCCATGGAACAAACATGCTCAAAACGAGACTTTACTGTATCGATGTTTGGGTGGCAGACTACAATAAGTATATGATCTTATTAACAATAGATACCGTGACACAACACTAGCTTTTGTACGTTTACATCTGTATTCCAGATATGTACGAAATGCTGGCTAGAGCCACTACACAGGTTGTTATGACGTATAGTACATAAGTTCTGTAAGGGGACCAACCGGTAATTACTTAACAACCGGGAAACCATAAATTATTCTCAGTTCTTCAAGGACCATTATGTTAATGCAACACCAGCTTGACATGACAGGTTGACTACATAGTGCAGATCTGGTTTTATTAAGTTTAATAAAGAATTCCACAGACATAACAAGTTCTACTCATAAAACTTCATACATCGTGCGTCAGTATTAAGAACTCCAGACAGGCCCCTGGCAGATGGGTTCATCGTACTGAGATGTTTAATTACCATGGCAACATACACGTCCCAGCAACGTCTTGACGGACATTGATTTCGGACTGTACCATATGTTGCAAGAGCATGAACACCCACGAACCGCCAACCTATTACACAACCACACAGAGACTGGTGAACGAGCACAGACAGAATGTAAGCCTAACCCTGTACTAAGCCTGACTAAGGCTTACCAGCCGTTACTTGTTCAGGGACAAGCATATTCATCTGCATGTGCGTGTGCGATTGTGTAAGAGAGATCGAGAAAACGCGGACATGAACTTACATGTTTCCGGCTTGAAATATATATATATATATATATATATATATATATATATATATGTGTGCGTATGTGTGTGTGTCTCTGTGTATGTATGAGAGAGAAAGAAAGAGATGGAGATCTTAGAGTCTCATTAATATAGACATAACCTGGAATACACGTTTTAGAGATATCTCGCTGTCGGACTGGCATACATGACATGGGTATTTATGTATGTGTGCTTCTGTGAGTATATTGCGGGATGCGCGCGTGTGTCACTACGTGAGTAAGAGAGAGACCATGGAAGCGATCTAACAGACTTCACCTGGCAAACGTGTAGGACCTAAATATATGTGCGTCACTCTGTGCTTATTAGGGCCCTGCGCGGGCCGAAAAATTGATTCCGCACCCCTCCGCGTCATGGACTGTCAGCCCGCAGACCGCCCCCCACTCAAAGAAAAAAAAATCAGCCCGCCCCGCCCCGCAGTAACTATGATTTGTCATTACTGACTGTATACCTATAAAGGAAACATTTGCATAGTGTTTGTTACAAAAATAAGAGTTCGCATCGTAAATTATACAAGGATTAAATTTAAATTTGTTCACATTTATATTTCCATGGTACAATTTGCACACCGATTAATTATCAGTGTATTTTAAGGAATTTGTTACAATTTTTTATTGCGTGTCTTACTGAACTGCCAGATTAGCTTGTTAACCCGCCTCCCGCCCCGCACAGACTTTATTTCACAAATTCTGGAATGTAACCCGGTCCTACGTGAGTAAGAGAGAGACTATGGAAGCGATCTAACATGCAGACTTCACCTGGCAACGCACAGAATCCATTGCAAGGATCCTCGCGGGCCCGCGGGTTTCCGCGGGCTGCGGGTCAAAACCCGCCCCGCGCAGGGCCCTGTAGTGGTTATACATGTACTACAACGTAAGCTATGTTGTATACTGTATACTATACCTATACTCTCTCTCTCTCTCTCTCCCTATCTCTCTCTCTCTCATGCATTCTAGGCAATGGTTAACATTTTCATTCCCGAACGAATATGATAAGCATCAAATTCTCTTTCATTATTAAGTCAAAGCACGTAACTGATGCATAATTTAGAGCACACTTGATTATGGCCGTTTACACTGAGAGACCCCTAATGCACTTATTTTGTTTAGCTACCAGGGTCTGGCCACTTATGATTAATTAATATGACAGGATGAGTCTAAAGATACGTCTGATCAGTGGCGTCAATTTTTCTTCCGGGGGGTGGGGATGACTTTGTGTATTTATATATACACACACACATATATATACCTTTTTCAGCGTCTCTGAGTGACATATTCAGCTATATATATATGTATATATACATATATATATATATATATATAATTATATATATATAAATATATATATAAACATACCAATGTTAATTATATTTTAATTAATTATAATATTGTAATTGAAAATAAGTTGTTGTAATATATATATATATTCAAAGCAAGGTTTAGATATAACATTTTTTTAGGAAATGAATTCAAAGTCTTTAATTCAATTTATTAATATATTTCATTTGCAATATTATAATATTATATTCTGAAAAGTGGGGCGGTGATGATTAAATATAAAGTCCGAATTAGGGTATCCTCTTTCTGGAACAGTGCGGCCATGCATGCTGTAGAATATTTGATAAAGTTATTACATGTTTATACTATAGCTTGCCCGATCAAAATTTTGAATATTTTGTCATTCATCCTAAAGACTCGGTTTGTTAAATCCTCGGACATATTTAAAAGAAGAGGGAGAAAAAATACCTTTCCATTTTTTATAATTTGTTTTACACGAGATCTCTGTATGACAAAGTTCATATTAACTTTACCATAAAAATATTGTAAGAAAATATTAATTACAGGAAGATACTGGAAATCCATGAATTTTGTAGTCTAGAATGCTGTGTTTGTGTTATTTTACATGCATACTAAAAGCTTTATGATAAATAAAAGGCCAGGTTTATTCTCTCGTGGCAACTAGTATTGTGCGAGTTTTAAAAATTCATGGACCGCTTTAAGTTGCCAAAGGTTTGCTGCATGATGCATGGCGTTTGAACTTCCAGCCGGTTGAAAAGAGCTGTGCACATGATAAATATATTATGCCGTCCATGTGGCGCCATGGAAACATTGAAACAACGTGTGTATGTGCATATTGTTATGAAGACAAATAAATGAGGGGAAAATCCTGGACCGATCCGGGAGTCGAACCCAGGTCGGTGGTGTACAAGTCCGGCGAACCAACCGCTTGGCTAGCAAAGCAAGCTTCGAATCACAAACGAGACAGTTCGGTCCGCTTTTAAGTCACCCCGTAACACACCCCATCCTAAGAGCGTTCTGCTATCAGAACAAGACTAATTATCCCAGGAGTCACACTTTGGTGAGCTTATTCCTTTGGCCACAAAGTTAACCGTCACGTCGGACGAGCCCCCATTTGTTACGTAGACAAAATGTTGAGGGGTAAAATCCTGGGCCGATCCGGGAGTCGAACCAAGGTCGGTGGCGTACAAGTCCGGCAAACCAACCGCTTCCCTAGAAAAGCTTTTTTTTTAACTGTACTGAAAAGAAATGACCGATCTTGAATCCGTTGATTTCGGTACATTGTATAGACACCAAAATTCTCCCACTGCATCGCACGTATACTAAAATCTGTTCCAGCAAATTGTGTCCCCCTGACTTTTTATATAAAGTTATGTTTTTCAGTAATTTTTCAGAGAGCTATATCATGAAGTGCGGACGAAAACTTTAAAAAATATATCATTACTCTGTTTCACTTTGTTGACTTTTTTCCAATGGTCTGACTCATCAGATGTGTCTCTGCATAGGTAACTTGTCACGTGTTTCAGTGTTTATATATGACGTCATCTAATCAGACGCTGCCTATAATGCTGTTTTGCGTGTTACCACAATAACGAGTGCTGATTACAAGTGTTGTAAAATGTAGACTGGTCTCTTACATTTTAAAAATCATTCTGTTTCTTAAATATTGTGTAAGGTAGGTGTTTATTAATTTTCTCGTTGCTCATTAGGTCCATTAGTATTCTACGTTAAATTATCATTTCTTCCTCGAAATATAACTAACATAAGTTTTCCTGACAAAAAGAAAACGACAAAGATGGAGGGTTTAAACGGACGGTAGTCTACGGTAGAGAAAATGATACACAGCTATCTAATCCCGGATGAGGAGCATATCGTAGTTACAGAAAAAAAGTTCACAGCTGTCAATACTTCATTGTGTTTTAGCAAAGGCGTTTATTACTTCTGGGATGCTATGTCCAGTGATTAAGCAAAATTAAATGTTATGTTAACAGTCAAAGGCTATCATTATTAGCTCTGTATTTCTGTTTTTTTTTCCTCGAGTTGCAGTTTTCATGTCTACATCTTGGCCAAATTTAGGATGTGTCAAAGCTACTGTTGTAAAGCCTTTAAGATCCCGTATATAGTGAATACTATAATTATAAATTTCAGTGCATACACGCACATGTTATTAATATTATCTATCATATGTCGGATCTTAAGGGTAAGACTGTAAATGATATATTATATTTGGCTTACATAAGGATAAGTATGTTTTCCAAAATTTGATTATTATCTGGTTTCAAAATTGAAATAAACCAGTTAGGGATACATTTCTACTGACGAGCGTAAGCGTTTCACAGTTGAGTCCATTACACGACAGAAACAGGATATATCGTCTGGAGATATATATATATATATATATATATATATATATATATATATATATATATATATATATATATGTTCATGCAATTTAATGGTATTAGATGCATCTGCATCGGTTTTACAATTCACTGGAATTCCAGAAATGTGATATATATATATATATATATATATATATATATATATATATATGTATATATAAATCATCTCTATATATTCATCTTCGAATCAGCTAGTAGTCACCTATACAGTTAAGAGTTGCCTGGACCGATCTCGTATAATTATTGTGTATAATAAATGGTCTTCAGATATGATAATCACCTTACAAGTCTATCTATGAATAATGAAGTAATAATAGGCTGATGAATAATATGCAAGGTATACGCATGACAAACATTATTATAACTAAAGGCTAATAAAGCTCATATTTAATTAAATTTATTTCCCATGATATATCATTTCGGATAATAAAAAAAATATAAACTTATTTATTTTACATGGATTGTACAACTAGTTATTATAACTAATCGAGGCACTCTCCATGGCTCCGATGATGGCGTTCGGTAGTCTGCAGGGGTGGGGAAAGCGGAGTACCCGGAGAAAATCACCGGCCTTGGACGGGCAACTACAACCCACTCTCAAAGTCACGCCGGGGATCGAACCCGGGTCGCCAGGGGAGAGAGCCAAGCGTTTTACCATTCAGCTGTTCTTAATATAAGAAAAGATGGTTGTTATTGCCCATCCTGCTTTAAAATCATATGGAGGCAAGACTGAACTATTTTTGCATGAAGCCAAGAAAACGTTCATGATAGATATGCAAACGATGAACCGTACAACAAGGGAAATTATACATTATACTAATGATAGGGAAAATGGACACACTAGGATAAGGGGTCGTGACAGTCAGCGTTTTGTTGGTACTGATGTTGACATACGCCAGTAAACAAGTTAATTCAAGAGCGTGATTCCTGGACATTTCGCTTCATAGCAAGGAAACTACCTCACATATAATAGCTGTTTTATTAATTGTGGTATCTAAACCCAAAAACACTGACAGCTGTCAGACGGCGGCTTCTGGTTTACAACAAGAGCTTACTTCCTGGACATTGATTTCTTTGGGAGCAGGGGCAGAGTTTAAATTCTCTCTCTCTTTCTCCCGTAGGTCCCCTAAATATCTGAACAGGTACACATACGTACTGTTAAACAGCTGCATTTAGTTTAAAGAATAAAAACGACAGACTAAAGCTGCTGTTTCTTGTGTTTACCCTGAGCCTTCTTCCACTCTAGAGACCTCGCCTTAACAGTTCCCTCTTCAATGACTGGTAGAAGTAAACATGAGGTGATTCCGCTATTGACCTTCCTAAGACTCTTTTGCCGTGGGAAATATTGCAGCACATTAATCACAGGAATTAATATCAATACAGATTTACCACAGGGTAGTCCTCTCCTGGGATGTTAACTGTGAAATGTTAACCATCCGCATAATGTTTTTTGACAGTCTTAGATAACATCATCCACTACACGGTAATTCCCTCCGCCAGCAGGGTGTTCGTTCATCCCTTCGTCTGTGAGCGTTTTTTTTTTTTTGTGTTTCTTCACAACATATGATATATCATGCAATCATGAACGGAATCTCGTGAAATTTTCAGGGGATTACGGTAATGGGTCAATGAATAATGGGATCAGATTTTGGTGTGGAACCGACACATCATCCGGATTCACAATAAGTCACCTATGTACGAATATGGGCCGAATAAGTGAATGCAAACATAGTTTTAGGAGCATCCCGAGGCCTGCGTTCCTTAGAATGCAGATATCTAGTTGATTCTTGTGTTCTGTGTGCAAAAATCAGGTATTCAGATATGACAGAACATTTTTCATATTTTATTAATAAATAACCTAAAGAGTGATAATTGTGTATGCGTTAAATGTAAAGTCAATGGAATGAATCACTCATGATACAGGGCTGTCATTTTTAGCATTTTGTCATATCGCAAGAACATCAGCAACTTACTCTCTTGGCAACTCTTTCCCTAGAAACTGGATCCTGGCAAACTCGCGCTACTCAGGCATGTCATAATCAGTCACTGGGGAAAACCATTACCTCCTTTCTTCTGGAATTCTTTGTTCTGTACATACAGGTATGTCGCAGATAATTTACAGCCAGGAGACCGTGATATACAGATATATCAAACCAAGCTTTTCGTCTACATTTTCTGGAGATATTATGTGATTTCTGGCTTACTCTGTGTACACATTTAAAAAATGCGGTAAGTTACAGTTAAGCCAGATTCTTATAACACGTCTGTGACTGATGTATGAGCTATCTATGCAAGCTTTCAGTAAAAATGGCACATGCGCCGAAATTAAAAAAAAAAATAAGTTACCCACGGTGATGAGTTGCACTTGTGCGAAAGTTGAAAGGTCACTAGTTGTAAAACGCTTTTCGCAATACTCTGACTTGCCGCCAGATGTCCTTGTTGGATATATTTGGACTATTCTGGCGGAACCCCCACAAAAGATGAACATGTGGATATAAAACAAAACGAACAGCCTGTGTGCGGTGGTATTTGCGTTTTCTGCATATTTCTATTAAAGATTCAAGGGATTATTTTCAGTTAATAGACGTCAGATATTGGAAAAGGTCCCTTTAATAAAGCCAATATTGAAAATTCCGATGAATTTTCTTAAGCTTCTTTTGCTTTCCGTCAAGTTCTGCACTGCGGATATATACTGCACTGTTATATAAAGAGAAATGCTATTTTACAAGCAAGTACTCTACCTTGAAGAGGAAGTCTGACATAGCAGATAACTCAAAGGTATAGCTGTCTGTAGTACAATGCATGGACAGGTGTTGAGGCATAACAAATGTCGACTACACATTGATTTCTTTGAGTGCCTTGGACATGAAAAGCTGTATACACAATAAGAGTTTTTGAAGGTTTCTTGCAATGATATAGCGGAAATACCATTCAGACGTTTCTAAGTCGCATGCGTGTAAGCTGAAATGAGGAACCATGTCCACTAGCCAAGTTGCAACAGAGCAATACGATGTTGATATAATTAAATTTTCATCAATAAATGGAGAAACTGTAATGGAGGGTAAGCTCCATCAAGGAGTTACAAGCCTATATCTGTATTTACTTGCAAGGTGCATCTTTGAATTGTACAGTGGATGGCTCTGACTGTAACCCTGTCTGTTGTCCCTCTGCCCTAAATAGTCCATTAAAATGTTACATAATGCGGGGGTAGAATTAGCCCCCCCCCCCCTCGATATAAACATAATGTAACATGCCCTAAAATATAGTAAAATTCACACTGAATACATAAAAAGAATGTCCGATTTCCATTTTGCAATCTATTTCCCTATTTCTACATGCGATAGTTATGTATAAAGTCTACTGGCATTCCCGCCATACCTGTTCACCTGGCTGCGCCCCCACCCCCACCCCTACTTCTGAAATCCTCTATCCGCCCCTGTTATGTGTTATGCATGCTAATATTTGTGAGGCCAAATCTTGGCCATTGGACAAAACCACGGGAAGCTAAGTATAATATGAGAATAAGGAATCCAAATAAAGAAGAACATTTAAATAAATATCCATGTTTCAAATCTTATTTACCAGTAAAGCCAGCCAAATTGATTTAAGTAAAATATTAATGAGTCTGAAGATGAAAGGCTGAAAGTATCACTTAACACACCGAGTATGTAACTCAAGGTCTACCCACCCGTGGAAAGGAGTTTCTTTATACATTCATCACCATGGCAAATTTGCACGCCAGGAAGGCATGTCAGTAACGTAGTGAGCGGGCCCAGTAAAAATGTGGTCACATGATTCAGTTGTCAGGGTATTTGACAAACATATAATTGTTTCTGCTAGATGTTTTCGCTGAGTAATCTTGTTAATATCTCAGTGATATTTGTTACATAATCTGTGCATGTACCCCGTGCCTGTGTGCCATAAATGCCGGAAATTGGCGAAGGCTCAGAACTTGTTATCTTGTGATCTTTGGTTTTTAATTCCACGAATACCTGAGATATATGATTAATGACCAGTGACAGTGACAAGAATAATTTGCCGATTAAAAACTGTGCTTGAATGACAGGTATTCCAAAATTGCGAAACATAAATTTTTCCTGCATAAATAAAAAAAATGCTTTACATAATATTTGGTCTGATTTCCCCTTTATTTTCTATTATAACTGAAGCAAACAACACTAAACTTATTGTATATGCGCGTGGTTTTAAACGCGGGATGCCTCTTCTGACATAAGATTAAAAACTCTCATTTATTTACAGCTATTACCCTAAAACATGGAACAGCAGATAGGCCTAAACCTGCAACAAATTATAATGAATATATCACATTGAGAGGCAGCTATAATTACACGCTTAGTAAGAAATATAGCATGATGAACATGTGCACATGCCACTCTAAAAAAAGCTAACTTACTTTTGTGAAAAGACAGCTTGTCTGACAAAGTAAAATCCCAAACATTCCGATTGCTGTTCAGGTGCTATTCAATTGGCTTGTTCAAGACAATTCATAAAAAAATATTAAGATAATATTGCAAGCCCGCAAAGAAAGGTCTCTCCAACCAACTGGTTGCTGGGAAAGATCGCTGTTTAAAAGCTAACCGAGACAAAGACAGAAACGAAGAAAGACGTTAAAAGAACAAGATATCGCTTTGTCACTGTTAAGTTTACTTAAGCTAAATAGTACCATTATTAACCGATAAACTGAGAGGCTTTTATGATTCTTACCATGTACTTACCATGATGGAACTTACAATGTTATCCAGGAGTCACTACATTTAAATTAGTCAGACCTTACCATAACCTTTAAAAGAGATCTAACATGTGCACAACGTGTAGTACGTTCACACTTACTACCTGTATATATACTACATCATTTCAGGCATGTACAAATAACATAAATGTGGTGTACGTTACTTTGTTCAGTGACAAGGAAGAAGCCACAGCTGGCGGTTGAGTAATTTATGTGGAAACATGTGTTAATAGTCCGAAGTTCTAGAAATATTATATAACTAGCCATCCGAGACATATCAACTAAAGGTGGCACTTACGTGCTTGCTTTGTAGGCTAATCCGGTGGTCTACCTCCTCATAAAATCACAGCATCTTGCTCCAGCCAGGGGCAGCCTCAGTTAATGCTTTTACAGCCTGTGTGCTGCTTTGAGTGAAACATCAGATAATTTGCAATCGGTTGTGTTTAGTCGAGAGAGCCTCACAGCATGCCTCCCAGTGCATGCTGGCCAGGTATCTCACGTGCCGGTTTCAAAGCGGCGTGGGCACGCTTTACTGTGAAGACATTCACAAACGCTCGGATGATACCGGAAACGTTGTTACCAATGGACAAAGATATCTAACTTTTCTTAATCAGCCAATAAATTATCAGCTATAAATATCAATAGATGTCAAGTCTCGCGGATCATTTTGTTGATAATCAGTTTTGATCAAATCAAATAATTAGTTTATGGAGGGTATTTCAGAGAAGTACAACAGAAGTCAACCTTTCCCCTTGATTTCTGAGTGCTGCCACGAAACAACACGTGGAGTCAGGCTCTCAATCATTCTGATCTTTTCCGGGTAGAAAAAAATACAAAACCTTCAACACTCGATATCAGAGTTGTTCTAACGAGGGCAGCAGAAGTAGGGGAAACACCTGCAGCAGTTACTGTTATTTTAGAACCGGCGACGACAATGCCTTTGTGCGTGAGTGTGTGTGCCTACCTGTGTGCTAACTCTGTGTAGTTACAGAGGAGCTTTTTTTAATAGCTACAATTTCCATAATCGTTCCTTTTCTGAACTATTTGATTTTGGGTCGAAGCAATGATCAATTTAATAATTTAATGATTATGTGGTTAATTTCCATCGGCAGTTTAATGGACCGGTCACTTTGATTATATTGTTCATTATAATATTGAAAATGCATGATAATGTATATGCGTGATATTTTATGTATTGTATAGCACAGCTCCATGTATGCGAAAGTCACATGATAAGAAGTATCTTGATTGATAAACAAGAATTATCTCGGTTCATAAGGAGCTCATTCCTGCATAGATATTTTGTTCCGTAGTAATAAAAACGCTTCTATGATCACTACAAATGGGACCTATAATTAACGAATATATATAAAAATTGTTATTTCTATAAATTAAGTTATGTCCTATGTCTCATTTTTACATCTTGTGATTGTTTTGTCGTGATTGTTTTGTCGGTTAAACAAAATGCAAACACGAAGTTCTGCTGTTTAAATAATTATTGTTGGTTTAAATGTATATAGATAAACTAACATCGTTAAAATTAGAAGTGCCAGTAGTGGTAGTTGCAGTACTTATTATCATCGTGTCATCGGGTCATCATCGCCAGCATTAATATTATAATAAGGGTGCATTATTCCAGTCAGTCATCAGGTCTCATACAACATGGAAGGCAAAGTATGTGGATATTTGCTAAATATACATACCATCTTTTTATTATGTTATATACAGTGGGAAGGTCGTTCGCGCAAGGTACAATATGTGAACATTTTGGATATGACCGTGCACCGACGAGTTCCCGCCGTACTGCATGTAGACAAATTGCTCTTTTATGTGACCCGGTGATCCCTCGTGGTACGAGAAAAGCAGGTAGTATGATCAACAGCGGCAGCCGTGTGTACAAAAAATACGTCAAAGAACAAGCTCAAACCCATTATTTATGTCGCAAAAATACACGCCTCCGCAACAGCTGTGCAGATTTAATGTTACCATGACAACACTATGCCTGCGTTGGAAAACTTATTGTTCTGACACGGGTTCTTTTATTTTCCTTGTTATATATAGAAGACAAAAACCCAAATCACAGAGGCATGCATATATTTCAACATAGAACTTGTGAAAAAAAAGTATTGATTCTAATAATTTTATATTTATTATTAATTATTATAATTATTATAATTTTTTCTTATGGAGCATTTTATAATGTGTTATAAGTATAAAAACAGCATTTCACATTACGTGATAAAGAAAACAAAGTTCTCCCTGCTTGGCGATAGAGGGTCCCTTGCCTTGTATATCATTACTTTATTTTCTTAACTAGGCGCATCCTATTACCAAGATCCTGGTCACTATGGACAAGTGTCAGCAGACGGGTACACGATGGGCGCGTCCATTGGAACGACTTAAATAGAGACCAGAAAGAATTACCTGTTTCAGCGTTGTAATTGTGTCATAAATCATAAAAAAATGCCTTATTATCTGTAGACCAACTTTTTTTTAATGTGGCTCAGGTTTGACTCCTTATACAACAATATACACCTTTTACCGTTTGGGTAATAATACATGGATGTAGTTAAACTTTTTTCAGGTTTTATATAGGCCTAAGTGTCAACGTTTCTCATAATCGGACCCTTAGATGAGATACTATATGAAATTGTATTCTGATAACCTTAACGTTTCCCCCTTTCAAAGACTGAAGTAAATAAACTGTTGTTCTTTACGGAGCTGACCATCAGTGCTGCGGCAATTTTACTGCCAAGGCTCTTCTCAGAGAAAGATGAACACCTGTTTACCCTGAATCTGGTAAATGTATGTGGCAGTAGATTAATTATGTCTTTTATTTCATCAAATATCTAAAAGTTTCGATTAAATTTGAATTGATAGCGTCAAGAAAACTTTAAAATGAATGATTATTTAATGTTGTTCTAGAGCCTGGCGATTATGCGCATCAATCCGAGCCGAGTTTATTAAGAGGCGCCGCCGATATTTCAGTAAGCCGAAGTGAGCCCATTTTTGCAGCTTATTTCGGCTTGCGAAAACATTGTGCAAAAAGATAAATATTTTACAATGAACCATGCTCGAAACATGTGCAGACTAATACAAAGTAAGTTTTATTGATTTTGATGCTGACTGACAAATTGGAAGTTTCCGCATTATAATACATGGTCAAACCTGACACCCTTAAAAATATAATCGTTGGCTTATAAAACCACCAAAATAAACTTTATATCAGATATATAACCAGACTTGATGTAAAATAGATGTAATATGTCACACGTAACTTGTTTAAATGTAACTTTGTAATTTCGTCAAATGAATAGGCTTTCAGGTCAGTTTAAGCCAGCCGACATTTTACAAGCCGAGTCAAGCCATGAACCTCACTTCTGTGGTGGGTAAAAGATGAGAAGTAAATCACAGGAATTAACGCGTCCTTAATTTGAAATGTGGAGATTGTTTAGTTAATATGTTTTCATTCTTCTACAAGATGACGCAAAACTTACACCATGTGTCGTCTTCAAAGATTCCTAGCCTGGAAATACCATGACCGCTTAAAGGACCCCTCACAACGTTGTGGATGAACACACAATATTGATTGCTGCAATCGCTCTCTGTTGTGTCATAGGACACTGTTTTGTTTTGGGGATCTAATAATATCCTGAGGGACTTAAAAACACTGTTGAATTTCTCTACGCACATGTATGGACACTAGCAGACCCACGGAAGACAAACAGTTGTAAATGTCTCTGGGGCTCCAGGTATATGAATAGTGTCTAGAAGGACAGTCAACATGGAATTTGATCTGACAGACACGTGATTGAAGTGGTTGTACCATGGTGAACTTTAATGAATTATTTTAAGGAGTATTTTTAAAATGTTTTTCAATTAAAGATATTTTATAATGAACTCATGTTGTCGCTTGTTATATTTGTTGACCTTTTTTTAAAAAAAAAGCAAAATAGAGAAAAACACAAGAACAACCTCTCCATACTATATAAATTGTCATAAAGTCATTAAAACAGATACTTAGATAATTTCACTGATATATACTGCAATTTTCCCCAAATGTTTTCCAGCTACATTATCCAAATGTTCCCATTTTTTTTTTTTTTAAATTATGAAATCATTTCCGAGAATTTAATGTAATTTACCAGTTAACAAATACCATATATTCTTATGTTTGATTAATCATAAACCACACCCTCAGAAATAGATCGTAATTCAATATGAATGCAAAATAAAAGGAGTGTCCATTTAATCTAACATCCTGCCATTGCATCATATTTATGACTATATCAGAACCCTTGCATGAACAAAAGGCTCCACGAGGAACCCTTCTGTAGGGCTCCTAGAAGCACCCATTTTCACGATTACATACAACAAGTGACCCATTGGTCATGACGCTCAGCCGACTGACATGTTGATAATATGTCCTTGCACAGACAACTCATTAAGATAGGTGGCATCATTGTTCATGCATATTAGCTTAAGTTCATCAAGACCCACAGGCACAACATTTTTGATGACAATCCAACGAGCCTTTCATGAGGAATCTGTCAAGCTAGAAGATTCTTGGCCCCATGGTTATGATTTGTGCCCTACTTTGGTATCAAATTTTCAGTTATTTTAGGGGTGCTCATAAGCCCCATAGCTTAGAAAATATGGGTAACAGAGACCTTAATTCAAGTTTCCAAGGAGAATTATCACAGATCTCCCTGGATGTCATGTTAGAAGATTCTAGGACCAATGGTTACAATTTGAGCCCTGTTAAGGGACGACCGCATCTTTGAAGGTCTCGTAAATAGAGAAAAAAAATGTGTTAAATTAAAAAAAAAAATTATGTGGTGCCACCAGTCCAAAAGAACTGATGAAACCCTCCATGATGAATATGGATGCAAAGAATCAGGGTGATCAATGCAATAGTTGTTCAGATACTGGAGCTTTTGTATCATATTTTTCATTATTTGGGTGGGGGGGGGGGGGGTCAGTGAAAGCCCCATAGCTCGGAGGATATGGGTAACAGAGACCTAATTTCAGGTTTCCTTGGAGTTTTTTATGGACTTCCCAGGATATCAAGAAAGAAGATTCCAGGTCAAATGGTTATGATTTCTGCCCTGTTAACAGACGACCACATCTTTGAAGGTCTCAAAAATAAAGATAAAAATTCAAAGAAGTCCAGGTGGCGCCACCAGTCTGCAGGAACTGATGAAACACTCCATGATGCATATGCTTGCAGAAAATAATGCCTATCAATGCACTAGTTGTTCAGATACCAGAGCTTTTGTATCAAATTTTTAGTTATTCTGGGGGTACTTCTGAGCCCATAGCTCGGACAATATGGGTGACAGCGACCTAATTTCAGGTTTCCAAGAAGACTTTTCATGGACCTCCCAGTATGTCGAGAAAAAAGATTCTAGGTCTTTTCGTTACGATGTGTGCCCTGTTAACAGATGAAGGCATCTTTTAAGGTCTCAAAATAGAGGAAAAAAATCGTTAAAAAAATCGAAAAAAATACAGGTGGCGCCACCAGTCTTTAGAAACTGCTGAAACACTCCATGATCAATATCCATGCACAGAATCATGGTGTTCAATGCATAAGTTGTTCAGATACTTGAGCTTTTGTATCGAATTATTCATTATTCTGGGGGGTATTTCGGAGCCACATAGCTTGAAGAATATGGGTAACAGAGACTTAATTCCAGGTTTCCAAGAAGATTTTCATGGACCTCTCTGGATGTAAAGTGAGAAGATTCCAGGTCCAGCGTATACGATTTGTGCCCTGTTCACAGTTGACGGCATCTTTTGAGGTCTAAAAAAATAGAGAAAAAAATCGTAAAAATCGAAAAAATACAGGTGGCGCCACCAGTTTGCAGAAACTGATGAAACACTCCATGATCAATATCCATGCAAAGAATCATGGTGATCAAGGCATTAGTTGTTCAGATATTTGACCTTTTGTATCAAATGTTTCATTATTCTTGGGGGGGGGGGGGGGGTCTTCAGAGCCCCATAGCTTGGGAGAATATTGGTAACAGAGACCTAATTCCACGTTTCCAAGGAGATTTTTCATGGACCTCTCTGGATGTAAAGTAAGAAGATTCCAGGTCCAGTGGTTACGATTTGTGCCTTGTTAATGGACAGACAGCCGGATGGCCGGACGGACGACGGACAAAGAGTGATCGCTAATGCTCAGATGACTTTCAGTCAGCTGAGCTAAAAAATGAAGTGGCTAAACAGGCGGCAGGGTGGCGGCAGTTAAGTCCACAGGCTAAACAGCCGGCAGGAAAAATGGACTTCGCTGGCAGTTTAGCCCATAAACTAAATTTCCGGCAAATGAATGCATGCTCTATTCCAGAGGTTTAGTGTCATAATCTGTACTTTCCATTATTATTTTGACACTGAGCTGACAGCATATATAGTGCTTACCTACCTAATATGATATTTTGCTGGTAAATATGTAATATATGTTGAGTATTTTTTTAAAGTGCACATTTTGTGATATCTACAGTGTAAGTTTATATAGTTTTTTTTAGGAATTGAACTGAAGTTGATTGGCATATCAGCTGCTTATATATGCTTATGAGCAAACAATGGGGAAGGTGTGAAAGCACAAACAACTCGCGGGATCTCATATAAAAGGATATGCAGATTCTTTGATTATAGGTAATCAAGTGTGTAGCATTAAAATTGTTTATACACTAGTGTGGGTATGAGCAAACAAATAATTAATGTGTGAAAACAAGCAACTCAGGAGATTTATTATAAATGGTCCAAGGATCAACTTATTACTTGATCAAAGATAATAAAACAATCTTACACCACACCCAAATCAAGCTGTTGAGCCTACCGTGTTGGGAGATGATGCGAGGAATATCCACACCAACTGGTACTTCTTAAAAGTTATATAGACCATCAAAATATCTGAACTGGTAAGTCAGCAATAGTCTATATTGTTAGCTCATTGTCAAAATAATAATGGAAAGTACTGAGTATCACACTGAAACTCTGAAATAGAGCATGCATTCATTTGACGGCAGTTTAGCCCGTGGGATAGACTGCCGGCAAGGTTAATTTTCCTGCCGGCTGTTTAGCCTGTGGACTACACTGCCAGCACCCTCCGGCTGTTTAGCTACTTCATACAAAACATCTTAGGGTGCCTCAAGGAACCCCCATATAGATTGTTCTATAGGCATTAAGAACCCTGACTACAGGGTCCCACCTGGGACCTCTATTGGTTCCACACTGGCTCCACTCTGAAAAAGGGTTCTACATTCACCTTTTCCTAGAGAAAAGGTGAAAACTTTTCTCTCCATATTCAGCTATTATATACTCACAATAAAATTAATGAATATAATATATATAATGCGTTCTTCAAGCCAACTATAGACTACGGCGTAATTGTATGGTGCAACAGACCAAGCACTTTTCAGCATATCTAGTGTCGGGAGGCGATTATTATCACAAGGAATTATGACCAGCCACGAAGTAAGCCTAGTTTGAAGTTAATTAAAGAGACTGGTTTGATGACAATCGAGCATCGGTATGTTTACCTTTTTGTCTGGTGTAACTTATGAATGCATAAATCGGTTAGCCCCTTCGTATCTGTGTGATATCTTTGCTATAGCTGGCACTGATTTCGAGCCCTGCTATCGTGACTCCTGTATCCAGCGAATGGCAGGCCCGCGTATGTCATATTGTATACGTTAAACGAACAGGCAAAAGCTACATGGGCGGAATTTTACAATTTTAAATTTACAATTTATGGAGTCCATCCCTTCACACGATGTCGATACTGCAGGCTTGTTTTTCTTCTGCTTTATGTCACAGACCGTACGTTTAAGTTCGGTCAATATTGTGTTGTTTATAACTTAAAGTTTGTGCAGTTTATCTGAAAACTATCAAGTGATTTGAGTAAAACGCGTCTGATGGTAGGATATTTTTATGGGGTTTACATACATACATGTACATACATAAAGTATCAATGATAATTCTTGGATCACATGTTATACATTATGAAAATAAATGACACTTGTATATGTATCTGTTTATGTGCAATTCTATGTAAAAGCCGAATAATATTGTCTTTGTCATTTCCTTGTATTTGTTTTTTTATTATAAGTTATATTTTAACACTTTTTTGTAATCATGGCATAATATATATAAATATATGCAATAGGATGCCAATATATATACAAATATGTAAACATGAAAATACATATTAAAAAATATTATTTCAACCTGTCTCCTATCAGAAGTTTAAATACTAACTCTATTTAAAGCACTGATACATTGTTTCCAGCACCGCTGGGACTCGGTCCGACCAGGCTTTCCGCCAGGTGGCGGCAGAAACTTTCTTCAAAATCATTACGGAACAGTGTAAGGGCAAACAACCAACTGCAGCAAGCCCACGAAGCCAACCCCAATAAAACTGGATGAACCAATTTCATGAAAATGTTCAGGCGAACAAAAAAAGTATATAACATATAAATATATGTATAAATATACATATATACTCGCACCTCCGCCAATGGTATTAGAGTAGGAGATCAATTACTCTAGAAACAACATTTCACAGGCTTTATTTACATAGTATGTTCACTTCA
Organism: Sipunculus nudus; assembly: GCA_026874595.1. Lineage (NCBI taxonomy): Eukaryota > Metazoa > Annelida > Sipuncula > Golfingiida > Sipunculidae > Sipunculus > Sipunculus nudus. Next base: position 11,927,676 of record CM049314.1, on the reverse strand, counting down.
TTATATTTTCTCAGTTCAAAATATAAACAAACGTATCATAATATTTAAATATATAAGCAAGTAATTAATCAAAACTGTATTCAGATTACATTTATAATATAATGACTTATGGAGATGTTGTATTAAGTTTACTGTAGGTGCATTTGTGTAGAATATGTTTTTTCAATAACCTTATCATATGAATACCACAAATACTCCAGTTTGCTTTCAATGTGAACTTCTGAAAGGTCAAAACTTCTGAACAATAAGTTACGGCTAACAGTCTTGAGTAGAATGTCAATATGTCTCCTACCTACAGGGTTGGCAAAAGGCCCGCTTTTGCTCATATTGACCGGGCCGGTGGATATATAGCCGGCTTTAGCCAGCTGGTCAATACTGGTCAATGCACTGGTCATCTGACAAATCATTCATACAATATATTTTATTACTCTTATCTCTGTCAACAATTAAAGCCAATGGCAATTCCACTGATAAACTTCAGTCTGACAGTGCTACAATTGCTAATGCGTGTGAGGCGTGACTTAAATTGAGTTGCTGGTTGAACAGGAGCTTGAACCCAACAGGGACAAAGTTGACAAAAGATTTAACCAAGCAGCTACCAGTAGTCAAATTCTGGCCAATATGGACCATCCAGCCTACAGAAGAAAGAAATTTCTTCCAGATCAAATCGGCCAATCCTACCTTGACCTCCTCCCCGACTTACTTAACTTCACTGCAGACTCAAACAAATGTTCCAAAGTCACTGCTGCATGAGGCTACTGTCACAAAGACAGCCAACTGTGTTACTGAAGTGTATAAAGAGCTCTAACACATTTAACCAGGATTTATGTAACAAAGCAACACAAATCGTGCGCATGCCAGCCATTTCGGCATTTTTTTTCAAACTTCTGTCACATACAAAACAAACTCTGGAACAGATTTTGTCTGCAGAAGGCCGCCAAGTTGGTGGCCTGCTGTCTGGCCCTCAGGGAGAGTGAAGAGATCGATTGGTGAGACTGGCACAGTGAAGCATCTTATTTGTGACATTTATCCTTGAACTTATGTCATTTGCAAAGTCAAACATTTGTACCAACCGTAAATCTGTATAATTAAATCAGCATGCTTATTACTGCTCTAAGTTAACCTTGGTTTCCCCTGCAGTCTCAGTACTACCTTGCAAAATTGGCATAATATTTGTTTTACTTGTGCATGTAATTATCCTGACCTTGTGTCATTTTAAATCATTTATTATAGTTGGTTGGGGCTTTTTTTTATTAAATTGAGGAGTATTCGCCAGTAATAGCCATTATTGGCCACTTATGAAGTATTGACCTGGCCGGCTTTAACCAGCGGTTAAAGGCGTTGCGGTTTAAGCCGGGGTGGCTCTTACCGGCCAACCCTGCCTACTTGAGAAACAATGTTACATCTATATAATATTATAATGTAATTATACATTAATTTTTTTTTAAATTGAGATATAATCATTTTTCTATGCTTTACTAATTTATATTATTACTAACTATATATTCTGTTCGATAAAATGGAATTCACAAATGAATAATTAAAAGGCTTGAATATCAGGTTTCTTCTTACGACATCTACTTATACAGACATATCTTTTTCTGACCAATGTCAACAAATTAACCCATTGGTGCTCACTGCATCCCAATAATGTTTTTGCTTTATTAGGCAGAAAAGTTTCATGTAAATCTATATTGATAATTGTTTGAATATCTCTTTATAATAATTTTACAAATTCAACATACCAGAAAATATGTTTTTAAGTTTCCACTTGATATTTACAGAAAGTACAGTTTTTACCATCTATAATGTTTAAACGTGGAGGAAAGGATTAATTGTGAGTATGAGGTGTAAAATACTAAACTGAAACATTCTTAATTTCATTGATATTGTTGTATTATATATATATATATGTATATATATATATATATATTTATATATATATATATATATATGGACATAAGATTATTCCCTTGTTTTTATAATTGGGTATCTGTGGAAGGTGACCAACCACAACACTCAATATGATCACACAAAAATAAAGAAGTTCGGATCTAAGTTATGCAAACCTTTATTCACTCATTACAAACTCATGACACAGATGTAATTTACAATTGAACTGAAATAATTTCAAATTTAATTAAGTTAATACAAACATTGACTCAAATACTTGGTAAAACTTTGCAGTTAAACATCCCAAATATACTCAGGAATTCATAATTTATTTCAAACTTAACCTTGCTCTTAACTAATTCTTGACCTTACTCTTAACGAATTCTTAACCTAACTAATTCTTAACCTTACTTATTCCTTAAGCTGACATTCACACTGTCGGGTATGGTTTGCCATGAACGGAGTCTTATATCTGTTAGGTGTGGTCACTTCCCAGACAGCGGGCATCTAGCCCCGATCTACTTGCAAGCACAGCTTTTATGCTGCAATCAGCAGGGGGTCACCCTGTCCCATATAGTTCTAACTTAAAACATTAAATTTGCAAAAGGCAAACACTCCGATAAGTATGCAAAGTTAAAATATTATTTGTTCAGTTAACATAAGTAAGTAACAGGAAATTACATTATGCAACTTTATACTTAAGAATGATATCCATGCTCCCTGCATGCCTGGGAGACAAACACAAAGACTGGACAGCAGCCCTGGAGCCCCTGGGAAAAGCACTCATGAACATGTGATGTGCCCTCGACCATACAGCATCTTGTAGGGCAAACAATGTATTGTGGTCAATAAAAATATATGCACCCACATATGAGTATCATATCATCTGATTACAATCTTCCCTGCTTAAATATTGGCGTCCTCGACAATAACATTAGTTTCTAACCGTCAAACAATTATGTTATTTTATTTTAAAGTAGGATTAAATACTCTTTAACTCTAATATTTCTTTACATTAGTTAACAGTTCTGCTAGCAGTGCTTGATTCCTTACCAAATCAGCCAGAACCTCTGTTTGAATAAACATACTTTCATTATTTGTAACAGTGAGTGGTAAGTTATGAGGGTTACTATGCTTTCCCGCTGTGCTTCTTTTAGTTCTACGTAATCTTGCCACCGGGGGACTAGTTTCAATTTCTACATAATCAAATAGGATTGGCCAGATTGTTTGTTAGTGGAGATATGACGACCTTCCCTGCTTTTTCTTTGTTCAGGTTACGATTTTCCTCAGCAGCAGCACACTGGTGTTCATTTCCTTCATACATTGTTAGGTTTATTGGCTGAGCCACATCTGTGTCGGTTGGGGGATTCTTGTTAACTAGAGAGCCACCTTCCAGTTTATTTAAGGCATTAGAAATCTGGTGTAGATCATAAATATGACTGTCAATGTTAACACTGTCTTCATCATCAGAACTGCCGATATCGTGTTCTTTCTCTCTGACCGGTTCCACACTTTCTACATAACCAGGTTCTCCTGTATCTAACATCTCTGCTCGGGTCACATTTTTCTCTGGTCCAGTTCCTAAACAAGGTCTGACTGTATACACATGTTTACAAGGATCAGGCCGAGCCACTACTATGTATGGTGAAGAGTTCCACTTGTCTTGTATTTTGTTTCGCCCTTGGACATTTCGTTTTCTTAATAAGACTCTGGTGTTGATCTGAATATCACTAGGCTTAGCATTTTTGTTGTACTGTGCTTGTATCTTGGCAGCCTCCTGTTCTAGCTTATCATTTGCCAGTTCCATTGCTTGCCTCATTTTTAGTTCATGGTTAGCGACCCATTCATCAATATCAGCAACATAATCATTAACTTCCTCTTTATTTAACATGATGTCTTTTGGTAATTTTGGTTCACGTCCAAAATGATAACAGATAATGAGGGGAATATCCTGTTGATGCATGTGGCGTTGCATTGTAAGCAAAAACCAGTTCTGGCAGGTATTTTGGTCATTTTTGTTTTTGCTCTGGATTCAAGGTTCTGAGCAGATCATGCATGGTCCTGTTGAATCGCTCTGCTTGTGCATTGCCCTGAGGGTGGTATGGAGTGGTTCTGCTCTTCTTGATTCCATACATAGCTGTGAGTTCTTTAATAACAGCTGATTCGAAGCACTTCCCTTGATCTCTGTGGATTCGGTCAGGCACCCCATATCTCACAAACCACTCATTGACTAAAATTTCAGCTACCGTTCTGGCTCTCTGATCCCGTGTTGGTACAGCTTTTGTGAACTTCGTGAAAACATCTGTCATTACCAAAACATTTTGTCTTCCGTTTCTGGCTTGTTCCAGTAATGTAAAATCTATGGCTAACACCTCCAATGGTTTCCTGGCTAGAAAGCTTCCAAATGTTGTTTTTATGCGGGGACCGGTTTTTGCACCATGCACATTGGACAGCTCTCACCATATTTCTTAATTTGCTTCGTCATACCAGGTCAGTAACATCTTTTTCTCACCATGTTTAATGTTCTGTCTACACCTTGATGACTTGAAAATTCATGAAGAGAAGTCAAGACTCTTTCCCTCAGTGATGAGGGTAATAATAACTGATGAACTGTTTCACCTTTGTCCAGTATCTGTCTGTATAACACTCCTGATTTATTTATTATCTTGTTCCACTGTCCCACTATCTGTTTTACAATTCTTGTACACCTTTTGAGCTCTCTTCTGCTGGGCCGGACCCCACGGTTGAATATTTTGATGAACTCACCTATATCACCATCTTCATTTTGTAAGCGGCTGAGATTCTGTTTAGAATAATTTGGCATAGTATCTGTTGCACTTGGTAAGGGTGTTATCTTCTCTGTTCATGCCATAACATCATCAGAATTGACATTGAGAGTTTCATTTACTGAAACATCCCTCATGAGAGACTGTATTTTTGACTTAATCTCCTGAGGAAATGCGGTCCGATCTAAAATATTTTCTACAGTTACACTTTCCTGTGCGGCACTGATGACCTCTGCTGGATGTCGCGTCACTTGACTTTCTAACAGGTTAACATCCTCACCATCTTTAGTCCCTGCACTCATCTCTCCATCATGATTTGGGGGCCTGCGGCTCAATGCATCTGCATTCAAATTGGAGCGCCCAGAACGATATTTTAATGCTTTACTGGAACTGTGCCAGTTGTGAGACCCACCGCATTTCAGTTGCTTCTAGTTTTGCTGTGTTCAGGTATACTAATGGATTGTTGTCCGTTAAGATGGTGAATGTAGACCCTATCAGATACTCCCCTGAATTTTTCTGTCACAGCCCATTTCAAAGCCAAAAGTTCAAGTTTCATGGAACTGTAGTTTGCATCATTTCTTTCTGCAAGTTTTAGTGTTCTACTTGCATAAGAGATGACAACTTTGCGCCCCTTTCGTTTTTGAGATAAAACTGCCCCTAATCCTTTAAAACTAGCATCTGTTTCCACAATAAAAGGTTCCTGGAAATCTGGGTATCCCAACACAGGACTTGTTGTTAATTTAGATTTCAGGTCCTCAAAAGCCAAAGTACAGTCTTCATTCCATTTTTCAGAGAATGGCAGGTTGTTCATTTTGTTTTGTTGACTATTTTTCTTTGACCGCTTTTTGGCAGCACCTAGGACAGCATGTAGCGGGGTGGCGATAGACGAAAACCCTCTAATGAATCTTCTGTAGTAACCAGCTAGCCCTATGATGACCGGAGCTGGGTTTAATTTTCTGGTACCGGCCAGTCCTTTACAGCAGCAATTTTGTCTGGATCAGTTGCAATTCCAGATTCTGACACAATATGTCCCAGATACTTTACTTCCCTTTAAAAGAAATGACACTTCTCTGGTTTAACTTTCAATCCAAACTCAGCTAATCTTGCAAATACCCAGTCTAGCCTAGCAATCATTTCCTGGAATGTCCTACCAAACACAAGAATGTCATCTAAATACACGATAAGTGATTTCAGGTTATGATCACCCAAACAAGCTTGCATCATCCGAGAAAATGTTGCCGGAGAATTACATAATCCCATAGGCATACGCGTATATTCAAACAAGCCGTAAGAACCAGCTCGAAATGCAGTCTTTGGTATGTCTCCCTCTTCAATTGCGCATTGCAGAAAACCATGGGCTAGATCAATTGAGCTAAAATATTTGGCTCCACTTAGGGCATCAAGGGCTTCTTCTACTCTAGGAAGGGGATGGGCAGCCTTAATAGTCTTGGCATTCAGCAAACGGAAATCACCTTCCACACGTATTTTACCATTAGGTTTTCTGACTATGACCATGGCGGAAGCATATGGTGAATTACTAGGTCTAATAATGTTGCCATTTGTGTTTCTAGGAACTGCTTAACTTCCTCCCACTGATTCGGGTTAATGCGACGATGTGGTAATTTTATAGGGATGTCATCAGTTGTGATGATTTTGTGTTTTATCACATCACAGTACCCCACATCATGATCTCCTCTGCAAAAAAGACTATCATACTTATGAACTAGTGACTGAAATTCCTGCTTTTGATTTTCATCCAATTCTCCCTTGTCTAGCTGATCAAATATGCTGTCCGACAACTCACTTTCAGTATTTTTCTCCTTAACTTCTACATGTACTTCATCCTGTGATACCTGTACAATTTTTCCACGGGGATAAACTGGAGTAATCGGTTCTTGGCTGACAATGGCTATGCGATTCTTGGCTCTTAAGTAAACATCATGTTGACTGAAATTTACTACTTTAATTGGTACATACCCATCTTTAATTTCGGCCAGTGCTGGGAAGATCTTTATTCCACGAGGAAGGCATGACTTGTCTGCTGGAAGTTCTTCAATTCAGGCGAGTTTTGAGAGTCGTCTTGTGGAACCAGTTATTATGCGGGACGTGTCACCTTCTGACATTGAAAGCTGGTTCTCCAAGCTCTTGTGGGGGTTATCACAAGCAGCATGTACCACCTAACTGGTATATCAGGTTTAAGAATATTTGAAAAATTGAATAATAATACAATACCTAAAGCTTATAAACTAAAAGTTCTGCAAAATTATACCTTAGATCTCACTTCTGACACCAAGAATTGTGTGGACATAAGAATATTCCCTTGTTGTTATAATTGGGTATCTGTGGAAGGAGACCAACCACAACACTCAATATGATCACACAAAAATAATGAAGTTCGGATCTAAGTGCATTGACTCAAACAATGGATCAGACATACTAAATACTGAAAATATGAGTGTGCAATTGAAATGTATATATGAAAGCAAAAACCCTTAACAGATCAATGAGGGTTGTTGTATTGACATATGATTAGTGACAAAAAAGGTTAAATAATACCACCAGAGTTCATGCCTTTAATCACTAAGTACCTTTAACCATAATCAATAATAAAACAAAATAGCTCTTAGATCAACAGATCGTCATGGAAATATACATCAGCACCTCACATCACCTTCTGACATTGACAGCTGGTTCTCCAAGCTCTTGTGGGGGTTATCACCAGCAGCACCACCTAACTGGTATATCAGGTTTAAGAATATTTGAAGAATTGAATAATAATACAATACCTAAAGCTTATAAACTAAAAGGTCTGCAAAATTATACCTTAGATCTCACTTCTGACACCAAGAATTGTGTGGACATAAGAATATTCCCTTGTTGTTATAACTGGGTATCTGTGGAAGGAGACCAACCACAACACTCAATATGATCACACAAAATAATGAAGTTCGGATCTAAGTTATGCAGACCTTTATTCGCTCATTATAAACTCATGACACAGATGTAATTTACAATTGAACTGAAATAATTTCAAATTCAATTAAGTTAATACAAACATTGACTCAAACACTTGGTAAAACTTTGTAGTTAAATATCCCAAATATCCTCAGGAATTCATAATTTATTTCAAACTTAACCTTACTCTTAACTAAGTCTTGACCTTACTCTTAACGAGTTCTTTACCTAACTTATTCCTAACCTTACTCCTAACCCTGATATACCAAGACAGAAAAGAAAAGACCAATCATTAGAACACTGTATATATAAGCCGACATTTTAGTGTTGACAAAGTAACATTAATTGGTATTTCAGAAGTGAATAAATTTACTCTATACTATGTGTTAAACTCCCCAATTCTTGAATATATGGAAGAAACAGAAATGGTTGATATCTGGAGACATCATAATCCTAACTTAGTGAAGTTTACATGGGTTCGTAATAACCCTGTACCAGTAGGTAGTCGGTTAGATTATTTTTTGGTGTCATTTGGTTTATTGGGGAATGTTACAAACATAGACATTGTCCCTTCTCATAAAACTGACCATCTAAGTATATCTCTTGGACTTGATATGTTTATTCATAATAGAGGTCCAGGATACTGGAAACTTAATTGCTCTTTATTAAATAACCAAGAATATAATTATCTCATTAAAACAACCATTAAATCTGCGCAAGAAGAAAATAAAGAGAGGAACCCTGCTTTAATGTGGGATGTAATCAAAATGTACATTAGGCGAGAAACCATTAGATTTAGTAAAAAACTTAAAAGAAATAAAAAATGTAAAATTGCAACATTAGAAAAAAAATTAAATCTCTACAAAATGAAAATAAACAAACTAACTTAGCTAAAATTAAAACAGAACTAGAAGATCTTATAGAATCAGAAACAAAAGGAGCCATTTTCAGAAGTAGATGTAGATGGTATGAAGAAGGAGAAAAACCATCTAAGTATTTTCTCAACCTTGAAAAGCGAAATTATAATAGAAAAGTGATAAATAAATTAATTTTAAATAATGGAAAAATTATCAGTGATGCAGAGCAGATTTTAGCTGCAGAAAAGAATTATTATGAAAAATTGTATACCTCAAAATTAGTACATCAGGAACTTCCTAAAAGCTCTTTTTTTCCCGAACTCAAAAGAATTGAAAAACTAACGGATCAGGAGAGAATCTTCTGTGATACAAATATAAATGAAAAAGAAATTTTTGAAAACTTAAAATCATTTTCTAATAACAAGACACGAGGCTTAGATGGTATTCCAGCAGAATTTTATATACAGTTTTGGCATGAAATAAAACAACCACTTACATCTTGTATAACATATAGTTTAAATTCAGGGAATTTGAGTATATCACAAGGACAAGGTGTTATTAGTTTATTACCAAAAAAAATAAATCGCCTCTTGAAATAAAAAATTGGAGACCCATAACTTTATTGAACACAGATTACAAACTGATCTCCAAATGTTTAGCAAATCGAATAAAAGCCATTTTGCCCAAGTTAATACATGATGATCAAACAGGTTTTGTAAAAAGCAGATATATAGGGGAGAATATAAATAAAATCATATCAGTAATTAATAGTGCAGTTGAACATAGCATAGAAGGATATTTAACTACAGTAGATTATGAAAAAGCGTTTGACTGCTTAGAATGTCCCCTTATATGGAAATGTTTAGAGTATTATGGTTTTGGAGAAAATATTATAAACTGGATAAAAATCATGTATCAAGGAGCGAAAACTTGTATTATTAATAATGGATGGTGTTCACAGTTTTTCAGGGTCTCAAGGGGTGTGAGACAGGGTTGTCCCCTGTCACCTTATCTTTTTGTTATCTGTGCAGAAATATTGGCAAGGAGAATAAGAGAAGAAAATATATTAAAAGGGATTAATATAGATAAACACCATTATAAAATATTGCAGTATGCAGATGATAATGTACTTTTGTTTTCAGATAAGGAGAGTATCTTAGAATGTGTAAAAATCATGAAACAGTTTGAAAGTATATCTGGCCTCAAAATGAACCTTAATAAAACTGCAGTCATGCCTTTAACTAAAACACAAACCAATACAGTAATGGTAAAAACATATATAACTAGACAAGGCCTTCAATGGTCTGAAGGTCCAGTAAATATCCTAGGCATTTTATTTAGACCTTCACTATATAAATTAATACCTGACAATTACATTCCAAAATTGAAAATGATAAAAAAAGTCATATATACCTGGTCATCTCGAAATATTACACTGGTTGGTAAAAGAACTATTCTTAAATGTTATGCACTCTCCCAGATCACGTACTTATTATCAGTCTTACCATCCCATGCACCACAGTATATAAGAGATTTAGAAAAAAATATTATATAAATTTATATGGTCTAATAAACCAGATAAAATAAAACGTACCTCCCTTATTGCACCATACGAAAAAGGGGGCCTTAAGATGATACATCTCCCCTCCAAAATTGATGCTTTAAAATTAAGCTGGATAAATAGATTATTGAAGAAGAATAAAAATAACTCTTATAAAAATCATATACTTGATAAGTTACCTGCGGGAGAATTTATGTTTAAATGTAATTTAAAAGTAGAAGATTTGCATGAGATTTTATGTCTGAAGGATCCCTTTTGGAGGGAAGTAATTCAGATTTGGTGCAAATGTAAGCCAAAAATATTGAAGAAATACTTGGACAGACATTATGGTATAACTCCCATATTAAAATAGATAAAGTTCTGTTCAATAAAATATTATATTCTTCAGATATAAAATATATAAAAGATATAATTGTTGAAGAAGGGGAGGCTTACAGATTTAAAACTATAGAAGAACTCCAACAGAAAACAAATGTGGAAATCAATTACTTATTTTATAGAGGTTTATTAGATACAATTCCTCACAGCTGGAAAAAGATGATGAAAAATGGAAAAACAACACATGTCTTTCAACACAAAGTTGATGCTTTATTAAATTTTAGAAGTGTAACAAAACAAATATACGACCAAATGATTAAATATAAATATGAAGAACTGATCAACCCCCTGCACAAATGGTGTGTAGAGCTTAAAGTACATTTTCGAGATCAGACTCTCCAGTCATATGCAAAAATTAAACTAGTCACTAATTCAATTCAATTAAGAATGTTCCAGTATAAACTTCTCTCACGGATTTTATATTTAAACAGTCACCTTTATAAATTTAAACTTGTTGATTGTGAAAAATGTACTTTTTGTAAAGAAGAAGAAGAATCCTATACACATTTTTTCTGGTCTTGCAATTTTGTAAAGCTACTGTGGTTAGAATTGCACAGTTGGCTAAAATCACACAAAGTCATTGAACAACCTGTACAATTGGACTGTTATAAAATAATATTTGGTGATTATTCAGATATACTTGGAAGCATTGTTTTATATGCTAAATATTACATATATACTTGTCGAAATAAGAAAAATAAACCATTATGTAAAGGTGCTATTGAATATGTTAAATATATTATGGACATGGAATATTATATTGCTCTAAAGAACAAAAAGACCTACTTGCATAATTACAAATGGCAAAAGTTACTCTTTTTAAGAAACAAATAATTTTTTTTTCTTTTTTTAGTAAAAGTCTAAAAAATGAAAAATTATAGGGGTATAGATGTGCACATTGTGAACAAAGTTGGAGTATTTGTATGTTAATGGCACTAATTGTCTATTTATATGTTGTTTTATGTATGCTTTTGTTGAAATAAATATTATATATAAAAAAAAATCCCCACTATAATGTAAACAAAGACAATATCAACACTTGACAGTGATCTTCTGATACAAAAACAAAAAATTCATCAATACAAAGACAGGCACGTGCCCAGGCTGAGGTCAGCCGTGTCATTAGTGGCACTTCTGACACCAAAAATTATGTGGACATAAGAATATTCCCTTGTTGTTATAATTGGGTATCTGTGCAAGGTGACCAACCACAACACTCAATATGATCACACAAATATAATGAAGTTCGGATCTAAGTTATTCAAACCTTTATTCACTCATTACAAACTCATGACACAGATGTAATTTACAATTGAAATGAAATAATTTCAAATTTAATTAAGTTAATACAATCATTGACTCAAACACTTGGTAAAACTTTGTAGTTAAATATCCCAAATATACTCAGGAATTCATAATTTATTTCAAACTTAACCTTGCTCTTAACTAATTCTTGACCTTACTCTTAACGAATTCTTAACCTAACTAATTCTTAACCTTACTTATTCCTAACCTCACTGCTAACCCCCACATGTGCTTTAAGCTGACATTCACACTGTCTGGTTTTGGTTTGCCATGAACGGAGTCTTATATCTGTTAGGTGTGGTCAGTTCCCAGACAGCGGGCATCTAGCCCCGATCTACTTGCAGGCACAGCTTTTATGCTGCAATCATCAGGGGGTCACCCTGTCCCATATAGTTCTAACTTAAAACATTAAATTTGCAAAAGGCAAACACTCCAATAAGTATGCAAAGTTAAAATATTATTTGTTCAGTTAACATAAGTAAGTAACAGGAAATTACATTATGCAACTTTATACTTAAGAATTATCATCCACTTAACTATAATTATGTTACATGATATCCATGCTTCCTGCATGCCTGGGAGACAAAGACAAAGACTGGACAGCGGCCCTGGAGCCCCTGGGAAAAACACTTATGAACATGTGATGTGCCCTGGACCATACAGCATCTTGTAGGGCAAACAATGTATTGTGGTCAACTAAATATATGCACCCACATATGAGTATCATATCATCTGATTACACACACACACACACACACATATATATATATATATATATATATATATATATATATATATTGCGGAATCCTTATTGTGCTATATCCATACCTGTAAGAGTAGATAATTTTGCTGTTTATATAATGTTGTTTTGTGATGTTATGTATTGGTTCATATTCATGAATAAAAAAAAACTATACTATATATTCTTCTTCTTCTTCTTCTTCTTATTATTATTATTATTATTATTTAACATTTTTTTCTATGATCGAACATTTTCTCTATTTAATTTTGGTTCAACGTGTCAGAAAATTGTAAGTTCCGATTCAATTGAAATCATTGACTGAATTTTGATTTATCATTCTTAGAAAATTCATTGTAGAAAAATAAAAGTAGTATACGAAAATCATAATAATATCGATAAAATGATTTAATGTGGTGTTTGTGTTTAATATTAGAGAATCGTGAAAGAAAAATTAAACACCATTTTACTTATTCGTATGTCTTTTTTTTTTGTATACCTGCAGCATCCTCCTTCGAAAAAGTACAACAATATGATTCGGGTAAAAGTAATTTCCACGACACGACGTTACCGTAAAGAATCGAGCCATCAACATGGCTGACATGGTGGATAAGACAACGTTGAACAAATCGTTTTCAGATCTCGGTCTGAACGAATGGCTGGTGAAACAATGCAACGCCGTGGGTATGAGCAGACCCACTCCAATTCAGTACAACTGTGTCCCTGAGATCTTGAAAGGTCAGTTGACAACGAATGACTGAGTGTAAAACCTCCTGTTATCGCCCACCAACCAGCATGGCACAGTTTAGACAGAGTGTCCGTCTCTATACAGAGACGGAGAGCACTGCATGCATTCTAAATGTCTCGGAGCGAATATAGAATACCTCAGGCTCCCCGGTTATCAGAACGTCCTAAAGAAGGCGATACATTTGATGGGGATAGAGAGGAAAAATGGGGTATAGTCTTTTTGGGGTTCATTTTAAATAATAGAAGAGTTGTGATGTGACTTTTAACATCTGAGTATCTGACTGTTAGGTATGTCTTGTACCTATCTGACGTCTGATACTGTTTGATCTGGAAGAGACAGAGATATATGTGATTATTATACATGACATTCAAAGAACATATCCATGAGCAAGACTCGAACCAGCGACCGTCTGCAGAGAAGTCCTGAGCTCTACCACTGAGCTATGAAGACTTGTTGAATGTTTTTTGAAAATGGGGGTATTTTAGTTTAGACAAAAGATGTTTATGCGTGAATGAGTTGGTCTCGTTGTCAAAGTGCTAGGGGAAACCCCAGTTGTGATGACATCATTTATAGTGGGCGAAATCGTCCCTAGACCAAATCGTCAATTCATATGTTTGACATGGAAATGTGTAGTAGGCCTAGTAAGAAGAGGTACTAAATAGATATGAAAGTGAAAATGGTAACAATGATGTAAAATGATGAATGATAAATAATGTGGAATAATGATGGGGGAAGACCCCCCAACCCCCCTGTAATAGGTAGACTGATAATAATGAATGAAAAATAATGTGGAATAATGATGTGGGGAGACACCCCAAACCCCCCCTTTAATAGGTAGAATGATAATAATGAATGATAAATAATGTGGAATAATGATGGGGGGAGACCCCGGTGTGACTATTTACCGTCTGGGACCGTCCGGGACCGTCTGACACCGTCTGGGACTCCCTGAATACCGTCCGGGACTCAGCTGTACTGCCCTGGACACCAGAACTAGATTAAAAATATTACTTAAATGTATACAGACACTTATTGATGTTAAGAACACGATTTTATCCCAAGAAATAATGCTATAATTGGCGACTGTACAGTGATTTTTGTTATCTTTAATTACGATTCTATCTGTTTAAAGAGAGATAAAAGATACCTTATAATTTCCATGCGCACCCACAATTGTGCAAACAACTACATACAATATATTAATGATAGATTGAATTTATCTTTCTCTCTCTCTCTCTAAAAATAAGTAACATCATCAGTATTGAATATAATTAAATATATCTATGAGGGTCGCATTTTTTTACCATGAGGATGAGGCCTTTATTGATGTGCGTATTGCTGATAGTATTATGCATAGCAAATATAATTAATGACACGTTATGATTACTGCAATATGGAATATAATAAAATATATCTATGAGGGTCGCCTATGTTAACCATGAGGATTAAGCCTTATTGATGTGCGTATTGCTCGTAGTATTATGTATTGCAAATATAATTAATGACATGATATGATTACAACAATAAGCACATGTATGTATAAGTGACAGCACCAAAGACTACAGCCGTCAAACAGGGAAGATGGTAACGGTTCAACGCATTGTATAACAACTACTAATCACACCACTTGGCTAATTAATTATGTCGCACCGACAGGCGTGCAGGGTTTCGGTGGAGCAATTAGTGGCAGGCGGTTAGTGATCAAAGGGTCAGTTTTCCCCGACTTTCATCCTCGACTGGGTGAGAATTTTTCAGGGCTATTTCTGTTGCCCCGGACGATATATTGGCGGGTATAATCACATTCTGAATACATATGATTACTAATTAGGCCTATAATAATATTAACATGATCATTACCATGGCAATATAGGCCTACCAAACAATTTTATTCTTATTAAAAATATAATCGTTATATCTTTTGAGTGTTAATATTATAATATGTAGTATATTTAATTTGGCTATTGCGCATGGTTGATCTCAGGCCTGTTCGGGGCTGGTTTTTGTTGTCCCGTACGTTATACTGGGCGGAAGAATTATATTCAGAATGCATATGATTAACAATAATAATAATGATAATAATAATAATAATAGATTAATAATATTAATAATAATAATATAATCATTAACATGGCGTTAAACTGATATATTCATATTAAAATATATTAATCACTAGCTCTGGAATATAATCACATGATCTTTGAATGTTTTGCAATGTAGTATATTTTGTTATTGTGCATTTGTGCGCAACATCTAGGTTAGCCCATAAGAATGAACTCCTTAATTGCGTTTTTTTTTCAGTGACTGACGCATTGTGGAGTCCAGAGATTGCACCTGCAGTTAACTGTGATTATAACACTCCATACACAACTGTGAGATTTAACATATATCCATTGATTAATGTTCAGTACATCTATGTGTATTGTATATTTGACCACTAGAAAACATTACTGTTCTCTTCTCAGCCCTATTTTGCACCAAGGAAATTAAAATATGAACATAATAGTACACAGGCCTAAAGCCTTATACAGGACTGCCAGCAAATGCAAGATGTCTACCGGGGCTGTAAATGCTTCAATTCTCTCTGGACAAATACTATCAGTTGTTGATGTTACAGGTGCTTCATGCTTTCCAGAATGGTTATTTTTTATTACAGGCCTTTCGACATACAACATTATGTGAACATTGGTTTGCTAAAACCATAGGAAATATTTTTATTTAATTTTCTTTCTAAGAGTAACAGATCGTATTGTGCTATAACCCCAGTTAGCCCTTTGGTGGGTCGGCGACGCAACAGAAATCTTTAACCTGTTGCGTCGACGTCGGCGGCTACATCTAGGTCTGTTTTAGGGCTGGTTTTGTTGACCAGGACGGTATACTGGAGGCCCGGTCGGTCCCGGGAAGGTCTGTGTGCATTTAAGTAATACTTTTAAGCTTATTCTGGTGTCTGGGACGGTGTCTTAGTGACCCGGGCGGTACATCTATGTCCTGAACGGTATGCAGGGATTCCTGGACGGTGTCTGACGGTCCCGGACGTCCCGGACGGTAATTAGTCACACCCGGGAGACCCCCCAAACCCCCCCTGTAATAGGTAGAATGATATTAATGAATGATAAATAAAGTGGAATAATGATGGGGGGAGACCCCCCAAACCCCCCCCCCCTGTAATAGGTAGAATGATAAAAATGAATGATAAATAATAAGGAATAATTGGGGGGAGACCCCCCAAACCCCCCCTTGTGGGAGGAATAGATGAATGATAGATCAATGAATCAGTAGGAAAAGATCGTAGAGAAATGGCACAGGAACGAAGTGAAGTGTAGCGAGATAGTGAATGGATGAGATTGTGTGAGATGGTCATTCCTGATGACGTAATGGAGAAAGTAGGGGAAGCCTATGGCAACATGGCGGCGTTGGTTTAGGAAAGACGGAGGGGGAGGAATACAGGATACAAATGATAGAAAACTTAGAAGGAATGGACAAATAGACAGTTATTAGTGACGGTATGTGTTACTAAATACATACATCTCTTGCAATAGACAGGGTGGGCCAGTTATGTTGTCTCTCCTCTGGCAAAATAAATCCCAGAACTATAGAACCCGGGCTGCACCCAAAATGAAACCTGCTATACCAAAAACCATATTTTTTAAAATAAATACATACCAGGATCATATGAATGGAATATTACAAGTACAACTATACCTGTATGCAAGATCTATTCCAAACTAGTATATGACAGTCATTCCATAACCAACACAACGGCCTCCATCTTCTTTTCACTTAGTCTATAATCTTCGTCACCCCAATCAGAAAAGTGTGATAAACGAACCTGAAACAATCAAATACATTTCCCTTACCCTTTTCCAAATAACATTTCATCAATGCTTCCTCTTATTTATACTTACGTTTTCATGTTTACTTATATAATTGTCATACACCAAAAATAACCTCCACATGTTATATTCAATTATGGACGTTATCAGTCGGGGCATGTTGCACATTGATCACATGCGCAGACAAGAGAAACATTTCACTACAGATTCCGTTACTCAACATCTGGTTATTCTGCATCACAAAACATTCTCTTACAATTGGCCAATCATGTGTGCGCCCTTTCTGGAAATCCCCTTTCCAGTCTATTTATAGATTCACCCACCTCTGCACTCTGATCCACTATAACAATTACGTCATTGCACCCGGTCACAAAGCCATATCGGAAAGTCCCTTTTATCCTCAACAAATAAGCCAACACAAATCCCCCTATCATTCTTATTTGTAATACTGCTTCACGTCTCACTTGTTATTCATAACCCCACAACCGTTATAGTTTACCTACCTAATGATACAATATTTACAACTATTTACACTCTCCATTGCTCTTCTAGGCGCTGCAAAACTTGCATCTTGCATTACAGCAAGACCCATTGTATATACGAGAAGCGTCCCGCATAAACTCCATAAAAAAATCTAAGCCCTGGTTCTTTTCACGCCACAGGAAAACCGCCAAGTATCCAGGCAAGTGTTCAGCCTTTACTCCTAAACGTGGCATAGTGACGCCATGCTTTACCTTCTGCCACTCGCCTTCAATGGAATTCGTATGGACAGCGGTTTCAGGATTTTTGAAATGTTCGTTGTGATTTACAGTGTAATGATGGTAACCACAATCCTTCAGCTGCGCATAGGCCCGCAAACAGTCAGAATGAATTACAGAACCATAAGCTATGGGTTTCTTTGTTATGGGAACCAAAGTACTAGCACTTCGATCAGGTACTACACACATAAACACTTTTTTTTTGTTTTGAAGTTCTCTACCGCCAAATACCCATCCTCCTTTGACTTCGTGTCCGCGGTTGTATTTGCACTTGGCAAATTTACTCTCGTCAATTTTTTCTCCAGCATCACTTGCGCATATTATAGTTTCTTCACAGACTTCTCTGCTGAAACTTGACCAGTCCACAATTGTGTTCAGGCTGCACCCTGTTTTATATGATATTTGAGTGTGGCTTAGCCCCATACTCCAAAGATAAGATAGGTCAAGTATCTCTTCGAAAGCGAGTTTTGAGAGAGCAAACCACGTACCGTGGCGGATTGACAGCTTCATGTTATGAATGCTGGGACGATGGTTTGGGCATCGCCACTGATAGCCATCTGCACAATCTTTGCTGTTAACACTCACAAGTCTCATACTTGCTTTACATACGGGACAAGTGCGGGCACCAGGTATGAAATTTTTTTCTATCAACCAATTTATAGTGGCCTCTTTACTCACCAAGACCTTACCTACTAAGTACGTATGCGATAGATGGGTCAAAGTGTGAGAGGGCCCCTTTCCATAACTTAGGGGACTTTCCGAACACTGGCTGTACGAATCCACCATAGCTACCGGTTCTGTATTCGGAGCCACGGAACTTACAGAAACGCAAGGCCGTTTTGAAGGTCCAGGTTGATTTTCCTCAACTACTGCATTTTTGCCAGCCCGCATTTTTTGTAACTTTCATTTTATAGCTCTTGGACCTCTGAACTTTTTTTCACAATCTGCTTTTTCTTCAGGCGTCAATTTACGTTTTCCAACTTGCTTTGTTTATGTTTTTTAAATGAATATAAAACAGGATTGACCGGGTTGTCGTTCAAGTATCATGCATAATTTTGAACTAGAAAACATACTCGGCAGCTTACACCCGCCGGAGGTCACCGGACATAAAGACTTATCGCTGAAATGGTCCTGTCAACAAACAATGTATCATGATCATATGAGCAGTCATTCACGCTAATTGCCGATCAAAACTGGGGTCTTTTCCTCAATCGTGACCATTTGTGGACATCCCTGCGGGGTCATTTTGTTTATCTGATCTCCCAGTCGTGTCAGCTGTGACTGTCCCCGCTGTTATCACACGTGACTGCCACAAATCAAGTGAACAGCTGATGAAGCGGTGCCTAGAGTAATAACACCTGAGGCCGCCAGGGGTCGGGGTCATCCGTAACTAGGCCTCATTATGCAACTGGATTTGTTCTAAGGGAATTTCTATGTGCACAGTTTAGACAGAGTGTCCGAGACGGAGAGCACTGCATGCATTCTAAATGTCTCTCCTCTGGCAAAATAAATCCCAGAACTATAGAACCCGGGCTGCACCCAAAATGAAACCTGCCATACCAAAAACCATATTTTTTAAAATAAATACATACCAGGATCATATGAATGGAATATTACAAGTACAACTATACATGTATGCAAGATCTATTCCAAACTAGTATATGACAGTCATTCCATAACCAACACAACGGCAGCCGCCATCTTCTTTTCACTTAGTCTGTAATCTCCGTCACCCAATCAGAAAAGTGTGATAAATGAACCTGAAACAATCAAATACATTTCCCTTACCCTTTCCAAATAACATTTCATCAATGCTTCCTCTTATTTATACTTACGTTTTCATGTTTACTTGTATAATTGTCATACACCAAAAATAACCTCCACATGTTATATTCAATTATGGACGTTATCAGTCGGGGCATGTTGTACATTGATCACATGTGCAGACAAGAGAAACATTTCACTACAGATTCTGTTACTCAACATCTGGTTATTCTGCATCACAAAACATTCTCTTACAATTGGCCAATCATGTGTGCGCCCTTTCTGGAAATCCCCTTTCCAGTCTATTTATAGATTCACCCACCTCTGCACTCTGATCCACTATAACAATTACGTCATTGCACCCGGTCACAAAGCCATATCGGAAAGTCCCTTTTATCCTCAACAAATAAGCCAACACAAATCCCCCTATCATTCTTATTTGTAATACTGCTTCACGTCTCACTCGTTATTCATAACCCCACAACCGTTATATTTTACCTACCTAATGATACAATATTTACAACTATTTACACTCTCCATTGCTCTTCTAGGCGCTGCAAAACTTGCATCTTGCATTACAGCAAGACCCATTGTATATACGAGAAGCGTCCCGCATAAACTCCATAAAAAAATCTAAGCCCTGGTTCTTTTCACGCCACAGGAAAACCGCCAAGTATCCAGGCAAGTGTTCAGCCTTTACTCCTAAACGTGGCATAGTGACGCCATGCTTTACCTTCTGCCACTCGCCTTCAATGGAATTCGTATGGACACCAGTTTCAGGATTTTTGAAATGTTCGTTGTGATTTACAGTGTAATGATGGTACCCACAATCCTTCAGCTGCACATAGGCCCACCAACAGTCAGAATGAATTACAGAACCATATGCTATGTGTTTCTTTATTATTAGAACCAAAGTACTAGCACTTCAATCAGGTACTACACACATAAACACTTTTTTTTGTTTTGCAGTTCTCTACCGCCAAATACCCATCCTCCTTAGACCTTGTGTCTGCGGTTGTAATTGCGTTTGGCAAATTTACTCTCGTCAATTTCGACGACTATGCCAGGACCCCCAATTTTTTCTCCAGCATCACTTGCGCATATTATAGTTTACTCACAGACTTCTCTGCTGAAACTCGACCAGTCCACAATTGTGTTCGGGCGGCACCCTGTTTGATATGATATTTGAGTGTGGCTTAGCCCCATACTCCAGAGATAAGATAGGTCAAGTATCTCTTCTAAAGTGAGTTTTGAGAGAGCAAACCACGTACCGTGGCGGATTGACAGCTTCATGTTATGAATGCTGGGACGACGTTTTTGGCATCGCCACTGATAGCCATCTGTACAAATCTTTGCTGTTAACACTCACGAGTCTCATACTTGCTTTACATACGGGACAAGTGCGGGCACCAGGTATGATATTTTTTTCCATCAACCAATTTAAAGTGGCCTCTTTACTCACCAAGACCTTACGTACTAAGTACGTATGCAGTAGATGGGTCAAAGTGTGAGAGGGCCCCTTTCCATAACTTAGGAGACTTTCCAAACACTGGCTGTACAAATCCACCATAGCTACCGGGGTTCTGTATTTGAAGCCACGGAACTTACAGAAACGCAAGGCCGTTTTGAAGGTCCGGGTTGATTTTCCTCAACTACTGCATTTTTGCCAGCCCGCATTTTTTGTAACTTTAATTTGATAGCTCTTGGACCTCTGAACTTTTTTTCACGATCTGCTTTTTCTTCAGGCATCAATTTAGGTTTTCCAACTTGCTTTTCAACCAAGGTGTCCAATTTAGTACGCACTGAACTACAACCGTCCGGTACCTCCATGTTGACTGTTGTCATGACAGTTTTGTTACGGTTCATTTATTCATTCACATCAGAACAATTAACAGAGGTCTCATGATCTGTTAATTACCACATCAATGGGATACACATTTGGATTCATGGCTATATATTCATGTTATAATGATATTTATATCTACAATATTATTTGAAAATATTCAATTGGTAATGTATTGCTCTTATTATTACATAACATAGAAAAGTATAATCCCCCCCCCCCTATTTTATTTAAATTTCAAACACCACTTGTACAGGTTAATGCATATGCATCACCCCCCATTGTGAAAAACTCCCATTCATGATCTGCAATCAATTTATAAACGGTGGTGACATCTCGTGACAGACAAGCACATCGTTTTACAACAATAGACTCAAATACCTCGGAATTCCAGATACTTTCAACTCGTCTTCATTGGCGCAGTTGGTTGAGCAGTGGACTCCTGAACTTGCGGTCGCTGGTTCGAGACTCGTTCATTCACAATGTCATTGCATGTTAAATACTAATAATGGATATTTCTCTCTCACATTCCAGATGCAGCACAATCATACAGCAGAATGTCACATTCACAGGTACAACATATCACAAGGCACAACCAGTATTCGACAATCTTTATTTGTACAAAATACGTTTGCCCCCCCCCCCCCCCCAAAAAAAACTATACCCCAGTTTTTCTCTATTCCCATCAAATATATCGCCCTCTTTAGCTAGTTCCATAAAGGTGAAGCCCACTTTCTATAGTAGCTCCAAATAAATAAACATAATTTAGCTAACATACACTTAACTTTGACTCCTTACTTGTTCCTGGCTCAAATAAGAAAATGAAACATATTATCCAGGTGCAAAGTTAAGAAGCGATGCTGGCAGGTTTCTAACCAAACATGACATTTTGCTTTAAGGTCGAGGACACAGGGAGAAGCCAGTTTTCAAAGTCCTTCCTCTGATTGCCCCTTAGGTTTCAGGCTCATTCATCATGGAAATCTAAGCATAAGATTTACTGCCTGGTCCCTAAAATAGAGCCATCTAGTGACTAAATCAAAAATATGGGGACAAAACAATGGCTCCAGGCAAGGCTAGTAGCTACCTACAAATTTTCTCGTTTTCACTTATTAGAAATGGTTCACACACCCAGGTTAAGACCCACGTTTGTTTATTTTAACCTAATTATCTGATTTTTCTAAATATCTGTGTCCTCGCTCGCACACCAATATTTTCAATAGAGTGCTCTTAAAGCCTCACTGGGAGGCTTACTATGTAGGCTAGGCACAGTTGTGAATGACTGAAAGCAATATCGGCGCGGGAGCCAGTCACAGGTCTCCGGAAAATCCGGCTCGCACTGGCTCTCTCAGCAACAACAAAATTTGACAGATTGAGTCGGTGTACAGTTAGATATTTAAGGGAAAATAGAAGACTCTTGACCTTATACTGATGAATATAAGTAGTTGTCTGAACAGAGTCAAAACCCTCCCCCCAATTGCCGTACTCAACTTGTGCAGATGAAACAGAGCTTTCCCACGGGTCCGGCTTATTAATCACAGGCTTTTTTCTAAGTCTAAGCTGGATGATGAGCGTGTCACCTGCTCAACTGGCCGCGGTCGCCACGGGCCAGTGGTCGTGATACGGTTAATTAATTACGGGTTATTATCTAAGTCCATGCTGGGCGATGAGTGTGTCATCTCCTCAACTGGCTGCAGTTGCCACGGGCCAGTGGTCATGATACGGGTGCTCATCTGAAGGTCTGGACCAAAAAAAGGGGTCGATGGTCGTGATAGCTGGGTGGTTGCTGCAGTCTTGCAGCGCTGACATATATTGTAAACACTGATCAAGCGCTGCAGCCTCTGGGGGGGAGAGTCTATGCTATCCAAGGTTGTACGGATCCGTGCAACCCTTAAGACACGTATATGCCTTGTGTAATGTGAGGACACCAGTCAAACCCCACATATTATTATTGTTACAGATGCTTGGACTCCATTGGGACCAAAACTTTTGCTGAATGATCAGTATGTAATAAAGTATGGGCACTTACTCTCGATGAAGTCAGATATTACTTTGTCTTCGTCGGGCCGCTGGAGCCTTCAAGTTGGAACAGCCAATAGGAAATTAGCATCATTGACAACACGTGATGTATGATGGGAAGGATGCTTATGAAAATATTTCGTAGTGCATGGCACAGGCATTCCTGGGAAAAGCCCCCCTGAATTCATCTTTTGCATAGATTGCCCATCTAATTTGCATGGGATTCCATTTCCGGCGGTGTCCTGTTGGCATTCAACAACTGAACCCTGGTAGTTCAAAGGATAAAAAACATTTACAGGCGCACATAAAGGTGATATATAGATTTAATTTGATACATAATAAGTTTATTTCTATATATAAATACAAGATTGTTTCTCTTTTGCACAACAAGCAGTGGTAATTCATGTTACAGGTCCCTCCATGTACCCCAGGGTGAACTCTCACCGTCAGACGGTCGGACTCCATATCACAGATAAATGAAGTCCGTACGTGGCGGACTAGCTGGGTGGTTGTGTTACCCAAGTTTTTTATATGATAATTTATATATGACAATTCTGGGACCAAGAAAAGTGGTCATGTTAGTGGGGTGGTCGTGTTAATGGGGTGGTCGTCATGTGGGAGTTCACTGTATTTTAATACCACAAGCAAATGGAATTTAGATAATTATGATAATGATCATTATCAAGAAAAACGAGAGAGAGAGAGAGACAGAGGAAGAACATGTTATTTATAGCATGGAAGAAATAACAAATGTTGTTTAATGGAAGAGACAAAGGAAAAGAACTTTAATGTATCACTAAAAACCATACATCCAACTAAGTCAAGAACACAAAAATATACACAACAAGTTGCTAAGACAAAACTATAACTATAAGCACAAAGAGAGAAATTATCACTAAATTTGTCAAATTGAGTTCACTTCCCAGCATTTGTACTGTAAAAACAGTCTATTGTGGAGTTTATTATTGAAGATTGTAGGGCCAGTGAGCATGCAGTAGGTCTACCGATAAGAAAAGTCTTGTTTCAGTCAATGTAGAAGCTTCGATGCATGTGATGCATAAGTAGACACTGCAGTATCACTAAAGTACAAGTCTTTTTCTCTTAAGTGTACAAGTCCTCTCTGACTGTACCCTTTTTCTTTAACCAGGTTTTTTGCTCCCTGAAGGTGTTGGTACATATTGTTTGTAGGTTTCTTATATATTATTATATCATTTATATATTCAATGCATATTATAAATATATATTATATTTATATATGATATAATTTAGATATATAAGTATATATATTTATATATAAGGTATATTTATATATTTTTTTTCTAGATTTCTGAAAGATTACAAAATGGATTTTATATATTTATATGCATATTATAAATATATAATATATATTCATAAGGTATATATATTCATAAGGTATATATATATATGGTGGTATTGACTGTTATTTCAGTGTATTTAAGTGTTTTTTAAGTGTATTTCGGTGCTATTTCAGTGTATTTCGGTGCTATTTCAGTGTTTTTCGGTGCTATTTCAGTGTATTAATTTTAGGTGTTATTTCGGTATTATTCAGGTGTATTTTGGTACTTTTTGGTGTATTTTTTTCGGATTTAGTCCAGCCTGTTACCGACTATGACATCCTCCTTATGGAGGCTGACATAAGACCGTCCAGAGTCAAGGTTATACCAAGAAAAATACTGCTCCAGAGAAAAAGCAAGTAGGATGAAATTACGCAGTACATATCACAGTTTAGAGCATATACTTAACAACGGAAAAGCATTCAAAATCATGCAATGAACTTTGGACTGTGATTAAAACAGCACTGTCTGGTGCTGTGAAAACCTTCATTCCAACAAAACAGGTAAAAGCCCAATGTCCACCATGTACCATTGGTGGACAATGAGGTATGCAGGCTTATGAAGCAGCGTGCCCGATACAGATCAAGGACAAAACACAGACATTTTGACCCCGAAGCATGTGCAAAAGCCAGACTTACAGAAAACCATACAAAGGAAGATTTGGGAAAAGTACTAGGCCTATATCAACGACACGATCCTTGGCCTTGCTGACCCAGACTCCACTGAAGGTAAACCAGGTGCCAATTAAAGGTTTTACTCCTTTCTTAAAAGCCAACGCTCCAAGAAGAGTGGTGTTAGCCCACTCAAAACCAATGGCATATTAGTCTCAGATAGTACAGGCAAGGCAAACATGCTTAATAAGCAGTTTGTTTCAGTATTTTCAAAAGACACAGGTGACAACATTCCAGACCTTGGACAAAGCCCCCATCCAGACTTACCTCCCATTATTATTAACGAAGCTGGAGTTGAGAAAGCATTATGCAAACTCCTACCCCATAAAGCAACTGGTCCTGATGAAATTCATGCAAAACTACTAAAGGAACTACATAAACCTCTCACACCCATTCGATCAGACTTCTTCCAGTGATCTCTCAACAGCGGAGAGGTACCTGATGACTGGAAGGAGGCAAATGTAGCGCCAGTGTTTAAAAAGGGGGAAAAATATACTTCAAACTACAGACCAATATCTTTAAAAATAATCTTTGGTAAACTCCTAGAAAACATAATTGCCAAATAAACTATGAATCATTTAGAACAAAACAATATCTTGTTTTACCTTCAATATGGATTCCACAAATCACAATCATGTGAAACCCAGCTTCTTTCCCTATTTCACGACTTGGCCAAATCAAGAATTGCAAGTATACAAACTGACCTCATTATAATGGATTTTGCCACAGCTTTCCATAAAGTCCCACATAGACACCTCTCAGCTAAACTTATCCATTATGGTATAAGATACTCTGCTCTTAGCTGGATCAACAACTTTCTTGCTAACCGCACACAACGAGTGGTGGTTGAAGGGAAACATTCTGACCGCAGTTACATAGGGAGTGCCACAGGGCACTGTTCTTGGCCAAATCCTTTTTTTGATATTTATTAATGACCTCCCAAGCAAAACAAAATTCAGTAAAATTAGACTATTTGCAGATGACTGCATCATTCAAAAAGAAATAAATTGTAAGGAGGACTGCCTCAAACTCCAGCAGGACATAGACAGTGTAGGATCATGGAAAAGGGACTAGCTGATAGAGTTTAATCCCTCCAAATGTCACATTCTAACCATCCCTGCTAGTACTACACCAATCATGCACCTGTGTAATTTCAATGGCACCACCCTTGAAAGACCTCCAGAAAACAGTATTAAATATTTAGGTGTCCCTATCCAGGCAGATCTAAAATGGAATAAACATATAAATGATATTACAAGTAAAGCTGGCGAACACTAGGCATACTGAGGCTTAACATCAGACCACCTATGCCAGATATATGGGAACGTGCCTACAAGTCCCTTGTGAGACCCAGGTGGAATTTGCTTGTAGTGTATGGAATCCTCCTCGCAATAGAAGTAACTCTACAATCCTTCTGTCAGGCCTAGCACACCAGATTGAAATGGTACAACGGCGTAGTGTACAGTCAATACTTGAAAAATTACAGTGGCCCTCACTAGAAGCACATTGACTTTTCATTCGTCTATGTATGTTCTCTTGTATAGTTCATGGCATTGTCACTCTAGAACCTGAGGCATGACTAACTCCACCTCACTCCTGCACCCGGGGTCATCAACAGAAATACTTGATCGTCAGAGCCAGACTAAATTGTTATAGCAATTCCCTCTTCCCACGTACAATACCAGAGTGGAACGCCCTCAGTCCCACTGTGGTTGACTCCCAGACCCTTGACAAGTTCAAATCTGTACTGGTCAAGGAGCGCTAACAATAAATTTTTCACTTTTTTTCTTCTCTTTTTTTTCTCTTCTTCTTCCTTTTCCTTTTCTTTTTTTTTTCCTCACTTTCTAGATCAAAATGCGCATTGCCTATTATGTTCAGTAGTGAACGCTGGCAATTAACAATGATGATGATGATGATGAAGATACTGATAGAGTTGAAGGGAGCGTGTTAAGAATGCGGTCTGATGATATGACATTGACATGCCTGTTACTTCTCCATTACATGAATCCTAAACATCATTACGTCCGTCTGTATACACCCATTACATCGTCCATGTAGACCGGATTCTATACTCGCTGCAGAACTGCCTCTTCTCATTTATAATTTTACCTCCTATGTCCTTACACTGATTTCACCTATACTAACATGAATGGCCACTGAATATCAGACATCACCTGAATCAGTAATCTTAAGTACAATTTCATGACTAGGAGCCCTATAGCGGCTACTGAGCTGTGAAGACGAGATACCAGCAGGGGTGATTTTTGTTCATTTATAGCTGTGATTGAAGCGCAATCTATCGCGAAAATGGAGAACCATTTAGTATTTGAACAGGAGGATTTAGCGAAAGGTGGGGCCTGATGCCCCCACATCCCCTCTCTTGCAGGGAACCCAGGTTCCCCAGACCCCTCCTCCTCTTATATAATAAACTCCTGTTTTGAAGACTCATCACCACAGTTTTTTTCGTCACCAAAGGAAAATGATGATGAAGTGACTGTGAGGATATGTCAGGTTGGACTTGGCCTGGCATGTACTTAAAATCAGCAATTGTAATGCATAGAGAATGACAGAAGAACAGAATATTGAATGACAGAAGAGTGAAAATATGGCCAGGAAGTTTGTTACTGCAAAAAGTGTTTTCACAGTGATTTTGCAAAGGTTCAGAATTTAAAAAGTTCTTTAAGTGACTTGTTTCTCTGTATGGCATCTATGGACTTGTTTTTAACAAACTAACACTTGAATAACACCCGCGTGTGTGAAATCAAAGGACATATTCAAACAGGCTGCCATAAGGGAATAGTTTGTAAACTGTAAGCAGTGATGTAAATAGCCCTGAATACCATGGTTGCCAGTTGCCCATCCTACACAATGTTTGTACATATTTTACATGTTATTCAATACTTGCATGGTGTATCCTGGGCCAATTAAACAAGCTTTTCAGTATTGGTATAGTGGTTATATAAATTTGAATCGTAATAGATTGTCATTTTATCATACAAAACATTGGTGACGAATTGACTCTGTGGTGCCACATGCCACCAGGTACGTTGTCAAGCACTCCTGTTAACTCATCCAGTGCCAGAAATTCAACTGTAACTTGGACTATCCTGTGAAAATATTCCTATCAATAGTGACCAGTCCCACATCATTTTTATGGGCCCAACCATGCTTGCATTTTCATGGAATATGGCCCCTGGCAAAACAATACAGGCCATTGCCCAGTGGCTTCTTACATTAATTTACAGTGTTTTGACCCTGTAAATATACTATTAAAAATAATACCAC
Organism: Sipunculus nudus; assembly: GCA_026874595.1. Taxonomy (NCBI): domain Eukaryota; kingdom Metazoa; phylum Annelida; class Sipuncula; order Golfingiida; family Sipunculidae; genus Sipunculus; species Sipunculus nudus. The sequence continues at coordinate 11,898,932 of CM049314.1, read as the reverse complement.
AATTTTATAATGTATGTATTGTATGGTTTGGTATAGTGGTATAGCGTTTTAGTTTCACTATTATAAAGTGAAAGGTTTCCCAAAATGGAAAGTTGCTTTGTATTTCCCAGTAAGGCCTCAATTTACACTGGTATAAATATTGTTTTTCCAGTAAAATCACAATATCCTCCACTCCGCCTTTTTAATCAGGCATTCCAAACTCATTTTAAACAATAAACAGAGTAGCTATTTTAAAATGTAATAGACCATCAGTGGATAAAATGAACAGTATTTTACTCATTAATAATTGCAGTTTCATTAATTTATTTTTTTAAAATGTTGCACATAAATATTTATATATTATATAATATATATCATATATAAATTTTTTTGCTCAGCTGACTATAAGTCGATATAGTATCACAGTGGAGAAACATTTATAGTACAATCACGATCAGCTGAGCGCCGTGACCCATGGGTCCCTTGTTTCTAAAATTATCTCTAAATGCTGCCATCAAAACAAATTCACTTTTAAAACACTTTAGAAGTTAGCATTTATACAAACCCTATTCTTCTGACTGGTTTCATACCTTGCATGTTCCCCGACAAATTGCATTGTTTTCCCCTGGCACAATAGGATCAAGGACAAGCAATTCACTTTCCACTCTGTCCGATACAGACAGACCATAATCTTGTAACGTCTAATCTTTGCAAACTATGCCTTTAGGTCCATTCAAGTAACATGCACCTGAAGATCAGGTTTCATCCCGTGAAACATACTGCAGTTAATAAAAGTTTACAGTTTTGTTTTTCTTCTTGATTATTGTTTTTCTTATTGATACTATGTTTTTGACCGGGTTCCGCTGCTGCCACGTTCGTTTCCAGATAACTCCTCTGAGACTACTGGACAGATTTTTCCGACACTTACACAATTATCAGGTCACATATGAACTGGTGCCTAACCAATTGGCCTTGACCTCTGACCTTTCCTCTCTGCCCAGCGTCCATTTGTGCGTCTGTATCCACACATAAACCCACATATCTTGGGAACTGTTTGACCGATCAGGAAAAAAATTTGATACAAATGTAGCCCTTGGATAGCTTTATAACAAACACAATAAATGGTGGCGCCACCTGCAGCCATTTTTGCACAGTGTCCATCTGTTCATCTGCCTTGGGTTAAAATCACTCATATCTCTGCAGTGGTTTGACTAATTCACCTGAAATTCGGCATGTGTATACATCCTGGATAGCTTTCTTGATTTTATGACAGGTGGCGCCACCTACATTCAAGTTCACGCTGTAGACATCCATGCTCATATCTTGGGAACTGTTCGACCAATCAGGAAAAAAAATTTACACAAATATAGCCCTTGGATAGCTTTATGACATACACAAAAAGGGTGGCTCCACCTGCAGCCATTTTTGCACAGTGTCCATCTGTTTGTCTGGCTTGGGTCAAAATCACTAATATCTTTGCAGCAGTTTGACTTTTCAACCTGAAATTTTGCATGTGTATACATCTTGGATAGTTTCTCCTTCAAATAACAAGTGGCACCACCTAAAATCATGTTTACATGGCAGACATCAATTCTAACATGTAACACATGTAACTCTATTTCCCCTTGCCACTCAATCCATGCCTCCCTTAACCCGTCCTACTCTGATTTTGGCGGATACACGTAGTCGCTTGTCAACTACCCATATTCTAGTTTTGCTCTGATGTTGTCTTAGGACCATTGATTACTTTGCATCAGAGGTTTACTGTACCTTCTCCTGCCCCAGCACCAGACACGTGGTCGAGCACTTCTGTTAACTCATCCCATGCCAGAAATTTAACCCGTAACGTAGACTATCCTTTGAAAGCATTCCTATCAGTGATGACCAGTCCCACATCAAATCTCTGATTATCCCAGTTGAAAGCCTGACCTCAGAGACTGCGATGGATCCATTCCATATATGGTTTATAAAACTATTTCACCTGCTCAAAACAAACACCTCATTGAATATGAAAGTGATCATTATGAGATGGTCATGAATATAGATTTGAATGCTCACACAATGCATTCCAGAGACAATGACCGGTGATGTAAAGACAGTCAGATAAACTCCTTGTCTAGCAAAATCTGAGATAGTCCGTAAAATGAAGATTACCATAAATTTCCTATTACACATCAAGAAATTTGATTCCCAAAAAAGTAATCCGTGAAAGTGGGGTCTGCTGGTGATGGGGCCTCACAGTCCAAATTTTGCCCAGACTTGGTCAAACTGCGAACCTGTATGTCCAGCTGACCGAGCTAAGACTTGCCTGATCACTCACCAGGTGTCAGTTTCCAGGGAAGTCTGGTATAATAGGTTGCCCTTTTAGTCAATAAATAATGTGGAATTAGATTTCAAAAAAATTTGGCCATTTATGTTGTTCTTTTATTTGGGTAATGCAGTATATCAAAATGATGCGATTAACCTGGCTGTTGAGCACGCCCCCATCCTCCCACCTAGTTATATAATGAGCTTCATTCACAGGTGACTCAGCATGAGTGCTAGAGACACGAATATTGCATAATCAGTTGGGATTTGTCAATGGCATCTACCCTTTGCATTTGACATCCAAATCTGTTTTGGAATTGCTCAACAACAACATTTGGTGCTTGCTCAAGCGAGCAAAGATAAAAGACCTTGGGCTACTGATGTAAATACAAACAGGTGACAAAGGCAGGTGATTGCTACGTTGATTGAACTTCAGTGGGCTCAAACAAAATTTCTCATGATTTCTCCCTTCAAAATCCACCTCGACTTACATGTTGGGTAGATTCATAAGCAGAATTTTACGGTATATAAGAGGGTTGTTTAGGCAGACAAGTTAATATTGCTGATTCTGATAAGGCTGCAAACAGGTAACATGTATTTCAGAATTATCACCAGTATATCGTCATGATCTTTGCAGGCAGTGACTGTATTGGGTGTGCTAAGACTGGGAGTGGAAAGACCGCTGCCTTTGCTCTTCCTGTCCTTCAAAAGCTTTGTGAGGACCCGTATGGTATATTTGCTCTGGTCATAACACCTACCAGGTAATACTGATTTATCTTAAAGCTGATATCTTGCCAGATAATGGCTGAGGTATTAAGAACAAGATAAAAAGCCCTTCAGAGGGAATTTTAATAGCAATAAGGTTATACCTGTAAGGGTTTTATTTCTTTACATTAATTACTGTTTAATAATTAATAATATTTAATATATATAATAGTCTGAGAAAAGATTGCCATTTCTTTGTTTAATGCAAACAGTTATTAAAATATTTATTGTGAATGCAATATATTTGTAAAATATACATCCCAATCTCTCTTCTCTTTTATGAGTGATGGAATTCCTTTTTTTTTTCAGAGAGTTGGCTTTTCAGATTGCAGACCAGTTTAGTGTATTAGGGAAACCAATTGGTGTGAAAGTGGTCACAGTCACAGGCGGAAGAGGTGAGATCAAACTTTAAAAATATCATGAGTTGATGCAGTCTGCAAATTTAAAAGGTGGCATTGAACTTTTTGTTTGTTAAATTGCTTTTTTAAATGTCAGTTGACTATTTGGGAAACCTCCCTTGATTCCAGCAGATTTCCAAATCCTTCTTTTATTTGGTTATTTAGAAAAACTGAGAGGTCCTGGAATGTTGCCACAGATATCTCAATCTATTTTTTCCCTGAGACGTGTTAAGCCCTCTTCACCAAAGATTTATGTTATTTTTTATATCATCAGAAAACTAATCAGTGACTGTTTACGTTTGTTTTTTAGGGAGGCAAGTAGTGGAAATTAATTGGTTAATCATAAAAATTGCTTTTAAATGTACAATGTATTTTGCTTCATTTGTTAATTTACATGTTGCTTTTAGTCTCCAAAGGGCTGTTCTTAACTGATTGTAAAACACTAAACCATGGCAGTATAGGATGAATGTCAAATTTAAGCTTAAGTGTACATACAGTTCCCTTGCAAAAACTTTTTCAAAAATGAACCTGTGATAAAGTACAATATATCTTTGAAACAACATTAAAATTTAATAGATGAACTGAACTTGTGTATTTGTCTTCATTGAGCATCATACTTGGTATACCTGTAGCTCTCTTCATTTTTTGTTTGCATTATAAATTACTATGTAAATATATAATTGTAACTGCATAATTACAAAATATATTTTCTTACAATCATCAAAACACCTTTGTATTTCAGATATGATGCATCAGGGACTGGAGCTGTGTAATAAACCTCACATCGTGGTGTCGACCCCTGGCAGACTGGCAGATCACATTGATAGTGGCACAGATTTCAGTCTCAAGAAAATCAGATATTTGGTATGGAAGATAGTGATTCACAATAGAAATGACTTTAGAGATTGTTTCTGCAGGAATTAAAACTGGTTTGCTCAAGCTGCTCACTATCAAGTTCTTATTCTGGTTCACAATAGCCATTCCAGGGAATAAATTTTTGGATATGTCAGGGCTTTCAATAGGAAGAAAATTTGAAGAGTCTGGGAAGCTCAGACGAAAATGTTGCCGAGTCCCATTTGTGTTTTAAGCATCTCAAGGGAAGGTGATCTGTGTTAAATTTTGAATGATTGTTTAAGTTTTTGTTACAGAACCTAACATAAACAGATCACATATGCGTGATGAACACAAATTTTGTAATGGAGATAAAAACAAATCAGATTCTGTAACACTAGGCAGCTTGAAATGTCTAGGGGAATGAATAAAGAAGTCAGTGGTTTTTAGCTCAGCTGACTATAAGTCATCTGAGCTATAGTCGTGGTCCTTTGTCCGTCGTCTGGCTGTCCGTCCGTTAACACGGCACATTTTAAAACCGTTGGACCTACGAATCCAAAATTCTGCATTCCATTAGATGTCCCCAAAATCTCCTACCATACCGAAAATTGGGTCATTAGGACTTTGTTCCTTTGAGATATTAAGGAAAAACCTCCGTTTTTCATTTAAAAAACCATTGTTACACTTCAAGGCTGCCTAATATCAAAACCAGTGATCTGTTTTTGATGATATTAATATTCATATTCTTCCATACATTTTCTGTGAACATACCAAAAATTAGGTCAGTATTGGGTATTATTTTGAAGTTATGGGCCCTAATATAATGCAATTTTTTTTTCAATCAGGAAATATATTTGCTCACTTACCATGAGAATTGCTGAAGCTGGAGACTTTTTTCAGGAATATAACCTTATTTAATCAAGATTCAATTGTTTACCCAAAATTAGATCTGAATTTTGCAAATTTTTCAAGTTATTAGCATGAATAAAAAATCAATACCTTAAATTTTGTCCAACTTTGGTAATGGCACGTTTTTTCCCTGTAAGCACTGTTGATTTAATTTCCACAGCATATATACATAAGGATTTAATCTTTTAAAATCTGAAATTTCAAAGGAATTGTTTGAAAAGAGTAGCTTTTATTCAAGTTTTCATACACCATGTCAAGTGTTGTTTACATCTAGCCCACCTAGTAGTACAGCCTTCACTTGCATTATGTAACCCACCCCAGGCAACTGACCTTAGCTCAGCTTGGCCACTACTAGCAGGCTTCCCCTCTGCCCTGCACTCCCCCCCCCCCCCCTACCCCAGCTGGTGCATAAACTAGATGAATGTTATAATTTTCAGTATTTTATTTAATCTTGGCTGTGCTACATTTTAGATTTTGTATTGTACCTCCAATGTGCAAAACTTTTTAATAGCTATTCAAGGAATAATCTTGTAGATGCCATGTTGTGGCATTATTTTCTTTTAAATTCAGTTTAAACATTTGATTTAAAAATAATAAAATATATGTGTATGCATGATATGACCCAATATGAGCTACAATCTGGATATATAATGATTGCAACTTAGAATTCTAATATTTTAACTTATATTTTCAGTTTTTTATTACAAGTTTATATCACTTGTAAATGAAAAAATGAATCAGATAAAAACTATTAATGGAAAAAGTGGATATGCTAAAAAATAGGCTTATATATAAACTTAAATGCATTATTCCTGTGAAAGTTAAATAAAGGTATTAGTCCATTCTGTCCACTTGCCTGTCCATCTGTAAATTTTTCATATGCATCACAGTATCTCAAAACTTTTACTGTTTTTCTTCATGACAGTCTTGTCAGAGTATTAGTTTGCAATCATATATTTAGAACTTTACTTTAACCAAGTAGGAGGGCCCCTTTCCTCTTAGCTTCTCATATGCTTATATATATGAAAAACATTACAATAGAATATTTTTCATATTCTGTCAGAGGATTAGTTTGCAATCATATATTTAGAACTTTACTATGACCAAGTAGGAGGGCCCCTTTTTTCTTAGCTTCTCATATGCTTATATATATGAAAAACATTACAATAGAATATTTTCATATTTTGAAGTTGCAAAGTTTTCAAACTTAAGCTGGGTGCCGTGACCCATGGGTCCTTTGTTTATATTCTGGATTCTCAACATCATTGTTTGGCTAAAACTGAATAAATACCAGACACGGTGCGAATACTTGCAAATGTATTTGAATACAAATATGAATATTTACTCCATTATAAAAATTTTTGCATAAGAATGGGAATTCAGGTAAAAATTAAAGTATGTGAATACCAGTGCAAATACTTTCAAAATGTATTCTTGAATGTTTTAATGAATATATTCTATAATATTATTTTAATAATCATTTCAGTTAAATTTTATTTTAAAAAATCATATGATTCTCTTATTATTTTTAATAAAAATCATATTTGGCACAATATTTGTTATTAAATTTTAATAAATAGTTAAACTCTTTATCTTATATGTGCTGCTTATCAGTTATATGGCCAAGTCAAAATCTGTATGACAATAGCACTCCATTTGTTAATAAAATAAATGAAATCAATCTCTTCCCTGTCTCCAAAGAAACTATCAAAGTCATACATAAGCTAAACACCAACAACTCATAATACAGCTTATATTTATTTCCACACAAAACCAGCATGTGCCTCATTTCAAAATCATATTTTTTTATCATATATAACAGCTGAGCGTGTGACCCACGGGTCCCTTGTTTGTTAACAAATAACTATAATTTATTCTTAAAACAACCCTAGCAATAAAATACACTAAATCAATACAATTATGCAGTAAAACAGCGGTATAGCAACAAGTCAATACAATCACATAGAAAAATAATGTGCACAGTACCTGGATAAGTTCTTTAAATGTATACTCTTGGAGAATGACAGTCCAGTGGAAAGTTCTTGCAACAACCCAGAAAGTAAACCGAAGTCCAAATGCATAAAATCCAGGAGAAAGTCTTTGAACATCTATAATTGCCGCATTAGTCGGATAAGGTCCTAGAATCTGACACACACTTCTGCATCCACTGAAATCTGCTCTGCTGTTCCCTCTCTCCCGTTCTAAAACACAGCCCCTTTATATACTTTTACACCCCAAGCAGAGGATTTTCCACTTCTTGAACAGTCTATAAGATCTTGCACAACACAGTAAAACATGCATTTCAGGAATTCTCTAAAAAGACATCGCCATGCCTCTACATACCATGGTGTACACTTGATCTCGCCCCAAGCCAGCATAATAACAAGAGTTCAACCAGTACGGATTAAACATAGAATGTAATACGCGGCCAGACACGAGTGCCACAACAGGAGTTATGCCTGTGTCACATAATAAAAAGAGCACATGTAACAACTTATCTTATTTTTATTGTAAAATCATTATATGATTAGAATTCTTGTCATGATTATTTGATAATAGTGATATACATGGGTCAGTTGTCAGCGTAATCTTAAAAGAATTGACTTGTTTGTTGGAGGCAGCCAGCCATGGGCAGTGACTATGACAAAGGCAAACTGTTCCTCTTACCGGTAGTTCTACATCCAGGAATTCATGCGTTGAACACTTGTCCCCAAGAACAGTTTATCCAAAAGAGATTTCAAGCATCACCAACACTGACCCTTGCTCTCCTGAAAGCCCTGATACATGGTGATGCTCAAAAGTAATTCACAGTAACAATGCAGCTCTTAGAATAAAGTGTTTGAGATCGCTTTAAGCATTGGTCATTGTAGCTAATGATCTTGGGGTCACACCTGGTAAACTCAAGGCCATGATAGTGAATTTTTAACATGGCCCCAAAAATAACAAATCATTGATTGTCATGTAATCTAACTGATATGGCAGCCAGTGCCACTAGATTGACTATGGATGTAACGGTTAAAATAAACAATCACCGTATCATACATTTTACTCAATGTAAATGTTTTTTAAGTGATAACTGATTGTAGGGTTGTCAGAACTTAATTTCTCATGCATTCATACATTCCTCTGATGGAAATCAATCACTGATAGATGCCTTATTGGCAGTTGATCCGAATGTCCTTCAGGTTGTGCTGCTGTCACTTGTTTTTTGTTTTGATTCTAGCTCTTAACTTCTATTAATTTGCCAGATTCTGGATGAGGCAGATAGGCTACTAGAGGATGGTTTTGGAGATCAGTTAACGACAATATTCAGCGTACTGCCACAGAAGAGACAGACACTGCTGTTTAGTGCCACGCTGACTGATACACTCAAACAGCTGGAAGATGTAGCTCTCAATAAACCATTCATCTGGCACTCCCAGGCTATGTGGGTATTTAATTATTCTGAATTGTTTGATATTATGTAATTTAAGTAATATTTACTTTGTTACACATACATTAGTTTAATATTTATTCTTTAGGCATTGTACTTTTAGTGGTTTTATGGTGTATATGTAAATCATGGATTAGATATTACAGCCTGTTTTATGGAAAATGGGTTTTATTTTTCATACAAAAAAAAGCACAAACAAATTAGGGTGTGTTTCTTCTGCTGAGCTCAATTTTATATGTTCCCTCCCATTTGGGGGGGGGGGAGACATATAGTCTTTGGTCTGCCTTCATCATTGTCTTCAGGGGTAATGCTTATTTTCTGAGAAGCATAACTAATGCATAATTTACCTGAGGCATTAAGAGAAAGTTTTGTGCTAAAACACCTGAAGCAGTGAAACAGCTTGATCTTTAGTTATTACATCAGATGATGCAACTAAAGTGGAAGGAGAACTTTCATACATAATTTACAATTCACAGCACATGCCACTGGCTATTTAGTTTAATAAAGATTTAAAAAGAAATAATATGCATAATCTCTGATATTAAATCATTTTTTGAGAGAACTTACATCAAGTTGCTGTTGTCATAAAAGTAGAATGAAATTTGGTTGTTATATCATCAGAATTTGACAGTTTGTTTGATTTGTATTAAACAGAGTAGCGCCTGTGGAACAGTTAGACCAGCGGTATGTGACAGTATATTTGGTTTGTTTAAACAGAGTAGCGACTGTGGAGCAGTTAGACAAGCAGTATGTGACAGTATATTTGGTTTGTTTAAACAGAGTAGCGACTGTGGAACAGTTAGACAAGCAGTATGGACAGTATATTTGGTTTGTTTAAACAGAGTAGCGACTGTGGAGCAGTTAGACCAGCGGTATGTGACAGTATATTTGGTTTGTTTAAACAGAGTAGGGACTGTGGAGCAGTTAGACCAGCGGTATGTGACAGTATATTTGGTTTGTTTAAACAGAGTAGCGACTGTGGAGCAGTTAGACCAGCGGTATGTGACAGTATATTTGGTTTGTTTAAACAGAGTAGCGACTGTGGAGCAGTTAGACCAGCGGTATGTGACAGTATATTTGGTTTGTTTAAACAGAGTAGCGACTGTGGAACAGTTAGACCAGCAGTATGTGACAGTATATTTGGTTTGTTTAAACAGAGTAGCCACTGTGGAGCAGTTAGACAAGCAGTATGGACAGTATATTTGGTTTGTTTAAACAGAGTAGCAGCTGTGGAGCAGTTGGACAAGCAGTATGTGACAGTATATTTGGTTTGTTTAAACAGAGTAGCAGCTGTGGAGCAGTAAGACAAGCAGTATGTGACAGTATATTTGGTTTGTTTAAACAGAGTAGCAGCTGTGGAGCAGTTAGACCAGCGGTATGTGACAGTATATTTGGTTTGTTTAAACAGAGTAGCAGCTGTGGAGCAGTTAGACCAGCGGTATGTGACAGTATATTTGGTTTGTTTAAACAGAGTAGCAGCTGTGGAGCAGTTAGACCAGCAGTATGTGACAGTATATTTGCTTTGTTTAAACAGAGTAGCAACTGTGGAGCAGTTAGACAAGCAGTGTGTCACAGTATATTTGGTTTGTTTAAACAGAGTAGCAGCTGTGGAGCAGTTAGACCAGCAGTATGTGACAGTATATTTGGTTTGTTTAAACAGAGTAGCGACTGTGGAGCAGTTAGACAAGCAGTATGTGACAGTATATTTGGTTTGTTTAAACAGAGTAAGACTGTGGAGCAGTTAGACAAGCAGTATGTGACAGTATATTTGGTTTGTTTAAACAGAGTAGCGACTGTGGAGCAGTTAGACCAGCGGTATGTGATAGTATATTTGGTTTGTTTAAACAGAGTAGCAACTGTGGAGCAGTTAGACAAGCAGTATGTGACAGTATATTTGGTTTGTTTAAACAGAGTAGCGACTGTGGAGCAGTTAGACCAGCGGTATGTGACAGTATATTTGGTTTGTTTAAACAGAGTAGCAGCTGTGGAGCAGTTAGACCAGCGGTATGTGACAGTATATTTGGTTTGTTTAAACAGAGTAGCAGCTGTGGAGCAGTTAGACAAGCAGTATGTGACAGTATATTTGGTTTGTTTAAACAGAGTAGCGACTGTGGAGCAGTTAGACAAGCAGAATGTGACAGTATATTTGGTTTGTTTAAACAGAGTAGCAGCTGTGGAGCAGTTAGACAAGCAGAATGTGACAGTATATTTGGTTTGTTTCAACAGAGTAGTGACTGTTGAGCAATTAGACCAGCGGTATGTGACAGTATATTTGGTTTGTTTAAACAGAGTAGCAGCTGTGGAGCAGTTAGACCAGCGGTATGTGACAGTATATTTGGTTTGTTTAAACAGAGTAGCGACTGTGGAGCAATTAGACCAGCGGTATTTGACAGTATATTTGGTTTGTTTAAACAGAGTAGCGACTGTGGAGCAGTTAGACCAGCGGTATGTGCGGTATATTTGGTTTGTTTAAACAGAGTAGCGACTGTGGAGCAGTTAGACAAGAAGTATGTGAAAGTATATTTGGTTTGTTTAAACAGAGTAGCGACTGTGGAGCAGTTAGACCAGCGGTATGTGCTGATGCCAGCTGATGTGAAGGATGCTTACCTGATCCACATTCTCCAGAAATACCTGGGCGCTAATGAGAAGAGCCTTGTCATGGTCTTCACTCACACTTGCAAGTAAGTTCCTCTACTGTTCAACAGGGGCACCAGCTATGAGCTGCAACAACTTGAGCAGCTGACCTGAACTGGATGTTTATATATGCACCAGGCTAGGAGTATTTCAGAGATGATAAGTCATAGTTAAGAAACCAAATTAAATATTAGAAAATCAGTTTAATATTTACTATTTTGCCTAAGAGGCACTGTAGGATTTTGACCCTTCATCTTTTATAACATTTTATCAGGATGCATTGGAGTAGAAGCAACAGATATTTTAGTGCATCTAGTCTCTTTATTCAGACTTAATGGTGTCTTATGTTAAAGAATATTTTTTGAGTGTCTTGGTTTCATTTGTAAAACTAAGTGTACTTCTATTCTTACAGATACTGTCAGATCCTTGGTATGATCATGAAGGAGTTAGACTTCCCCTGTGTAGTTCTTCACTCCATGATCCCTCAGCGACAGAGACTGGCATCACTGGCCAAGTTCAAGTCTCATCAGGTCCGGCTCCTCATAGCTACAGATGTTGCCAGCAGGTCTGTCACTAAGTGTTGTTTCATGTCTTGGTCTTATTCTGTAATTGGTAACTCTGATATTCACACAGTGGTGCCTTGAATGAAGATTTTCACCATTTAGTATGTTGTTCATTATAATATGCAAATGACTCTTTCAGATTTTTCAAACAAATGTCATTTAATGCATGTACACTGGAGCCTCCTATTGCAGACAAAAGCAACAACTTTTTTAGCTGTAATAAGCCAGTATTCATATTAAAAGTACTTATTCAGATATCTAACTTCAGATAATCTCATATAACGTTTATAAAAATTAACCAGAAAACACCGATCCCAGTGTATATCTGTGAGTGTTTTTTCTGTGTGAGGGCCTGCCAAAATAATTTAACCACATTAAACATGGACATTTGGTGGAAGTTCCTAAAAGCCAGAGTTTTGCAAGTGGTGTTTTACATTTAGTGACCTTTCAACCTTCTTACTTACGGAACCAACCACATTTGGTTACAGGATTTTCCAACATGGGTGAGGTTTTATAAGAACCTTTCTTAGAAGGAAAGACCTGCAGTTCATTAAAATGTATCCAGAGTCAACCAGAAATCTTATAAATTCTACAGATAATGCTACTGAATAGCTGGCTTTAAAGGTGTTACAGAACTCGCAGACCTTTACCTTTCATATCTCAGTGTCCTGAAGGGGCAGATCTCTTGGTAGGAAGATGTCTGTAAGGAAAGGTATCACTTTATACATTTTAGGCAAAAAAGTGTTGCAAGGATGGAAATAAAATGTTGTAGAAATAAAAGTATATTAATTGTAGTCTAGATGGGACTAATTTTCTTGTGTTGTAGAGGTTTAGACATCCCTTGTGTTGACCTGATCATCAACCACAATGTGCCTACCAAACCAAAAGACTACGTCCACAGGGTAGGAAGGACTGCCAGAGCAGGTAAGACACAGTCTGTGTCAACATGGTATCTGTTAATCCTGCAAAATAAAATATCTCCAGTATCGCAAACTTTGAACTTAATTTACCATGGCATATTAGGTATGCATGGAATACATGCAGTGTCCTCTCCTGAAAATATTATAATATCTGTTACTGGAACTATTTCCATATGCCTATACACAGTTTAAATAAACTTGCACAGGATGCAATCAGTGACGCAAAAATAAATATAAAGATAGTGCTCTGCACTGGTGTCATAATCAAGATAGCAAACAAAAGATTATTATCTAATTTGTTTGATTCATGATAAGTAAATCTGTCTTTCAATATTGTAAGTTTCATACATGTGCAATGTTGATCTTGTCATAGTAAACAGACACACATGGATTGTACTGGATAACACACTAAACCTAAACAAAATAGGTGAAAAAGAGACACTGAACCTGTAAACTTGAGTAATTTCACTAGGAAACTAAATTCATATGGATGATTGGTGTCCATGAGGGCTCCAGACCTTTTTGAATTACTGTATTTATTGATGTATAAAACGACCTGTGTATAAGACGATCTCCAATTTTGAGCTTTGGTACAAATTATTTATCATGATCATGGAGCTGCCAGCTACTGAGGATCACTATGTCAGCATAATGATCACTTTAAAACTGATGATTGAAATGGGATTTTATAATATTTGATTCTTAAAATGGTCAGTGGTATATTTTTTAGTGAACCTGTGAGCTTATGGGATGGCCCTGCGTTGTCTGCCCGCCTTTCAAGTCAGAAACCACTGGAGCTAGCAGCTCCAAATTACATGTAAGAATTAGTCACATGTGAAACCTGGTGCCCTAGAGCTCATTATTGGGTACCTTCATTAATTTAGATTTTATAGAGAAAAAGCTTAAAAATCTTCTATTGTGAAACTGTCCAGCCAAATTGTCCAATATTTCACAGAAATGTTCCCTGGAACAATCTTTTTTCCAAGTTTGTTTGAATGGTTCCATTTCAGTGATTTTTTACTGAGTTACAGGAAGTTGAACTTAGTCATTTGTATGCTAAAATTACAATCTCAGAAACGGCCGGAGCTATCATCATCAAATTTTATGTTAATGTTGGTCACTTGAGTCATATTTGAAATATAGGTATTGGTGGAGCCACCTGCATTGGTCTTTTTGTACAGGGTCAACGGTGCCCGAAGCATACAGAGGGTTACAAAAACAGAAATGCTCCTAGGGAAGTGCTTTCTTAAGTTTTTTCAAATGGTCTCTGTTCATTGACTTTTGGCGGAGTTATTGGAAGTTGAATATTGTCAAATGTTACAGCAGCCCATTTCTGCGCAGTGGCTACAAAGATCTTCTTCTCAAAAACCACTGGGTCAAATTCTTTAATCTCATACATGAACGATCCTGAGATGTTGATAATTCAGATTTGTTCAAATGGTTTTGATTCAGTGATTTTCTTAGATTTTCTACAGGAAAAGTTAAAAAAGATATAAAAATCTTCTTCTCCTACTTTTCCAGCCAAATTGTCCAATATTTCACAGAAATTATCCCTATAATAATGTCTCACAAATTTGTTTGTCTGGCTCGAGTTCCATAATTTTTTTGCCAAGTTACAGGAGGTTTTATTCAGTCATCTGTGCAAAAAAGCATACTAAACTTAAAATTTCAGAAACAGCTAGAGCTGTCATCAGCATATTTTATGCCAATGTTTGTCACATGAGTCATATCTGAAATTTAGGTGTTGGTGGCGCCACCTACATTGATCTGTTTTTTACAAGCAAAAATGTAACTTTAGACTCTTCTAGCTTATACACTGTTTTTTTTAAGAAACTTTTAAGCTGATTGGTTTAAACTTTACAAGAACTGTTCTGTGGTATTGTCATGTCAGTTTTATAAGAATAGATTGGGTAAATGCAGCTTTAAAATAGCAGTGTAGCCAATTAAAAAAGGCTTTCAGTGTTTGAAAATAGATTTGGCAGCATGGCAAATTTCAACATGTCAAGTCAAGAGGTCAAAGAGTGCACTCAGGTGCAGTCCAGACATCACCATGGCAACTGACCTGGCTCTGCCTGGTGTCCAGATACAGTCTAGATGTCTAGACGATGTGTCTAGACACACCTTTTAGACGTCTAAAACCTGCCAACTGTGTCAGATTTTACAATAGGTAAAGTTACAATATGTGTCGATAAATAACTTTGGCAGACTGCCAACCATTTCAGATTTGCCAACAGGTCAAGTTTCAGTCTGAAAGAGCCAGTGGTAAGTTTTAGTCTGTAAGAGCCAGTGGTGCAGTTACATGTGGCACATTAGGTACCCTTGGCCTGGGAGAGAGCTGAGCCTCCATTGCCAGGATGCATGAGTAGGTGTGACTCAATACCAAGGCTAAAACAGGAACGTGTTCCTATATTTTATAGGGAAAAAGATAAAAAAAACATTTTAAAATGTTCTCTCTGAAACCATGCTGCCAAATTGTCCGTTCATCTGTCCCAGTATCCCTCCCTGGCAAAAAGAACATATAGGAAATATCCTGACTGATACATCCTAGTTTTAAAATGTCCTAGTCAAAAACGTGCAGGTCCAAAACGTCCATTTGGCTGAAATCATGATGACTAAGGTAGATATGCAGTACATGAGAGGATCAGTATTAAATTTAAAAAATAAACATTCATACTCTTAAACTTTGCTCAGGTTCGCATTAGGCCTGTAGGCCATGTTTATGATTCTACAAGTGAAACAGGAAATTAAAAAGAAAGGTATGAAGGAGCAGACCAAAACAGAATTTATTAAACATATCAAAGAATGTGTATTATACAACAATTCAAATAAATATCATAAGAGACAGCAAAGGTTAAATTTTAGGGCCCGAAATTAGGGTAATAAATTATTTCGGCAAATGTCCAGGAGGTGACACCCACTTATATTAGAATTAGCAAGTCTAGAGAACCTTCATTACAGGGCATTGACACCTTACCCTTTAAAAAAAATTTATTTCAAAGAAATGTCAGTGTTAAGCATAATTTGAGGGAGATCACACCAAACACTCCCTGCATATCAGTGTCCACATAAGGCTCAAGGTAGACAAGTGACAGCGCACAAAAATCAAGCTACCGTGATGCTCTACTTAACCAGGCTTCTGCAATTATTATTCCGTGTTAATATTAAACTATAGAAAATTATTATTTCTTGGCCTGTCCAAAACAATGTCATAGTCACCAAATTTTCCCACAAAATATATTACTTTTGCAAATATATGACACTGTTTCAAATTAATTTGGTTGTGCCAGTGAGGCAGGAAAAATGTTATGAGTTATGACCCAGTAGGCCTATCGTGAACCACATTACTTTATTACATTTAACTGTGTGCAAGTTCAATGCTACTGGGAAACCAGGGCTTTCATTTAGTTACCATATAATAGATCATTTCCCAAGAGGGTATATTCACTTAATCCGCAGTTTCATCTTAAAATTGTGAGGAAATTTGTCATATTTATATCCCGCAGAAATCCCTTTCTAAAAGTTTGTTGACCTGTTATAATATATTCATTTCTTGACATAGTCTAATAACACAAGCTTGACAAACATTGAATTTCATGTCACCTTATGAGAGGCTCTTCATATTGTTAAATATTATGTGCTAATGGTTGTCTTGTAATCAAAGTGCCATGTGCGAGTCTCCGTGTACGTCAGTCTGCCAGCCAGCTTACAGCGTCTGCATTCACTGTACTCGTGAACAATTCAAGCAGTAAATATGGGACCATGTGAAAAAATCATCTATGTTTTAATATGTATATTACGTGCTACTTGAAGGCATATATAGCCATGCTTCCTGCATGCCTTGCCTGGCACTGTATAACACACAAATAAAGCCAGGGCTTAAGGATCCTGAGTACATGGGTATGCCTTGCACGGTGTCAGGGGCATCATTAATTATATCACTGCATACATGTTTCAAGTAAATTGCCAAGATATTCATGGCAAAAAATACATTAAACTTCAATATTTTCAGGATTTGGAATTCTGTTTCAGTCTGTCAGTTACCCAATTCCGTCTGCAATTGTGGAATATCACAGGCCGCAAGGGCAAACCTTTTCTTATCAATTATTTAACTAAGTGCACATATAAATCTGATGTATAAACAATAAATTCAAACAAAAACACAACATTGTAATGCTCTTTATTACGTCTATAATACAATAATTTGGAGAGGATCACCCATATTCAGGGAATGCAGTTCGACCGATGTAATTATGCTGATTGCCGTAAATTATCCTTGGCAGCCCTTAGGTTGCTGAAAAAACTTGTACCCTTGTATAAGGCGGTCCCCCTTCTTGGCCAAATATTTTTAGGAAAAATTTACCATTTTGTACATGAGTAAATACAGTACAGACCTTTCTGAATTCCAATATAGCTGTCATAGCACATTGGTGATTTCCTTTCTCAAAGAGAATAAGCTTGATCTTTCTCAAATTGACACAATGGTTAGTGCCTATGATACAGATCCACTGAGAATCCAAAATGGCAGCCAGAGCAAAATTAGTGACTTTCTTTCATGTGCATTATCTCAAAGAGAATGTGTTTTATCATTTTCAAATGCACAGGGATGACCTGTGCATATGAGACCTAGTCATATTGAATTACAGACCCATCTAGAAACCAATGTGGCCGCCAAAGCATTATTTGTGATTTTCTTTGACATGTAGTATCCCAAAATCACAGGGATGATTGATGTCTATAAGAGCTCCAGCCCTATCAAATTACAGACCTATCCAAAGTCCAATATGGCTGTCTCAGAACAATGGCTTTCTTTCTTTCAAGTGCAGCATTTAAGAAAAACTACCTTTCCCAAAGTTACAGGTGCAGTTGGTGCCTATGAGGTCTCCAGGTGTATTAAATTGAATAACAGACTTGCCTAATATCCATTATGGAAACCAGAGCACAATCACTGATTTTCTTTTACAAATATTTAACAGAACATTGACACAGGGGATCAGTGCTTTTACATTTCAGACTGCTGTCAAATTCAGTATGGCTGACAGACAAAAGCTTTAAAATTGTTTCACATAACCTTTCACTAAGTTTCAGATAATGCTTCGATTTTTCTGAAAATTAGTTTGTGATATCCAATATGACCAAAGGCTGTGATTTGGAAGAAGTGGCAATCACAGGGCCTTTATTTAGGACCATTATGGTCCCAAACTTCTAGATTTCAGTTTATTGAGATTTTTTTTTAAAATGCTTGGAATCACCCATATTGTAATCTTATTTCATGATCCCTTTTGTTTCAAATATATAGTGTTTTTATTGAAATATCTAGATTATGATTTTAATATGAATATCAATTTAAAAATCTGTACTTAATTAATACTAAATTAATATTACAGTATTTTGATTGACTATATACATTTCACTGAGACTAAGTATTGATGATCATATCCCAGTATTTGCATTTTGTGTTTCATGCTTTTAGTTGAAATTCAGTAAAAAAGGCTGCATTTAAGGACACCATATGTATTAGAATGCTTGTAACACAATACAGTTATTTCTTTCTAATATGTGACTCGTTTACTTCAGGTCGTGGGGGATTGGCAATCACCTTGGTGACACAGTTTGACGTCAAATTATTACATGCTGTGGAGAATCACACCAGTAAGTTAAAAAAACTGTTTATTTGTTTAAATTATCACTTCAAACTGTAATAGAAAATATAAAATATTAAATATCTAAAAAAAAAAACATTCATTTCCAGTCCACAAATTTTTAATGTCCATTCTTTTTCTTTTTCCACTTCATTATAGAATCAGAAAAACTGTTTCTCATGTAATCACCATGATGAGATGAATTTTATCTTCCAACTTTTGTCAGCCTAGCATTTCCTTTCATAGTCTGCTGGGAGTAAATGCTTCATGTACACATGACATGATTGTGACCATAAATACCATTCATTTTTGGATGTGGAAGTGTAAACATGCATTTATGTTTATGTGTATAAATTTATAAATAAACTGAAAATTTATTTTTGTTTATTTATTTTTTTTTTAATTTTGTTTCAGATGTGAAATTAACAGAGTATGAAACAAGTGAAAAAGAAGTTACCAAAATAGTGACAGAAGTAGCTGTGGCCAAAAGGGAAGCAGAAATAGTAAGTTTCCTACTTAAAGCTATTTTGATCTATCATTATTCAGGATGTTTTCTTAAATTACCACAGAAAAAACTCCAATTTCTGAATCTCCTTATTTGAAAAATTTGTTTGTTTTTTTTTTTTTAATTTTAAATAAAGAGCCAAATTATTGAATATGATAACATTACTTTGCAGGATTTGCATATTTTAATGCTTACTGGTTCAAAAAAGTAAACTCATTTATTTAAAATAACGTCTGTCCTCAGAAATATTTGGGTGTTTGAGGTTCAACTATTCATTTTCTCCTGTTAAAGTATGAACTCAGTTATCCTTATTAGCTGATGGTGGTGATACCTAAAAATTTATGGTAAAAGTTTTATAGAAAAAAATGAGAACTATAGATCTGGTTTTTTCTTAATCCAACCTTGTTATATTGAAGAAAAAAAGTAACAGTTGAACATCAGGTACTTTGACTCTGGTATGTTTGTGTAAGTGAAATGTCGCCTAAGGATCAACTTGGTTTAGAGACAACTTTTTTAAATAAAACAACCACTTTTTCATGGTCCCAGTTCATTTTTTGCTCCTTATACCAGGCCTCATTCGAAAATGTGACCACTTTATCTTGTCATAATTTCTTGGTACATGGTGTATTGATTATTCAGAACTTAATAATTACCAATAAGATTGACAATTAAAGTTATTATGTTTGTGTGTTCAGAAACTGGATGAACAGGATTTTGGTGAACAAAAGGAAATCAACAAGAGGAAAAAACTCATAATGGAGGGCAAGGTTTGTGGTCTTCACATAATGTCTGTAGTAACTATAGTAGCTGTAGTTACTTAGTTGATCTCATGTCATTTGCAGCCTTTATCTTAATCTTGTGTTGATTTTTAGCTCAGCTGACTATAAGTCATCTGAGCTATAGTCATGGTCCATTGTCCGTCGTCCGTCCGTCCGTCTGTCTGGATGTCCGTCCGTAAGACTGGCACGTTTCGACACCGTTGGACCTACGAATCTGAATTTCGGCATACAGTTAGATGTCCCCATAATCTCCTACCATGCCAAAAATTGGGTCAATAGGACTTCGTTCCCCTGAGATATTAAGGAAAAACCTCAATTTTTTATTAAAAATCTATTTTCACACTTCAGGACTGCCTAAAATCAAAACCACTCATCTGGTTTTCTTCATATTTACCATAAATATTCCTCTATATAGTTCCTATGTACATGCCAGATATTAAGTCAGTATTATATAATTTAAAAAAGTTATGGGCCCAAACATAATGGACTTTGTAAAAAAATCAGGAAGATATTTGGTCACTTAAGACCAAAAGTGTAAAAGGTAGAGACATTTTTCCAGTAATACAACTTATATTAATCAAAATTTAATTGTATACCAAAAATTAGATCAAAATTTGTTAAATTTTTTTAAATATTGGCAAAAATATAAAATTGGTACCTTAAATTTTGCCCAACTTTGGCCATGGCACGTTTTTTTCCTGTAAGTACTGTGGATTTAATTTTCACACCATGTATACATAAGGATTTAATCTGTTAAAATCTGAAATTTTAAAATAAAAGCTGCAAAATTAGGCTAGTTATTGAATTTTTTTGGAGGCTCTTGTTGTATTCCCTTACATTGTCAAGCAGTCCACTTTGATGACTGTAGGTCATTCAGTGCACATCTCTGTGCTCCCCAGGCTGTTGACATAATTTTAGATGTCCCCAAAATCTCCTACCATACCGAAAATTGGGTCATTAGGACTTTGTTCAGGACTTCAAGATATTAAGGAAAAAAAACTCTGTTTTCCATAAAAAAAGCCATTGTTACACTTCAGGGCTGCCTAATATAAAACCACTGATCTGTTTTTGATCGTATTTAGGATTCACATTCTTTTATACATTTTCTATGAACATACCAAAAATTAGGTTAGTATTGGGTATTATTTTGAAGTTATGGGCCAAAACATAATGCAATTTGTTAAAAAATCAGGAAATATATTTACTCACATGAGAATTGCTGAACCTAGAGACTTTTTTTCAGGAATATAACTTTATTTAATCAAGATTCAATTGTTTACCTAAAATTAGATCTGAATTTTGCAAATTTTTCAAGTTATTAGCATAAATAAAAAATCAATACCTTAAATTTTGTCCAACTTTGGCACTGTTGATTTAATTTTCACAGCATATATACATAAGGATTTAATCTTTTAAAATCTGAAATTTCAAAGAAATTGATTGAAAAGAATAGCTTTTATTCATGTTTTCATACACCATGTCAAGTGTTGTTTACATCTAGCCCACCTAGTAGTACAGCCTTCACTTGCATTATGTAACCCACCCCAGGCAGCTTGCCTTGGGTCAGCTTGGCCACTACCAGCAGGCTTCCCCTCTGCTCTGCACTCCCTCCCCCCCCCCCCAGATGGTGCATAAACTAGATGAATGTTATTATTTTCTGTATGTGATTCATTCTTATTCTAGGCTATGCTACATTTTAGATTTTGTATTGTACCACCAGGGTTACAATGATTAAAGTGTACATTTAATTGTGTCCACAAAGTGGTGTATTGCTATGAAAGTGTGGATGTTCATGAGATAAGTAATTCCTTACTTCAGAGGAGTAAAAACTTCACCAGGTGTGAAATTGACTATTAATTTCAGTAATTAATTAAAACTTGGATAGTAATTAGCACAATGATATTGTTTGTCCCTCATTCAACCAACAGTGTGTATACTTTATTTGAAAAGATGTTTTATTTTATCAAATTTACTGAATCTTTTATTTTATTTTGGTGAATAAAATTAAGCAGGTACTGAAAACTCCAATGTGCAAAACTTTTTAATAGTGATTCAAGGAATATTCTTGTAGATGCCATGTTGTGGCATTATTTTCTTTTAAATTCAGTTTAAACATTTATGATTTAAAAATAATTAAATATATGTGTATGCATAATATGACCCAATATGAGCTACACTCTGGATATATGATGATTGCAACTTTTGCAACAATTCTAATATTTTAACTTATAGTTTCAGTTTTTTACTCTGTATATATAATGATTGCAACTTTTGCAACAATTCTAATATTTTAACTTATATTTTCAGGTTTTTTCATTTAAAATTTATAAAACCTGTAAATAAAAAAAATGATTCAGATAAAAACTTCTTAATGGAAAAAGTGGATATGCTTAAAAAAAAATAGGCTTATATATAAACTTAAATGCATTATTCCCTTGAAAGTGAAATAAAGGTATTAGTCCATTCTGTCCACTTGCCTGTCCATCTGTAAATTTTCCATCTGTAAATTTTCATACATTACAGTATCTAAAAACTTTTACTGTTTTTCTTCATGACAGTCTTGTCAGAGTATTAGTTTGCAATCATATATTTAGAACTTTACCATAACCAAGTAGGAGGGCCCCTTTCCTCTTAGCTTTTCATATTCTTATATAAATGAAAAACATTACAATAGAATATTTCTACATCCACCTTCGTGCTGCCCTCACTTTTCCCTTCTCCGAATCCCATCCCAAAGTCAGCCTCAGTAAGCAAGAACAAGATGAATCAGATATATTCATACTTTTATATTTTGTATAACTATTCGTCCATAGGTACCTATGTACATGCCAGAAATTATGTCAATATTGTGTAATATGTAGACATAGTGGGCATCACAATAATGTACCTTGTCAAGACTAAAGAGATATTGTGTCATACAGTCACAAATTCATAAATCACTTCATCAGCATAGTTAATCATAACATCATATCTGTCAAATTGAAAGCTTGCAGACTACCATACACTTTAGATCCTTCAACAAATAGCCGTATCATCATTCTACTACTGCTTATTACTGCTGTCATTGCATTCATATTTGCTCAAATATATCACAATTTTCTACAACTCTATAAATAAATAAACCACTATATATGACTCTATTAATCCATCAGTCAGGTTATTTCATTTATCATTTACTCACGTATTACATTACATTCCTTTATAAAAGCCCAACATGTCCATGATATTCATAAGCTTTATCGACTCGATATAGTATCACAGTGGAGAAACATTTATGGTCCAATCTCGATCAGCTGAGCGCCGTGACCCATGGGTCCCTTGTTTTATACCCCCATCCATTACAGGATACCTTATGGTGTACCAGATGGTCCATCTGTCTTTTGAACCATCCATCTGTTTATCATCCATCATTTTTAGTGTTGCTGAGATAACTAACAAGGGCGAACAGATTTTCACAAGCTTGCCAAAGCTATTTACCAGTAGATTATCTCACCTGAGTTCCATTATTGGCAATATCCACACATATTTGATAAGGTCAGAAGTCACAAGGCCACTTTGTGGTGTCACTGATAACTTACCATGAAAATGATATAATATAAAAAATCCAAAAGTTTTTTATATAAAAATTCAACATGAAAATTAAACAATATTACATCTCACCTAAGTTCAATTTCCATCAAAATCTATGCATACTTGATGAGACTTTGGTGGTGCCATGATGACTTACTAAAAATCTGAGGGACTTTCATTATACTTATTATCAACATTAACCAATAAAGTTTCTCACCAGAATTGCATTCTCAGCAAAATACATTTTCATATTTCATGAGGTCAGAGGTCACAGCATATGTAATGGGTGTATTTTGCACCATTTTCGGTGCTCATGTAGAAAATGTTAGAATATGCATATTTTTGTGGACTACATTTGGTTTAATATTCCTCAATCATAACAGTAATGTTATAAGCTAGCATAACTTTAGAAAAGTCTCCCCTTAAAAATAACTAAGTTAAATATATTCAGAAAACATTTAGTCAGAAGCCTTGTTTATCATAATAACTTGAAGAAATTGTTAGAGTCCTGTATTTTTTTATTTGTATTATGAGCTCTTCTAAATAAAAATAAAGAGAAATCTCTGTTCTGTAACAGGATCCAGATGAAGTGGCACAAGAGAAGAAGAAGAGAAGGCAAGAAAAAAAGAAACAAGACAGAAAAAAGTACAAACAGCTAAAGAAGAAAAAGAAGACATGATACATCATAAGGACAATGGGACAGAAATAGAATAATTTAATTTTAATATAACTATCTGCCTCACATAGTTTTTGATGACTTTGTTAATACTATCTTCGCAATGAATAATGTTTAAAGCAGGAACTTGCTGACCATTCCTGAAACAACATTATTACATCACATGGGCATGGACAGTCAGAAGGATACTGATCATGTTTGTGGCAGTTCATGGTCATATACATGTTGATAATAAAACACAATATATGATTACATAAACATTACAGTGTAAAATCTGTGTTGACAGCATGCTGTAAGAGCTTGTATGCCTGAAAAAACAGCAGAGCTGTAGGTTATGCTACCATGAGAGAAATTAGTACACCAGTTCCATGGGTTTGACTTAAACTGATTTATTAGTTATCAGGAGACAAACTTAAGTAGAGAATTCAAACAAACAGTTGCTTTAGGTGTCTTGAATCGATGCATGTCAGGTGATCACATCTTTATATCAATATTCTTCATCAAATATGTGATATTTAGCAACCTGCACATCATCTTTTTTTCATATGTGCTAAAATGAAATGCTTGTATGTATATATAAAGTTATTTTTTATTACATATTGCAATTTTGTTCAAAATGATGACAAATGCGTTTGGTTTGATCATTAATTTATAACTGAAATTCAGCTATAGTGACCATTCATGGCCCATCTTTCTGGCCTTTCAGCCCAAGGGTACAAATTTTATACATCTGACCTAGTAACTTCTGACCTAACATTACTGGATAACCTGAGAACATATGGAAACCTAAAATCATTCCAAATATTGAGCTCTCTGAAAGTCAGACTCGTTTAGTGAGCCTTCACTGCCCATTTGATACTCTGGTTGGGGTTGATATTGATCATGTGACTGGTATGCATACTTGGTATATAATCTGGAGATTGCTTCAAGGGACTGATTAAAGTGGAAGAGATACAGGGTGTCCCCCTCCTTTTTATATGCCCATAATGACATCATTATTATGGTATACCCACCATCCGTCCATCCATTTGTTAACATATTAGAGTGTAACCGTGATAACTTACCAGGGACACTATAAAACTCGCCATAAGTACTTATCAACAGATTATCTTGCCCAAGTTTGGTTATGGGCAACGTGCACACTTATTCCATAAAGTCACTGGTCTCGCCGTGATTAACTACTAAGTATATGAAGGATTTAGATAGGAATGTTAATCAATAAAATATCTCGCATCAGGTCCAATTTCCAGGGAAAAACATGCGTATTTAATGAGGTCAGAGGTCACCACACTTTGGAGGTACCTTGATGTCTTACAAAAATCCTATGGATTTACACGAAACTCATAATACATATTTACCAATAGACTTTCTTACCTGAATAACTTTCTCATCAAAATTCATTCATATTTAATTAGGTCAGAGGTCACCAGATACACAACGGGCATATTTTCTCCGTTTGCGGTGCTCTTGTTTCCATATTAAAAATATGTTAAATAGAAAAAAGTTCATGCTAAATACCAAACAAGAGACCAAGGGGTTCAATGTTCATTCATGATAATTTGCCAAGAAATAAATCAGAGGAAGTGAAAAAAAAACATCAGTTTAACATAGGTGGCACCATCTATGGCTAACATATGCTTACAAGTCACATAATCAACAGTTGCAGCAATTCTAAATATACTTTGGGACTCACATTGCGTGTTTATATCAATAAAACGAACTGATACAAGTTAAATTTCTATAAAGACAGAATTTTAAAATTAATTAGATTTAACTCTTTCTCTCTGCATCTTAATTTTCAATTGCTACAGAATCACTTATCATAATATAAAAATATTATTCTTTCTTGACTTATCCAAAGAAAAATGGATAAGATCACTTTGCAAAACTTATTTCACCAAAGGTGGTTACACCTGCAGATAATTATCAAACAGCAGTTATATTGTCATTTTTTCACTGAAATATGATGCTTATGGCTGCAGCTGTTCCAGGGATATTTGGCAAAAGACATATATGCAATGAAATTCTTTGAAAAACAAATTAAGAAGAAAGTCGCACCATTTTCAGAATTATTCCAATCGGTTAAAATTCAGCTAATGTTCATTGCTGAGGGCAACTGTCTACCATTATTTGAAAGCTTAAGTATTGATCTTTTCTGATTTTTTAGCTCAGCTGACTTTATGATATGCTGAGCTATAGTGACCCCCCTTTGTTCTTCATCTTTCCGTCTAGCAGCCCTGTTGGCTGTTAGCAGAGCACAATTTTAATCGCTGGACCTAGAGACTTATATGGCCTTCCATACAAAGGCCCCTGTCTCCGATAATTAATGCATGGTTAACCATGGTTCTTGCTTTGAATATTGATCATGAACAGTATCATCAGTTCCTGAAGACTGGTGGCACCACCTGTATTTTTCGATTTTTGCGCATTTCCCCCTAATGTTAAAGCAGTCGGATCAGATGACCTTTCTTTAACAGGGCACAAAACTTAATCGTGAGACCTAGAAACCACTTACGTAATATCCAGGGAGGTCCTTGAAAGTTTCCTCTGGACCCCTGAAGTTAGGTCCATGTGACCCGTATTCATCAAGTTATGCAGCCTGTTTTGACACCGCAGAATAATTAAAAATTTGATACAGGGGCTTATGTATCTCGATAATTAATGCATGGATTGCAATGATTCTTTTTTTTTTTTTTTTTATTGATCGTGGAAAGTTTCACCAGTTCCTGAAGACTGCTGGTGCCAGAAACATGAAAGTTGTCACAAATTGTAACCATTGGATCGACCTCCACATGGTTGAAATCCGGTTATCATAAACTCATTTACCTTAAATACTTGCTTTAGTACATAAATACA
Organism: Sipunculus nudus; assembly: GCA_026874595.1. NCBI lineage: Eukaryota > Metazoa > Annelida > Sipuncula > Golfingiida > Sipunculidae > Sipunculus > Sipunculus nudus. Next base: position 11,872,168 of record CM049314.1, on the reverse strand, counting down.
TATAGTATCATAGCAAAAACCAAATTACAGTCAACTGAGGGTCATGATCCATGGGTCACTTGTATAAAGTTTGTAATTGGCAACAGTGAAGTTCCGCCAACAGTAAGGACGCCATCTTGAAAATCATTTGACTGAATGTATATTTTATTCACCTTCCTGTTAGGAATTGTTGACTGTGATATAAAAGCCAATATATGACATAGCTTGGGGGATAACAGAATAGTCATTTTGAGATTGATAACATTTGCAATTCCGTGAAGACGATGTCTTGTTATTGATTTGACAAAATTTGTATTCATTTTATTTCTTTTCCTCTGAGGAATGGTTGACTATGATATGAAAGCCAATGTATAAAGTAATATATGACTTAACCTGGAAAATGCACAAAAGACAATTTCCGCCAATAGAAGGTACGTCAACATAGATGGCACCACCTGTAGCTCATAATCACAGGGTGGTCACATGATCATTAAGGACGTAAGGACGCCGAGCTGTCACAAAGTCTGGGATACTGTGGTTTTTGCACGTTCAAGCTGCTGCAGAAAAATTGTCTGCAGGACCCTTTCTTTGAGAGTAATTTAGACCTTGAATAAGTCCATATTTGTGAGAATCACACAAAATCACAAGTTTCTCAAAAAGTGATGCATGGATTGATAAAAATTCAAGTTAAACAAAGATCTTGGATAGCTTTGTCAGGTACGGGTGACAGTTATTATCCCTTTCTTGTTTTCGTTCATTTTAATACCCGTCATTGCATTTTCCCCAAAAAAACTTTTGGACAGATTTCTTTCAAATACTGCGCATGCATAGATATGGGTAATGGGATAAAGTCTATGTAAATTTGGGCCATGATCTTTACTATGAGAGTGGCTCTGACCTTAATATTTCATTAAATATTGTATGTACCTTTGATTTACTTTTCACTCGATAGACAGAAAATGTTTTAGCTGATATAATCTGAAATGTAAAAGCAATTCTTAAAATTTGTAGTTAATGTTCAAGTTTTGGTAGACCAGGTCTCAAGTATTTTTTTTTTAGCCTTGTTACACATCCAGGACACGATCAAACATTTGTGACCTTGAACCTGGTGGCCAAGGCCTTGTCCAATGTAAGAATATGCTTTTTTTAGATTTGTTTAGGGCCTTATTTTTCCTGGGATACAATATCATCTCCGATGCCAGAAATTTCATGTCTTTACAATTTTCTTAGAAAATCTTGAAAGATCAATCAAGCCTGCAGAAAGTAGATCAGGGTATGTGTTGTCGCCAAAGGGTATTCTAATTCTTGCATATTCATCACATGCAATTTAAACCTGAAATAAGATTGCAAAGTTTCGTGATGTCAATTGTAGCAGCTGTAGAGATAATTAGTAACAGATGGCGGACGGTTGACGGCGGACGTTGCGCTATCGCCATAACTAAAAACTACCCCAGATTTTAAGGTACCTCAAGTTGCACCATTACAGCCTAAATTTTAAGAAATTTCTACAGTTAAAATCTTTTGCTTCATGATGTGAGTCACTGTAAAATTCTCTAGCCTTCCGTGTTTCCTGTGTGAAAATGAGGATTTGTAACACAGCAAGCCCCTGTTTTTCGTACAATGTCCATCTGGAATGATACACCCAAATCCAACAAACGGCCTCGCTGGTTCAGTGAAATACTACAGCACAATCACGGCAATGTAACACGGTTTAGTGTTTTCTAAATCCAATACTCTGTTAAGATTTCTCTATTATCAGTAATTTTCACTTCTTCCTGTATCGGCAAGGCACATTTCCACTAAATACTTCTCTGGTCCACATGAACGTAAGTTTCCGTTAAACTCACCATTACACTCTGTTAAAGTCAACTTTTGATTCTTGGCTTTATTCCTGATAATACCATACCACACGATATCTTCACTTTACCAGCCTTATCTTTTCGTTACTTGACGAGTTTCTCTAGATTTACGATTTCTTACAAACAGAAACAAAAGTTGTTCAGGCGTGACAAACCATAAGGTAACAGTTCCTATATATTGCTAGAAATCAGGTGACCATCTGAACCGTATATATGACTTGATCTGACAGGAAATTGATATGGCAGAGTTATAAGCTTCATTTTGCGAATGAGCTGGGTTAAAAAAATAATTAACACGATGTCAGCTAAAATAAAAATTTACACGAAATCAGGCAAGACATTGGTTTGAGTTTCTTGTATCGCAATAGGTATTTTATACTAAGTTTTAGATGACGCTTTCATTGGTTTGATTACTATTCTTCCACATGGTGGCGAAACCGAGAAAACCTTGCAATACAAATTTGCAAAGCGGCGGGCTTTAAAGCGAAAGGGATATAGAAAGACTGCAGTGTATCACCCCTGTGGACGGAGTGCAGCATTGGCGGGAATTCGGACCTGGTCAGATATTATTAATTTATAAACAGGTGTGTCACCTGGCCCGCATGCAAACCATTGATCCACCTCTCACGCCTTTTCATGTTCGGACACTAACGGAACGTCATTCGTGGTTGAAACACTCGGGTCCCGTCCACCAGAATCTTCTTGGTCCATAGCGGTCACAACAATATATAATTCGGCATCAGATGACAGCTACTAGGTACAGGTTTTTAATTTTTTTTTCTGTTTATATCAAGGTTATTACTTGCTGAATAGTTGTCCTTCTTACTCAAATCTGTCGTATTGACCTTAATACATGTCCTTACTTTTGCATGCTAAGACATTTACCTGCTGCTGAGTCATCGACCAAGGATTAGCAGCTGCTGTATGATTTAAATTCACATAATTGTGGTTATAATTTCTAGGTAACATAACTTAAGACATGTTATTAATATCTTTTTGACGTAAAAAAACAACTATTTATACCTTGGTACTAGTTTGGTTTCGGAACGCTAGTCCATTCAATGATACTTCATATACTTTTATTAAATCTATCATTTCAAAACATTCCTTTTTCATACCCTTGTGAGTGTTTCCCTTATTCATGTCAGTCAGTTCCTTAAAGACATATCATTCTAGGATTTAGTGTTTAAGTGAAACTTTGAACCATTTCAGTCTCTATTGAAACCATTGAAATTGCATTTTTCAAATTTAATCCAAGATTCCTTCCCGTTAAGTAGACGCCTACAAGAAAAAAAAAACACACGACGGGCATGTTTACGGTAGTCTGCAAGGTGATATTATTAAAATGGTCATGTATGATTAAGATATAAAGTACACAAAGTTCAATATACTTTCCAATTTATTTTAAACCCCGGATTTTCAGAAAATGAAAAGGGTAGGATTTGCTATAAAACAGGCTTCTACTGAACCTTGTACGATTCCTTCATGTTTTTTAACGTTTTATTTTTATCACTTTTTTTATAATTAACATGTTATCAAAGTGTCATTAATAAGGGCATAATGGTTCATTTTGAATTAATTGTTCTCTTGGCATATTTTGTTATGAAACATGTGCAAGTAAGCCACGTGAAAGGTTTAATTATGGTCAGTCGCGCACAAGGGGGTGCCAGCATACCTTGAACACGAGTCGCTTTACTTAATCGTTGTTTTAGTATTCAGACATTCTCTGGGTTCTCACGTATAAACTTCATGTAGGGATGAACAGCCGTGAAACAGTTATGGACTGACAGTTTTATTTGAAATATATAACTGAACCGAGAGCTCAGGGAACTATATTGAATTAACACCTTTTTGGTCTATCTTAACCCAATTCATTTCCTCATAATCTTTTCTGGTGGTATTAATTTCCTGTTGTGTATTCGTGTCCTTTTGATAGATTTATCTGATTCAGTATTTAAAAATGTCGATCAACAGTCGCACTGGCCAAAAATATTGACGTTAAATCTCCGAAACGTGATGAACCTTCCCGATATATGACGTAGTGTCAGCAGTTTATTTACTAACAAATACCTGGACGCATTAAGGAGGGGGGGGGAGGTTGCGACATTAATGAGGGTGACTCCAGCTGTTTCTGAATACTAACTCATCGATAATTTAAAAGTGAAACGACTCATTATTAATGTATGCTGGTACCCCTCGTGTGCGACTGACCGTAATTAAACCTCTCGTGTGGCTAGCGTGTATATTTTCATAACAGAATATGCCTTGGGAACATCTGATTCGAAATGAACCATTATGCCCTTATATTCGAAACTTTGACAAAATCTTAAATGTTTGATTGTTATATAACATATTAGATTTAAACACTGGTATGTAGAAACCTGTTTTATAGTCAATCCTGCAGTTTTCTTTAATGAATATCCGAATTTAATATAAATTGGAAAGTATATTGAACTATGTAACCTTTTGTGTTAATCGTACATGAAAGTTGTTACCGCTTCGAATATATAATTACAATATTTTTTTTTTAAGGATATTGCGAACATCATGAATAAAACAGTGAAAGCCTGGTTGGCGGTCGTGGGAGGTATGATTATCCACTTCTCTTTGGGCGGCATTTACACCATCGGTAAGATTTGTATTGCTAAATACAATATATATATATATATATATATATATATATATATATAAGAGATATGTATACGTGTGATAATGTAAGTAAATACAACTTTTTATGGTAAAGCATTGTTAGTCTGTAGTCGAAGTGCAGGTGGAGAGAAAGTGTCACCCCTTTTCGATAAACTAACATGTTTATTAACACACGAGCTTTGGAAGCGCACATGCTTCTTCGTCAGGTGGTTTACTTTTGAACACCTGACGAAGGTATATTTATTTATATATATATATATATATATATATATATATATATATAGAGAGAGAGAGAGAGAGAGAGAGAGAGAGAGAGAGAGAGAGAGAATAAAAATTGAAAGGAAAACAGAATAAACAATATTAATTAACATGAATAATTTTCTAACCTTATCAGGAAATTTGAATCCATATGTGACGTCATACATCCGAGCACGCAGCGGCCCGGCAACACTTCGCTTGATAGACACCACCTGGCTCGGGGGCGTTGGGGCGTTTTTTCACTGTCTGACAATGTTTGTTGCGGGATTCAGCATGAGAGCATTGGGCGCTAGGATTACTTCTCTTATTGGGAGCTTGATCATCAGGTACTCAAAGGATTTATATAATTTTCATGATTATGTAATAAAGCTATTTTGGGAACATGGCCTTTAATGTAACAACTTTGTTAAAAATCTTACTTAATCTTGTTAAATCGAAAAAGTATCGTAATAGTAGGAGATGTAATAAACACTCGCAAATTTTAAACAGAAACACACATGGGCAGTTTACACTGCGAGACATATATTTAAATACCATTTCTTTGGAATGCTTGTATCAGAATACAAGGTTAGTTAAATGAGCATACAGTAAAATCCATCATGTGGAAGTCCAAGGGAATACCAGGAAGGCTTTTACACATCCAATCTCTGACACAGACTTTTGTTGATAATCATTTGGTATATTTTGAACTAAAATGATTTGGATCCTAAAGGTCCTCAGTTAAGGCCCCGCGGTGCCTAGTTCCTTAAAATGACATCTTCTGTCCATATTAGATGTTAGGAATCTTCATGGCAATTCCTCGAAGAATTATTAAGATATTCAAAGATCGCTGATTGGCAGCCATATAGAATATCCGACGGGTCGGAAATTCCACGGAGCTAGTACACCTCTCATAGGTGTCAATATTCATTAGAATTTTCATGGCAATTGCTTTAACGGTTCTTAAGGAAATGTGAGCGAAAGGAATTCAAAGAGCGTGACCTTGCAGCCATGTTGGAATGCCGATGGGTCTGAAATGGTTTTTATCGCATTCATATACATGGATGATTAACACAATATAATATACATACGAACATATACATAAATCCACTTTTAATATAACCTTACATCACATGCTTGTCTTTATAGATCAAATATGTACAACTGGGAAATGTCTATATTTGCTTTTACTGTTATAGTGCCAGCGTTATGGTTTCATATTTTACCATCAAGTGGTCGTTTGCCGGTCTGCTCTTGACGTATGGTGTGTTGTACGGATTCGGAGTGGGAATGTGTTACTCGATACCTGTGGCGTGTGCCATTCAGGTAACTCCTTATACAAGCATGGGCAGGATACATGATGATAACGTCACATGGCGTATACAGGCCTTGAGGCACAGGCGCTTGAATCCTTATTTATTATCGAGTATTCATATCTCCAATGTTTCTTAGAGATAATTCGACAAAATCAGGTCAAACGACCCAATAATAAAACGGCATCACTTGTTATCCCTTTTTCTGAAAGGTAGGCACCTCAGCCGAAATTACGTTCTCAACCCGCTTATACTCGCTTTATCATCCTTTTATGCTTAATCCATTAGAGCTTTCAATACTACGGGAGTAACAGACTTAAATCCATGCAAATTCCATTGTTTTCAACCATCAATACAAGCTACCTTGATAACCTTTTGTGGCGATGTCTGAACTTCGACGTCGTCCATTCCAAACGTCGGCGGAAGCGGCCTTCGTTGACAGGCTATTGATGCGCAGCCCAGCTGGAATGGCCGCCGTCGAAAGGTTTTGGCCGATTTGCCTACCTTGTCATATAACAAGTGATAACATAGTATCACCCTTTTAATTTTGGATCGTTCGACCTGATTTCATTGTCGCATCTATAAGAACATTGGAGATATGAAGATTTTATTATAAATAAGGATTCAAGCGCCTGTGCTTGAAGTCACACTTTACAGTTTCATTACGTGTACATTCATCCGCAGATTCTTTTTGTCATCAGATATATGAAAAAGCTACAATAACGGTGCTCCGAATGACGATGCAAGTCTTAAAATTATGTTCACGATGTGTCAGGGGAATATAGTTGTAAATTAATACACATTAAATGTTGTTGTGTCATATTTAAGGGGGGGGGAAAAGGACCGTTAATAGTCTCGCCTCTCTCCAGTGGCTGCCACAGAAGAAGGGGCTGGTGACAGGGCTGGTACTGGCTGGGTTTGGTGGGGGAGCTTTCGTGGTCACACAGATCCAGACCGGGTTTATAAACCCCGGCAACCTCGTGCCGGACTACCCAGCAAACATGACGGTGCCCAGGTAAGTCTGGCCCTTCAGTCAATACCGTGATGTAGCATCTTATGCCTGATAATGAGTCAGATTTTAAATTAAATTATCAAACGGTGATAATGTGCCATTCAGGCTTAAAACAACGATTTCCCTGGATAAGAAGTTATTGCAAGGAGCGAAATGGTTACTGTGTAATGAGTTCATATCTCCTTGCAACACTGTAAATAATTATATATTATGGCCTAAGTTCTTCTGTTGACGAATCTGTGAAGAAAGGGTAGAAGTGTGAACAGATTGGCTAGTTTTGGTTTGACGTAGGCCGTAATCGCAGTTCATATTAATAAAAGACTGTTTTAGTATTTGTTTGAGAATACATGGACAAATTAAAAGGTCCAACGTGGCTTCAAAACATTCTTTGGGAAAAACGAGCTATAAAATCCTTCATCTTCTTTCAAATTCTCACTAAAAAATTATATATTAGAGGTGAGTTGTAAAATGGTCAGAGAGAGGTCAAATACGCGCGACTTTTTCATTTATAATGTGTTGGAAATCTTATTAAACGGACATGACTAAAGTAACACGCTGTTATGCAGAGGAGCCTCATATTTTCTATCCCCGCAAGATCATAGTCTTCGGAGGGAAAGTACACACAGATTAAACGTCAAAATATGAAACACAATGCTTCACTACACCACGTTTTTGTTATGCCCTGTTTGGCTTGTCTTGGTTTACTGAATTCGGCTAGAGACGATATAATTACAATTCATAATATGCTCTTTAATTCATGAGCTAAACACATGTATTGGCACAAATAAAACCTTTACTTTTTTTGTTTGCCTTTAAGAAATTCACTCCCGAGTCAGTGTAAGAGTGTATTTGACTGGTTATCTTTCACATCCTTCATTAATTCCCCGCTACCTGGTGACAATACCGAGCAATATTCAGTCAAACTGGCAGAGTAATTATTCATAATTAATAAATATTAATAAATAAATAATGAATGAATATTCAGAGCAAAATAGGGTGTATATCAAGTGCCACGGGAGCTTGATATACAAACAGATCTACGTTCTAGTATGTAACATTATATTGTTATGTGGTTATAACGTGGTGTATTTTTTGCAAAGGTAATGGGCCGTAGCAGCGTAACGAATATTCCGCCAGGTGTCTCTTCGTCACGGCTAACCGGCAATCCACCTGCAGACTACTTGCAGAGTTCAATTTGCACAACCCTAAACGTGTCATGCGATAATCAATTCCTAACTTTTTTGTGCCGTTATATGCAGAAAATGATATAGACAGTTGCGATGTGTTTTGCAGGTACTTTTCGCAAGACGAACTGCTCGATCGTGTTCCGTATGTGTTCCTGATTCTTGGCGGCTGTTATTTGGTACTTCAAGGTATAGCCACTCCAATGCTTAGTGTCCCGAATGATCAGGTAACAAGGGGGATTTATTTATTCTCGTTTTTCCTTCTCTGTTCGTTCTCTTTGTCATTCATGCACAGTGTCATTGACATTTACACTATAAATATCCATAAACATGTAGGCCTACTTATGAGGTTAAACCTTAAGGTTTTAATGCCTTATGAAAGACTGTGAATGTTCTTTTCGATTCCTAGTGCCCTAAGATCAAGTTTTCCGCTAACACTTATTTTAAACCAATTTAAAATCTTATCACTTTCGGTAACATGTGTTAAGATATTGAGTTATTAGGTTTTACTCTTTTATATGACCATGAGCCTCTTCAGGCCAAAATGCTTATTCGATATTTAAATGACCAAACTGCATATATCAAGAAAAACCGATTGCATCAATACTTTTGTGCCTTCTGCTACTGCGCAGTCCTATAAGTAAATGGAGCGTTTATTATGTTTTTCAGGAGAATAAAGAAACATTGCCATTGTTGGAGAAAAAAGAAGACATCGACCACCCATGTATAAGTGACAAGGACATCCATGATGACAATCAGAACGAAACTAAGTAAGACACGGACTTTAGAATGTACAGGCTAGAAATAGCTGTCCTCCTGTTGTGTCTAACAATTAATTATAATAATGATTATGTGTTATTGCAGACGCATGCATATAAATAACATTCAATAAAAGAATAAGTTAGGAAAACATGCTGAAGTATTGTTTTCCTTTATTCACATTTTTATCTATTATTTTTGCCGATATGAGCAATTTTTTCTAAGATTTTCATATCGATCACTTTTATCACAATTGATAGATTTTGGCACATTACTTGTAAATTTACTTTTAATGATATTAATTTATGTAATTTAAATTTATACTCATTTCGGGCATGTTAAAGTGATAAAGGTTTTTTAGGCATGCTGCTAATAACCAATCGCAAGTGACGTAAACATTTGGTTTAATTTTGTGTCGCACTTTCAGGGGCAAAAACAGCCGTTTGGATTTCTCTCCCCTTGAAATGCTACGAACAAGATATTTCTGGATGCTATGGTTCATATTTTTCCTCAATGGACAGTCTATCAGTGCCGCAACTGCTCTGTACAAGGTATCTCTCTCTCTCTCTCTCTCTCTCTCTCTCTCTCTCTCTCTCTCTCTCTTTATATAGGGCGGGGGGTGCGGGGAGGGTGTGTGTGGGGGGGGGGGTATTTCAGACTTTAAAAATAATCCCTTGGCCCTGCTGGTGTAAACGATCTTTTATTTATTTTTCTTGAATTTTTTTAGTCATACACATTTATTACCAAGTATAATTTATAATTCAAGACTTGTACATTTCACTTAATATATTTAATAGTTATATATATATATATATATATATATATATATATATATATATTCAAATGTTCCATACAGAATACAAGTATTTCCCCTGCTTTTAGTATTCTAACATTTATGTATTTCTAGTTTGTTATAATATGCCTATATATTTCAATCTCCTTAAAAAGTCTGAAATTAAATTAGTTTTTGTAATTATATCACTTTCTACCATGGTAAACATATTTTAAATGTAAGGAGATTCTTTATCTTTTTTTAATAATTATATTATTGTTTAATCGTAATATTTTTGCCCATTTTCATATTTTTTATTGTTTCGTTCGATGTAACCCTTCCATTTTATTGCGTACGTACACAATGATAATTTCCATATATACCTCTGCAGAATTCCATTAAGGGTTAGGACATCGTGACAGGGCGGTAGCACCTGCTTCCTCTCATTTATATTCTGATGTAGCCAGACCCTGAAAACTCGTTTAAATTTATGTTTGCCGCTAAAAAGAGTAAAATAAAACGTGGTTCCATGCAGACGTAAACTCCGAGTAGGTTTTATCCCAAAATACGGGGACAGTCAGATATATAACAGGTCTATAATATACCACCAGGTGGCAGTGCTTCTTTTAGCTGAGTGTGATTACCTAAGTTTGATTTGTCTCACTTGGACCACTAATATTCTAAAGTAGTATTAGCACTATTATTTTAAAGCAGTGACTGGGTTGTCTAGGTGTAACCTACGCCTGGTGACTTGCGCACCTGCGGGCCCTGGGTGTGTAATATCTCCCATTGCTGGGTCATAACACCGTATCATTCGCACGTGTTTAGGACTGATACACGACTGTGGAAATGTCTGGGCTTTATCGGCTGACATTATGCAAGCGGGCTTTTCGGCTGTGAATCCTGGGCTCCAACATTAGACCACAGAAGCCTTTATTTCTTACACTTACTGTCTTACACAATTTATCTGATCACAAAATATTACCGACTAAATAAGTTGTGCTTTATCTCGTCACAGGTGTATGCCCAGTCATACCTCCAGGACGATTTCTTCCTTGGGGTGGTTGGATCTTTTGCTAATGCTTTCAACTCAGCTGGAAGAATTGTTTGGGGATTCTTGAGTGACAAATTTTCCTTTCGGGTAAGCCTATTTTATTAATTTATATTTTATTGATATAACATATGTTGACATTCGCCCTATATGTTTATATTTGGTAGTAATGCGGCATAATGCGTCGCTGCAGACAGTCTACCTATCTACTTCGTGCAACCACATTTCAAAACTTCTCATTTGCGTTATATGATGAGTATTGGTTATTCAGTCTCTAGATTGGCCATGGACGGGATTCTTGCATTTATTTTAAATGCTCAACCGACATGCAGTACATTTAGAAAATTAGACATACACAAAGGAAACTGCGAAACAAAACTTAAGCAGTATACATACATCAAAATATTTAAATATTTACAAAATATAAGACTAGACAGTTCCACATATATAAATATATATATATATATTTATATATATATATATATATATATATATATATACAGAAGACAACCGCTATATAGGTAACTGGGTTAATGACATAATATACAGAAATAAAAAGTTTGATTAAGTCATTTTTGTGGATGTGCCCTTTATTATTGGAAACATATAGCTCCGAGAGTATTTTACCGTTATATGACCCAAAAGCGAGCGAGTTATTCAATCTATAATATGATGTGCAAAGGGGAAGCCACGATTGTATTAATTAATTCCATCAATTATCTGTAATGAAGACATTCGCCGACCGGGATTCCACCCACGTAAAATTTAATGTTTCCCCGATAAGGTACATTTGTAGGACTACTACCTAAATAAAACCAAAAAAAATTAAAAAAAAACAGCAAATTAAGATGTAAATCAGCAAATGACCGAGTCTGGAATGGTTGTTATTACTAAGCCAAAACATATACTGCCAGTCAGAGGGTTAGACGTGATGGCTAAACTGTTATACGATCGGGGAGGGTGCAACTGAAAGGTTTCCCACTATGTCGATACAGGTTTAGCGTTGTAGCATGTAATAGTCACTTGACTAAGTGATGGCCATATCAGTAAACAGCGTCTCATTCAGACACCAGCGCAAATGAAGTTTTACCCTTACCAAAGAAAGCCTATTTTACCATAGGGGTAGCCTATTAATAGACCATTCCACTTTTAGTTAAGAAGGGTGGTAGGTAGCTCTGTTTTTTTTTTCACATTGATTGTATATATATATACAACACACACATGCATGATCAATGTCAAGAATATGAAAACGCCTCAGTAAAAACAGTGTTCTTGTTTCTGGTCCTGAACTGTAAGTTCATAGTTTCTGTGCATGCCACATCATTTAGTTTAATTCATTCATTTCAGCTACATTTAGTACAAAACCTTGAACTGCTCCTCGGCCGCAGTAGTCACACATGAATTGGTGGTACCGGTGTTCTCTCTGGAACAAATGCTATGTCCCAAATATGACAAAGTCTAGGCGGAATATGTTTCTAAACCATTTAATACTGGAGTCATTTTGTATGTTATCTTCATTATCAGATGTATGCCAGATGATACATGCATATATATATATATATATATATATATATATATATATATATATATGAATTAATAATAAAAGTAATAATAATAATACTCGACCGGAGATTTTTTTCTCATCCAGACAACCATGATGGCCGTATGTGCGAGCACCATCATTCTGTTTCTGACTTTCTTAGCGGCTCCATTATCGCCCGAGGGACACAGACCAATGACGTTCATCTGGGTGTGCCTGATATTCTTCACCTATTCTGGCAATTTTCCTTTATTATCTGCTGCAATATCAGATACATTTGGGAATAAATACCTTGCTACAAACATAGGACTTGCTTTTACTACCCAGGTTAGTAAATTGACTTTGCGTACATATATGATTTGTGTAAATTGATATTCAGAATAAAAGTACAAGGCACTGATAAGAAGATGGATTCAATTCACCTGGTTTTATGCATTTGCGAATAATGCTGCCATTAACATCGCCAACTGATTTTATAATTGGGGGTTCTCTAAAAAAAGTTAGATTTTGCAGATGGTTTTGCAGATGTATATGATAAATAAAATTTCTTACAAGTTTATCAATGAAGGTATTATATGTAAATAAATATGCAGAGTGGAGGCACTTCCTACCCACCTGAACATGCAGGTGTGAGAAAAATAAAAATTGTTAAATATAATCCCCAAAGAGCAATATAGATGTTCTCTCATTTCTTATTAGTAAAAACTTGTGTCACACCAGACACGCAGCGGACATATATTTCGCGAGAATATTCACGCAGAAATCAGGTTTTTTTTTTTCTTATTACATCCCAGAAATGGCCTTCAACCCCATAGACTGGTTCCAATCCCACAACACAATTCTTCAATAGTTCTTTGACTTTCGCCCGCCGTTTACCTGCTCTAACTTCACAAATGCAAAGTCCACAAAACTTCTAACGCCCTCCTCGGCTAATAAACACTCTCTCAGGATCAATACCTGTCCTATCGAGGTACTGAAATAACACTCCGTCTGGTGCAAATCTACATCTCTTAACACATCTGACTGACTTCTTAACTCACCGGCGGCCTTAGAGCCGGCCTCTATATAAACCTGCCGCAAAGACCTCTGGGGAAAGTTCTAGTCATCGAACGTTCTACAGACTTCTACATATAAATTACCAGCTAAGCCTCCAAGAAGCTTCTGTTAGCCAATCATAACAAACTGTAGGCTAGTAAGTTCCTTTGCTTGGCACATAAACTAACCGATCCACTGATCAACATAACCAATGATAAAAATAAACACAAAATTATTTAATACTATTATCTTTGTTTCCCTGCCTTTATATTATTTTCCTATGTTGCTCTTATTTTACGGTAATACATTTGTTTCAAAATGGGGCAAGAATGTCGTGCCTCTACCAGTTGTGTGTATTATAAGAATATATAAAGGTAACATCAATTCTTGCAGGCCGTCTCCGGCCCACTTGGGTCAGTTCTTGCTATTACGATATTACCTCGGATCAGCTGGGCGGGTCTGTTCTCTGTGGTCTCGGGGTGTTCTTTCATAGGTATGTAGCTCAATTCTCTCATATATGATGCAGTTCATGTCTCCCGTAGATTATGTGGTTCATTTCTCTCGTAGTTAATGTAGCTCAATTCTGTTATAGATTATGTAGCTCGTTTCATTTATGGAATATTCAGCGTATTTCTTTAATTGATAATGTAGTTCATTTCTGACATAGATAATGTAGCTCATTTCTCTAATGGGTAATATGTAGTTCTTTTCTCTCATCGGTGATTGGGCTCGTTTCTCCGCAGATGTCTACAGTGCTCGAACCCGTTAAAGCTGTTTTCATCGATACAGATAATATTTCTTTAACTGTATCCCTACAGTATACGATTGAATGAAAATAGTGACATTGCCAGATGCTTTAAAAGCGACATAATTATAACTGTATATATTTCGATACCTCTCCGTGATCTACTGAGTCCATTTTAAGTGCTCCGTTGTATTTGTTTCTATTGGAGAAGTATCAGGGGTGGTTAGTTATAATTAAGACACATTTTATTTATAAGGATACATTTTAATTGGAGAATCGGTACTGGTATGTTATCTGTGATACAATTTTTTTGCAGGAATATTTTTGTTGTTGTGATTTATATTCAGTACTTTTAACATGGCTAATGGAAAAGTAGTAACATATTTGTCCGCCTTTCATGTTCCCCTCAGATATCCACTGTCGTAGTATCACTGAAATTTAAAATAAAGAAAAACTCAAGTGTTAATACAGAATGGCAACTCCGTGCGTGTATGATTTTATTAAATTCAATTGTAATTTCGCAATAATTCACAGGTTTAATTACATACTAGAATTAATCCAGTTCTTACATGTGCATACATATAATGTATTTTATATTTGAACTTTGCTGTTACAATTCCAGCGTTTATCCTGGCCTTCTTTTATGATGCAAAGAAACCCGCTGGAAAGCGAATGTAGGAGAACGGAATACATCCAGTTGAAACAGCATTACTAATACAAAACAGGATAGGAGATCTTAACATTAAAATCTAAGATTTCGGCATTATTAAACCGTAGACATATTCTCTACGATCTGTGATACACAACTTGTTTTATATAGCTATTTTTGAAAACCGAATGACCATTAAAAAAGACCCATGCGGAGACGTAGTTTGGAATCGAAGCTGTTTAGTGTCATCGTAGTTGTGGCATGATTAAACATATGGACACAAAGTTTGTCTGAGTTCTACCTCTTAGAAAGGATGCATTAAAAAAGGGTTAACAGAAAACCGTATGAAGCTATATATACATTAATATATATATATATATATATATATATATATATATATATATATATATATATGCGATAAGTGGTTTACCTCATGAATATTATATGCATATCGACTCAATGGCTTGACTGTACATATGATTATTCACAGAACTGCATGACGGCAAATGCAAACTATATATATGCCCAGCAACACGCGTGCCCCTGACCTCTTCCACAGGCTCCAGAGCCCTATGCCCGTTTTGCTGACAACGGATACAGCGCTACGGTAAAAAAAATATTAATGGATAAAAGCGGAACCAGATTGCAAGTGTGATATGACATGTGATGAGCACATCCGAATACGATGAATTCAGTAAGTCTATATTTTAAAAGCTCCTTCATCGCAGGGGTCAAGTGCAATCCTTGTAACCAGTACTTGTGGGCCTTCGAGGTAGTTTAATGGAAGTTTGTGGTAGTGTATTTGTCACAGATAGGACCGAAAGGTCTGCCGTCCAACCCTAACAGTTGGGATAGGAAGGTGTGCACTTTATCTAACAGTAAAGACAAGGTGGTGTGCTTTCTGTCCAAACTGTTAGGGCATGGATCACTCCGTTACGCAAGTTTGTGACATGAAAATATGGCTCTTTGTAAGTAGCAGGTAGAGGGAATAATGTGGCACTTCCCAGGCTTGAAACATTTTAACCTGCACGATAATGCCATGGAAGCACGATGATGAAACTAGTCAATTGAACATTTAAGATTCCCAGTGGCTGACACCTCTCTAAAACAAAACTAGACGACCACAGGTCGAGCGCTTGCCGGAAGAAGAAATGAAACAGACAGAAAGAGATATAGGAAACATGGAAACAAGTGAAAACAGTAATTTAAAGCAATGTTCTGGGAGAGCAGAAACATTAACACTTTTATGTTGTAACGGACAGACAGACAGAAAATTTTTTTCCTTCTTTTTTTAACTGTATTCCTTTCAGAAGCATTGCTAAAACAATGTGGACTCCAGAATGACAAGTCAGACCAAAGAAGAAGCAGGCAGGAGATGTTGACATCACCTGACGAACAGACGGACATACTGACAGACTGACACCACCCGGATGACAGGTGACCAGACCTCATAATGGGGAATGCATAGACGAATAAAATGAGCTACAGTGTGTGTAGATAGGACAATATTTTAGGACGTTATGAATAAAATAATATTTTTAGGTTTTTCGAAAACCTTGACCTTCGACCTATCTCAATCAAACACAAAAGAAATATAGGGGTTTTATTTGTTTATCAACGGTATAATGTTTAGAACGATTGCTCAAGCAATGTGGCGTACAGAACAAAAAAAGTGAAATTTTGTAACATCTCTTTTGACGAACAACGGTACGAAATTTCGCGAAATACTAGACCTCTCTTATTTAAGCAATGACAAGGTTTAAAAAAAGGAGACCCCAAATTTTGAAATATCGTGAATTTCCACCTAAACATGCGTAACCATGGTAACAGCAGATTAATGTAGCTACACATAAGATAGAAGGTCATTGAATATCAAATATAATTACAGTTTATGCGGCTACGATAAATGTTGACGAAGATATGAATAATAAACTATTTTGTGTTTTTTATGACCTTGACCTTGATCTTTGATTTATTTACTTTAAGAGACATCAGACGTATAGAACTTTAAGTGTTCTTTCAAGAGTATAACATTCAGAGGGATTGCTTAACTAATTCTGGCCAAGCGAAAGAACACTCATGGAGGCGACTTTGACGACAACTGACAAACAGACGGACATACGGACATCCTGACACATCTGAGATTACAATTGACCTATCCATGAACTCTATGTGACCTTAATCGCATATTCATTCAATGAATAATCAGAAGCGTTGGACTAACGAGCAACCAATCATGTGAACTTAAACATTGTAAAGCGTCAGTTATCTGACAAAAACAAACTTTTGCATAATTTGACAGAGCTCTGTCAAACAAAACACGTGTAGTCTATAAATATAACCAGTACCCATATCGGCATGTTTTTCGGGATATATTTTTTTTTATACAAAAGAAGACGGTATTAACATGTTTTGGCTAAAGGGAACAGTAGCAATTCCTACATAGTGAATAATAATTTCGTACCTGGCACGTAATTCGTATGAGACAAATAATCCAAAATATTGCAAGACAGTTTATAATGACTGCAATATAGTAAACAATGGTCAGGCGATACCAGTTGATGACGTTAGTCAATACGACGTAATGCGTCATCGACCTTTTGACGTCATTATTATGTTGTTATCAGCCCTCGCTACCATGGGCATGGAAGACCTACTGTGTAGGAGCGTTTTGGGGGCTCATTATAATAATTAGGTTAAAAGGGCGGAGCATCTGGGCTGTGGTGGATGGGCCAATTGCCTACACCATCCTATGGATAAAGCAAATAGGAACAAAATGAGCTATAGTTTATGTAGATAGACCTCTTTTTGACGAAGTTATGACAAACTGAAATTTAACGTTCTTCGATAACATTAGCCTTTACCTGTTGTCCTTTATTTACAAAAAATAGGATTCAACAGGACTTTTAATTGTCAATCAAATGTGTACCTTTGAAAGCGATCGCTGCAAATTATTGCCAATAGATTGGGGACAAACAAACAAACATACATACGCAGCTGGCCAACGTGCTTGCCCAAATCATCGTTTTCCGGCAAGCAATAATCAGGAAAGTTGTATTTTCTCTACCTTCCCCCTTTCGACAAGTGTCATAATACGAGAACATGGGTGTAAATTAAAGAGACAAATGAAGTAATATGGCAGGTATACAGTTACGGTTTTCTTTCTACTTCTGGTTACACTACTGTTAGTGTAACAACACTTTTCGTTGAGAATAAGCTTGGGAGTGGTCTTCGAGAAAAAAAAGCCCATCACTATATTATTAAACAGAAATGCGTATGTCATATTTGGAAACTTAAAAATAAAATAAAGTCAATTGACAGTTATAAAAATATTGAAAAAAATTGGTTTTTCGTGTACCAACTCAGGAAAAATATATGATATAACGCCATATTAGGATCTTCAGATGATTCATCGCTTAAATACCTGTAGACAAATTATTCAGAAATAAAACTGGGTACAACAGCTTTTAATAATAAAGTGATAACATTGATTGTTTAAAAAAAGGTAAATTAACTGCAACTGTGTCAAAAGGTAACACATGTGTATTATTATAATAAATTGTCCCCTTATTGTCCCCTTGTAGAAGTTAAAAATATGAGCAAGACCTTTATGTGCCAGGGCCTTTAAGCTAAATATTATAACAAAATACTTTTGAGAAAATCAGTAATCATGATTTATTTGTTTGCAAAATTATATAAATAATTACGTTTAAATGCTTTTTTTTAAATGTTTGAAATATTCGTAATATTTGAGTACTTCACGATATCATTAAAAAAAGTGTATGATAGGTAGGTTGTTAAAAATATAGCTTTTCCCAGCGTTAAAACATGAAGTAATTATGTTAATATTTAGTGATATAAAAGCGATATTATGGACCAACTTATAATTACTTCAATCTCAAAATTTCAATACAGGCATTTCGGATGTATCATGTTTGCTTGAATGCTTCTGACTGTAGTGACATTTGCGGTTTCAGGTTTAGTTGATGCCTGCTCCA
Organism: Sipunculus nudus; assembly: GCA_026874595.1. NCBI lineage: Eukaryota > Metazoa > Annelida > Sipuncula > Golfingiida > Sipunculidae > Sipunculus > Sipunculus nudus. Next base: position 11,853,386 of record CM049314.1, on the reverse strand, counting down.
GATTTGTCTTGACACTTTGTCTACTCAAATCACCGATGGGTGTAATTGGTGTGTGCCTTTTGCAGGTCGGAGGGCGAGTGGGTTCACAATCGAGCAAATTGCTGTAAAGCGTGGTGGCCGCGATGGCCGTAAAATACGTAATTATGTCGTAGTGTTTCACTAGAAAATTCGTGTTGGTCTATTTTGTGAGCCGGATCTAGTCAATTTAGCACCATTCGCTGGTAACCTCAAAAATTTAAGATAGGTGGTACCTTCTAAAATGAAGCTTATTGGTTATCTTGTCATAAAAAGGATTACAAAGAGTATCAGATAATCGGTTAAATGCAAAATGCCAATTTTATTTGGCTGCTTTTTATCCTCTTCATCTTAAGAGCAACACCCACTTCCGAAACGCGCACCTAATGTGTGCTCATAACCACGTTCATAATTATGTTATGGTTATTTCATCATGTATTGTACGTGTCTTATGCGAAATTGCAATGAACATTTCAAAGGCGTGAGGGTCATGATGGGCTACACACTTGGCGTGGAAAAACAGCTGGAATTTATTGCTCCCGTAAACCTTACAGCAGGAACCGAATTATTACAGCTCACTAACACTTCACATGTTGCATATGAATGATTACTATTTTTCAGTTTGCTGCGTATAGATGTCCTCCGGGCCTCCTCCATATTGCCATGTTTCACTTATCTCGCTGTCAGAAATCACCGGCTGTGAATTTGTTTAAATATCGTTTCTTTTCAATTTTATAAAATTAGTACGCTGTCGACTCTTGGTTTGATCCGTCAGCGGCCGCCACAACAAAATGTCTTATATAAGAACAGCATCGAGTGCCGAGGATATTAAATATATTTCCTAACACCCACAATAAGCATGTAATGTAATGATCCAACCGACCCTATTGGGGCTGAGGTGTAAAGATACGTATGGTATGCATTGAGAATCTATAGTTGCAACTTTAAAAATCAATAAAGACCAATTTTGATGTTTCTCATGTTGACTCGGCTTCAGTGTTATACGGGTTTCCCGTCTGGTTTCTTTGCATCAAAGATGAACGTCAGTAGGCCAGCTGTAAAATAAAGATAAAAAAATATTTTTTCACACTTGATACTGTTTATAGATGGCATGGGTGATACCTTATGTACTTAAAAGTTTGCAAATATCACGTATTTGTGTGTAGCACGTGTTTTTAAGTATTGTTTGTAAAACAATATCTCAGGAAAATGTCGGTCTTGCCTGTTCCGAAAAAAACATTATATAAATAATTTACATAAGGGTATTAGAAAAAGTGCGAAAAAGCTCGACGGAAGCCGGAAAAAATCGGTACCTGCAACAGAGCATCCAGAAACGATTGAGTAAAGTCCAACATATCCGATATGATATAGTGCTGTAGTATTCAGCAGCGCCCCCATTACGTGTGCAAATCCCTGGAAGAACAAATCCGTGACTATGTTCATTTATCGTTCCAAAGTACAAATCGCTTAATGCCATATCAGAACTTCTGAATGAAGATATGTTCATAAGACCATTGTTGTATAATTCAGTAGCTGCTTAAAGGAAAGAAATTAATTAATAATGTTATTTTATTTTAACAAGCACTAGGCATCGTGGGTTCTTGCAATGGTCCCCCTTTGTAGAGGTAATATCAATAAATTTGAATGAACATAAATTACAAAACATACAATTCCATACATCAAAGGTTATCTGTGATATGGAACAACAGGTCAAACTATATGACACTGTATAAAACTATACGACACTGTCCAAGTACATTTGAAAAACAAGTGTGACACGTTCCTATTTGGTATGTTTTCGGATTAACATTATCTTTAAAGAAAATACAAAAACAAATTAATAATTACTCTTCAGAATATTGAACCTAATTTCTTACCTGAGTTATATAGATAAAACCTAGTTTTGTTGCAAGATCTTTATCTCCAAAAGTGTCTGAAATAACCGTCGACATCAAAGGAAAAATGCCCGGATAGGTGAAATATATCAAACACACCCATATGAAGGTCATAGGCTTCTGACCTTCTTTCGAATAAGGGGCCGCCAGGAACGTCATGAAAAGAAGGACCGTGCACGCACATATGCTCATCATGACGGGCTGGAAGGGAAACGAAATTGTAAAATAGACCTAAGGAGACTCTCACAATGGTAAGAGAATTGCATGGTTTTTTTTTATTATAAATATTTCATTAATTCATACTTGCATTTCTTACAAAGAGGCAAATCCGGAGGCTAGCAAGTTTGCTTACATTTTCCGTATACCATGAGTTTTAGCAGTATATGGTAATAAATGAAACGGCACTGCATAAGATAAGGAAAGTCTTTCAATCATCTCAAACTAACTTTTATTTTATTATGAATGGAAAGATTATTACGAATAAAGTGTAAATGTATCAAGAATCCTTTATCCCTAATCTGTTGATAAGATAGGCAAATATCAATTACCCTACAATCCTGCCTTCCTCAACCGTTTAATAAAAAAACGTATCCCGGAAGTGGGGGGGGGGGGCTGGCTCAGATTGAACCTTGATGCATTTTGTACATCCTTAAAAGGAGATTTCATTAAATAAACTACATACAACAGATTACCACGAAATACAGAGTGTAGTGAACAAACAACAGTTAACAGTGAATCTTAACAAGTGATTATGACAATGAAAATAAATACTCTAAAAGAATATCTGTCTCCTAAAGCTCCCCAAAAAATTCTCCCAGCTGAACTGAAAACATTGGCGAAAGATCCGACTATTCCCAGAAAGATATCATCGTTTATGTACGTCAGTGCGTAAACCTATCACGAAAAAAATGTATATAAATCAATGAAAATATTGTATTATACCCAGGTTGGTGAATGTCGTGATTTTTCATTTCGAAAAATAAGTGTGCTTACTATATTTTGCGTAAATACGGACATGAGATAACGAATATAAACAAAAAATGTGTCTTCATTTCTCTAGCAGGGGTTCTTTAAAATAATGAAGTTAAGAGGGTCCCTTATCGCACACAATACTCATTTTCATTTTTATTATAAAAACGAAAATACCACATTAAAAATATTGCCCAAGTTTATCATGATATATGTTTAGGACTTGCTTTGTACATAGACACCGCAACGAAGGGAGAATATCCGTATAGGAAGAATATGAACCACAACAGGTAAAAGAACCTGGATCTCAGCATTTCAACAACCGTTAGACCATGATGACACTTCGGGTCCCTGTAAATGAAGTAACTGATAAAAGCTTTTTATGCATTATTATATTTTATTATATTTTTGTAAATTGTTCTGCGTTAAAATAACTGAAGTCTGAAATCACATTTTCTCCGTAAAAAACAACTTAATCAGTTTTCATTCCAATTAACGGTATAAAATTGTAATACTTTAATTTGATTGAAATACATGAACATTAATCAAATAAACAAATATGAAAAACAATAACTCCACCAGGTTTCCATGTTACTATGTACGCAACCATGTACGAGCATGATATGGACATCGTTTGCATACAAGAAACAACGTATGCATGATGTATAGTAAGCAGTTCTGTGATTTGCACTTTATTTAACAAAGAATTCTCCTTATTAGATAGCCTGAGAAAAGTATCTGACATTTTAAGAATAAACTTGATATTAATCACAATCAAGAAACCAGTTTGCAAATATAGAAATTGGCCGTGATTGGTATATGTTGATTCATGCAGGTTTTTATATCTGTTATCGTTTAGGTGTCTTTAGGTTCTAAAATTTGACAAAACTGGTAATGATTATTTAAATGAAAAAAAAGCAATCAAAGCTTTTTGAACCTAGACAATTTGGTCTTACTTTACAAGGTCCATATTTTCTTGTCTGTCCTTGTCACTCTTCGACCGCTTAACCTTTTCATCTAAATGTTGTAGTTGCACTGCATTCTTATTTTGGTCGAGCAAAGACAGGTCTTCTTTACTCTTGTGAAATATATAAACCATTTTATTCTACCAACAGCAACTTTCATACCATGTGCAATACTACCTATTGTATTTTTCACCCAGCATAGTGCAAGACAATTCCCCTTCTTCTTAAATACGAGATAATTCAACGGAATAATGAAACAGGTATTCTTTTTTGCAGTTTCCTGCAATCTCTGAACGTCCTTACCTCACTGAAGTTCTTACCTCATCTGGAACACTAAGCATTGGTGATGCTATACATTGTAGTACAAAGAAACAACCGCCGAGAATCAGAAAGACGCTAGGAACACGATCCAGTAATGCCTCCTGGGAGAAGTATCTGCAAATCACGTGTCGCGGTTTGCTATAAAATCTAACGAGACTAGGTAATGTAATATGAAATAAAAATCACAATGGAATGAGCAAAATAACCCTATAAACTAAATCAAACTTAATCGTGGAAAAATATTTTTTACATTAAAGGCAAAGTATAAATAAAAAACCATTGTGCTAAAGTTGTGTTATGATCCCTTATGTGGTCATGTGACCTTGGTACATCTGGCTCTAAAATAATCTTATCTTTCTACCTAATGCCTAATAATTGTGAAATAATTGACCGCTCTTTTCTTTCATTGTCTCTACACGACGAAACCATTTTGATTTGACTAAGTTTTAAATGATCTGGAAGGTTATAAATAAAAGAAAAAGACTGACATAGGTACAGTCACATTCGGTGGATAATCCGGTTTCAGGTTCTTGGGGTTAATAAACAGGGTTTGAACCTGAATAAAGAGAAACGTGCCGGCTCCAAATCCTGCCATGACCAGTCCGGTGACCAAGCCCTTCTTATCTGGCAACCACTGGAAAGAATGACCAGTTAAATAGAAAGGATCTTGTCCAGTCATAGCGTTATGTTAATACAACATCTGTGTTAAATGTGTGTTACATTATCTGTTACATGAATTACACTGTATGGGTTACATGCATGATGAACAAATACATTAAGGAAGTATGCATATTATATATTTCTTTAGAAAACGGTACTCCAAATTGTGGATTACCCACATAGATTAAGATTAGGGAATCTTGGTGTATTCTTTAATTTCAGACATAACGTTTCGAAAATTTATTGTTAGTTCTGAGGGATAAATGTCTTTTAGTCTGCCAACTTTTAAATGAAATGCCTAACCTGTATGACGCATGCAATCGGGATAGGGTATGAGCACCCGATGCCACATCCATACAATACACCGTAAGTCAATAGAAGAGCCCAGAAAGACCATTTTATGGAAAAATACGAAACAGCCACGCTCGTACTACACGAAATCAAAACAATTATAAAACATGCACGACGTTCAAAAGTTCATTGATATTTATCCGAAATAACTTTCTCTCAAGTGTATTAAAAAAGTAGACTTAATAAATTAAGTACATATTTTCTCATCATTAATAGTTTCACCTTACATCTAATATCACACATGAATATTATATACACAAGCCTTATATTACTATATCCGGCAAAGTAATCTGATTTTTTCTTAGTATCTGATTTATGGGAATAATATTAGGATTCAAAAATATAATTGGTAAACACAATTGTAGAGAAAATTAAGAATATTATTTTTTACAAATAATATTACTCATGATGACATTATACACTTGTCAGTATATAAATATATATATATATATATATACAATATAAACGATACAGGATACACTGGAAACGAAAGATAAATAAAAATGACAATTGTATTAAAAAGAACACTATATTACAAATACAGAAAGTACAAACTGTAATACGTAAAGTCAATCAAACTTGTATGGAGTACAAATATTTTCCACCACATAAAAAACAAGTTGCATGGAAAAATCAAGTAATACCTTATTTTAATATTAAGGGCTGCAGAAGCCGTTTTTGCCACCTTGAAACCTTATCAAGAATATCACCTACAATTTTTTTATGTCTTTCTAATGTTTCCGAGTTATTGATTCCCTCGTTGGTCGCAACAGAAAAGAACTCCGTAAAAACTGATTCGTTGTTATATACAAAATATATCGGTTTGAGCACATAAACTGTGCAAGCATTTGATTTCAATACATCTGTATCAAAACACTGGGATATTACGATTTTCCAAGCATTCCTTGCAGACTTACCTTATAAGCAGACCACCAATAAAGGCAACACGTCTCGGACCCAGTTTTGGCATAAGATGTCCAGACACGAACACCAGAGTAGTAAAACAAAAGAGCCCTGCGCATAACAGCCATGTTGTATCGGCCATCCGCAAGGTTGATGGTGAACTACGTGCCCGGATGTACGAAGTCAAATACGGATTCAAATTCCCTGAAGTGTCCCATAAACGTACCGCGATAACTGCCTTTATTTGATTTTATATTTTTAATAATACAAAGTGAAATAACATAAGTGTTTGTTCTCGGATTTGCTTGGAGTACTGGCAAAATTTTTAAAGTGCTCGATGAAAATATGCAAAACATCGATTTTATATGTAACGATTTTTTGTTACCGAACAAATAAGCAATTACCTAGATTAACAGATTAACTCTTATCACATGAACATCACCATGTTACTTCTAATTACATATCTCTTACCGATGCTGGCTAAGTTTCCAAGCGTGATATGGATAATAACGCCTCCTATCACAGCGAGCCAGGATTTGATCACCGAACGTTTTGACTCACCCATCATGCCAAAGGTTCCTTTTAGACAGTAAAAAAATGTTCACTTAAAATTTTACGAAGAGACAATAAATAGACATTAAATTACAATAGTATTTAAATCTGTGTATGAGATTCTTCCGTGCTTCAGCAGTAAATGGGCAGATGTTGCGGTTTTAATATAACATGACCACTGACTTTTCTTTGGAGCTCTGGATGGACGTCCGCTCAAGCTAATCCTCGAGATGGCAATTTTTTATTTGTGTTTTCCAGTTACTGAGATGTCTACTTATTTTACTGATATTGTTTATGTTATATATGTGCGGTATTAGTCTTAGCAGGAAGCATGGTAACTTACCACATCCAGAAGAGACCAAAAACTTTAGTAATGTCGGGGATGCCAGAAGTTCGCGATATCATCGGTATAACCTGCTGGGAAAAATGGAGATGCTGGGCTGAAAGAGGTCCAATGTCTGTGTGTTCTTCACATTACGAGTACACACTGTGGAACCAGTGAACCACACTTTATTCAGGTGTGCGTGGCTGGAGCTATACGTCGTGTTGTGTGTATGTTTCCGCCTGAGTGGCGGATTAGGTTTTGGAGCAGGGCGAGCGGTCGCCAGGCCGTGACCAAGTGATGTTTTGTCTGGGGTATATGTTTTATAGGTACATTGTACCGGTATACTGTTTCTGATTAGCTGCATGATTCAATAAATAAAAAAAATTACTTGGTTGCTAGCCTATGCTTCTGTGTTTATATTTCGATACGAGTGCCGTAACTGTTAGCGGTATTTTTAAATAAACTGTGTTCTTTGGCCGGTACCAGTGGAGCGCAAGCCGCCGAGAACAGGGAGAATAAAACTTGGGTCCTGCACGGTATTTAGGTATGCTTACCTCGAGTAGGGGATACATGCGTTTTCGCGGGAGCGCTGTTGTATGTTCGTGGGGAAGACTGCCGGTATGTGCCGGTATGCTGTTCCTGGATAGGAGATGCAGACCAAAAGCTGTTTCACACTTGGAGCGTGTCAAATACCGTTTTATCAATGACGAATTCCACATACGGTATTTGATACACTTGGTGTACAAACTGGACAAGATAAAATACGATTAAGGTGTAAAACCTGAACATTTACAACACGTTCATAACCAAGAGCTTTCATTCTTAAGTAGGACATGAAAAATATATTAAAATATGGTATATGCCTTCGTGCCCATCGGTATCTTTCATCCATGTACCATGTTAATATTTATTGACCATGTGCAGTTCTAACTGCCTAGCCCCAAGTTATTTTATTAAAAAAAACATGCTAAAACCATACATATGTTTTGTCAACACTGGTAGTATTGGAAATTTTCCTTAATATGATAAACCCTCAGAGTAAGGAAAATTTACCTCCCGAACAGGAAAAACAGAGTGGTCGGATTTTGAGGGACACATCATTTCAAATGTAATGTTATGGGGACATAAGAGGTATCTGAAAAGGGAGATTTAATCGTGTGAACGGTGAGATTCTAATGGAGATGGATCCCGCAACATACCTGGGTTGAACTTTAATATCTACTTGCATTTCGCGTTTTTTTTTGTTTTGTTGTTTATAAATTTATAAATTAAGTAGGCCGAGAACAAGAAAATTCAACTTGACGTAGATTAACCTAGATGTCTGCATCCCCGAAGTTTCCTAAGATGCCTACAAATACAAAAAAAAACACAAATACAAAGAGCACCACGAATACCTTTCGAAGTTCCGTGGAAAGCTTGCCTAAAGTTTCTAACTGTATTGCTCTGCATCAGGATATCCGATTATTGAAGAAGAAGAACCAAAGCAGGGTTCAGTTAGAATCGTTTGAATCGTTCCGTTCGTGTTTTGGCTCCAATGTGTTCTCACAGACAAGTGATTATCGTGGAACCTTGCCGTGTGTAGATGTACATGGCTTGGGGTACTGGTAAATAACATTTCTGCCCGTTCCCGAGCTTGAGTGTTGGCAATAGTTTGCAAAGAGATCGAGCGAGGGGGTGGGGGTGACAACACATCGTGCTTTGTCTCCAATGTGTCTTTTAACACAGATACCGGCATTGTATCTATGATTAGAGGTCGTATTCCTCGGAGACAGAAATGCAGTTACTCACTCAATCTCTTAGAATAAACAATATCATTTTACTCTTTTTTTATATCTTCATCATTAAGAAGGGTGCAGTCTGGATGCCTACCGCATAGAGTATCACACAACACTTTTCATTGGTAGGTGAAATGAACATAACCTCCACTATTTCACTGTCGCGAAATAGATTCCCATATCACTTCATATATTCCGAAATATAGTTATTGTTAATGAAATATATGTGTACTAATACATTAACTTATCTTCTTATTTTAAAGTATTCTTCCATGTTTTCTGCCCTGCTAATTGGTAACCAAAGGTAGGATTTTATGTCAATGTAGAAGCAGCATTACTAATACCAAAAAATGGGAGTTATTAACAGTAAAAAATAAGATTACGGCATAACTTGACGTTAGATATATGATATACAGTCTATGATATACATATGGTTTAATCTAGCCATTTTTAAACATTGAATAAATTTTACACAGAGACTGATGTGGAGACGTATTTTGGGAAAGAAGCTTGGAGCCACCACCCGAGTGCGGTATAATTAAACCTAGGGACACAAGGACTGTCTGACTGCCATAGTGCTAAGAAAGAGAGTGCATGTTATGTTAAATGGGTTAATTAACACAGTGCAAACTATATATATATATATATATATATATATATATATATATATATATAATGATGTATATATAAGTACGATGAAGCGGGAACAGCATAAAAGTGTAACATGACCGGTTATTTAATAAGAATGAATCCCCATACGATAAATTTAGTAAATCTTTATTGTAAAAGTCAATATTTTATAGCCTAATGCAACTTGCCGATCGTGCTTTCAAGTTAATAATATTAGCCTACATGCGATTCATCTGCATAACTATCCATTAGTTGACACATAGATGAGGCATGGCTGATTTCCTTTCACTATCATATTTGATTCAAATAGATGACCACTAAAGTACATTTATTCGCTGGATTCACGTATGTTATTTATGTCTCTTTCCAAAATCTGTCCGAGACATTTTGATAAATACTATATACCAGCTTATCCTTCTTTTCACTCTAGATGGACAGAGGCCGATGTGCTCTAGTTGATTCAATTAGGCTGTATACATTTTTCCACGGTTCAGAAGACGTAACCCCTATGCATACTTTTCTTTGTCATCGCACACGGGCCTTGAATTTCCAATACACAGGGCTATCTCATTTTAACCTGATAACGTGCCGGCACAGTTAAATAAAATATAACAGTTTCTTCTTTCATACAAGGAACATAAAGACGTTAATGTGCTATCCATAGTATAAGTGAATTAATATTTATTCTGATCTTTGTCCATATCTACCCATGTAAATGCACTGGCCACTAGCCTTTAAGGGTAGCGTCCGTTTTCGTGACAGTTGTTACGGGAGAAGTCACAGCTGAGTATCGTGTTAATGGAAATGTGCTATTCCTCCCTAATCGAGGCATATGAACCGGGACAAATTGCCGCATGTAGATAAGAAAGGTAAAACATGCCAAGAAACCACAGTTCCTAGGGTAAATTAGCAATAGGATATATGGTGCACGAAGCATTCTTAAATAGCATCCTCACAGTAAAAGACTAGTTAAAAGTTGATCACTGAAATGACCATTTCATATATAATTTAACACTGTGCCATATGAAAACCCCAAGTCGAAATTACAAAAAAGGATATATTGTAGGATATGTCTGAAAAGGACACGAATTTTTTTTATATTTATGATAATACGCTTTGGTTCTCAGCACCATCTAATATTAAAACCTTGAATGAACTACATGTGTTACATATCTCGCTGTTGGATCCTTTGGAAGGTTGAATAAGATTTTAGTTTTATCCAGTCATTTTCTCATATTCAAAAGTTTTCTTGGTTAGAACCGTTCAAATCCAAACAAGAAATGATTATATGAAAGCATAATGATGAAACTATCATATTGATTAATAAAGATCACCTAGGACTGACACGCAACAGTAAACTAAATGAAAGTCACAATCAGGAAAGTAGTAACTACCCTTTCTTCAACACCGTGGCGTTGGGAGTCAAAATTTGTTCGTGAAACAAGCAAATGGTAGATATATACTTATATATTCACTTCTAATTGTTATTAACTTACTGTGGGTGTATCAATGATCTTCTTCAGTATAAACATATCTGGTTCACAGTGGGAGGCGATAAAACAAACCTTCACTACCTTTAGGGAACAAAATCTGGGTGTCATATGTGGAAACATGGAAGTAACATAAACAGTCAAATGACAGGTATAAAAATTTATTTTACTGATATAGATTACGCAAAATGCTTTACTGACATAAATTCCCAGAGACAAATATGTGATATAATCACAAAAAAATGTTTTATTAGATAAGTAAATGCAAAAGTGTCAGTAGACAAACTGGTCAACAATGACGTCTTTTGTATGCTCGAAATACACATCTAGTACCGTTGAAGTGGCGGTAATATCTTATGGTTCTAAAATGTGTTATATTAAGTCTAACCTATGGAAAAATTGACAAGTCTGCATTGATGGTAATAGATAATAATTTGTCCCTTTTTAGAATCTAAGCAAATTCACATTACTCACAATTGTGAGAATTTCAACTCTTAATATTAAAAAAAAGAGAGATTGATTTACCCTTATTAATTTTGTCCATTACTCCAAATGCGTTAAGAATGCTTCCATGAAATATACACAATTATAATAAAATCATGATATTAAAATAATTTTCAAATGCGATGATATAAATGGGTGTAAATGGTGACATGGATATGATATAATCATATTAATCTTCAGTAATATAAAACTGAACATAGCGAATATTATTAAAAATTCATATCGTCAAATATGACCAAGGGCACTTAAAGTTTTCTAGCGTCTTTTGAATGTTTTATCCGCAACTGAAAAGCGGCAAGCGGTTGACCAACGGTTAATACAAAGCGTGTTAGATAAACTGTAAGGTGAGTTCAGCTGATTTCTCAATCGGGTCATCTTTGAAACCTTACCCGAAATCTTAAATATAAAAAAAGTGTTTATATGCGTTCTTGATTATCATGGTTTTGGTAATTAAAAATATCTGGTTGGATCGGATCTCCTCTGGAGAACTGAGGTTCATGATGAAAAATCTCGAGTAATACATTGATCATTCCTTAGAAATATACCACAGGATTGGGGTTATTATGTCCCGTACAGTTCAGCTTGTACATGTTAGTGTGTGCCTACCATGTGTACAACGATCTCCTACAGCCGTGCTCCCAACACAACATTACACTGGTTCGCCTTAAGAAATCACTATATGTGCGTTTTTTAATGGCCGCTCCCGTCGGATCATATGAAAGTGGCTCTTATCTTACGTCTATCCATTATACTGCAACTAGACACAAGGGCAATAGGTCTTATGTCTGGATAACGTATGATACCCTGCATATTATAACCTGATATTTCACCTGATAAACAATTAGCATGTAGTGAGATTTTTAAACAACTTATTTTGTTATCTTTCCTTATGTGATGCTGATGCACTGCGATACTTAATATTGGCCTAAAAGGCCACCTCTGAAAATAGAAATAAAAATAATAAAATTGTCTGCATGTTGGTTCTACTGGAGTGGTATACAGCACTTCTGTCTTGTTTCTGTTCATCATAGAGGTATGTCAGTATGAAAGCTGTGAAAACAATATTTGAACATACATCGAAAGGTTCAATAAGTAACATGAGAGAAACTACGCACGTAGAAGATTACTAAATAATGTTTTTATGTGTAATTTTACGTGCATTTACGTGATAATTGTAATTAAAACCCGAAGCAAAACTCCAGCCTAGCAAGAGAAACTATAATGTAAAAGTACCCATAAGGATAATTAAAGAAGTCAAAATTAACAAACAGCTTGAATAAAAACTGCTAAAATGATAGAGCGGTGTAAGAGCTCCCCTACACACCAACACATCCAGTTTGATATTTTTTTTCAGCAAAAATATCACCATGTACAACTGATTCTAACACACGTGTATATTCATTAAAATAAATGTTGATAACCGAAAGGAAGAAGCTAAAAAAATATAATTTATTATTATTTTCTATTTCCGGTTATACAATTTGTTGGTTCCCATCTAGTTTAAAAACAAATAAATTGTAACTTTTTTTATTGTTTGTTTGGTTCTATTTTAGGCTTTAATCTTCTTGTAGCTCGTTGTTATGCCATCTAATCAATTGAACGATGAAGATCATTGAAGTATCTAGGGTAATTTAGGTATCACTCATGCGTTATGTTGTTCTCTGTTTGAACAAAAGATGGCACTGAAGTGCAGAAGCGGTATAATCGAAATTGTTTAAAAAGATTAAGCACCTAACTTCCCTGAGCGTTTGGGTAGGAGGTACACACTCCTGCCCTAACACACATCCTGTCCCAGAAATGGTGATACTGCCTGTGAAGGTACCAAGACACCCTTTAGTTTACTTAAAGATATTAAACAGTGCATTTGTTTGTTGGCGTCTACAATGTTGTTTGGGATGCAGACTTCAGTTGAATTAAGACAGTAGCTTGAATTGTATCTTAAATTTTCTTGCTAGAGATTCCAGGCTGTTCACAGTTAAAATGTGAAAATCTCTGTTATAGAGTTTTATGTTTATTTTAAAATTGTTTGATAATTTCATGCAATACATACATGCATTCCGTGAACAATAATTTTGATTTCCTTGTTTTAAATATATTCTCATGACTCGGACTGGATCAAAATATCATAAACACATATCCTACCTTGGGTTTCTCAGAAAACCCAAATTTATTCAAAATTTAGGCATACTGCATACACAAAATAACTAATGACTCTTTTCTCCTTGGTTAAGCAGACCATCATACAGAGGCTTATTAGAAATTTGTAAAGTCATTTATTCTTATTGCACTTTAATATTTCGGATAAGCAATTTCAAATGCGAATATTTGTGACAAAAATACTGCAGGGAATCACTGCATTTGTTTTTATTTCAACAGGATGAGTTAATGAATACATCAAATCTGATCCTGTGTGTTATCATTCAGGCCCCCAAGCAATATTACAAACTTTAACGGAACTATATGGTTAGCCAACAATTAACCTTGTAATCCAGTATGAAAAATGTCCACAATGCAAAACTTGCATCATTTCATAATATTTTTAGAGAATATAATAAATATAAAAATAAAAATAATAATATACTGTAATTATAGCGCCATACCAAATCACGTTTGCTCATAACGCTTTACAATTAAATTTCATATTCTTACATGACATATTATATGAAAAATCTTTATGCACTAAACCTTTAAGATACAATTAAGAATATGAACTATAATGACATATACCAATAAAGAACCTACATAATGGCATATACCAATTAAGAATATAAAATATAATAACATGCAATAATTATAAACTATAAGCTCTCTTAAAAATGAATGTTTTTAACATTCCTTTAAAAGCATTAATGTCTGGCTCCGATCATAACTCTTGTGGCGGCCGGTTCCAAAGCACTGGTCCACAGTGACAAAATGCCCGATCTCCAGAATACTTCAGCCAAGTTTTTGGTATCACTAATGTAAAACTCAGCATAGACCGTAAGTTCCGTGTCGGAACACACACGTCAAGAAGGTTTGAAAGGTAACCTGGTACCAGCACACGGAGTGCTTTAAAACTAATAAAGAAATTTTATACTCCAGCCTTTCATGTAAATGCAACCAATGTAAACTAAGCAATGTATCTGTAATATGGTTCAATCTATTCACTTTCGCCACAAATCCGGCGGCACTGTTAAAACCCGTTGGATAATAGTCAGTTGATAAGCAGGTACATTATACAACAACCAGCAAGAGTAGTTCAACTTGCTAAATACTGCCTTATGTACTAGAGTCTTGGCCGCATCTACAGATAAATAACGATGGCTTCCATCAATCTTCCAAAGCATATAGAATGAAACTTTACATATCCTATTTTTTTGTTTGTCCATCAAAGCAGAGGCGTCTAAGATAACGCCAAAAATTAAATCTGACGAAAATGTGACGCCTTAAGACTACACACTTTGTATATATGAATTTGTTCAAATGATTAGTTGGAAGCATCCATAAATTCCATGAATTTAACAATTGATCAAACTCTCTTTATCAGAAGTCTTAAAGTCGGAACATTGTTGCCAAAGACAGGTTGCATGTTGTTCTTTCAGAAGTAACGTCCAGCTTAACGAAGGTTTGTGAATGTGCGCATATAACAGAGAGAACAGGAGGGTAATTCTAACTGTTAAGCAGGGAGTTGTTGATTCATGCAGCTGGTACAGGGAAGGCATATTTCACTCAAATACATATTATTAATATCTAACATTAAGATGTGAATCTTTACTGGTAGCAGGTACATATACCAATGTGGCAGTTTCACCAAGTCAGTTCTTTTATTAGACTGTTCTGATGGTTAAAACATATTTAACCGATATGATAATTCGATGAAAGAATTATGATGAAACTCTATTGATTTCTTAAAGATTCACATGGATTGACACGTAACAGGAGAGTCACTGAAAGTCAAAATCAGGAAAAGATACTCCCTACCTAAACCCGTTACAGCGAGTGTAATACGAAAACGAGGGAGTAAAACTGGAACGAGTGTATAGATTATCTTGGTTAGAAGTATAAGTTACGGCAGCTTATTAGTATAATCAATAAGCAGAAAATACTTTACTGATATAAATGCAATGAAAAATTATCATATAATCGGGATATTGGGAACTTAATATTGCTTAATGCAGATACATTAACAATAAATGTGATCTTTCAAGAGCTGGAAATAATCATCTTGCAAGTTTAAAGCATGATCCATCGAAGATTCACATATTTGATATATTAACTGCATCCTAGTATAAACGTGTATGCTCCATAGGTAGTAAATTTGGCGATTTCGGTGTTTTAGATTAATTTTATTAAATTAATTTAGAATGCATACTCCAGGATATTGTATCTACAATATATTTTAACTAGTACTGTTAAATGCAAATGCTTACATGACAATTATACAAAAATAAAACGTGATATTTAATATATTTTCAAAAGTTACAATTAAAATGCGTGATAGTGGTACCACAGATTATTTAAAAAATAACATTTGCTCATTCCAATAAAGCACAAAAGCATGTAACAATAATAATTATCGCTAGCCATCAAGTTTTAGAATAACTTAACATCTATTAAAATTAACGCAACATCTCTTTTTTTGTTCTAAAGACTACTTTAGTGCTTCATAGGGGATGGTAGTTTTTATTTGGTGACAGTTTCAGTATAATTTGGTTTGGTAGTTGATCAAGGCAAGCCTAGATTCCTTATTAACAAGTATCTCTCAAAACGCCAGGTGGGGTCATTGGTATATGTCCTTCACATGCGGGTCCCGCATAATTGTGCCATGAATGAGCGAATCTCAGAAGCGTGTTCGCGTAACATTGACATTCAACCGTGAATTTGAAGAGCACGTGATGGTCTCGTGACTTTGTTGTGCATAATCATGACCGGTTGTTTCATCAGTCTCTTCTCAACATTCAGAACCATACTTGATCTTGACATAGATATGGTGGCATATTTAGCAATTTTGGATAACTAATCCCTAGCCGGATCTGGCTACGATAAAAATGTCATATTCCTTAATATCGCGGCCTTGATAAACGTAATATTTGTAGGTACCATCTTTTGATTATTGAAAATAAAATTTCGGCTGGAATTGGTTCGCCTGCTTTGTATTCTCGTCATATGTGTGACCACACCCGCAATCGTTTAAAAAAAAATAGTGGTTAAATGATTTTTTTTCAAAATCATTTTTATTCTTATTTATTGAATGTTACTGAATCATCTGGCACTAGGATCGCGACTAAACAGATACAATATATTTGCTTCAATCACCACATATCCCTTGCCTCACTGTCCGAAATCACTGACTGTGTCTTTTATCTGTCGTCCCTCTCTAATTATATAAGAACAGCACTTATTATACGCTTTTTATTCCCTAAACCATCTGCTACTGGGTACCACAACAAAATAATTTTTCAATGAATGTCAGTTTTTATCTTATATATTAATATCACTTCACATCATCAGCAATAAGCATTTAGCCAATTCTTTATATAAACGACTCTCTGCTTATCTGATGTAAATATACGAGGTACTAATATGTGCTTCGCGTGTTATAGGCCTGAGTTAAAGAGAGCTTTTAAAATTAATAATGGATCATTTTGATGTGTGTCTTCCATGCTGATCCTACTCCAGTACTATACGGAACTCCCGTCTGGTTTCTTTGCGTCAAAAAGGTATGCCAGTATTCCAGCTGTAGAAAAAAAAGATCAAAATATTTGTACAGACTTCAATCTAAAAGATAGCATGGATGAAACCTCATGCAAGTGACAATTAACAATCTTTTAGGTTAGTAATATATTAACAACTATCCGATTACAATATTTGTCTAAACTATTAATGATTAAAATCAACAAATGTAATAATAATCAAATTGGTATCAAACGGGCGACAACAATAGGCACTTAGAATGTAAAGACGGGACGATACCTGCCAGAGAGCATCCAGACACGAGTGAGTACAATCCAACATATCCGATATGATGCAGTACTGTAGTATTTAGCAACGCTCCCATTATGTATGCGGCCGCCTACAAGAATGAACCCATTGGTAATACTTAAACTTTTCATGTGACATCCAAAAATTGCTTGTGCAATGTAAGACCACCTAATTATGTGTTTGTTTTGTAGCGTTACCACCCAAATTTTGAAAGTTTATATAGTTCAAATAAAATTGAATGTACCTTGTTTCTTACCTGAGTTGTATAGAGAATTCCGATCTTTGTTGCGAGGTCTTTATCCCCAAAGGTGTCTGATATGACGGTCGACATCAAAGGAAAATTGCCCGCATAGGTGACATATATCAAACACACCCAAATAAACGTCATAGGTTTCTGCACTTCTTTCAATAAAGGGGCCGTTAGGAACGTCATGAAAAGAATGATTGTGCACACACATAAGCTCATCATGACGGGCTGAAAGGGAAACGGCAGTGTGAACAAACCTTACGGAATCATATACTTCTTTAACAAATTTTGACTTGTCATGTTTTTATTACTGAGAGACCCACTGGGAGGCAGGCAAACTATTTTCATGATGCCACATAACATAACCCGAAAGAATATTTAATAAAGAGAAACTCATACAGTTAGAAAGGCGTCTCATTTATATCAAACCAAGGGTTCAAAATGTTTTGAATAGGAAATACGATGAACATTTTTTATAATAAAATCTTTAGTATAGCAGTCAGTCCCAGCTTCAAGCGTTGCATCCATTTTATCAACAAGGTTGAAATACATTTTATAAAGACTGCGACCTTTCACTGAATATCGCACAAGCATCTGCATACAACAGAATTATACAAAATAGTGTCGTAAACAAAATTTAAAATTAAGAAGATTCTTCCATAGGATACAAAATGCATACCCGAAAGGAAAATCTGTCACCAAGGACTCCCCAAATAATTCGACCAGCTGAATTGAAAGCGTTTGCAAAAGATCCTATTACTCCCATAAAGATATCATCTTGGATGTACGTCAGGGCATAAACCTGTCACGGATCAAATATTATTAAATTCAAATCATGTTACCTTGACTGGTTACTCCTCTTGACAAATGATGTCAAACGGGTTTTCCCAAGGTATGCGTCCCAAGATATGCAAGTGAGAATTATGAAATGAACAGTTGCATTAACATTAAATACAGGCAAAAGGAGTCTTTTTTTAGGGTAATGAAATTTAAGCACTTGCTTTGTACATGGACACAGCAACGAAGGGAGAATATCCGTTCAGAAAGAATATGAACCACAACAGCCAAAAGAACCTGGATCTCAGCATTTCAACAGCCGAAAGGCCATGATGATTCTTTGGGTCCCTGAAAATGAAGTAACATAATTATACAAATTAATTTGCTTTGCATCATTATAATACATTTTTATTTCCGTAAATGATATCTGCCCAAGTAATATTTGAATTTTTATATAGAACAATTACAATGTGTTCTCATGAAAGCAAGGAAATGAGTGTTCATACCCTCAGAATAAAGCTTGACTGTAGAATATGTTAGAGTTTTTATTAAATATTTTTGGTGGAGGTTACCGCCCCCATTTTATAATGTTTACGTAACTACGTATATGTACATCTACAGAAATCCATTCCGGTTTCAGACTACATGACACGGCAGTATCACACGCTTCCTCTAAGTTTTTATTCTGGTGTCAACCAGGCCCGTTGACTTATGCACCTGCGGGTCCTGCATAGGTAATCGTCCGATTGGTTGGTCATACCACCGAGGAATCCCCGAAGGGCTCAGTAAAACACGAAAGTTGGGCACGGCCTTCCCATTACGCCCGCAAAGCGCTCAAGCTGGGTGGGGACCGACCATGAAATATTCACCAAATCGGCTGAGATTCGAACTCATGATCTCCCGGCTTTTGGTCCTGTGCTCTACCCTTGAGCCACGTTT
The DNA here is from genome assembly GCA_026874595.1 of Sipunculus nudus. Classification (NCBI taxonomy): domain Eukaryota; kingdom Metazoa; phylum Annelida; class Sipuncula; order Golfingiida; family Sipunculidae; genus Sipunculus; species Sipunculus nudus. Next base: position 11,834,107 of record CM049314.1, on the reverse strand, counting down.
TTCGACAATACAGATGATTCCTCAGTAAGTACAACAAATATAAAACTCTGGGTGTTTGGATTACAATCAATATGTTCACTTTATATGATTCTTACTTCTCAAGGTCCACTGTTTCCACTCTGTCCTTGAAAGTCAGATTCAGGTTAGTGTTTTCCTTTCGCTGCTGTATGGTAACTGGATCTAACAATGACTTGTCTTCTCCACTCTTACCCTTTTGAAGTGTAAAACAATATTACTGCCCGTATGTGAAGGAAAAGAGATACAAAATATAGGGTTTAAACTTAAAATGTGTACAAATGTGTTTCATACCATATAGAATGTTGCAAAATGAAATTCACAGAAACTGGATGAACGTTTAATAGTGAAAGACGAAATCAAAACCATTTATCATTTAAAGCTTTTTATGTTTAAAACCTAATATTTGTATCCTTGTCCCTTCACAAACAGGCAAAACATGAATTAAGGAAACATTTCAGAAGGTTCGACCTTGTTCTACAGATACTGAATGCCATATTGCTTACCACATCCGGTACACTAAGCATTGGTGATGATATGCACTGTAGTACAAAGAAACATCCGCCAAGAATCAAAAACACATAAGGAACACGATCGAGTAACGCGTCTTGAGAGAAATATCTGGAAAATCGAGTGACATTGTTTTTATCAAACTGAAATAACGAGACTAGATAACAAAAAAGAATCACATAAGAAAATAAGGCAAAGTAACCCTTTTAATAATTCAAATATTATCCTGGGAAGTTCGTTCCTATTCAATTAATCACTAAAGTACGGTGTACTGATTATGTCAAATTTTATTATAAATTTTTCATCAACTACAAGAGGGCTTTGCATAAACAATCATTGCTCACAGTTGTGTGTGTCATAGACAATTGATGTTGACATAAGAAGAACAATAAGTAACACAGGTGTCTTTCTGTGGTTTTCATTTTCACAAAATCAGGAAATTATTTATCAATGTCCTGTTTTAGATCAATATCGCGCTAATGCTTATATTTTATGTATTTGTGCAAAAAGAATATTGATAATGATTATTTGAACATTAATATCTGGATATCTAACTATGCGTAATCGATAGAAAATATCTTTAAAAAAATGGCGCTCTTTTATTGAAAAGATTTCCAAAGAACATCCAGGTAAAGTAATCTCCCAGGCAACGTATAAACTGAATATTAGTTTATTGTACCCAGTCTGTCCCGGTTAAATTTGGAAACGTAATCATTCCAATTTAACTTGGCTTTGATAGGTTTTGACAGGTCATTTTTTAAAATATACTTACATGGGTACAGTCATATTCTGCGGATAATCCGTTATCATATTGCGAGGATTAATAAACATGGTTTGAATCTGAATAAAGACGAACGTGCCGGCTCCAAATCCTGCCATGACCAGTCCCGTGACCAAACCTTTCCTTTCAGGCATCCACTGAAAATAGCAAATAGTACACATTATACGAGTTATATGAATTACATTATACGTGTTTAATGAATATATGTCGCATGTGTTGTATGAATATGTGTTAAATTATATGAATATGTGAAAACACTAATACACATTTCCCCTTTAACCTATAGAAAATATTTAGTGATTTCAAGTAAAAGTAGAAATATTTATTTAAAATTTCTTATGTAATGATGAATGTATGTATGAAAAGCCCCCTCAAATATACGTATGGTGGGAGACCTAGCATACTCTCAACAAATACAAAGATACAACTAACCCGAGAAATGAAAATAAAACCTGATAAAACAAAATATAATTCATATAATCTGCCAAGGAACCCCCTGGATTTCACAAAAGAGGGTTCCAAGGAAAATTAATACAATTTTACCCTGTCTGTCTGGGTGTTCAAAATCATGTTTCTGGCCCTTAGGTCACATAATATAGGTCACCATGACCCTATTCCAGTTTTCCAAGAAGAATTGCCAGTACTTTCCTTATTGTCTTGTTAGAAAAGTAGAGGGCTAAAGAATACAATTTCTGCCCTGTCTGACTGCTCAAAATCATGCTTTTGGCCAGTCGCTTGAAAAATACAGGTCATCATGCCACAATTTTAAATTTCAAAGGAGATTTGCCCAAGACCTAGGCCAAGTGCTAACAATTTGTACCCATCTTATGTTAAAGGTACCCAAATCATTTTTTAGCCTGTCAAGAACAGGTTTCCAGTGGGCCTTGCCAAGATCTCCCTGGATTTTGAGTTCGAAGGTTTAAGGGCTTAAGGATGCAATGTGTGCCCTATCTGCTATCTGACTGTATTTGACATGTATTATAAGAATTATTATAAGAACTTTTTCAGGATTCAAAGAAGACGTGTCAAAGACCTCCCTCGCTTTTCCATATAAGGTGCAAAGGAAAATAGATACAATTTGTACCTTGTCTGTCTGGATGCTCAAATTCATATTATTTTTTATCTCATAGCGCATAGAATATAGCCTTTGACATAATTTCTATTTTCCAAAGGGATTTGCCTAAACGTCACCGGATGTTGCCTTAGCAGATTTTTAGCCTAATAAATACAATTCTTGCCCATCTGACATTCAGGGTGTTCAAATGACAGCTTTTTCCCTGCAGCTTGCAAATTATAGGTCACAGTGACCTAATTTTTGTTTCAAAGGCATTTGCCTGGGACCTCCCTGAATGTTATGTTAGAATATTCTAGGCCTAATTGATACAATTTGTACCCCATCTGGAAAACCAGTTAAACATTTCATGGTCTAACGGTTACGATTTGTGCCCTGTTAACGGACGGACGGCCGGACAACCGGACGAACGCCGGAAAAAGGTTGATCGCTATAGCTCAGAAGACTTACGGTCAGCTGAGCTAAAAAAAAGGAGTATTTAAGCGGAATATTTTTTTTTTCTTTTATCAACCTTGATGTTAATTGCCTCACCTGGATGGCGCAAGCGATCGGGATAGGGTATGCGATACCGATGCCACATCCATACAATACACCGTAGGTCAGTAGAAGAACCCAGAATGAGGTATTAATGGCGAAATACGAAACAGAAACGGACCCACTACAACATACAATTATGGTTGAAAAATAATAGGAAATTATCATTTCCGTTATTTACTTATCTCGCGATTTAGTAAACTCATTCAAATTAAATGAGATCAAACCAAATCATGTAGCCTTTATCTTATTTTCATTCAAACGTTATATATTAGCTACATAGGACTCTTTTTACATGTTAAATCTGCTCGTAAGGTATTTATCAATCATAACATGATTTTATCTTTCTGAATGAGGCCTTTAGGGCTTTAGTTTAGTGATATGGGCTGCTGCCACTTTTTGTCATCTTGAAAGCGTTTCAACTTGATAGTGTTTTTTTAGTATTCCTTCCGATTTATTTTTTTTTTATTATGCACTTACCTTAATTATCTCCTCGATGAACACTACTGCTTGTACTTATATGAGAATCTGCTTACTTAACCATCATTCCTGACCTAGGTATGTTCACACCTCTACTTTATCGGTACAATGTTCTTCGTTATCAATTTTTCTTTAGGTTCTGAAATCTCTTTATTTTTGTTCAGTAATTCGTTCTTATACGTTGGTATTTTCAAAAAATGGGGTATTACGATATTTCATACACTGTTCGCAGACTTACCTAATTAACAGACCTCCAAGAAATGCAGTAAGCCGCGGACCCAGTTTTGATATAAGAAATCCAGATACGAACATCACCATACAAAGCCAGAAGACCCCTGCACATACCAGCCATGTTGTGTCGGCCATTCACAAACTAGTTGGTGAACTGCGTGCCCGGATGTACTACGTCAAATACGGATTCAAATTTCCTTAAATATTCCATAAATTACATTGATGTTTTATTGTTTTGTCTCAATGAATAAACAGTTTTCTGCCCTCAGATTCTCTGCATGTTCTTTCATAATACTGACATTGTTCGGTGACAATCTCTACCTTACCATGACCAAACATAGATTAAACATGTTATAAATATATGTGATAAGGAGCAATTGTCAAACACAGAAATTGCACGAAATTTATTGAATCAAAGAACTCTCTTTACACGAATAAATGCCATAGCGTGTCTAGTTACATATATATTACCAATGGTGTATAAGTTCCCCAGCATGAAATGGATAATTATGCCTCCAATCACAGAGAGCCAGGATTTGTTCACCAAACGTTTTGTTTCACTCATCATGTCAATGTTACCTATATAACAGCAAGAAAATATGCATATAAAATTAACAATGATTACAAAAATATGTATCACAAATATTTCTAATTTTACATTGGCATATAAGGGCATGAGAAAGACATGGTGGCCTGATAAACATCGACTCCTTAATCGAGTTAAATGAAAATATTCATTTTCCTGCTAATCATGACATCTCACTAATCCCTGACCTTCTCCAAAAACAAGAATCACAAAGTTAGCTCTGTGTTACTGCAAAGTAAGGTGGACATTACGGTAATGTGACATTAAAGGGAAATGTTGACATGGCCAGCGGGACCTCGTTTTAAATCTACAATTCGATGATCTGGAAGCTCAATACTTATATTGTGCACGATAATGAACGTGTTTTAGTCAGTTTGAATCTAATCTTGTTAACTATTTGCAACTTGTACCACTAATTCGTCGGTTTTGACGCAAAGATTTATATGTAGGCGTCTTCAGCCGCACACAAAAAAATGTCGGGACATGTTTGTATATTTTAAGGGTTCCGCGTACATTTGAGGTATTTTACATGATTGTATTAGTATGGTAACAAATTTAAAGTGATCTTCTTTTACTATCTTATATTTTATTAATACATGAATGTTAAATGAACTGAATTATATTTATTCGATACAGAAATTTATAAAATTGATGTCTCCGTGGATATTACTAAATTATATTTTTTCGGTACAGAAATGTATAAAATTGATGTCTCCGTGGATATTGCTTCTTTTGTACAATCGGCTATTTCTTCAGTATTACGAGATGTGTAAGATTTATTTATACTCACTGTTTCAGTTTACTCCTACCAAGCAGGCACAGGTGGATGTGCTCCCTTGCGCTCAATTTACCTGCTTTAAGTAAATTCTTTTTACGATTCAGAATATGTAACCCCTCGCCGTGATGCGTGACGGTTCAAGGTCATCACAAGCAGTCCTTGAGTTTCCAGTGCACAAAACAGACTCCCGGGGAGTCTTTCATGATTTTGATTAGCAATTTCATGTCTATCCTTTTATTCCCCAACTATTTTCAACAGAGGATGGTAGCACATTAAATCACTATCACTATCAATAACCTGGTACATGGGCCTTATCTTGCATCGAGGTATGATCTGTCAAGTTATGGGTGGTGAAGTGATCAACATATTAGACTACTCAGCCAGTACATCGGGAGTTTTGGGTTCAAACCTGACAATGGCAGGTGTGGCATGAAGTATTCACCTCATAAAGCAAAATGTTAGTATGATTAATATGAAATGATCATAATAAAATATTATATAAATATCATGGGGTAAAATCATCATACTTAACTTAAATTCAAACATTACATGAACATAGAAACTAGTGACTCCTATCACTAAATGAATTATAGAAAATGCAATAACTCTTGGCATTATTATAAAATGTGTAATGAATATGTCATTTTGTGTGAGGTATTGAATCACTTTTTTTCCAATAACCAGAACAATCTAAGTCTTATCTGTCTACATTTACCGTTTAAATTCAGTTTCCACACATATAGCATTTTCAAATGAAAAGCCAGAACTTTTTGTTGTGTTCAAGGGATTGTGGGTATTGATCAGACTTCCCCATGACCGTAAAAGCTTTCCGAGGCCAAACACTAACAAACCAACCCGATTTCTATAAAACGTCAATGGTTTAATGCTGTGATTGTGTTAGGTAATGCAATAGTTTAAGTTCATTGGAATAATAAGAAAATAAATTCATTATATATTTATCAAATAAATATTTATTCAGATGAATGTAAAGACGAGAGTCATAACTAAAGCAAGGGAACGGCCATAGCCCGTTATATCATCTGTTATGCTTTATAAAAAAAGTCCCTAATTAACAAAATGAACACTTCCCCTATCATGGCAATTAAGCAGAATTTTAGACTGTTATTTTATGATCTTGTTGTCATGCACTTTAGTCCTCAAAATACCCTGTTGTTATGCAGTCCGTGGGAACACTTAACCGATAAAAAAACTGTCTCCACAATACGAGACACCGAGGTCGAGCATTGAGCAGGTTGACGAATTTGTCATACAAAATCAGGAAGTAACTAGAACAGTAACACCATCGTGAGTTGGTTAGTTGGGGACATGTTGAATAAGGACGGCAAACTCACTACTGGCAAGGAACTTGGTGGTGGGTTGAACACCCTCAGTACACCCGAACATATTGGGACGCGTATGAATCAATCTTCTGTGAGGCGCCGCATCATTGCATCCGCCAGGAAGGTTTCCGTACGACCCCTTTCGTGTGTGTTTATGTGATTGTCCACGACAAACATCACGCAGTCATGAATCTAATATTTTGGGAGAATTTCGGGAATGCATCAATGATGAATAGGTAAGATTTTGGTAGAGATCCAGTACAAGATCCCGCAACGTGCAACATTCTGGAACGTCACCAAGGAATATTCACAAATGTACAGTCACTTATGGACGATTAAACCAAGGAATATGGGCAGAAAAAAATGAATGTAAACACGCGTTAGGGAGCATCCGGCGAACTATTCAAAAGGCTTGCATTCCTTGAATTGCAGATTTATAGTTTAATTCATGAATACTTCATTCCCCAAGAAGCGATGTTATTATAAAACAATAAAGAATATAGTTTTACAATATATGAATATCAGCCAGTTTGTATATGCTGATTGTATGCTAAGGCCACTCGGCTAATGACGGTTCTTGTAAATAGATTCTACTGCTTTACTTGGTAGAAAATACAGACGCGGACTGGCCTGTAAGGCGCTCTGAACCATAAAAGGGTAGCAGATTGGAAGGACAGGTAGAAAATTCTCAATGGTAAATATAAAAAATACAATTTCAAAATGCCATATTAATGGAACGAGGCGGTTTAACACATATTTAACACATACAGTCGATATTCTATATTACAAAAGACATTCCATTTACTGTCCTAACGGTACGTCCAGCAAATGAAATTGATTATTGCGTTGCAAAGGTCTCTGAACTAAAACAGTAGTTGGAAGCACTTAATAATAACTACTGTAGGTTAAGATAATATCGTGGGCTTAAAATGTCGTGGTTTTTGTACAAAATGCATATCGTAGGGTATTTGAATTCGCGGAAAGACAATGCAAATTTTAAGAAATCATGGTTACATATATCTCCATGTGTGCGAAAGAAGACGCGGACATATGTACACAGAACCCTAGCGATAAAGAAATGACTGTATATAAATGAAGTCGACCACCAGCTGCCGTCAAGATATTCTCGGACCATGTGATTTTTTTTATCGTTGCAATCATGAATTTGTGGATCACCTGGATCCACGAAAACCACAAAAAATAAATCCCAACTAATATTTCTGAATCTACAGTGTAAACAGATCTTGATCCAAACCACTTTGCCCTCATGAGATTTATGTCTACGGGGTTAATATATCTTAAGATACATTTCAGGGCGGCCGTTCACAATCCATAAATAAATGTCAGCCGTGTTAATTCTACTGTGATGCTACACAGGACTTACCCAACTGCGAAACTCAATTACTAGCATTTATACACGCAAGAATGTTGTGTATTATTTGTTAACTGAAAGTGATCAGTCCTATTTTTGTTATAAGGTATTCGTCGCCAAAGATGTTTGACATAACCGTCAACATCAAAGAACATTGTTCCGGGTAGTTGAGATATATATATATATATATATATATATATATATATATATATATATATATGTTGTCACGATAGCCTGGGGCTCGTGTTAATTTAGTCCAGGGGAAAGCAAACACATTCCGACCTCTGACATAAAACATTCAAATAAAAAAACGAAACCGGAAATAGAATATACAGAAACTTTTACTTCTACTTCAGATAAATGTGCTTTTAAATATAACTAAAGTGATACAAAAGATCCTACTGAAATAATCACTTAACTGAATAGTGCTGAAGTTCTGGGGTGGGTGCTAGTAACTAAATTTGCATTAGACATACATGCAAACATAAATACAATTGAAGACGAGAGATGCCACACCCTAAGCTAAACTTAATATTCAATAAATATACCACTTATATGGAATTCATATTCATATTCATATTCAAACAAGGTTTTTGAGCACTCAATATCGGCTCTTTTAAGAAATAAAAAGTCAGGGTTACTGAAGAATGCTGAAGTACGGGATGCAAACTCATCTCTGACATAGAGAGAATGAAATGGATAGGCCTAATACACAGGCGAAGTCCAGATAAAAATAACTATATTCCTTTTTATACCACTGCCCAAATATAATATAGAGAGATGACAGAGACTTGGCTTAGAGCCGCTTTAAGCTATTCTTATATTTTTAAACAAACATTACATAGATTTGCCTTTTGGCACTTAAGAATATATAATTTGGCCTTGTGGCACCTAAGGAAACATGGTTCAGTGTTCTCCGCTGAGATATAAATGGTTCAGGGCTTAAGGCCAAATGTAAACCGAAGAAATGTTAAACAGCAAGCAGTTAATAGTATCGTGGTTCAGGTAACATTTTACGTATATCGGTTACGGAGCAAACATAGTGATACTTTAAAAGTGAGCCAGCCTTAACTTATTTGATACATATTTACGGGCTGCCTATCTTAAACGCCGGCGCCGTGCATAAGAACTTTCCATCTGAATGTGATCTCGTATTGCACCCCTATTTATAAATTCTTTATTCGCGGGCACACGTCAGCTGTCCTTGTTCAATGAAAGGCGAAAACTATGAGCATTTATCGAACGAGCTCATTCAAGACATATACTTTTGACCAAGGGCACTTGACGTTTGTACTAATTCAGGTACAAGTGTCCTCCCGTGTGGAACAGAATTGAAGTACACAAATGAGTCGTCACAATATATATATATATATATATATATATATATATATATATATATATATATATATATTTATATTTATATATATATATATATATATATATGTAATCTGGCTATTTATTTCAGGGCACTGTATTTGTGGACAGCTCCAACCGTCACATTGGATATCGAACCCATGTTGTATTAAACGATGTTGATTTGAGTTTGTAGACCAGTTTGTTTCAACTTACTACAGTCATATATCACTGAAGATACCCGATCAGCTCAGCTAATCAGCTTAAACGAGTAAGCGAAAAAAGCAGCGTTGAGAATGATTTTAATATTCTGTATCCTCCAGTTACAAACCCTGGTATTGAAAACATATAAAGAAGAGGAAATGATATTTTCGTGTATCAATATACGTCGTAATTCAAACCTTCAAGTAAAATTGGTTGAATATAAAATAAAATAAGTGAAATGTTACATTATATTAAGCATGGATGAATGAGTTTTAGCGAGAATAACAAGCAGAGAAGGAGAAAATAACATGATATATATATAATATAATATATATATATATATATATATATATATATATATATATATATATATATATATACAGAGAGAGAGAGGAAGGATGGAGATAGTGAGAGGAAGAAAGAGAGAGAGACGTAGAAACAGACTACCTGCAATCGGAAGGTAATGGGTTCCATTCCCATCTGCAGAGAACCGGCTTTTCCTTTTATTCATGCTACATTCAATAATATATATAATCAGTTTGTACCTGAAGAGTGAGCCGGCTTGAATGCTGCTCTCACGAAACAGATCTGTCGCACAAACTGATGAAGTCAAACTAACCGTACTTTAATTATTTAAATATATATATATATGTATATATATATATATATATAACTCTGAAGAAAAACAACACTGTTAATTCATAACAGTCTGTTTCAAGGGATGCGACCCGATCATCAGGTGAATGTGGTTAGAATGAAGCTATTTATATATATATATAAAAACTGAACTGCGTATATTTTTCATCACACAGTACTCACGTCCAACTTTGTTGTGTTAGTATCCAATGTGAATTTGAGAATCGTCAATGGGAATCACACTGACATGCATTTTGTTTCCTTTGATTTTTTTATATAATTACGCAATTGAAACAAGCCTTTATGCCACATCTTGTCATTCGAATGCATGCAAGGTTTTCACCTGGGCCAGTCAATCCGGTTTACACATTGTTATAAATGGGTCTTAACACCGCCCGTCTCACTATCATAACTGATAATATGGAACTAGCTGAACTGATTAGCTTGACAAATAAGTATATACAGAACCGGACTAGGACCTAAGTTTACGATGCTGGTATCATATTCCCCAGTAAAACTACATGATGAATCTAGTAATATTGCATGATGCAAGATTGAAGGAGATATTGATACTCATGTAACTCCTACATATTTGCTCTTACATTCGAAAAATTATGGCTAAGAACTTCTTCAATCTAAATATATGGACCTGCTTTCTTAAATGAAAGAATGTTATCCTAATAATAATGTCAAATTCTACTTCATAATTTACAATGTACATGTATCCTCTGTGGTTTCTACGCCCCCCCCCCCCCCCACACACACACACATAGACCTGGAAATCAAATCTTCATATGGCTCTAGGTCAGAAATGTGATAACAGCATTTATTTATTAAATTTGATCTATTTGATTCCCCCACTGATAATTCTTCATATGAATGCTTATGTATGCTTTCTCTTATAGGCTTGTATGCAAAGCTCACGCATTTTTATGCTTCCTCTAACAGGCTGTCATGTTGAGTGCATGTACCATCATGCTTTTCATGACGCTTCTGTCGGCTCCTTTATTAAAAGAAGGCCAAGAGTCTATAAACATCTAGATGTGTCTTATATATCGCACCTTTCTGGGAACCTTTCCTTTGACGTACACGGTTATGTCAGACACCTTTGAGGATAAGAATTTTGCAACAAAAATGGGACTTTTTTATACAACTCGGGTGAGTAATAAAGTTTAACACTCTCCAGTTTGTAACTGCCAATATTTCTAATGTTGTAGTTGTTTGAAAGAAAGGTTTAGTTGAATATCAACAGAGTAATGCATATAAAAACCGACTTAATATATTGGAAATGAAAATCACATTCTAAAAGTATTTTAAAATGATTTCAATCGCTAGTAGTACCGCCACACAGATGAATGTTACTGGATTATGTGTGTGGAGTTCATGATCTTTTCCCCCATAATTAAAACAATAACTCAACAGGATGTTGTTAGATACATATCTTTATCCAAAATGTCTAACATCTTTGAAAGAAATATTTTGATATTAAATGCAAAGAGAATCTTTAACTGCGAAAAGTTAAGTGTATATTACCTATAGATTTGTTCTTGCACATACATTATTGGTGCAGGGCTGAATAAAGTACATAAAAATCCGCTGCGTTGTTTTTACTCAATCGTTTCTGGATGCAGGCATTGTACCTTATGTTGATCACCTTAGGATGCCCTCTTACAGGTATCGTAATTAATGTTGATTACCTTAGGCTGATTACCTTACCTTACCTTTCCTTCACTTATTTACCCACACATAAACATACTTTCGCTTCCACCTTTCCTCATTAGATGTTTGGATGGATGAAATTTCGGATATGTTCAATTATTGAATGGCTTAAAGTGTGTACAGATAAATTGTATATTTTTTTTTATTTTGGGACTTTTTCACAACTGGCATACTGACGTTCCTCAATGATGCAAAGAAACCAGACGGCAGTCCTGTGTAAAATCTGCAAGAAAGACTACCATAACAATTTGTCGAAATTTGATTTTACAGGGGCTAAGGTAAAATCGGTAAATTCATACAGTGAGTCAAGTGAAATGAATCCGTGGGATAAGAGCAGGAAGAGATTGGGGCACCCCTAGAAAGCACACACTGACACATATATAATGAAATACTAATGACCTACAATAACGCGACTCGTTTACAACGTATTGTACAGCAATGAATTCCTGGTGGTAGGCCTAGGCCAAGCAAGCATGATCCCAAGACCAGTCGAAGTCTCACGGCAGATTTCGCCCCGCGATATCATTAAATAAATTACTACAACAAGAGTCAACCACAGGTCAGTAGCAATTAATGTGCAGAGTAATCGATACGATTACGTGTCGGAGGGTACCAACTATACAATGCATCGAGGCTGATAGGTTTTGATTGATGACACTTTAGCCAGATCCTTGAATTGAGCTTCCGAAAACGACTAACACATAATTTAACACATTTCAGACAGACCGAGCATTCCAAAAAATCTTCTGCAACATAAGAAATTGAGGTCAGCATTGCAAAAGAAAGATCAGACAGAAAAGAGTCACGTGCGCTTCCCATTCACGGTTAAATGCAAATGTCACGGCGACCACGTCTCAACGATGTTCCGTCACACGCAAAAGCATTTTGCGCTACCCATCTACCTTCCGACGCCAGAAGAGCATATATCAAGTTCAGTGAGATATTTTGTAAAATAAAAAACAGTCAGCACTTACTTTAAGCAACCGACAGCTAAACTAAAACTACGACGGTCAATATAGCCTAGCAAGTCATAAAGTAAATAATAGCTGGGATAATTTTTACTTTGGAGACAGAAGTAGACGTTAGCCGTATTTAGACCCAGATACATTTTACAAATCCCCCAAACTGTCATTCAGTTTTAAGGTCTTAGTAATGTCTCAGACCCACCCTGACGTCAATTTTCTGCCCATCATTAAATTCATCATCAGTAATTCGGAGCCTGTATCATAGGATAGTTGTTGTAATTCTTGAACAGTTATTTTTACCAATTTTATTTATACTCGTAAAGATCTAATAAAAAAATCATTGAACATTGGATTGGATTTCTGTTTGAGCAATTTTCTGTTCCTTGTTTTAACAATAGTTTTCAGTGAATATCATTGAATTAATTAAAGGTTTCCCCTATGCTGGTTAAATTTTGGGATGGATCTGAAGGCGGATACAGAGGTCTGTAGAGGTATGTCTTTGCAAGTCCTTTCTGGGTATTGTCCGCTATGCAGATACCTGCATACATTGTACCATGTGTTTATAGAAATAGAAGTGAGTAGAATGTGGCACGATTAGGCTTAAATAGGGCATAACAAGTGTTGAAAGTTTATGGACGATGTCACGTGTTTTTAGAAGCAGGAAGGTCACGTGTGTAGAGATGTTGAGATTGATTGATGACCCTTGGTGACCAAGCGGTGACTGGTGCCCTTGACAGAGAAAATAATAGCAAAACCTTGTTTTTAGTAGTAAACTCTGGTGGAGGTTTTGTTCACAATAACTGACACGATACATATTCATGAACAAACATTTGAAGTAAAATTTAATTGATAAGAACAAAATTCCAAAAGACATGTAAATAATAACTAATTAGTTATTATTCAAGTGGCGTTAGTTCAAATATATAGTTGAGAAATAGTCTGACAGTTGTACTTTGAACTACTATTTCTATGGTTATAATCAGATACACGTAACAGCTTTATATGCATTTGAAATAGGAAGAAATGTAACAAAGGAAATATATACATCCACATAATGAATGGATGTTATTATCACCTTTAACAGTTTGTTATTTCCTGGAACTTGTGGAGTGAAAACATGATAATGCATGATATATTCAAATCATCAAGATAATTCAGAACCAGATTAAGAAGAAAGAATGCGGCTTTCCTAACTTTTGTCCCATTGAGTGTACAAAAACTTGAATAAAATCATGAACATGAAAAATATATGTACCACAAAGGAGACAGCCATAACACCCGTCTGTGAAAAGTTTGAACGAGCATAACCGTTGTAGATGGAGCTATACATTTAAATATGAGTAAGGAGATATAAGGTCGCCACGCAAAGTGATATATTTGCTCTTAAGAAATTACTTTGCTAAAATCAGGCCAACTGGCTAGAATTTTTTACACAAGTCTATTAAATTCAATATATATGCTGTCAACATACTAAAGTAAACGTATCATCTATTTTCTTAACTACAAAGTCGAACCCAGAAAATCACAAATTGCAAAACCAATTGAATTGTCAAACATACACCTAAGCGATAAATAACCTTTACTGGACAAACATCAATTGTCCGCCTTCTCGGACTCCTATAGAGGTCATGCATATTTATTTCCGGAGATTTTATTGTGAAATGAATGTGTTACCTGACATGAATCTTTTGTTACATCCTCGACCTTTTCGATCAGGAAACAGAGGCATGCGTATTCTAATCCAGTGATGTTCCTTGGTCGTATAATGTTTTTGATTGCCTTTTACGATTATGCTGATTTTTTGTTAGCTCAGCTGACTGAAAGTCATCTGAGCCATATTGATGACTCTTTGTCCATCGACCGTCTGATCGTCTCTCAGTCCGTCTGTCGGGCCGTCTTTCCGTCCGTTAACCAGGCACAAATCGTAACCGCTGGACCTTGACTTTTGTAATTTCAGGGAGGTCTATGACCAAAAAAAATCTCCTTGGAAACGTGAATTACAGCCTCTGTTACCAATATACTTTGAGCAATGGGAATCGAAAGTACCAGACAGAAAAATGAATAAAATTGTTACAAAAGCTCCAGTATCTGAATAACTAATACGTTGATCTCCATGATTCTTTGCATGTTATTTTGTTCTATTTTTTAGACCTTCAAAGATGTAGTCATATGTTAACAGGGCACTATTCGTAACCATTGGACCTAGAAACTGCTACTTGGTACCTTAATAAACTTTATAAACTTTATTTATTTAAAATGGATTGTACAACTAGTTATAATAACTAATACAAGGCGCTCTACTTGGCTCGCATGTTAGCTCTCGGTAGTTGGTAAGGAAGGAGGAAAACGCAGGAACCAGAGAAAAGCATCGGCCGTGGACGGGCCACTACAACCCAATCTCAGAGCCACATCGGGGATTGAACCAGGTTGTCAGAGAAGAAGGCCGAGCCTTTTACCACTCTGTTATCCAGGCTCCAGGGAGGCTTATAATAAACCCCATTAAAACCTGATATTATTCTCTGTTATCCATATCCTTCGGCTATGGGACTCGAAAGTACTCCCGAGAATAATTTAAAAATTGATACAAAAGCTCCAGTATGTGAATAACTAATGTAGTGATCACAATGATTCTTTGCCTGCTTATTGATCATGGAATATTCCATCGGTTTCTGCAGATTGGTGGCGCCGCCTTGAATTTTTCGAATTTGAACCAATTTTATCCTTTATTTTTGAGACCTTCTAAGATGTGGTCATCCGTAAACAGGGCACACATCGTAACCATTAGATCTAGAAACTTCTTACCTGATACCTAGATAGGCCCATACAAAATCTCCTTAGAAACTTGAAATAAGGTCTCTGTTACTAATATCTTTTGAGCTACGGGACTCAATAGTACAAAACAGAATAATTAAAGTTTGATACAGAACTTCTGTATCTGAATAACTTATTCGTTAATCACCATGACTCTTTACACGCTAATTGATCATGGAAAGTTTCATCATTTCCCGCAGACTGGTTGCGCCACCTTAACTTTCTAATTTTTACGCATTTCCTTTCTTCAAAGATGTGGTTATCTGTGAACCGGGCACAAATCGTAATCATTGTATCTAGACAATTCCATCATGAAATTCAGGGAGTCTACAAAAACTCTTTTAGAAAATTTAGAAATTAGGTTACCCATATCCTTTGAGCTATGGGGCTCAGAATAACCCCTCAGAATAATAAAAAATTTGACACAAAAGCTCCAGTATCCGAACAACTAATGCATTGATCACCATGATTCTTGGCATGCATATTCATCATGGAGTGTTAAATCAGTTACTGTAGACATGTGGCGCCACTTGGATTTTTCGAATTTTTACCTCTATTTGTGAGACCTTCAAAGATGCGGTCGTATGTTAACAGCGCAAAAATCGTAATCATTGCGTCTAGAATCTTCTTACTTTATATCCAGGGAGGTCCATGAAAAGTCTCCTTGGAAACCGAAAATTAGGTTTCTGTTACTCATATCCTCCGAGCAATGCTTCAGTGGAGTGGGAATACCACCTACAAATTGGGCATTGAGATGATAAATTTCATTTTGTAAATGTCTTCCTTTTCCGTTGAGCTTCATGACCCTTGGGTCACTTCTATGATAAGGCATGACAAAAAGGTTCATGGTCTAAGGTAGTCTTTCAGGCAAGTGTATTAGGACAATAGGCTGAATGAGACAATGAAAGAGGATAAGACATAAAAGTTACAGAAAAAAACGTGAACGTTTATCAGTTTAATCACAACATACATATAAGTTTGTCTACACTTAGCCTTCAGGGCTGTTATTCAAATTTCAGTTCCCTCATTCATTTTTATGCTGTAAGTTTGTTTGGTTATCCATAATGCTTCTTGTTAAAAAAAGTAATTTTAGAATTTAGTTTGAAAGTAAGCACCCCCCCCCCCCCCCCGATTCATGAGTGCATCTTACATGAGGGAACGAAAGAGTCGGGGAAAATAAGCAATAGGGTTTAACATTAGCTCACTGCAATTAAGCTCGCATTAACTTCCTGCAAAGAATAGCTTAATTTAAAACAAATATAGTTTAGTCCTCCGCGAGGTAGCGACGGGTAATATACATAACCCTCGGTTTGTCTGTCAGTAAATTACGCCCAAAGCTATAAACAGATTTTTCATATACCTAAGGAACAATTTATTAAATTCTGTTGGTAATCTGGATCACCAAAAACATTCGAATTGAAAAGATTCTGTCCAACTGCTACGGTTATTTCATTATATATGAGCTATTGATAGGTATTATGCGATAGCTAGAGGGTTATCTTGCTTGATGTTGATGTCTCCGACAATATCTTGTTTCTTCTAATTTTCAAATATATTTAAATAAAGACGATTCATAGACGCATATACCAATCAAAAACATGAATTAAAACTGATATGGGGCAAATATCTCATTTTGTTTTAATTAGGGAGTCCTATCAGGGTTACAACGTCTGTGCAAAAATTGTAACACATTCTGTAAATACATATTCAGGGCCAGTATCATTTGATTTGTGTCCAAATGATATGTTTATTTTGATATTTATTGTTGCCTAGAGCAATTTGGCGACAAAGAAAGTCATGGTCTAACAGTATTACAGGTAAACCTATTAGAGCCATAAGCTGTATAAAAGAAACATATAAAGGAGAACAGGACTAAAAATGTTATTGATGAATAAGTAGGCGTTGTACAAAATTAGTCTTGTCACAAAGTACATATAACACTCTGTTTCATTTTACCAGTTGGACTGTTAATCAGCGTTTAATAACCTTATTTGCAGGTAACTTGTTGAAAGAAATAAACTCATAAACTTTCTTTTATATTTTTATTTACAACATATGCGACATATTTACATACAAGTATAGATTTATTCCTGCATTGATCGACAAGATTCTCGAGCAACTTCCGGTTAATTGTAAAAATTATAATAATTTGACACGGCACTGATCCCATACTCACCATAAGATTAAAATGGTTACACTCATATTTAGTAAACAGAGTGTAATGTGTGGCCATTGGTAGTTCTTTTCAAGTGACTCAACCTTAAAATTTGGTGTGCCTCCGAGGTCAGTGCTTGGGCCAAAGTAATACTGCATGTACACAAAGCAAGTCCGATATATAATCCAAAAGCATTATATACACCACCATAGTTACGCTGATGACACCCATGGCAGGCATACATAGTCATCAAACCAATGGTTGACTTGGATTCAAGAGAGTCAAAACTTGCTCATTGTGTTTCAGGAGTTAAAAGTTGAATAAATTCCAATATGTTGATGCTTAATCAGGAAAAATAATTTGAATTTTTAATTTTTTGCTAAAAAAACTCGGGTTCCTTTATCTAAGGCCTACAGAATGTCTATTGAAAATGTCACATTTGGTCCATACATTTCATATATATTAACAGGCAAATGTATAAAAAAGGTCCTGCTACCGAATGATACGCTAAATATGAAAGAATAGACTATAAAATGAGGCTTGCAGAACTTTAACTCAATGTACGGTAATTTTTAGACTTGATAATGCAAATATTCTGTTATATGGAATACCAAAAAAATTAACAGACAGGATCCAGCGCACCTGCCACAAAACCGAATGGCCAGATCACATAACACCTGTCCTTATTGACTTTCATTGGCTACCCATGGAATATAGGTTGTAATATAAGGTTTTATTATATACTTTTAGATCCCTACATGCACATGCAGCAGCTTATATCGATAAACTAGTCGAGAGGTACCTAGCACCAAGTTTTAAGATAAGCCAATTGTGTACATTTAAATGTTCCAAATTCAAGGACGATTACGTATGAAAACAGATCCTTTAGAACTGCAGCTCCCATATTATGGTATATAATAGTTATCGTTGCTGAAAGGGCGCCTTAGGCAGGGGTCCCCGAGTTCCTCAACTACGGCGCCCAAACGCAATCTTTTCCTTCTTTAAAACAAACAAAAAAAAAACAGAAAAAAAACTTCCTAGTCACATAAGAGATTAACTCTCATTTTTCGCTTTTAGGAAACTCTGAAAGACTTAAACAAGCTTATTCCAATTGATTGTATATCTTCCTGTAGTATATTATGTTTTTAGTAGGTTTTAGAAATGTTGTATATTTTTGTTATTATTATATGATGGCTAAGCGTTGATCCACGTTACTAGACCGGCCTCCCATCTGATTTCTTGGCGTCATAAAATAAAGCCAGGATACCAGCTGCAAATAAGACGAACATAAAATTATCATAATTGAAATGGATATATATGTACGCCTAGCATACTTAGACTTTTTATATAAACGCTTCGAACTATTATACCCTGGTACTCATTTACTCAAGGGAAATTTACTATGTGTATTATATGTGAGTTCAAATAAATAGGAGGGTTTTTCGTAACTCATGATTTGTGTTTGCCCTGATGTTTCCCAAACAATGTTTATTCTTTTAACAACACAATTGCTGGCATATCCGCATGAGGATTAAAAATAATATAGATAAAAAAGCTTCATCTGTGTTTATCAAACTGGTTATGTTTAATCACTGCGGCCATCCTTTTTTTACATATGTAAACTGTAAAATAATTATTTCAGAGTATGTAATCGTTGAGAAGATTATGGTCTTATCAGGGTAGAGTGAAAGGTACATTACCTATCAAAGAAGAAGCAGACACTACGGAATACAATCCCACCCAACCAGTCCGCGGGAGAATTTCAGTAACCATCAGGGATATGATTGGTGAAGCTACTGCCTGCAGACACGAACATAATTACCTTTATAATATGTAATATAATGACTATATAAATTTATATGGTATAAAATGTATTAATATATATGAAATGTGTTAATGAGCATTACCAGGCATCCTAGCTAAATTATACCAGGTCACATGGTCTCTACGAAAAGAGAGATACAATATGTAAATAAACTTGGTGTCCCAGTTAAAGAACATTGTGTCAGTCTAACCAACACATACTTCAACTAAAAAATGTGTACACATGTACACAAAATGGATTATTTGTTTAATACATGTAAGTATTATAACTGCCAATAAACCTTTAATTATATTCATGATAACCATTCATACTAACCATAAAAATCACATTTGCATTCAACAGCTTAAATTATATACTGATTGAAAAAAAAAACAAAATAACATATTCTTCTCCAAAATTTCTAAAACCCTTTTCATTGCCACAAAACAACATCCAAGAATGTAACTTACAAGAGTTGAAACGCCAAGACCGTACTTTGTTACAAACGCCTTGTTGCCAAATGTATCTGAAATCACTGCCGGCAGTAAAGGGAAATTCCCAGTAAAGGTGAAAAATATGAGACATGTCCAGATGAACGTTATTGGCTTCTGGCCAGCGGGAGTTAGCGGAGCGGTCAAGAACGTCATAAACAGTATGGAAGTGCATATACATAGACCAGTCATGGTTACCTGTAATGAAAAAGTTTTATTATACAAGAAGTATTCTCATTGAACAAATTAAGATTTATGCGGTTATTTTAAAATTATTCCAGTCAAAAAGTGACAGATGGGCGATTATTTTAACGATCCCGAATCCATGAAACTTATCTCATTAATAATTTTTAAAACTATTATAATTCAAGTATGAAGTATATCTTAGTACATGAAAGTATTACAATATATCCAATTATTTAATATGCTGTAATATATATACTGTGGTTGCCTTTATATTGGCGGGGCTGAATTTTCGCGGTTTTTATATTTTTAAAAGTTTCACGGGGTTCCTTTTTCGCGCTCTATCATTGGTCTAGTAGTATATTTCATTATCAAAAATAGTTTCATTTACCGGTGATTTCACTATTATCTAGGTCTCCTATTTCTCTGTCCGGATATCGCATGTTCGAACATTCACAGACGGCTAAGCCGACGCCTGCGGGAAGCATTGACCCCTCTGGCTGTAATTAGTTCAGGGCCGAGGCTCATTAAAAACAACTCAAATGTTATTAAGGTGTGTCGAGAAACCAACCTGTAACTACAAAACGGTATATTAAGTTTGTTTAGGGAAACTGTCTTGATAAGGGTATCTTACTCCTGTTAATTAAAAGTCGAGTCGTAATCACCTGCTCAACCAACAAGGGACGCCTGTAGGTAGCCCCCTTGTTTCAGTATCAAAGGCAGGGATGTGCCCAGAATAATTTGAATGCCAATTATATATGTTGCTAATTACTTCCATATAGGTGGAAGAAGGAACCGTATTCAGTTTCTCACGGTTAAAATCTGAAGCAAAACATAATATTCCACTCTTTTAAGGCACTTTGGCCCCAACATGAACTGCGACCTTTCAAATATATTCAAAACTCACGTCATCACTAGCCAATCGTACATCGTTTGGCGCGTCATGATTTCACAGAATTAGTCTTTTATACAATTACAAGGTGGCGCAACCCTAGCGGCTATGTTCACTACTTTAGTGGCAAATTTTATTCATTAACATGACTAAATACGGCACAATGTGAACGAGTACCTTCTACTCAATATTCATTTTTAAGCGGCACTGGATGTCATCTAACTTGGCACACATACACGTAATTTTTAAATATTACTGCCCAGCGGGCATTGACACTTTCCAGTCATGTGCCGGGGGAAAGGAATAACTCCCGGGCGCGTCCGCCGGAGTTAGCACGCACCTGCAAAGGATCCCGGTTTTTTGCATCAAAGCCAACCGATATTATTTAAAATGGGCCCAGCATTCTCCCTGAATCATTTATCGTATATGCACCAGGCTTGATGGACAATCACTACATTGCTGAAGATAAATATCAACTGTCGCAAACTATCGGCAGCTTCTGAAATTAATGATTATGGTCTGGTATTTGTGCATTCAAAACTGCGCGGTTTCATTTTCGCGGTCAGGGAGCGACCGCGAATATCGCGAATTTTAAACCACCGCAAATAAGAAGACAACCACAGTATATATATATATATATATATATATATATATATATATATATATATATATATATATATATATATAATTATTTATATATATATAGAGAGAGAGAGAGACAGACAGACAGACAGACGGACAGAATAATACAGCAGTTCTCCCTGCTGCATGCAAAGTGGCTGTGCTACATATTAAGTGGGTAAAACTCTGACGTCACTTCGCTGGTTCCTATGAAAGTGTGCTAAGACACAAAGGGGTTATTGTTCTGTTGTAGCTGAATGATAGAGTAGACCTTCTAATTCTTTATACAATGGACCAGTACGGCTACTATGACATCCTCTCTCTCTCTCTCTCTCTCTCTCTCTATATATATATATATATATATATATATAAATATATATATATATATATATATTATATATATATATATATATATATATATATATATATTATGGTATCTATGGCAGAGATACGAAATTTTGTTGAAAGCATGCGTAATGAAAATAAATTTTAACTATAAATACTCGAAACGAAAAATGGTCGTTGAGCATTCCCCAAAATATTCTTCCAGCTGCATTGAAGGCATTGGCAAATGAACCAACCATACCAAGAAAAAAGTCATCTTGGATATAAGACTGGCCGTAAACCTGGACAGGAATAGAAATGTATGGGATTATTCACGTGCATATATTGAGTGTATATATTACTCGTACAGCTTTCTGAATTGTCTCTATTTTACATAAGATGTGATTTTATACATCATGGAGAATAACTTTTTTTACTTTCTTGTAGATATTATTTCAGTATCTGTCGTTTGAGTAACACCGTAAGAACGAAGATTATTTAAGCTTATTCAGTTTAAAAATGATCCATGACATGACTTCCAGAACTATATAACAAGTTGACATATACAAACATGTTTTGTAAGACATTCATACATAAATGCATTTCCTTTCTGACTAACATGCAAGAAACACTACTTGAATATCTGATAATTGTTCTCAAATTCGCAGCTCGTGTTTCCAGAAATACATCAGACAATAATTTATAAAATATTTATGTTTACTGATGGACATTTTACCGATTAGTATCTATTTCATTAATATTAATTATTAATGACAATCGAACATTACATCCGCTATTACTATTTGTATGTATTTTCCAATTTTACGTTTAACTGCACCTTCCAACCCCTTGCACGCCTGCCTTTTATTCCAGATTAAACAAGGTATAGCTATCATTTTCATGTAATTTTTAATCAGATTTTGTATAGATCTTTGACGATAAACTGCAATTGCTTACCTTATACAACGACTGAGCTATGATGATAGACTGCGTGTTCATAAAAAATATAAACCATATCATGTAGAAATATCTTGACCTTAACATCTCCGAGGTTGAAAATTCATGTTCTGCATTAGAGTCACTGCAATGAGCATCCAATGAAATCAACTGTAACTGATAAAACAGTTCTTTCTTTTCACAGTTTACATTTTTTTAATTATTCCGCAGACGAGAGATAACGGATTATCATGATGTGCTTCCGTAGTTAAAAATATGTTTATAAACCTAATCGATATTTGTTCTAAAGGGAATATATAATCCGATTATCATCATCTGTTTAAATATCCACGCGGTTAGTCCTGACATTATTGACGGTGTTGCCGTTTCTATCAATGCCCGATATCTGTATACTAAGCTGAATGATAAGCTAATAGTAAAACTGGAATTACTTTTCAAGCTGTTTATTCATCATATTTTTCTCAGTTTCCTCAGTTGTCCTGTCTCTGTTTTGATCTTGTAGAATAATATTATTTTGTCCCGTTTCCAGTAGTGGCTTTGACTCTGTGGCCTTCTTGGGGGTATTGCGTTGTTTAGATATTAAAATATAAGATAAGTATCTAGACTAATGTAAAATGCTGTTAAATAACCCATTTATACAATGATAAAAATGGAACAAAATCATACGAAGGCATTTTGATTTTAAAATATATGTACAACAATAAACGCTTTATCACATGATATCAAACTAGTGACGCCTAAATCGTAACATATCATGAGTTCTGATGAAAGAGTCGCAATTCAACATTTCTTTAGCAATACCTGGTAGTTCATTTAATTAATGATTCCAACTGGAACCAGCATGGACAATTATAATATTACATCATATCACCTTTCATGTTGAGGATATGCTTAAGATTAATGCAATAATTAAACCTTGCTTTAACATGAAGCTCACCTCCTCTGTTAGCGAACTAATCATGGGTACGGATATAACTACCAATACAAAATAACATCCACCCAGAAGTAAAAACAGGTAAGGCACACGATCGAGTAAAACATCTTGCGAAAAGTACCTGCAAAATAATTATTTTAATAAAGCAAACTTTATTATATGCATGTATTTGCACCATGTGTGTGTGTGTGTGTAAATCTGGTAAACGAAATAAAATGATAAATTCGTAAAAGTTATATCATTACAGTTCACTATATTTTGTGACCTGTGTTAGCAAAGGAATTGCCAAATAATTTACCTATTTAAAAATAAAACCTGTCTCAGAATATTTTTCATTCAGTAGGCATACTGTGTAAAATAATAAAATGCTCCCGTTGTTCTCAGTAAAAAGAGGTATTTAGGCAGGCACGTCTTTTCACACCCTCTATTTAAAAAATGGTAACATAGTTTTCCAGTCTGTAGATGTAATTTTCGGTAGACTGCACAGTCTGTAAAGTTACAATAAAAATGTTTCCGTAATTATTTCTTCTGCCAGTGGACTGAAAATCACATAACAAGTTCAATACCAACATTATATAACGTTGGTTCTTGAAAATAGGTATTAATTAATTACCTAAATAATGGTATTACTCACAGAGGAACTGTCATATTTGGTGGATCGTCTGGTATCAGATTCCCAGGATTTATAAACATAGTTTGAATTTGTGTCAAAACAAACTCTCCAGCCCCAAACCCGGTCAAAACAAATCCAGTCACTAAACCTTTCCTTTCTGGTATCCACTGGAAAGAGTGTCAATTTTCATTGAATTTTTATACATATCTATGCAAATTGAACTTTAAAAGTTCACAAATTACGGTGGAAAAGTCCTGAGACATACCAAACTAAGTCCATTTACTAGTGTATTCACATATAATTTACATAAATCTAAAATTTGTCGCACATTGGTGCATTTATTGTAAGGCATTTGCTATATTAGAAATTTAAAACTGTATCCATTACCATTTGCAGCAAAAATATGCACATATGTTTACACATATATTGGGGCATACGTAAACAAGAAGACCATTACTATTTATCAATCCTCGTCGTAGATAAGATACCACGCTATTGATTCTCGCTACTGACTCCGTTTTAACCACAGAAATATTTTATTCTAAATATATCTGTAATAAATGAGGATTTTTATATCTTATTTGGAATCCTAGAACATTATTGTTTCCGATTTAATTTATTTTCAGTTTTTTATAAGTGTTTACCTTCATAGAAATTGCAATAGGAATGGGACATGCAAGGCCGACGCCGATACCGTACACCATACCGTAGGTTAGAAGAAAACCAATGAAATGCCACTTGATGGTGAAATAGGAAGACATCACTGCTGCACTAAGAAACCATATTACACTTGTATGCCTTTAGTTCAAGGTACACATTCATTATAAAGAAATTTTTGTTTCATATTTTTTACACACAGAATAAATATATTTCTCGTAATGTTTTCACGCACTATTAATGTTATTCGAAAACGTGCATTTATTACAAGCCTGTCTATTATATATTGCTCTTCATTGTCGGTTGTATTAGAAAACGTCTATTGTATAAATAAATAACTACATTACCTTCATGTCCTTGTAATTGGTCTGATTTCGTTACTGTATCCGAAAGAAAAAAAATCTTTCTTTGCACATTGATTTTTGTTTCAGTAATATGCTGGTCGTGCTTACGTTACTAGTAATCCTCCACTCAGAGCAGTCATCCTCGAGCCAATCCGATCCACGATTGCACCTGATAAAACCATGGCAACACACTGGAAGAATATCCCAATGCTGGCCATCCACGTTGTGTCCTCCATGCGCAGCGTTGAAGGTGAACTGCGTACCCGGATGTATGACGTCACATAAGGCGTTATATTACCTAGAACAGGGGAAAAAAAAGAACTTTTTTTTAATAAATTATTTCATCGGTCATTTACATTTCACAGAGCAAAGTGTTCTGCCAGTTCTGCTTGAGAACTTTTTACAGGTGAACCTATATGTGTTGCTATGTGTTTTTTTAGAACACAGCCTGTCTTAGGTAGGTATTACATTTTTCTTTTTATACATGAGACGGTGTTTCTACTTTGTTAAATAATTTATTACTATTTTCATTAAATCCTACCGTGACCTATATATATATATATATATATATATATATATATATATATATATATATATATATATATATATATATATATATATATATTACGTGCTTATTGGCTTTAGCCATAATAACAACAAGTCAACCAAATCGAATGAATATTATGTTATTGAGAATATCGTTGGATTATATAATTTACATAAATTATATAACCGTTCATAATGGGAAGCACTGTAATTCATTTATGAAAAACGTGAATATGACAGGGAAAAATATTATAGAATTTGACCCTTTATAGGTCAATTTTAATCAAAATTTCTCCATGTATTTGTACTGAGGATAGTTAGCATCATTTTTTTTAATTTTAAAAGGATGGGTTCATGGACTATAATATTGACGGCATTGTCTATTTAATGCGGATGAAGGTGTCATTATGATAAAAATTATATGTTATTATTCAGCCTTTTTTATTTAAGGTTTAAATGCATGGGGTAAGGAGTATTCCAGAAGTCATAACCTGTTGTTAAGACATCAGCAAATTTCTGAGGTTCTACTAGAGGATATCACCATTTTGCCATTGAATCACAGGCGGAGTTCGAACTGTCTAAAGTGCAACTCCTTAACCACTAAGCCACGTCCTCCCTCCAACATGCCACAACTTACCGGCAGTAAATAACCCCCCTAAAGCAGAGTTCAGAAGAAATCCTCCCACAAGGACAAGCCAACCTTTGACTCCACGATGGTTTGAGGCATTGAACATATCAAGGATTCCTTTGGAGAAAAAGAAATATTAAAAGATAATATAATATTATAATTAATTTCATACCCCTGTGTAAAATCACTGAATCTTAAGTTTATACTTTGCTTCAAGTAACACATATCTCACGAGCTATTAATTCATATTCATTCAGCCGTGTTGCGGAGCGTGTTTACCGAAATAGGCTGTTAATGCCAATAAAATTATAGATTCATTGTGTTTACAATATTGTTGTTCCAAATACCCTGACCTATATTTTATGAATGACAGAACAGTACTTGTGTTATTATTTCAAATATTACATCTGTTAATTGCATACCCAGTGTCCGAAACACTACCTACCTGACTCAATGTAGGACAAGTAATATAACAAAAACATACAATAAAATGGAACAACTATTTGACATTATAAAGGTTTTTGTAATCATTAAAGTTTATTAATTTGCACAACATATACGGGTCAAAGAATCACACATACTGGGTATTATATAACCAATATTATCTAACTTTATACGATTTAAATTAAGTGCCGCTCTGTTGTTATCCCACACTTAGGTTCCCTTGCGTTTCGACCGTGTTTTCATGCCTCTCTGCCAGTCATAACACTCCAGTCTCACCTTGTGTACGTCTATGGCCTAGATATCCGCTGATGCTCTCATGTTCTTGCTTATCGCGAGAAAACCATTGAATTGCAGTACTTGTTCATACGCCCACTGCAAACCAAGGAATTACAGGGTATTCAATATGTTATTTAAACTTGATCGACGATATTCAAATGTATAAGATCTAATCAAGACAACCCTTATATAGGTGTGGCTCACTTTTCACAGTATGTGTACAGTGGTCCCTCGGCCCCCTTCGCTACTTGACTCATTGTGTGACTTCACGCTACGATGCTTTCTTTGACATCCTTACCATTGGAAGTCAGACATCCGTATCGTGCGGTTTGTACTCAGAAATTTGTCTCTGTTGTAGCTGCATAGGAAGTTGGATCTTTATATAAAGGCCGGGAATTGGGGGGGGGGGCCTGTACAAGTGCATGCTTATATAAAGTATTCCTTTAAAAGTAGACAAAAAGCTTCGCGTGACGTGTCATAATTAAGATTGTCCGTAATTCTATTTTTTAATAATTTTATATCACTTGTATCTATACAATTATACTGATTCTTAGGCAGTACTTAAATACTTATACTAATAATAGTCATAATTATATTAATTATTATTATTATTATTATTATTATTATTATTATTATATAATGTTTATAATAACAGTGAAAACTGGAAATTACGACCAAAAACGTGTCCTCGATGAAGTAGTCGCATTTTGAGGTGGTCCTCCAAGCGGGGTATGATAAACAGTGTTCGGACCGTAAAAAGTGGTCGTTTATTTAAGGAGGTCGCTTAACCTAGGTGGCCGATAGGCGAGGTAAACTGTGTTATTGATATTACTGTGTTATTATTATTATTATTATTATTAATATTACTGTAAATATAATATTATTATTATAAATATTATTATTATTATTACTTTTCATTCTAGAACCACAAACTGCTTAAACGAGCAGACTTAGGTGGTGAGTGAATGCAGAACCAGAAATCTTAGGATGTTATACTTGTCAAACTGTAAAGACAACATTAATATCAAAATCTCGTGTTGAGAATAAATCAACGCTTATTCTTACTTAGGTTTTCAATTGCTACACCTCCTGTTTTCATGTAACTAAAGAAGGTTATCCTTTGCAATTACACTTAGGGAAATATGCAAACTTATTCATCCACAGTTTAAATATTTCATGCAACAATTACAATTTTTAATATAAGGAACATGAGTTTAAATGCGTCTTCTGTTCTGCTATATGTTTCCTTTGTAGAATAACTGCAACATATAATCCAAATGAGACGAATAAATATGTGTGGGCATAGAATTGCGTAAATCTAACCATTAATTTATCCATTAAATATAACCATCTATCCTCCTGTTAAACACAGACCGAATAGTCACGTGACTTATTCGCATGGACTATTCTTATTAGACTCCCCCGGGGTTTATCTTTGATATTTGGCCCCAGAAATTTTCTCTTTGATCGAATCGGGTGCTTCATCTGAAAGGGTTATAATAATGGACGAAAGACCGCCAATGATTAGATGTTGTCCTGAGAAACCAATTACTTAAGGGGAAACTTGACAATTTCTTCTACAAAAAGAAATTATTTTTAAAATTTTGGTTATGGTATTGTCACTAGAGGACCGTGAATTATGATGCATCCGATGGCTTATGCTAGCAGGAAATTACTGGCAGGAGAGAAAAATTACTCTACTAATAAGAGAGAATGAATGTCAACTGTTTCGGCAGTACAGAAATTTGAGATGTACTTGTCACGAAGACCGTTCACGATTGCTGTTTTTGGCAAATGAACAATGGGCCTATATAAGTAGCTTACCAGAGAGTTGAAATGAATTTGTTATTGTGAATAATTGTTAAGACAGACTATGTATTTAGATATGATTGTATAATGTTTTCAGATAACTTGTTATGGATCTATACTGCGTATCGAGAAAAATACCATGTATTTTCTTTTAAAGGATGGGGACCGGTTGATGTCATGAGTTGATTTCACCGGTTAATGTCACTAGAGGACTGTAAATTATTTATTTTATTACTTATGTTCAGGTAAAGGGTATAACTATAGGATTTTTTTATTATTAATTATATATTAATTTTGAGCCTCATGTTTAGCGTGAGAATTTGGTTTAGAGAACACAGGTGCCTCATTTGATGTTAGTTTCAGTACAGTTTCATTCCATTGGAACCGATTTATGTCTAGACGGTTCCTTTAGCAACATTGTTTAGAAATCCAAAGGAACCCGCCTGCTTGTTTTGTTTTTTCTAAGGGTTTGATCTCGGGGGGGGGGGGGCGTTCATTTTAGTATTCATACAGTTAATGAAAAAAACATTCAGTTCTGTGAGATGATTGGTCAGAAGACGATCAGAACCAGAGACGTCAGCAGCTTATATAAGCCATGGATAAGAAGATCTAGTTACAAACGCCTAGATCAGCGCTCCAGAGAAGTGTAGTCTGACGGTTGTATGCGGTCCAGAAGCGAGTCCGTGTTTGTTCCGTTTTGTTCTGAACGTAGAACTTTAGGTAGTACGTCAGGCTTTGAGGACGACCACGTAGATACCTTTGTGACGAACTTGTGAGTGGATATGGCAATTGCCGACGGGCTGGTAATCCGGCGATGAGTATCTACCGTGAATGCATCCAGTAACAGGCATTTCTTTAGTAATCCTATAGAGGAGGCTGTAAGCCTTTCTGTCAGTGATTTCTGGACTTTGCCTTGAGGGGCAAAAGCGTGTTTCGGAGAAAAATCGTGCTGCTTATCGCTGGCAAATCCGTTTGTATGTATACCTAGTGAGGGCGGAGCTAACTAGAAGTGACATTCTAATGTCACGCGTGTGCGTCGGTGATGTCATCGGGAGCCGTGAAGTGAGTGTTGTTAATATAAGGGAGTATACAGGACTTAGTGATGGCGTTTGATTATTTAGACTATAGTGATCACTGACAAATATTTATATATTTATATATATGTGTGTGTGTTTAACGCCTCTCCGAAAAATTTAAGTGTATTTTAATATATTTTATTTTTTTTATTGATGTCTTTTTCACCGTTAGAGTGTATGTGAGCGTTTCAGCCGGTTTTGTTTACCGCTTAAAATAACCTGTCATCCAGTACTTTTGGGGTGTGACAGGTATCGATATGTTATGCTTTGTTTCATTAAGAAATAAAATTTGGGGGTCAAATTATTTGTGTCTGTGTGTGTGTGTGTGTGTGGAAATGGTCACGTGTGGTACTTTTTATGTTATTTTAATTAAGGCAAAAATAGACGTAACACAGTTAAGAAAATTGACCAATAGATTTTTCATAATATTTAAAATAAACCCGCAGAAATAAATGGGTATTTCTACAGAAAACGTCGCATTTCAAGGGTTTTCTTGGTGATTTTTTTTTTAATCTTGATTTTGATATAACAAAACTTAATTTGTAGAAAAATATCGTTAGAATTGTAAAATAATGCAAGTAGTGTACTTTTCAGTTTCCTTTTTTTATAAATAGTCCAGGTAAGGGGAAAATATGAACCTTTTTCTCGACACCGTTACACGCAGTAAAATCTCACTTGCACATTTCAGAAATTGTTTTGACTAGATTTTTTGTGATTTTCGATAAAATTAAAATTAATAGCCTTTGATAAAATCAAAACATAAATTTCAGTTATGAATTTAACAAAAAAAAGTGTGTAAAAAAGAACATATTTTCTTCTTTTTAATTAACTTTTGAAAACAAAAATTGTCTCTATTCCTATTTTTGCTTCCAGAGGGGTGCATTTGCAGGGATTTACCGGACAAAGTACTTTGGTACATCTACCTTCAGAATTTGAGTCGAAATACCTTGTTAATTTTTTTTGAATGCACAGAAAATAAAATTTAAACATGGTTTTAAATCCTCTAGGTAACGGTGTTGAGCATAGATAACGGTGTTGAGCATAGGTAACAGAGTCGAGCTTCTGAAGTAAAAATAACCGTAGTGACTACTTGAATACAAGTATTATGTATTAAAACAAGCAAATGCCTGTTTGAATAGAAGAAACGCAAATGTTTAAAATATTTAGCCCAAAATATGTTTCAAATTCTATTTCAATAATTTGGATTTAATACCAAGTTCTCGACACCGTTACCTTGCTCTCGACACCGTTATTTTTCATGCAGGTAACGGTTTCGAGTGGTAACGGTGCTGAGTTTTTTTCATCTATACGTCAAATGCAGGACAAAAATTACTTCCATACCGTCCCTAAGAGGGCAGCACGAGTTATCACTATATGAACAACAAGAGGAAGCCATTTTCGAAGTGTTATATGTGACGGTTAATTTTTCGCAGGTGTAACGGTGTCGAGTCCAAATAAACATACGGTGATATTTTTAACCCTTTAATGATTACCAGAGAACACTGATATGACAGTTACTAAATTTAATTGTGGATTATGTGTACAAAATTTCCTGAACTCTAATAAACGCTGCTCCCTGCATCAGCAAAGTGGTTTCTGTTCACGCGCTGCAAGGTCAAAAGGTCAGGTAACGGTGCCGAGTATATTTTGGGAGACATACTTTTTATATCCAAATTTTTGTATTAAAAACAAAACGGTCAGGAAAAATCAAGCAAAAATATCATCTTAATAAACTTTCACCGCTGTGACAACGTGGAAACAAAATCTATATAAATGGAACAGTGGTTACAGAAAAACGCTGTTTTGAATTTAAGATCCGAGAGAAAGGGACAACGGAAATTTAAGGGTATAGTAACATTTGCAGCTTTTTTTTCTGTATGTATTTCTGCCCCGATTTAAATTATTTTTATCTCATAATAATGGTTATATCTTTAGCAACAATCTGAATGGTTATTCATGCCATTTTTAGCATTTGCTAATTTCTCAGTAACAAATATAGTTTCGGGACTTGAAATGCGACATTTTTTGTAGAAATACCCAAATATTTATCTTATTAAAAGACCACATGTGTATGTCGATTGGTTAATTTTGAAATATCACGAAATAAAGAGAAACTTTTGGAGAAGTACAAGTTTACTAAAACCTCCAAAGATGTCGCTGGCATTTGTGAGGCATGGAGCCAGTACACACATAAATGGATTTTGGTGTCAACAACTTGTAATCTGCTTTTAAAATGCCCATATAAAAAGAAATACCGTATATTTACACACATTAGTAAGTGTCACATATGCTAAGTGTCTCCTAAAATTTACCCCATCAGTATTATTAAACAGTATGGTTAAATATTTTATTTATTTAGACATATATTTGCAAATGTCAAAATTGACAAATGAGACGACAGACGATGTTTGTTTACTGCTCTTGAGACTCTTCTGATGATATTTGCTTAAAATAACAATGATAAAATATGTGGTTGGTTATATAAATAACAATTAACGCTGTTTCCCCGAAAGTTCTTGCCATTATAATGAATAGTGGAGCACTAAACTGATAATGTTGTTCCGAGCAACACACCTTACAAACGGCAAACTATACAATGTTAATATTTTTTTAAAATAATTTTTATTTCGCATCGTCATCTGTAGGGGGCGCCAGTAAAGTGTCACTTTATTTGAAGTTACCATGAAGTGAGAATGTTTCATGAAAATTCGCCTTAACATGAAGCAGGCCCAACCGTGACGTCATTTGCTGCCGCAGATTATCCAAACCGGAGTCAGAAATTCTTTAATATATTATCAATAATATCAATATATAACAATATTGTTATCAAACGGAGATATGTATATGATGGTATCTATGGGACAAAAAAGGATACTCACACGAGAGAATTCCATTATAAACTTCTGAATAATTACATTTCACTTAATGAATTGCGGTAGAAGTTGAAAACAAAGAAAACACAATGCTTGAGTAATAATGAAAGTACTGTTCATTTATTCCTTGAATGTACAGCTGCCAAAGCCCTTTATTTTAAAGACTCATAGGGCCCAAAAAGGGAAGGTATGGTTCTCAGGCTCCGCTCGCGTCAATTTCAACCCCCCGCATTAAAAATTTTGATTTTTTGATAATATTTCAAGAAGATAAAATAATGCAATTTGATCTGATTTACTATGTTATGTATTGCTTTTACCTGTTTAAAATAAAGTCATATAGCCATAAAATTATGTTTATTCACGCTTTTCCCTCATCATATGACATTTTTATCAAAACATACAAAAAAAAAGTAAAAAAAGATATCGCCCGCCCGAACTGATTGCTGAAAAAGTGCCTGAGAACCATAACTTTTTTTGCCTAAGTACTTAATCAAGATATTTTTACCTAATAGTTTCCACCTGATGTTATATTAAATGGCTAAGTCCCAGACACCTGGAACTATTCACTCCTTAATAAAATGTTGATTTATTTGATGATTAAAGTGTTGATTAAATAGGTATTGGATAAGGATCATACAGATGGATATATGTATGGTTAATTAAGGTAAGATAACCTGTGAAAATGAAATTCACGCCGAGCAGGTTACTGCACCTGGAATGCATAATATAGAACGAAGTGCCCTCCTACAGCAGGAACACCGATGTGAGCCAGAGGTAACTAAATTAGTTATTGAACGGTTTCAGACACTATATAGGGCTACATAGCAATGCCATTATCTGGAACACCATGATTACTGCATGTAATAATATAAATTGCATGCGGGTACGTATCATTCCTGTGGCACCTGTGGTAAAATATCATTGTATCCCCGTCTATGAATCACATATCAATTCCAAGAATTCTGCTTAATCAAACATGTTTCAAACAACAATAGTTTCATTTGTTCCATTTTTAATGAGAAAAAATGTGAAATAAGTTACATGATAATAAGATAGAGTACTCAACGCAGTCAACACAAATCAAATTCTCTAACACGTTCGAAATGGGCTTCCGTGATAATGAATACTTTCTTTTGCTATTTACATGCACTAGGCCGTGGTGTCTGGGTACTAGCCATACTAACAAGTTCTGTTTAAGCTTTGTATTGTGAGGTTATGTGGTCTACGGGTTAAACACAGGACTCAATGCATGAGATTTTTCATGGCTGACCCCTACCCAGCCTGAGCGCTCTGTAGGTTTAAAGGGCGAGGCTGTTTCTTCAGCCGTATATTCCTCACAAACGGGTGGGGGGGGGGGGGGAGGGTACCTGGTGTTATCCCCAAGCAATGTTGAAAGATGGGCGGGCAAATGGATGGTATATCATAGATGACGTTCACTCAGTTACCCTGTAATTATAGTTGCTCTACTGGGCACGTCTTTCCCATTACGCCTGCAGAGCGCTCACCCTTGATTCGATATCCTGGTTTTGAGTCCTGTGCCCCTGAGCCACAGAAGTCGATCATATGTAAGTGACACATATGTCAATACAGGTTGTTTCTTGCTGCAATAACGTCTCATTTCCATCATCTTTTATATACTCTATCCTCGTAGAGAGCAATGATCCTCAACCAGAAAAGCCGCTGCTGTATATAGAGTATATATTATGTCTTTGAGTATGTTAAGTTTAATATTACCCTCGTTTAACGTAAAGCCTAATAGCAATTGTTATACAGTGAAAACTGGTGTTACGGACACCTCACTTAAGCGGACAACTGGCTATAACGGACAAGATAGTTATGTCCCTTCAACATTCCCTATATGTTATGTATAAGCGTAAACTCTTTAAGGCGGACACCTCCCGACTACCGACAGCGGATTTCAACTCAAACCAACATGTTAAAAGAAAATGAACCTGACAAATACGATATGATAAGCCATCTCCGGCTGACACCGATCACTCGCCCCGGCCAACATCAAAGGCCACATGTACTGTTGTTGTTCCCGGGACTGGAACAGAAAGGGTTATGTAATCCCCAGTTGTTACCTTAATGCGTGCACGTGCTCATGTCACAGTGTGATGTGCATGTAATATAAAAACCGAAAGGCTGAAGCGATAAACATCGGGTCTCTTTATTTCACGGTTAATCATTCACACGTAGCAAAGCTGCATATTATTCACTCGACCGCGGGGTCATTAAGCGGTTGCTGATTACCAATGCATCCCTGAACTCACCACGCGATATGTTGTAGCAGGCTGTTTGATATGAATTAATTAGTTTTGCTCAATATATTTCAAACTGATCTGCTCAGTGTCAGACATGTGCTAGCTCCGTAGTTGTTTGTACCGTGTCGCCGTGACAAGCTCCTCTAGGTACGTTTAATTTTGGGTGCCTCATTATCAAAGCAAATCAAAACAAACAACCATCATCACAGAAAGTTTATTTAAGGCTAAAGCTACATTCACCTATAAAAAAACGAATGTACCCAGGTTTGTAAACATTACAATCTTCGCATTATCAACGTCGTCATTATCTTTGAGATTATCGCATTGGGGCAGCTGAACCAGGTTAGCTTTAGACAATGCCGCCTGGTGGCACCACGCGTACTCCTAGGTACGAGCTTACGCTATCTGAGAAAGTCGAGCTTATTCGACTGAGGGGATCAGCGAAAAAAAGAGTACGCGCACATTTTTTTAATCAAATCTAAATCCATATGTTACATCGTATATCAGAGCATGTGGTTACCCATCTACATTGGTCAGGGCCGAAACAACATGGATCTGTCAGGGTCATGGACGACGTCGGCCCCAAGCTGGCAACAGCGGATGGGGGTATACTATTTAGCCAAGTACAACAGAGGTGTATAGAATAGCCACTAAAATATTCATCATACTT
The DNA here is from genome assembly GCA_026874595.1 of Sipunculus nudus. NCBI lineage: Eukaryota > Metazoa > Annelida > Sipuncula > Golfingiida > Sipunculidae > Sipunculus > Sipunculus nudus. Next base: position 11,798,159 of record CM049314.1, on the reverse strand, counting down.
CAATACAGTTTTTTTTTGTTATGAGGACGATTTGTAGTATATGAATTAACCAGAAAATGCAAATATATATTTATTTATTAAGTATATTGAAGTGCCAAATTTTCTGTATTAAAATGCAATAGCTCTAAGGCACTGTTCACAATAAGATACATAAGGAAAATTTAAAAAAAGGGTTGAAAAACACATAATACAATATATAAAATTACTAAAAAAAGATTCGCAGCAACTGAGAATTCAAAATATGAAGTGGATTTCACAGTCGATGACAATGACTAATAATATGCCAGCTGGAAAGGGTGTGTTTTCAGTAGTCTTTTAAAACATTGCACAATTGAGACATCCTTGAAGAGGAATATTCAAGAGGACAGCGGAAGAGTACTTGAATGATCTCATTCCATGCTGTGTCCGGGCACTGGGCACCTCAAGGAGAGATATGTGGAGCGTAGTGCCGTAATGGATTGGGCGCTGGACTTGTGACCGCTGTCTACGCTAAGACTCCTAGGCAAAGTCTTTACCACAAGGGTGCGCTCTCTCGACCCAGGAGTGAATGGGTACTGGTCATGGGAGGAAGGCAAATGTATAACGAATAACCTTCTAGCGCCTGATATGGCAGCTTGGGTTGTATGCTCCCCAGGGAGACGAGAAAAGCTACAAGAATGAACAAGCCCGAAATACCAGAAAGGCAATGCGAAAAGTCGGATGAGACTGACATCGTCGGTGATATCATATTATAAACCCCCACCTTTACCTTTTTACCTTTATATGTTGGCTGACATGATTAACACACTGGACTATACTGCTTGATCATGTCGGCCAGGTTTGGAGGTGCTAAGCCATGGAGGGCCTTGAAGGTAAGCAAAAGCACTTTAAAGCGATATCTCTAGTCTACCGGTAGGTCTATATATATAATAAGATCTGGTCTGATGGGAGCTCCCCGCGGGTTGCGTGTGAGATGCACAGTTCTGAAGGCGCTTCAGCCTGCCAAACTGAGCCATGATGTTTTTCTTCACGATTCGCCTATTTTTCGTAACTGTTTGCCAATTTTGTGGCTAATAAAGACCACTAACAGTTGGCCACTTGTATGGCGAGTTACCGGCCCCCACTCTGACATATATGTATATATATATATATATATATATATATATATATATATATATATATATATATGGGGTGAACGACACGTGCCACAAGACACGACAGGTGACACAACACTGCCGTTTTGTTTTAAGTATGACGTTTTGACGTGACGGCACGTGACAAATTAACTCCGCCCAACTTGGATACGGTTGGATATTAAACCAGTAAAGCGTGCTGTTTATATAGGCGGAACCAGCACTTAAGCCGTATTTCAAACAGTATTTATTTTACCAAGAACGCACCCTTAGGTTTAAAGTGTACTTATGGAGGCTACAAAGATTTACTGAATTTAAAGTTGAGACTTTTGATGAATTTGCGTCTGTTTCTGCTCGATACAACCGGTGTTTGAGAACGAATTAGCTGAACCCTCCCATCAGCTTTGGCACCTCAGCGATTTGTTAAGAAGAACAACTTGTGATAACTTGTTCAAGTCTAGCAGGACCAGTTTGAAAAGCAATGTAACAGTTATTAAATATTTGTTGATCACCTAGGATATAATTTTAACAAAGAATTAAAAATGATAATGTAAAACGTGTTGCTTCCATACAGGTTAAAGCGACATATGCTCTCATGGTGGGGGAAGTCTTGCCTAATATAGGCCGATATTGTTCAATCAGAGTTTATAATCATTGGAAGTTGGGTTTGGTGAATAAAACATCCCAATGATTGTTTTCAAATTATTACTCATGACTGTCATAATTTCACACATTATAGAATATAACAGTACCAGATACTATTTCATGTACATGTATGATTCCAAGTGCAATTGTTATAACAAATATGATTTTTTTTTCATCTTTTTTTACTAGTTACCAAAAATTAGCATTTTCCCTTCACTTTCTCCAAACACCCCCCCCCCCTCACCCAGACAGGGTATGGGATTAGAATGCAATGTTATTTTTTTTTTAATAATTAGAAATAAAAAAAATTATGTGATCACTAAATGTATCAAGATTGATACTACGACATTGTTTTAATGACAACCATGATTAACTAGTTTTTTTATTAGTACCTACATTGCAGTCACTTCTGATAATATTAATATTAAGATATAATAATTAATATTACCAACATCCAGACCGACAGCAAGGGTAGTAATGAATAAGTACAGTTTATCTAAGAAAAATATTGGTGTAATACTATATATATATATATAGCCGACATTTACACGTATTAAATTTAATAAAGAACAGCTTAATTATTCTAAAATGTGTGTCTTTTGGTAGTTTCTTGATTGCTGCATTTTTTGTCTTTTGAATAATCGGAATATCTAATACGATGTCCAAAATATGGGCTCCCGCTTCATCACTCTGTAAGTTGTAACAGCGGTCTTTCAACTTGGAATATCTAATTTTTGCCCACTGTTCATTTTCAACAGGGTTAAAATAAAAAAAAAGTTATACAATTCAACTATATTTCCTCGTCATTAATAGTTACTGACCTTTTTACCAGAGACATGCCATCAACTATATTTGTGGTGACAGGAGAGTGCATATCGTCGCATGCACATGAATACATGTTTATTCATGAATACTGGGAGACGCGCTGTCTCAACAAGATGTTACATTTTTAACCCATCACCTTTGGCGTGTTGGGTGCGGGTGTTGGGTTAATGTAACACGTTTTAGCACTTGTTACGTGCCAATGTTTATCAAAAGATGGTGTATAGGATCATATAGGCTTAAATTCACATATGTGTCAATGTGGACTCAATATATGAGAAGGCCAAATCGGGCCAGCCTTGTCCTATCCCTGCGTTTCTCCTCTTCTTGTGATTTTATTAGGAAGAGAAGGAAGAAAACATTTTTCTGTGACTTTAAAAGATTTCTGGACTAACTTTTATACGGGTTATAAACACGTGGGTAGACCGTACTATAGCATATATATGATGGAAGGTCCATAAAACATATGGTTGAAAGTTAACACACGTGTCAGGAATGTCCCACCAGAATGACCAGATGTCCGACCTCCACGTGTGTTTACATGGCCTCGTTTTCAGTTCGGCAATTACATTCGCTGATTGTCTTATAGACCTGTCGATTAGGCACTCGCCGTCAGGTCATATTAAAAAATTTAACAAATACGGGTACTCGTGCAGTTGCTCACTTCATGTGGCTCACAGAGTCACGCTGGTGAACTCTGTGGACACGCGACGGTGCCCATTTTTTTATTTAATATCCACATATCCACATAAAACTTGTTTAAGTAGACAAGTCTTCGTCAAGATTTTAATATGAAGGTTAGTAACCTTTTATTTATCATGAGTATTTATATAAAAAGGTCTTTTTTTACACGAAACGCATCAATATAACTATCTCAAATTTCACACTGAAGTTTAACACTGTCACAAGCTTTACTAGCGAGGCAGGTAGGTCCGCTTTAATGTCACCCCGTAACACACCCCCTCTAAAGAGCGTTCTGCTATCAGAACAAGACCTATAATCCCATTGGTGAGCTTATTCCCCGGGCCACAAAGTTATAACCGTCACGTTGGACGAAGACAAAATGTTCAGTGGAAAACACTGAGCCGATCCGGGATTCGAACCCATGTCGTCCGGCGTCCCAACCGCTTCGCTAGCAAAGCAAGCTTCACTAGCAAGACAGTTCGGTCCGCTTTTATGTCACCCCGTAACATGTCCAGGGAATGGTAAGTTCATTTAACTCAGCCAGCTTTGCTATTTTTTTCCATTTCAGTAAATATTCTATCGAATTCCTTCCAAGGTTATAAACTTATGCTCTTTAATTCATCCATCTTCAAATTGATTCCTCGTAAGCAGTAACGACATCTATGGCACTGCCATGAATCGGTGTGCTGAGGGCTTTTGTGAAACCGAACAGATAGAGGGCACACTGAAACGCGGCATTAAATGGGCTAAACGTGATCTGCGCTAATATGCCGTTTGCTTACATCACTGTCTTGCTTTCTCATTCTTTTTGATACATAGCTTCACGACAATCAACCTAATGTTCGTACATGCTATGAAAGTCTTTAGGCGGGGTGTGCCGTTCAACCCATCTAATGTCACACAGAATCTTCACTTTTTTCATCGGAATTCTAACTTCTCTTTCCTCATGTTTGTTCAGTTCTTCTTTAGTTTCTTCTAGCTTTCGACACCGTTCAGAGAAGTACTTGAAGAAAAGTCCTAGTGATTTAAAGTTTTAAAGCATGTTGTAAATTTCTGGTAAAACACAAGCCTTTGAAACAGCTAGATTTAAATCATAAGATACGCAATTTGTATACATTGCTCCTGGCGAAATTTTCTGAAAATGAGCTGCACACCCTTTCTGTTTCCCACTCATGATTCAAGTTCCGTCGTATGTCTAGGCTCGACAATGCTCTGGTAATAGTTACAGTTCTCTCAAAGTTCCTATAATCTTTTCGCCGATCATCTCACTTGTCGTGCTTTCACATGACACAAACGCAACGAACCACTCAACTGGTTGGTTACCTTTCAAATACCTAAGAACAATGCCAAGCTGTTCCCAGTTTGCCTCGTAAGTTACCTGTCTGCGTGGATGACACACAGTGGGTCCATTTCTTGATTTTTCACTTGGTAAATGATTTTCTCTTGAATGTAACTTTGATTCATTCTATAAGATCATTCTGGCTGTTGTAGGGCGTGTAGGACGCAGTTTTCTTGTAGTGTGCAAGGTGGTCTTTCAATGCTTCATCACCGCCATCAATCCTGAGGTCCATTAGTGCCATTATGTTGCCCCTAATTTTGTCTTCATACTCATCTGCAGGACCAACATGTTTCATGTCAAGACCTCCACCTGTATGTGTTTTTAGTGAGTCACGTAGTCCACGAAGGGCTAACCCCTGCCTGCCACAAAATTCAATAATTTTTATTATAGATCCAAGGAACGCACGGTTCCTTGTCCCCGCCCTCTTTGTCTCCCCTGAGAGAGTTGTATCAACCCGAGTTAATGGCATCTTGCGCGTTTCTAAGAATCCTTTCATTGTTGTCATAGATTTTATGTGGTAGTCAAGAGTTAGTTCCTTTCAGGCTGTCTTCCATCTATCAGTGCGTATTTTAAGCTTTCATCGGGTATTTATTCCCTGCACAATAAGATGCAACGTCAAAAAGCAAACTATCAAATTTAGATACGTTTAGAAAGCTCCTGTGCTTCAACTGCTAGGTGGCTCCCTTGTGATGTTGCCACTCCCGATGTTGTGATCTTCAGCATGTTCAGATTTGTGTGAGAGACAGTCGACAGTCGCGCTTGGAGCTATATTATATGCCCCCCCCCCCCTACCACCCCATTGGATTCTTGATCCACCACAGATGGCATTTATATTAAGCAATAGTTTGTGTTGATGTGGGTGGGTGTGTATGTGTGCAGATGTGTGCATGTGAGGATGTGTGTGTGTGTGTGTGTGTGTGTGAGAGAGAGAGAGAGACTCGGAGGATTGGAAGCCCACTCCCCACACTACAACAGGGAGTTGCGCCCCTGCTACTATGTGTCAATATCACTTTTGCCTATTACCATGTTAAAACTTTCCCTCTCTGAGCTGGTGTGAAGAAATCTGTAATTTGAAGTATGTTTTTTTTTTACATTCTTTTCTTCTCAGATAAAACACATGTAAGCCTACAGGCTGCATACAGGCGCCTAACAAGGTAAGCTTGTGACCATTAACCTACCCAGGCTCTTTGTATGTGGTTCTGCATTGTGTGCGGCTTAAGCTTTTGATCAAGAAGCCATAAGTAAGCTAGCCCAGGTCACACAGGTCAAATGTTGTTAAATTGTTTCAAAATGCAAAGCCACTAGGGGTACAAATCACTGACGATCAATAGGCTTTGGTCTATTTGTTCAAAAAATTAAGATAAATAAAAAATCAGCGATGTTTGAGTTGAGAAAGGACAGGGGCCTATATTTAATTATTTTTTCTGGAGATAGTATATTGGTGCTGTCAATGTGATTTTAATCAGATAAACCACTGCAGCGATTGTACACCACAAACTGGCGTTAACTAAACCAATCACAGAAGCGGTAGCTATTGGTTGATTGCCAGGACAGTCTTGCCCAATGCATAACATGACGTGACCTATGCATGAGGAGCAGCGTTCAAATAGGATTTTGTTTGGTCCATCATAGTTACTACTACAAGAGGGAGTCATCCTATACTGTTACTAAATTGAATAAGTTTTAACTAGTACCTGGGCTTTACAAATTCAATTTTGTGAGCTTATTTTGCAAAAGGATTAAGCATACCCTGACAATTCACGAAATTGGGTGCCCCTACAAAATTTTTTAACAGATTTTAAGGGGGAGCGCGCCCCCTTCTAAACACGCCCCTGATATTAATCACGTCTTCAATCGGGTGGCTGATTTAATTGACGTAAAGCTAAACAAAGTTAGAGGGACCCAATCAGATACATGAGGTCAGTCATATAAACATTATCCCATGGGCCTTTCATAAAATATTTCATATACCGGTTGCACATTTCTAGTTTAACCTGTTACGAAGACAAATTGTCCAGGGGAAAACATTGGGCCGATCCCGGATTCGAACCCATGTTGGTGGCACACATGTCCGCTTCGCTAGTAATCGATCCGCTTTTATGTTACCCCGTAACCAATCCCCGCTTAAGAGCGTTCTGCTATCGGAACAAGACTGCATATCCCAGGGTCACACTTTGGTGAGCGTATTCCCCTGGGAAACAAAGTTTTACCGTCACGTTGGATGAGCCCCCATTTTGTTACGAAGACGAATTGCTCGGGTGAAAATACTGGGCCGATCCCGGATTCGAACCCGTGTTGGTAGCGCACAAGTCCGGCGTAACGACCGCTTCGCTAGAAAAACAAGCTTCACTAGCGAGACTGTTCGGTCCGCTTTTTTGTCACCCAGTTACAAAACTTACAGAGGAGGCGTAATGTGAGCTTATTTTTCAATCAAGTCTTTCATCGGCTTTCTCTTGACGTACGGCTTTTTGCTATGCAGCTGGTGTTGGTAGGGCATCCACGATCCCTTCTGCATGTGCTGTACAGGTAAGACCTTTAAACATAGACTCCTTTGTCTATTTGTGGAGTTCCAGTTTTCAGTTCCAGTTCAGACTAAGTGTGGTGTCTTATCTTTACGGGTGTTTAAGTGGTGCGTCTTTTATTTTCGAAGTCCTTTTATAAAGATGTTCAACTGTGGTGTCTTTCGGAACATCGTGTTTTTCTTGTGGTGAGCCACTCTGCTCTTTCAGTTAGTAGTCCACTGTTACAGTCTGGCATCTACCTATTACTGATTCAATCTCAGAACATTTGTCTGGCGACCTGCTGGTAGAGGTCCCTTTTCAGTGTGTGTTATTCTGGTGTTCTCCTTTCAGCTTGTCTCATTATGTTGTGTCATAGTATTTTACCCTTTAGATACCCATTCTTATGCATAACACGTATAAATTCCCCCTAAGGATGTGTCATTATTGGGTCATCCCGTCAGCAGTGGCTTTCCAAGTGTGGTATCTTTTAATCTCGCTCACACTTTATTGCTGCAAAGCCAACAACGCTTACATGATGGCTAACTCTGTTATATATGTTTGACACTTAAGGCAACGAATGTTAAACAATCACAAAATACTGTTTGTTTCGATTAAAAGGACGTTATGTTGGTAACTTTGGAAGGTATGCATAATGACAACAGATAAAATGGAAAATGGCAATGATAAAGACACTGCGCCTTAAATAAAGCACAATACAAGAAGTCAAATATGATCATCACTTTGAGAGCATTAATTCCTCTTCTGTTTTTTTCAGTTGATGCCAAAGAATAAAGGCTTCACACAAGGTCTACTCTTGGCTGTGTATGGAGCTGGAGTGTTCTTCGTGACACAAATTGAAACATTGTTCATTAACCCTGGTAATCTTACCGGCTTCTGTGGCTCAGGGGTGTAGCGCAGGATTCAAAGCCGGGTGATCGTGAGTTCGAATATCAGCCGAGGCGTGACATTTTTTTTCACCCAGGATGAGCACTCTGTAAGCTGAAAGAGAAGGCCGGCCCAACGGCCGGGTTTCACTCACAAGCAAGTGCACCTTTCGGGGGCTCCTCGAGCAATGGGGTAGTAGTCACCGGGCCTGGTTAACGCCAGGATATAAAATGAGAGGAAACGTGAGATACTGCCCTGTCACGTAGTCCGAAACAGGAATTTAATTCTGCAGATGTGCATATATGTAGTTACGTAAGCATTAAAAAATGGAGGCAGTTACCTCCACCAAAAATAAAATTAGAAAAAAAAACTGGTAATCTTATACTGGATTTTCCACCAAACATGACAGTTCCGTTGTGAGTGATGAACTTATATGCCGTAACATCACATACATTGCCACCACATTTGAATCTTATTATCAGCCATAACAAGCAGTTCGTCTTAGAGATACCTAGAAGTTGGCATCCAGCGATGAAGCTCAATAAGAAAATTTATACAGGGGTATGCCCAGTCATGCTGTGTTCCTCGGCGTGGTCGGGTTTTTCGATCACTTTTTTCAGTTCAGTTGGTAGGATTGCTTTGGGATGCTTTGGCGACCGCTGCACCTTTCGGGTACTAAATATTCTTATATATGGTGTTTTTCATTTAGCATTTATATTGCAAAGAGGCACCACCGACGGACATGCACAAATGTATCTCCTGATAATCAAAAGGCAACAACAACAAAAAAATGAATTTGTCTACGGATTTTTTGGACATAAAATATTGAGCGAGCTGCCAAAAATGTTTAAAACTTTACTGATCCAGGAAAATCAACGAATTTTTGGCAACCTGCCAGAATGATACAAAATTTGGGAAGTCTGGAAACGAAGAGTATTTAAAACATAATGCCTTGCTCATTTCAACGATATCTTTACTAATAAAAACTTGACAAAAGCAAAATTTTTAAAATATTTTTACCAACGGATCCAGGAAGCTGCGGTAGAAACAACATTAACAGCCAGCATTTGGTCCGGCTTCAACGCAGTTGAATTTTAAACTGATCAGCAACGTGTGAGCAAAACTTTTAATTCTTGATTTTTGCAAAAACGTATGGAGTTTGCCGAGTTTCTTAATATTGTTACTTCATGTAATTTGACTTCCTTGCAGACTGCAACAATGTGCCTATGCACGTGCACCACCATTCTCTTTGTGACGTTTCTAACAGCCCCCTTATCACCCGAAGGCCAAATCCTAGGACATTCATCTCGGCATGTCTGATATACTTCACTTATAGTGGCATCAACTCTTTGATCCTTGCGGCGGTTGCAGACACCTTTGGCAATCATTAACGAATTTATTGTTGTAATGGGTTAACATTTTTCCATGTATAAACCTACATCTCGAGGTAATAAGGAAATATTGTATGGTATCGTTGCTTGTGTTTAAAATAAAATTATTCCTTCAATACACTTTTATGAATATATGTTTACTTATCAACTGCTTCCGGTATGGTTAAATGTTGTTTTAAACCTGTTCGAGTTATTTACAGAGCAAGAAGGAGTATAGGTAACCTACAAATATGCAACATGATTTTATGTGAAAACAAGGACATAAGGACACATTATATTTGACCATTTGCCATGACAAATCCCGGAAAGCAAAGCATAAATCCATTTCATATGAAGTATGTTCAACGGGAGCACAATACTTTAGGAACAATGAATAAAGCTTTCATTTGTATGAACTGTTCACAATAGCATAATATCAGCAGCGCTCATGTCTAAATCATTGTGAGATGTTAAATATTCCTCTTCTCCCGATGTATATGTATGGGCACAATCTCAACTAAAGATTTCATTTGCATATTATACATAAAATTCCGTTTAACGCAATGATTTTGAGGTAAACTTGGAAAAAAAAGGAGAAAAACTAAGGACAGCAAAGTCTACGGAAACAGATCATAAATCTCTTCAAGATGCAGAAGCAAATTATATTTAGGGACAACCCATTCCTATGATACCCAATTTTATACATGAATGCCTGGTAATTTATTATTTTGGTTAGACATAGACCTATATGTCAGTGCCTCTCAGTCATTTCACTCCTATAAGTTCAGCATTCGCACCAACATGCAACTTTTCATTTAGTTCATCATTAGCAATAAATATAGATCTTTATTTGAATCAGTTGTTAGCTTTATCCTGGTGTCAACGTAGATGCCATGTGACCAGGACTGCCGGAGCCATGCTTTGACTGCTATCGGTCCTTTGGCTCAGTGCCCTACTTCACACCTCCCCGGAATTTTATTGCCTCGGTGATGTCCGAAGTCACACCTTCTAAAAAGGAAATTGGCACCTAGTCTTGATACCACTGCAGCTCTCGGGGCTGCTGGAGTCGCTGTGTATGGCCCTGGCACTGGGGGGGGGGGGGGGGGGGGGGGTTGAACATGGGCTAGAAAATTTTACCTAGACGACCGCCCATTTGTGACCTTGATCTTTGACATTCTGATACCAAAATATATATAAAAAGGCTGAAATGATAATATGTTCCAACTTAGCATTTTGTAGGAAACGGTTGGGCCTGTTTTCTCGACGTGACCAATATCTATACGATCTGTTGATGCACATATCATGCACGGCGGACAAAGGACCTTACAACAAAGATGGCGCTCAGTCACTATACTCTCAATATAGGTACAACATTGTGAAGCATCATGACCTAATTATCAGCTGATCGCACGCGTCCTCTCAGGTCTCTTGTCAGTACACAGCACTGCCGTGGTACGTATATGTCGATCTGAAAGTACAATAAACTGCACCTAGATAAAATAACCTTTGATATCAATGTAAATTCACTATTCTAGACCATCTGTCAGATGCATTTATTTACATAACCTCCGAATTTCGTGCTAAACAGGGATGTGTGCTTTCTTATGCGTGTGATACTCGAAGAACTTTATCTTTAAAAGGTGGTGCCTTCTATAATAATGCAACCAATGTATGCACCTTATAACCAGAGCTGCCCTCGATCATATTATCAATGTTAGGGTCTTCGTGTCTCTATTCATCTCTCGCTATGTGAATGTTCATATTCATAATCACCTGCAGTAGGGTTGGATAACATGTTACAATTTTAGGAATTCCCTTACTATAACACCCAATTTTATGGACCTAAACATAAACCGTAGATTTTTTTTCTTCAAAATGTTCATCAAAATGTAACCGCCTGTACACCCCCCCCCCTGAAGTTTGCATAAATTATCCAAAATACCTTATTTTTCAATATTTCATAGATTCTGGTGTTAAGGTATGAGTACTGTCAGAATGTAGGATGGGCTAAAAAAAAGTCTACCTTTGTCTAACATATTACGATAACTGCCTTTTTGCAAGATTTTTCATGTAGATATGGTTTGTTTAGTCCACAATTTTGTTCTTTAGCCTAACATTTAAAAAAATCCTGCAGTAGATGTGTAAAACTAGTACAGGAACATAAACAGAAATATACACAAAATATAATTCACTTGTAAATATTTCATAGGGCGCCTTTTTGGAACTTTTCTTTCTTGCATGGACTGATATCCATAATTTTTCAGATGGTAGCACAATTTCAAGGTATAAGAATAAAATGAATGTACTGTTTCTTCTTCACAGAATCCCATACAATTGTATTTGTGAGAAGTTCTAAATCAACTTGCCAATATCTGTTTTAACATATATTGATAATCTTTCTGTCACCTGAAGAAAATGAGACAAAGAAACTCCAAACTCTAGGTCAAAGTGCAAGATGATTCTTCAGGGGAAAAACCAAGAGTTATCAGTTAGATTCATGCTTTTACATCTAATGAAATCCTGGTGGATCCTGTAGAATCATTAAGTTCGGTGACAATAGCCTATATTCTTTGAGCTATGTGATTGTTAACTATTGACAGCCAGACTCATTTGAGCCTTAATCGCTGCTGCACCACATATTTTCTGTACTGAGTACTTTTAGATTTATATACCAATATTCACATTATATTTGAAAGGGCATTTTTACTCTTCACTTGTTTAACTTTGATACACTGATACAGAGTTCATCTAGCCTACCCATTTCTTGGTCATCATTCAACGTTTAACAAAATCAGGCAAAATAATTCTCATAAAAGTGATTCTCAGATATGAAATTTCACTGTTCATGGTCCATTTCAAGTGAATATTCATACAATTTATTTATGATCAATTCATGGATTACCTTAATATTTGTTGCACATGTAATCTTGGATATTTTAGAGATGGTGCCAGATAGGTGGAATCATCTGTAATAATACTTTTATGTAAGTTTAACGGTCAGTAAGTGAGTTAGATTCCACACTTAAGCAACAATATACAGGATTTCTTAATAAAGATGTTTCAGTCAAACAAACACTATGGTTTCATTTTGTGAGGTTAGAACTTTGGCATGAATAAACACATAAATGGCCACAACATTTTGAAAAATTAACCCGGCGTCATTAACTTCTAGGTATTTATAGGGCTTCATCCCGTCTTTAAAGTATGTAAACTTTTATCATTATCAAATTTTTTAATACATTTAACTTTGAATGTGAAAGTGACTGCATGTCTCCCATTCACTCATGTGATAATAAATGAATAAAGATTTTGCGAATTTCGGACAACAGTTGTATTATATCCATATCCAAAAAGCAAAAACTGTTTTTATGCCAATTTCAGTTAACATCTACTTTTGAGAGGTAGGTACATGGAGGTTAGCCTAAATTAAAAATTTCTAAAAAAATTCATTTAGCCAATTTTTTATCCATTCCAACAAACTGGAGGGGTTACCACATAAAATTTTGGTTAACACGCGTAACTATGTATTAATTATGGGATGGTCGTTTTTTTTTTTGTCGGAAAGCTATTTGGTAATTGTTAGCACAATGTATTTAAATTATGCTTTTATTTGTTAGATATTTATAACTATTGAACTTCAATATCATTACCTGTGTATATTAGATTTTTTTTACATTCTGCGCAAATATATATCTTTTCTTTAATAAAAAGCAAATATAGTACAAGAATATATTCCTATCTGGACCAGATTTGAGCTCTGAATACCGACTTCTTTTTAACTCACAGAAATATATAAGTTGAAATATATAAGGTGGACGGGTCCGCTGGTAAGGGATATGTAAAAAACCCTGAAGAATGAAGATATACAATTACAGGACAATTATGTTTCACTGACAAGATAAGTACAACTACAGACCTATATACCTGGCCAAAGTGTAACAGATTTAACGAAGTATATGGCTTAGAGTTGCTTTACGAAGTATTTATGGTTTTACCATAAAATAACGGCAGTTATAACAATTTTGGCCTTGTGGTACCTTTAAATTACATTGTTCGCAGACAGATATAACTATTCAACGGCTTATGGCCCAATATAAACAGAATGAAGTAACATTACTGTGTTATTTATTACACGGCTCAGGTGACATTTGACGTTATTTACAAGAATATAAAGACCAGACGAACCAGCCTTGCTTTAGTCATTTTCGGCTGCCTAGGAAACGTATGGCGCCAAACAAAATTATTTTCCCTCCAAAAGAAGGTTTTCATTGTACTCCTTTACTTAGACTTAAAAGAGACGGGAATAATCAGCTGGTCCCTTTCACAGGCATCGCAAAACCTTGTATTTGTACTTCAATAGGGGCAGTGGTGCCTGACCGACTGCACTACAGTACACATGCCCGCCTGTGTCGTATACATGTCCAATGTACCACCTTAGAGCCGTCACAAAGTCCATACACAAACATTGAGAAATACATATCAATGTAGTAATAAACCTATCAACCTCTTTTAGCATTCCCTCCTAAAAAGAGACGTTAAATGATGATTGCCCCCTTTTTTCACGAATTTCCAACTTTCAGAGTCCATGTACAGGGGGTTACACTCATTTAAAAATTCAAAAAAGTATTTTTTTTCCTACATATCCCAACCAGGTACATATTTTTAGGGGATAACGCTTAAAGTTAGCATTAATACCAAACCCTAACTGCCATTTTGTCAAACTTTCATCGATATGTTTATGGCATAGAAACGAGGCTCCAATCAGTTGATTGAAAAGCGTATTAATCAGTTTTACATTGCTATTTCATTTTAAAATGACGTAAAGGTGTAACATAAAAAAACGTTTTAGTATATATATGGAATATGTGCACAGGTGAATAAAATAGTGGATAACCATTAAATCTTTCAACTGGCCTGTCTTTAGACCAGATGGTACTGCATATCCTGCCAAGGGAAACTGCCATCCTCTGCTGACCCTTTGCACACCTCAGCAAGACTTGAGCGCATTTGGCTGCTAGTACAGAGCAACAACAAAGAACTATTCAAGACGTTTATGCGGTGTAAGAAGAAGAATCTGTAGTACGTGAGATTTCAGAGGTAGCATCGGTATCTGGCAAACCGTTAGCTAACATCGGTACAGAGACCAGATAAGTCAGTGAAAAAGCAGGAAGTATCCCGGTTGCCCGCCCTTTACCAATTCTTATGAAAAACAAACAGGGGTCCACGCAGTCGCAAGGAACAGCATCCGATGACTTTGTCTGCACCAGATAGCGCCAACGCCCTGTAAAATTTATGAAGGGAACGTTGATTTTTAAATCAATGCTGCAATACCTGATTAATAGAGGAGTTAATGCAAAAAAAAATTTATATCAACAATGGCCACAGAGACATGGTGTTGGACCAGAATTTTTTAAGGCCAAGTGTAAAACATGTTTTCGGCGCTCTTTATAAACCAAGTCTTAACAGAAGAGAACGTAGATAATTTGTGTATATCGGAGCACCGGTAATTTGCGATAATTTATACATCTTGAATTCTATATGTCAGCGGTATTTATCATTTGCTGTTGCTGATTCTAGTTTAAATCCTCTCGACCAATACCGCAGAGGCATAGGTCGGGCTGCAATTCTTTATAAATTAGATTATAAACAAGTCATAAGCAAAGTGTACAGCAACTCTGACAGCACAGTCAGTGTCCGGCTGCCATTGATAGCAGCAATAACATTTATGTTTTTGCTGTGTACTTGCCTTTTTCCATCACCGGTTCCCAAGAATATGAAGAACAATGTACTCTGGAATGTACTCGTTGTCCGGTACCTGAATGTTGAGCTTGAGGGGAACAGGCGAGATGCGAAAGAATTCTCGATAACCAGTTTTTATCATACAGGAATTTATGTTCTCTTATGGGGCTTGTATTAGGCCAAGGTTAACGTACCAGGAAACGCATCATAAGGAAACCTCCGGTCTATCATTAGTAGATTTTATACTTATCGAACGGTGTAAACTTGATTTAGTTTCAGACTTGGAAGATCTAAATATGTCAGACCAGTTGCCTATCGTAAGCTAGCCCTTTCAATATATACCCTTGCTGGTTTCTGATGACACACATAAAACTTATTTTGTTACGGCGTAAAATGAGTCCTGATGATATTCAAGAAGCTTATAGAAAACCATTATAATCTGATGGTGTGGGAGCTTATGTCACAGAGAAGAAAACCTTCATTTGTTGTAATCCTTAGGCCCTAACCTTTGCAAAAAAAAAATATTATGCCAATTTTTCTAAAGGGGTTTGGTCATTTTTTTCAGGTCAATTTTGTTTTTATAGCATAAATGGAAGGCCAATAAATATAAATTGTTACTTTAGAGGAAAAACTTGTAACCAACCACCTCAAAATGACCAGTGTGATACATTATCTCACAATAACTTGGACTAGATACATTACAAATTATTATTACAAATTTAGAAAGCACTTATACAGCGCATACCTCCGCCAAACCTGGATCCGCATTGTCACCAGGGAACGGTGACAATGCGGTGTACTTTCTTTTAATAGGGTTAGTGATGTCACCAGAGAGCGGTGACAAGCCGATTTTAGAGAACAGGTTTAATGCAGGTTCTTTTGTATGCCGTAGGCCGGTGTGCGCCGGGTTTAGGAATGGCGGGAATGTAGTTTGGAGGGTAAGCTTGGCGCTGATTGGCTAGGCCAGGGGTTGACCGGGTGCATCACTATATAAGACCCCAAAAGGGGCGGAACGGGGGGGGGGGATGTCTGTTAAAAAAAAAAACTGGGTGTGCACGCAGGTGCTGTTCATGTCATGACGAGGTAGCGGGACGAAGTCTCCTCAGAGTCGCGTACTGGGAAAGTTCTGGCAGTCGACAAGTGTTAGTGGACAGAAACCTTGGTGCAGACTTCGTTGCGGGTGAAAGTTGCCCATTAACTGCTTTTAGTCGTCGGGAAAATAGATTTTTTTCCACGGGTTCAGATGTCTCAGTGGAGGGCCGGATCCTACGTACCGGGCCGGCAACAGGTCAGTGATATTCCATGAGGGAATACTCATGCTGTCAGGACCTGAAATCTATGGATTGTGTAAGACTGTTTGTATCAGGACCACCGAGTCCTGAAGGTAGGGTGGTTTACGGGATCGACCACGCGGGGCGGAAGCCTGACTGCTAATCGTTTGGCAGATTGGAGCCGTACGCCTGTGCACGTGCCATAGGCCGGACAGATTGAACGGACTATCGGCGTATTGAATATATTCACTGGAGCGATACTGGATTCGCGGGCGCCGAAAAGACTTTCCTTGTTCGTGTGTTGTGTTGTTAATGCAGTGTCTGTGTCGTCACCCAGAGGAGAACTTTGTGTTTACGTGTGTCATATGACTCTTTTATGTGTCCCGAGTTGTTCCTGTGAGTTAATAGGAATTACTCCAGAGCTGTGATGGTATTTACTTTGCTCTGATAGTGTGAGTATAACGTTTGCCATATCTTTTCTTTTAATTATATTGTTTCTGTTAAAAGGTGTTGTCTCACTTTTTAGGCGTGAGTGTACTTGCACCAGGGTGTCCTTCCGCAGTCAGATTTAATTTACATCAAAATGCTCTATCACATTTTAACAACCTGGAACCACACGGAGTACCGTGTGACATTTGGCGAGCGTGCCAGGATTGACACGAAATTTAGTTCAGATTAAGCACATGTATAAGCTTTAGTCTGTGTACACGTATTGTTAAAGTGTCAGAATTTGCCGTATTTAGCCGACATATTTTGTGTTCTGAGATCATTGTAATAGAATTACAACTGATTTTAAAGTTACATTCTAGGCTGATTATCCTGTGACACCTGGTTCGTGCACTCGACACATGTATGGGATAACTATTTGTCATGTACAAAGTCTTCAGAGGTTAGTTAGGTTATTTACAGATGTCAGTCCGTTATTGTTGAGCTGAGGCTCAGCTGTAAAAAAAGGTTTATTTAATCAGTGGTATATGTGGTCATAAGGGATGGTGAAGCCTCAAAACAGGTGAGTAACTCCTTCTGATTTCATGCAACTGGCACCACGGCCACGTGTTCTGTGAAACAATCCTTCCGTCCGTCGTTTTAACGTGGGCGTACCTCTGCGTATTGTTTAAGATCTTTTACTGCGGTTGATGTGACTTGTATTTACCATTTTTTCGGCTACGTCGCGGATAAATTTTTTTTTCTGTAAACTTAGCGTGTTTTCTCGTGATTGTCATTAGGGCTAGCAATGGCCATGGATCCGATGAAGTTCGTAATTGAATGCGGACAGGCGTTAGGTTATACAGGTGAGGCGTTGCACGATTTCGTTTCTAAGCGTTTAGCGGTAGTAGAAGCGAAGCAACGGGAAGATGCAAAACGGGATGCAAGGGTAGCCGAGAGGGAACGCGAGCGCGAGTTCGAGTTAAAAAAGTTACAAATTCAGGCTTCACAGCCAGTAGAGCGCAGTAATAGTAACCCGTCTGAATCGCTTCCGAAATTTAAGCTTCCGGCTTTTGATGAGCGATCGGTTAGATGCGTTTCTCGAGAGGTTTGAGCGAGTTGTGTCGTGTCAGGGTTATCCAAAAAGACTTGGGCTCTACATCTGAGTTCGTTGTTACGCGGTAAAGCGCTTGATGTGTACGCACAGTTATCCACAGAGGATGCAATGGATTACGACAAATTAAAACTCGAACTGCTTAGGCGATACCAGATGACAGAGGAGGGGTACAGATACAAATTTCGTACGTGTAGGCCGGATCGGAGTGAGACCCCCGGTCAGTTTGCGGTGCGGTTGAGCGGATATTTAGATCGGTGGATAGAATTTGCAGGCGTAAAACGTGATTTTGACCAGTTGACTGACCTGCTGTTGCGTGAACAGTTTTTAAACTGTTGCGGCAAAGATCTAGCCGTCTTTATTAAGGAGAGACAGTGTAAGAGCATAGGTGCTATGGCGGATACGGCCGAGCGATACACAGCTGCCCATGGTCTGTATAGCTTTATGATTAGTCCGAAGAGCAGTCCTCAGAAATCGGGATCGGGGACACCGATACCTCAGATAAAAACCACTCGCGAAACGGAGCGCGTAGGGCGTACTCCGGTAGTAAAGTCTTCCGGGGGTATTCGTTGTTTTAAGTGCAACGGCTTAGGGCACGTAGCTCGGGAATGTAGGCAATCCGGTAATAGGCCAGGGCCTAGGTCTAGCCCACAAGCCTTACACGCTGTGGTAGAGCAGCGCGGTTCAGAATCTCAGGACGGTCAAGTGTCTAAGCCTAAACGGAACGCTGAGACACTGTCGGCCATAAGCGGAGAGATAGGGACTGAATCGGTTAAGTTGGAGAATCCAAATTCGGGATGTGAACGCAAGACATTCGGATTAATGTCTTGGCAGGGGTCCGCGTTAAGTCTGCCCATATGTGATGGGATCATGAATGGTCGACCAGCCAAGATCTTACGTGACACTGGTTGTTCATCGGCAGGCGTTCGCGATACGTTAGTAACGGCGGACCAGTACACCGGAAAAGAGGTCGAATGTAAATTGTTCGATGGCACCGTGAGACGATTCCGTACAGCCGACATTAAAGTGGAATGTCCGTATTTTGTAGGCTCGATTGAGGCTATGGTAATAAAAGATGTGTCGATGTGTACTCGCGTGTAGGGGTTCCTACGGAAGTTCTTACCGACATGGGTAGCCAGTTCACGTCGGATCTCATGAAAGAAGTCAGCCGTTTGCTATCGATCAGGCAACTGACTACAACGCCGTACCATCCGATGTGCAACGGCATGGTTGAGAGATTTAACGGAACTCTCAAGTTAATGCTCAAACGAATGTGCTCTGAAAGACCCAGAGACAGGGATCGATACTTAAGTGCGGTGCTCTTTGCATATCGTGAGACGCCACACGAGAGTACCGGGTTTTCGCCCTTCGAATTGCTCTACGGTCGGGTAGTACGCGGTCCTATGCGGATCTTACGGGACTTGTGGACAAAGAGCGAAAAGGACGCGGAAACGAAAACCACGTATCAGTACGTCTTAGACCTCAAAGATAAGCTCAGTGATACGTGCGCTTTAGCTCGGGAGGCCATGGAGAAATCGGCTAATCGGTACAAACGAAATTACGACCTGGGTAAACGTACTCGGACGTTTGAGATCGGGGATGACGTTTTGTTACTTCTCCCAACAGATCGCAACAAGTTGCTAGTACAGTGGCAAGGGCCGTACCCCGTTTTTGCGAAAGTCGGTGATCTGGACTATCGAAACCGTGTCGGAAACAAAATCAAAACGTTCCACGTTAACATGCTCAAGCGGTATGTAACCAGAGCGAAGCCCCAGCACCTTCCGTCAGCCGTCACGCTAGAGACAGAAGCTAGTTCCGACCCGGACAGCTCTCATTCGGAATCCGAATATTCCGAATCCGGTAGCGAAGAGGGACTGGAGGAGGCCTCGTTTGAGTCATTCCCCTCTACGGTGAGGAGAGAAAATGAAAATCACGTGCATGTAAATCCAGAATTAAGCCGAAAGCAGAAACGCGAGGCACGCGATTTATTACGCAAACATGCAAACGTATTTACTGACGTTCCCAAACTCACAGACGTTATAGAGTGCGATATCAAACTCACGTCAGATGCACCAGTGCATTCCAAACCATACCGAGTTCCTTACGAGATGCGGGAGACCATGCGCTCCGAGATCAGCGATATGCTGAAGTTAGGCGTTATCGAGAAGTCTGAATCGTGCTATGCTTCTCCGTGCATTATGCTGCGCAAGCCAGATGGCAAAATTAGGTTTGTAATTGATTTCCGTCGCCTGAACCGGTCAGTGGTGTTTGATCCGGAACCGATGCCAGATCCGGAGGCCCTGTTTGCGGAAATAGCACAGAGTCGGTTTTTCACGAAAATCGACTTAACGAAGGGCTACTGGCAAATTCCGTTGGCCGTGGACGCGAAAAACAAGACCGCATTCGTAACGCCAGATGGGCACTACCAGTTTCGGGTAATGCCTTTCGGTCTTGTGACGGCCGGTGCCGTTTTTACACGGATGATGCGTAAGGTGCTCGGGGGCCTCCCGAACGTAGTTTGTTATATCGACGATGTGTTAGTTCACACAGAAACGTGGGAAGACCACCTTAAAGTGCTCACGGAGGTATTGACCAGGCTCGAACGTGCGAATCTCGCGGCAAAGCCCATGAAAACCTTTGTCGGTTACCGTAACCTAGAATTTCTCGGCCACCTAGTCGGCTCAGGGTATTTAGCCGCGAATCCTGCCTTGTTGCGGAAGATAGAGGCCTCAGAGCGACCGACAACAAAGAAGGCCTTACGAGCGTTTTTAGGGCTGACCGGATATTATAGAAAGTTCGTACCGAACTACGCAGAAATTGCGGTTCCGCTGACCGATATGACCCGGAAGCGTCAGCCCAACAAGCTAAACTGGGAGTACATACACGAGAAGGCCTATCGCACTCTGAAGGCTCAATTAGCCGAGCCTCCTATCCTACGGCAGCCAGATTTCAGCAAGCGGTTCGTAGTCCGGTGTGATGCGTCCGACATCGGAATAGGTAGCATCCTCTTACAGGAGCATGAAGGCGTCATGCATCCTGTTGCATACGCGAGTCGGAAGTTACTTGCGAGGGAGCGGAACTATTCCGCTATAGAAAGAGAATGTCTAGCCATCGTGTGGTCAGTGCGGACATTTGAAATGTATCTGTCTTGCAGGTCTTTCACCATACAGACTGACCACAAGCCACTGCAATGTATCAACAAATCTTGTGGGCCTTGTTCCTGCAAGAGTTTAGATTCGATATCGAGTCAATTACAGGCAAATTGAACCATGGCCCAGATTTTCTTAGCAGGATGCCAAAAAACTAAAACGACAAGTCTTGTTTACATAACGTATATATATATATATATATATATATATATATATATATATATATGTGTGTGTGTGTGTGTGTGTGTGTGTGTGTTCATTCCAGATTTGAAATAGATTAAATGTAGGAAGTTTGATTTCTGGAAAGGCGATAAGAAAATACTGCGTATTTTCTTCTTTAGGGGGGAGTGATTTCACCAGGGAACGGTGACAATGCGGTGTACTTTCTTTTAATTGGGTTAGTAATGTCACCAGAGAGCGGTGACAAGCCGATTTTAGAGAACAGGTTTAATTCAGGTTCTTTTGTATGTCGTAGGCGGGTGTGCGCCGGGTTTAGGAATGGCGGGTATGTAGTTTGGAGGGTAAGCTTGGCGCTGATTGGCTAGGCCAGGGGTTGATCGGGTGCATCACTATATAAGACCCCAAAAGGGGCGGAACGGGGGGGGGATGTCTGTTAAAAAAAAACTGGGTGTGCACGCAGGTGCTGTTCATGTCATGACGAGGTAGCGGGACGAAGTCTCCTCAGAGTCGCGTACTGGGAAAGTACTGGCAGTCGACAAGTGTTAGCCGACAGAAACCTTGGTGCAGACTTCGTTGCGGGTGTAAGTTGCCCATTAACTGCTTTTAGTCGTCGGGAAAATAGATTTTTTTCCACGGGTTCAGATGTCTCAGTGGAGGGCCGGATCCTACGTACCGGGCCGGCAACAGGTCAGTGATATTCCATGAGGGAATGCTCATGCTGTCAGGACCTGAAATCTATGGATTGTGTAAGACTGTTTGTATCAGGACCACCGAGTCCTGAAGGTAGGGTGGTTTACGGGATCGACCACGCGGGGCGGAAGCCTGACTGCTAATCGTTTGGCAGATTGGAGCCGTACGCCTGTGCACGTGCCATAGGCCGGACAGATTGAACGGACTATCGGCGTATTGAATATATTCACTGGAGCGATACTGGATTCGCGGGCGCCGAAAAGACTTTCCTTGTTCGTGTGTTGTGTTGTTAATGCAGTGTCTGTGTCGTCACCCAGAGGAGAACTTTGTGTTTACGTGTGTCATATGACTCTTTTATGTGTCCCGAGTTGTTCCTGTGAGTTAATAGGAATTACTCCAGAGCTGTGATGGTATTTACTTTGCTCTGATAGTGTGAGTATAACGTTTGCCATATCTTTTCTTTTAATTATATTGTTTCTGTTAAAAGGTGTTGTCTCACTTTTTAGGCGTGAGTGTACTTGCACCAAGGTGTCCTTCCGCAGTCAGATTTAATTTACATCAAAATGCTCTATCACATTTAAACAACCTGGAACCACACGGAGTACCGTGTGACACGCATCAACATACACCAAACTTTTAACAGACTAACCATAACAATATAATTGAATAATCGAATCAGTTGTTCCTTAGCCCATGGTCCACAGTTTCACAATATTTCATTGAAATCCATAAAAAAATACGTGTTGAGTCAACAGCATATTCTGATGTAGTTTGTACAATAGGTATGGCGGACGACTTGCTGATTTCAGGTAACCTGTATCGTGTATACCATCGCTCCATGGTCCCTGGTACTCATTGGTGGATAAAGATTTGGCCTCATTTATACATAACCTATGAAAATGAACTTCTTATACTTCCATTATGATTTTGCTGTTTCGCTAATCCATTGTTTAATCACTACATCACTGACCTAATTTTCTCTACCGCTGATAGTGAAGTCATATAAATTGATCTCTTTCGATTTATATATATATATAAATATATCTAATGGTTCTCAATAAATGTTGAGGAGTTTTGTGGAAATTTTGGACATGAGCTAAGAAAAAAATTATATTTTCTTTAGATTATTTATTTTCATGTATATTTTATCAACAATAAATTAACAGCAGAAAAAAAGGCAACCTATGCTGTATTCAGTTCTTGATACTCTCTCACTTCGAACTGATCCATCTAAATGTTCACTAGTCCACATTTCACAAGGTAACGAAGATTAATTCAACTTTTGGAGCTAGTGTGTGGATAAATTGCAAATAATGTGCAACGCTGATCGCATCACGTCAGCCAACTTCTCTCGTGCGGACAATAATATATCATTTAGGAACAAATAAACCTTCTGTGGGGCAGTTGTTTGCATTAATCATTTTTACTCTTCATTTATAGTCTTTTGTAAGCTGTGGACATCAGGTAGTTTATAGTAGACAAGTATTTATATACATTTACAACATAATGGGACGAAAAAGGCAGATACCTGAATGAAAAGCACCTTTTTTTCTTAAGAATGCATTAATGAAACAGTCAGGGGAACCCAAGAGGATTTTTTTTTTCACGAAATGTATCAAAATGAAGTTCTGTTGTAGGAAACAACCTTCTTTTCAAATTGAATATTAAATTTAAACATAATTCAAGAGTATCATGTATATGATCTTCTGTCCTATTTAAATTTCATTATTTCTTTGGGCCGTATAATTATTTTACATTTCTGGGAATATTCATATATATTCATATTATAATTCATTTGACAATTAGGCTACACCATTATAAGTGTATGCAAACCTGTACAGTTAAAAGCCTGCTTAACCAACGCTTTTATACCTTGCACTGTGATCCAAAATAAGTTTTCAGCTGGCACCCATGCTAACAAAATGACATGTGGCTTATGTAGCAAACCATATGCCTTGAATGTATAATTAAGTACATTGTATCTTGTAATTCTTTTTCGCGGATCAAGCCATATTTTCCATATATATATATAAATGACGGATATGAAAACAACAACCAAATTGCTGACTTTATGCGAGGATCGATATTGAGAAAGTCAATATTAAGGTTGAGGGGCACATGCAAAATCCTTTTCATTAAAATTTAACTTTTCTGATATGGCACAGTGTGATGGAAAAATAAGTTATTCTATATCCCACAAAGCCTTGTCTGTTGCCAGAAAGTCTCAAAGAATCTGAACTCGGTTCGGCTTACTGTTCGTCCAATTTACTGCTTAATGATCTTTCCAACAAACACATGGATGAAAACTTATTAATATTTACTTGAGTATAATTAAATTATTATCTGTATCGAAATTTGGCAAATATTATATGTAAATATTAAAACCTGTCATGTGAAACATCATTTTATTCACGTTTTGATGACTATTAGTGAAATAACATTTTTTATGAATACCCTTGAGGTCATCATCTGTATACCCTGTAATTTTGATGAATTCGTCCATTTAATTTAAACAAGTATAAAAAAACACATTAAATGATTCTTACTGGCTTCATGTACTTCACGAACCCATAGGTGGTAAGAAATAAAACTCTAAGCTCAGATTAAGGTTACAAGAAGTTGATTCATGACTGAAAGACTAGAGCATATTTCTGTAGTTCTGGCAAACGTACATCTTTTCCCTAAGGCATTTAAGAACGGACACGTGTAATGTAATGTTATTAATAGATAATAAGAAACGACTGTTTTTATTCTCGCCATACCTCAATTTTCTATTCTGAAGGCCAAGAATTTGGTAATTATGCCCAGTTTGATATTAATTAATTAATTGCCATTCCTATCATAAATCAGCATTGATTTAAAGCCCCATCAATTGTTATCACTATAGAGCTTAATGTATAAGAAAATAAGTGTCTATAAATTGCCAAACTTCAGGCCTGTGTAAAATCTTCTGTTCCTCTCTAAGGTTATAGAGATGGTTGCGGCCAAGCAACTCACCATCCATCTGGAGGCTAATGCACTGTACCCTTAGGTTCAATCAGCATATCGTGCATGTCAAAGTGTCGCGACTATTTTTCTCAGGATGCATAATGATAGCCTCTCGGTAACTGACAACCAACAAGCTGTGATTCTTATATTGTTGGACCTGTCTGCTGCATTTGATTGCATCTCCCATCCAATCCTGCTTGACAGGTTCCGTCACAGGTACGGCATAAAAGGTAATGTCCTGGAATGATTTACAGACTATCTCAGCAGCAGGACACACACTGTAATTTTCAATGGTGAGACCTCGACTGCCCTGGATGTGTGTCACGGTGTCCCCCAGGGGTAAGTGTTTGGCCCCATTATGTTTTCCATGTACACTGCTCCTATCTGTGACATTGTTGCTCAACATGGGCTCCTCATTCATCTATATGTAGATTATGATCAGCTAGTTATGACCTTCAATTTCAATACTCCACTCACCATTGACGACTCAATGGCCGCTGTGAAGTGGTGCATTGCTGATCTTAATGCATGAATGGTTGTGAATAAGCTCAAACTAAACGGCAATAAGACAGAACTCATGGTGCTAACATCAACCCGTCTCAGGACAAGGGTTGACATTCCAGCCCCTCGTGTTGGGGACGCTACTCTCTTTGCTAGGCCCAGCATCAGGAACTTGGGATCAATGTGGGACCATGCTGCGACAATGGAAGAGCATGTTCGTCACATCTGCAAAACATGCTATTTCCATCTCCATAACATTGCGGCAGCAAGGCACATGCCTACACGTGACGCCACAGAACGACTGATACATGCCTTTATCTCAACAAGGCTTGATAGCTGCAAGTCACTCCTTCTGAATGTACCAGCGGCGCAGATCACTAAACTGCAGCGCGTTCAGAAATGTGCAGCTCGGAGAATTACCGGGAAGCGGATGCATAATAGCATTATAGGAATTCTGAGAGATCTTCACTGGCTTCCTGTTAAGCATCGGGTCAATTTCAAGGCTTTGTGTCTAAACTATCAATGTGTGAAAGATTTAGCCCCTGCGTATTTGACCGAGCTTGTTTCCCAATATGTGCCATCAAGAAGAGTTCGATCAAACAGCCAGCTACTCCTGCAGCAACCAGCCTCCAGAACTAGATCCTATGGAGACCGCGCCTTTGCAGTCGGTGCACCAAAGTTATGGAATCAGTTGCCTATGGTCCTAAAAATGTGTGACTCGTATGACGCTTTTAAGAAGAAACTAAAGACACATCTTTTTAGCTTTGCCTATAAGTAGACAATTTCTCCAGTCAGTTTCACTACTTGCAGACTTTTAATTATCTTAGTCAATTCTCATGCTTTTTCAGAACTTTTATTTTTTATTTCTCTTATTTTGATTTAAGACTAAAATTATGCATGTTATTGTAAGGCGCCCCTGAGCAACACTGAGTGTTGGAAGGTGGCGCGTTATTAAGTGAATAAATTATTATATTATTATTACTTTAAACCCATATGAGCGGTGACTTAAGTTGCTTTTAGTTAAGAATAATCAACACTTAAATGTTAAAGCTTCATCTAGACTTCTGCTGTAATATGTGTTTTTTTCACGCAGTGGGAACATTGGAGCGGAATACATTTTTCTTGCTGAACTCTCCCGGCACACGCACACGTATTTCCAGTTTACCTGTTTTATATGTTATTTTGGTTTTATATGTGAGGAAACACAGGCCCTGTGCGTTTGTTTATCATAACAAGGTCCGATCTTGCGTATGAAACCGTTACAACTTCCAAACAAGGAAAAGTGACAGAAAAGAAGAAACACAGAAGAAGCACCGGTTGGATGCTTGGAAAATCTTGATTTGTAAAGTCACCCGGTATGGCCTCCAGGTCGTATACCCGCTGTTTGTATTTTGCATCACTGATTTCGCCAGTGACAGCTTTTTGCCACTTGTGTACAGGAGTATTGTTATGATTCTGAGACCAGAATGCAATATTTGCAGATTCTATAATATTTAAGGAGAAAGGCACAATTTGTGTATGTAGTGTGTGATAGTAAATGTGTATATTTAACATACCTGGTATGTGAATAGGTATCTTTATTATAAACCCAAAATATAATTTTAGACAATAATAAAATGTTCATAGAAAATAATTAGTGCCTTTAGTATGTAAAGGAATTAACCTTTCTTATGCTCTTGTCGCTGTTAAAGTTGTTTTGTGTTTGGGTCGAAGTTTTTTTTTTTTTTTTTGCTTTCTAAAACCATTTCAAAACAAGCTGGAAGAAATGTCAAAACTTAAACAAAAATTGACTATCATGCTGCATAGGAAGGTGAAAAACGAAAACGCCACATTTTTTGTCACATTTTTACAAACAAAATATACTCAAAACGAATTTGCTACATATGCCCCTTCACTAGGAAATCCTGACATTGGCAGAACCATTGACATTGAGAGATATTGTGAGTCCATTATTACAATTATGCAAAAGGTCAGTTTGAAGGAAGTTGTTACCAAAACAAACGGAATTCGGACGAAACGTTTTTGAAAAAAGTCTAAAGCCGTTGCATAATGTAATGAGACGTGTGCGGAAGGCTTGATTACGAGGAGAAAAATCACATGACCTAGAAATCATTGAATTTAGAAATTATAAAGAGGCAAAACTTGTTTTATGAACTCATTAAGAAGGTTGAAGCTTGACCCTAATGATCTGTAGTCAGTTAGATAATTTGGCTGATAAAATGTTGAGTTTTTGGTCTCTGATGAGGAGCAGATCCGTTAGGAAATACTCACAACCAAGTGAACTCCTATACAATGTAATCATGTTGCGGAACCGACAGTAGATTTTATAGACGCCTGTGGGGGTAATTTCTTAAAACTATACTCTCATTTACAAAGTTCAGAATTTGACAACAAACACACGAGTGCCATAAAAGATTAACTTATATTAAGAGAAAATTATACCTTAAAGAAATTTACAGCCGTATTAGGTAATGAAATTACAAACTGAGAAATCTCTTCAGTTGTTGCCACTTTGATAGTTTTTCATACGAACCTATAATATGCTAGCTGATAAACCCGGTAGACCGGGCCTTTTACTGGTGTTGGGGGGGGGTTAAATGAGGTGGAGAATGTTGGCTCAATTTGTTTATTCTAAAATTTAAAACAAAATATAGATTTTCAGTGGGATACCGTCCCAACAAGATATGAACAAGTATTTTTTTAACATTTATTTAGTGGCGCTGTGCTTGTGGCAAGATATTCATACATCAGTTTATGTTTACCTTGAAGACCTCAGTCAGTGATGATGTTTACATTTGCGAAACAGAATTGGACGTGAGGTCATCCGGTTTTCGAAGATCTTTGACGGGTTACATGTATTATTTTTGTTAGACATATAAAGGATAGTGAAAGATGTGAAAGATGAAACAAATGTGTGTTATAAGGCAAAGAAGCTGTTCCTAAAGAAAGAAACGGGAATATGCATACGTCGTTAGTTGCATAAGCATAAGCGGACATACGTTCCCCCCCCCCCCCCCCCCCGCTTTCTGTTTTGTATAGACTATATTTGACGTATTTAAAGTGGAAAACCACTAAAAGTATGGATACAAAGTTGAATTGGTGAAGTCTTGATGGACGGCCTGCGTGGCGGAATACTGTTTACCTGTATCAAGCACTGCCCCCCCCCCCCCCCCCCCCCGGACCCGGCCTCGACTGTCGGCCGAGTGATGTCCTTGTTAACTTTTTTACATTTTCCCAGCAAAGGGGTTTATCAATATGAGTATCAAGGATACACTTCCTGCCCACATTCATTCACACAGTACGCTTTTACGCCGAAAACCTGAGGAATGTTAATAAAAAAAATTAAGAAAATGGAGAAAACATTGAGTATGCATCAACAACATCCATGCCAAATATAACCAACAAAGTGTATTTGTCCGTGAAACACATTTTGTATATTGATAAACCAGTGGATCTGTTTGCGGTGTAATACCCGTGACGCGGTATGGTCAATATAAACAGAACTTATGCACGTGCTGTCTTGGGTAGTTTACGTAATACAACTGTTTCCAGAATTGTTGATGTAAGTTGTAAATGCTAGGTGATAGTGCAGCGATACTTGCTGCGTTCATTTCAACATTAATCCAAGGGATCACCTGGGTGAATTGTAAGATTGACCATTTTGGCTTGCTGACATTAGTAATGAGTGCCATTTTGTTTTATATTTTTTGACCATGCACGTGAACGACAGCTGGGATTATTCATGTGTACAAAAATTTTAATCCTTCACTGGAGGTTTCTGTGACAGGTGGTGTTTGTGTACACAGGTTTTCCGGTCATTGCCGAAAGCAGTTCGGTTGTTCTCGGTGGATGGTAGCCTCCACGCAATTTAGAAATCACGAAAAATCACTCAGAATGATGTGTACATTAAATTATTTACTCTCATATTGGCGAGGTCACTGCGGGGACAATTACCTTTAAGGTATGACACAGTGTCATACGCATCACAGTTTCAGAAAACATTGAGAATAAAAGTGGACCCGATTCCTTTTATAAGTGTCAGATAAGATGGAGATCCTATTCTAGCCAGGCATATTTGTAACTTGTTTTCCGTCATGGGGGCATGAAAATATACTCCAAAATCATTAAAACAAAGAATCATTGTAGGAACTCCAAAGGATTTTGGCAGAATAAAAAACATACGATGTTAATGATTTTCGTGGGGTAACTCTGCTGCCTGTATTACATAAGAAATATGAAAAAATATTGCTGAATCGCATCTCTTCGTGGAGTTATATTTACCTGCAATTTGGTTACCAGAAAGGATTGTCTATTTAAAATGCTTCATGTGTTTTTCAGGAACGTATTTCTGGTTATTCTAAACTTATTCCCCACTGTACGCCTGTATTTTTAGATACGTCCAAGGCTTTCGACGTCGTGTGGCATGACGGTCTCTTGAATAAAATGTATGACATGGGTATAAATGGGGAAACTTTCGCGCATCATACGTAATATTTACACCTGTTGAGTTTCAAAGGTGCGGATAGGGGGTGAATTCTCACAGGCATTTGATATAATACAGTCTGTCAAATAAGGCGGTTTTTATAACCTTGTTTATATAATTGAACTATTAGTACAACTGCGAAAAAGC
This sequence comes from Sipunculus nudus, assembly GCA_026874595.1. NCBI lineage: Eukaryota > Metazoa > Annelida > Sipuncula > Golfingiida > Sipunculidae > Sipunculus > Sipunculus nudus. The sequence continues at coordinate 11,768,113 of CM049314.1, read as the reverse complement.
GGGTTTGGTACGACCAATGATGGGACCTATTGTGGTTCACATAGTCAGGCGGATGACGTCTGTCTACTGACACCATCGCCAAGAGCGCTCCAAGCACTTCTAGATATTTGTGGGAACTTTAACAAAATATGGAGGTTTCATTATAATAGAAGCAAGACAAAAAAATGTAACCTACGGAATAAACAGAGTTCCTTCCATATCTTGGTACTTCGGCAATAAATTGGTATCAACAGATCATAATGTAAAACATGTAGGTATATTATGGACAAAAAACAGCAGGAACCCCATGATGCAGGCTGCTAGGAAGCCGCATTGATGTCTTTAGTCAGGTTTAATCCTATAACTATGGGTAAGCTCCTGCGGTCAGTAATATTAGCGCGGGCGTCATTGGGTATTAAGATCTAGAACGATTGCCATATTTGACGTAATAAGCGCCCCTACCGTAATGACCACCCCCCCCCCCCCGCCCGCCCGCATCTCGGGGTAGATCACATTAAGAAAACTTAAGAATGACCCATCCTAACCTCACTTGCTTTTATTTCTCCCCGTCAAGCTTAAAAGTTACCGCAAGTTTTTATTCTATCTCCGTCAGGCTTTATCATCTAATATAATAATAATAATATTAGTTGCACACAAAAGAGTCAGGTGTCTTGTCAAGTGGGTCATCGATTACATTGTGCCCGTGAGGGCCGACCCTGCGATGGCCATGCTGATCGGGTGAACTGATTTCAGGTACTTATGTGGACGATTCACATTTTGTTTGTTATTTCTCATAATTTATATATTCTCTTTGAAGTAATATTAATAAAACAATAAAGACGTATTCTGTTTCATAATCTATATATAATTATAATTAGTCTCTATATATTTATAAATATATATATATATATATATATATATATATATATATATATATATATGTGAATTGGCTAAGTTCATATATTTTCAGTTCCAGATACCTGATGTAACCTACATGCTTGTATGTATTTAGTGTCATTTTATTACATAAACCGTCTGTTTAATTACGCTTTACTGTATGCACAGGAACATGTGCCTACTCTTGACTATCACTTCATATTTTTTATAACCATAACTATAATTATTATGAAATTTGTTTCTACGGAATATTTTACAAGTAACAACTTTCAGTACAACTCCTTTTTTTTCTTAAATGTTGATTTCTTGTGTTACGTTTGGTTCTTTATCTTCTTATTTGTCGCACACTGGCTGTCTGCCTGTCAGTCTAGCTGTCCATCTGTCTGTCTTCCTGTCTGTCCGTCCGTCAGGTCTTTTCGTTTCGGTACGATATCTTTCCTAAATAAAATCCCATTTCATTCAAATTTTGGTCAGTGATTGCTCTTATAGTAACCTCGGTCGGGATTGGTTTTGGAGTGTCTGGCCTATGTCTCACTGTCTGTCACTCTGCCTGTCAGTCCGTCAGATTTCGTTTCCGTGGAATAACACTCCTAAATTATTTTTGATTTCATTCAAATTTTAGTCAGACATTGCTCTCATGCATACCTTGGTTTGGATTGATTTTGAAGAGTCCGGCTTCTGTCTGTTTGTCACTTTGTCCGTCTGTCAGTTTTCGTTTCCATGCGATAACTTTCCTAGATATTATCCGAGTCATTCAAATTTTGGTCAGTGATTGCGCTCATGCTCACTTTGGTTGGGATTGGTTTTTGAGTGTCTGGCTTCTGTCTGTCTCTCTGTCCGTCCGTTATCAAGCATGAAAAACAACAAGATCCCAAAGCGAGAGACATTAATTCAACGAATTCGCTTGTTTTAATGAGTATAGATGTTGGCCTTACCCATTTGTTTTATCACGTGGTTGGGTTGGTGTAAAAGCTCGTTCTGTGAGCTCGCTTTGCTGGCGTGTTGTACCACGGCAAACTGGAGTCATAACAATAACCTATGGTTAGGTTAACCGTTCAACTGAAAAGAAATTCAGAGTGGTCCTACCTGGCTATTTTCGATTCCAATAAGGAAACTTGGGCGAGGGACGAACTGAGCTCTTCAGTCCAGCTCTGTCCATCAGGAGGAATCACCAGGTCTGCTCTGTACCTTTTTTCAGGTAGGCACTGTATTATTTAAACCGATAACTAGTATAACAGAAATTTTACTTGTGAAGTTAAGTAAGTTTAATTTTATTTCTATTATCTATGCACAATTAAACAATAGGAACTTCACAAAAACAATATGATAAACAATACATTGAAACCATAAACATTCACATATACGATTCAAGTTACAAGTATGGAGCAGCACATTCATGAAAATACTGGAAGTGTTCTGTTGAATACCACAACTGTGCTTATATATATATATATATATATATATATATATATATATATATATATATATATATATATTATTGTATCCGCCAAAACAGAGTTTATACATCCTGGACAGCTTTCTTGATTTTATGACATGTTGCGCCACCTTCATTCACATTTATGCTGCAGACATGCAAGCTCATATCTCGGGAACCGTTGGACTGATTGGGCCACAATTGCGCATGTGTATAAATCTTACATAGCTCTTTATCATACACAAACTGGTGGCGCCACCTGCAACCATTTTTGCACTGCGTCCATCTGTTCATCTGGCTTGGGATAAAATCACATATATCTTGGCAGAGGTTTGACTTATACACCTGAAATTTTGTCGGATTATACATCCTGGACTGCTTTCTTGATTTTATGACATGTTGCGCCACCTTCATTCACATTTACGCTGCAGACATCCAAGCTCATATCTCGGGAACCGTTTGACTGATTGGGCCACAATTTCGCATGTGTATAAATCTTACATAGCTCTTTATCAAACGCAATACTGGTGGCGCCACCTGCAACCATTTTTGCAAAGCGTCCGTCTGTTTGTCTGCCGTGGGATAAAATCACTCATATCTCGGCAGTGGTTTGACATATCTGCCTAAAATGTTGCATGTTTATTCATCTTGGATAGCTTTCTCGATTTTGTCGCAGGTGGTGCCACCTACATTTATGTTTACGCTGCAGACATTCAGGCTTATATCTCAGGATTGGTTTGACATATCCCCCTGAAATTCTCATATGTATAGATCTCACATAGCTCTTAATCATACACAAAATTGGTGGCGCCACCTGTTGCGTGTTCTGTTTGTCTGTAGTGGTTTGACTTGGTTTTTGCATATGTATACAACTTGGACAGCTTTCTGGATTTTGTTGTAGGTGGCGCAGCCTACATACACATTTCGGCTGCAGACATCCATGCTAAAATTTAACACACCTCACTCTATTTCCCCCTGCCACTCAATTCATGCCTCACTACACCCGTCCCACTTTGATTTCGGCGGAAACACGTAGTTGCTTGTCGACTACCCGTATTCTAGTTATTATTATTATTATAACTTTAGTTTCAAGTTTATGATAAATCGGTGCAAATTTGGTAACATCATGTTCCATTTTCTGTACATGTAAAGACATTTTAGCTTTTATATGTGCAATAGTGTACCCCATGTTTTGTACAATTGTTATTCTACAGACAAAATCTGCCAAAGGATCCACTTCATTTTTTTGTTAAAATAAAGGGGAAGTTTATACGCCAATATAATCTGATTGATTTAACAAATTTTCCTAGTAGGACTCCTTATAAAACGGTTTCCCACATTATTAGTGATTCTAGCCATGATTGTATTTTAAAATATAGGTTATTTGAAACAAAACATTAAAAAAAACATGTGTTATAGTCTCAATTTCAGTGTGAAACTACGAACAACGCAGATTAGAAGTCAATTTCCATTTATGTAACTAATAGCTAACCGGTAAATTGTTTTGTATCACTTTGAACTTGAACCCTCTAGTGTGCATGTCCAATGAAGTTTGTTGTATAAAAATATATTTTTTTCGTCTTCTTGAAATATATATATGGTTTCAAACTAGTTGTTTTCTTGCGTTAAAGGTACTAATAATTATTTAATCAAAACATGATACATTGTCCATGAGTCTACCTTTCAAAGGTCCATGATCCACCGTTTTGTTTGAATCAAATCACATCCATCTTTAATAACGGTTTCCAACTGCCGAAAAAAACCTTCAATTTTCTCTTTTAATCCAGTCCGTTGGTGGTGCATCAACAATAGAACTCCATAACATTTAATGTTTTACTGATATAGCTGGGAAAGCTCTCTGAAATCGACTCCAGGTATAAATATTACCTGGTACATTCATCAGGTCTCCAATTCTTTTAATATTATGGATATCAATAAGAGCATAATGAAATGACTTCTCATTTATCTTTTTAAAAAAAACTGCTCCAAAGTGATTGTATTCTAACCTCTTATGTTGATTCTGGAACCACTGTAACATAATTAAACCACTCTTTGAGGCATTTTTTTTTAATAAAATAATAACATATTTACTGGAACCCTCTTCATCACAACCCGTAATCAAACGTTTAATCCATATTATATTCTGTGCTTTTAATCAAGTTTTCTATACCACCCATTTCATAATCACCAATAATTGCGTAGGCTGTTTACACAGCGGGTACCTATAGTCCTACTACCTACGTCGCAAGCGCTGTTTGTTTTGTATCCTGAGTCGCTACACCAGAGGGGGCACTGTATTTTGGTCCAATCAGATGAGGCCCGGTGCTGGAAGACACGACCTCTATGGTTGGCTGAAATGGACACATGATCAATAAATAGCAAATATAAATGCTGTTGGCAAAATCTTTTTAGGGGTTGAACAGGCCATCGTGTATGAGCTAGACCACATACTGATTCCATAAATATTTGTGGTCCTCATGACTGCGTTTAAACAATGTCCGATATGCGACACACAACTGATGCGACAAGGAATCTACATAATTATCAGGACGTGTTGCCAGCAAAATGGTTTACCAGCCAAGTGAGGAATACACGGAGCCATTTGCATTGATATTTAGACAGTAGATTGTAGAAGTGATGGTGCCCTGTAAAGAACATACAGTACTTGAAATAACTTGAAATAATAGTTCCATTTAATATTGTTTGTTCCTAAATTTTTATTTGCTTCGTAAATTTTTTTTTTTTTGCTTCCTAAAATTTTTTTTTTTGCTTCCTATCATTTTTTTTTTTTTCTTCCTTACATTTTTTTTTTTTTTTGCTTCCTAATTTTTTTTTTTTTTGCGAAATTCTATGTCGAGATCTGAAGATGTTATCTCGAGATCTCGAGATAAATATTTTTTCTGTGTCCTTAATTAGCCACCGTAACAAACACACAAGGGTTAGTTAAAAGGTTAAAGACTATACCAGGTAATATTGATCACAATATGCCCTTAATAGCTTCCGCTATTCAATCTCATCCAAATACAAAACAGCCACACGTCAAATAACTTGAGAAAGGCCGATAGGGACTCAAAGAAATCAGAGTTAACAATATTCGAAAAAGTTTTTTATGTCATACAGTGTTAATACAATAGAGGAAAACTGGATGTTATTCAAAACTACTTTCCCAGAATTAATGAACAAATATATTCCTATAAAAGAAAAAAAAATCTTGCCTTGGTGAAAAAAAAAATTCATTGATAAATCAGATAAGAAGATCATATAATAAAGCCAAGGTAAACAATAACTCATTGATACTGCTCATTCAAAATTAAGCTTACCCTGATTCACCACAGCATTGTGACAAGGGTCACTGGGTGCCCGTGGTGTCACATAGTTTGCAGTGTAAAAGCAGGCCTCGGTAACTACTGGAGCATTGAGACCCCCAAGTATTCAACTTTTAATTCCCCTTTACAATAAAGTACTAGCTCACTCAATTGATGCCAAAATTTCCCCTCCCAATTTGAAAAGCAAAACAGAAATGAAAACTTCTTCCAAAGAAACTATACTAATGATTACACAATTTTGCAGAACTTCAGAAACGGGGCTTCAGCCTACCACCGGTACCTTATACACAACGGGTGTCGCATTACAAATTGTTTCCTAAAAAATGCCGATACATATTATTTTCCTGAGAATTCCCTATTTAATTTTGCTCATAACTGAGTTTATTTTATTAGAGGAGGAGGGGTCCGGGGAACCGGAGCCCCCACCTAAAGCTTAATTTTCCCTGTTCAAATAGTAAATGGTTTCCCATATTCGTGATAGATGGCGCTTCAATCGCAGATATAAATGAACAAAACTCGCTCCTCCGGGTATCTTGTCTTCACGGCTCACTTAGTAGCATGTAGGGCTCCTAAACTAGAGATCGTAGGTTTGATACCCGATTCAGGCGACTTCTGATGCGTAGTAGTTATTAATATAAGAAGAGGTGAGTGTAGCGACATCTACAGGGAACAGTAGGAGATAAAATAGGGAATGAGAGGAGACAGGTTTTTTTTTTATATTTCCCTCAATAGAAGCGAAGCCCGCGTTCTATAGTGGCTCCCAGAAGTTTGACAGAGAATCAACAGCCCACTTATAAAAACATATACCAACTTGAGTAGATGTAACTCACTTTATTCCTGGATTAAACTGCTAAATTGTGAGCTCCACACAAAAGCATGTCTCGCCTGCTGGTGTACACACCAGCCCGCCAAGCTGGTAATAGTAACTCATGTTCTTTCTTTCCGTATAAATATTTCTCAGTGAAATGTATTCACTGAAAAAAATAGCCCAACTTATTCTTCAGATACGTCTGATATACTGAGATACACAAACTTGCTTTCCAAGTTTTCATGAATTACGAGTACTATAGAATATTATGACATCTGTACCAGTGGAATATCGTTTTAGAGGTAAACTTACCGCTGGATGTATCATTTTCTCTGCTTAGCTGAATCATGTCTGTAGATAACGAGGTTCTTCATCTCAGGAGAAACCTAACTGACACAGGGTAATATGCCTTATATGTTGTACGTGCCGGTTGTATCCGGCGAAATTATGTACTTTACTAATACGGTTATCGCTGTAGTATTTATTCTTTACATATCCTTCACATTTAATGCATAGATGTGTTTTTGGTTTAGAATCGCACGTTCTGTTTTCTAAAAAAAAAACACTATGCTGCCATCGGTTGACCTGGAGACTAATATGAACTAACATGAAAGCTGGTTCCTGAATAAGACGATGCTTGCATCTGTCGGTTGACTTGAATATTAAGCGTTGGCATGTAAAAGATTTCCGAGTAGCCTACCAAAATTAAATGGTTAAATTAGCTTAAAACACGGAGCCCCATTGGGGACATGAGAAATATATATATATATATAGCCTGAATGATTCTTGTGCTATCTATGTATATGATTTGTTTTATCTATGGAAGATATACAATAAATAATTATTTATCGGTTAAATTAAAAGTCGATGTTACAATGATATTCTATATATCTCTCACGATTCTGTTTAGAGAATTATCATTTTACCATAGATACATGAATAGATATTATATACTTACCTATATTTTATTTGATATGGTTCAGCTTCATTTCAACTGAAATCATTTATAGCCTGAAGGATTACTGTGCTATCTATTTATACATTTTGTTTTATCTATTTAAGATATACCTGTAAACCTACCTGAATCCGTATTTACGTGTCTGAAGTAACCTCCCAACAGTCTCCCAATGTTGATGTTAAGTACGGTAAATGAAGTATTTCAAAATCAGTTTGAGATTAGTTTGATAAATTATATTCACGTCAACAGGTCACTCAGTATAAAAAAAAATCACAATTGTGTAACACAATATCATAAATTTTTTTTTGTATACCTGTATAAATACAGGTATTATATATACTGAATGTCTGCTAATATATATATATATATATATATATATATATATATATATATATATATATATATATATATATATATATATAAAATGTAAAGAATCTAGTTCCGTCCCGCTAGCTTGCAAAAAGGAGAACTCATCCGATGCTGCCTGTACTTTTTTTCAGAATCAACAAACTAGCGACCCTATATAGATAATATTTGTGATTGCCATGCCTACACCTTACCACTTTACCTTGTCACAATTGGAACATAGTTTATAATTAAAACTTATAAACACATAGATTTTTTTCGTGCCTCAGCGGAACATCTGTGTGGATGCCCATAACCGTGCAGGAGATCAGCGACGCGACAAGGCCCACATTACGGAGCGTCATGCACTAACCGCTTGACTGAATTCAGGCCGCCTGGCCAAAATCCGGGTTCTCGAGTATAAAAACAACTCAGGTTGGATCTTTATTTATACTATTATTTTTATTACTGTTAGCGTAAGTATCAGACCGATCTCGTCAGCTGACTTAAGCTTACTCTCTTTGTTTTTTAATCTTATGTATTTCGTAATTTGCAGTGTATAATGAACATGATTGATGAAACGAAGCACAGGAAAGCTAAAGCCTGGCTCTGCGTGGTGGGAGGTACCGTCGTCTATTTTGCATTAGGAGGCGTGTATACTGTCGGTAAGAATGCACTTTACTCATTACTCGGGCATTAAGTAAAATGACTAATATCATCACTATTAGCGTGAAATGGCGGAATCTGGCTTTTGCTACCAAACATCTTACTCGATGTGTTTTAGGCAAATTGTGTAATAGCCCATCCGCCATGTCATGTGCTGTACGGATTTAACCAGCGGACTTATATCTTGTCTCCCAGGTTAATTGAAATAAGTCAAATATTATCAAATTGATATTCTTTTGTTAGAATATTTTCAAAAATTGCTAGAATTTTGTAAAACCGAAACTGGGCCAAGGGGTCAAGTGTTACACCCCTGAAGGAATGGACTACCAGGTTCTATTAAATATTAATTAAGATTGCTGAATCTCGCACATACACACAAGAATAGCCCAGGCATTAGTAACATTAGTAACAAGATAGTAGATTTAATTATATCGAAGAACTTATAATGTTCTTGGGTGATGTTTCTGAAAGTACGGAAAACATTGCTGTATTAATCTATAGAAACTGTAACAAATAAATCCAAAAACAGAGGCACGGCTACTGTTGCATCAAATCTGATCTTTTGTACATCCACGCAGCTGGAAACAGACAACTCAGTATTAAGGTCCCTAAGAGCTGAACTGTGAGTTCTTATCACATGCCAAATCGGTACATAACACAATTAAGAATATTTACAGGCACACTCAATGTGTACAGATACTGAAGCGGTAATCGCAACGTTCAATAGTGAGAAACTACTCTCACGGCCAGTCATTTCACCTATGTAATTTCTGCTCTAAAAATACATAACACAACTGGTATTGTGTAATGTCCGTTAGACTCAAACAGGCGTCACTGATGTACCGAAATCTCATACTGGGTGATACCAGTATCCACTAATGAAAATGACAACTGCCACCGCTATGTACAATACGGCAAGAATATCAACAAAGGTCCATTGGTTGGCCTCAGGTTTATCACGGCTGATGACCATCATCAACCACTCATGTATCTGACGAAAGCCTCCTTGGCACACTCAGACCGTGAGTCGTGACTTTTTCCTTTTTACATATTAGGAAAACGTTCCTCTCGACAAAGCACTCACTGGCTCGCCACACTAGGCCGAATATTCACCCATTATTCGGCGTATAAAGACCCATGCCCGAACCCCTTACGTCCCACCTCAAAATACCTCTCGTCTACCCCTTTTCTGTACACACGTATTATCTTCAATTGTCGCTCTGTGGTTAAATACATAATGGACACGCCCCTTAGAAGACTGTGAGTGTTTGAAAATTTGCTGACACCTGCTTTGTCCTTTAAGTCTGCACCGTCCAATGCCTCTGTAGATAAGTGGCTTTATCAACTTTAATAAATTTGACAGCAACTATCCACATGGAGTCATTAAAAAACACTGTCAGACACAGTTCCCTAAATCTGAGGTCCTCCACTAATACCGATACATGATACAGTATACAATAAATCCAAAAGTAAATCTACTCTTATGTATGTTGGGCATTGTCACAGCAGTTTGTCTTGTTACAATCATGTTAAACCCCATTACACAGAATACATAGAAAAGTCCATTCTTTTGGGTGAGAAATTCATGGATCTATTTATGACCTGATATGGGTTTACATGACACACTCGGAAAATGTTGGCTTTTTGTTATAAATTGATGTAGTAACTGCCCATTTTAGTTTCCCCAACCCCTAGAATGGTATTCTCACAAAATCCTTCATATTGCACCAATGTCCTTTGTTCAGGTGTTTTAATTTTGAGTTATCCTTTGAACATTAGCGAGCTACACTTATCGAGTGTTTGATATAAACCCATATTAGGCCACAATCGATCATTCGTCAGTTTCTAGATTTTACCCATGGGGAAAATCTCATGACCTCTGACCCCTGCTGACCTAATTACTGAATTTATTTTCATATTTTATATAATATCTGAACAGGCTTGGTAAATGCAACAATTTAATGTGCAATTTGTTATTCTAGAATATTATTTAGTTATTTAGTTATGGTTATTTTAATTTTCTCTACCCCTTAAATGAGTGACCAAATCTTCAATTGTTATAGTGCAAAACAAAAAGCCCGGAATCACTCAGTCCCAGTTTATTCAATGATCACATCTTTAAAATCAAAGTATAGGCATATAGCAATAAAAATACAGGTTTGGCTAATTGGTTGAGGGGGCCGGAGGGGCAAGGTGTATGCTTCCAGCCAACGATTTTTTTTCCATGTGTAACCGGAAACGCTGTAAAAAAAAGTAGATGTCGATTATTGCCGAAATGTACATTACTTTACTCACTGCAGGAAATCTGAACCCTTATGTGACGTCATACATCCGGAGACGCAGTTCCCCATCAACACTTGTCATGGCCGAAACGACTTGGGTAGGAGCCGTTGAAGGTTTCACACAAATTCTGATGATGTGCATATCAGGGATAATTATGGATGCCGTCGGCCCAACGCTGGGCGTCCTCATAGGGGGTTTACTACTCAGGTAAGTACAACACAGCAGATACATGCATCATTGTTGATAAAGTATATCATACCAGCTGTATTAGTAAGAGGATAATTTTTTTAACTGGTCACTCGTTAATACATCTACCTTCTAATATGTTATCAAACCACAATATATACCGAAGAAAAAAAATTATATATATATATATATATATATATATATATATCCATATACATTTGCTTTTTTATATAGCGTTAATACATCCATATTGTATACATCTTCATATATATATATATATATATATATATATATATATATATATCCTGCCTATATCGTCGTAGATAACATTGTATATACTATTGCATATTTTATATTTCAGCGGGGGCGTAATGTGTACATATTTTTCAATCAAGTGGTCTTTCATCGGGTTTCTCCTGACGTATGGATTCCTCTATGGAGTTGGTATCGGTGTCATATACACGATCCCCACGGCATGCGTTATGCAGGTAAGATGGCTCAATCATCCGTTCTATACACACACTTAGAATACATGTAACGATATGACATGAATTACTTATGAATATTAAGCTCTTTTGAATCTGCGTGATATTAACGAAAATTTGGATTATTTACATATGTCATAACTTGTGTTTAACACAGAGCGAATCTCTGCATTTTCATCCTGCTGCAGTTTAACCCTGTCCGTTGTTAGTCAAGGACATGATTTCGTGTCTGCCTCCTGCTAATGAACCATATGAATACTGGGGGACCGAAAGCGTCACCCATTTACTATTTTATGTATATCAGTGTAATTTGAGAATACTGCTTTTACAAAAAATGAGAGACAAAGTAACCAATATGATATCACTAGTCTACCCGTAGTTAACTTTGTAGGGAGCGTCAGTCTGGCTGCTCCCTATTATTATTTTCAACTGGTGCTGTGTCACTGTAGCGTAAGCCCTTTGGATGCTCCCTCTTTACGGCGTGTGCCAGCGCAGCCCCCCATTCCATAAAGGGGTGTCTCGGTGTTTAAAAATATGCCCATAATACTTAATGGTCAAGTATCATTGGACAATGTCTATGATACATGACCATCCTGTTGGTTATCTAAGTACCTTGTGTGCGAATTTCAGTGGATGCCAAGAAATAAGGGCTTCGCGGTAGGTCTTGTCTTGGTTGGGTATGGAGCTGGAGCGTTCGGTCTGACACAGATTGAAACGCTATTCATAAACCCTGGAAATCTCATACCGGATGATCCGCCGAACATGACAGTGCCCCTGTGAGTGGCATATCCTTACTTATAGACATTTGGGTTTTTGTCTAAGGTAAGGGATAGTATTCGTAGGAAAGGCAAGGAACTTATCTCCTTAAACCTTGAAATGGCATTTGTGTATTTTTCAGGAAAATTTTACCAAATAACCTACACGTCATGCACATTTTCTATAACAATAAATCTTAATTTTTTATAAGAATAGCATCTGCTCACATTCTTTTTGTAACGATTGAATCATTTAACGAGGATTAATTTGAATTGTTCTTCAAGAGTATTGAGAAGCGTTTATTGAAAATAGAAAGGATTCGGGTAAAATCATACCACGAACGTTAGACCATGCCCAAGTTTCAACTTAAACGGTCTGTATAACATTTTATGTACAAAACAGGTAAACGTCAAATATAAACAAATATTCTATGCCAAATATCTGTAGGCGGACATGTAAAACCTCCTTAGGATATTGTTTATATAAATAATATACGATAATTAGCCGCACTAATATTGGATATGATATGTGATTCCACAGTTTGATGTTACATTAAAGTTTAATATTTCGTTGCCAGTTACATAATGCTCAATTATGTGTAATCTAACAATCTTTGGATGATAATGAGCCAGACACGTTAAACTGAAAGACTAACGTCATTTTTTATTTCGTCATTTATGAGATAATTTGTGTGTTTGAAATTGAAATATTACTTCATACCTTTCCTTTGCAGAGTTTTTGCGCCAAATTGGGTTTTTAATTTTAATGATACTTTCACTTCACATATTACCCAAGTAGGTTATATAACAATATAAATTTTGATGAATCTTCCATGTTATTTATTTGATCGTATAAAAAAATTATTTTTTACATGTAAATTTTTGCATGGAAGTAAAGTATAGCATAATTCCAGGTACTTTACTCAGGATGCACTGCTTGACCGTGTTCCCTATGTCTTCTTTGTTCTCGGGGGATTTTACTTGGCATTAATCATTATTGCTTCTCCAATGATCAGTGCCCCCAGCAAGGTAAATATATCGCGGTATTTCTTTCACTCTTTCGTTGTCTATGACTGAAAGAAACCACATTAAGGGTAATTATTTACTAACATGGTACTATTATAATCTCAATCATACTCCGGTAATTAATGTGGAACACGGGGTCTACAGACAGGCGACAGAGGAACATATTAAAAACAGATGCAAGTGTTCAGTAGTGGAGGTCTCCTTTTCCTGTGGTTATGATTTTATCTTGTTCTCTCTCTTTTCTTTTTTTATTTTCCTTTCGTAATTCCTTCTCGATCTCCCTCTCTGTTCATTTCCTGCTTTGGGTCTCTAGCACTGAAAAACACAAATCGAAGAATACATGTTTATCATAATAATATCAATTAAAAAACAAAAATATATCGCGCTCATTATAATGTTTTAGCAATAACACAACCGGACTGGATTCTACTTGTATGGGCGCAGATGACTTAATCCGCCATACTGTTAGATGTAGAATGTAAAATCTTCATAAAAAACTTTTGCATTGTTCTTACTTCAGTCACATATTCAGAATAATGACGAAGTAATAGACTGTTCTGCTTACCCGAAGCGCCTTTGTGAAGCACCTTTAAACTTATTTACACTGCATTTACAGTCTGATATCGAAAGGTTGTATCTTGGTTTCCTTTTAAAGAACACAGAAAATCAACCACTGTTGGAAGAAAGTGAACGTAACATCAGACTAGAAGATAAAAGTGGAAACCGTATTCCTGAAAAAAACATCCCTGAAAACACCAAAGACTGCAAGAACTATAAAAAGTATGATATTTTCTTTTGTTCTCTGTATAAATGTTTGTTTCGTATAAGTATCGCATCTACAATCTTAAAGAACATAAATACCAAGGCAATGCGTATATATATATATATATATATATATATATATATATATATATATATATATATAAATCATTTATGTAACACAAATGCCTACAGAGAGATTTACTTGCATCCATTGATATTCAAGAAATATTTCAAATTGTTAAATTTGAATAAATATATAAATATATAAATATATATGAAATTAAATATATATAATTTACATTGGTGGAAGGATTCTATTTACATTCTTGATATATCTTCTTTTCTCAGATCTCAGATTTTATTAAAGTTTATTGTCACGTTATCAAAACGAGTTGTTTAAAAATAATTTCCATGACTGTGTATCTGCAGTGAACATACTGGTGGCTTCTCTGTTGGGCAAACACTGAGGTCTCGATATTTCTATCATCTGTGGTTTATAACATTTTTCGCGGGGCATGCAGTCGGCGTGGCCACGGATCTGTATAAGGTATACCGTAACAGTCACACACGGATAAAAAGTTTAACCCCTTTCAACATTGCGTGGATAACACGGCATAAATAAAAACACACTCTCCTGATTCAAAGAGGTCGCATAACATGGGACTTGCCATCCCGTCAGTCTTTCGATCATCATTTCGCTCTTAGAACAAACGTAATTATATTTCAAGATTGGTAAATATCTCCTTAAGAGGAATCCAATAGCAAAAAGAAAAACCACAGATTAGGTATTCAATTGAAATACTACAGCATTGTTCTCCTCAAGCGTTTTAGAGTTGTATACCCAAGATATATCAATTACAGGTTTATGCCCAATCATACATCCAAGATGACGTCTTCCTTGGCGTAGTAGGTTCTTGTGCCAATGCTTTCAGCTCACTTGGCAGGATTTTTTGGGGCTTCTTTAGCGACCGATGTAGCTTTCGGGTACGAAAAAGCTTCTAATTTGGAACTATTTTTCTTATAAGGTTGTGTATTATAATATAATAAATAAAAAAGCTTCATCATCTGTGTGTTTAAGAGCCCAGATGTTTCTCCCGATAATCATTTCGTCACAGTGATCTGACAGTTGCAACTACTTGTAGTAATCAAATTCGGATTTAAATGCCTCATTGACAAATTTTATTAATTTATTATTATTAACATGTCAATTGGGACTCGTTACATTACACGGTAGACAACCGTGTATCTTAAACAGCAAAGGGTGGAAACTTTTTAACAATCCTTGGGAATCTGTAGAGTAACGTGATTTCGTTTTTTTTTTCCAGGTAGCGATGACATGCCAATGTGCGTGTATCGTTGTTCTATTTATGACATTCTTAACTGCGCCCTTGTCATCCGAAGGAGAAAAACCTATTACCTTTATCTGGGTATGTCTGATATACTTCTCATTTTCTGGAATCAACTGTTTGATACCAGCGGCAACTGCAGGCACCTTTGGCAACAAGACGCTCGCCACAAACATAGGTCTTGTGTTTTCGGCTCACGTAAGTAAAGTATACTTAAACTCTTACATTTTGTCTCCCGTAAAAGTGGAAAGTCAAATGTTTATCAAACGAAACAACTGGTCCAGTGTAAAGGGAACAAACTAAAACTAGTGATACATGATTGCTGATTTTTATGTTTAAACAATCGCGTACAGTCAGTACAAAGCATTTTAGGTTAGTTATTAGATTGACTGAAAGTCATCTGAGCTATAGCGATCACTTTCTGTCCGCCGTCCGTCCGTTAACAACGCACAAATTATCAAGGTCAGAGCTAAACTCTTCTAACTTGACATCCTAGGAGTTCCACTAAAAATCTCCCTGGTAGCCTGAAAAGAGGTCTCTGTTACCCATATCCTCCGAGCTAAATGCATTGAGCGCCAGGATTCGTTGCATGCATATTGATTATAGGATGTTTTATCAGTTCCTGAAGACTGGTGGCGCCACCTGTATTTTTTTTTTAATTTTCGCATTTTTTGTCTATTTCAAGACATTTAGATGGAAAGTCCGTCCATTAACAGGGAGCAACTCGTAACCGTTTGACCTAGAATCTTCTCTCTCTTGACATCAAGGTAGGCCCTTGACAAATCTCTTTTGAAAAAAGAATTTTTAGAATATAAAAAAAAAGATTTGATACAAAAGCTCCCTAGAATCATCTCTTTGGAAATCTGAAATTAGATCTCGGTTTCCAATATTCTCCCAGCTACGGGACTAAGAAGTACCCCCCCCCCCCCCAGAATAATCATAAGTTTGATACAAAAGCTCAAGTAACTGAATAACTACTGCATTGGTCACCATGATTATTAGCATAAATATTTACCATGAGATGTTCCATCACTTCCTGCAGACTGGTGGCGCCACCTGTATTATTTCCAATTTTCATGAATTGTTTTCTCTTTTTTGAGACCTGCAATGAAACTGTCATCTGTTAACAGAGCACAAATCGTAACCGCTGGACCTGGAATCTTCTCACTTCTAATATAGGAAGATCCAATCTTCTTGGAAATCAGAAATTAGGTCTCTGTTACCAATATTTTTTTAGCTATGGGGCTACGAAGTACCCCCGCCTCCCAGAATAATCAAAAAATTTTATACAAAAGCTCAAGTATCTGAATAACTACTGCATTGATCACCATGATTATGTGCATGAACATTGATCATTGGGTGTTCCATCATCTGCAGACTGGTGGTGCCACCTGTATTTTTCCATTTTTTTATGATTTTTTTGGTTATTTTTTTTTATTTTTTTTAGACATGCAATCAAACTGTCAACCGTTAACATGGCACAATTCCTAACCGCTGAACCTGGAATCTTCTAACTTGACATCAAAGGAGGTTCATGAATATATCTCTGTGGAAACCTGAAATTAGGTCTCTGTTACCCATATTCTCCGAGCTATGGGGCTCAGAAGTACCCCTCTGAATAATTAAAAATTTGATACAAAAGCTCCAGCAGGTGAATAATTTATGCATTGATCAGCATGATTCTTTGCATGCATATTGATCATGGACTCTTTTCTTCAGTTTCCACAGAAATTGTGGCACTACCTGTATTTTTTTACCAATTTTTACGAATTTTCCTCTCTATTTTGAGACCTTCAAAGATGTGTTCGTCTGTTAACCAGACAAATCATAACGGTTGGACTGAGAGATTTTTGAGACTGACAAAATTAGTTTCTTAATTAGCTGTTGTGTCATCTAGATGTGTATTTTTACAGGTATTTATCAGTATGACATATTACACCTCTGCAAAAGCTGGTATTTCCAAAGTCTTGCCACACTTTGCCATCTGCGATGCCAGCAGATTTGAGGGCCGACAGATCAGAAGACCATGCCTCAGCCCATGCTCCTGTGATTTGAAGGACTGCCTGTATTCTAGTTTTTATGCAATTTTTTTCTTTATTTTTCAGACCGACAAAATTAGTTTCTTAGCCGTGGTGTTATCTAGTTAAGCACTCAGTAAGTTAGATGGGGCACAAATTGTATCCACTTGGCCTAGAATCCTCATACATGACTTTCAGGGAGGTCCATACAAAATCTCCTTGGAAACCTTAAATAATATCACTTAGACCAATATTCTGCAAGCTGTGTGAAAGAACATGATTTTAACACTCTATTTGTCAGTATGACACCAATGATATCAGTTTGATGTGGCTTGCTGGCCACATCAATGTCCGGACCACTATGGTCCATGCATGCAGTAATTCTGCGAACACTTTTAGACAACCGGTTACATATTGAAGCCAGTAGCACCATATTACTCAACTCTTATGCCCTCAGTTAAAGATAACCTAAATCTGCTTAAATGTACAAAGGAGGACCTTGTACAAATTTGCAGAGCTATATATATATATAATACAATATATATATATATATATATATATATATATATATATATATATATATATATGGCAGGACTTGTTTAATCACTTCCTCGGGTTTTGACAGCTTGCTGATTGACCTGAATTATTCAAGATCGAATCTGATATATGTTTTTCAAATATACCCTTTATTTTTTAACCGAACATTTTTGTACTATATATTTTTAGTTACAAACAATTACATTGCATTCATATATACACTCAAAAATAACAATAAAAACATATTGACTAATTTAAAAAAGTATGCCTGGTCAAAATGTGTTTAAAATTTATTGGTTGAAACAACCAATTTGTCTTGGCTAAAGGTAACAAACAGATAATGGTCTATTAAGTAATCTTTTGGTTGGAGTACCCAATTCTTTGGTAATGTAGGTTATCTTAACCAAACAAAATAGTCAACATTTAACAAAATACTGTTGGTATTCCCCTGAGTTCAAACAAAAAAAAAATGATCAAATCATGAAGGAAATTGGTCAAATCAACCAATTCCAGTTGGTCAGACCAGACGACACGTGTGCAATGATATGTGGGAAATGCTATTTTTACATTTACTCCCTTTATCAGTTATTTTATTATATGGATTGATTAGAAGTCTTGTTACAGACCATTTTTCCAGATCATGGATGTTTTGGTGCGTGTTTCAAGGGGGACGTAATCCGGTCAGTCGTGAAATCGAACCTGTGACTTAACTGTACAAGTCAAACATTTTTTCGCTCAGCCAGTATTAAGGTTGCTTCATTGACAACTGATCACGAACAATTCTGTGTTTGGTGTTTACCTCAATAGTGCTTGATAAATCAATAAGTAAAAATAGCTAATATATTGGTAAAATCTACCAATATTAACTCAACCAATTATGTGTAATAAAATGGTCAACAAAAAAGATACAACACGTACAAAATGACAGTAGGCCTAGTCTGGTAGTGTTAGTACCTGACCAACGAGTTGATTGAAATAACCAATGTGTTAGTTAAATTTACCAATATCATCTCAATCAACTAGATAAGGAAAGTATGTTTAACAAAGCTCTTTATCTGAAATGATTAAATATATATGATAAAAGAATATAGACATACAAGCCTTAGATCGAACTTCCGACAAACTTTATTGAAACAAGATGTGTAGACTAAATATAGTAATCTCACACACAGAAGAGTAATCAAAGTTACTATACCTTGTTCAACCAGCCGAATAAGACAAGAAATTTACAACATATATCTCAAGTTTATGTTTCACAATGTTTTGGAATCTTTACAATCACGTGTCCCTGCATGCTTATGTGTCCCTTTTAGAGTATTTACATAACATCATCCAATTACAAGCTTATAATAGGCTGTCACCTTGGACTGTTTTGTACATGTGACGATTGAATTTGACCGCCATTAATGAACCTGCACAGAAATGTTGTAAAATGTAGTGTTTTTCTTAAATAAGGATTTACCTTGTTGTAAATTATGCCATTTTTTCCTTTAAATGTGAAGATAAAAATATGCATAGAAAACAAAAAAAAAAAAGAAAAAAAAAAACATCCACAGAAATAAACCCGGTGAATGATATTAAATGGTTAATTCAAGTATGAGGTCACTGTAACCTATACCTAAGGTCTATTGGTAAACTGCATGATTTTGAGCTTTCAGGGAGTCATTTCACCCATTGTTCAAGGCTCCTTGAATTCAGCTGAGCGTCATGGCCCATGGGCCACTTGTTTTTTTGGGGTTTTTTTCAGACAAATAGGGTTTAGTCCACATTAACCGTTGACCTGGCCGCTGTTCCCTTGTTTAAGCCCCCCCCCCCCCCATATTTACTCGAGTCATTTTCTTACAAATAAATGTACATAACCTAAATCTAATCCAGAAAAAAAATTTCTTTACCGCTAAATAACGTAAGGTCTTAGTGTATATTTAGTTCCACTTTTCTCATGCACACGGGATAATTATTGCATGCTCATAAAATAATGATTTCGTCACCAGAAGACATTCTCGCGTGCACACCCGAAATCATGTGTCTCTTATATGAGTCACCATAAAAATTTAAAAATATATATATTTATATTTGATTCTTGCAGCTGCTCAGCTACCCGGTTGCATCCGTTTTGGCTATAACTATTCTTCCATGGTTCGGCTGGGTGGGTTTGTTTTCCGTAGTGTCCGGCTGTTCCCTCACAGGTAATTTATGATTCATTCTAAACGTTAACTTTAACCGTTTATGTTACATTGAGTAGACAGACCTAATTCAGAGCAACAGCGTTCGATAAATTTAAACTTTTTATACAAACGTTTATGTATCATACAGTTTAATATAATGTACATTATTTTGTTAATGTTGAATGTGTTGTTCCTTTTTTGTAGCGGGTATCCTTACCTTTTTCTATGATGCAAAGAAGTCAGATGGAACACCCGTGTAGCAGTTTTAATACAGTTATTGTACTTATAAAATAACTTGAGTGAAAGCAAAAAAAATAAATGTGTTAAAGTAAATCACATTTTCTTGATGTTACATAGCTCCATTTGTATTCGTCAAACAGTTCGTCAGCATGGGCCAAGTTTATTTATCCAGATTAAAAGTACGATAATTAAACATGTTGTAACAGGCTGTCGTTAGACGGTGTCCGATTCATCATGTAGTCAGATATGAGCAGGCATAGTTTCATACCACCCAGCCAAACATGAGTATTTATTTGAGGTGTTGGTATGATTAATATGAAGGAGCGTAATCCAGGACTGGAGTAGTCATCCACCGACAAAGACTCTTGCCATATTGAATTTACCAGTTAGGCGAAGCTTCTGTAACCACATGCCATTGAGATGCACAGCCAGCAAAGGGAAAAAATATAATATGTGCAATACAATGAAATAAATTCCTTCCTGGTTTTAATGTTCTTATATTATTTTTTTTTTCTTACCACTTTGAAAAATAGTATTGATATTAGAGCAATGCGTGGGTCCAAACCCGCCCCGCGGCCCCCCGCGGGCTTACTTTTTTTTCGAATTATGTTGTGCGGGGCGGCCCAAATAATAACTGAGGGGCGGGTGTGGGCTATAAGCTGGGATTTGCGGGGCGGTGCTGGTTCCTAAATACTTTAGTGCAGGTTTTTGCGGGCCAAAAACATGATTTTAGCGGGGAGTTGATTGCATTAACTTAATTGTAAAACACTTAAGGTCTGTGTTAATGTTCCTTTGGTTATACCATTTTCTGAATAACTATATTGCACTTGTGAAATATAAATTCCCTAAGTTTAAAAAAAAAAAGATTCTTCTTTGAAGGGACCACTGGTCAAAATATAGTACAAATTTACTTGGGAACAGTGTTGTATATTAAGCATTTTCATCACTGTAGTCCTATAATTGTGGCCAGTAGAAATCTAAGATAATACACAACATGGCTGAGGGCAGAGCACCAGGATTATACCTGTGATCTTATAATAGTCCTATAATAGTATAGAATGGGGTGCATCTGGCTCTGTCACCAGCTGGAAATAGCTTTACTAATCTCACAAAGACTGACGTTTGCTAATCAAGCGTGGGCCAAAGAGCGCTGGCTAGTTTAGAGGACTGCATTGACGAAGCAGAATGAGATGACGAGCATGGCGCTCATTCGATATCTTTTCTTGTGTACACAGCCATAACCTAGAGCTGACCCCCTCTGCTGTTCCACAGCCTTCCCCTTTCAGCTTATGAGCTGTCAATCACAAAACAGGATTGATCTCTTTGTCAAATAAAAGGTGTGAACCGTGGTGAGCAAGTAGTGTCCTCAAGCTAGTGCAGCTAGGGACGAGTAGTGTAACTCTAGGCATATAGAATTAAAAGAAATTGATTGCTGTATGCTTCAGTTTTATTTCATGTTTCCGTATAGCAGCATATGCATGAAAAATATGTTTAAACTTTATTATTTGTTTAAGCTTAATATTTGAATATGTTTAATTTATAATTACTTTAAATAATTTATGGGGACACAAAGGCAATATTTGATTAGTGTGTCCAGGTTACTAACTTTTCAACGTATATGGCATTAAATAATTGTTTTTGGTGAGTGGTAACTCTTTAAAATAAAAATAAAATACCAGTGAAAAAAACTAGAAACATCATACCATCAGCAAAACATGGTTACGCTATCTACCCACAATAAGCGTTCATTCATATAAATATAAGAAAATAAATCATATTTTTTTGGTTGCTAACTTTTTGATTGTCTGTTATCAGGTGTTATGTGTATTTTATGTGACTTTTGGTAAAAAAAAATGCGAAGCGGGTCCAGTGCTGGCTGAAAGCTTAATGTGCGGGGCGGGTGATGGTCGATTTAGTTTTATAGGTGCGGGGCGGTGCGGGCGGGTTTTGCAACTGCGGGGTAGTGCGGCTGCGGACCTAAGGTTTATTTTGCGGGGCTGGCTCTAAATATATAATGAATATATATTAACTTACACCTCATGGAATTATAAATATAGAGCCCGTTTATTGTCATGTCGGTGGTACATGCTAATATTATGATAATAACCGGGATGTTATATCAGCATCGATGTCATTTTGAGTCATATAATGAGGGTTGTGTCTCACATTATATTAAATAATTCGTAAATAAAAAGGAAACAGAAATGTTCATTTATGTTGTTATTGCACAACGGCAAATTAAATTACATTTATGCGCACCTGACTTTTTTTCCTGTAATTTTTGTGCCGCGGGTAAGAATAACTGACCATAATCCGATTTGCAGACAGGAAGTGACGTAGCGTCTGGGTCAGGAAGTTAAATGTCTGGAAATAAGAGGCACAGTTATAACGTATTGCCTAGGCAAACTATTTTACTATATAAATCTTGCACTTATTTTTCGGATCTTTTATAAATGACCGAAACTTCCAGGATCGTCTATATGATAGGACTGCATGTTAAAGTTCTGGCAGTGGGCATCGTCAAAGGATTGTCAAGTTTCACGGCGATTGAGGTTTTGGGTGGGGTATCGCTTCCAGTGCTCTCAAAATCTCCAGCTTTTCGTGGAACCTTAAAGGGGATTTCCAGCCGTAAACACCGATAACAGCTCGTGCTTCATATCATCTCGGCGAAACGTCGCTGAGGTGTAAAGAGTGGCTTGCAAAGGTCAGGAGTTCATTATGTACGTCATTTTATCGCAAACATCGCCCCTGATAACATAGGGAGAAACGCAATGATCTGGATTAACGTGGTTTCTATAGACATTAATTAGCTATATGCCTGGTAGTGACCCTCAGGCATCACTGCACTTGCCTGCCGCGCACAGGGAGGAGATAAAATTGTTTGATACGCCTGACCGATTACAGGCTATTAGCCTCACTGATCTTCGTGTGCTGTGATATTAACTGCGAACTGGTATAATTGCCAATGGTTCCAAGCATGACAATAACCGGGATCATGACAATATTCCATGATATTAAACGGTCAGATTTTGATTGTTTATATAGAAAATGGTTTGGGATTTCCGATTCATGTGACAAAAAATGGAATTTTCTATTAACCGTTACTCAACGTTGGCTTGATAACGATTAAAACCACGTTCTGTCATTTCTGTCGTTTTTCGTGAAATAATGCTTTTTTTGTGCGTGTCTGAAACCATTCACCCTACGACAAAAGGCGCAGTCGGCAGGATGTGAATATAGCATTATTTATATAATTTGGAACAGACATTTTCACCAGTTTTATTGACATTTGAACAAACATGTCACAAACATGCATTTCCGACAAACTGGTGCCGGTTTATCAACGCTTACGCTCTCTCTCTAGCTCAGCTGACTACAAGTCATCTGGGCTATAGTCGTGGTCCTTTGTCCGTCGTTCGTCCGGCCGTCCGTTAACAGGACACGTTTTTATACCGTTGGACCTACGAATCCATTATTTTGCATACTGTTAGATGTGACCAACATCTCCTAGCATACCCAAAATTGGGTCATAAGGTGTTCGTTCCTTCGAGATATTAAGGAAAAAACTCTGTTTTCCATAAAAAAAGCCATTGTTACACTTCAAGGCTGCCTCATATCAAAACCACTTATCTGTTTTTTAACATATTTAGTATTCATATTTTTCCATACATTTTCTATTAATATATCAAAAATTAGGTCAGAATTGCGTTTTGTTTTAAAGTTATGGGCCCAAATATAATGCATTTTTTTTAAAAATCTGGAAATAAATTTACTCACTTAACATGAGAATTGCTGAAGCAGGAGACTTTTTTTACGGATTATTACTTTATTTAATAAAGATTTAATTGTTTACCAAAATTTAGATCTGAATTTTGCAAATTTTGCAAAGTATTAGCATAAATAAAAATCAAAACCTTCAAGTTTGTCCAACTTTGGCAAAGGCACGTTTTATCCCTGTAAGCACTGTTGATTTAATTTTCGCAACATATATACATAAGAATTTAATCTTTTAAAATCTGAAATTTCATAGGAACTGATTGAAAAGAGTAGCTTTTATTCAAGTTTTCATACACTGTGTCAAGTGTTGCTTACATCTAGCCCACCTAGTAGTACAGCCTTCACCTGTTTTATGTAACCCACCCCAGGCAGCTTGCCCTGGCTCAACTTGGACACTACTAGCAGGCTTCCCCTCTGCCCTGCTACATTCCCCCCCCCCTTCCCCGAGATGGTGCATTTACCAGATGAATGTTATAATTTTCTGTATTTTATTCATTATTTTTCTTGGCTATGCTACATTTTAGATTTTGTATTATACCACAAGGGTTACAATGATTAAAGTGCACATTTAATTGTGTCCATAAAGTGGTGTATTGCTATGAAAGTGTAGATATTCATCAGATAAGTAATTCCTTACTTCAGAAGAGTAAAAATTTCACCAGGTGGGATTGACTATTAATTTCACAAATAAGTTATGGCTGCGATAGTAATTAGCACAATGATATTGTTCGTCTCTCATTCAACCAACAGTGTGTATACTTTATTTGAAAAGATTTTTTTTTATTTTATCAAATCTACTAAATCTTGTATTTTATTTCGGTAAATAAAATTAAGCATGTATTGAAAACTCCAATGTACAAAAAATTTTAATAGTGATTCAAGGAATAATCTTGGAATTGCCATGTTTTGGCATTATTTTCTTGTAAATTCAGTTTAAACATTTTTGATTTAAAAATAATAAAATATATGTGTATGCATAATATGACCCAATGTGAGCTACACTCTGGATATATAATGATTGCAACTTAGAATTCTGATATTTTAACTTATATTTTCAGATTTTTTATTACAAATTTATAAAACTTGTAAATAAAAGAAATAAATCAGATAAATCTTTTAAAGGAAAAAGTGGATATGCTAAAAAATAGGCTTATATATAAACTTAAATGCAATATTCCCTTGAAAGTGAAATAAAGGTATTGGTCCATTCTGTCCACTTTCCTGTCCATAAGTAAATTTTCCTTATACATCACATTATTCACATAATCACATTTTGTATTTCAAAACTTTTAATGTTTTTCTTCATGACAGTCTTGTCAGAGTATTAGTTATTCAATCATATATTTTGAAACCACTGAAACCAAGTAAAAAACCTCATAGCTTCTCACATGCTTATATATATGAAAAACATTACAATAGAATTTTTGCATATTTTGCTTTTGCAAAAATTTCAAACTTCGGCTGAGCGTCGAGACCAATGGGTCCCTTGTTTTCATTACCATGCCAGTTACGTCTTTATGCAGACGCTAATAAGTGAAACAACAGTCAGTGTAACTAATATTCTTTCGCCGTGATGTGTCCATTTCTGGATTGAGGGGATATACTTATCAACCGATAACATCGGCTGTTCATGTAAGTGTGGACACTGAAGTCTTCCTTCTCGTCCTGAAGGTACCACTCAACATGTTAAAACTGTTGTTATCCAGAAAATACACTGGGACTGTGGTTCTCAAAAGATCGACTGTGTGAGGGGGAAAAGTGTCTTCGTAAGGCAAAGCCCAGGACACCGAGAGTTTCCACAGGCCAACGTCCTAGCCTGGTTTCCGAGGAATTCGCTCAACCGTGAACCTGGTTTATGTGGAGCTTAGTCGCCGCGTACTCTCAAGGTTCCCGTACACGTGGACTTCATTGGATGCGCGCGCTTCTGGCCAGTCTGTAAATATGCACATAATTCCTGGGACATCCACAAGCACATGGATACTATCAATTTGAACTTTTTGAATGGACTTGGTGTTGCCTTGCAGTATTTGTGAGTATTATTTATTAGATATGTATTATACCATTGCCAGTTATTGAATGTACCCCAAAATTGAATGTACCTGCTAGCTGACAATGTGAAACAGTGTTTCGCTGTATTGTTAGCATAGGAAACCGCATCAAAGTTCCCTCGCGAGTCACTTTTTGGCAGTTCACTGGTGGGTCTAGATTGCCTTGTTGTTCATCCATTTCCTATGCGTTTTAACTTCTCTCATTGATCATCCCGTTTTCTTCTTCCGTACATCATGTCAAAATATTATTCCCAGATATTTATATTGGTTCACATTAGTTAATTGTTTTCCTTTGAAATACCATTTTTCATTCTGTTTAAATATCCATGCCCTCTTAAATACTACAGCTTTTGTTTTTTTTTTCTGCATTTACTTGCATACCCCAATGGTTACAAAAATATTTCTAATATGTTCAATATATTTTGTTTGCAACCAACTGAGTCGCCAACAATACATATATCATCTGCACAATCTAAAATATATCTTGGGATTCTTGTGACATTCGAATTCCTGGTATTGTGGCTTCTTTAATCATTACTAACAACTGGTAAAGATATAAATAATAATGGGCTTAGCAGACAACCTTGTCTGGTGCCATAAATACATAAAAAGGAATCGGTTAATCCTTTGTCCGTTTTTAAAGAACAAGTTAAGTCGCTATACATAGATTTCAATACTTTAATTATATTTTCCATGAATTCCAATTTTATGTAATCTATACCTAAGAATTTTATGTGGGATTCTTTCAAAAGCTTTACTAAAATCGACAAAAATACAATACATCCTACCTCTTTCCTTACATAAATATTTTTGTTTCAAGTAGTGTAAATATATGATCAATTGAAGAATTTCCATGTCTGTACCCAGACTGATTTACAAACAACGTTATATTATTTTCTCTGCCCAATTTGTAAGTCTACTGCTAATTATTTTTTGTAAATAGTTTACCTGTTATATGAAGTAAAGCAATTCCTCTGTAATTATTTGTATTATTGATATTATCTGACTTGTAGATAGGATTCAATATTGCTTCTGACCACCTCTTTAGGTATATACCTGTTGTCATAATCATATTAAATAGTAAAGTTTAGATTGGTGTTATTTCATTCTTTATACATTTATAAATTTCTACACCAAGTCAATCTGTCCCTGGTGCTTTGTTATTAAAAGTATTTTCTTTGCTCCAAATAATTTCTCTTTCTATGATAGCGGAATTTAATTCCAATGGATAATTTTTGGTACAAGTTTCACAGGAATGTTCATGATTAAACAGGTAGGAGTTAACGGTTTTCTCAAAATCGGAATTGATAACAACATCAACATTCAAAAGATTTTTAAAATAATTGTGCCATGTTTCTGTTTATATCAGCACATTTCGGTATGTCTCTGGTTACTGCTTTGACTTTTCTCCAAAAAGTATATAGGTTGATGCATATCATCATACAATGAAATTTGTAAATTAGTTTAATAATTGTTTTTATTTTATTTACAAAGTAATTGAAATTTCTTCCTTTTCTGCTTATATTCTTGGAAATTATCCAATCCTATTGTATTTCTTAATTTATTTAATGCCAGATATTTTTGTTCCCTGAAATCTAAGCATTCTTTATCCCACTATGGTGGTTGTTTTGATTTTTTAGGTGCTTTAAGGGATTTTACTAGTGGAGAACACACTTTATTTAAAATCTGTTCTAATGTGTTTACTGCCTGGTCTGGATTTACAATACTTTTTAGCAACTGGTTTTTCTATACTGAAATAGATACCTGTCTGATCTAGTAAATTATTGTGCTGTGCAAGTGCAAAGTCGTGCTTCCAATAAACTCTCTGGTAAGGGTGCAGGTGCATAGTTGAAGGTGCGGGTATGTGTTTTTCCATGGTAGTAATAAACCTACAACAAATAGGAAAGTGGTCAGAAAGGTCAAATTTGAGAATTTCAAAATTGGTTACATAACTGACAAGATTTGTTGTAATGAAAATATAATCAACAGTACTGGTTCCACTGTTAGATACACAAGTAAAATGTCCATTTCGAGCATTCCCTGATCTATCATTTAGGATTTTTAAATCATGTTCAATACACAGATTTAAAGAAGTCTCCCATATATTAATTACCTTTTCCTTATTACATCTTTCTATTATACTATCATCAATACAGCAGATTACTTCATTAAATGGATTATCTAATCTACAAGGTGTAATATAATCCTCCATTGTTCCAGTTCTTACATTAAAATCTCCTATAATTATGTCTGCATTAATATAATCAGAATTTATTAATTTTAGCTTTTTTCCAAGAATATTTATACCATGATCACCATTTGAGAAAAACTGGAGATCCCTCAGGGTAATATAAACAAATATCAGTATAATAATATTAGGTTTATAAATTATCTCTGTCCATCAATATAACAATCATATCTTGAAATTTTTTATAAATACGTTTCATCGTATTTATCTCTAACATAGACACAAATCCCCCCTGAATTTCTCCCTTTCTTCTTTTCCCTCTTGCGTACTTTAGCATGACATGTGTAACCTGGTAACATGTCATTAAAATCAGTTTCCTGTAATTCTCATGTCTCACACAGTCCTACAATGTCATAATTTGTCAATAATATTTTAAATTCTGCATTTGATTTTTTATATTTATGACCCTGACAATTCCATGTGATTAGATTAAGATAATGGAAGTTTTCTTTATTTGTTGCATTGATAGTCTCTGAAGCTTGATAATTTTCTTCATATAATGAATGGTCTTTATACAATTTAGATATGGTGTCGGTTTCATCTCCTCGAGATAACGAATGATTTTGTGCAGATGTGCAAGAAAAGATCAGTTCTCTAGATGTTTGATTCTTTAGGCCACGGCCTCTTTGTTATTTATTTTGTCCTCTCTCTGATCCAGCATAGAGTGGTACCACAAAATCTATTTCGTTTTGCAATGTAAAAGGTTTTCCATTAATAGACAAATTATCAGATGACAAATGGGCATTTTTTCCATCACTTCTAGCCTTCTCTAGTGCACATTCTAGTTTCTTTCTGATGTTGCGCACTCGTTCACTGAAATCTTCAGGAAATCTAACCTCACTATCCTTTCCTTGAAGTTCCTTTCTTGTTGTTATCCATACTTTTTGTCTAGTTTTGTACTTGCTAAACTTCACAATGATTGCTCTCCCTTTGTACCTCTCTTTGTTCTATGTCTGTGAGCTCTTTCTATTTCAATTTCTCTGTTGTTCTCTTTTTCTATGTTCAATTTCTCTTTCATGACTTGCCTCATTTTCTGACATTTCCCCAAGTTTCTCTTCCATTTGTTTCTTCAGGTATTCCAAGAATAACTATATTGTCCCTTCTAGACTGGTCTTCTAATATGCTTACCTTATTGTTCAGCTCTATATTTTCTTTCATAAGTGCTTTAACCTGGCCTTGTAGTTCATTCACTATGGTCGCCGGACGCGCAAAGAGAGCACCTGCATGGTTCTCCACGGGTGATTGGGTGTTCTCTAAACCACAAAATCAAATAACCCGTTTATATCATGTTTGATGAAATAAAAAACCCAATAAGCCTTACGTGTTCGTTTGCTTGTATATATTGCATGTATATATTGCTAATATATAATATTTATCAGTTTGAAATGTGGTCATTAAACATGAAAGGCTGATCACTGTATAGGCATGTAGTGATAAACATTATGTACTTATAGACTAAGAAATAACGTTTAACTAACAATTAACAGAACATTGACTCATGACTGTTTGTATTTAATGTCGGGACGACATTCAAAGTCTTTTGGGGTGAATGTGGCAGTTGGACTCAGTCACAAAATACAATATTGTTTCGGTTTGCCACCAGGGGTCATTACATTCATCTGATTCAGTTTTTCCTTTCCTTGTCACCCGTTTTTACAAGGCGCCTTTTCAGTTTTCAGTCATTTACAGGTTGCGTTTTTTTCCAAACAGATTATTTACCGTCCTTCTTTTGTTTTTGTAGCCTGCCTCGTTTTCAGTTCAGTCTCATGATACGTTTACCTGAGTTTAGGTGCTCAGACAGTCAGGGGACCGTGAGAGAGTACACACCACAGGTACTGGCAAACTTTGTAACGGACTTTTGTAAATGATAACGGATAAAACCACGTTCTGTCAACTAGTTTCGTTTTTCGTGAAATAATGCTTTATGTGCGTGCCTGAAACTATTCGGCCTTCGACATATATATAAACGTATATATATATATATATATATATATATATATATATATATATATATATATATATATATATACCATCTGCTGAGGAAGACTTAAAAGGAAACAGATTAAAAGTTATATTAATTATACAGATGTTTAGAGACTTTGTTGTAGTTAATATTTAAGTAGCTGGTGGCTGAGGCTCATGCGATCAGCGTGCTGTGTGCTTATGAAAGCAATAAAGATAAATATATCCTTGATGGTGAAATACATCAAGCGTATTGTTTCTTTCGTTTAACCTTTGGACTTAAGATTTACATTTAAAGTTCTTATATGTCACAATATAACAAAAAGGCATATGGGAGGCCGAGGGGTTGTGTATGTGATGCTCATGTAGAAGGTGATGCATCGTAAAATGTTAGCCCCATATACATATATTTGCTGTAAGAAAACTGATTATCAGCAATGATAAGGACAATAAGCTTCTAATCGATATTTAAGAGTTAAAAACACTCTCATAAGATTTGTTATACACACAAAATAAAAAAGTCGTCACTTAAACTGAAATTTCATAATTTAATGATTGACTGAAATGTATCTGGGTTTCCAAATGGATCTTCTTGGGCTCAGACAGAACTTCGCGTAGTGAGAAAGCAGGGAAGCTACACGCCGCTAAACAGCGGGAAACTCCTTCCTTAAAAGTGGAACACCGCCAGTGAGGTCACGCGGGTGAGTCAAAATTTTGTCCGTTCATCAGGCTCAAAATGTTGGTTTTTCATTACTGGATATTCATCTTTGTTATGTGGTAGCTTTCTGTAAAAAATACGTTTTGGAAAAAAAATACAGGTTGTACGAATTTAGGTTAATATTTTCATTCGACAAAAGAATAAAAAAGACATCATGATTGCTGGCGTGATAACAATATCATAAATATGACGAATGTATAGAGAAGCCATCAACGATGAAAATCATTTGAAGAAATTACATTTTTTAAGAAAAGTAACACTTTATGAAACATGCTTTGTATTAATTGACGCTCAGAAGGCATCACGAACTTCGACATTCAGTTGCCACTTGACGGTAGTCTGGGACATGTTCATGTCGTTGAAGGTTCTTGCACGCCGAAATGCAACGTGTAGCTGAAATGTGAAAGGACGGGCTCAGATCAATAGATTCCATCAGTCATTAATTATGTTTGTCCTAAGCTTTGTTGATTTTATCCAAAGGTGCAAGTCTGTGTCAAAGAAATAACTTTAGCCTTTGTTGGTGCGTTGTCTCTGAGAAAATAAACTCCAAAATTCAAAGTGGTTGTGTTAGCGGGTTAGTCGTGTTAGCGAGATGCTTGTACATTAGTCTGCCAATATTAACACAGGCGATATTATGGGTAGTTCAAGTATATGTTAAGTTGTTGTCCCTGTTTAATTAAAATCCCAAACTGAGTGGCTAGTATTAGTTGACTTGTACCGGGCTGAGTCTCGGCGGTCTTGATGAGTTCTATCTTGAGGCTGAGCTCGTTTGCTTTTTTCACGAGTTTGCGTCGAAGTTATTATTACAGCATTGGTCTTAACACGAAGATGGTCTGATGTCGAACAGGTAGTGAGAACAGAATGAACATATCCAATTCTAATTGTTATTTTTATGGTTCCTGCTTGTTCATTGAAATGTGATTTGTCACAGTTTTACTTTACTCACCTAGATGTATACGTGTAGGATCGGTTTTGTTTGCCAAACTCCTCTTTAATTAGTATGCTAAATGCTAATCTAACAGCCGTTCCCAACAAACAATGTAACGGATCATTATAAACAAGCCTAACTATTGTAGGGCAGATGAAAGCGAGCTTTCTCACGTGCCCGACTAATTAATCACGGGCTATTATTTAAGTCCAAGCATGGCGATGACCGTGTCACCTGCTCAACGGGCCGCGGTCGCAACGGGCCAGTGGTCATGATAAGGCTAATTAATTACGGGCAATTTTCTAAGTCCAAGCTGGGCGATGAGCGAGTCAACTTCTCAACGGGCCGCGGTCGCCACGGGCCAGTGGTCCTGATACGGGGGCTCATCTGAAGGTCGGGACCAAAAATAGGTGGTCGTTGGTCGTGATAGCAGGGTGGTCGTGTTGCCGAAGTTTTTTAAATGATAATTTGTATTAGACAATTCTGGGACCAAGTGAAGTTGTCGTGTTAGCGCGGTGGTCGTGTTATCGGAGTGGTTGTCATGCGGGAGTTCACTGTACTTAACTAAAGTCCATAGTCTTCATGGATTCCTTATAAAATAATATTAAAAACAGTTGACGAAAGTTCACAGCGTGTAACGAAAGTCCATGGTAAATCCGCTTGCGAGGGTGAATTATATTAAGAAGTCCGCATTTCAGTGGGGAAGCACCTACAGCTACCAGCGGAGGCCACGGAAAATATAACAATATAACAAGCGTCGATTGAATTGGCGAGTTAACCCTATTTTATACTGACGAGCAGGGCAATAAAAAGTTATCTGACGAGTTCTGTGTATTTTTTCTGTGTGTTTCGCATATTGTTTCTCTCGTGAAGTCCTTTTGTTCCATGGCGAGTTAGCTTGTGCGTCGTTACTGATTGACAACACAAAGACGCCCTCAAGCCCAGTGCGTCAGTGACTTCAGTGGATCACAACACTATACATACATACATTATATATATATATATATATATATATATATATATATATATATATATATATATATATACATATATATATATATATATACATACATAAGACGATTACTTTGCCCCGTGTACCGTATTGTATTCCTTTGTTTTCGCACTCGCCATATGAACCCGTGTTACTGAAGCGTGACAGTGCTTATGCATGACTACATAATAACAATAATAATAACTGATACTATTTAACATGCGCAAATTCTATAGAAGGGCAAACCTACTCCCTGTACTCTCAGTACCTCTGACTTTAGAGAAAAAAAGGTATATATTGATGAAAAAAAGTTTTACGTTTTTAAATTGGTTTTAAAAGATGTAAGAGTCGGCGATTTTCTTAATGTAGTAAGAAGCGTATTCAAACTTTTGGGTCTAAAAAACGGAAGGAACATTCATCGATTTTCATATCACACTTTGGTACCTTAAGAAGAAAACTGATAGGGATGTTCTGGCGAGGGTTTGTAGGGTTCGACTACAGAATTTAGTTTGTTAATGGTATCCATATCACTGTTTTAAGATGTACTTCGTACATACTTTTCTGTTTCAACGTCTATAGAGATTGCGGATCCCCAAAAATATGTGAGCACTCTGCCCTCCATAGATTTATTTAAGTTTTAGGGCTTCCTTTTAAACAGCCTTTCTCAAACTTCCCCTAAATCAGCCCCGAACTATTATGAATACTAGTCACATACGCATCTGTAAAATTTCAAACAGTTCAATGTATCAGATTGCGTCGATCGTGTCTGCAGTCTCAGCTCCTCGGGTTGATTCAGCAGAAAAGCGCTCGCAATATTGAAAGCAGATCCATATAGTCATGTGTTTAGCGCTTGAATTTAATTCCTCCTGAGAGAGTAAAATTCCTTGTTATAATGGATAGCGGGAATCAATCGAGATTAAACTGCATCTGTGTGGCCGCGGGTTGCACGAAACCTCCGGGCTAAGACAAGACATGCTCTCTGACCTTGATCTTAACGGGACAGTGAGATCGAAATGCAGGAAAATCCCCTGGCCCTATTGTGAAAGTGTGGCGTGCGTGGAGGACATTAAAGCACAAAAGAAATAGTGGTACATACGGGGAGAATATTATATTTATTCATATCCAGCTCAAAAGAAAAAAAAGGGGGAAAAACAAATTTGACAAACTTATATATTAATTGATCCGATTTCCTAGGAATAGTTGGGATTAGTTGCCATGAAATTCGACATGCTAACTTATTTTTATTACATGCCTTATTTTTTTTGCCTGACCAACTGCCGCCGTTTGTGAAAATATCATCAGGTCACTAAACATATCAGATAGACAAAGTTCGGCGCAAAGACAAAGGTTGTACTACCATTTACTGCCTGGTCTGTGTCAGAGCATTGGCGCTAACCCGTAGCCCTCTAAAAGATATAATGCACATGCAGACAAATTGAGGTAACAGATGCATAGACATGTAAAATGTCCTTGTGGCCTTTAGCTGCTATATTTCTGAACAATATACCGATTGCTGCTGAAAATTGAAAGGCATGCACAAATATAGAATATCGTGAACTAAAATTGACATTTTATGCAGAGAACAAAACACAATGGTTTTCAATTGAATCTTTACACGAAACATTCCCATTGCATTAAAACCTGCCGCAATACGTAACTGCTGATATCTTTTAATCTTATATCAAATATAAAAAAAATGCATTTTCCAAACATTTCTTTGCCTATATTTGTGTTTGTGTATCACGTGGTTAAAGAGTCACAAAATTACCACATTTGCTCGTAAGTATCCTCCGTGGAACTAAATGTATATATATATATATATATGTTACCGTCTCCCTCTCATACCAGAGAGCAGCTCAACAATAACGACTCAGTACTGGGAGGAATAGTCGTTTATTTAGTTGTGGATGGTGGTTCAGTAGGAACAATAGTTTGTTCGTTCGTGGATTCTACAATTATAGTACAAATAATAATTATGCGGTACCAACATGTCTATGAGACATATACACATTAAGACGAGATATAGAGAACATACAGTCCTGGTGATAATAATAAGAATAACGTAATGGTTCTCTTTGAAGGTCGTAAGATATACCTGTAGGAACAATGGAACACTGGAGAGAACGGAATGACTTGTTCATTACTGATATCTGACTGTTAAGTGTGAATACCTATTTACAGTAGCCAAATGATATAATAATAATAAAATAACATGTGCTAAACGTATGACTTACCCTGTGCTAGGAATCCTGTTAACAATAACTGTTCTGTACAAACGTGTGTGCACAGCTCGAAGTGTTACATGTGCACCAGGCCAAGAGCTAATCAGGAATGACCACTTCCGGGCAGGTAATTAGTGACCTGTTATAGAACGCACGATAGGTGGCAGCACAGAGTAACTTAGTATAATACAATAAAACAGTTCGAGCTACCTCAAAGTTATATGAATTGTGAAGATCTATGAAATTAAACCGTAACATACTCCCCCACTTAAAAGAATTCCGTCCCGGAAACAAATATACAAACATACATAGTATTCTGCATACTATTCAATATGGTATGCAAACATGGTGTTTACATCAGTATCAGTTGGGACATCAGTCCGTATCTGTAACGACAGGAATTCCTTCTATAGAGATATACCTTATGCTCGAACAACGTTATGACAACATGAACAACATGCATGTATGACTATCATACTATATGCTAGGTCAACATTAAGACAGCAAAAACCATATCACATAATAAATGACAAGCACAAATAACATCGAAGTGATCACTTATCCTATACAATATTGATAATATACCACAAACACTAGCTGCTGCGAACCAATTCAATAATGGCCGCAGTCAAGGTTGGTATTTCGGACGGAAAACTCTCTTTGGCTTGCATTAGTAAGTGTATTTTGTCTGTAAGGTTAGTGGTGCTAATATGTGATAAACTGTAGTCTTCAGGTTTGTATCTCTCAGCTGGCTTGCGATTCCTGGAAGACCTACGAGGGGCCGGACATGGACGCTCAGGTTGACAGGTCGTAGTCCTAGCTCGAGGAATCGGTGGGTCACGTGTCATGCCTTCAGTTTGGGTGATGGGGTCGGGCTGTTCTTCATCAATTTCTCCAGTCTCACTTGTTATTTCAGGCTCATGATGTTGATCTTCAGCCCAATCACTCAATTGGTCACTTTCAGGGAAGTTTTCGATAACATCAGGAATAGCTACATCTCCATCTCTCATCGAACCAGTTCCTGCAGTATCAGGTCTGTTTTCGTCAATTTCAGTGTCATTATTCTGAGTGTCAACGTTGTGTGGTACAAATTCCGATGCTGACGGGTTTAGCTCTGTTTCTGTCAACATGAAATCATCCTCGGATTCATCCTCGTAATCTGATTCACCAGAATCAGAATCTCTTCTAGAGACGGTCCTTTTCCGGTGTTTCTTGGAGTCTGACTGATCACAAACAGGTAACAGTGGTATTGTCGCCAGTGAAAGCAGCATGTTTCTGTGCAAGGTCCTCTTCTGGCCTTTTCCATCTTCTTTTCTAACAACGTAAACTGGGATCTCATCATTCGGCTGTTCCTCCACGATGTAAACCTCTTTCTCCTAGTGGTCCGCCAGTTTGTGCTTCCCTTTGAACGCGACATTCTTTACCAAAACCCGATCTCCTGGGTGTAATAGCGTTTCTCTGACATTCAAATCATATCGCTCTTTCGATCTTTTAGCAGCTTTCTTGGATTCTATACGGGCAATGTCATATGCATACAGCATCCTTTCCTGGAAATCACGTACAAACTCCGATGGGCATCGTTCTTTTTCTTCTTCCGGATGTATCCCTAGCGCCACATCCACAGGTAGTCTTGGGTGTCTGCCAAACATCAGGTAGAACGGCGAAAAACCGGTACTTTCATGCTTTGTGGCATTATAGGCGTGGACCAAACTTGGAACGTAGGATTTCCAATCGGCCTTTTGGTCTTCATCTGCAGCAGAGTTCTATTAAAGCGCTCGCATATCCCATTTCCTTGGGGGTGATAAGGAGTGGTACGACTCTTCCTTATCCCAGTAATCTTGCAGAGGTTCCTAATGAGTGCGGATTCGAAATTCCGACCCTGGTCACTGTGAATTCTAGTTGGGAAGCCGTAATGCACCAAAAGATGATCAAAGAGGGCACGAGCAGTTGTTTTAGCAGTTTGGTTCTTTGTTGGAATGGCGATGGCATATCTTGTAAAATGGTCCGTGATAACTAAAATGTTGGAAATTCCGCCTTTTGAATCTTCCAAGGACAAATAATCTATACAGATGAGTTCCATGGGATAAGTTGATGTCGTGTTCACCATGGATGAACATAACTTGGTGGTAAGAGTCTTTCGTCGTACGCATCGGTCACAACCTTGTATTCTCATCTTAACTTCCCTTGCCATCCTTGGCCAGTAGAATCTGGAACGCACAAGGTCGATCAGGCGCTCATAACCAAGGTGTCCACTATCATCATGGAGGCCTTTGGTTGCTTCTTCCCGCAGACATCTAGGAAGTATCAACTGATATCTAGTTTGGCCTGAAATGGTACAGCGACGGTAAAGAACATTATCTCTCAAACACAGTCGATCCCACTCTTGAAAAAGGATCCTACAGTCTGGATCTGCATTAGCTGGTCCGTCTATCGACCTCCTACCCCGCTGAAAAGAACCAAGCACTGGACCAATGATGTAATCAGCTGCTTGGAACCTAGCCCATTGGTCGTGGGTGATATTGGAGATCTCACCATCTGTCACTGGATCCGGGTTAGGTAAAGCAGGTGACTGGGACAAACAGACTGACTCCGCGAGAACTTCGGTTTGATGACTGTGGAATACCGCCTGCATGGATTGAGAAGTTATGTGGATCGATCTCGGTATCCGGGAAAGGGCATCAGCGTCAAGGTTTTTCTTTCCCGAGCGGTAGTGGATGGTGAAGTCGAAATTGGCGAGATCTGCTAGCCATCGGTGACCGGTTGCATCCAGCTTCGCGGTGGTCATTAAGTATGTGAGTGGATTGTTGTCCGTGAAAACTTCAAATGGTCTGCCGTAGAGGTAATCATAAAACTTTTCACAGACCGCCCACTTCAGTGCCAGGTATTCAAGCTTATGAGCTGCATAATGACTTTCCGATTTATTCAAGCCACGGCTCGCGTAAGCAATCACTCGGTCGGTCCCATTTTGCTTCTGGTACAAGACTGTCCCTAAACCATCTGCAGATGCATCAGTATGAAGAGTAAACGGCAGACTGTAATCCGCATACCCTAACACTGGTGGTTCTGATAGCAAGCGATTCAGTGTGTCAAAGGCGTCTTGAGCAGCGGAATTCCATTCTAGTAGGGTGGATTGAAACTTTTCTACCTCATCACGACCGATTCCCTTTAAGAGGGACGTCAGGGGTTTTGCAATACTGGCATAACTTTTGATAAATCGACGGTAGTAACCGGTGAAGCCTAGGTATTGTCGAAGCTCTTTGATCGTTCTGGGGACTGGCCACTTGGATAGTGCTTCTGTTTTGTCCGGGTCTGTATGGACACCCTCAGCAGATATGACGTGACCAAGGTACTTTACGCTCTCCATGAAGAAGCTACACTTGGAGGGTTTGAGTTTCAGACCGTAATCCTGAAGGCGCTGGAATACCTTATCTAGACGGCTCATGTGTTCTTCAACCGTAGAAGAAAATACTAGTATGTCATCTAGATAGACGCAGCACTCCTTTGAGTTAAGATCGCTTAGGCATTTCTCCATTAATCTCTGAAATGTCGCTGGGGCGCTGGTCAAACCGAATGGCATTCTGTTACATTCGTAGAAACCAAGACG
Organism: Sipunculus nudus; assembly: GCA_026874595.1. Taxonomy (NCBI): domain Eukaryota; kingdom Metazoa; phylum Annelida; class Sipuncula; order Golfingiida; family Sipunculidae; genus Sipunculus; species Sipunculus nudus. The sequence goes on along the minus strand of CM049314.1, from coordinate 11,729,398 downwards.
ATCGACAGAGAACGCGGTCTTTTCCTTATCCTCCTCCGCTATATCGATTTGCCAATACCCACTGCGCAAGTCCAGCGTGGAGAAGATCTTGGCCTTCGCTAGTATGTCTAAAGTCTCGTCGATCCTTGGTAAAGCATAAGCATCCCGCTTCGTTCGCGCATTCAGCTTCCTGTAGTCGATGCATAGCCTGAGACCTCCATCTTTCTTCCGAGCGCAAACTATGTTGGACGACCAGGGACTTTTAGACTCACGGATCACGCCTGCATCGAGCATACTACGCAAATGTTGCTGAACTTCTTCGAACATCGCAGGAGGAATACGCCTTGTTCGTTCTTTAAACGGCGTGTCATCAGTAAGGCGAATCCTGTGTACAACAGCATCAGTGTGACCAAGCTCCTCATCCCCGATTGAAAATACAGGTCTCCATCGAGAGAAAAACTCTTTTGCACGTTTCTTCTCATCATCTGACAAACATGATGCTGAAAGGTCAATGTAAGGGTCGCCTGGGGACTCGCTAGTAGGTGGTGCTTGATCTGCCGCTGGGATTTCATCTCTTACGTTATGAAGCTCAGCTATTATCGTCTTTGCAGGTATGGTTAGCTTTCTAGTTCCTACATTGTACAACGAAACGCCGACTCTGGTAGTAGATCCAGACAGCTTGATGTCTTTGACTTCAGGTATCAATATCAAACCACCAGGTATGGCCTTTTCTTGACTCGATTCCACCAACACAGTTGATGACAAACCCACGGCACGACAAAGTCCATGGATAGTTACCTGTTCATCCGGCTTTACGGTAACAGCTTTGGTTGTGGTCACAGTGACTGGTTCAATGGTTGTTACACAACAGTTTCTCATACTAAGAGAACGGAAAGCTAAACGCCATGATCCTGACAGTGATGATCCGGACTGCAGAAATGTTTCTCCGAGATGCTGTTGACACCAGCCTCTGTAGCGTGTGATGATATTGGTACCAACACAAACTGGTACCTTGGTATTGTACGGTGTATCCGGTTCCAAAAGGACCAAAAATATGTCTTCAATCTCACTTCCGGTGACATGAAGTGGCAAGGACATCTTCAGAGCTACATAACCCAGGTACTGTAACATATGGCCACCTCCGACCTCCACAGAGAGTAGATCATGCAGCGGTTCCAACGTATGGGAAGGAAGGCATTCATCAAAATATGTCTTTGATATCGTCGTGATCATAGATCCGGTGTCGATCAAACATCTGGTTTTCAGTCCCTCGACGTTAATATATCCCTCATTTGGCTCTCCCACTAAGGTCTCCAACACAGATTCGGAATTGGAGCTAGACACAATGTCCTCTGCTTGCTCCGCAGCAGGGACTGGCTTCAGTTCAAAGTTTCCTTCTGTTTCTTCTTGATCTCCTGTACCTCTTCTTCCGACAGGCGTTTTGAGGACTTGCAGGTGTTGGCATAGTGTCCCTTCTTTCCACATCTATAGCATATGACAATTCTGCTTGTGCTTGTCGAGAATTGTTTCCTTTGCCTCCCACTGCCTTGGGACTCCAATCGTTCTATCCTTTTACAGAGTAGATCAAGCTTCTCGAGGATAATCCGGTTGTCTGTTTCTGTTTGAGTCTTTTGAGTAACGCCAGTAGCTCCGGTCAACATCTGGGACTGTGCTTTCGTCTGGCTGGTCTTTCGTCTTGTTTCATCAAGGGCAAGCTCCTGATCGATAGCTCGGACTGCGACACAAAGTTCACTGTAATCTGCTATGAGGTCATATTTATGTCGTGTAGCATTCTTCAGCTTCTCGCTGAAGAGATTTCTCCAGAACTGGGAGCGCAACATATCGTTCTTGGCCGATGCTGGGACCTTTCCTTTCTCAACTGCACTGGATAGTAGTTGTTCAAGGCGGCAACCCCAAGATGATATAGTCTCATCAGATTTCTGACAGGCGGCATAAAAACGCTGCATCAAGGATTCGCCCGAGAGAACATCTCCGAATAACCCGTCCAGTTTCTGTATGACGGACTCTGGTTCTGAGTTGTCCGGCATCCATGTCAACACATCTGCAGCTGTTCCCCTCAATGACCGTTTAATGCTTTGGAGAACCACTGAAGTCGAGTACCCGTCATGAATCAGGCTCCTTACTTCAAACTTCCAACGGTGCAGACTAACATCTCCCTTTGTGTTGTCATCTCCGGAGAACGTCGATAGTCTAGGGATCTGCATCCATGGAGAGTTCAAAGTCGAAGCATCATCTGCTGGGGCGGATGGAATCACTGGTGGTAATGGAACATGCGAGTCCCTCCGATCGGTAATTGACGGTAGATTTACATAAGGTTTTTCAACGACATCAGTTTTGATAACTGAAGGCTCAGGTTAAATATTGACAGGTGTAACTTGTGATGGGGATACCCTATCAAATACCCGTTTATACATATCAGGGCTAAGCCTAGCCAGCATCTCAACAAGCTGGTCTATGACTGCCTCATCAGAGTCAGGTGCTTCCGAGCTACATTCGGAAGTATTCATTGGTTCCAATTTACCAGCCATTATAGGCTTGTATGGTGCTGAACCTCTGCTCTCTGAAAGCAATTGTGTGATTTCAACTAACTGATTTTCGACAACCACTGAAACTTTAAGTGGCGAACCCCTAAATGTTCGACCAGTCAGATCATTTACTGCTCTATTAGCATCTTGACATGCAACAAATAAAACGTAGCCTTCAATTGTTCTTTGATCAGGGGACAATTTAGGTTTCAACAGTGTGTGCTCAATCTCCCCAACTTGGAGAAAGTACTCTGACACCTGAGCACACGTCGTGTGTTCAGCTATACCCTGTATGTACAGGGTTCGGTCCTGATAAGACATTATAACAGTTTGCACAAACAACTGGCTTACCTTTCGCCTACTTAGTAAGCCTCCCAGCGAGGCTTACGAGCACTCTATTGAAAATATTGGTGTGCAAGCGAGGACACAGATATTTAGATAAATCAGATAATAAGCTTTAGATAAACAAACGAGGGTCTTTACTGGGTGTGTGAACCATTTCTAATTAGTGAAAACGAGAAAATTTGCAGGTGGTTACCAGCCCCGCTTGGAACCTTTGTTTTGCTTGCACTTTCTGTTTTATTCACTAGATGGCACTATTTTAGGGACCAGGCAGTAAATGTTATGCTTGGAATTAAGTTGAACTTCTATAATGAATGAGCCTGAAACCTAACAGCCAATCAGAGGAAGGAATTTGAAAACTGGTTTCTCCCTGTGTCCTTGACCCTAAAGGAACATGTCATGATTGGTTAGAAACCTGGGAGCATCGCTTCTTAACTTTGCACCTGGATTATAAGTTTCATTTTCTTGTTTGAGCAAGAAAAAAAGTAAGGAGTCGTAGTTAAGGGTATGTTAGCTAGATTATGTTTGGTAATTTTGCCAAAGGAGGGACATTTAGTAATATCAGACAGGGCACCACAAGAATGCATGCAGTGCTTTCCGTCTCTGTATTATAGAGACGGACACTCTGTCTAGCTTACCTTCAATAATATGTTGACTGATTGTGCCAATGGAAATATATTACACAGTAAATATAGGATCACTTCGCTTGACGTCGATCTTATTCAATGAACAAGAGCGACCACCAAGCCTATGACATCAAGAGAAAACTTCTCCTGTTGTCTAACAAATGTTATGACAAAGTCCATGTATCGGATTAAATCCGGACATTGACAACTTAAGGTTCAATTGTTTCTTAGTTGAAGTTACTTAATCCTGTTGATCGGTACAACACCTTCAAAATATACATGAATGATGGATAGAAAGTCTTGAAAAGATCTTGATAAATTTCATGTAACAAGGCAAGTATGTTGGCCTATCAAACTACAGAAGTAGTTAAGTTTGAAATACTTAGTTATACAGAAAGTAATACTTGGGATATTTTCTCAGTCAATTCAGAAGTACGTATGTACTGTCTGAAATTCAAAGATATTAGCAAAATATATCCCCAAGCAACCAACACTAATAAATAAAGCAAAGTGTGTAACAATCCATTGGAATAACAAAATGAAAAGTGCTCACCCACATGTTATGTTGACTCTTTCTGGTGATGATAAACAAGTCCAAAATAAATCCAGTAATGGATTATAACGAGTGTTCGGTAACGTGTACCATGTGAGATAATCCATGTGAGAGTTCCTTAAGTTCAAACAATGAGGATCAAATACACAAATACACAATAACGATCCAAAAGTCAAATGAAGAATGTCCACAATGCGAGATAATCCAGGTAAATGTGTCCTGAGATTCAGTTCAACATAGTTCAAAGTATATGAACACAACGTAAAATATCCAAGGAGGTTTGGTGATCGAATGTTTATCACATCATATCAATGGCAGAACACACGAACACGTATTCACAATCTCTCTGTAAATCACAGTCCAAATGTGTCGTGATACAACAAGTAGAGGGCGTACTCGACATCTTTCCTGGTGGGGGTTTTGAACGGACGAACGTCCTTCGCAGTGTCTGGTTACCACCGAGAGAGTGCGCTCCTAGCGTCGTTCCAAAATGGCGGATGTCAAGTTTACACCAGCGAGGGAAATCCGAGGAAAATAAGTTTCCTGCGCTCAGTAAAGGCAGTTTTACAGAACAGAATTACCTTTTCTCTCTCGTAAAATGCTCATTTGTGCCTCGGGGGTATGGCTTTTTCGCTATTCACGATAGAACAATCCGTGTGTGCCCATGCAGAGCGCCGGCAGCGGAGTCCTTTCAAAAGCCAGGCGAACACAATAGGTCCATTCAAATGGCAATATCTCCCCGAGTTTTGGCGCCAAGAACGTTCACTGAGCGGTGAAGCGAAATTCCTCGTGATGGCGACAAAACAGAAAAACAGTTCCACTCATGAGGCGATTCTCCCTCCAAGGCTTCTAGTACCGAGTCCCTTATCGGGCGCCATGTGTTACCGTCTCACTCTCATACCAGAGAGCAGCTCAACAATAACGACTCAGTACTGGGAGGAATAGTCGTTTATTTAGTTGTGGATGGTGGTTCAGTAGGAACAATAGTTTGTTCGTTCATGGATTCTACAATTATAGTACAAATAATAATTATGCGGTACCAACATGTCTATGAGTATCTGAACAACTAATGCATTGATCACCATGATTTTTTGCATGGATATTGATCGTGGAGTGTTTCATCAGTTTCTGCAGACTGTCTACGACACCTGTATTTTTTCGATTCTTTACGATTTTTTTCTCTGTTTTTTAGACCTTAAAAGATGCTGTCATCTGTTAAATGCGCACAAATCGTAACCGCTGGGCATGGAATCTTCTCACTTTACACCCAGAGAGGTACATGAAAAGTCTCCCTTGAAACCTGGAATTAGGTCTCTGTTACCCATATTCTTTAAACTATGGGGCTTCAAAGTACCCCACAGAATAATGAAAAATTTGATACAAAATCTCAAGTATCCGATTAATTAATGCATTGATCACCATGATTCTTTGCATGGGTATTAATCATGGGGTGTTTTTGCAGAATGGTGGCGCCATCTGTATTTTTCGATTTTTTACGATTTTTTTCTCTCTTTTTTTGAGACCTTAAAAGATGTTGTCAAAAGCACCCCCCATCATAATTAAAATTTTGATACCAAAGCAGGGCACAAATCATAAACATTGGACCTAGGATCTTCTAACCTAAAATCCAGGGAGGTCTATGAAAATATCCTTTGAAACGTGTATTTAGGTCTCTGTTACCCATATTTTCTGAGCTATGGGGCTTATAAGCACCCCTCAGAATAATTAAAAATTTAATACCAGAGAGGGCACAAATCATAACCTTTGGGCCCAGAATCTCCCAACTTGACATCCTGAGAGTTCCTCAAAAGTTCTCCCCAGGGTCATGAAATTGGGTCACAGTGAACTATATTCTCAGAGTTTTAGGGTATGTTTGAGCACCCTAGAAATAATGCAAAATACACACAAATTGGCAGATTCCTCATGAAAGGCCGGTTGGTTTGTCATCAGATTTGTTGTGCTTATGGGTCTTGATGAACTTAAGCTAATAAGCATGAACAATGATGCCACCTACATTATCTTAATTAGTCGTCTGTGCAAGGACAGATTGTCAACATGTCAGTCGGCTGAGCGTCATGACCCACGGGTCACTTGTTATCTTATTCATTATCTTTCGTGCTGGCAGGATCTTATGGATATGTTGGATGAAACAAAACGCCACACAGTCAGAGCCTGGCTGTCTGTAGTGGGAGGTTTTATCATCTATGTCGCATTAGGAGGGGCATACACTGTCGGTAAGTAATTTTTCCGTCTGGACTCATTTCAGGGATTCCACAACTTAAAACAATTAAGCGTTTTTTTTTCAAATATTACATATTTTTTGTTATTTTTCTTTTTTAATTTATTAAAAAACCCAAACGGGTAAGATGATTGGTGCATTAGTATGTGTAAAACGATTTATCAGTTACATTATTACGAAAGAATACGCCATAGAATTGATTGTCATAAAAAGTTTGCAAATATAAATATTTAAAATGCTGCAATTAAAATTAAGATATATTAAGAATATATATAGGGAATATGTTTTGACTGTTCTTGTAAGAAGCAGTAACTCTCTACCTTAATGCGGAGCATATAACATGTATTTTTATACAATTGCCAGTATAATGCAAACATGTTATGTGTAAACATGAATAAAAGAACAAAGATTTTTCTGAAGATTATTCCGTTTACTCTCACAGGAAACCTTAATCCGTATGTGACGTCATACATCCGGGCACGAAGCTCACCATCTACACTGCTCATGACCGAAACAACTTGGGTAGGAGCGGTAACAGCGGTTACGCAAGCCGTGACGATGTGCATATCGGGAATAATAATGGATGCGGTTGGCCCAACCCTCGGTGCCTTCATTGGGGGTTTACTGATAAGGCAAGCACACATAACAATCATCTTTGTCTTTAAAACGGCATCCTAGCAACTGCATGACTGAGACAATAAGCACAAAATATAAATTAAAATATTAATCCTGCGTGAAAACAGCTGGTTAAATAATGCTGCGCGTCTCATTCTTGAGGAGCGTAAGACCGACCACGTCACGTCGCTGCTCAAACAGCTCCTTTGGGGTCCCATCAAGTACCGCGTACAATACTAAATTGCAATTTTTGTTTACAGCCATTTTGATTGCTCACTTCCATCATATTTGACAAAAAAAAAGAATTAATAAGCTATCGGTCTTTGTGTACGCCGGCTCGGGTAGCGGAAATCTTCTTAAATTACCAAGGTGTAAAATGAAAGTCGGTGAAGCTTCCCTCCGTTTCGTAGCCCAAACGTCTGGAATTCACTTTCTATTACACTTAGAAATTCTCCGACTCTTTTATCATTTAAAAGTAATATAAAAACTTATTTCTTTCGGCAGGCATTTGGTAATTGATGTGCATTATTTTTTTTTCTTGTTCCAAGCACACAGAATAGATTACCATGAAATTATATGTGGGTATAAATGTGTGTGAATTTCGCTGCTATATCTTTATATAGATATATATATATACATATCCTGCCTATATTGTTGTATATAACATTTTATATTTCAGCGGAGGTGTGATGTGTACATATTTTTCAATTAAGTGGTCTTTCATCGGCTTTCTCTTGATGTACGGCTTTTTCTATGGAGCTGGTAGTGGTATCGCATACACGATTCCCTCTGGATGTGCTATGCAGGTAAGACTTTTAAACATAGACACTTGGCCTGTTGGTAGGAGTTTCCTGTTTTTGAGTGTACATAAAGCGCTTTCCGCATGTAATACCCTCTCGGGGTGTACCAGTGGGTCATTTTTTTTTTTTTTTTTTTTTATTTGGAAGTTCTCATCCGAGATGATTAATGCAGTGTCTTCCTGGACATGGTTATTTCTTGTGGTGAACCACTGTGAAGTTTCAGATAGTAGTCCCCTGTAACAGTCTGGCATCTACCTATTAGTGGCGCCCTCTTAGAGCTATGTCTGGTGTCCTCTTGCCATAGGTTCCTTATCAGGGTGTGTTATTGTGGCCTCCTCCTATGAGTGTTTCCCTCCTGGTGGATGTTCCCTTTCACCGTATGTCATTATGACAGCGACGTCTTAGTAGTTTCCTTTTTGGGCGCGCATCCACGTATATAACTTGTATTGATATTAAATAAGGGTGTATCAGTATGACGTCATCCCGTCAACAGTTGTGGCATCTTTTACTCACGTCCATAATCTATGACTGAAAAGCCAACGATTTTGACATAATGCTTAACTCCGTTAGACATTTATGCCTTTTAAGGCAATAAATGTTAATCAATGACAAAATACAGCAGGTTTCAATTTAAAGGGCGTTATGTTCACAACTTGTAGTTTACAAATAATGATAGTCCATAAATGGAAAAGTTATTGGAAAAGATACTGCGCCTTATCTAAATCACGACACCCTAAGTGTGATCATCGCTTTGAGACATAAGTTACTCTTCTGCCTTTTTCAGTGGATGCCAAAGAATAAAGGCTTCGTGGTAGGTCTATGCTTGTCTGGGTATGGAGCTGGAGCGTTCGTCGTGACACAAATTGAAACACTTTTCATTAACCCTGGTAATCTGATACCGGATGATCCGCCGAACATGACTGTTCCCTTGTGAGTGAATAAGTGTACGATAGGGGGGGGGGGCCTTTGTGGGGAAAGCTTTGAACGAAAAGTCGGGCAAACCATTGATGTCATTTGTTTAAAGACAAATATTACAAAAGCATTTGCTACATGATGTATTCATTTTCTCATAAACTATATCACAAATTACTCTCTATAAGTTTATTTATGGTTTTTATAAATTTAAATTAATCATTTGAATTATCATCGTCTAGTATATCACTCTAATATATATACTAAAGTAATCAGGAAATAGATAACTCTTCCAGTAAATGAAACATGTAAGCCTTTATAGACTCATTGAGTTTATAGACTGGAGATCAAACTCCTTGAAGCCATGGCAGGATTATTCTAACAATTAACAAGCTTTCAGCATTTGTATGTCTTGCATTTGTTAAAAGAGAGTCATATCTAAATGATTCTTTGAACTAGTTAGTGAACAAATTTCCATGTATCATCTGTTTTCTGTTTTTATGAAATTTTTTTCTATGTAATTACCATTGACTTTAATTATTTTTGTGAAACACATATAGTTACCTCAGAATTTTACAGTGTGTATTTATTCAGTTGATAAAAAAGATTATTTCTGTTTATATTTTCTTAATGATAACTGTGTATTTTTTTAAACTATATACATTTATTTGTTTATTTGTTTTTTATTTTAGTCTTATCATTTATTATTATTTTTCACGTGACCATGAATTATGTATTTAGTATGTATAAGTTAGATCTATGGGGATGAGGGTTCATTTCCAGATTAAAGATGTTCATTCATTAAAAAAAGCCATGACAGAACTCGCGTATCAGACATGATAAGCACAGTGCGCTATTGTGGCCTAATGTGCCGCCGTGCCGGGCACAGCCAGGGCAAGGCCTATTATAGAGTTTGGCTGTTGGGCCTTACTCAAGCTCGTTGCCGAGAGAAATGTATTCGGTAAGACAGCGGAAAATCACAGGAATAATATTGACCAGAATTATCAATGCGCAGATTGTTCGGTTTGTTAAGAATCATGCACAACGATTATATTTGGATAGGTCTCATGTTTTTTAACTCACTGGAGCGATAAAAGGACATTTTAGGATTATCATTCATTAATATTTGCATTGACGAAGGACGGACTCACGCTAAATTTTCACCTTATTTTCATCGAATAAATGTCGGATTTCCTTTAGTTCACATCAGTCTAAACATTTAAAATGTACGAATCATTAGCTTTTTATTAATATTCCGTGGATACCATAATTTCATGTTGCCAGTGTTATGATGACTTTCAGTTGTAACGAAAACCAACAGCCTTCACTCGCTGCGATAGTTTTGTTGTTCTCGTATTATCGCCCGTGTTTACCGCTGCCGAGAGTTGGCTCAGACCTCATCAGCAATGATTGGTTTACATACGTAGGCAAACTAGTTGGATGGATTTTGTCCATAGAAAAATAAAATTGTAGAGGGGAATAGGACAGGAAAGTCGGGTGTAACATGTTACACTATAGAAATGATTAATAACACAAAGTGACACTGACTAGGTGAAATCTGGTACCATTCTGCTTCACTATGAAACTTAACTTTAAAAATCCTTATGCTCAATAATCTTATAAAAGTATTACTTTTGCAAACAATATTCAAAAGACATATTATCCGGCCGTGTACAATACTGTGCGTACAGCCAGCTTGGCATGGTTTAACAAATGCAGTACCATTGTGCATAATGTGCGCGCGTTATTCAATCAAATGCAGTATTACTGTTGTAATACGTTGCGTGCTATATGTTATTTTAGTATATGTTTACACATTTGTATAATCATGTCGATCATGTATAATAGTGAATGTTAGAGTACTTCCGTGGTAACAATTAATATATATCGATTTCAGGTACTTTTCACAGGATGTATTACTTGATCGTGTGCCATATATATTTCTCATTCTCGGTGGATTTTACCTGGCAATATTCATTATTGCTTCACCAATGATTAGTGTCCCCGACAAGGTAACTATGTTTTGAGTACCATTCTTACTCTGTTTCCTTGTCATGAAAAATATTTCTTTACTTTTTCTTATTTTTGTTCTCATATGCTTCTGCGCGGCTTGATCTGACAGCAAAAAGGTGACTCTTAGAATTTCATATCGTTTCTGCTTTAAAAAAAAGATGCTAAAGGGACGTGTATAAAACATTTCTTCAATTACTCAGCATAGAAGCGAGAGAAATATTTCTTGTGCATTCAGACTCAGAATTTGTCAGTTATTTGGGACATTCGTATGAGGGCCCTGTATTATCGCTCATTGGGTGAGTTCCATTTGTTATCGCTCACGCTGAGTTGGCATTTCAAAATTACTTTTTCTTAGTTTTGTTCTCATATGCTTTTGCTTTCCTGTATCATCCCGCTCATTTCTTACGTTTACAAACATAAACATTATGATGCCATACGGGGGACCAGGTACAAACTGCGTGTCGGCAAGGTCATGTGAAGTCTGTAGAGGGAAACATGATGTTAAACTTCATATCAATGGTGACCTTTTGTGTAAGAAATGTCGCACCCGTTGTTCAATCAAATGACGAGGTAGCGGCTGACCTTGTGGTAGACGAAAACACAGCAGCTTATAGAGGTGAGACTCGATAAAGAAGCTGAATCAGTAACACTGACAGAGACGTCGCCCAGTGTTAGTAACAGAGAGAATGAACCACTTGTTGTTAATGAAATATTGTGTTGTGTGTCAAACATGATAAGTTCAATGCCATATGATATGCTAGTTAAATTATGTTAAGACACATACAATGAAGATGAAATGGTGATAGCTAAAGAAAAACTGTTTGAAACTGGATTTATGGATGGTCGAGCAACACCACGGAATGTTCGACGTAGAGGTCAAACCAAACGACGAAGTGACCTTGAGGACATTGTGAACATCTTTCTTGAAATGCCCCCAACATATAACACTGTTTATGTAGCAACAGATTGTCTAGGGTCCCGCCATTATCCATGAACAACTTTGATATGTCGAGTCTAGTCAAGGAGTCTGTAGAAAAATGACTGAGAGATATGTAGAGCATACTACCACAGATGTAAGGGGGGCACTGACAGAAAAGACCTTTCAGGGGAGGAGGCTACAGTTATGCAGCAAGAGCCTACAACACAGCTAGAAGTTCATGAAGGTGAGGCTGACACGTCAGCTGATGCGGAAAGTGAAACATGTACGATGGAATCCAAAGAACAAAATGATTCAATACAGGCTAGCAAAACTTACCCAAGGAGTGATGAACAAAAGCCTAAACAAAAAGAAAATCAATCCCCAATACGCCAGCGTTCTTATGGCTATTATGAGGTCAGCCGGTTATCTTTAAGTGACACTTTGCACAGTAAGAACCAACCCAGAGTATACTCACAGATTTTCACAAACTCGGACAAACGTAACAGAGGGTGAAAGCTGCACAGGAGCTACGAGTTACTAATCATACCGACAGGCGTGACATCACAGGTGCTAGAAGCAGTACCAGTTCCCACCGACAGTCATACCCTAGTAGACAGCAACTTGGTCACACTGCTAGTGGCAGCACTGCAGGCGCACATCTAAATACAAATAATACAAATAATGTAAAGAAGTCTGGCATCATAAAAGGCCAGGGTCGGAATTTCCTCATACGCTCTAACAAGCCACAGCGACGATGCATCGGTATCTTTGTCTAAAAGCTGGATCGCCGCACGCAGCACTCTGATGTTATGGATCATATTCACAACGAGACTGGTCTGGGACTCGAATGTGCACAACTGACTACGAAATGTAACTCATGCAGATTGTATTCGCGCTCCAAACAAGCTCTGTATCGACTTATGGATCCGAATATATGGCTAATAGGAACACTGGTGAAAGAATATATGCAGTGAATGAGCGTGTGTTATCACTATGCCTTGAGTGGTGCTGTGCATATTTTTCATTTTTTTTTAGTTTTATAGATAATAAAACTCAGTTGCGCCTTGTATCTTTTAATTGCTATGGGTTTAAATCCTCCGTATCTTTAATCTAGGAATTGCGTTAAGATAATGATGTGTTATTTATTTAAGAAACGTGGATCTCAAAGGAAGAGCTGGTAATCTTAAAACAGATTCACAAAGATTTTACTGGTTTTTGAGTGTTAGCTATGGATTACAGTGAAGGCCTGGTTGCCGGACGACTACATGGTGGTGTTGGTATAATATATCGTAAACATCTAGTAAACATATGTAAAGAAGTTTTTTACACTGATAACAGACTTTGAGGGTTTGGAAGTAGGCACTAAATCTCTTGATAAAATCTTATTCCTGAATGTATATCCACCATATCAAACTTGTTCCACATATGAAGACTGTATGGAGTGTCTAAGATATCTTCGGTCAGTTATTGAAACATCTGACACATATAATAATATTGTCATTGGTGATTTTAATGCAAGCATTAAAACTTTGTATGAAGAAGAGCTTTTAGCTTTTTGTAACGCGACAAACATAATAGTCGCTAATTATGAAAAGTTTGGTAGAGACAGTGGATTCTACATTTTTATCAGCCATGCATACAACCCCACTTCATGGTTAGACCATATTTGGTGTAGTAGTAATGTAAATCCGTTAATTGGTGATTATTTTTGTTAGCCAAAAAGTCCTTGCTCTGATCATCTAGTACTTCATGCTGTTATGAATATCTCGCTGATAAGGAAAAATGTTCTCAGGTGACTAAAGTTACAGAATGTTTAATTAATCAGTTCCCAGTTGTAAATTGGTCAATCTCTGATGAGATAAGATTAAACAGTTATACCCAGAATATGCTGTCGGATATATTTAATTACCAAAAGTAATTTACTGTGTACAAATGTCAGGTGTACAGACCCAACTCACTTACGTGATATTGATGTTCTGTAAAAAAATATCTATGAATCTCTGCGATATGATGGCTACAAAACCCATACTCAATGTAAAAGTAATTCCCCTAGAGATTATATTTTACCAGGTTGGAATGATTATGTAGAAGCTCTTCATAGCTCTTCATACTGAAGCACGTCATAATTATGTTATCTGGAGAGACCAAGGCAAACCACGGTCTCGACCTGCATGTGAGTCCATGAGACGTTCTCGTCTCCAGTTTAAATATGCTCATAGACAATGTCAACAGAATGAGGATCAGTTGAGAGCTGATGCTACGGCAAAAAGTGTTGAAAACAGAGATCAAAATCCTTTTGGAAGGAAGTTCGTAAATCTTATAATTCTAAGGTACCCCTTTCTACAAATATTAGTGTGGTTGGAGAACAGAATTTATCTAAATTGTGGAAAAGCAACTATTGTAACCTTCTGAATTGCATTAAATCGTCAACACATAAACATCAAGTCATGCATAAGTTTAACAATATTTGCAGTGAAGAAATTAATATTACATCCTTAGAAGTTTCTGACACAATTAAAAGTTTGAAGTCTGGTAAATCTTCTGGATTGGACTGTCTGCGTGCAGAGCAGTATAAATATGCTGATCTGCAAATAGAAGTGTTTCTGTCTTTTTTGTTCTCATCTAGTGTAAATCATGGCTATATTCCTACAGGTTTGATAGACACCATAATTGTTCCTTTACTAAAGAATAAAAATGGTAAAATAAATGATAAGAATAACTTTAGACCAATAGCTCTTGTAACTATTATGTCAAAGATATTTGAATTTTTAATGTTGCAGAAAATAAAGAATATTATTGGTACATGTGACAATCAATTTAGATTTAAGAAAGGACATGGTACAGATTTTGCACTGTATACACTAAAAACTACAGTTGAAAACTACAGGAAATTTAATAGCCCCGTCTATGTCTGTTTCTGAGATGCTTCTAAAGAATTTGACCGAATAAATCACTAGACATTGTTTCGAAAGCTTATTGCTAAAAATGTACCTATACTTGTTGTTCGTATCCTTATGTACTGGTACCAGAATCAACGATTTTGTGTGAAATGGGGTTCATGTACATCGTGAGTTTTTTAATGTGACCAATAGTGTAAGACAAGGCAAGGAAGTGTGTTATCACCGCACCTGTTTGCTTTATATGTGGATGACCAAAGCTATTTACTAAACAAGAGTAATAATGGATGTCAAATTAATGACCTTTCAGTAAATCATATCTTTTATGCAGATGACCTATGCCTTATTGCCCCAAGTGCAAAGGGACTACAGAATCTATTAGACATTTGTCAAAGCTGTGGTACAATCTTGTCTGTCCAAAGGTGACATAAGTGGGATTGGAAATTAAGTTGGTATCAAAAGTGAAACATTTAGGTGTTGTAATTCAAGATACTGTGCAAGATCATGAAGATATGTTAAAGCAGTTGAGAAATTTATGTTTATTATAAGTAATATTCTTTTTGCGTAAATTTAGTAAATGTTCACCGCCGGTCCTTGCATCCTTGTATCAAGCATACTTTTCTGATTTTATAATGTCACTCTGTGGTGTAATTATTCAAAACAAATGTACAGTAAAATCAGGAATGGTTGTAATAATGGACTCAGGCGGTTTTTTAACTATTCTAGAATGGATATTGCTAAGGCAATGTATGTATTTAGTGGACTATATAACTTTGATGTGGTAATACGGGAAAAAATATTTATTGATTTGTGTGTAGACTGGAAAATAGTTCAAACATTATTATTAAGTGTTTAAATTATAACAACACAATCAAGTCTGGCGTCCTGTGGTCTACCTGGCAAACTTGTACACGCCAAACCAGGGGTGATGGTTTGCATACAGGAAGGTTTGGTTCTTAATGTTAATCCATATTTTTATTGTATTCTTTTTTATATATTTTTTTACCTGAAATAAAAGTATCTTATCTTATCTTTATAATATATTTTCTCTCGCTAAAGAACAATGAACGTCGGGCACTGTTGGAAGAAAGTGACAGGAACATCAGACTTCAAGATCGAAATGAAGACACTGTCCAAGGAAACACCAAAGACAACAAGGACGGAGAAAAGTATTAAATTTTGAGAAATGTTCACAGATAAAATCTCAAATTAAAGGAAAAATGGTAATTGTGCATTTTACCGGTTTTTAGACTTATTTTACATTCTTTAACGCAAATTATAAACAAAAGTAAATACTTTTATATACAAGAGATGTATCATTTTAGAAAAATAAGGGTAATATAATGAGAGGAAGTGTTGTTTGTGAGACAAAATGTCTCAAAAGTCAAATTAATTGGCTCAAATATAAATTGTCCGCCATAACGTTATGCATGACGTTGATGACGTTGCCATAAAACAAGCTATATTTGAGCATTTTTGCACATTATATCTAAAATATATTAGTAATCAAACACTTTAGGCCTTACTCTTATATAAGTAAACATTCCTCCTTATCAAAGAATAGACAACATTTGGAAATAATGCGTTAAAAATGGCAAAATAAGCCTTTTAAAAACCGCTAAAATGCACAATTACCGGAAAACCTAGGTTAAAACTTTATAGTTAAAACATCACCCAAGTCGAAAAATGTGCGTGTAAGGGAACAATAGCCCCTTCAGGAAAGGTTTATTGTGCAAAGCGTGCCATTGATATTCAATATCTATTCAAGGTTGATGTATTCATAGTTGACGTGCTGGTCATTGTTTCTTCCAATTACATCAACAGCTAATTATGATTTTCACAATAAATTCACATAGCCATCTCTCTATCAGAGTATGACGGTGTATTTGTAGTGAAAACAATGGGGATTTAACCGTTCGTCAAACACTCAGATCAGGATATTTCTACATGCTGTGGTTTATAACGTTTTTCGCAGGGCAGTCAATCGGCATGGCCACTGATCTGTATAAGGTATGTGCGTAAGTCCAAAACACGTTTTATGGTCTAATATTATATTTGTACATATCTCTGTTTGTTAAATGAATATAGAAAGTTGAAAATTATCACAGAGATCGTCGATTTACTCCGAGTGATAATTGATTCCATGACATAACGATATCCGGTTGATGCTCCACCGCTATGGCTACCAGTGATTCCCAACATGTAAACTTATTCGCACACTTTTATCGGAACCAACGGAGTGACGTCACTCCTACAACGTGTGTCGACAGCGGGTATGCATAAACCAGGGAGAACTGATGGCCTTAAAAGGTGCGCGGCAAATGGATGTGTGATGTGTGAATAGCCAATCTAGTTCGCTGTATAGAAAGAGTTGGAACATAAAATAAACGGAACAGTTATTTCAATGAACCTTCAAAATGAACCGACATTATTGTGTATTCGTGCACCAACTCTCTCCCTTTCTCTCTATATTCATATATATAGCGAAGGTAAAGATAATGAGTCACGCCTTTTAGACAGACAGACTGGTATATTATCTTTACCTTCGCTTCAACTACAAACAAAAGATGGCTAAGGTGTCACACTCCTCGCACGTTATTTGAATCATAGTACAGTCTTCAAAGAGAAGTTTGCCTAAGACATATCTAGTAGATAGCATCCAGTGATGATTTTATCTAAGATTAGTTATTTAATTTACAGGTTTATGCCCAGTCGTACATTCAGGATGACGTGTTCCTCGGCGTAGTCGGGTCTTTCGCTCATTTTTCCGGCTCAGTTGGTAGGATTGCCTGGGGATTCTTTGGCGATCGTCACACCTTTCGGGTACTAAACTCTCTTATATGTTGTTTTTCATACAATATTATTTTTAGTTAAGTAACCCTTTCGAACGCACATAGGACATGTGTAACGGCACTATTGTCTCTCCCGATAACCTTAGGGACACATTCAATTAGACAACACCAAAAATAATGACAACTTTAGAAATTGTGCGTAATCATACCATAACGCCTCACCCATTTTCGAAAATATCTTTGGTTATGAAACCTTTTTATAAGCAAAATAATTTCAGCTTTTTACGAACGGACGCAGAAAGCAGCCGTAATTAGCAAATTTAACAGCCAGTATATGGTCCGGTTTCAAGGCATTATTTAGTTCAGCTGACTGCAAGTCATCTTAGCTATAGAGAGAACCCTCTGTCCGTCCGCTAACAGGGCACATGTCGTAACCGTTAGACCAAGAAACTCAATTGTGCATCCAGGGAGGCCCTTGGCCAATCTCCTTGGAAATTTGAAATTAGGTTATTGGGACCTACATTCTGCCACAGCCAAAAACATGATTTTGACCAAGACAGTCAGACGTGGCACAAAGTGTTTCTTTTACGCCTAGTGTCTTCTTATGTAACTATGAAGCATGAAATTAGGTCACTATGATCTATATTCTGCGACCCAAAGGAATAAGATGTCAAATGAGCACCCTGAATGTCAGATCGGTAAAAATCGTTTCTGTTAGGCCTAGAATATTCTATCGCATCTTCATGGCAGGTTCTTGGCAAATCTCTTTGGAAACTTAAATTAGGTAATGGTGGCCTATCTTCTTTGACATTTGAGTCGAAAACATGATTTTTAGCACCAAGCAGTCAGACGGAGCATATATTGTATCTTTTATACTTAGAAACTTCTAATGTAATATTAAGGAAGGACATGGATAAATGTTCATTGAATCATGATATTAGGTCACTGTAACCTATATTTTGCATGCTATAGGAAAAGGACGTCATTTGAATACCTGAAAGTTAAATGCGCACAAATGGTATCTGCAAAGCCTTGAATATTCTAACGCAAGATCCAGAGAGGTTCTGGGCAAATCTCCTAGGAAACCTGAAACTATGTCATGGTGATTTATATTTGGTGATCTACTGGCGAAAACTTGAATTTGAGCACCCGGACAGACAGGTTAAATATTGTATTAATTTTCTTTGGAATCATCTAAAATAAAATCCAGGGAAGGCTAGGGTAAATCTTGAAAACCTGAAATAAGGTCATGGTGACCTATATTCTATGAGCTATTGTCAAAGAAGATGATGGTAAGCACCCAGACAATCACAGGGGGCAAAAAACTTAACTGTTGACCTAGAGCCTTTTGTTGTATAATCATGGGAGGTCCTTGGCAAGCCTCCTTTGATTCTTGAAATTTAGTCCCTGTGACATATATTCTGTTAGATATAATGAAAAAATAGTACTGTGAAATTCATATAGGCACAAATCATAACGGTTGGACCTCGAACCTTCAAACTTAAAATCCATGGAGGTCTTGGGCAAATCTCGTTCAACACCTGAAATAAGCTCATGGTGCCCTCTATCCTGTTGTGGATTCAGGGGAAAACCTAATCATGAGCACCGAGAAAGTCAGATAAGGCCCTAATCTTAAATGTTGGATCCTGAATCGTGATTGTAATTTCTCTTAATACTGTTATTTGATGTAATCTTACTTCTTTGCAGAGTGCAACAATGTGCCTATGTACGTGTACCATCATTCTCTTTATGACGTTTTTGATAGCGCCATTGTCTGCCGAAGGTAAAAAACCAATGACTTTCATGTGGGTGTGTCTGATATTCTTCACTTTTGCTGGCATTAATTCTTTGATACCAGCGGCGATTGCAGGCACCTTTGGCAACAAATCACTTGTCACAAACATCGGTCTTGTATTTTCAGCTCACGTAAGTAAAATTGCTTATTCTCTGTCGTCTCTGTGTAGTATCTATTGTCCTCAAAGTGTTGCCAGAACTGGAAGTTAATGAACAACAACATATCTGTACTGACATTCATGATGAACCACTCGCGTGACTGCTGTTTTGGACATGGATTCTTCGTTTTAGAAGAAATTAGGTTTAAATGATTAAGAATTCCTACTTTCTCTTAATGATACTTACTTTGTTTCAGAAATTAGTTATAAAAATAGGTAGACACCAAAGAGGAACATATAAAATTTTTCACATGATTTTTTCAGAAAATACGGAAGCGTATTGCTGCCACCTAGTAAAATAAACATAAAAAATTTTTCTCGTACGAACGACATAATATCTCGTACATACGACATAATAAATCTCACGGATCTGATTGACAGTTTGCTCAACACGCCAACTTATATATGTATAAGCAATATATACACATATATGTCCATTTACGTATGTTCTCTACCTCCTTGTAAACCTCTGGAACACCCTTGTAAAGAAAACACAGACATATATATATATATATGTATAATTATTTCTGTATATATATATATATATATATATTTAAATGCTATTCGACTTGTCTTTTTTGTGTGTCTAGGTTTCAGAAATATTTCAAGGAAGCGTAATATATCTAATCGTTGACTGCCAGTCATACACAGAACTGACAGTTTTAGAGAGGTGAATAAATTCTGTTGGCAGGGTATGATGTTACAATAAAATATTGCCTTTGCCAAATT
This sequence comes from Sipunculus nudus, assembly GCA_026874595.1. Taxonomy (NCBI): domain Eukaryota; kingdom Metazoa; phylum Annelida; class Sipuncula; order Golfingiida; family Sipunculidae; genus Sipunculus; species Sipunculus nudus. The sequence goes on along the minus strand of CM049314.1, from coordinate 11,709,484 downwards.
GAAACCATTGTTTTAGAAAGAAGGTTTGGAAAAGATTTACAATTACCAAATAGCCTGACTGTAAGTGTTTGAGAATGGATATTTGAGGGGCAGGTTTCTAAGTTGATCTGTCTAAGAACTAGATTTATGATATAACGCGCAGTGCAGTGGATCATTTAAAATATTGAATGCACATACAGCCATTGATATGAATAGTGGGTTTCTGAACAGTAAACAACTCATTTTATGGAGTACGTATAATTTTCATATTGAACACAATAATAAAAAATAAATAAAATAAAATCTATCACGCAAAGACGTAAGATCTATCTGTGTCAGAAAAAAAATATTTCGGGCTTGATATCTCCTGTTCACCGGTTTAAACGTTGTCATGGTTTTGTGTGTGAGTAAATCTAGTCCAGGTGTATCTGTTTACCATTACATGACCTCTTTACCTGAGGAAAGATCTTGGTTGTGCACACGCGTCAATTATAAAAAAACAGAAGGAAATGAAAGGATAAACACCCAGAGAAGTTGAAAACCCGTGATTTGTGAAGTTGGTCTGTACCACCACAAGGTGGCGTGAGTAAAGTATTTGTTTTTTCGTCTTTGATCGCTCCCGGAGCAAGCTGTTGTCCTCTTTTGTAACAGATTTAGCAGTGATTTTAGAACGAAATATTGACAGATACCAGACTACTTAAAGGAGACTACACTGTATATCATGTATACTTAATATACCTGGTATGTGAAATGTAAATAGTTCCCGTTAGAAGCAACTTTTCGTGGATTTTAAACTCTCTACTACAGTCGGCTCTCTCTCTCTCTCTCTCTCTCTCTCTCTCTCTCTCATATATATACAGTGAAAACTGGTCTAACAGACATCTCACCCAGACAGACAACTGGCTATAACAAGATAGTTAAATCACTTCAAAATTCTCTATATGTTATGTATAAGTGGAACCTCTATAACGTGGACACATCGATCACTGCTGCGGACAACGGACAGCTGATTTCAACTCAAACCAACATTCTACGAGTAAATGAACCTGGAAATTACGGACACGATACGCCATCTCCGGCGGACACTGATCACTCGCCAAGGGCAACATCAAAGGCCACAATTTTAGACAGGTTTCACTATATAAATATATATATATATAGCTACGAAGACAAATTATTAAGGGGAAAATTCTGGGCCGATCCGGGATTCGAACCAATAACGGTGGCGCACAAGTCCGGCGTACCAACCGCTTCGCTAGAAAAGCAAGCTTCACTAGCGAGACAGTTCGGTCCGCTTTTATGTCACCTCGTAAGAATATATATATATATATATATATATATATATATATATATATATATATATATATATATATATAACATATATATATATATATATTGTTATTTATATATATATATTTATATTGTTATTTATTTATATATTTACAGAATCGATTAAAACTATTAAGCATGTACATGTAAAGAATCTTATCCCGTTGGAAATATATGCAAGATCACAAATATGCAACAAATTTAATCCATTATAAAAGGCAGCAACCAATCATTGGTTTTAAAGATTAATTGGCACACTGCCAATACGTATTTTATATAAATCAGAGTATTGCTAAAATTCAGACTTTATACATCTATGTGTGTTTTTATAAAAGTGAGTTTAATTCGAAAGGTATTAATGTCTGATGTTACTATCAGATGAAACACAGTTGTTTCATCACACTTTAAACAGATGAACACTGGCACGTGTACATGGTCTTGTTTATAAATTTTATTTCTATTTTTAATTTGCTATATAAGCATAGGAATCCGCCGCAAGTGACGACAGCATAGCTGTGTCCCTGGCATATGTCGGGATGTTTTATCTTGTTATACAAGAACAAGAACTGATAGACATTATATGTATTACTAATGATATGAATAGTATCCTACGGGTCATCCATTCTAACACAGCGCTGGTAATATTTCCCAAGGATTTCAGTCTGTTCACAAACACATACCTACATTTATATATACATACATACATATATATATATATATATATATATATATATATATATTTATATAAAGAGAGAGGGGGGATTGTAATAGAGATTAAAGTCCATGAAGAGTGGACCTATTTACAATTCACGTACTAGGTATATTAGGTATATGTGAAATACAGTGTAGTCTTCTTCAAATCTTACGGTGTCTTTCAATATTTCGTTCTAAAACCGTTCGCTACTCCGTTACACAAATGGAAAAAAGCTTGCCACGGGTGCGATTAATGATGAAAAACAAACAGCGATCACGCCACCTGTTGACTGTACAACCCAGCTGCATAAATCAAGGTTTTCATGCTTTTCCGGGTGTTTCTTTTTTCATGATTTTTCTCTATATTATAATTTCGCATGTGCTCAACTAAGATTTTGCCTCTAGTCAAGCGGTCTTGTTAATGGTAAAAAGACACATCTGGACTTGTATTATAATTTAGTATTCTTCTTTCACAGATTAATCGTACGTCCATGAGTTATAATTTTAATAATTTTTTATTTAGTTTAAAATAAAATTATATTAGTACCGCATAAAACGGGCAGTCGACTGTTCCGCTACCACCATATCATATCAATGGTTGTATATGCATTAAATATTTTAACGATCCACCACACTGTGCGTTATATCATAAATCTAATTTCTAGATCAATAATAAATATTAGAAACCTTCTCCATTCTCAAACCCTTAAAAATAGGCTATTTGGTACATGTTCCTCTTGTTTTCAATTTGGCAAAGGCAATATTGTTTTCTTATTAACATTATGACAGGTTCACGGTTATAACATCAACAGAATTTAATCACATATCTAAAAATGAAAGTTCTGTATATGACCTGTAGACAACGACTTGACATATTTTGCTTCCTTGAAATATTTCAGAGACATAGACACAGAAAAATGATATAATCGATTAGCATTCAAATATATAGTATAAATAAATAAAGAAAATAAATAAAAAATAATATATATATATATATATATATATATATATATATATATATAAATGTTCGTTTCCACGGTGTTCCAGCTGTTCTCTAGAAGGTGGAGAACATACATTATTTAACGTAAATATATTGCTTCTACATATATCAGTGGGCCTGTTGTGTAGTCTGTGAATCAGATCCGTAAGATTTATTATGTCGTATCTACGACATACTATCTCGAACGTAAGAGATAATGTCGTACGTACGAGATAATATGTCGTACCTACGAGATAGTAAGTCTTACGTACGAGATAGTATGTCGTACGTACGAGATAAATAATATATTTTTCTTTTACCAGGTGGCAGCAATATGCTTCCGTAGAATAACACACAAACGTAGGTTTAAAATTGAACCAATCAACGAAGTAAATCTGAGAGCTTGATAACCTATCCCTCTCGTCTATCATTAATAAGTCTTGAATGTACAATTTTTTAAAGTATTTATTTATTTAATCGTGGACAATGCTCTTCATTAAGTAGACGACAGCACATTATGTCCAGACTATCGCTTTTCCATTTACTCGACTCCAATCGTTACCCATCTGTGATAAAAAAAGTCTGTAATACAAAAAATGGATCTTCTACATTTTTCAGCGCTTAGCTATATTATATTTTCAGAATTTTTGGAACTTGGATATCAAAAGTGGAAAATTGCATGTAGATGTTTTACCAGCCTTTTGTCAATTTGTAAGATTAGTTAAAGGTACCCATGTAGCGTTAACCAACAGAAAAGTGACGGAACGCGTTGTCTAATGTCATTCCCTTTTCTAGGTGAGGATAACTACTACTTTGGAACCACCTTTTCTATATGACATTCTAAGGAGAATGTGTGTCTGAGAAGAACCTTAAAACTAACCCTATTAATGGACAATATCATTTTCTGGTCATCGCTATTATTAACAGAAACATTTTGCAAATGATTATGATTACAAATAAATCATAAATATCGATAAACCATTTACAGGCTCTCAGCTTTCCGATCGCATCCATCCTGGCTATTTCACTTCTTCCGCTGACTGGCTGGGTGGGTTTGTTCTCCGTGGTTTCTGGCTGTTCCCTCATAGGTACCTGATCCACTTCCTTAAATGTCACCTACCTGTATTTTAATGTCGTTTAGTATTGTCATTCCTTAAACATCAACAAATACAAGGGATAGGTCAAATTACCGTTCTATCTGATTTGCTATAACATTACTCTATTTAATAGATATGAATATTGTTTTACACAACGTTTATAAATAAAGGTTTAATAATAATAATAATAATAATAATAATAATAATAATTATAATAATAATAATAATTTCTCCTTTTCAGCTGGTGTCCTTACGTTTTTCTATGACGCAAAGAAGTCGGATGGAACAAATGTATAGCAGTTAGAGTAATTTTTGCCATACTAATATTACATTTTAGTTGTTATTATTGTTTATTTTTTTAATTAGATTGTTCGATTAGGGAACATTATTATGGTGGATTCGTTAAGCACAGAAGACTGAACTGCGCAAAATTTACCTAATGATATAGTCCTACGTATATATATTTGCAATGGACCTCCTAATCCCTTGGGGAAAAATGCAAGCAAACGAAGAGACTTTTAATAAATGAGCAAGAAGGAAATCAAACCGGCACTTCATTTGTCAACCACCACCCCTGTTATAACTGTTCGGTTCTAGGATTTTGCCATGGGGGCCATTAGATATGTTGCAATGTTGCGGTCTAATACATCTGAGGGTGAGGCCGCCGGAACTTGAAAATTGTTTTTGTTATGTAAAGATCAGTACAAAGTGCATATATTTTGACTAGGACTATGTCTATTTGATTCAGTGGTCCTGTTAATGCTGGAAATGCTTTATTGGATTACATTTTTGAAAACTATACCGAAATATCCGTTATAAAATACCCAGAAAAAACGTGACATATCTTTAAAAAGAAAACTGTCATTACTTTTTTCAGAAAGAATTCTTATTAAGAAATTGTCACATATTTATAAATCATCACCTCCTGAAAGTGCTTTTTCTCAATCCATTAGTACCTGACTTTATAGATAGATATACATATACATCATTGTACTTTACACTTTATGTAACGATATTCAAAGAAGCTTTAGATGTAACAAATTGGTATAAGCATGCAAATTCATGCATATTTTAGAATATTAATATCGTTAATTCGTTGATAAATTTGGGGAAATATGAAAACAGACCCAAAATTATATTATGGTTATATTGTTCTTTTTTTCACATTCCCTATGTTGGAATCCAATCCTTTTTTAGTGGATGATGTTCATTTAATTATGTATAAGAAATAATCGTAAATGAAAATAATTCAATAAATAAGAGTATAGATGTTTATGTCATTGAAATATACATTTTATATTAAAAAATAAGTGACTGTGAGGAGATCAAGGTGACGAAGAGTTCTATTTAAAAACATTTTTTTTTTAAATATTATGCTTGTGTTTAAGAGAAATGACATTTGAAATAAACTGAATTTTCGATACATGTGTGTAACTATCTATGGTGAACTGCCGCTTTAAACCTCTTAGTTATTTATCGAATCAAAAGGAGACACATAGGTAACCTACAAACATGCACCATTAGTTCATGTGGAAACAAGGACCCGATGCTCACCTTTGGCATTTGAACTTTTGCATTGACAAAAAAGGATCGTTTAATTTCATGTAATGTACATGTAATGTAATTCCACGGGTACACAATCCATAAAGCCATTGGTATTTAAGAGTGTTTTACAAAACAGAATGTCAACAATGCTCATGCCTTAGTCATGGTCTAATTTATAATGGTCAATCTTATTTGGACATTCAGGATAGAATTACTACAACATAAACCAATATTTTGTAAAACAAAAAATAATTGTTATCACCTTTGCCTTGGGATCGTTTCATATACCTGGGCACCGATGTTCCCATTATAGGTGTTCCCCTGTCTTATTTTATCTAGAAAATGATCTTATATTAAAATATTAAAACCTTACTATGTTACACCCTAGATGGACTGAGCCTGATTTCTAAAATTAAATTCATTTTAAATATTATATAACATATTAAGGATGCATTAACCCATTTTTCTCAGTCTAAAAACATTTTATATAATATAAAATATATATGTGAGAGAAGTTTTTAGTACAGGTATTACAAAAATTATTACACAGTCACGTAATTTGATAGCATAAAGGACTAGAACTGGAAAGAACAAAATTGACTTCAGGATTATTGCGACATGCTTTACCAAGTTTTGGTGCAGATTGTTTGAACATAATACAGCGGGCCAGCAATCGGTTGTTGCTGCTGGGATTGAGTTACCAACCTAGTTGGCATATGGAATCTCGTCCTAATTAAGAAGCAAAAATGAATACAAAGGCATTGGCAGAAAGGTTATGGCTGTTAGGTATTCAGGTACAGGCATAATACAAACATGTTACATACACATACCACAATATATACTCTTTGTACAGGGAAAAATACTTGAATAATACTTCTAAAAAAGTTCGATAATAATATTTACTCTTCTTATTTGAATTCAATTCATTTCAGTTGTCACAATACACACTGATGGCATTGGAATGATAGACTAAAGTAGTACATGTATCTACAATAATATACGCTCAATATGTGTGCACACCCTTGGTAGAGTAATGCAAGGTTCTAAAAAGATTTAATGCATTCTCTAGCAATACACACTCCTGAACCGTGATACAACGCACAATAATTACAGAAAGAAATGTGAAACAAAATGAATAATCAATAAATATAAATCAGTCACAGTAAATTCTTTATGCTGGAGTGTGGCTTCTTTAGCATTCGTTAAGTTGGTTAATATACTAGATAAATGCATTTATACTAATTGATACAACTGATAGTTGCATGCTCATTCGTTTTAACATTCAAATATTAGTTAAGGCTAGACTGGTTAGGTACGGGCTAATTTGTAAAGATCTTTTACTCCCTCACTTGAAATTGTATACCAAAGTTTATATGCTTTTATTTAACACAGAGCTGACTTTACAGGTCATCTTCTATGCACCATATTAGTTGAATGAGTTGGTACATGCTTATGTTTTGGTAAAAAAAATTTTCCTAAGGCATTTTTGACGAACAGCCAAAGGTCAAAATATAAAAATCCTTTCACATTTGTTAATTAACCGGTCCAGTCTTTCAGGTATTGGTGAAATTTAATTTAAGGTTTACGAGGCGTGAGTAAAACATGGCATCAGGAGGCGAAGGCGACCGTATGCCATAATTAACACACTTCCGGTAAAACTTAAAGGGGCCCAATCACCTATCTGACATTTATTAACTAAAGGTAATTCCTTGGAACTTTTATAAAAATTGGTCAGAATACGTTGATATCACCAAACACAAGCTGCTTGTTTTGTTTTTATCAACGTGTTTGTAATGTGCGGGGGTCCTCCATGATAATCAAAACAAATTCAAAAAGGGCATCTGGTGGCAAGTCAGTTAAGCCAGAGTTTAATAATTGGCGTTTTGCATTAAGTTCCTTTTCTACCTCGGCATATATACAACCTACCACCTTAGGTCCCTCTGTTTACAAACACGTTGTTGATAAACAAGTTCATCCCTACTCAACGGGTGCGTTATGATCTTTTCATAACCAGAATTACATTAAGATCAGTAATATATACACAGAGGAAACCAGATATTTTATAATGAAATTTTTTTTTATTTACATACCATATCATAGGACATACTTATTTGTCAGTCATGCCCCACATATTTATAAAAGAGCTGAAAATGGTCAAAATTTTAAACACCAATTGGCATTTTGTATGAAATATTTTTCTGTTATGGTCGGTTATCTTGTAATAACCAATATTTGCACGTCTGTAGGTAAATTTTATATGACTTTTATCGTATTTTAAGGTTTTTAAACGTGAGGCATAAAGAAAACTATTTTTGTATGTATGTCGAGTATGTGGACATTTGAAAGAAAAAGTGGAAAGCTCAATCGATCATAATATTGGGTGACAAAATTGGAACGCTGAATTCCATTTTTACACTATTCTACATACATTTTTTCTTATTTTAGATATATAAATATTTATTAGAAAGAAAGAAAGAGTTTATTCAGGAGTAAAGGCCTCCGGCCAAATGTTCCAATTACAAATATCAATATTTCATTTTAGAAAACAAGTTGAATCATAACCATATTTGTGCATTTGAAGTACAAATAGAAATTAATTAACAATACATACTTGCTTATCTCTCGACGAACAGAAAACATGAATGCAAAACTAATGTGACATGCCATAAGGGGGTGTTATAAATATCAATTATCTAACATTTTTTGTCTCTTTACCAAATCTTTATTAACAAAAGCTGCTAAATATCAAATTTCTTATGGATTTTCTAAATTAAATTCATGTGGTTGTAACATATTTCTTCTTAAATACAACAGACGTAAATTATTATATATAAACATTTAACATAAGATATGACTCTTATTTTCCTAATAATTGAAACCTTTTCGATAACAGTATATACAGATTCTTTCCTCTCTGTCTAATCCTTTGTGTCTTCCTGATTGTATAGCTAGTCTGTGGTAGCAGCATCTTAATTGAGCGAGTACCTTAAATGTTTTTTTTTATTTTGTACACAAAATAAATATTTTTTAACAGTTAAAAATGACTTAAAGATTCCATAGAAGTATAGTTTTTTTACAATAGTGAACATCATTTTGACAATTTTGAAATGCTATATCTTTTATTATTTGTTTAAACTGATCAATAAAAATGTTTTTGTCTCCTATAAATAGTACCAGCCACACACATCCGATTCCCGCTTGAAACAGCAAGGTCCTGATGCGAGTGACCCAATTTTGTTTCCGTTATTATCCGACTTCAATAAAAACTGATACAGGTGCTCTGGATATCTATTATCTTCCACATGGAACATTTTCAACCAGTATTTCATTCAGCGGACTGAATATGTAACAAAAACTGGCAGTATTCCACAGCCAAATACGCAACGGCTGCATTTGAAGAATTTTTAACTAGACATAACACATACAAAATTTATGTTGAACTCTTTCTTCTTATATTTTATAATAGACCCAAATCTCACACCCAAACATCAAGACTGTGGCAACCATGCTACCAAATAATTAAAACTTTGCGTAACTGTTAAATTTCTATACTTTTTTTATTAGAGTTCTTGATCATGTTTACAGCTCTGTTAGCCTGCATTGTCTGTTGTTGATGTGCTCTTGTCCATAAAATGTGGATGTAACAATATTTCCGAGTGAATAATAATGAGAGAATACATCTATGTTGTTGCTGTACAAGTCCCACTTTTCATTTTCCCGTAATTTACCTGTTCATTTTAATACCATTATTGTTTTATTTTGTCCATATTAACTTCATTCCATATTTTTACAAAAAAAATCTTTTTGCTTTTGAAGTCTGCTAACTGTATCTCCAAAGTTGACAATGTCATCGGTAAACATCAGGGTCATATTATTAGATAGATCTTCATGTATAAAAAATCCTTTACAATCAGAAGTATTCAAATTTTTAAATATTCATCAGTTGAGAAGTGAAGGACTCACCATACAGCCCTGCCTTGTAACAATTGAACATATGAAATAACTTGTAACCCCTTTGTCTGTAATGATACCTGATTGCATTTTGGAGTACATAGATCTGACACCTTTAAGTATTTTACCATTTATGTTTTGTTTAAGTAGTGTATACCATAATATATCATGTTGTTCAGAGTCAAAAGCTTTGCTTAAATTCATAAATATACAATAAAACCTATAAGTATTATGGAATAAAGCTTGTTATCAAAAGCATTATCTATGGTGCTGTAACATGTTAAATTAACCTGTTTTTTAAGACTTTAGTAGATATTTTACCTAGAATATTTAAGGAAGAAATGGAAGGTCGCTAGATGGCGCATGACAGAGTGTGGGGTTTCAGGAGCTCCTAAAAAATTGCCAAATCATAAACTGAATATTAAATAGAATCTGCTAGATTGTGAGATACGTACTCGTCTTCTGTATAGTCATGGCAGGGGCTGACAAAAACTACACTGATATAACGTACTGGTGAGAAATTTTAATTTTTATAAATGAATTGAGCCGAGCTTATACTATATAAGAATCCAGCCGCCAACCACCTGTCTATTCATTACTTGATGATCTTTTTGTTCAGCCTGATTGGTCACTGACATTATGGCCGATTTAAATGAAGGTACAAAAAAGGTAAACATGCCAACTGACGTTTCAGACAGACAGACAGACAGCTTCGAGAAATGATTCGGGACAAACTAAGCTGTTTAAATGAACTTAAAACTAGGTGAACAAAATTTCAGGCAGACTCTCAGCAATGGAAATGAGAATAAATTCAAGTTGTCTGACCTTGATATTGGAGTAGCTCAGCTGGAAACTGACCGTTCTGAACAGAAGGATTCCCTAACAAATTTGACAGAAAATCGCCAACGTAGCAAGAACGTCATTCTTCATAAAGTGCCAGTAAAATCTGAGGGTGACATCTGTCTTCTGTTTGTTCGTAACAAATTTTCCGATTTACTTAATGCCGACCTAGATATTGAGGCATCTTATAGAATTACTGCTAACCTACGTCCCGGAGATAAACGTAGCAAAAGTCGCATGATCCATGAGTCCTCAGTGTTGCTCCACGTGTATTGAAAGATCGCATTATTTCTGGAAACAAAGTATACATTTCTGATAATGTGTATCCCAAAACACGCGTAGAACATTAACACCAGGTGAAGATAATGAAGGATATGAGAATCAAGGGCTGGTTTGCTTTCATTCCTTTATCATTTCCGCATGTTAAGTTCAAGGAGGGCCCGAAAGAATTGAATGTTCCCTTGAAGACTTTTCGAGCGCATGATCTTTCAGTGTAATTCATGGCACAATCTTCCCTTGTTTTGGTAAAATATACACATTAAAGAAATTTTAGTTTATTTCCATCACAAGATTACGTATTCGAGCACTGCATTGACAATCGTCTATCAATGTATATGTTTATGTAACCATGTGTATATGGGTATATATTTTTGTGACAGGGACGGCAAGATCTCACTATATATAATATTACTTTTCTTATTGTTTGTTTAAATATTAGCGGATTGGGGAGCCACCTGAACCCCATTTTTTTTGCCTTTAAGCGGAATAAGGACCGCTCCACACGCTCCGCGCTATATGGGCGTTTTTTATGGACATTCCATACACTTTCATTTATATATTTTTCCTATGTTTTTGCTGATGATGTATTTTTTACTTGACACAGTGTTCTCTCACAAATCTTTTATATCAATTGCTAACTTCACCATATATTGGTTTTGTAACAAGAAACTGCCTAATACCCATTTTGTACAACTGTTATTCCTATACATGACATGCACAATTGCAATAACATTTCACTGAGCTTGGATAACATGAGAAGCTTGTCACCTAGCAAGGTAGATTTACTCCAGAAAAATATTAATCATTCACATGATATTATATGTATTACAGAAAGACATTTAAATACAAATTCGCATCATGACCTTAATACAGATTGCTCCTAAACAATTCACCGTCGTGATCGCACTGTTGCCCCGGGAGGGGGCGTTGCGGTCTATATTATGAAAAATCTACCCGCTCGGAGACGTTTTGATTGAGAAATTAATGATATCCAGATATTATGGATGGAACTGAAAATTATCCAAAAGTTGTATATCCTTGGTACATGTTATAGACCACCTAATACTAATTTACTATTTGAATCTTTACTTCAGGAGAATATTATTAATATACGCATGACATGTATTAATGAAATCATCTTGATGGGCGATTTTAATGCAGACCCTCCTACGTATCACGGGCACAATTTAACCGAATTTTGTGAATCCAATATGTTTGTGATGCATGTCTCTGAACCGACTTGTATAACAGAGACCAGTTCAACTATTCTAGATCAGGTTATAACTACTGATACTAGTATAATAAACAAAATCGATATACTCCTGCCTTTGGGTAGTAACGACCACTGAATTGTTACACTCGAACTTTGTCCAAATACCTAATATTACCACATATAAAAGGAACATTTGGTTACATAATCTAGCGGACTTTGATCTTTTTTAGGCAGCTTTTAAGTGTTACACACTGGGATGAAATATTTGACATGAACGATCTCGATTACATATGCTTACGATTTACCTAAATCATTCTTAATGCATCCAGACTTAGCATGCCAAATAAGGCCTAAAATAATAAACCTTGGTACAACAACATATTAAGAGCTCTGAAACGCCGGTAAGATAGGTTTCATAAAATTGAAAAAAAATATGAACCGTCCACGTTACTGGGAAAGGTTCAGGAAAGCTAGAATTGAATATACTTATCAGTTTGATGAGGCAAAAATGAAATACTCGTCAGAACTGATGTTATTTATAAATATTGATAGAACACGTGATCCCAAAAACTTTTGGAAGAAAATAGGTAAGTTTTGGGTACTTCAAAACTTGATGGAATTTAATCCATATTACCGAAAGGAGATCAATTATTCAATCATTCAGATATCAACAGTTTTCAATGAATCTTTCTTTCTCAATCCAAAGTAGACGATCGTAATGCCACCCTCCCCGATATATCTTCGAGTGTTACTGGTCCTTCCTTAGAGAGTATTAACGTCAGTAAACAGGATGTACTTGACGCTCTCCGGTCCGTTAAAGTAGGTAAGGCATGCTGCCCAAATGGAGTCAGTCCGCGCTTGCTTAAAGAGGGGGGGGGGGGGCGCCTTACTTAGCATCTGCCTTATGTCGTCTCCTTAATATATTCCTTCAAAGAGGAGAATTCCCCTTAATATGGAAGAAAGCTTTCGTTACTCCGGTGTTCAAAAAGGGTGAAAGGCGACAATTAGTAAACTATCGACCATATTTACCATGTAATTTGTGAAGCACTGGATAACAAGAAAGATGTTAAAGTTGTATTTTTGGACAACAGTTATGCATTTGATAGAGTCTGGCATAAAGGGTTGTTATTAAAATTAGGGAGAACAGGAATTAAAGGTAACCTTTTAAAATGGTTTGAGTCATATTTAATCATGAGGCAACAGAAGGTACTTATTAAAGGGGAATCATCTGAATGGGGATTTCTCCTATCCGGTGTCCCGCAAGGCACAGTCTCAGGACAATTATTGATTTAGTAGGGCTCACCACATTTACAAAAAAAATGTGAACCTTACACACACGGGGAAAAAACGAAACGTCGCCGTTTAAAAGGTGGTGATTGATATATTTGTTAAATAATGTTGACTCCCTCCCAACTCTTAAAATTACGTTATCTGGCACGTAATAAAAATATCATTGAACCACTTTAAATCAAATCGTCAAAAACGCGGTTGAAGATGCACAAGAAAACCATAAAAAACTGAAGAGTTCCTGTGGTCGAATCCGTTTAAAAAATGTCACTCAGGGTCCGAAGTCATCCCAGGGGTAGCTCTGTATGATCAACGGAACAGCCAAATGACATTCACGATTTGTCTCAGAAGGTGGCGGAGCAGATTCTTGTATTCTCGATCAGGTGTCGCTATATAATTTGCTGACACCTTTAAAATTCATGTGCGACGTGACATCAATCACGGTACAACTGTATCAAGAACCGCTGTTCCGATATCCCCCGAAAACCATTCGGGCAGACGGTCATATGCATATCTGGATTCGTCAGTCTACGCAGTTCTGCGCAACAGCTTTTAATCACGAGAGGGTTTATATTTTATAGAAGGCCGGATTGGCGCGTAAATATTGAAATATTCCACTAGAGAAATAAGTAGCTCTTCCCTGGCTATGTACGTGGCCTCCGCCGCGAATGTCTGACAGCCGTAACCCTTCCAAGAACTAATTTGAGATCGTTCGAAATTACCACCACGCACCGATATTTCGCATTTTCCGTAAGGCCTTATAATTGCCCGCTTGTATGCACGGTAGCTATAGTCGGTAATTTTCTGAAGAAGTGCCCTCTAGGGCTGTGCAAATGAGTTGAAATGGACTAATGACATGACGCATCGTCATACTGTAACCGTTGTTACCTATTCGTGTACTCCTATTTGTTCTGTAACCTTAACCAGCGCTCGTGCGCTGGTAGGAGTAAAAACTAATGATTAAGCGAAGTTTTGATGGTCATTTCACTAGAGGTTTTAAAGCACATTTGGCGACATAAGGGCAAAAATGTTCATTTGTTCATTTTTTGGGTGTCACTGTTTGTACAACGGCGGTAGATAATGAGAGCATATTCACAAGGGTGATGTCAAATTCAATACCGGCGGCGCGCTAATCGATGTACATCTTATGTAAAAGAAAATTGGGAAAAAAATAAAACAGAGGCTAAGATTCTTGTTTAATGTTTTTAATTGTAAAAAATCTCATTAAATTTTCGAAGGAAAGTCCACCTGAATACTTTATTAGTTTCCGCGTCTTCGTATAATATTTGCTAATATATCGGTATTACAGATTTACCAAAATGTTAAGCCGACTGACAGAGTAAATCAATGCATTTTGTGTTAACGGTCTGTATTTCTGTAAACGTTTAGACAAATTAATCGAAACTGAGTCGTTTAAACGTGTAAACATGGTGAAACTACTGTTCAAGTAATATCTGATACGTATCCCTTACGTAATCGTTCAAATATTGATATTATATTCTGTCGAACTGAGACATATTTCCGCTCGTTCTCCCCCCACTGTGTCTGGTTTTTAAAGGAGTTCAGCAATGAAATTAAGTTATCCTAAACTTTTATACAATTTAGAAACAAATTGTTGAAAAACACTCAAACCAGCAATCCTTTATTTTATCTCGGTGACAGGCATGTTATCGTATTGCATGCGAAACTATGTATGGGGTGCAGCAATCGTAGGTATGACCTGTTTAAAATGGGGTTAGTTGAATATAGTAAATGGGAATGTGGTGATAAATGTGAGAATACAAAGCATTTTTTTTTCTTGAATGTACTTTGTATATTCGGCAGCGACAAAACTTTTTGAATCCCTGAAGGTTATACTCAGTATCAGGAATATGTCAGTTTTGTATCCATCATGATTGCTATTTGGTTCGAACGAAATATCATATTGTGACAACAGAAATGTTTTCATCTTTATACATGAATATATCGTTTCCACTAAGAAATTTTAAGTTTAATGATTTTATTTATCAATAAGAGACTGTGACCTACAAAGCTTGTTCATTTACATCATCATTTGAATGTATATTATGTTGCATATCGTATTGTACGTTGCTGATGCAAGAGACATTTACATAGCAGTATTGCTGTTTGCCAATCGCATATTTACAATAAAATATGTTTAAACTAAACTAAGAAATACCCCTGAATTTTTTCGGCTGATTTACTGAACCTTTTTGTGTAACGGTAATAGTATGGCTCTTTTCCAATCATCTGGAAATATTCCTGGCTGAAAAATATTATTTAATAATGTAACCAATAAAGTTAGTAAGTAAAACAGGCCGTTTTTAATTATGTCTACAGATATGCCATCTGGCCCAGGCGACTTTCCTCTTTGCATCTGATCAATAGCATATTTTATTTCTTTGCCAGTTATGCTTACGTTTTGGAGCTCACACTCATATTTTTCATCATAGTTTCTTTCTATATATATTTTAACAACATCCCTTATATCATCATTCATCTCATTTTTACAATCGTTAAAAAGATCTTCAAAATAGTTACCACTGATTTGGGTTTACGTTAGATATTTTCTTAGATCTTTTATCATTTCCTACATTTTGTTCTAATTTTCATTGATATTTTTACTTAGTAAAGTTTTCTTGAAGGTGATTCCTTTATAATTTCAAAAGCTTTTAAAATGCTTCTTTTGTCCCCCGCTCTGCGGATGCGGGGGACATTGATTTAGGTTTGTCTGTCTCTCTGTCTGTTTGTCTTTCTGTCCGTCCGTCAGGTTTTTTTTCGTTTCCGAAATGTTTAAAGATTTTATTCAAATTTAACAGTGATTGCTCTCATGCATACCTCGGTTGGAATTGGTTTTGGAGTCTATCTGAAAAATATTTCTCTCCAGCTCAAAAACAAAATTAAAAAATTTTGGTCAAATTTCAAAGCGTGTTGTAGTTTTTATGTTCGCCTGCAGATGTCTCAACATGTCATTGTGCATCTGTTCTAAGTTTTTAATAAGTTGTGCCCTCCAGATTGTGTCCACATGTCATAATTTTGGTTGCTTATCAAGCATGAAAGACAACAAGATCCCAAAGCAGGGGACATTAATTTTATAGTCTGTCTAATCATCTGGTGGCCCTGTTTTTCCATACTTAGTAAGAGTAGTCATCTTTACTGTTTCCGCTATACAACATTCTTTATCCCACCAACTTGGTTGTGTTATTTTTTATTTGTTATATCTTCTTACTTCTGCTGTAATTTTATGAATTAACATTTTAAATTGTAAGACTGTTCCATTGACATTCATGTCAGCAATATTTGTAAAGGTTTAAAAAAACTGACACTCTTATTGTTCAAATGTACTTTAATTCATTTGTAAATCGCTTTGTTTTATTCAAGGTTAGGTTTCAATTTTCTTATGCACTTGTTTAAATCCTGGCTTCAGCTTCATATTATATTTAAAGGAAATTGATTTGACAAATCCATAGTTAGAACAAAACAAGGAATTAACACTTTCATATTCTTCAGAACTCAAAATTGTGTACATCGTGATCCATCCCGTTGATCCATCCTGAATATCGTGGCATAATTCGTGTAGCGAGTCTGACGGTCTATTTTTAGCTCAGCTGACTGAGAGTCATCTGAGCTGTAGCGATCACCCTTTGCCTGGAGTCCGTTTGTCCGTCTGTCCGTATGTCCGTATGTCCGTTAACCAGGCACAAATGGTAACCACTAGACCTAGAATCTTCTTACTTAACATCCTTGGAGGTCCATAAAAAAACTCCTTGGAAACCTGAAATTAGGTCTCTGTTACCCATATTCTTCGAGCTATGGGGTCCGAAGTACCCATCAGAATAATGGAAAATTTGATACAAAAGCTCAAGTATCTGAAGAACTAATGCATTGATCACCATGACTTTTTGAATGGATATTGATCATGGAATTTATCATCAGTTTCTGCAGAATAGTGGCGCCACTTGTGTCTTTTTCTTATTTTTTACGATTTTTCTCTATTTTTGAGACCTCTTAAGATGCAGTCTTATGCTAAAAGGGCATAAATCGTAACAACTGGACCTAGAATCTTCTCTCTTGACATGCAGGGAGGCCCATAAAAAGTCTCCTTCAGAACCTAAAATTGGTTTTCTGTTACCCATAAACTCTGTGCTATGGGGCTCCGAAATACCCAAAATAATGGAAAATTTGATACAAAAGCTCAAGTAACTGAACAACTATTGCATTGATCACCATAAGATTTTGCATGATTATTAATCATGGAATGTTTCATCAGTATTTGCATTCTGGTGGCGCCACCTGTATTTTTCGATTTTAACGAATTTTTTTCCTTATTTTTGAGACCTCTTAAGATGCGGTCATCTGTTAACAGTGCACAAATCGTAACAACTGGACCTAGAAACTTCATCCTTAACATGCAGGGAGGCCCATGGAAATCCCCCTTGAAAACATGAAATAAGGTCTCTGTTACCCATATTCTTCAAGCTATGAGGCTCCGACGTACCCCCCCCCCCAGAGAATAATTAAAAGATTTTTTACAAAAGCTCCATTATCTGAACAACTATTGCATTGATCACCATGAATTTTTGCATGATTATTGATCATGGAATGTTTCATCAGTATTTGCAGTCTGGTAGCGCCATCTGTATGTTTCGATTTTAAGGAATTTTATTTTTCACAAAACGTAACAACTGGACCTAGAATCTTCTATCTTGACCTCCAGAGAGGCGCATAAAAAGTCTCCTTCAAAACCTGAAATCAGGTTTCTTTTACCCGTTAACTTTGAGCTATGGGGTTCCGTAATCCCCCCCCCCCCCCCCAAAATGGAGAATTTGATACAAAAGATCAAGTAAATGAACAACTATTGCATTGATCACCATGAATTTTTGCATGATTATTGATCATGGAATGTTTCATCAGTATCTGCAGTCTGGTAGCGCCACCTAAATTTTTCGATTTTTAAGAATTTTTTCTCCATTTTTGTGACTTGTTTAGATGCGGCCATCTGTTAACAGGGCACAATCGTAACAACTGAACCTAGCATCTTCTCTCTTGACATGCAGAGAGGCCCATGGAAAGTTAGACTGGTACCCTGCTCTATTATGGCACCGCTGCTCTAGGCCAATCATAGAGACAGGCGTACAACGCCATCTTTTGGACTCCCGGTAGACTGGTTCAAACTCCAGAATGTATTAATATGATAAAAAAATAAGCATTTCGTTTGCTCAGAGAAGTTACCAAAAGTTCGCTGTACATTAAGTGTGACATTAATGATTAGATTAATAGATATTAATAATTAATCACTGCTACGTACAGTGGAATATCAAAGATTCAGTATATCGTATTATCCACATATCCATCATTCAATTTTTTTGTGAAACAACTCATTTTTCAATATTAAAAAAATAGAAATAACTAAAGAAAGTTATTTTATATGAAAAGTTTACGGATAATAAACCAGGATCGCGTGAACGATCTGGGGTTGGAACCAGTCGACAGGTAAGTCAGGAGTTGCAACTGGGAGTTCAAAAGATGGCGTTGTACGCCTGTCTCTATGCTTGGCTGAGGGCCAAAATAGAGCAGGGTACCAGTCTAATGGAAAGTCTCCTTGGAATCATTAAATAAGGTCTCTCTTACCCATATTCTTTGAGCTGTGGGGCTCCGAAGTACCCCCCCCCCCCCCCCCCCCCCCAAGAATAATGGAGAATTTTTTTTATTTTTTTTTCTTAGACCTACAATGAAACTACAAACTGTTATCATGGCACAATTCCTATCCGCTGGACCTGAAATTTTCTAACTAGACATCAAAGGAGGTTCATGAATATATCTCTGTGGAAACCTGAAATTAGGTCTCTGTTACCCATATTCTCCGAGCAAGGGGGCTCAGAAGTACCGCTTAGGATAACTAAAAATTTGATGTTAATTAGTTTTCAAATACATATTAAAATACACTCTTTGTATTTTCATGTTAAGCAGAGCGTCATGGCCCATGGGCCGCTTGTTTATCAAACAATTTGACATAGATCTCACTAATCAAGCAATACGCGAGGTGAACACGGCCGCAGTCAACCGAGGCAACAGCGTGAACACCGGTGACTGCTGGATGTGAAAATCATGTATTAATTAGCCGGCCATTGTCGGCTGGGTTGAACAAAGATTAAACGACTTCGACCTGACCGCCGCCACTCTAGTTCGTTATAACGATTCTGAGAATAGGGGCAAGTTTCTTTTTGTTTCATGTGAGTCCGTTCTTATCCGGAACTCGAGTTTTCCGTTATATCGAAGCAAATTTTAACTTTCACTCGTTAGTTTCCTAGAGATTTGTCCGTAACTCGAGTCTTCCGTTACAACGGACGCCGTGATAACGACACTTCACTGTAATCAACTACACTCTGCCCTGAATATGTAACGCAAGTATATTCTCCCTTTAAATCAGTATTAAATCATTTTTTCGATATGCACCAGCAAGGCCAATAAAACCAAAAGAATCACATTCAGTAAAGTCAGGCATGTTACCCTTTATGCATTTAGATCCCCAGTATGAATAAGTATTAATACAATTCTCAATATTTTATGTTCAGTCATAACATTTTCCCAATTGCATAATCCCATTACCCTCATCTTTATTTTCTTAGGAAGGCGACCCCTCTGGTGGGAAGTAGGCACCTAACAGCAGAATATCCTTGGTCATGTGGTGACCTGAACCTCCAGTACAAGAGCAATTATATCTGTATACGTATGTACATTGCTAATATTTATTTGGCAAAGCTTACTTTAACTTACCAAAACTCCTCCCCTATTCATATTACTCCTGGCTTTACCAAACCCTTAGAAATCTTTGAAGTATTCTACAAAGTCATCTGAATGAGCTGCCCATGTTTCTACAATACAGAATAGGTCACAATTAGTAAGTAATTTAGAATATTCTGTAATATGTTGCTTTGAGACCCGCATTCCATGATGTCAGATGTAATAAATTATCATTATAATGATCATAATTATTCAAAGTGCAAGGGTAAGCAGTTAAAATTGTGCTTACCACATCATGTTTCACGTGCAGTGTTAATATTAGAGTGTTGTAGTGGCAAGTTTTCTGTCTAGCCAAATCTCTATTTATTCTCTATGTTTTATTTTTTTCGTTTAAAATTAAACTGTTTTTTTTTTATTTTGTCCCAGTTAAAAAAATGTCTATTTACATATAATGTATCAAGGAGATATAAGATTCCTTGAAATCTTCTCGAGCCTTCAACATGTGTGGAATCAGATTGCGACATGCGTCCCTGATCTGCTGGCTGAAATCATTTCATTGTTCACTCTGATATCACCATCTTTAAGTTAAGCCCTTGCTTGTCTTTGAACTTTGTAAATTACATAAACTGGTCTCGCTTTGTCCTGTTTCCTCTGACAATCCATGAGCTTTCTCAATGCCAAGATTCTGTTCTGCATCACACTTAATTTCTAATTTCTCCTTTATCACAGTCTTAACTTTGTTCTCACACCCTTTCCATGTTTCTTTCTCTTTACTTTCTGGTATCCCATGAAAAATTAGGTTTTCCCTCCGTGACTGATTTTCAAGCTGTTCACATTTAGATTTCATGTGTTGTTTTCTGTTTCAAGGTGGTAAACTCTTTTTGTGACATTTACAAGAAGGTTTCCAGAGTCCCCATACGTGTCAATAGGCATTTAACCTGTTCTGATAGAGTGGTGGCAGTTTCAGAGTTATGACTAACACTTGTGTCCTTCGGTCTAGCCTCAGCCTGACTCTGTTGCCTATAGGTGTTTGTGATGACATTTGACAGTCCAGAGACTGATAGGGTGAAGCAAAGAGGGGATTGGGGGTTGTGTCAACGTCAAGTCACCTAGAACGACACTCAATGACACCGCTGTTGCGCATTTTTACTTGTCTGACACATTTCCCTGGTCAGCTTTATTTGTGGCAGTAATATTTGAAGGACGATTACCTGATCAAAGGAGAGGGTTTAGCTCAAAATCGCCTGAGAGAGTATAGCACGGCGATAATCAGGTAAGCTCTCACCACTAAGCGACCATAGTAACCACTGACAACTACGGCCTCTGGCTTCAGCCTGGCACTTTTTAACCTAGGGTGAATCGAACCAATGCTAGCCCTCCAGGCTTCGGTTCCTATCCCCATGGCCCTTATATTTCACCTTTCACTTTTGTGTGACTATTTTCTCTATGCTGATGATCCAGTATATACAAAAAACTCACTTTTGTATCAATATCTGGCGAGCAAGCAACTAACACGTCTTTTTCATTCAACCACTAGATGACGCTCGCATATATATATATATATATATATATGTGTGTGTGTGTGTATGTAGGTAAATTTCATATGGCACTTTCATATGGACTTTTCATTTCTTAGGCACGAAAGTTAAAAGAGGGGTTCGTCAAAATAGTGTTTATCATCTGTACTTTTATCTATGTTAGCACGACATTTTTTTTAAATAATTAACTTGATACCATGCGACATATTTGCCAACAGGGAACACTGACTCTGACATTCGAGTCCTATTTGCACCTAGAAGTTTCCAGAATACAGTCCACCGCGACTCAACACAAATATGTGGGTTAATCACTCCACGTTATTCATACAACATTTTGAAGTATCATGACTAATTACTGGCTAATCGCACACTTCCATTCATGTTCACTCACTGAACAGCACAGTCGTGTTACACACGTCGATCTGTAAGTACTATGATCTGTAGGTAAATTTCATATGGCACTTTTCCGTATTTAAAGGTTTTAAACCTGAGACATAAAGAAATTTGGTCCACTAAATTATAATATTTGGCTGTCCTGCGGGATTTGATCGGATTTTAATTCCATTTTTACACAATTCTGAATATTGTTTTTTTTTATCGAATTGCCATTACTGGGGCACGAATTTAAAAGGAGGTTTTGCCAAAATAGTGGTCATCATCTCTACTCATAGCTTTGTTAGCACTTAGATTTTTTTAGAATTTCAAGAAAATAATTTTTTCATAATCAAAGGTGTTCATCATAGAATTCTTGTTGAATCATTTGTTAAGTACAAACATGACAGCAACAGCAGCTATCAATATAAATATACTGTTCAAAATAATAGGAAATTTACCTTGTTTATTTACGAATTCTCAGTTCATTTTAAAATTAAAATCAAACATGGCCAAAATCAGAAACAACGACTGTCCTCATAAGGCTTCAATTCTCAGTTTGATAATAATAACAATATTAATACTTTATTTATTTACTTGATACCATGCAAACTGTTTGGGAACACTGATTCTGATATCCTTATCCTATCTGCACCCAGCAGTTTCCTGAATACAGGTCACCGCGACTCAAATTTAATTACTTGATACGGGGCCGCCTTCCAGCACTCAGTGTTGCTCAGAGACACTTCGCTATAACATGCATTATTTAATTTAAGGATCTTAAATAAAAAAATAGATAAAATTACTGAAAAGGTACGAGATTTGACCAAAATTATTAAGAGTTTGTGAGTAAGGAATTTGACTTTAGAAAAAGCCTAGTTATATACAAAGATTAAGATATGTGTTTTTAGTATCTTCGTAAAAGCGTCATATGAGTCATGTAGCATATACTGTGTTAATACTTTCACATCTATGAGTTATTCTCTTGAAGTTGCTGACTCTATATATATATAAATATATATATATATATATATATATATATATATATAAATATATATATTGACGTCTCCTTAGAGGCACCTCCCTACTAAAGGCGCCTCATATTTACGGGAACTTACGGGCAGTCCTTTGAAAGCAGATCTTGATATCTATAACCTCCCTACCAAGTGAATCTCCCTTGGGGAACCACTGTGGGCAAAATAACCGACCCGTTATTTTGGAGGTCCGGAATTTTGAGGTTCTGCTGTTTATGTGTGTGTGTGTGTTAAAAATATGTTTTACCTTACACAACAGCCATAATCAACATTTTGTATGTTCGTAATTTAAATATATCAAACAGAGTTATCTCGAAGAACTTATATATAACACGAGTATCGTGACAGAAAACATTGGACAATTCCGGTAAGGGCCTAATCTATTAATTTTTTTGCATATCGTTCATGGTGCTTACATATACATATTTCGTTAAACATAAAAATGATCTTGATACCTGTTTTATTGCAATATTTCCTTTTGTATTGACAAGGCCACACGTCCATGATGGATGACTCAAAACGCCCTTCAGTAAAAGCCTGGCTCTCTGTAACAGGAGGTATAATCATATATTTCGCATTTGGAGGCGTATACACAGTCGGTAAGAAGAATAGCAAATATAATTAGATCCTATCAATCTCATAATATATATATATATATATATATATATATATAAATATATATATTCATATTACTGAAAGGGATTGAATGCCATTCCTGGTTCAAAGTGCATAAAAGTGGAGCTGCTATAAGTTCATAAAATGCATCGATACATTACCCGCAGGTTTCTTGCGCACTGTGTGGCACTCATCAGGTGACTGAATGGTGTTGGTTTGTGTTTGTTCATGAATTGGTGCGTGTGTGAGATTATTTTAAAAAGAAACAGAACTATCAAAATATATTTGGAAACTCAAACGCATAGGCACCTCACACGGTATTACATGGTCCATTAGCTCTAATCCAACAATAATAACAATTGCTAACAGGTGTAACATATGCGAACAGGAGAAGCTTCAAACCAAGACGTGCAATAGAACGTTACTCCTAAATAAAAGAAGTGAATACCTTAACAGTTGCAGGCATCATACACCAAAACCCAGCCAACCGTAGAACCCCATTCTATATGCCTGTCAGAAAGAGCATGATAAATGTAATAGTGTTTTATTTTGCTATAAATATATGTTCTTACGAATACTACACTATTCAATAAACTGGTATGAAGCACTGTAAATTCACCAGAAGCAACGTTGCTGGCGCTAGATGATGATTATTGCTTGAATTTATATTTCTTTGCCCACTACAGGAAATCTTAATCCTTATGTGACGTCATACATCCGGGCGCGCAGTTCACCATCTACACAATTCATGGCCGAAACAACACGGGTCGGGGCAGTTGAAGCTTGCACTCAAGCTGTAATGATGTTCATATCTGGGATAATAGTGGATGCCGTCGGCCCAACGCTGGGCTGCCTCATTGGGGGTTTGCTAATAAGGCAAGTACAAACAGCAAGCCTGAGTGCATTTTCAAAAGGACCGCATACATAATATGATTTGTATAACATGTATGGTAAATAAAGATTCATGAAATAAGTAAAATTTATGGAGTCTGTACATTTGGATATAATATTCCTGGCTTAAATCTGTAGTAAATATATATAAATATATAGCGTGTACATATTTGTTCCATATTTCAGTGGAGGCGTAATGTTTACGTATTTGTCAATCAAGTGGTCTTTTTTCGGCTTACTCATATCATACGGCTTTCTCTATGGGGCTGGTGTCGGTGTTACATACTCGATCCCCTTAGCATGTGCTATGCAGGTAAGACTTTTACAGATAGGTACATCACCAGTTTTAGGTCAAGACTATTGAGATTTGTCAAATATATCAACACTCCATTCAATTTGGATAAATGTACAAATATGATATGGACCATACATTAAACTTAGTTTGATTACAGACTATGATGCGTGATTATGTGAATTATTTATACAGTTGTTACCTGCAATTAAACGTAAGAGTGAATCGCTGCTCTCTGGTCCAAATGAGAATTCACCCTCTTGGGCAAAAGACTGGGGATATTCAGGGCAGTGCCTTAACTGCTAAGCAATCATCTTTAAAGCTCCTTGTCGGCCAGTGCAATCTTATTTCCTTTCTTGTGATCGGCCCCCTATCGGAATGTCTTCTCCGCATCAGGCAGGCATGTGTAGGTGTTGAGTCCTTTTCGAAGGTTCCCTGTCGTAGTATTAAATAAATTTGTTTTAAATTGAGTAGTTTCCTGCTAGGGTGGTCTAAAGTTGCGTCCTCCGGGAAGCAGAGGTAAATACTCATATTAAAAATAAATACTCAACATTTAGTCAGGTTTTACATTACATTTTGCTTAACACACAACTTTAAAAAAAGGATGTATGTTGTGATGGAATTTTTAGTTGACCCTGGGTCTTCAATCTCCCATTTTTTTTTAAATTTGAATAAGACAAGAAATGTGAATAATTGGGAAATGCTTGTCTTTATCTGAAATTGCAGAGCCAATCAAGCTTATAAAAAGGTTCAGTCCTTAAGATGTGTGCAAACATGAGAAAATGAATATTAATGAACATAAGATCCCTGGTCTCAGCTATTATGACGTCAGTTCGTCCCTTGGCAACTTACGGTTATTGAAGAACAGCGGATGAAATTGAAAATTGTCCTTTTCTGCCTTGTTCAGTGGATGCCACCGAATAAAGGCTTTGTGGCAGGACTAGTCTTGGCTGGGTATGGAACAGGAGCATTCGTTGTGACACATATTCAAACAATGTTTATTAACCCTGGGAATCTGATCCCGGATGACCCGCCAAACATGACGGTTCCCCTGTAAGTTATTATACTTCACATATTTACATTGTTTTTTATTCTATGATAAATGAAGAAACCAGATGAAAAATTACTTAAAGTCTGATCATCTTATAATGGCATTTGTGTGACCAAGGTAAAATATAAGGTTAACCACATATTATTCACATTTTTAGAAGGTAGTGATTCTTTCATTTCAGTTAGAAACCATTTGCACAAATACTTATTATATTTTACACATTAAACGAGAACAAATTTGGAAAGTTTTTCAAGAGTGTTAAGAATGGTGAATGAAATATGCTTAGTTAGAGGGTCTTTTCAGCACATAAAAAATATAAAATCAAAATACCATATCTGTTTACAAATACATATAAATATACTATTCATATAAGAAAGATGCGAGCTAAATTGCATCATATAAAAAAATTCAGACGAAGAGATATGACAAGAAAAATTAATCAAACATATCACGTTACTACGGCGATTGTTTGGACAATGCGACACTGGTACTGGATTTGACATCGTAACTATTTGTAGTGACGTGGCAGGTTGAACATAATTGTATGATCCTTTAAATTTTATATTTCTATATATAAAATCAATCAGGATGCATTTGAATATATACAACTTCAGAAACATAAGACATTTATGACCAGCTCTTATTCCAACAAGTTTCTCATGAAGGTTGTTTCAGTTTACTTTTCTTAAAGTCTGTAGTTCGACCGACATACAGTATTACATTTGAATAGCCTTTCCTAAAGACACTTTCAATGTATTAGTCTAATGTATATGCTTTCGCTGAATAGAGTATTAATTTACAAATACTTGTTATGCTATTCAATCAGATGCAGTATTATTGGTGCAGATAAAATTGTAACATTTCTTTTTATTTCGCAAAATGAATGAATGAATCACAGGACTCACGGTGTATAAGCCAATCGTTTACAAGATTCCTTTCCGGTACATTTCACAAGATGTAACAGTCAATGGTTACAAAATGATTTCTCTGATACTTTAGCATGATGTTTTAGTCAATGGTTAACAAAATAATTTTTTTTGCATGATGTATTAGCCAATGGTTAACCAAATGTATTTCCAGGTACTTTTCTCAGGACGTATTACTCGATCGTGTGCCCTATGTCTTTCTCCTTCTGGGTGGATTTTACTTGGCATTATTCATTCTTGCTTCACCAATGATTAGTGTCCCCAGCAAGGTCAATATTTCACTAACAGTTCATTCCTTTTCATTTTATAATAGAGTCTTTCTTTTCTGTGCTTTCTACCTTTTAGATATCCAGCTGTATCCCTTTCTCTCCCACCTCCTGTTACCTTTCGTTATCTTATTAATTGTGCGTATAACTGAAAAACTCGCTATAGAAAACCCTTGGGAATGCTTGATTATAAATGAAAGGATCAATTCAGTGTTCCGTGCTGAGAATCTTACTTGCCTTCTTGCTGTTTCTATATCGTTTACTCTATTCTGCCGTTCTTTTTTCGTAGATTTTTTTACCTTATTGTTCTGCCTCAGATAAATCTGATGAAGCCAATGTTTTCATTAGATATCATTTAATTAAAATTAAACTTCACACATATTCTACTTGAATTAGTGCAGGTTACAAATCTAGACAAAGGTTCGCATTTGAGAATTGGATGTTTCATTGTCAAAGGACTTAATGTACATATTTTTACTTCAGCAGATAGTTTCTGTCACTGGCGGTTTTGTTGACACTGGAAGTATCTGTGACGCAAAACTGAAACTTGTCGGTTTCCACCTCGAAATTTACTAAGCGTGATGTTTTATTTTTTCTTAAACAAGGACATAGAAAGTCGCCCTCTTTTAGAGGAAAATGACAAAAATATAAGACTAGAGGATATAAATGAAAACAGCCACCATGAAAGCTCGGAGGAAAATAAGAACAGGGGAAAGTACAGTATTTATTGTTGATTTCTTTTGCTTTGACAGAAGCCATGTCATACGTCTCAGACTATCCCTGTCATGTATATAAGTAAAATCTAAAATTGATAAAATGTGTAGATATCGATAACTCTCACTAAAATGGCGCATGTAACCTTTTTCTAATATCTATAGGAAGACTCATACTGGTATACTACATAAATTGATATTCAAAACGTATTCCCATTTGATAATGCGTCGAGCATTTGTTTAAATTACTTGAAGATTCAATGAATTTCATATATATTGCATATTACAAGTTTTCGAGTTGATAAAGAAACATGCAAATAAGAGGTATCAGTTTTAACATCATATAAAAGCTACTATAAAATTATAAATCACTGTCTTTTTGTATATGCAGTGACCACAATGGTGACTTCTCCCTTGGTCAAACCTTGAGGTCGAGATATTTCTACATGTTGTTGGTTATCACGTTTTTAACTGGGCAATCAGTCGGCGTGGCCACAGATCTATACAAGGTACGTCCGAGACGGTCACACACGCACATTTTTATATTTTACGGGATAATGTATATTACGAAGAGTAATTACAATTCAATTATGTTTCCTGCTTGAGGCAGGTCGTCTTCATATGGGTATTATCATGACGTTATAATCTCAAATTCATCTGAGCATTCTTCTTCAAGATCAAAACCTCCCTGACAGGTATCTATTAGTTGGAATATGTTACGAATGGGGGCCAATTTAAGGAATACAAAAATGTATTCTTTAATTTTTAGTCTACATCAAATATATATAAATTTATATATATATATATATATATATATATATATATATATATATATACAACGTTCTTGTGCTGTACGCTCATGATATTTCACTTGGAGGTTTATGCCCAGTCATACATACAAGATGACGTCTTCCTCGGCGTAGTAGGGTCTTGTGCCCATGCCCTCAGCTCAATTGGTAGGATTGCATGGGGCCTCATAGGCGACAGTTTTACCTTTAGGGTAAGTTCTTTTCAAAAGTTTCCTATAAAGCTGTTAGTTGTTATGAAATACATACAGCAGTTGCATCAGCGAAGTGCGTAAAAGCCCTTATGATTTTTCCGATAAATATCGAAGGCATCTTACGCAGGCGTTTTCCTTTCAAAGAGCTGAAACGTTTGAAAACCTCGTAGGTTCATTTTAAATTTGTCAATGATAGCATTTTTCTTAGGAAAATTTAAAGTGTTGTTTACGTTTTGAATTAATTTCATTTTTATCAGCAATTCGGTAAACTTGTTATTTATTTTTTTTTTTTTTTTTCTTTATTTTCTTTAATCATCAGAGGTTTGCCGTGGTCATGGATTTCCGAATACTTTCAGGTTGCGATGACATGCCAATGTGCGTGCACCGTCGTTCTATTCACAACGTTCTTGGAAGCACCTTTGTTACCTGAAGGTCAAAAACCTATGACATTCATCTGGGTGTGTCTGATATACTTCACTTATTCTGGCATCAACTCTTTGATCCCAGCAGCGACCGCACGCACATTTGGTATCAAGTCTCTTGTCACGAACATAGGTCTTGTCTTCTCAGGTTATGTAAGTTAAGAGTATTTGAATACCTATACTTTATCGTCTCTTCCTTTATGGTAGATTCCTCAGTATGTTGAGAATATGCTGAGTAAATAAGGAACAAAATTAAAATAAAATTTATGAAAAAGTTCTTCTTCATGTTTCAACAGTCCAGTGGATGCTTATTCGAACATGGATATACTTCATATATCAGTTCGTTCAGCATGGATAAATTGTCTCATCGCCAAGTGAAACAAGATAATATCTGCTTGCTTTAGAGATAAAAGTGCATTGTATGTGCACCCAATTGTACCCGTTCAATTTAAACACATTATAAGTTACAATTACTACGCTTGGAAGCACTTAAATTCTGAGGATATGTCAAATAGTGTTAGAAGATCGTGTCCGTTAGTATTTACCGTTTTGACTCACGATCTTAATTCATAGTATAAACAACTCTGTACATGTGACATGTGGATCTGTGTATTTACATGCCATTAGTATTTGTATACTTGTCGTATGCCTGCAGGTTTAAGCTTCCCGATTGCATCTTTCCTAGCTATAACTGTTCTTCCACCCGTCGGCTGGGTTGGATTATTTCCCATAGTGGCTTTTTGTTCTCTCATAGGTAAGTTACTCTTAATTGGAGTTTATCATGAAAAGAATACAACTTTTTATACTATATGTTGTATAACAGACTCGGTTATACGTCAACAAACTTTAATCAGCCATCAAACATACTCGAGAGCCCGGTCTCGCGCGAGTCTCGTTCCAGCGTCGCATACAAATTCATCTCTTAAACTTATTTCGTGGATTAATGCAAAGAAGTACACAACATATTTTCCCCAATTTTAAACAGAACGTCACAAAATTACGATACGGGTACGAGTCCTTCCGTACTAGACACACCTGTCCTAGAATTACTTGTATGTGAACATGTCATTTACGATTCCACATAGTCACTTAAATAACGAGGA
Source organism: Sipunculus nudus (assembly GCA_026874595.1). NCBI lineage: Eukaryota > Metazoa > Annelida > Sipuncula > Golfingiida > Sipunculidae > Sipunculus > Sipunculus nudus. The sequence continues at coordinate 11,679,325 of CM049314.1, read as the reverse complement.
GGTCTGCGGGATCTCCGAGGGCGTCCACCATACACAGCAGGTTGCGGTGTGGTTGCAGGCTCATCACTAAACATGTCGAAAGGTAGACCAGTGTCCGATGAATCAAAAGTTGTGGTTGAAGGTACACATCGCCTTGCATTCAAAACAGTGCCATCTACGAGTCTCTATGTCGAAGGGCCTACCTGTTGATGAATTTGTTTGGGATCCGACAAGACTGGAGACAGTTTGTGCTGCTGGAAAGGCCGCTTAAGCCGTACATATTCGCCGGACTTTAGTTTTGGAGTTTTCGCTCTACGTCTCCGGTCTGCATACTGTTTGGGTTTCTTTTGACGTTTGGCAATATCCTCAGCCTTGTCAGTGTTTTGCTTAGGGACTGGTGCTTGGGGTGTTAGCTTTTCTAATGGCAATCTAATTTTTTACCGATCATTTTCTCAGCGGGAGTTTCTTGCGTTAGAGCACTTGGTGTAGCTCTATAGGTTTAAAGCGACGCTTCTGTAGCAAATATTATTGGGAGTTCTGGATCGAAATGCGCGAGCGTTGGTGGTGACATAATGCGTTCTTTCAGTTCAGTGAAAGGTTTACGTTGTTCATCAGCCCAGTCCCTAGCCTGGTCCTGGCGCAAAAGTTTGCGGAGTGGTTCTGCAATGTCAGCGTAAACTGGCACAAATTTCAGATAGAAGTTTGCTGCGCCCAAGAAAGAAGACAGTTCCTTTCTGTTTTGTGGCTCTGGTAAGTCTGCGATAGCATGTGTATTTGACTGTAAAGGCCGCAGTCCTTCAGTAGAAACATGGTAACCGAAGAAATCAATTTCTTCGACCGAAATGTGACATTTCTCTTCATTCAGGGTGAAATTGTGTTCAGCCAGTCTTTTGAGGACTTCTCTGGGCCTTTGATCATGTTGTTCTTGTCCGTTACCATGAATCACTATATCATCAAGAATGTGCAGAGTGCCCTCACATCCTGATAAGACTGTAGACAGTATTTTCTGAAACGCACTTGGCGATGACTAGAGTCCGTATGGCATGCGACAATACTGGAAGATTCCAGCATGGCATATAAATGCAGTGAGGTGTCGAGATTCCTCGGCCAAAAGAATCTGAAGATAACTGCGACGCAGATCAAGTTTGTGAATAGTTTAGCACCTCTTAATTTTGTTGACAGTTCCTCCATGGTAGGCAGTGGATACTTATTAGATATAATGGCCTTGTTTACCTGTTTCAGGTCGACACACAGTCTGAATTCCCCGGTTTTCCTTCGTGCGATAACCAAATTGGATATCCATGGAGATGAATCAACTTTCTCTATGATTCCTTGTTGTTGGAGTTTACGAAGTTCTTGTGAAACTTCCTCACGCACTGTTAAAAGATGTCTCCGTAGCTTCTGAGACACAGGAGTAACAGATGTGTCAGCTCGAGGCTTGTGTCGAAGCTGTGACACTTTTTTTAAATCCAGTGAAAACTTGGTATTCCGACTGTGCATGCACTGATTGAATGGGCTCACCATTGTGCATTAGTGAGAAGCCAAGCGTATTGAAGAGATCAACTCCCATTAAACTAGAACCCTGCTTGGTGACATAGAATGAAAAACTCTGGATGTTGTGGTCTTTGTAGCTAACTGGGAGATTAACTATCCCAAACACTTCTATTGGTTTGTAATCATATGCCCCTAAACTTTTCTGTGGTGGAGTTAGTGGGTGATCTGTGAAGTGTTGTTTATACAGTTTATCGATGAGGATAGATACCTTAGCTCCGAGATCAATCAACAGAGATATTGGAACATTGGGTATGCTGAGCGTACACTGTTTGAAGCTGTCTTGACCAGCAAGAGTCACTGAATACACAGTAAGAGGCTCACCTTGTATATGGCGCACACTAGCTGAAGGGTGTTCTGTTCTACAGCAATAAGCGAAATGATTGTTCTTGCCGCAATTCCTACAATGAGAAGTGTATGGCTTATGTCCAGACTGTCCACAATTTCCACAGGTTTGTTGTGAGTCTGGTTGTTTAGGTTTCTGCTTACTTTGCCTAGGTTTATATCTGACTCCCTGAACACGTGCGTCAGAATGTTGAAAACCTCCATCCATACTACTGGCACTACTAGACATGACTTAAGATTCATGAATCGCAGTCTCTTTCTGTATTGCTAGCGTAGTTGCACGTTCTAGAGTTAACGTGTCTGGTTCCACTAAAAGTCTTTCACGAATTCGCAGAAACAGTGCTTTTTCTATCAACTGATCACGTTTTAATTCATCACATAACTGTCCAAAGTTACATGAAGAGGCTAACTCTGTAAGGGCTGCAACGTACTCACGTACAGATTCGCCTTGCCGCTGGACTCTCTGGCGGCAGCGGTATCGTTCAATCAAGGCTGATTTGTGAGGTCCGAAGTGTTTTTCCAATGCAGTAATAGTTTCATCGTATGTGAAGGTATCACTTTCTGGCATAGAATGAAACAGTCTTTGACCCTCCGTCCCCAAACAATGAATCAAGATGGCGCGTTTCCGTGCCTCAGACGTTGCATCTATCGAGAGCATTTGCCGTCAAATAAGTCTGGAAAACGTTAAACCAGCGCTTCGATGGGACCGCCAGTTGGCCCGGGTTCTGGAGGAACGGGTTTGGTGGCGGCAGCGTGATGTCAGCCATTGTCGTCGCCAGATTTGTTGTATAACATACTCAGTTATACGTGAACAAACATTAATCAGCCATCCTACATACTCGAAAGCCCAGTCTCGCGAGAGTCTCTGTGCCAATATTACGGTATTAGTTCATGCTTGTACTCCAGGTGTCGCTACAATACACTGATTTAAGATGGCTGTCTGAGTCTTGTCTTATCTGTACATGGTGGCAGCGGTTCGACTGAATCCTGTCGTTTCTATGGATTGTCACGCTTCTGCGTTTGTGTATTTCTGATCTGGACTATCTTAGCTGCTGGAGGACATATCAGTATGAGTAGCGGAGCGACGCAAGATAGCGGTAACCAGCCCGGTGCTTGCATCGGACACGGAGTTCACGTGAGTCCGCCTTCCCCGCTCAAACTTTCTGATAAACCCCAGGATGAATGGCTTATTTATGCAACAATTCTTAATATACAAACGGCTGACTGAACTTGATAAAAAAGACAATGCTTATCAGTGTGATATGTTTCTCCACTGTACTGGCGCTAAAGGAATCCGTATATTTAACAGTCTTAGTTTCCTGTCAGCGGGCAGACCGTTAGAATCTTGACGTGATCATACGGAAATTTGATGAGCAAATTATCGGTCAAACTAACGAAACCTACGAACGCTACATGTTCAATAAACGTGATCAAAACCCTGGTGAACGATATGATTATCTGGCCGATCTTATTGAACTGTCAAAGACTTGCAATTTTTGTGATTGTCTCGGCGACTCTCTGTTACGTGACAGAATCGTGGTGGGCATAAGTGATAATGCCACTCGCAAATCTTTGTTGCAACGACGTAATCTTGATCTGAAAACGGCGATAGACTTTGCTAGAAGTGCAGAAATAACCCAGATGCAGTTGAAACAGCTCGGAGGAGAAGGATCTGAAACTGAGAATGTGAATAGAATTCACAAGACCAAGCTGAAACCTGCCAAACACCAGCAGCCTGGTAAGATGAAGTGTAAATACTGTGGCTTATTTTACTTAATGAGGAAATCTGCATGTCCTGCTGTTGGTAAAATGTGTAATAGCTGTAAGGCCATGGGACATTATGCTGTGATGTGCCCAAATAAATCTAAATCTGCTAAAGCAAGGCCTCGACGGGTCCATGGTGTTCAGTCTGATAGTGAATCTGATACATCAACTGATGATCTTACTGAGTTCAACTATGCTATAACTGAGTTTGATACATAATCTACATCTGATGTAGCTGTCGTAACTGACGGAAGCAAGAAACGTGACATTCATGCTAAGATGCTTGTGAATGGTGATTTGATCAGATTTCAGATAGACTCTGGTGCTACTAGTAACCTGATCCCTGAAAGGTATGTAACTGGTGAACTTGTTGACACTCATAAAACCCTACAGACGTGGAATGGATCTGAACTGAAACCTATAGGAAGTACAGTAATGACTCTAAAGAATCCTAAGAACTCTAAGAAATACAAAGTTAAGTTTACTGTGGTTAAAGAAGACTTGAAACCAATACTAGGCAAAATTGTCTCTGAGAAAATGGGACTTATTACTGTGAACTATGATCAGTTTGTAGTAGCTGCTGTGACACAGAAGAAGCAATACCCGGAGGAAAATTATGGTGACGTATTTGATGAACAGCAGTTAGGAGTTTTACCCGGGGAACCTGTTAAACTAACAGTAACTGATGGTGCAGTACCACAAGTAAAACCAACCAGGAGACTACCGATTGCAACGAAAGAGGTAGTATTACAAACTGTGAATGACCTATGTGATAAACAGATCATAGAAAAAGTAGTTTACCGACTGACTGGGTGAACCAAATGACTGTGCAAGAAAAGAAGTCTGGCGAGGTGCGTATTTGCCTTGATCCTCGTCCTTTAAATGAAGTGCTGAAACGTGAACAGTATACTCTACCTGTTATGGAAGACATTTTGCCTCGGCTGGCAAGTGCCAAGGTTTTCACGAAACTAGACCTGCGTCATGGCTACTGGCACCTAAAGCTTGACGATGCCTCAAGCTATCTGACTACATTCATCACTGATGCTGGACATTTCAGATGGCTGCGTCTTCCTTTTGGGCTGTCGGTCAGCTCAGAAATATTTCAGAAAAGACTCCACCAAGCACTGGAGGGCTTGGAGGGCGTCGTATGTATTGCTGATGACATTGTAGTATTTGGCTGCGGAACAACCACTCAAGAACCCATGACTGATCATGACAATAACTAAGTCTCACTGCTTGATTGATGCAGGAACCTGGGAATCCGCTTGAACAGAGACAAGTCAGAAATTAGGAAATCTAGCATCTCATTCCTTGGTCATGAGGTAACCAGCAAGGGTCTCAGAGCTGACCCAAGCAAAGTAGAAGCAATTAAATCTCTGCCAGAACCTACCTGTAAGCAAGATGTTCAAGTGTTACAAGGAACAGTGAACTACCTGACAAAGTTCCTTCCTCATCTGTCACAAGTTATGGAGCCAATCAGACAACTGTTGGTGAATGATGTTAAGTTCATGTGGGGGAAACCTCAAGAAAGACCCTTTGAGGAGATTAAGCGGCTTGTTACAGAAGCCCCAGTTCTTGCATACTATTCACCTTTAAAGCCCCTTGTGCTGCAATGTGACGCGAGCAGCAAAGGTCTTGGAGCCGCACTTCTTCAAGAAGGCAAGCCCACAGCATACAAGAGCCGTAGCCTAACAGACACTGAGACAAGGTATGATACCATTGAGAAGGAGATGTTGGCGGTGGTATGGGCACTGGAGAAGTTTTACCAATACACGTATGGACGGAAAGTGATTGTACATAGTGATCATAAGCCCTTGGAGGCCATTGTGAAAAAGCCACTGGACCGTGCACCAAAAAGGTTACAGAATTTGCTAGTCCGTTCGCATAATTATGACTATGAGATTCAGTGGAACAAAGGAGCAAATCAACAGATTGCGGATATGCTTTCGCGTGCTTGTCTACCGGTAGTAGAAAGTGATGATGCTGAACAGATCAATATGTGTGCTTACCTCGCTATTGGATCAGACAGATTAGAAGAGATAAAGCACAAGACCAAAACAGATGAGATCTTGAATGAGCTGAAATCTCATATTCTTCATGGATGGCCAACTGAGAGAAAGGAGGTACCTGCACATTTACACCCGTATTACAATTATCATGATGAATTATCAGTGCAGGATGGTGTCATATTTCGTGGTGAAAGAATCGTGATTCTGAAAGAAATGAGAACAGCGGTGCTCAAAGAAATTCACGGTGGACATGGAGGTGAACAAGCGTGTCTGCGGAGAGCCCGTGAAATGGCTTTCTGGCCAGGAATGACAGCTGACATTAAGCATTATGTGTCAGTTTGTGAAGCATGTAGAACATTTGAAACGGCTAATCAAAAAGAAACTTACATGCCACATGACATCCCAGAGCGGCAGTGGGAAAAGGTAGGAATGGACACTTTTGAGTTTCACAATGATCAATACTTAGTTGTAGTGGACTATCTTAGCAATTTCTGGTAACTTGATAAGCTTGAGTGTAATACCTCGGAGGTTATCATCAAAAAGCTCAAAGTCCATTTCTCGAAATATGGAATACCCTGTAAAATTGTCTCTGACAATGCTATGCAATTCACATCAAAGGATTTCCGTGCATTCACAAAGTCCTGGGATATTGAACATTATACTAGTTCACCACATCATCCCAATGCCAACAGTATGGCTGAATCAGCCGTTAAGGCAGCAAAAGGTATACTAAAAAATTTAAAATGTGTAAACAAGATGTATTCCTTGCAATTCTGAATCACAGAAACACTCCGAGCCAAGAAATTGATAAAAGTCCAGTGCAGAGGTTCTTTGATAGGCGTACAAGAACCTTGCTGCCAACAGTAAATAAACTACTGGAATCAAAAACTAAAGATATGCAGTTGGAAAGGAGAAAGATGGAGAGAAAACAACAGAGACACAGAGAGAAGTACAACAGAGGTGCTAAAGATCTACCCGTATTACAAGGAGAAGTGGTTAGGATGAAGCCACATATACTTGGGGATAAAGTATGGAAAAAAGCTGTGGTATCGCGTAGATTGGATGAACGATCATATTATATATGTGCTGAGGCTGGAAATATGTATAGGAGAAACAGGGCCCATTTGAAAGCTAGTAACGAGAGTTTCTCAGAAACAGAGCATGAGAGAAAGCAAGCCAAAGAAATTGTTGTGACACGTGACCCTGTACCAAGGCAAAATACTCACTTAATGCCATGTACACGACTGGAGGAGGCTGGTACACCTTTGGTCGATCGGAGAGCTCAAGGTACAGAACTGGAGATGGATTTACAAACAGAACCTAAACCGAGTACTAGTCAGGTCATCCCAAAGAAGAAAGTAACCCGCACAAGGAGTGGGCGTATCAACAAACCGTCTGTTTATTTAAAGGACTTTGTTAGAAAGTAAACATTAATATGTTGATAACAGTAATATTTTGGCGAATCATTAATTTCACTACAGATGAGTAACACAAATAAAGACACTCCGGTTTAATCTCTTTAAAGACTGTTTTAATGTCACAATATTCCATACAACTTGATGGACTGGCTATTTTCATGCCTTAAGTAATTTTACAGTGAACTTTGATATACAGTGACCACCTTTCATAAAGAAAGGGGGATGTGCCAATGTTACGGTATTAGTTCATGCTTGTATTCCAGGTGTCGCTACAATAAACTGATTTAAGATGGCTGTCTGAGTCTTGTCTTATCTGTACAGTCTCATTCCAGTGTCGCATACAAATTCAGCTCTTAAACTTATTCCATAGATTAATGCAAACAAGTACACAACACTATCAAATTCTATGTTTATGTAAGAATCATAATTAGTAACATGTGTATTTCTATTTACTTTATTCTATTTACTACCGTAAATTTTTCCATTTTGTAGCTGGTATTATTTCTTTTTTTCTTTGACGCCAAGACGCCAGATGGATCACCCTTGTAGAAGCTGGAATACATATTGCCATTTTAAAATAATAATTGTGTATAGACCGAAAAAAGGTATATCATTTCTTTAAAGTGTCACGTAAATCACATTACGTTGAGCATCTACTTGTTTTAAATAAACAAAACAGATCCAAATCATAAATGATGTGCACTAATGAAACATAATGCTGCCGGGTTTATTTAGCATTGGTAAAACTTTATCTGTTTATGTAGTGTAGACAGGTGTTATATCTCAGTCAAACATACAAAAAATAATAAGACTTTGGTATGTTTAACATGACAGAAAACAAAAACGCAAAGAAGTGATCAGCCTTTGTGATATACAGGTTTGCTTTTATTAATTAGAATGAAACATAATGCTGACAAGTTTATTTAGCATTGGTAAAACTTTATCTGTTTATGTAGTGTAGACATGTGTTATATCTCAGTCAAACATACATAAAATAATAAGAATTTGGTATGTTTAACATGACAGAAAACAAAAACGCAAAGTGATTAGCCTTTGTGATATACAGGTTTGCTTTTATTTATTAGATTGAAAGAATCAAAATGATGGAGTATATCATTTTTTTGCGATTTTTAGTGGCCAAGAACTCAAATATGGGCATTTTAGACAATTATTGGTGACTGTACATTTTGTTTTATAATAAAATACATCATTGGGGTTATTCATGCCTTGGTTTCACATGCCCATACTAAATCTTATGTTTGATATCGTCATACATTCGACCGGATTTGCTTCTTGTCGTACACCGCCTAACTTTTAAAGGGGGTTAAAGGAACAATTTAAGATGCATTTTACTCTTCTTTTACTGGCTTTTTTGTCATGTTAAACCAGTCATGCTTTACACTACATTGTATATGTTCGAACTGCCTTCCATGTCCTTCTGTTTTCCTTTGTTTCTTCTCTAGAAGTAACTCACAAGAACAGCAATCTGCTCAGTGTGCCATACGCCATCTCTGTTGAGCATTTCAAACATTTGTCCTAACCGAGACATATCTTTAAATGGTATTTTGTTTTATTCGGGTGCTACCATTGATCCTTTAATTTTTGGTTAACATTTTTCACAGTATAAACCTACATCCCGTGGTAATAAAAAAAAATGACTTTTAAATAGTATAGTTTGCGATTAAGATGTAATGGTGCCTGGTATAAACCGTATTATGCAAATATGTGTAATTATATATATATATGATAAACTGCCTCCGCTATGGTTAAATCTTTATTTAACCCCCAAGAGTTTTGCACCGAGCCCGAAGCAAATATAAAGATAGCCTTCAAAGATGCGACATTATTTCATATGAAAGCAAGGGCCCAAGGACCCAATGCCTAATATTTACCTTTGAACGTGCACTGACAAACCCAGAAAAAGCAGCCATCATTCAATTTCATGTGAATTATGCCATGTAATTCAACGGGTACGCAATATTCAGGGGTAAAAGCCATCGAGACATTCATTTGTAAAACTTTATCACAATAACAGAATGTTAAGAACGCTTATGCCCAAGCCGTGGTTAGATGTTTAATGGTCTTTCTCCTCTCCCTTTATATGTGCATGGGCAAAATTTCCATTGAAAGCATAAAGCTCTTCTTGATACAGAACCAAATCCATTTTGAGGACAACTTATTCCTAGGATATTTATTTTTTTATACATCCTTTCCTGGAAAGCAAAGATAATTTTCCTGTGTATATTTATGGAAACAAAGACGTTAAATTCCAATTTATTTTATTTGTACAACAAACAGACTAAAGGACCAGAGGTAGAGCGTTTGCCGGAAATGATATGGAAACAGTCCAATAAATGAGCAATGACGAATAGTAAGCATAATGAAAAATAGTTTGCGAAGATAGGAACAATACTGACAAAGCTGTGATCGAAATAAGTTTCTGACTTGTTTGATGATTTTAGCTTTTATGACCTTGACCCTGACATTGACCTAAGTAATTCCTGCACAACTGTGGCCTGTAGAATGTTATATGTCATGCGCAAGAACAAGCAAGAAGGCGAAATTGAGGACAACCGACAAACAGAAAAACATACTGACAAAGTGAAACATCTGAGATGACCAGATATGCTTATTGAGAATGTCAACAGGAACAAAATGAGCTATAATTTATGAAGGATAAGGTTTATAGTGTTCGAGATATGGCAATAAATTGAAATGTTGTTGTGTTTTGCGTTCAGGTGCCCCTAGCGGCTATTTCCGAAAATGAAAAAATCGTATTGAGATATAAATGTAAGACATAAGATGTAGCAGTTTCAAAGGATTCCTGCAAACCTTTGGCATGTAGAATGCTAATTGAAAAACGCAAGACAAGAAGAGGAAAACAAAGAGGAAGAAAATGATATATATTTTGTAACAAGGCCTACAGGGATAAACACCAGACATAATGCTTCAAGGCTGGACCATTTCTTTTTAGGTACATATGTAACATGTATATGAACAATGTAAGTACTAAACATTTTGAACAACAAACAATTACACAAACATTACTGCTGAAATTCTCGCATGGGTGCACACACAAAAAATTTATTGTAGGTGGCACCACCAGTCTTGTATACAACGAAGCTATCGGAGATATATACATTTGCCCAATTTCAGACTGATATGTCAAACCCCTCCTGCGAAATAAGCAGGGACATACACTGTGCCAAAATTATTGTAGGTGGCGACACCAGTCTTGTATACGATAATGCTATCGTATTTGTATAAATTACCCAATTCAGGCTGATATATCAGATTCCTACGTGGAAATAAGCAGACGTATACACTGTGCAAAAGTCATTGTAAGTGGCAACACCTGTCTTGTGAATGAGAAAGCCATCAAGGACGCATAGACAGGTCAAATTATCAGGCCAATACATCAAACTGGCCTTGAGTTTGATGCACTGGGCTGACCAGGCTTAGGTGAGAAAGGCAGTTGCCCCGAGTGAACTTTGACAAATTGCTGGCTCAAGGCACTGCACTGAGTGATCTCTTTGCCTGCACCTGGACGCACTGATTGAACTCTTGACCTGTTGCATAATCTTACATAGTTTGCAGTCTGCCAAAGTTGAACTTTGGTGCTACATCTGATGCAGTGGGCGGTCTGCCATTGCTATAATAGACTGCGGCAACTGCACTGTGTGAACTCTTGACCTACACCTAGCAGCACTGAGTGAACCCCTGACCTGTTGCCTAATATGATACAGTTGGCAGTCTGCCAAAGCTGTATATAGATCCAGGCTGACCTTTTGCCTGTTGTTAAAACTTAAATAGTGGACAGTCTGTCAAGCTTTCATAAATACAGACACAATCTTGGCCTGTTGGTAAATCTGTTTACATATACTGAAAGACTTCGGATAAAATACTTTTTTTAAGCTGATGCATTCATAAGATTGTTATCAAATGTTTAGAATAATAAAAGATGCAGTCCTTTAATTTTTAAAGGTCTAATAATTGTGCCAAAAAAATCATTTAAGTAAACTTGAACGAAGGCCACCTAAGAATCAGCCCTGAATTTGAAATAGGCTTTCTAATGGCCTCAAGACCAACTTAAGCTTTCTATGACTCTACCAAAAATCAATGAACTCAACCTATTCTTATACAATTAAAAAAACCCTATCGTAGAATATTTTTGTGAAAAATTACACCATTCATCTTAACAGTTTCATCATAAAACATTTTCAAGCTTGAAGTGGCTAAAATAACTTTATTTCTGACCGTAAAAAAAAACAAGTCGATGTAGGTGGCTTTAAAATTTTTTATGCATTTCATGATCTCAACTTCTGTAGTTGGTATACTAAAGATCGCATTGCTATGGTCTGGAATTTCTGTCTCAGCCGAGAGACTCTTTGTCATGGGCATGGGGGATGTGTGATTCTGCCTGCCAGGTTTTTAAGAGACTTTTAAAATGTTCAAATCCACCATCAAGTCCAAGTCCGGTGTCTAGCCGTACATCACCGGTTGTTTTGAAAAATAATAACTAATCCAAGTGATACCAGTTTGCAGACGATTTTATATTGTGTTGTATGAGAAAATTGAATGAATGGCTGCAGTTCGATATTTCCTTTGCAGGTGAAGAGGATAAATAAGGATGGTAATAAATGAACTCTTTGATAAAGTCACCGCCTTATAAGGTATTAGATTATATAAAATGTCCATATAAAGGTTTTTAAAACAGTATTTTTTAACTATGAAAAATATAATAAAGGACGTCGGTGCCCCGATTATGTCAGTCACCTTGCGCAAATACCTTTGGTAGCTGAGCCGATGTATGAAATGGAATGGCATCGCCAATAATTGTCCTTCATTATGCATGATGTTACGTGCAAAAGTATAAAAAAAGCTTAAATACTGGCCCTCATTATCCAGCGTATCAAACTTACTTCAGTGCGTAAAAGCACCAAATCCGGGGTATTGTTTAAAATTGTAAGGATATCCCTCATATTTATATCCCGCGGAAACACGGTCCCTTTCTTGAACTTTGTTGACCCGTTATAATACATTCATTTCTTGACGTAGTCCAGTACTACAAGCTTGACAACCATAGAATTTCGCGTCACCTGAGGAAAGGCCGCTTCATATTTATAATTATAACGCGCTTTTGGTTGTCTTGTAATTGAAGTGCCATGTGCGAGTCTCCATGTATGTCAGTGTGCAAGCCAGCTGACACACTGTAAAAACACTTGTGTTAAAAAACAACACACAAGAACTTGTGTTGAAGCATATGACACAAACTTGTGTTGTTGCAACACACAACTTGTGTGAATGATGGGCTGTCCAGTGCAGAACACAAGCCTTGTGTTCTCTGTGCATCACGCTCACGGGCGTAGCAATAAGGCGAGGTGATGGTTGTCGGTACAGCCGAGGGGGTGGGGAGTGGATGTGCTCGCAATTTCATAAGTTTGACGATATTATGCATATGCGCCTCCCCCCCCCCCCCTATAGATGATGCGGAGATAAAAATATCTGGTTGTAAAGTTATTTTGAGGTGCAGAAAATCCTTAAATTTTCCGTGAAAGGTGTCCTATATATAAGCTTGATCTAAAAATTTTATTTTGTTCATATTATGGGAAGGGAATGTACTCTATCCAATATAACTATCTAAATATAAAAACATTTATATATATTTCTGGATTTTTTTTAATTAAAACACAAAAATATTTAGGTTTCATTAAAGTACATATAGGGCATCCACTCCCCTCCCCAACATACACGCATAAATTAGTATATATACATATATATATATATATATATATATATATATATATATATATATATATTACCTGACCGTAAACGCCATGCCCTTGTTCACCCCCAACCCCATCAGTGTTAAATCTGGACCTGCCAATGCCAGATGTTACATTGATGAGCTTTTAATGGTATGTGTGTGGCTGGCGGTGACCTACATACATCATATCAGCACGGCCAAGTGCTGGTCACAGCCTGTGCCTGCTTTTGTTACGGGCTGATTCCCGCCAATATGTAATGCATTTTGAATTCATGCATGCAGAAGTCGGCCATTTGGACTGCAGCAGCGACAAGCATTATTAGAGGAACCAGCTCACAGCATTAGGAAAACCAGCTCGCAGCACTAGAGAAAGCTTCTATGAGAAGACTTATTTGTAAGTATATACATATAAACTTATTTTTATTCATTCTAACTGAAACTGACTGAAAATATTGGTGATGATTTCAGTAAATGTAATTTGTAATGATACACATGGGCTATAACACACACTAGGGTCCAAAAGCAAACAATTAAGTACATTTTCATTGAAATTAAAATGATTCAAATTAATCAAACGCAAATGCTATTAGATATAGTATTTATTGCCAATGCAAATTCGATAAGATCTACCAGATGGACATGCAAATAAAATGCATTTGTACTTTACTTCTATATTATCACCTGATACTAAGAGTTGTGTGTATAAAGTAATGTTTTGCTGTTCGTATATAGAACTGCTGAAACCATTATTATTTGTTTGGTTCTATTTGAGGCTTATTATTCTGAGATTGCATTCCATAATTGCATGCATTCATATTTGAAGATAAAATGTTTCCCTTCTACATATAACTGCAAATGCGCATTTTCAATGCTTATACATTTGCATTTAAACCCATGCCAGCTTGACACACACACACACACACATATGCACGTGCAACTGAATAACCTATATTATTATATCGCATACGACGTTGTTGTTAGCCTTGTGTATGATGGGATATTAAAAGGCCAAACAAAAACTGGTTGGTTCCCCGGGGTCCCCCCCCCCCCCCCCCCCCGACTACAGATTTTCAGTAGTAATTCTCCGACTTTGAGCTCCTGCAGCTCTTACATTTCTTTCATGTAAATTAAAAAATAGAATAAAAGAGTATCCGTTATGTTATGACCTGTTCAGCAAACAGTTTTGTTATTTTCATGAAAAATAGGAGCAATTAATGTAGACATTTTTTATATTCCATAAATTATTTTCAGCCCTGAACCCTTGCAGAAACTCATTATATTTAATTAATACACACTCTATAATTTCAGCCTGGGACCTCGCTTGAGTTAGTTGTGGAGGAACTGACACAGAAGAATACAACACTCGAGAGAACACAGCCGTACATCTTACGGATTAAGTCCTCTACCTATTTCGTTATGCTGGAGGACACGGCTGTGGTTGTACAACCATGTACAATAGCGATGGCAGTGGATATTTTGTTTAAATTGATATATGTATTTAACATGGAATTTCCAAAATCTCATTAGCCATCCTATGGATTTATTGGACAATATATTAACAACATAGATGGGGTGAAACCCCACCATGCAAAAGCCCAACAGTTATAGGCAGATATTACAAACGATTTGTAATATCATTAAACAAGTCAATATTGTTCAAGTTAGCCAGTAAATTGTGAACAAAAGATACAAGGCTGGAATCTTCATTTCTACTATCTTGTATGATTAGTGTATCTTTAGCGTATCTATGTTTCATATGTGTAATGTAGTAGAGTGAATAAAAATCATATTCATTTTGATGGTGTAGAATTCAGGTTTACTGATACACAATGACACAACCTATGCACAGCTATTGAGAATATTATTATCCTTTAATTTAATTTCTAGCCATATTATTTGCATTTAAAGGCAAAGCTCGTTAGGCTTACAGCTCTGCTGCTACTGCAGGTATCCTACTTTGCACAGTTTGTACTGTGAAGGTGCACTTACGTCAGTTTACATGTAACTTTCAAGATGCTCGTTCTTTCTACATTTTAGTTGATTTATTACTAAGAAGGTGACACTGGGACCTCTGATCGCTTTTTAGAAATAAGCAATCAGAGGTCCCAGTGTCACCTACTTAGTACTTCTTGATAAAGATGTTCCATATATATGTATTTCTCTGTTCATCTGCATGCCTTTAAATTATACGAACACAGATGTCGTAATCTTGAGTTTTACATTTTCTCAACAATTCTTATATCTGTACGTGGACATTATTGTGATTTATAGGAAAATTGGAAGACGCTGGCCTGTAGTATAAGCCAATATTTAATAAATTATAAAGTCATTAACTGTTGTGTTCTGAGTGATTATGAAGATCGTTAATTTGGTTGAAAGTTTCCATTCAGTTTTGCTCTGGACCCTATCTTTATTATACATTGTACACTTGGTCATACATTTTATTTGAGAAAAGAGACTATACCAAGTTTTAGGGTCATTTGGCAAGATTATTTAATGTCATTTGCTTGAATGTTAGCAAAGGAACACAGTAATTGGAAAGTACTACATTTTGAAATATATATGCCTAGATCACACATGTATTGTTCAAAAACATGTGTTGTTACATGTTATATGTAAAGAAAATACAGTGTGTCCGTATAACTCCCTTACAAAGATAATGGTAAATTGTCGATCCAAAGTATTGGGCGAGGAGCACATCATTTTTATATCCACAAAACAACTATAACGTGTGATTGAATAACACAAGCAGGTTATTATATCGATACAAACGGTATGTGTTAACAACACCAACCTTTTGTTACTGTAATAACCCAAGTAATGTGTGAATGAAAAACACATGTAGATTGTTAAATCAACACAAGTGGAATGAGTGAGGAACACAATATTTTGTTCCTGCAACACAAGTAACATGTGAAAGAATAACACAAGTAGATTGTTAAATCAATACAAGTGGAATGGGTGAGGAACACAATATTTTGTTCCTGCAACACAAGTAACGTGTGAAAGATTGTTAAATCTACACAAGTCATGAGCTCAGTTGGGTCAGGAACACAAAACTTGTGTACCTGTAACACAAGTAATGTGTTCATGCTTGACACAAAACTTGTGTTCTAACAACACAAATAAAGTGTGATTTCAACACAAGACTTGTGTTGACATTTGACTTAACACAAGTACTTGTGTTACCAGAACACAAGTTTGTCTCTTTCATATATTACACAAGTATTGTGTTGCAGGGAACACAAACTTGTGTTTGGCCAACACAAGTGTTTTTACAGTGCAGCGTCCGTATTTACTGGACGCGTGAACATTTTACGCGGTAAATAGGGCACCATATGAAAAAAAAATCATCCTTGTTTTAATTTGCATATATTACGTTCTACTGGATGGCATTTTGGCAAGTTCCCAGTATCCTTTGCGCGAGCGCTGTATACACGCACACAAATAAACCCAGGGCCCTGTGATCTTGAGTACTTGGGTAAGCCCCGCAAGCTGTCAGCGGCATCGACAATTATATCACTGCATTCATGTTTCAAGTGAATTGCCCAGATATTTTTGGCAAAAAAATACATTAAAACATATATAGCCTTTTTTTCAGGATTGGTAATTCCGTTTCGGTCTGTCAGTTCCACGATCTACTACTGTCAGAAGGGCTTTCATAAATTGAAAAGGGCAAACCTTTTCTTACCAATTATTTAACTATGTGCACATGTAAATCTGATATAAAAAAATAAATTCAAACAAAAACAAAGGAATTTAATGTTTTTAATTGAGTGTATATTCCCACCATACGGACATGATCACCGATATTCACGGCTTCCACTGCAGTTCGACCGACCTAATAATGCTGATTGCCGTAAATTATCCTTGGCGGCCCTGAGGACGCTGAAAAACTTGTACATGTGTAAAAGATGGCCGCCCTTCTTTGCAAAAATATTTGTAGGATAAAATTTATCGTTCTGTACAGGAGCAAATACAGTAAGTATATATATATATATTTCATTGCATAATACATCCACATACGTACCTGAATTCAGGTCCTCCGATCAGCATGGCCACCTGCAGGGTCGGCCTTCGCGGACACAGTCAGTCAATCTTATCCATAACACACTTGAACACTGATTCGGTGGTGTTTAACTAATATTATTATTATATTAGATGATAAAGTCTAAAGGAGATTAAAAACTGGAGGAAACTTTTAAGCTTGGCGGGTAGAAATGAAAGCATTACGTTGCTCCAAGTTATATTGGCTAGGGAGAAAAGTGAAGTAGGATGGCTCATCCCTTAGTTTTCTTAAAGTGATCTCCCAAATCCGATAGGGGGGGCGCTTATTACGGGAGGTGGGGTGTTATTACGTCAATTGCGGTATATATATAAATATATATATATATATATATATATATATATATACTGTGTATATGGCCTATATATATATATACTGTGTATATGGCCTATATATATATCAGGGCTCACGCCACGATTTCTTTTCACAGCATAACGGCAGACAAAAAGTATATGAAAGGGGGGGGGGGGGTCAGGGGGCTATGGGGGGGGGGGGGGGTCAGGGGGAGCTACAGCTAATTCAGCATGGCAAAATACTAAAAGTGCTATTTAAGACAACATAACTTAGCAGTCAAAACAGTAGGCCTACTTTTTATTATGAATATGCTTGTAATCTGTAAAATATTCAGATAAATCTGCAATAATCTTTTTTTTTTTAATCAGCCATTTTGGCCATTTTTGTTTTTCATTCCCTTAATTGTCTTATAATAACTCAATGATCGGATGTCTTACATCGTCTGATAGGATAATTTAAAGTTGTCATAATAGGCCTAATTATGATCTGTATATAAATAGTGCATGGCTGATCATACTCGCAATTTTACCCATTGACGTTTCTGATATCATAACGCCATTTCCCCGGCAAATTCGATGGAATGTGAGTATTTTATCAAACGAGTGGAAACTAATCATATATCCTTTCATTATCATATGAAAGAAATATGAAAATTCTGTTGGTGTTATTATTTTTCATTAGTATTTTAGTGTTTGACAATTTTGAATGGCCTAGGCCTATATATGTAAAGTATATATACAAATACTGTTATTTCTTTCTCATCTGACGAAAAATAGCATATTTGCAGAAAGACGCGCTGTCTATAGGACCCCCAGAAAGAGAGCCAATCATGCAGAGACTCGTTTCATGTAAGGCCTGGTACACGCCTGTGCGCTCAGTTTCATTCATGTGATTTTATGGCGGGAAATTGTATGTGAGCAACAGTTTTAGTGCTTACAAGTTACATATACTGGGTAGGCTGTCATAAGCAGATGATTGGCAACTATCTTTGATTGTTGAGAGGATATGTACTTCAGGTGTTTTCCAAACTATCATGTAAAACCGAACCCTTATAAACGCAGGGGTAACGTCCTAGATGTAATAATCATACCATGTGTACGATATTATTATTGCATGCATGTCAATAGTAGGCCTAAAGTAGGTCTATTTAAAAATGCCGGCGTTAAGGCATTTATGTTAGACTGTTTGATTAACTTTTGAGTGAAAAAATGGGAATTCCAGTTCGCGCTACTGGCCTTTTTCCTAATATTCCTAAGCAACAATTTTTGACAAAAGCTACCGTTGTATTGAACTTGTAAAGCGCCTAGCTGCCGTGTTCTGAGACCCATACCAGTGCTGTCAACACATATAGTCCTACTCTCGTGCAGATTCATGACTCACGCCATGTGTAGCCTAATTTTATAATTAAATGTATTAAATTAAGCATATGTTTAATTAATTATCCGTTTGGGGATGGATTAAAATGAAAGAGAAAAAAGGGTTCGTTTCACAAATAATGTACAAAATCAATCAAAAATGCTAGAAAATGACTTTGAGAACATTAACTGGCCTGCCTGTTTGTGGCAAACTGCCGCCAACCGTGTTTGACGGATGTGCTGCCACCTAGTTGGAGTGAACAACGGCAAAATAAAGCAGCCGCGCGTGTGGTGGACGATAATTGGAGCGCATCAACCTTCTGAGATAGATGTTTTATAGACCGTGCAGTGGGCTGGACGATTTCAAGGTTGATGACATGTTGTAAGCAGAATCCTCACATGACAACCCATGTACAGATGCTCACACGGTGTGTATTACTTCTTTTAACGACTCACTTGCAAACCAACGCTGTTTTCATTGTTGCAGCATTCATGAAGCCACAAATGACACAAGCCTGAGACACTCGTGTTGTACTTGTAGAATGTTCTCCAGAACTTAATTTAAATCCTTATTCAGCATCTCTCTTCAGGGCCATTTTTGACATTGCACTTTCACAGTAATTTCAGAGCATTGAAAGTAGAAATACCTCAGTGGATCAAAATAGCATATACAATGTCATATTGAATAGTGCAGGTCTTTTGCTTTTATTATAGAAATATATTTAAATAAAGGAAGTGCCTGGAGGAGTGGAAATAAGGGATGCTGATTTCCACTACCCCTAGGAGTTACCAAACCCCATGTTAGATGGAACAGATATGCGTTTAATAGAATAGATATTCATTTACAGCAGCTCTATAGGATAACATTTATGAATATATATAAGTTATTGGGCTTACCTTTTAGATGCATGTCTATCTAACCAGTATAGTGACAATGGTCTTAAAGCATCCCATGTTACATTTTTAGGTTTAATTTTAATTGAATCAAAGTTCTTTTAATTTTCCCCTTTTTGACACCACAGTAACATCATTTAAAATATTTAAGATGACATCAGTGTTATGGTAAATTATTCAAACAACCTACCAGGGTTCAGATGCCAGTCCAGTTTAACTGTCTGGGCTTTACCTGGTATTCTGAGCCAAGAGCTGAAAACACAAGTCTGAGCATATGTACACAAAACCAGAGCTCATTAATGAGGTGCCAACAGTCTACTGATAAGAACTCTCTCGTGTGCAGCCAGTTATCAAGAAATGTCGAAATCTTCCTCACCCTTTATGTGCTACTTTAATTTAGTTTTCATGATCCACATATAAATTTTCAAAATGATTAAAAACTAGACCAACAAAATTTATTTGGCACTGCAAAAAAATATAAATCTATGTCTTTGAATTTTTTTGCAAATATAAATGTAATATAATTTTTGTCAGGGGTTACTCTGCAAATCATTCATGTTTTAAACCTTGATGTCAAATGCATTAAAATGAAATACATTTCAATATAAAAACTGAAAAACTTAATTGTCTGAAGAACTTGGTTCCAGAAATGTGCAACTGTGTGTCCCTATTTGGTCTATAGAAGTACATTAGAGAGGATTTTGTAAAGAAAAGCAATTATTAAACTACCTTTGTTACTGGAAAGAATGAACACCCAAGTTTTGGGCACTTAAACTGCCAAAATACTCAAGATTTCATGATTTTGATAGCAAATAAAATTAAACTTGTATCATTTTTATACATTTACTGACCTTTAAACCAAAGGCATACAGCGAGTATAGTGGGGACAGAGATGACCATCATATGGGCGCACTTGAATACCTCACTTCCCACCATTTTTCTAAGATTTAGCCTATGTTATTTCCCACCATTATTATTGGATTAAGCCTATGTGACTATCACTCCATTATTATAAAATTAAGCCTATGTAACTTCCCTCCATTATTATTAGATTAAACCTATGTAACTTCCCTCCATTTTTATAGGATTAAGCCTATGCAACTTCCCTCCATTTTTATAGGATTAAGCCTATGTAACTTCCCTCCATTTTTATAGGATTAAGCCTACGTAACTTCCCATCATTATTATAGGATTTAGCCTATGTAACTTCCCACCATTATTATAGGATTTAGCCTATGTAACTTCCCACCATTATAATAGGATTTAGCCTATGTAATTTCCTGCCATTAATATGGGATTTAGCCTAATTGTTAAGATGATGGACTCTGAAGCAGAATGCCCCTTATTCACTCTATGTCTTGACAATAGGATCTGATTTATTGTTGTATGTATAAAACCTGAAATCTAGGTTTGATTATATTTATATATCACTCACCACTCACCGGCTTCTGTGGTCTAGGGATGGATCATTATAATACTCAAATCCAGGAGATCATGTGTTTATATTTCAGTTGAGATGGCAAGACTTTTCATGTTCAGCCCCCACACAGGGTGAGTGCTCTACATGCTTATTGAGAAGGCCGTGCCCCAAGGCCGTATTTCACTCACAAACCAGTGTTCCTTTTGGGGGTACCTCGGTGGTATGACCCAGCAATGGGAATGATTAACACCCTGGGGCTGCAGGTGCGGTTGTCACTTAGACTGATTAACAGTAGGATATAAAAAAATGAGAGAAAGCGTGTGCTACGTAAACTCTCCTGTCATAATATGTCCAAAATTGGAATGGAATTCTGCAGATGAAAGTAGTTTGTTAGCTAGCATTAAAAATGTAAAGTTATCTCCAACAAAAAAAAGTATAAAAGAATATTATATCTTCCTGTCGTATGGTTACCTTGATCAAACGCAACCATTGAGAATTGTATCAGACCAAATTTTGTGGTCAAG
Source organism: Sipunculus nudus (assembly GCA_026874595.1). NCBI lineage: Eukaryota > Metazoa > Annelida > Sipuncula > Golfingiida > Sipunculidae > Sipunculus > Sipunculus nudus. The sequence goes on along the minus strand of CM049314.1, from coordinate 11,657,939 downwards.
ACCCCCCCCCCCCCCATTTTTTTTCTGGACCTGTGGGGTTTTTTTTGCGAACCTGTGAGCTTATGCAATGGTGTGGCGGCGTCCGGCGTCTTTACGTTAACCCATTCTATCTTGAAAACTTCAAGAGTTAGCATCACAAAATTTTATGCAAAAAATTAGTCATCTAAAAAACTCTATCCGATTTTGCTTATTTTTTGGCTAACTGCATTTCCTTAGATTTTATAGGGAAAAAGCTAAAAAAGCTTTAAAAATCTTTTTCTCCGAAACTGTTCAGCCAAATTGTCCAATATTTCACAGAAATGATTCCTGGAACAATCTCTCTCAAGTTTGTTCGAATGGTTTAAGTTCGGTGATTTTTGGCCGAGTTACAGGAAGTTGAACTTAGTCATCTGTCCAAAAAAGCATACTAAAATTACAATCTCAGAAACGGCTGGAGCTATCATCACCAAATTTTATGCCAATGTTGGTCACATGAGACATATCTGAAATTGAGGTATTGGTGGCGCCACCTGCATTGGCCTTTTTTAGCTCAGCTGACTATAAGTCATCTGAGCTATAGTCGTGGTCCATTGTCCGTCGTCCATCTGTCTGTCCGTCCGTCCGTATATCTGTCCATAAGACTGGCACGTTTCGACACCATTGGACCTATGAATCTGAAATTAGGCATACCATTAGATGTCCCCAAAATCTCCTACCAAGCGGAAAATTGGGTCAATAGGACTTCGTTCCTTCGAGATATTAAAGAAAAACCTCAATTTTTTATTAGAAATCTATTTTTACACTTCAGGACTGCCTAATATCAAAACCACTCATCTGGTTTTCTTCATATTTACTATAAATATTTCTCTATATAGTTCCTATGTACATGCCAGAAATTAAGTCAGTATTATTTAATTTAAAAAAGTTATGGGCCCTAACATAATGGACTTTGTAAAAAAATCAGGAAAGATATTTGGTCACTTAAGACCAAAAGTGTTAAAGGTAGGGACTTTTTTTCAGTAATACAACTTTAATTAATCAAAATTTAATTGTATACCAAAAATTAGATCAAAATCTGTTAAATTTTTTTAAATATTGGCAAAAATATAAAATTGGTACCTTAAATTTTGCCCAACTTTGGCCATGGCACATTTTTTTCCTGTAAGTACTGAGGATTTAATTTTCACAGCATGTACACATAAGGATTTAATCTGTTAAAATCTGAAATTTGAAAAAAAAGCTGCAAAATTAGGCTAGTTATTGAATTTTTTTAGGCTCTTTTTGATTTCCCTTGCATTGTCAAGCAGTCCATTTTGATGACTGTAGGTCATTCAGTGCACATCTCTATGCTCCCCAGGCTGTTGGCATAATTTAGATGTCTCCAAAATCTCCTACCATACCGAAAATTGGGTCATTAGGACTTTGTTCCTTCGATATTAAGGAAAAACCTCCGTTTTCCATAAAAAAGCCATTGTTAAACTTCAAGGCTGCCTAATATCAAAACCACTGATCTGTTTTTGATCATATTTAGTATTCACATTCTTTCATACATTTTCTATGAACATACCAAAAATTAGGTCAGTATTGGGTATTATTTTGAAGTTATTGGCCAAAATATAATGCAATTTTTAAAATATCAGGAAATATATTTACTCACCTAACATGAGAATTGCTGAACCTAGAGACTTTTTTTCAGGAATATAACTTTATTTAATCAAGATTCAATTGTTTACCCAAAATTAGATCTGAATTTTGCAAATTTTTCAAGTTATTAGCATAAATAAAAAATCAATACCTTAAATCTCGTCCAACTTTTGCAATGGCACGTTTTTTCCCTGTAAGCACTGTTGATTTAATTTTCACAGCATATATACATAAAGATTTAATCTTTTAAAATCTGAAATTTCAAAGAAATTGATTGGAAAGAATAGCTTTTATTCTTGTTTTCGTACACCATGTCAAGTGTTGTTTACATCTAGCCCACCTAGTAGAACAGCCTTCATTTGCATTATGTAACGCACCCCAGGCAGCTTGCCTTGGCTCAGCTTGGCCACTACCAGCAGGCTTCCCATCTGCCCTGCACTCCACCCCCCCCCCCCCCCCAGATGGTACATAAACTAATTGAATGTTAATATTTTCTGTATTTGATTCATTCTTATTCTAGGCTATGCTACATTTTAGATTTTGTATTGTACCACCAGGGTTACAATGATTAAAGTGTACATTTAATTGTGTCCACAAAGTGGTGTATTGCTATGAGAGTGTGGATGTTCATCAGATACGTAATTCCTAACTTCAGAAGAGTAAAAACTTCACCAGGTGTGAAATTGACTATCAATTCCAGTAATAAATTAAAACTGAGATAGTAATTAGCACAATGATATTGTTTGTCCCTCATTCAACCAACAGTGTGTATACTTTATTTGAAAAGATGTTTTATTTTATCAAATTTACAGAATCTTTTATTTTATTTTGGTGAATAAAATTAAGCATGTACTGAAAACTCCAATGTGCAAAACTTTTTAATAGTGATTCAAGGAATATTCTTGTAGATGCCATGTTGTGACATTATTTTCTTTTAACTTCAGTTTAAACATTTATGATTTAAAAATAATAAAATATATGTGTATGAATAATATGACCCAATATGAGCTACACTCTGGATATATAATGATTGCAACTTTTGCAACAATTCTAATATTTTAACTTATAGTTTCAGTTTTATTACTCTGTATATATAATGATTGCAACTTTTGCAACAATTCTAATATTTCAACTTATATTTTCAGTTTTTTTTTTAATTAAAAATTTATAAAACCTGTAAATAAAAAAAATGATTCAAATAAAAACTTCTTAATGGAAAAAGTGGATATGCTAAAAATAGGCTTATATATAAACTTAAATGCATTATTCCCTTGAAAGTGAAATAAAAGTATTAGTCCATTCTGTCCACTTGCCTGTCCATCTGTAAATTTTTATATGCATCACAGTATCTCAAAACTTTTACTGTTTTTCTTCATGACAGTCTTGTCAGGGTATTATTTTGCAATCATATATTTAGAACTTTACTATAACCAAGTAGGAGGGCCCCTTTCCTCTTAGCTTTTCATATTTTTATATAAATGAAAAACATTACAATAGAATATTTCTACATCCACCTTCGTGCTGCCCTCACTTTTCCCTTCTCCGAACCCCATCCCAAAGTCAGCCTCAGTAAGCAAGAACATGATGAATCAGATATATTCATACTTTAATATTTTGTATAACTATTCGTCCATAGGTACCTATGTACATGCCAGAAACTATGTCAATATTGTGTAATATGTAGACATAGTGGGCATCACAATAATGTACCTTGTCAAGACTAAAGAGATATTGTGTCATACAGTCACAAATTCATAAATCACTTCATCAGCATAGTTAATCATAGCATCATATCTGTCAAATTGAAAGCTTGCAGACTACCATACACTTTAGATCCTTCAACAAATAGCCTTATCATCATTCTACTACTGCTTATTACTGCTGTCATTGCATTCATATTTGCTCAAATATAGCACAATTTTCAACCCCTCCTAAATAAATAAAAAATAAACCACTATATTTTACTCTATTAATCCATCAGTTGGGTAATTTCATTTATCATTTACTCACATATTACATTACATTCCTTTATAATAGCCCAACATGTCCATGATATTCATAAGCTTTATTGACTCGATATAGTATCACAGTGGAGAAACATTTATAGTCCAATCAGGATCAGCTGAGGGCCGTGACCCATGGGTCCCTTGTTGTATGGGGGTCATCAGTGCACATACCATACTGACGGCTACAAAAAACTTCTTCTATGAAACCATATGGCCAAATTGTTTAATATCACACAGAAATGATTCTAGGGTAGTGCTTTCTGAAGTTTGTTGAAATGGTCTCAGTTCAGTGACTTTTGGCTGAGTTATGGTAAGCTGAATTTATTCATATGCTGTAACAGCCCATTTTAGCTCAGTGGCTACAAAGATCTTCTTCTCAAAAACCACTGGGCCAAATTCTTAAATCTCACACATTAATTATCCTTAGATGTTGATAATTCAAGTTTGTTCAAATGGTTTTGGTTCAGTGATTTTTGGCTGAGTTATGGGAAGCTTAACTTAGCCATTTTGCTGTATTTTCCCATATGAGTTATAAACCTGCAAAACGATTTTTGACTGATGCCACTGAGGCCAATTTGTTTAATATTTTACAGGAATAATCCAATGAATAATTCTTATAATAATTGTCTTTTATGGTTCCAAAGAATGAATTTTGGCTGAATTATAAAGATTGAATTGAGTCATTTTACCATATATGTTAGCTGTGTGAAGCAGATACATCTAGCCTGGCACCAGTTTATCAACATCAATTACATCATACCTCTAGACATTTAGATTTCAGGTTATCTATGGTAAATATTGACAAGAATGTTTTTTAAAAGCTTTTAAAAATGTAGATTTCTGATTATACAGCTATACAGGTATACAGCTCTCTGCGGGTATATAAAGACGGCTGTACATGGATTATAAATCATTGGTAACCATAGTAAATTTAATTCAAGATTTTGCCATCAGTGAGATGTATCTGTATTACAATTTTGCATTCAATATGCATCTGTAGTAATTTTTAGTGAACCTGTGAGCTAATGCGATGGTGTGGCGGCGTTCGTCGTCTGTACGTTAACCCATACTATGTCGAAAACGATTGGAGCTAGCATCATGAAATTTAATGCAAAAAATTAGCCATCTGAAAAACTCTGCATTTTCTTAGATTTTATTGAGTAAAAGCTAAAAAAAAACCTTTAAAAATCTTCTTCGACGAAACAGTCAAGCCAAATTTTTAATATTTCACAGAAATAATCTTTTATAACATCTCTCTTTGTTCCAATGGTTCAAGTTCGGCACCAAAGTTCAGCCTGGATCTTTTTATAGCTTTGGCAGACTGCCAGCTGTGTCAGATTATGCAGCAGGTCAAGAGTTCACTCAGTGCAGCCAGGTACAGGTCAAAAGTTCACTCAGTCTAGCCAGGTGCAGGTCATGAGTTCACTCAGTGCAGTAGCCTGAGCCAGCAAATTTGTCACAGTTCACTCGGGGCAACTGCCTTTCTCACCTAAGCCTGGTCAGCCCCATGCATCAGACTCAAGGTAAGTTTGATGTAATGGCCTGATATTTTGACCTGTCTATGTGTCTTTGATGGCTTTCTTGTTCACAAGACAGGTGTTGCCACCTACAATGACTTTTGCACAGTGTATGTGCCTGCTTATTTCTATAGAGGAATTTGATATATCAGCCTGAAATTGGGCATATATATATACATAACGAATAGCTTTGTCATATACAAGACTGGTGGCGCCACCTACAATTATTTTTGCAGAGTGTGTGTCCCTGCTTATTTTCAGAAGGGGTTTGATATATCAGTCTGAAATTGGGCATATGTATATATCTCTGATAGCTTTGTTGTATACAAGACATTTTGTATTCAAGCTACAATCATTTTTGTGTTGTGTGCACCCATGCCAGAATTTCAGCAGTGATGTTTGTGTAATTGTTTCTGATTCTAAATGTTAAGTACTTGCATTGTTCACATGCATGAGAAGTAATGGTCCAGCATTATACCTGGTGTATTTCCCAATGCACAGGTTTGCATAAGGCCTGTAGGCCTTGTTCAGTTTTGTCATTAGTCCTCCTGGGTTGGGCCTTTCCTTTACGTGAATCCTGGATCCGCCTATTGAACGCACTATTAATGTCACATTTTTCCATCAGATGGCAGCACCAGATGATACTCAGCGGCTGCTTGATGAGATGACTGAAGCAGTGGGAATGCAAGAGGACTCCCAAGTTGCCACTTATGAAACATGTGCTACACAGGTTCTGTTAGACAGAATGGATCAGATGATCTCTGGTGAATCCAGGTAATGCAGTCAAAACTGGCCATATTAGGACTTACATGCAGTCCTCAAGGGCATATATGATATACAATTACAAAGCAGTATTTGTTATGCAGGTTGTAAACTAACCAAGAATTACTTACAAGGTATCACATATATAATACATAAATATTAACAACTTAACAACAGCCGATGTGCTTTTATGTTGTTATTTATAAGTACTCTGTTACTAGCATATATAATTGTTATACCTTGGAATGACAAATCTATAGGTTTTCTAAATACCTCTTCATGACTGCACAGGAAATTAAAAGTCTATTTTATTGAATATTAGCAATATTGAAAAATTATTAAAATGTACTATGTTTTTGACCGCGTTCCACAGCTGTCGCATTCATTTCCGGAATAGAACTGTGAGACCACTGGACAGATTTTTCTGAATTTTTTACGCGATTATCAGGTCACATGTGAACTGGTGCCAAATTATTTTGCGTTGACATTGACCTTTTCCTTCTTCCAGTGCGTCCATCTCTGCGTCTGTGTTGACACATTAACCCACATATCTTCAGACTTGTTTGACCAGTCAGGAAAAAAATTTTGCACAAATGTAGCCCTTGGATAGCTTTATAACATACATAAAAAATGGTGGTGCCACTTGCAACCATTTTTACACAGTGTCAAACTGTTTCTCTGCCTTGGGATAAAATCTCTCATATCTCTGCAGTGAATCGACTTATCCACCTGAAATTGTGCATGTGTATTCATCCTTGAAAGCTTTCTTGTTTTAATGACAGGTGGCGCCACCTACATTCACGTTCAGGCAGCAGACATCCAGGCTTATATCTCAGGATTGATTGACCTATCCTACTGAAGTTTATGTGAGATATAGATCTCACATAGCTCTTTATCATTCGCAAAACTTGTGGTGCCACCTGCAACCATTTTTGCACAGCATCCGTCTGTTTGTCTGCCATGGAAAAATCACTCATATCTCGGCAGTGGTTTGACTTATCTGCCGAAAATTTTGTATGTATGTACATCTTGGAGAACTTTCTCCATTTTGTGGCAGGTGGTACCACCTACTTTCACGTTCAGGCTGCAGACATATGGGCTTATATCTCAGGACTGGTTTGACATATCCTCCTGAAATTTTGCATGTGTAAGGATCACATAGCTCTTAATCATACTCAAAACTGGTGGCGCCACCTGCAACCATTTTGGAACAGTATCTGTCTGTTTGTCTGCCGTGTGATAAAATCAGGACTGGTTTGACTTATCTGCCTAAAATTTTGCATTGGTATACAACTTGAATACTCTCTGGATTTTGTGGCAGTTGGCGCCACCTACATACACATTTAGGCTGCAGACATCCATGCTAATATGCAACACACCTCTCTCTATTTCCCCATGCCACTCAATCCCTGCCTCACTGCACCCGTCCCACTCTGGTTTCCGTGGATAGTGTAGTCGCTTGTCGACTACCGGTATTCTAGTTATGATATTACCTATGTATCATGAATGCTTGGTCGATATTTACATATTGTGAAATATCATAATAATCAACTTTGGGCCAAGTCTGTCAGAGCATCTCCTGATTGGCATGTGTTGAGGCTTCTCAGTGCTCATAGCCCCATGTGTGTGTTTATGTTGTTTAAGCTCCTTGTCCCCTCTTTTTAACACTCATTTACATGAGTAAGAAAATGGTCTTAGAGCAAATTTTTGGCAGATACAGATTTGTTTTAAAGGGAAGAAGCTATTTTTTTTGTTAATTCAACATGCTTTATAGGTGATTGGCCCCTTTAAGGGCTTATACCTTATGCATATATAATTAACAGCAGACATGATAAAAAGCCACACAAACATCCCAGGCTTCATCTGACCCTGCATGAATTTGCTTTGAACTATGCCAAGCACTTGTACTGCCTTGATCACAAAACAAATACAGAAATTTTTTATTTGACATTAAACTTATGTACAGTCAATCCCGCTTATTGTCATGTCGGTAGTGCATGCATAAATTATGATAATAACCGGGATGTGACATTATGCAGGCTTCAACATCGACGTCCTTTTGAGTCATAAAAGGAGTGTTATGTCTCAAATGATATAAATTGTCAACAAAAAGCAAACAGAAACATTTATGAATATTTTTATAGCATAACAGCATATCAAATTAATTTTATGTGCACCTGACAATTTATTTCCTGTCAGTTTTGCTCCACATGCCGCAATAACTGACAAAAATCCAACTTGCCAACAGAAAGAGACGTAGCGTCTGGGTCATGAGGTCAAATGTCTGGAAATATGCGGCCCAGTTATAACGTTATACCTAGGCAAATTATTTTACTAAATAATTATTTCCCCGACTATTGCGCCTTATTTTCTGGATATTTTATTAATGACTCAAATTTCCATGATCGTCTTTATAACAGGACTGTTGGGGAGCAGGCATCGTCATGCCATTTTCTACTTTCTGAAGTTTCACCGCGATTGAGGTTTTGGACCGGGTATCTCCTCCAGTGCTCACAAAACCTCCAGATTTTCGTTGACCCTTAAAGGGGATTTCTAGTCGTAAGGAACGTTAAGAGCTTGTGCTTCATATGTTTTTGGCGAAACATCACCGAGGTGTAAACCATGGCCTTGCAAAGGCTGGGAGTTCATTATGTATGACATGTGATAGCAAACATCGCCCTTGTTAACGTACGAAGAAATGCAATGAACTGGATTACTGTGGTATCTTAAGACGTTAATTAGCTAATTGACGTGGATTGATCTTCATGCATCACTGCACTTGCCTGCCGCACACAGGTGGGAGATGTGATTGTTCGATACGCCTGACCAATTACAGGCTCTTGGTCTCGTTGATCGCCGTGTTGGCTGCTGATGTGATATAAACTGGAACTGGTATCACTGCCAAGGGTTCCAAGCATGACAATTAGCGGGATTATGACAATATTCCATGAATTTAAACGGTCAGATTTACCATTGTTTATATAGGAAATGGTTTGGGATTTCAGATTTATGTGACAATAAACAGGATTTCCTATTAACCAATATGACACAAAGTGGGCCCGACTGTATTGATAAAAATATATTCAACATATCATTTTGTTTTATGTAAGGAGACCTAATCGCCTATAAAGCATTTTGAATTAACACACAAAATTGTGTCTTCTCTTTGGAATAGTTTTTCACCATTAACACCTTAAAGAATGTGTGTTAAGATTTTGTCACTGATGATTAGGTTGGTCTCATTTATGATTTTGGTGTTATGTTTCTCAGATAGTTGTCTGCCATCTTAGTTCTGGTTTTATTTGTAACAGTAGTGTCATCTATTATGTGTCATGTTCATGTGTCACTGTCCTGGTTTTGAAATTAAATGTTTGAAGAAAATGAGGTAAGGCTTCATGGCAGTATTTAAAGTAAACTTTTATTATAGATAATCGCAAGCCAGTCAATGTAGGTTTATTTGGTCTGTTGCAGTGGTGAAGTTGAGGCAGTGGAGACAGAACCAGTCAGCCCACCAGGTGATTCTACCAGTCAGAAGAGAAATCATGATCAGTCTGATGGAGCCCATGAGGTAAGAAGAGAAATATCACTATACTCCATTCTACTACCCCTGTCCACCTGTTCCTTTGTGAATTTGTAAAATCCACTAAAGCTCACCTCAGTTAAGCTTAGATGCATATCAGGCAACTTTAGCAATTATCTGAGTTTGAGGGCAAAGTAATATTCTTGCATGTGTGGATTCCATATGATTAATTCAAAATGAAATATGACTGAACTGATATACAATTTTTTTAACAAATGATGGTCTGAGTTTGAAAGAAAACGACCAATCATTGATTTATCGGCACACCCCTTATGCAGATCAGTGTGACTTTATAAGCCCATAGCCCTGAGTATTACAGGACTTTGTTTTGTCTGTGAGAGAGGTGTAAAGTTTATAATAAAATGCAGAAATTAAATTGATGAAGTGAAACTGTAAATCCAGATTGACATATTGTGTTACATTTATATTGATTGTAACTCTTTTAAGTAATCGGCTTCTCAGTTAAAAATATCTGTGATGGAAATCTGTAAAGATAGTTTATTATGCCTTTGATGCATATTGTTTTATCAAAGGTTTTTTGTTTTCAGGGAAAACTGCAAGTAAAAAGGAGAAACGCGACCACTGATTCTGATCAAACACCATTTAAAAAGCCTTGTGATGAAACTCTCCACCAGGGGGCAGCAGTAGTTGATTCTGATATAAGGACTAGTGAAAGTGTGAGAAGTTGTACTACAGTGTCAGAAAAACAGCAAATAAATTACAGTACATCACCAGCAGATCATGTGACTGTTACCATGGGAACAGAAGGTCAGAGGAGTGAACAAGATCCAGAAGTAGAGTCTATGCAGAGTAAGAAAGACGGTGAGGAATGTAATACAGCATGTGAACTGAAAGCTTGTGGTAACTTATCACAAACTGATAAATCAGAGCAAGAGGTCAAAGGTCAGGTGACCTCTAATCCCCAGCTGCATGTCGGTAGTAATATGGAAGTTAATGTAGACACAAAATCTGATGATAGCTGTGATAATACAAGAAGGACTCCTGATGCAGTGGTTGACAACAGGAGTAGTGTTAACCAGGGAGTTCAGTCAGAGACAGCAGAAAGTAGTGCCTTGTTGCATAGTGATACAAGCTTGTTCTCCTCCACCAGTGAGGGAAGTGAGCCACCGTCGGTTCTGAGTGGTGAAGTGTCAGGACAAACTGGTGTAAATGATACTAGTCTGAGTGTAAACAGGGCCACAGAGGACATGGGCAGCCAATCTGAAAAACAAACTCAGTCAACAGAAGCTGTGAAACCACCGGAGAACACTAACACTAACGGTAAGCTGAGTTATTTGTTAAACTGTACACAGCTCAGCTATAATTTTCCATCAGTTATGCAATCATATTTGTCACCTAATTTTTTATGTCCAGTGGAATTAATTTCCGTTCCAAACTATTGTTTAAATTTTTTTTTTTGGGGGGGGGGGGGGAGGGTACTCCATTGTTTTATGTTTTTGTTCTAGAATGTTATAACATTAATGTTTACCATGATACTTGTCCACAGTAGACAGCTTATTCGTCAGTTTGTGGATTGATTTTGTGATCATTATTTGACATTATACATGTTTTAATGATTTCCTTCAGCTGAATACACTCTTCTTAAAATTCTTAGAAGGAAAGGCCTTAGAACTGAAGGTGGACAAAGTTGTGGAGTCAAGCAGTGATGAAGGGACTGAGGTTTTCTTGTCTCCTACTCATCAGCAGCACAGGTAAGTACACTGTCAGTGGATATGAACATACCAGCACCACATGTAAGTACACTATCAGTGCATGTGAACATACCAGCAGCACAGGTAAGTTCACTGTCAAGCAGGTGAACATACCAGCAGCACAGGTATGTACATTATCAGTGCAGCTGAACATACCAGCAACACAGGTAAGTACAATGTCAGTGCAGGTGAACATACCAGCAGCACAGGTAAGTACAATGTCAGTGCAGGTGAACATTCCAACAGCACAGGTAAGTACAATGTCAGTGCAGGTGAACATACCAGCAGCACAGGTAAGTACACTGTCAGTGCAGGTGAACATACCAGCAGCACAGGTAAGTACAATGTCAGTGCAGGTGAACATTCCAACAGCACAGGTAAGTACAATGTCAGTGCAGGTGAACATATCAGCAGCACAGGTAAGTACAATGTCAGTGCAGGTGAACATACCAGCAGCACAGGTAAGTACACTGTCAGTGCAGGTGAACATACCAGTAAAACAGATTAGTACTTTGTTAGTGCAGCTGAACATACCAGCAACACAGGTAAGTACACTGTCAGTGCAGGTGAACATACCAGCAGCACAGGTAAGTACAATGTCAGTGCAGGTGAACATTCCAACAGCACAGGTAAGTACAATGTCAGTGCAGGTGAACATTCCAACAGCACAGGTAAGTACAATGTCAGTGCAGGTGAACATATCAGCAGCACAGGTAAGTACAATGTCAGTGCAGGTGAACATACCAGCAGCACAGGTAAGTACACTGTCAGTGCAGGTGAACATACCAGTAAAACAGATTAGTACTTTGTTAGTGCAGCTGAACATACCAGCAACACAGGTAAGTACACTGTCAGTGCAGGTGAACATACCAGCAGCACAGGTAAGTACAATGTCAGTGCAGGTGAACATTCCAACAGCACAGGTAAGTACAATGTCAGTGCAGGTGAACATACCAGCAGCACAGGTAAGTACAATGTCAGTGCAGGTGAACATTCCAACAGCACAGGTAAGTACAATGTCAGTGCAGGTGAACATACCAGCAGCACAGGTAAGTACACTGTCAGTGCAGGTGAACATACCAGCAGCACAGGTAAGTACAATGTCAGTGCAGGTGAACATTCCAACAGCACAGGTAAGTACAATGTCAGTGCAGGTGAACATATCAGCAGCACAGGTAAGTACAATGTCAGTGCAGGTGAACATACCAGCAGCACAGGTAAGTACACTGTCAGTGCAGGTGAACATACCAGTAAAACAGATTAGTACTTTGTTAGTGCAGCTGAACATACCAGCAACACAGGTAAGTACACTGTCAGTGCAGGTGAACATACCAGCAGCACAGGTAAGTACAATGTCAGTGCAGGTGAACATTCCAACAGCACAGGTAAGTACAATGTCAGTGCAGGTGAACATTCCAACAGCACAGGTAAGTACAATGTCAGTGCAGGTGAACATATCAGCAGCACAGGTAAGTACAATGTCAGTGCAGGTGAACATACCAGCAGCACAGGTAAGTACACTGTCAGTGCAGGTGAACATACCAGTAAAACAGATTAGTACTTTGTTAGTGCAGCTGAACATACCAGCAACACAGGTAAGTACACTGTCAGTGCAGGTGAACATACCAGCAGCACAGGTAAGTACAATGTCAGTGCAGGTGAACATTCCAACAGCACAGGTAAGTACAATGTCAGTGCAGGTGAACATACCAGCAGCACAGGTAAGTACAATGTCAGTGCAGGTGAACATACCAGCAGCACAGGTAAGTACACTGTCAGTGCAGTTGAACATACCAGCAGCACTGGTAAGTACAATGTCAGTGCAGGTGAACATACCAGCAGCACAGGTAAGTACACTGTCAGTGCAGTTGAACATACCAGCAGCACAGATTAGTACTTTGTTAGTGCAGCTGAACTTACCAGCAACACAGGTAAGTACACTCAGTGCAGGTGAACATACCAGCAACACAGGTAAGTACACTGTCAGTGCAGGAGAACATACCAGCAGCACAGGTTAGTACATTGTCAGTGCAGGTGAACATACCAGACGAACATAACAGCACCTTTGGTTAGTACATTGTCAGTGCAAGTGAACATACCAACAGCACAGGTTAGTACATTGTCAGTGCAGCTGAACATACCAGCAGCACAGGTAAGTACACTGTCAGTGCAGGTGAACATAGTAGCAGGATGGAAATTGGCTCATTAAAGTAAAAGATGACAAATTGACAGGTTCTGTTATACTCATGATATATTCTTTACAAAGTGGTTATGTGCTGCAATCTCTCTGTAACCATTAAACCATTGCTTGCTCTAGATTTGTTTGCTAGGTGTAACTTCCAAGGTTTTCAAATTTGAATCCACAATGCAAAATTTGGCTCTCATTAGAGTTAAGTTTCCTTTTCTAATGTCTCTACCTGGTAGTGTCTCCTCTGGTGGTAAAACCCAGTAAATCATGCTGTAGCATACAGTGTTTACATGAAAGGAGTTATGGAAAGCATGCAGCATATAAACCCTTCATAAGGAGTATAAACATGAACTGATATCTTAAGACAGTCCAATGACATGCATGGTGTGAGATAATAAAGGTAAGCTGACCCAGGAAGTGGTATGCTATGAAAAGTCTCAAAATGATCAAATAAGTTAGAATTAGCTACACACCAAAGCAATTTCACCAAAATACTCTGAAAGAAACAATATACAATTGTTTTTACAAAAGAGTTGCATATTATATGAAGTGAGATACTTTATTGGAAAATGACCAATGAGAATTTTTTTAAACATCCATGGTAAAAGCAATAAGTAATGAATGTAGTTTTAATTCTTGCCTCAGATCTGTAGCTTATGACTTAGACAAAATATTATATTTCAGCCAGTATGACACAAGAACTTGGTCAAAACTTATGTAAGATCTGTCAGTTTCTTTAAAACTTAAAAAATACATGATAAAGGTGTAATTCCACATTTAAACCTCTGTGTTTGTATGTCAATTTTTGTTTCATTTATTTTCAGCTGGAAGGCTGACTTTAGCAGACCACCAATTCAGTTGACGGGATGCTGGACAGAATTTGATGTAGTTGGAGATAACTTTCTCAAAGGCTGCAAATGGTGAGATACTTAATTTGTCTGTGTGAAACCTGGTAGCCTGAGACAAATAAAAAAATGAAATGAATAGATCCTGACTGATCAGAAGTGGATCAGGGGGGGATGGGGAGGGAGCAGGGGATCCAGACACCCTCCCCCCTTTTTCTAGGGAAGCTGTGAGCTTATGTGCTGGTGTGGCATTGTCCGGCGTTTGTACCTTAACCTATACTATCTTGAAAACGGCAAGAGTTAGCATCACGAAATTTTATGCAAAAAATTAGTCATCTAAAAAACTATCAGATTTTGCTTATTTTTGGGCTAATTGCATTTCCTTAGATTTTATAGGGAAAAAGCTAAAAAAAAGCTTTAAAAATCTTCTTCTCCGAAACTGTTCAGCCAAATTGTCCAATATTTCACAGAAATGATTCCTGCAACAATCTCTCTCAAGTTTGTTCGAATGGTTTAAGTTCGGTAATTTTTGGCCAAGTTACAGGAAGTTGAACTTAGTCGTCTGTCCAAAAAAGCATACTAAAATTACAATCTCAGAAATGGCTGGAGCTATCATCACCAAATTTTATGCCAATGTTGGTCACATGAGTCATATCTGAAATAGAGGTATTGGTGGCGCCACCTGCATCGGCCTTTGTTTTACGGGGGTCATCAGTGCCCGTATCATACTGACTGCAACAAAAAACTTCTTCTCTGAAACCATATGGCCAAATTGTTTAATATCACACAGAATTGATCCTAGGGTAGTGCTTTCTGAAGTGTGTTGAAGCGGTCTCAGTTCAGTGACTTTTAGCTGAGTTATGGGAAGCTGAATTTAGTCATATGCCATAACAGCCAATTTTAACTCAGTGGCTACAAAAAACTTCTCAAAAACCACTGGGCCAAATTCTTAAATCTCACACATTAATTATCCTTAGATGTTGATAATTCAAGTTTGTTCAAATGGTTTTGGTTCAGTAATTTTTGGGTTAGTTATGGGAAGCTTAACTTAACCATTTTGCTGTATTTTCCCATATGAGTTATAAACCTGCAAAACGATTTTTTGACTGACGCCACTGAGGCCAATTTGTTTAATATTTTACAGGAATAATCCCATGAATAATTCTTATAATAATTGTCTTTTATGATTCCAAGGATGAATTTTGGCTGAATTATAAAGATTGTATTGAGTCATTTTACCATATATGTTAGCTGTGTAAAGCAGATACATCTAGACTGGCACCAGTTTATCAGCATCCGTTACATCATGCCTCCAGACATTTAGATTTAAGGTTTTCAATGGTTAATATTGACAAGAATGTTTTTTAAAAGCTTTTAAAAAATGTAGATTTATGATTTTAGATATTCCTGATGGCAGGCAATGTTTACAATCACAGGTACACAGCTCTCTGTGGGTATATAAAGATGGCTGTACATGGATTTTAAATAATTGGTATCCATACTCAACTTTATTCAAGATTTTGCCATCAGTGAGATGTATCTGTATTATAATTTTGCATTCAATATGCATCTGTAGTAATTTTTAGCGAACCTGTGAGCTAATGCGATGGTTTGGCATCGTCTGTCGTTGTCGTTAACCCATACTGTTTTGAAAACAACTGGAGCTAGTATCATGAAATTTAATACAAAATATTAGCCATCTGAAAAACTCTGCATTTTCTTAGATTTTATAGAGAAAAAGCTAAAAAACCTTTAAAAATCTTCTCCTCCTAAACAGTCTAGCCAAATTGTTCAATATTTCACAGAAATAATCTTTTATACCATCTCTCTCAAGTTTGTTCTAATGGTTCAAGTTCGGTGAATTTTGGCCGAGTTATGGGAAGTTAAACTCAACTAAATGTCCAAAAAAGCATACTAAAATGACAATTTCTGAAACGGCTGGAGCTATCATCACCAAATTTAATGCCAGTGTTGGTCATGTGAGTCATATATGAAATTCAGGTATTGGTGGTGCCACCTGCATTGACCTTTTTAGCTCAGCTGACCATCAGTCATCTGAGCTATAGTCGTGGTCCATTGTCCGTCGTCCGTCTGTCTGTCTGTCTGTCCGTCCGTCTGGATGTCCGTCCGTAAAACTGGCACGTTTCGACACCATTCGACCTACGAATCTGAAATTCAGCATACCGTTAGATGCCCCCAAAATCTCCTACCATGCCAAAAATTGGGTCAATATGACTTCGTTCCTTTGAGATATTAAGGAAAAACCTCAATTTTTTATTGGAAATCTATTTTCACACTTCAGGACTGCCTAATATCAAAACCACTCATCTGGTTTTCTTCATTTTTATCATAAATATTCCTCTATATGGTTCCTATGTACATGCCAGAAATTAAGTCAGTATTATTTAATTTAAAAAAGTTATGGGCCCAAATATAATGGACTTTGTAAAAAAATGAGGAAAAATATTTTGTCACTTAAGACCAAAAGTGTTAAAGGTAGGAATTTTTTTTTCAGTTATACTACTTTAAATAATCAAAATTGAATTGTATACCAAAAATTAGATCAAAATCTGTTAAATTTTTTTAAATATTGGCAAAAATATAAAATTGGTACCTTAAATTTTGCCTAAGTTTGATCATGGCACGTTCTTTTCCTGTAACTGCTGTGGATTTAATTTTCAAAGCATGTTTTTGTTACCATTTCAACTGTTAAAACAAAAAATTTGAAACCAGTTGATCAAAAACTGTAGATTTTATTCAAGTTTTAAAGCACCATGTCATATATTGTTTACACCAAGCTAGTGTTATGCAGTTTACTAGAGCTCAGCTCCCCAGCTTCAGCTCTAAGTTCCTTAAATTTTGCGAAAAGTTAGATGTCCCCCAAATCCTCTTCCATACTAAAAGTTTGGTCACTAGGACTGCATTTCTTCGAGATATTAAGAAAAAACTTCATTTTTCCATTAAAACCCCATTGTTACACTTTAAGATTGCCTAATATCAAAACCACTGATCTGACTTTGATAATATATAATATACATATTTTTCTATACATTCGCTATGCATATGCCAGAAATGATGTCAGTATCTTGTAATTGTTTTAAGTTCTAGGCCCAAACATAATGCACTTTGTAAAAAATCAAGAAATATATTTACTCTCTTAACATGAAAATTGCTGAAGGTAGACATTTTTTGCCAGGGATATAATATTATTTAATCAAGATTCAATTGTATTCCCAAAATTAGTTCTGAATTTTTCAAATTTTATAAGTTATTAGCATAAATATAAAATCAGTACCTTAAATTTTGCCCAACTTTGGCCATGGCATGTTTTTTCCCTGTAAGCACTGTTGATTTAATTTTCATATCTTGCACTGGTAAGGATTTAAGCTTCTAAATTCTGAAGTTATAAAAGGAATTGGTCAAAAACTAGCTTTTATGAAAGTTTTTAAGAGACCATATCACACCTTGGCTGTACTGAAGCCCCTCTTTTATGTCCCCACTTTGACCTTTCAGGCCAATTATGCATGCTTGAAGCGAGGCACTCTGCAGCCAGCCAGCTCTTGGGTGGCTTCAACTGGATCTAACTGTCCAACCCCCTCCACTAGTATTTGTTTAGGCCATAAACATAACAATAAACTTTTTTTTTAATATTTGGTTTATGATAAGAACTTAAAAAAATAAATGGAAAAGGAATTTATAGTTAATGAGTTACAGGGGATTACCTTGCAATTACTGATCATTTATGGATCTTCCATGGATGGCCAAAATTGTATTTCAAATAACACCATGCAGTCACCATTGGGTATTTTTCATTTCAACTATAAAAATGAAAAATAAATAATTAAAATAAATTGTTGTTTACTATTAGGGATTATATGGAGCAAGATAATGATAGACAAGGATGCAGTTGATTATATTAAATTAATCTAAATTTCCAGGTCTTTTCCAGGTCTTTAACTTGTTGGTTTATATTTATTACAAAATTAAAATAATAAATAAATATGTCAAAAATTTAAAATATTACTCAGACAAGTGTTCCTTTGTTTCAGTTCATAAAATTAAACATTCCCAACTCCAGTTTGCTCCTGGTATGATATATTGGGTGTTTTGATCCGTGGATTAATTTTAACACATGTATTAGTTTTATAGCTGAGAATACTTTTCTTTTTTTCCTGATAGCATTTAAAAAAATATAAATATTCAAATTTTTCATGTTAGTGCTGTGGATATAATTTTCACAGCATATACACATTAACATTTCATCTGTTAAAATCTGAAATTTGAAACCAGTTGATCAAAAACTGTAGATTTTATTCAAGTTTCCAGGTTCCATGTCTTCATTGTTTGCATCAGATCGGTATAAATGCAGTGTACTGGGCAGTTACATAACACCTTCAGGTCTGACCTACTGCCACTGTGAGTGTCTGGGTCAGGCTGGGTCAGGCAGTAATTACCAGAGCCTCTCTCTCTCTCTCTCTCTCTCTCACACACTCCCCCCCCCCCCCTCCCTCCCTCCCTAATTGCCTCCCTTGCTCCCTCCATCCCATTCTGTTGACAGGTACTATAAACTAGATACATTAGCTATAAATGTTGATGCAATTTAGAAATGTGAATCAACTGAAATATTCACAATCACATGTATGTTATACTGTAAATTTATAGTAACATTCAGAAACTTGGATTAAAATTATGTAATGAAAAAAAGGAATAAATGCAA
The DNA here is from genome assembly GCA_026874595.1 of Sipunculus nudus. NCBI lineage: Eukaryota > Metazoa > Annelida > Sipuncula > Golfingiida > Sipunculidae > Sipunculus > Sipunculus nudus. The sequence goes on along the minus strand of CM049314.1, from coordinate 11,638,989 downwards.
ATATTGTTAATTTTTTCTTGGCTCAGTAGAATGGGGAAAAAAATTATTTTCTTTGTTCCTCCATTTTTCTTTCTGTTTTAAATATTTAATGTTCATGAATAAACTTTTTTTTATAAGCACTGTTGAATTAAATTTCATATCCTGTATGTATATGCAAGGGTGTTGTAACTCTCACCATCCCCTTCTTCATCCCACTTAGGCTTTGCTCCTTGGCACTGTGAACAATAGTTCTATGGCTATAGCATAAATTTAATAATTAAAGAAAATATCTACAGAGAGATAGAGGCATTGTAACTCTGATCATAACACAACACCCCTCCCCCCCCCCCCCCATCAAGTCATTGCACCTGTGGAATGAGGACGTTATGGCAACTGTATACATATCATAAAATTGATAAAAAAGGTTTACCAAATAAATTGGATCTCATCAGACAAATGTGTAAACTGTTGAACTGTCAACAGCTTATCAAAAAGGTAACCAATGGAAAGGCATGGTCAGGTCTCAAATATTATTTGCAACATTTTCTTCAATCATATAAACCAACCATGGCCCAGATTACCTCTTCCTCTCAAACATTATCTACAGTTCATCATATTTTTAAGATTTTAACCTTCCAGGTGGTTCAGTACTGTTGACCATTTGTCCATAGGTACCTATGTACATGCCAGAAATTATGTCAATATTGTGTAATATGTAGACGTGAGGGTCATCAAAATAATGCACCTTGTCAAGACCGATCTTGTCAAGATATTATGTCATACAGTCACAAATTCATAAATCCCCTCATCAGTATAGTTAATCATAACCTTTTATCTGTCAAATTGAACTCTTGCAGTTTTCCATACACTATAGATCCTTCAACAAATAGCCTTATCATCATTATACCACTGCTTAGCATACTGTCATTGCATTCATATTTGCTCAAATAAATTGCTTTTTTTTCGACCCCTCCCAAATAAATAAAAAATAAACCACTATATTTTACTCCATATTAATCCATCAGTCAGGTTATTTCAGATATCATTTACTCACATATTACATTATATTCCTTTATAAAACCCAACATGACCATGATATTCTAAGCTTTATCTACTCAATATAGTATCACAATGGTGATACATTTATAGTCCAATAAGGATCAGCTGAGCGCCGTGACCCATAGGTCCCTTGTTTTGTACAGGGGTCATTGGTCATCTGTACAATAACCCATGATTTCTCAGGAATAGCAGGAGCCACCATCCCTAGATTTTATGCAATAATCCATCACATATAAAATGTTGTGGGATTCAGCTTATTTTTTTGCTATCTGCATTTACTTAGATTTTATAGGGAAAAAGCTGAAAAACCTTTAAAAGACTTCTTCTTGTAAACGGTCCAGCCATATTGTTCAATATTTTACAAAAATGATCCCAGAGGCAAGCCCTCTCAAGTTTGTTCATATGGTTTGCATTTGATGAATTTTAGTGGTCTTACACGAGTTTGAACAGTCGTTTGGCCAATTAAGCATACTGACATAGTAATCTCAGAAATGACAGAAGCTAGCATTATAAAGTATTGTGCAAATATTGGTCACATGACTCATATTTGAGGTTGCAGATTTTGTGGTGCCACCTTCATTGACCTGTTTTTTATGGGCAAAAACCTCATAATTTTAGCCTCTTTCAGCTTAAAATGTTTATGATGAAACTGTCAAGTTGAATTGTTCAATTTTTCAAAAGAATTATGCTAGGACATGGTTCTTTCAATCATATCAGAAAAGCTTAAGTTTGTCTTATGGCCATTATTATATCTATTTCAAACTGAGGACTACAAAACTCTTCTTCTACAAAATTATTGTTTCAATTATAACTTCTGTAACATTGCACAAAAAATATTCTTAGGTGGCCTTTGAACAAGTTTACTTGAATGATTTTTGGCAGAATTATTGGACCTTTATCAAAGAAAGAACGGCATCTTTTGTTATTTTAGATATTTTGATAAAAAGTTTATGAATATGTCAGCTTGAAAAAAAAAGCATTTTAGCCAAAGTCTTTCAGTATGTGTAAACAGATTTACCAACAGGCCACGATTTTGTTTGTATCTTTATATAGGTTGAGAAACTGCCAACTGTTTCAGATTTGGCAACAGAACAAGAGTTCATTCAGTGCAGCCAGATAAAGGTAAAGAGTTCAGTCAGTGCAGCCAAGAACAAGGCATGTGATCACCTCATGGATGACATGTGAACACCTCATGACCACCATGTGATCACCTCATTGGTGTCATGCCCCTCAGGGCTGCATATGGACTACTTACTGTGTCAGATTATGCAACAGGTCAAGAGTTCACTCCGTGCAGCCAGGTACAGGTCAAAAGTTCACTCAGTCTAGCCAGATGCAGGTCATGAGTTCACTTAGTGCAGTAGCCTGAGCCAGCAAATTTGTCACAGTTCACTCGGGGCAACTGCCTTTCTCACCTAAGTCTGGTCAGCCCCATGCATCAGACTCAAGGTAAGTTTGATGTATTGGCCTGATATTTTGACCTGTCTGTGTCTTTGATGGCTTTCTCGTTCACAAGACAAATGTCGCCACCTACAATGACTTTTGCACAGTGTATGTGCCTGCTTATTTCTACAGATGAATTTGATATATCAGCCTGAAATTGAGCATATTTATACATATCAAATAGCTTTGATGAATACAAGACAGGTGGTGCCACCTACATTAATTTTTGCACAGTGTATGGCCCTGCTTATTTCCCAGGAGGGGTTTGGTATATCGGTCTGAAATTGGGCATATGTATATATCTCTGATAGCTTTGTTGTATACAAGACTGGTGGTGCCAGCTTCATTCATTTTTGTGTTGTGTGCACTAATGCCAGAATTCCAGCAGTGATATTTGTGTAATTGTTCCTTATTCAAAATGTTTATAGAACTTGCATTGTTCATATACATGTTACATGTGTACTTGAAAAGTAATGGTCCAGCATTGAAGCATTATACCTGGTGTTTATCTCATTGAACAGTTCGCATTGGGCCTGTAGGCCTTGTTTCAGCCAAAACTACCTTTCTTTTAGGTTTTCAGACAATTTTTGCGGACTCCCTTTCCAGAACAGGGGACCTTTTTAGGTTTTGTCATTAGTCCTCCTTTGTTGGACTACTCTGAAGGAGGGACCTCACACCAATTCGTCATCAGTTTAATCACATAGACTACTCTGAAGGAGGGACCTCTCACTGATTCATCATCAGTATAAATACACAGACTTCTCTGAAGGAGGGACCTAACACTGATTTGTCATCAGTATAAATACATAGACTACTCTGAAGGAAGGACCTGACCCTTATTTGTCATCAGTATAAATACATTGACTACTCTGAAGGAAGGACCTCACACTGATTCATCATCAGTATAAATACATTGACTACTCTGAAGGAGGGACCTAACACTGATTCCATGTTAGGTCACCAGATGGCAGCTGTATAAATACATTGACTACTCTGAAGGAGGGACCTAACACTGATTCCATTTTAGGTCACCAGATGGCAGCTGTATCCTGACCAACAGCGATGATAACTGTCTGCGTCTGTTCAACTTGCCAGCAGACCTGCAGCCCAGCAGTACTGATGTTCGAGAAGAGATGGTTGGTCAGCTTTCATGCACACAATTGTTATTCTAGTATTTTACCAGTGCGTCAATTGAGATATTTTAAAGATCAGACAAAGTATAATGCATTATAGTATAAAATGAATTTCACTAATGTTTTGATGAAGTAGATCAAGAGGAAGAAGGCTGACTTTGTAAACCATGAATAGAGATATCAGATATCTGAAAGTCAACTCAGATATAGGAATGGCGCTTTGTCCGTCATCCATCCCACTGTCTGACCATTCATTAGCAAGGCACAAATCATAACTGCTTGGCCTAGAAACTTTTAATTGAACATGCAGGGAGTTCAATAAAAATCTCCCAGGAAACTTTAAATAAGGTCACAGGCACATATCCTCTGAGTTATGGGGCTTATAAATACCCCTTAGAATGATTAGATATTTGAAACAAACCCTCCTGTATCTTAATAACTAATGCATGGATTGTCTTGAATTTTGTCTTTAATAATGACCAAGACCAATGTTGTCAGTTACTGCATTTTTCCTAATTTTTACAATTTTTTGTTTGTTTTTGAGAAGGTCAAATGACAGTAATTATTTTATGTCAATTTCTCAGGTGTTGTTTCATCTAGTGTCCTGAAACATTGTGTGTTTATTGATAAAGGCTAGTTTCTTCAGTTCATGAAGACTAGTGGCACCACATGTCATGAGGTGAAAGGTCAGAGTCACAGGAACCACTTATTTAGAAAAAGTTTGGATCCATTTTAAGCCAAACTTTTCATCCCAAACCTTCATCTTGCTCATATAGCTGACCTTATAATAGGGGAAGAAAATGATTGATATTTGGGTTACAAGGTCAAAAGTGAAGGTCACAGGAGCCAACTGTCAGCATATTTGTTTCCAGATTATAACTCCAGGTTGGATTGAAATATTGGTTTCAAACTTGACTTTTATATGGCCTACCACTAAAGTAAGAACTATTGATTTTGGGGTTATGAGTTCAAAAGTCAAGGTCATAGCACCTACTTCTTTAAAAAGACTGGATGCATTTTATGCCAAACGTAGCATCTTAAATCTTTCATCTTCCACATGTGGTGCATCTGCCAATAGGGAAAGATTCTGTTTGATTTAGAGGTCACAAGGTCAAAGTTCAAGGTCAAAGAGCCCATCCATTCACAAATTAGATAATAGATGATAACTCAAGTATGGGTAGACAGAATGGCTATGAACTTGATCACAGAACCCACATCTTGAAAAAGTTCATAAACATGTCCATATAGACATATTCAGCTGAGTGTCAAGACCCAGGGGTCCCTAGTTTTTGTAAACTAGACTAGTGCAAAAAAATTTGAATAAAAAAGATTTGACAGCTGATTGGGTTTTAAAGGAGCCCATGAAAAAAAGCCTAGAAAATTTATGTCCTTGAAATCCTATACAATACCTTGTATGTGCATTCCAAAATTTTGTAGGAACCATGAATTTGTTTTACATGTACATGTATTTACAGAACTGTTGATAAGCACATAACAGGTATTTATAAATGTGACACACACACACAGTGAACCAGTATAACAAGCATATGTATCACCAGTCATAGGCATATCACAAACATCAATTTATTAAAAATAAATAATGACATTTAATTAGGTACACATTTGATTTCAGATCATAAGTAAAATATTCCACATAGTTGTTTTCTTTTAGGAGTTATTTCACACATCTAGTTCTTGACAGCAACTGTTTAATACAGAAGTTTCAACAATGCTTAAAAAGTGTACCAGTTGATAGATGGTCAGCAAAACATAAAAGTTCTTGATCTTTAAAGCTAAAATGTAAAACATATTCCGTTGGAATTTGTGCTTTAGAATTATACCCTTTAAGATATATGTTAGATATTTGTAGTTGTGAGTTTGCCAGTAATAAGTAACATGCATGATAGAGATTATGTTATATTTCATATAGATTTGTATAATATTTTGGACCCTCTGGTACATGTCTGGCCTGCTTGATAATGATATATTTTGCATTATGTTTCAGACTTCTGTGCTGAGATTTCAGGAGAAATTATGTTATATTTCATATAGATTTGTATAATATTTTGGACCCTCTGGTACATGTCTGGCCTGCTTGATAATGATATATTTTGCATTATGTTTCAGACTTCTGTGCTGAGATTTCAGGAGGGTAGTTTGATTTACGACTACTGCTGGTACCCCTTGATGAACTCATCTGACGCTGCTACTTGCTGGTAAAACATCTGTACTTTTTCTTCCATCTCCTCATATCTTTAGAGGATTCATAATAGTAAAATATAGCTCCTGTCTAGATTTATTAGTTTGAATTAATTTAATTTAATATGGGGCTTAGAGTATACCATGCAAAAATGATATTTTGAATTTTTAAATGCTATCAAAATTAGGTAAAATAATCACTTGTTGGGATAGCAAGAAATTGAAGACTCTTAAAGTGGAAATAAATGCAAAATTTTGGAAATATCAACTTTTCTTTCATGAACTGATTTACTCTGATCTTGGTCAACAAACTATTGTTTAATCTATAATACATACAAAGCCATGTGTAAACCAAGCATGGGATGAGATGGAACAAACTGGTACCAAGCTTTGGGTGTTTATTAATTAGTTCTCTCATGTATGTGACTCTGACCATTACAGTTTAGTGAGCACCAGTCAGAGTACACCGGTTCACATGTGGGATGCCTACACCGGAGAAATCAGGTGTACATACCGTGCCTTTGACCATCTTGTAAGTATGATTCTATGGGTATGGTTATATTAGAACACAAGTAGTTATAATTTTTTGTATATTATTATAGAATTCAGGCCTACAAAATACTCTTTTTTAAAAGAATCACTCTTGTTACGTGTAACTAAACTTTCAACCGGCATCCACACACAACAAACTCAACTGAAGAAAGACTCTTTAAACGATAATATATGTAATAGACAAATCATTATACACAATTTATACAAGAATACAAAATGTTTGGTTCACAAACTGAGACAAAGTGAGACACCCATATTATAGAATACTTAGCTCAAAATGAAGTGTAGTAGGCATGCCTCCAATCAATAAATCCCAAGGTGCGAGTGCTAGTACAAGTACAGGTACGGCCCCTTGGGCTGCATAGGAGCCATTCACAATAAAAAATCCATCCTCAAACCAAACAAAGTTCAAATGTTCAAAACCAGGCATGGCAAGCACCATGACAGTTCAAATAATAATTGCAGCCCATACAGGATCAGCAATGTGATGCTTTTATTTCTTTACACGACGTGACGTCATACTGTTCACAAAAGAAACAAGTTCCAGTAAATATAAAGAGTCCCATGTTTGTCTGTTGTCTTCTGTGGTGTTATGCTGAATGAGGTCAGAGGTCACTGCACTTTGGAGGCACTGTGGTGACTTACCAAAAATCCTATGGATTTTCATGAAATTTATTATACATATTTACCAATAGAGTTTCTCACCTCATATAACTCATAGAACTCACCTGAATTAAATTCTCAGCAAATTCATGCATATTTAATGAGGTCAGAGGTCACAAAATATACATAGGTTGAATTGTGCACCATATTTGGTTCTCTTGTTTCATTCTTTATTTCAGCAGCACTTCTTTCTCTCATGAAATAATTCCAATATATAACATTTCTTTCATGCTTTAACAGTCCAGTAAGAACAGGAATTTGATATTTTTTGGTTTGCAAATGTCCAGCATGTGTTAAAAGATGTGGAAAATGCACTTATCTTTATTAATTAGGATGATCACCATGTATATTTCTGACTTTTGAAATTATATGCATCAATATATATATATATATATATTTATATAAATATAGAATTGTGTCTTTATTCAGTCTGTGATAAAAAAAATGGGAAATTGACGCAAATTTATCTCTCTTTTCCCTCTTTATTTTAAAGATGTCTGCTTTTTTTTTCCCGGATCACTTACTCTTTTTTTTGGTCATTTACATCTGGCAGGGCTGATATTTATGAACTCTACAGCAGGAATGATAAATACTGGCTACCTTTACCAGAAATGGAATTTTGAATAATTACATTATTGAAAAGTAAGAAATAGAATTGTAACAATAAGTCTAACATGTAAAATGTCTCTGGAAGTTTGATTAAAACAGTTTATTCACTACAGAATATATCAGTATAGAGTAATTTAAACTTTGTACATTGTTAATGACAGATTATTTGCATTTAAGCCCAATAAGTGAACGTTCTCTGCAAGTATAATTAAAACAGTTTTATTCACTTCAGAATTTATCAATTATATTTACAATAAAGAGTAATTTGAACTTTGTAAATTGTTATTCACAGGTTTATTTAGGTATAAACACCACTTAAGTGCATTTTCTTGAAACCTGATTTCTATATAAATTTTCTGTGTTATTAACATCAAATTGATACTAAGTCACACAGTAGTAAAACAAGAGTACATTTGGACAAACAAATGTGTGAACAGTGTGGACTTCTTCCTTCATATTCTGTTGTTGGCAATAGTGATCAATTGGTATTACTGCAAATCACAAGTATCATGACTTTAAATGTAATATATTTTACAGGATGAGCTAGTGGCTGCTAACAGTGTAGCTTTTAGTCCAGATGGCATGAAGTTATACTGTGGGTTTAACAAGATGATACGAGTTTTTGATACAACACGGCCAGGAAGGCAGTTCATGAAGAGACCAACCTATGGTAAGTTCTTGGTTTAGACCACAAGGTTACGTCGCTTAAAATGATAACAGGGGAACATGTATGAGAGACCACTTGTCTTTTAAGACCATCCTTGAGTGAGCCAAAACATTCACTTTGATTATAACTGACCTTTCTGCAAAGATCACCTGTGAATTAAGACCACTTTGACCAGTCCCATGGGCGGCCTCATATCACAGGTTCCACTGTACATACCTTCCTCTAGTTAACCTGTGCAGAAATATGCAAACCTTGCATGAATGTGCTTAACCAAGCTGAAGCACTTTTATTTCACAAATTGTTTCTACTAAGTGCTTAGAAGAGTTCAAATACTAGTGGCCTAATATTCATGGTAAAGTCTTCATAATTCTAGCCTTTAGGATTATTGTGACTTCATAAATTATTGAAGTATTGCAATAATTTGTTCCTCAAATTACCATGGGATCACGGGGGGGACTTCTGATTTTTCAGTGTTTTGCAACTGCAAAAAAAGGCCATTTTGGTATTATCTGTATCTGCTCCTGTGTGTATACCACTTTTTACCTGATGCCTAGGATTTAAAGGTCAATAAAATTAGCAATCTTCTGGTTTCAGTGAAGCAGGGTCAGCCAGGGATCATCTCCTGTATAGCTGTCAACCCTGACAAACCAAAGATGTACGCAGCAGGATCGTACTCCAGATCTGGTAAATTTTAAATTTCTTCTAGTATTCACTGGTATTCCTAGATTTTAATTAAAACATTTAACTGGTAAATGTATACTTTGCTGTAATTGCAAACTGATTCATATGTATACAGTACACTTAGTCTGTTTGTAATTATACCACACTTATATGCATACAAGATTAAGTCAGATGCACAATGTTTCCCAGAATTCAATGAGAAACTTACTTTCCAAGGAGTCAAGACCTATCTTTCATCACCAATGATTTTTATGTTTGTTTTGAACTTTTCTCACCATTAAAGAGTGTCAAGCAACCTCTCACTATCCTGATGCATTGATGCAATCAGTCCTCTTTGTTATGTTTTATATTGCCGGTACACTTAACTTTTGCAGTCACGTTTCTGTAAATCTGAGAGAAAAGTGAACATTTACATATTTTAAAAAAACTCTAGAAGTCTGAAAGTATGATAAACATAATATATTTCATATAATAATATAGTATTTAATAATATACTATTATTATATAATATATACTAAATGAACCTCATAAAACAAGAACAGTTATATTTTATTTACCTATGTAATTTTTTAAACATGATACCTTTTTTAACTACTCCATAGTTTCCTAAATTTTTAAACACAATTTCTAAAACCAAATTCTTGAAAGATTTATAAAAAAAAAAATTGACCTTGACCTTCATCTTTATGATCATATTAATGCTGAAACCTAAAACGATTGGGAAAGGAGATGCCTTTGGTTTTGCGTACACTATTAACATATTTCTAGTTAATATTAACTTCAAATCAGAATAGATTTGCTAGGAAAGCTGGTTAACCATCATTAACATTACTTTCCTCCTCCCGTTGGGATATACTGTAGCTGGTTAATAATCATTGATGACCATCACTTTTTCTTTCAGTTGCGATATACACAGAACCCCACGGAAACATGAGCTGCATGTTCCAGGGTCAGCAGGGCGGGGTAACGCACATCACTTTCTCAACGGATGGAAATCAGCTGCTCACAGGGGGCAGAAAGGTATGTAGGTATCATCAGATTACGGTATTCAACATAATGAACGCTGCAGCTGCTGCAAAATGCTGTGGGGGGCTCATTATGTTGAATACGGTAATCAGAATTATATATTTTGTCCAAAGAAGTTAAGGTGTCATGAGTACCAACCATCAGACATGCTTTAGATCATGGTCCTAACATTCAGTCAAATGATGCAGGTAGCTGTTTCTGCCGTTTGACAATGAGAATTGTCAATATACCTTTTCCTGTAGTATGCGCACTGCCGTTTAAAGTCATCTGCAATGTTTGGGTGCAATGGGCAAGCATCACAGGTCTTGCAAAAATGAAAGCAAATGATGTCAATTTTATGATTGGTTCATTCCTGTTTGGGAATGTGTCATCTTTGTACACTTTGATACAATTGATGTCATGTATCCTACTGTAATTCACTACGCTCCCGAGGCAGCAGAAATCTTGGGCTTCTAATGAAGCTACTGATTTTCCCACTGCCTGTTTGACCATTTAAGATGCACTTAAACACCAAGTGATGGGCTTGTCTGCTGAAAAAACAGCTGATGTGATTAGCAGCCAAACAAATGCCAGTCAACAAACACTCGACAGGCATCAGGCTCCACCCAGAAACCACGTGTGGGGCCATTATCTCTGAGCCTGTGGCCTGTTCAAATGGTTGCCAGGGCGATGAGCATGCACTCAGAAAGAAATGAACGACATTGGCTTTGTGTATTCCTCGCTTGGCTGGTAAACTGTTTTGCCTTCCAGCACAGAATCTCATCAGCACCAGCACTCATCTGATTGGATCAAAATACATCGCTTTCCTCTTGTGTAGCAATTCAGGATACGAGGTCAAAACAAACAGTGCTTACGATATAGGTAGTAGGCCTATAGGTAAGGCCCTGTGTAAACAGTGTATAATTCACTGATGTGAGTGTATTTACCAGTCACGCAAGATGTTTCATCCAGATTCTTCTGAGCCAATATGGAGTTTGAAATCCAGTGACCTTGACTTTGATCTTCAAGGTCAGTTTTATGGAATTCTAGGATTGACCCCCACAACTTTGGAAGTACTGAAATTTTTTCTTCAAATTTGACACACAAGATCTTTCTGCAAAAATCTCATCAAGGTTTGAAAAGTGGTGGCCTTGATCTTCAAGGTCCAATCTGCTGAAATCTAGAATTATTTTTTGAGTGCATATTTTACCCCTAATGTTTTGGGATGGCCCATAGAGGGGAGACATGCAACTTGTTTTATTCTCTGCAAGAGTGTCAGAAGTGTTGACCTGCTACCATCTTTTCAAAAGAGTAAAATCAGTAAGTCACAAGTCAGACTAAAGGGTACACTGCCAGTGTATCTAATCCTACTAAGACCAATTGCATGTTCATGCTTGAGTCATTTCAGGGATGTGATAGTTTTTTATGTCGATTATGATGTGTGAATACAAGTTTCTTTCTTTCCCCAGGACCCAGAGATATTGTGCTGGGATGTCAGGAACCCTGGGCAACTGCTGTACACAGCAAATCGTCAGGTGTACACCAACCAGAGGATATACTTTGATATTGACAGGTAATATATGTTAAAGGTGACAATCACATCTTTTTTTAGAAAGAATTTATGTGACCTGGCTCCTTTGTTATATATTAATGATCTAAGGGTAATTTTGGTTGTGAAAAGTTCTTATAAGGCCTTCATGAAGGAGCTGTGGACTTGTTTATCAACAACATGAATGTAAACACAGCAATGTTGACAAAAGGGAAAAACATGTAACCTTGGGTGGTAGGTTGCATAAATGAGGAGGTAGAAAGTTCACTTGTTGCAAATGCCATTTGCAAAGCTCTGGCTTACCTGACTTGCTGCCAGATGCCCTTGTTGAATTTGTTATATTTTAGTGGCCCCCACATATTATAAACAAGTTGATATAAACAAAACAAGCAGCCTGTGTGTGGTGAAACCAACATTTTCTGGCTTATTTTTCTGAAAACTCCAAGGGATATCCTTAGTTTATAAAGGTCAGATAGGTGATTAGGCCCCTTTAATGTTAGGTTGACATTTGCTTATAAATGTCCAATATATTGTATCGGCACCAGGGTAATAGACATGATTTTTGCATGATTTATCAGCATACTTTAATCAGTCATTCAAGCAGGCTGACATATGATCATCAAAGGCTCTGACAAAGATATATTATAATACCATAAAATAAGCCCAATATTCATAAGCTGGAACCAGAGGAATAACAATATTTTATATAAATTTGAATTTTTGTGTGCAAATTATTTGTTCAAAGAAAGAATGTTTCATAGTTTTTCCATCCAAGCTGTAAAATTCTGTGAAATATCGCTACCCACGTGAGGAAGTACTGTACCTGTGATGTCAAAAGACATAGTCCAGAGGTTGTTAAGCATTAAACCTGGAATTCGATGATTAAATCAAGCAGGTCATGTCAGTCCCCCATGTATATTACATATTTTTTTTATGAAAAAGATAATATATTCACCTAAAATGTGAAAATATAAGTAGTGTTACCAAAGATCAAATGCGAATGGAAGGTTAATGTCTGCAGTCTCCACCAGAGGACACTCTGGTTGGAAGTAACAACATCACTCAGTTGTGGTGCTAGGCTCAACCAATTGTTCCTGTGAGCCCAGTCATTACTGTAATCTTCTCTCTTGTTTTAGTTGCACTGTCACATTCTAAAAAAAGGAAAAGCATTGACAGGGCACTTACATATCTCTGTTGAGATTGTGATCAGTCCCAGTTGTTGTAAAAAATATTCAGGGCCTAACTCAATAAACGCAATCACCAGGCAATCACGGGAAGCAAGATAACACCACCACCCCCCAGCCTGAGGCCGGCAGCTGTGTGAAAATGGACAATTGGGTATGGAGTGTGAATCCATGGGAATCTCTGACCCAGGACCTGTGGTGTCCGAATTACAGCTTTGGAAAATTAGCCATATTGGAGATCTAGCACAAATAGAAAATGGCAGAAGAAAGAAAAAAAATATAGATTTTGAAATTGATGGTTTTGCACTGGGATGGGTTGGGAGTTACCCATGTAGATCCACTTACAAATAGGTTTTACCCAGATATAGATATAGAAATATATCAACCCCTACAAGACTTGCCTTTCTACAGGGAGTATGGAAGAAGCACTTGGTTTCATGTTGTTGAACATAAGTGTTATAGAGAAAATTCCTCCCAAAGTGGCTCAGGCAAAATTAATTCTTATTTTTATTTCTTATTTGTAGTTCTGGAGAATATCTGCTTTCTGGTAACCATGACGGCAGTGTCTATGTGTGGGACACAAAGACTGAGCAGTCAGTGGGTGCTGGAAACCAAGAACCAGTTCTTCAGCCAACCTTGACCTTTCAAGCTCATGGGGATGCTTGTAATGGTATAAGGTATGTACAAAAATATTCAGGATATCAAGCACAAAGTCAAGGCCGTCCCACAGGACAATCTTGCCCCAGGGGCCACACTTCAGGAAACTGCTTTTGTCAGATGTTTGAAACTTTGTCACACAATTTTATATTTATTTCATACTAATTCGCACCAAGTTAAAGCTTATCAAACCCTCTCTTATATCTTTTATCCTGGCAAACCCTGTGAAAACAAAAGAGAATGGGATCATCAAAACAGTCAAGCAACCTTAGGTATGATCAGGATAGTTTGTAATTCAGACACCAGGTGTCACCACTTTACAGTCTCAAGCAGCTGCCAAATTGGTCAAGTTCCTGCAAAAATAACCTTTTTATTAACAATAAATTGGACTTAAAAGCAGAAACTGAAATACCATTCAATCTCTTGCCAATGTCTCCATAACACCCTGAGTCATTGATGCAGGACTTGAGTTTCGATTTTGACTCGAGTCCAGACAGGAGTCTACTTTTTTAGGAACTTGGACTTGGACTTTGACTTAAGGGTTCTGGACTATGACTTGTACTCAGACTTGGAGGTAAGGACTGGAGAAATCAAGCCGAGTCGATCTCGAATCCAATAGTAAAAAGCTTTGTCATATATTGTAAAGATGTACATAAATGTACATCTGCGAACTACTAAAATAATAATACAAAAAAAAAAACACATTATATACCACTCTTAGCTCAGCATTAGGAGCTGTAAATGCACTTAACCATTATAGTAAAGGCAAGAGCAAGTGTGAACTAACTTAAAATGTACTTGATTATCTGAAATTTCAATTTTTAATTACTTTTTTATGGATATTTGTATTTCACTCAGATTGGACTGGGACTTGGGTTCCATATGACTCAGACTTGAAGAAAGTAGATTTGTATTCTGACCCCAAAGACTCAGACTTGGGACTTATGTAGGTCATACGAAAGATGCTGGACCAGCAAGGATTTATTTTCAGTTCATATGACTGTACAATACCAATTCTGCCAATTCAAAGCAGCAAGTCACTTTGAACAAGTCACTTTGAACTATGGAAGTTGTTACGGGGTGATATAAAAGCGGACCGAACTGTCTCACTAGTGAAGCTTGCTTTGCTAGCGAAGCAGTTGGCTCGCCGGACTTGTGCAACACGGACCTGGGTTTGACTCTGGGATCGGCCCAGGATTTTTCCCCTCAACAATTTGCCTTTATAACAAAATGGGGGCTCGTCCAGGATGACGGTAAACTTTGTGGCCCTGGGAATAAGTTCACGGAAGTGTGACTCCTTGGATGATTAGTCTTGTTCTGATAAGCAGAACGTTCTTAAGAGGGGATGTGTTAGGGGTTGACATAAAAGCTGACCAAACCGTCTTGCTAGCGAAGCTTGCTTTGCTAGCGAAGCGGTTGGTTTGCCGGACTTGTGCGCCACCGAACTGGGTTCGACTCCCGGATCGGCAGAGGACTTTTCCCCTCAACAATTTGTCTTCTTAACAAAGTGTTAAGTAACTGACTGTTGGCAGTGTTTATACAGTATTTAGGGATCACATTATGTAGATTCACATTCCCATGTTGCACCCATACAAGTACCCACAAAACAGAAAAAAAAGAGGTGCGTGCTATTTTGAGGTATAAAGTATGAATTTAAGAGCAAAAATAATAGTGACCTTAAAAGACTGGTTGGTGTTCCTAAGTATTCCTTAAATTGGGATGGTCATAAATGGGAGATTTCACCATATATAAACACAGAGATAATGTCCTTCAATTTCAAAATTCAGCTCAAATTGAAAATTCTTACTGTGTTTGGAGTTATCATAGGGAAAATGTGCGAGAATCCATGTACTGATTTATTTAAATTAGAATAAATATTTTACACAATATTCTACATTTTTAGTTTTCATATGATTGATATGATTCTCTTGACTTAGAGATCAGTGATCAGTTGTCAGTGTGTATTTCTTACATTGGAACCCCAGTTATTGTACCCCAGACAAAGTCGGGGGATACTATGTTTTCAAACCGGTCCTGCCGCCGCATATAAATCTTGTTGGAGGATAACACAAAAAATATTTCACGGATCTTTACCAAACTTGGTTTATGTATAGATATGGGTGAGAGGACAACGCCTATTTAAAAAGAGGTCATGACCTTTACTAGGAGAGTGTCCTTGACCTTGAATAGGTCCGAATTTAGGGAAAATTACACAAATTCTTAAATATCTCAAGAAATCTTGCATGGTTTGATCCCAAAATCAAGTTGATCAAAGATCATGGATAGGGTTCTCATTTTCCAGAAACTGGTGGTGCCACCTGTTATTCTTTACATGTTTTCATGCCTTTTAATACCCCCAAAATTGCCACTTGACAGTACTGTGAGCATTATAAGTCAAAAACTAATGGACAGATTTCTTTCATATTATAAACATGTTGAGAGATGGGTTATGGAATGAGGTCTCTTTAAATTTGGGTCATGAACTTTACCATGAGAGTGGCCTTGACCTTTATTATTTCCATATTTGGTGAAAATCACACACCTCGTATGATATCTCCAGTGTTGATAGCCATATGGATTTCAGATGTGACTTATATATGGCCCACCACTGAAGTAAGATCCCTATAGGTTCTAGGGTCATAAGGTCAAAGGTCAAGGTCTCTGGACTCACATCTTTAAAGATACTGTGGATGCATTTTTAGCCAAACTTTTCATCCTAGATCTTCCATATCAAACATATAGCTCACTTGCCAATAGTGGATGATCCATATCAATTTTGGGGTCACAAGGTCAAAGGTCAAGGCACAGAAGTTATATATCAAAAAATTAGGTTCCGGATGATAATTCCAGCTTTTTTTCATGTAGGGACTTATATATGTCCCATTAAAAAGGCAAGAACCCAATTGATTTTGAGGTCATGTGGTCAAAGGTCAAAGTCACAACACAAACATCTTTGAAACAGATTGTGGTTGCATTTTCAGCCAAATTTTTCATCCCAGACCTTTTATCTTGCACATATAGTTCACCTGCCAATAGAGGAAGACCCCTATCTATTTTTAGGTTACAGGGTCAAAGGTGAAGGTCACAGGAGCCACCTGTCCAAAAATTCATTTCCTGTTGATAACTCCAGCTTGGATTGATATATGATTTCAAACTTGACTTATATATGTCCATACATCTGGAAAGTTTTTTCATAAACCATACAGGTGGCGCCACCTACCTTCCCTTTTCTGTAAAATAAATTAATGCTCTTTTCTGAGGAGTGATTTGCACTATTGGCCTGAAATTTTGCATATCCATAGATCTTAGACTCCTCCATCTTGTACTCAAGACTGGTGGCGTCATTTTCTCTTGTTTTTCTTGAAAAATTTTCTTGAAAACCAGACAGGTGGCACCACCTACCTTCCTGTTTCTGTAATAAAAATAAATTAATGTTCTATTCTCAAGAGAGATCCAACATATTAGCCCCTATATTTGGTGAAAAATATTGTTTCTCAAGTTGATAGATGTAAGAAACCATAGTTGCTTGCTAAGTGTCAGTATATGCTGCTGAAGATGGGGGGCCTGTTCTAAAAGGGGGGGTGTGTAATTGTCTGGGGATACTATGGCACCTGTCGTGCCAAGAAATATCTAGTTTAATGAAGCGGGGATGCCTTACATCATGTACACCATTGATGTTTTGGTATAATCTTGAAGCTATGTAGAATTTTCAGGGGTGATATTCTAAACATTGTCAAATGAAAATGAAAATTGTATAAAAACTCATGAAAGACTGTTTTGACTTTGCCAGTGATTTGCAGTCACACTCATAGTTAGTCAGAATTAATCACCAACAACAGGAGCAAGTCTCCCTCAGTTAACTTCAAGTCTGATCTGTCAGACTGTTTTATCACTGATGTGGTCACAAGGACAGGCAGGTATCCAGACAATGATATCTGGAGAGGGTAAGAAATATCTAAAGCTGCCAGCGAAGCAGTCTGTGTATCTAGAGTTATAACATCTTGTGGGCGTAGCAAAGTCCCATGAAGAGATTAAAATTACTTGTTGGGTCAGCAAAACTGAAGGTGCATTGAAACTCAGCATAGGATCCATACCCTTGAGTAAGTAACTGGTAGTTTATCTTACATCTGTACCTTGTATACTGTAATTCCAAGGCACTGGTGTTCACAAAATTTTGTTCTGTTCAAGGCTTCCTCAGAAAATATTGTTAAAAAAAATAAATAAATAAATGCTTTAGTCTTACCAACATTTTTTTTCAAAATAAAAACTTTGTTATACTTTGTTTTCCTCATGGACCAACTTCAACAGGTAAATTTAGACCAAAAATATATATTTTATATATTTAATGGCTGGTTGAGGCTGACACGATCTACATATTTGCTGCCTAAGTGATATGTATTTAGTCTAAATTAGTAATCTTAGCCCTCCCTGGTCATAAAGCAAACAAAAAGATAAAATTCAGCACTGATGATCCATAGACTAGCTGCACATCACTGGTCAGATCATTTCTCAATCATATATTGTCTTATAATTAAGTTTTGCCACTTTACTTTCTCATATCATGCTATCTCCTTTATGGAAACTAATTTCAACATCTGATGGGTATTGGAATCTGTTCTTATAACCTCACACTAAAATGTAATTAAGCATGCACAATTCCTTTTGCTCTGCCATCTGTTCTCACAACCTCACACAAAACTTAATTAACCAGGCAGGAATCTTTTTGCTCTGCCATCTGTTCTCACAACCTCACACAAAACTTAATTAACCAGGCAGGAATCTTTTTGATCTGCCATGTTCTCACAACCCACACAAACTTAATTAACCAGGCAGGAATCATTTTGCACTGCTATCTGTTCTCACAACCTTTTACAAAACTTAATTAACTAGGCAGGAATCTTTTTTGCTCTGCCATATGTTCTCACAACCTCACACAAAACTTAATAAACCAGGCGCGAATCTTTTTAAGACTGCCATCTGTTCTCACAACCTCACACAAAACTTAATCAACCAGGCGCGAATCTTTTTAACACTGCCATCTGTTCATACAACCTCACACAAAACTAAATAAATCAGGCAGGAATCTTTTTGCTCTGACATCTGTTCTCACAGCCTCACACAAATCTTAATTAACCAGGCAGAAATCTTTTTGCACCGCCATCTGTTCTCACAACCTCTCACAAAACTTAATTAACCAGGCGCGAATCTTTTTTGCTCTGCCATATGTTTTCACAACCTCACACAAAACTTAATTAACCAGGCGCAAATCTTTTTGCTCTGCCATCTGTTCTCACAACCTCACACAAAGCTTAATTAACCAGGCAGGAATCTTTTTGCTCTGCCATGTTCTCACAACCCACACAAACTTAATTAACCAGGCAGGAATCATTTTGCACTGCTATCTGTTCTCACAACCTTTTACAAAACTTAATTAACTAGGCAGGAATCTTTTTTGCTCTGCCATATGTTCTCACAACCTCACACAAAACTTAATAAACCAGGCGCGAATCTTTTTAAGACTGCCATCTGTTCTCACAACCTCACACAAAACTTAATCAACCAGGCGCGAATCTTTTTAACACTGCCATGTTCTCACAACCTCACACAAAACTTAATAAATCAGGCAGGAATCTTTTCGCTCTGACATCTGTTCTCACAGCCTCACACAAATCTTAATTAACCAGGCAGAAATCATTTTGCACTGCCATCTGTTCTCACAACCTCTCACAAAACTTAATTAACCAGGCAGGAATCTTTTTTGCTCTGCCATATGTTTTCACAACCTCACACAAAACTTAATTAACCAGGCGCAATCTTTTTAACACTGCCCTCTATTCTCACAACCTCACACAAAACTTAATTAATCAAACAGGAATCTTTTAGCCCTGACATCTGTTCTCACAACCTCACACAAAACCTAATTAACCAGGCAGGAATCTTTTTGCTCTGACATCTGTTCTCACAACCTCACACAAAACTTAATTAACCAGGCGCGAATCTTTTTAACACTGCCATCTGTTCTCACAACCTCACACAAACCTAATTAACCAGGCAGGAATCTTTTTGCTCTGACATCTGTTCTCACAACCTCACACAAAACTTAATTAACCAGGCGCAAATCGTTTTAACACTGCCATCTGTTCCCACAACCTCACACAAACCTAATTAACCAGGCAGGAATCTTTTTGCTCTGAAATCTTTTCTCACAACCTCACACAACCAAATTTGTAATCAACCAAATTGTAAATTCCTTAAAGATAACATTTTGAAAATAATTAAACTCAGCTGATACTCTTTCAATTATCCTTCTTCCAAGGAATGGTATTTGACAATCAGTCACATGGTCAGTATTCCTTTTAAATTTGATGTGTGTATAGCTGCAGCCATTCGTGAGATATTGATGAAATATCCAGTATATTACATAAGTAAACTTGTCAAACATCAAATTTTGAGACCAGTCAACTCTGAACACTCGAGAGAAGCCATTTTAATAATAATTTTCCTCAGTTTGTAATAATGTTATTTGCCTTCCTTTATGAAAGTTAATGTGTTATGAGTTACTATGGAAAAAGAGAAAGAATGCATTTCAGCTGACAGAAATAAAGTCAGGTAAAGTTTATGCCACCAAAGCTTAAGTTTTCATGATTAATATATCTGACAATTAGTAATCACATTTGATAATCATTGAAGGAGATATCTGAAAGATGCAAAATGCACAGATATGGCTGTTATTTTTGATAAAACAGATTTTTTTTGGTAGAAATTACCAGGAACTTTCAAATTCAGAATAATAGTAAGATTAACATGTTTGATGGTCACTGACAGCCACAAGAGTTATGGCTGTATAACTGTCAATTTATGTTTAAGTGTTTTTAGATTAAAGATTTAAAAGTATCACCATTACAAAAGTTTAAATAAATAAAGACCAGATTGTGCACTCCTTGTATTTATGCTGAGAGTTTTAAGGAATAATACCAAGTACAAGGAACAATGTCATGTAAAACAGAAGAAATAAAGGACAAAATGTCATTTCTCCTTCACTAATGGCATCCAGTAAAGCATGTTGATTAATAATTCATTAAACTAGCATTAGCCCCTGCCCATGGGATTAGTCATTGCTTGTTCAGCAATCAATCAAAATTAATAGCATATGCTTATTAAGTTACAGGTAGAAGCCATGAAGTTAAGCTTTAGTTAATGACACAATATGTTCCTTGCATTATTTACAAGCTGAGTCCCTTTGAATATGATCCTTTCAGCTAGCTTTTGTTGATTAATTATAACAGGTCATGAAGTGAAATTTTTGTGAAACAACATATGGTAGCCACATATCCAGAAGGTTCCAGCAAAACATATTAAAATAAATTTAGGAACACTTTATATATTATGCTATTTAGGATATTGAAATGGAAAGATTGTTTAATATACAGAATAAACAGTCTTTTTATCAGACCTGGGAACAGTTCTAAATATAGATGGGCATAAAGCTCATATCATAGATTAACTTTCTTAGCTGCACAGAGACCTTGAAGTCTGTCATGTCAGATCTTGAATAGGCTTACTAGTCATACAGCTGTATACTCAGTGACTATACTTACACTGAACCTTTAAATTCAGAGAACTCGGCATATTCCTGACTATAGTCCGTCCCACCAGAGGGCACCTATGGGTATTAGGCAATAATTGTATCCGCCAAAACAGAGTTTTGTGGATACTATGTTTTCAGCTGGACGCCGCCGCCGCCGCGTAGGTGTCCGGAGAACTCCTCCGTAACCGCTGGGCGGAATTTTCCGAAACCCGGGATTATGTTCGGGTCACATGTGAACTGCTGCGCCCCGATTTTGTTTTGACCTCTGACCTTTCCTTTGCGCTCTGCGTCCGTTTGTGCGTCTGTTTCCACACATAAACCCACATATCTCGGGAACCGTTTGACCGATCAGGAAAATTTTTTTGCATAAATGTAGCCCTCGGAGAGCTTTATAACATACACCAAAAATGGTGGCGCCACCTGCAACCATGTTTGCACAGTGTCCATCTGTTCGTCTGCCTTGGGTTAAAATCACTCATATCTCTGCAGTGACTTGACTAATTAACCTGAAATTCGGCATGCCTAAACATCCTGGATAGCTTTTCTGATTTTATGACAGGTGGCGCCACCTACATTCACATTTACGCTGCAGACATCCAAGCTCATATCTCGGGAACTGTTTGACCGATCAGGAAAATTCTTTTGCACAAATGTAGCCCTTGGAGAGCTTTATAACATACACCGAAAATGGTGGCACCCCCTGCAACCATGTTTGCACAGTGTCCATCTGTTCGTCTGCCTTGGGTTAAAATCACTCATATCTCTGCAGTGGTTTGACTAATTCACCTGAAATTCGGCATGCTTATACATCCTGGATAGCTTTTCTGATTTTATGACAGGTTGCGCCACCTACAATCAAGTTTACGCTGCAGACATCCAAGCTCATAACTCGGGAACCGTTTGACCGATTGGGCCAAAATTTTGCATGTGTATAAATCTCACATAGCTCTTTATCATACGCAAAACTGGTGGCGCCACCTGCAGCCATGTTTGCACAGCTCCCATCTGTTTGTCTGCCATGGGATAAAATCACTCATATCTCGGCAGTGGTTTGACATATCTGCCTAAAATTTGGCAAGTTTATACATCCTTGACAGCTCTCTTGATTTTATGACAGGTGGCGCCACCTGCATTCTAGTTTATGCAGCAGATATCCAAGCTCATATCTTAGGAACTGTTTGGCCGGTTGGGCCAAAGTTTTGCATGTGTATAGAGCTTTCTGGATTTTTTGGTAGGTAGCGCAACCTACATACACAAGTTGGCTGCAGACATCCATGCTAATATGCAACACTTCACCCGTTCCACTCTGATTTAGGCGGATACAAGTAGTCGCTTGTTGACTACCCGTATTCTAGTTATAAAATGCTAATATTTCTGTCTAGTATGTCACTATGGGGAAAATTATATGCACTCAGGCATAAGAGAATTAAACATTTTATTCAAATATAAAATTGTATAATTTTCAACTATTTATAATTTTAGATGTTTCCTCATGAAGTGACAGTGCAGGATGGCATCATCCAGTCAGTAGTGTAATTTATCATATCATTTGCTACCAAAAATTATATCTTCATCCAATCATCATCTTTCATGTCCATGACCTTGTCACCTCAGTAAATATGTTGTGACAAAAACAGAATGTTTTTCTCAGATATCAAATTAATTGTTATTTGCAGGGTTATCTGGTGGTGGGTTTCTTGTACATACTTGTCAGAGTACCTGTTTGATATGCTGACAGGTATTTTTTTTTTAAATAAACTGACTTAGTAAATAAATATCGCTAAAAACCGAAGGACATAGCATGGTGGGATGGACTAAAGTGTACTGTTGCTGATATTAAAACCTTTACACAAAGTGTTTGCAAAGTTAACCATGGAGCCTCAAAGGAATATCATGCATGTAGTTTCGTGATGTTAGCATGCCTACTGATAAGCCAAACTTACTACCATAAACCAGGGTCTCTAGTCCTAGTCATAACAGTTCATATCAAATTTATTTTAATCTACCTTTCAAGCCATAAAATTAAAGTTGGCCCTAAAAACCTTCAAAGGAATGCAATCAAGGTGTGAGATACAAAAGCATGTCAAACATGAGTTTCAAACATTGACAAAAGATGGCCACTATACAAGGTCATCCATTCTGGATGTTATCTTGTATCAGTTAGAAGGAGACACACGCTATCATGCAGTGTACTCCTGTCATTGACAATGGGAAGCTTTATGGGAAGCACCAGCTGGTTATCATTTTGTATTTAGACCATTGAGGCTGGTTGTGTGTATAGGTTGGTGCTCATGTGCATGAATTCATGTACTCTGCATTCTTCAAAATTTCTTTAAGAATGAAATGCAGCAATAATTACTTTTAAACATCTCTTGTATGCTGGAAATGGTGTATTGTTTATTAGGGGTATGACAATGCAATTGCGATAAAAATTGGAGATTAATATTGGAGATGCATTGGATATAAAAAAAAATTATATTCCACAACACTAGGCAGCATGAAATGTCTAGGGGAATGAATAAAGAAGTCAGTGGTTTTTTGTTCACAGATAATTGTAATTTATTCTTAGAACAATCCTAACATTACTAAATAAATCAATACAATTACACAGTATAACAACAATAAAATGTACAGTACCAGAGTGTCTGGATCCTAGGCTTCAATTTCTGGATACCACCACTGTCACAGCTCAACAAGAGTCCTTGAACACAAATATTTCAAATGAACAGTTCATGTAAATCTTCTCAGAGAATAGTCTGATTGTATCCGCCAAAACAGAGTTTTGCGGATACTATGTTTTCAGCTGCACGCCGCCGCCGCCGCGTAGGTGTCCGGAGAACTTCTCCGTAACCGCTAGGCGGAATTTTCCGAAACCCGGGATTATGTTCGGGTCACATGTGAACTGCTGCGCCCCGATTTTGTTTTGACCTCTGACCTTTCCTCTGCGCTCTGCGTCCGTTTGTGCGTCTGTTTCCACACATAAACCCACATATCTCGGGAACCTTTTGACCGATCAGGAAAATTTTTTTGCACAAATGTAGCCCTCAGAGAGCTTTATAACATACACCAAAAATGGTGGCGCCACCTGCAACCATGTTTGCACAGTGTCCATCTGTTCGTCTGCCTTGGGTTAAAATCACTCATATCTCTGCAGTGACTTGACTAATTCACCTGAAATTCGGCATGCGTAAACATCCTGGGTAGCTTTTCTGATTTTATGACAGGTGGCGCCACCTACATTCACGTTTATGCTGCAGACATCCAAGCTCATATCTCGGGAACCGTTTGACCGATCAGGAAAATTCTTTTGCACAAATGTAGCCCTTGGAGAGCTTTATAACATACACCAAAAATGGTGGCGCCACCTGCAACCATGTTTGCACAGTGTCCATCTGTTTGTCTGCCTTGGGTTAAAATCACTCATATCTCTGCAGTGACTTGACTAATTCACCTGAAATTCGGCATGCGTATACATCCTGGATAGCTTTTCTGATTTTATGACAGGTGGCGCCACCTACATTCACGTTTACGCTGCAGACATCCAAGCTCATATCTCGGGAACCGTTTGACCGATCAGGAAAATTCTTTTGCACAAATGTAGCCCTTGGAGAGCTTTATAACATACACCAAAAATGGTGGCGCCACCTGCAACCATGTTTGCACAGTGTCCATCTGTTTGTCTGCCTTGGGTTAAAATCACTCATATCTCTGCAGTGACTTGACTAATTCACCTGAAATTCGGCATGCGTAAACATCCTGGATAGCTTTTCTGATTTTATGACAGGTGGCGCCACCTACATTCACATTTACGCTGCGGACATCCAAGCTCATATCTCGGGAACCGTTTGACCGATCAGGAAAATTCTTTTGCACAAATGTAGCCCTTGGAGAGCTTTATAACATACACCAAAAATGGTGGCGCCACCTGCAACCATGTTTGCACAGTGTCCATCTGTTGTCTGCCTTGGGTTAAAATCGCTCATATCTCTGCAGTGACTTGACTAATTCACCTGAAATTCGGCATGCGTAAACATCCTGGATAGCTTTTCTGATTTTATGACAGGTGGCGCCACCTACATTCACGTTTACGCTGCAGACATCCAAGCTCATATCTCGGGAACCGTTTGACCGATCCGGAAAATTCTTTTGCACAAATGTAGCCCTTGGAGAGCTTTATAACATACACCAAAAATGGTGGCGCCACCTGCAACCATGTTTGCACAGTGTCCATCTGTTTGTCTGCCTTGGGTTAAAATCACTCATATCTCTGCAGTGACTTGACTAATTCACCTGAAATTCAGCATGCGTATACATCCTGGATAGCTTTTCTGATTTTATGAGAGGTGGCGCCACCTACATTCACGTTTACGCTGCAGACATCCAAGCTCATATCTCGGGAACCGTTTGACCGATCCGGAAAATTCTTTTGCACAAATGTAGCCCTTGGAGAGCTTTATAACATACACCAAAAATGGTGGCGCTACCTGCAACCATGTTTGTACAGTGTCCATCTGTTTGTCTGCCTTGGGTTAAAATCACTCATATCTCTGCAGTGACTTGACTAATTCACCTGAAATTCGGCATGCTTATACATCCTGGATAGCTTTTCTGATTTTATGACAGGTGGCGCCACCTACAATCAAGTTTACGCTGCAGACATCCAAGCTCATATCTAGGGAACCGTTTGACCGAATGGGCCAAAATTTTGCATGTGTATAAATCTCACATAGCTCTTTATCATACGCAAAACTGGTGGTGCCATCTGCAGCCATGTTTGCACAGCTCCCTTCTGTTTGTCTGCAACGGGATAAAATCACTCATATCTCGGCAGTGGTTTGACATATCTGCCTAAAATTTTGCAAATTTATACATCCCAGACTGCTCTCTTGATTTTATGACAGGTGGCGCCACCTGCATTCTAGTTTATGCAGCAGATATCCAAGCTCATATCTTGGGAACCGTTTGACCAATTGGGCCAAAGTTTTGCATGTGTATAGTTCTCACATAGCTCTTTATCATACGCTAAACTGGTGGCGCCACCTGCAACCCTTTTTTGCACAGCGTCCATCTGTTTGTCTGCCAAGGGCAAAAATCACTCATATACATGTAGTGGTTTGACTTATCTGCCTTAAATTTTGCATATGTATACAACTTGGACGGCTTTCTGGATTTTTTGGTAGGTAGCGCAACCTACATACACAATTTGGCTGCAGACATCCATGCTAATATGCAACACTTCACTCTATTTCCCCTTGCCACTCAATCCATGCCTCACTTCACCAGTTCCACTCTGATTTAGGCGGATACACGTAGTCGCTTGTTGACTACCCGTATTCTAGTTCTGGCATGTATTTCCTTGATTTTTGCTATATATTTTGATCTTATATTTGCCCTTTGTGAAGTTCCTTATGAGACTGACAGGTTTCAAGCAAGCTGTTGGAATAGTTCCTGATAGCTTAACAATCATGCATTTTCCTCAGACCATCAATTCACTGTGTTTAAACCAGACATAGGTGATATATATTTCTGTTGTCATAGAAAATTTTCAACAAATTGGCAAATTGGTTCTTCAAAATTTGACTTGAAGTTGTGAATCTCAGTCCATGATGTCACAGGTCATGCATGGTAGCTGAGCGTCATGACCCATGGGTCACTTGTTTTTAATACTGAGTCAAAGAAAAATCTCAAAGACGCCATGTTGTGGCAATATGTGATAAAACCAATTAAATCATAAAACAAAAAGGACTGTTCACAGTGCTATGGCTGAACTGTCAGAGCTTAAATGCAAAATATGACAAAATTGCAATATTATCGAGGAATTAAGGTATATTAACTTTGAAATCAGTGATATATGCTTACAAGAAACATGGCTTAAGCAGGAATCTGACCTAAGTATTTTACAACTAAACCATTACAACCGCAAAAATCAAGGGAAATTCTGTTCTGAACATAGAGGTTTAATGATATATTTACATATCAGATTACCCATCAGATATGAATTCTGATATCTGGGAAGGATTATTGTATCCATAGACAAAGTCGGGGTACCATGGTTTCACGACGCTGCTGAAAAATCTTGTGAGCAGGATGGCTCAAAAAATATTTCACTGGTCTTTTTCAAACGTTACATTTGTATAGATATAGGTGGGAGGACAAAGTCTATTTTAAATGGGGTCATGACCTGTACTTGAAGAGTGACCTTGACCTTGAATAGGTCCATTTTTGCTGAAAATAACACCAATTCTTAAATATCTCAAGAAAGCTTGCATGGACTGGTCCAAAAATCAAGGTGACCAAAGATCTTGGATACCCTTGCTATATGCGGGAAACTGATGGCGCCACCTTTTCTCCTTTTCTTGTTTTTACGCCTTTTAATACCCCCCTAATTGCCACTTGACAGTACTGTGAGCATTATAAGTAAAAAAAAAAACTAATGGACAATTTTCTTTCATATTATGAACATGTAGAGAGCTGGGTTATTGGATGAGGTCTTTTTAAATTAGGGTCATGACCTTCACCATGAGAGTGGCCTTGACCTTTAATATTTCCATATTTGCTGAAAATCACACACCTCTTATGATATCTCCAGTGTTGATAGCTATATGGATTTCAAAATTGACTTATGTATGGCCCACCACTAAAGTAAGAACCCTATAGGTTCTAGGGTCATAAGGTCAAAGGTCACTTGAATCACATCTTTAAAGATATTATGGATACATTTTAAGCCAAACTTTTCATCCCAGATCTTCCATCTTGAACATCTTGAGCTATCTGTCAAAAGATTAGTTTCTGGATGATAATTCTAGCTTTTTTTGATGTATGGGTTTCAAACTTGACTTATATATGTCCCATCAAAAAAGCAAGATCCCAATTGATTTTTGGGTCAGGAGGTCAAAGGTCACAGGATATATCTTTAAAAGATTGTTGATGCATTTTCAGCCAAACTTTTCATTTCAGACATTTTATCTTGCATAAATAGTTCACCAGCCAATAGAGGAACACCCTATCCATTTTTTAAGGGCACAAGGTCAAAGTCGAAGGTCACAGGAGCCATCCAGCTTGGATTGATATATGGATTTCAAACTTGACTTATAAATGCCCCAACTATAAAGGAAGACCCCTATTGATTTTGAGGTCATGAGAACAAAGGTCCAGGTCACAGAACACATCTTTAAAAAGATTGTGGATGCATATTCAGCCAAACTTTTCATTTCAGACTTTTTATCTTACAAACGTAGTTCACCTGCCAATAGAGGAAGACACCTATCCATTTTAAGGTCATAAGGTTAAAGGTGAAGGTCACAAGAGTCATCTGTCAAAAAATTCATTTCCTGATGATAAGTTCAGCTTGGATTGATACATTGGTTTCAAACTTGACTCATAAATGGCCCATCAATAAAACAAGATTCCTATTGATTTTGAGGTCATGAGGTGAAAGGTCAAGGTCACAGGGCACACATCTTTGAAAAGATTGTGGATGCATTTTCAGCCAAACTTTTCATCTCAGACCTTTTATCATGCACATATAGTTCACCTGCCAATAGAGGAAGACCCCTATCCATTTTAAGGTCACAAGGTCAAAGATGAAGGTCACATGAGCCTATTTTATGTCTGGGGATACTAAGGCATCTCCAATGTCAGAAATTTCTAGCTTATTAAAGTAAAATTTTCTGAATTGAACAAGAGTATCAAACTTGCAAATATATTATACAAACCTCCAAATAACAACAATATAGATGATATTAACCAATTAATCTACCAGTTAACTGCTAAACTTGCTCAAATAAATAAGTATAATGCAGATATTGTATCTGCCAAAACAAAGTTTTGTGGATACTATGTTTTTTACCAGGTTCAGCTGCAGCCGCCAGATTTCTTTCCAGAATTGAAATCTTAGACCACTGGACAGATTTTTTTTCTGAAATGCCATTATCAGTTCATATGTGAACTGGTACCAAAATATTTTGCGTTGACCTCTGACCTTTCTTCTCTCCAGTGTGTCCATCTGTGCGTCCATTTTTACATATTAACCCACATATCTTCGGACTCATTTGACCAATCAGGCTTAAAATTTTGCACAAATGTAGCCCTTGGATAGCATCCTGGATAGCTTTTCTGATTTTATGACAGGTGGCGCCACCTACATTCACGTTTACGCTGCAGACATCCAAGCTCATATCTCGGGAACCGTTTGACCGATCAGGAAAATTCTTTTGCACAAATGTAGCCCTTGGATAGCTTTATAACATTCGCAAAACTGGTGGCACCACCTACAACCATTTTGCACAGCGTCCATCTGCCTGCCGTTGGATAAAATTACTCATACCTAGGCAGTTGTTTGCTTTATCTGCCTGAAATTTTGCATGTATATACATCTTGGATAGCTTTCTGGATTTTGTGGCAGTTGGCGCCACCTACATACTCATTTTGGCTGCAGACATCCATGCTAATACGTAACACATCTCACTCTTTTTCCCTTTGCAACTCAATCCATGCCTCACTTCACCTGTCCCACTCTTATTTCAGCGGATACACGTTGTCACTTGTTGACTGCCCTTATTCTAGTTATAGCTGGTGATTTTGATATGGATCTACTTAAAATAAAATCTAAAAAATAAAACCCCATACAGTAATTTTCTAGAAACAATACACACACATGGACTAAATGCGAGTATAGCAATACCCACTCAGATAACAGACACATATGCAACACTCTTTGATAATATATTTACAAACATTTCCCTCAGCTGAAATCACTCAGGTGTTATTATAAATAACATCTCTGATCCCCTGCCATGCTTTCTGTCTATCAATTTTGTTTTGCAATATAAAAACTTGAGAAAGCACCACTACATCTATAGACATAAAATATCCCCTCAATCAATAAACTCCTTCTACAAAGAATCATCAAACAAAAATTATTGATAAACTAAACACAAACCTCTTAATATATACTTTAATATTCTAAAAAACAAATTATGATTCAAGCTATAAATAAAAACATACCACTAAAGAGAATTAAATATAACAAACATAAAACAAAAAAAAAATGGATAATATTCAGACTCATCAAATCAATCAATCATAGAGATAAACTGTACAAATCCATGAGAGCATCAGAAAAAAATAGCATAGAATACAATGTATACCAAGAAAAACATCAACTTGAATTATACAACATTATCATTAAAAAAACTATACATGAAGCAAAGCAACAATACAATAACAATGAATTCAGTAAATATAAAACAGATATATAAATAACTTGGGAAACAATCAAAGAAATAATACAAACAAAAGAGAAAAATAGCCTCCCTGAATACTTCATAATCAATGGCAATAAAATTAAATGATCCTGAAAAAACAGCATATCATTTAAATATCTTCTTTGGCAATATAGGTACAAAAATGGATAATGAAGTAAAAAATAATGATGAAATAAATAATATACAATATGTTAACTACATAAAAAATAAATTGACAACTTATTAACATTTAAATATATAAATGAGTTGGAATTCCAAAATATAATCAATAATCTTAGGCAAAAAAAACTAAAGGCTATGATGATCTCTTTAGTAATTTACTAAAGAAAATTGGTCCTGTCGTTATCAAGCCACTATGTATTATTATAAGCCAATCACTAACCACAGGTATCTTTCCTGGTAAACTAAAAATAGCAAAAATAAACTCAATTCTAAGAAAGGAAAACATTCATTTGCCTGAGAATTACAGGCCAATATCACTTCTACGTAGTATTTAAACAAATATTTTTAAAAAATTATATATAATATAATCAATTATATGAATACCTTCACATAAATAATTTACTACATAATAACCAATATGGACTCAGAAAAAGCATTCAACCAACATGCAATATTAGAAATAGTAGACAGAATATATACAGAAATTGACAATGTAAACACACCCCTCTCTATATACCTTGACTGATCAAAAGCATTTAACACATTAAAAACAAAAACAAAAAAAAAAATCATTAATATAGATAACAAACTGTTATTTCAGTAACTTATTTTGATAATCTTCTCAATTTCTTACCTATTTCCTGAATCATATAATTTCAAATTTTATGAAATGCATAACACTAACCTCCATATTATGTGTAAAATCTCTGTGTGTCCCTGGTGGCTGTTATGTCAGTGGATTGACATCTTTAACAACAGTCTCTAGACATGACACTTTACAGTTGTGAATCAACTAAAATTTTATATACTTTTTTTTATAAAGAAAATTGATAAAATTTGAAAAATAAAAAAAATGAATATGTTAAAACTACTCATGCTAAAATGGATATGTTAAAAAAATTTTTTTTTTTTCTTATTGAATCATTAAACGGTTTCAGGCTACAAGTTTTATATATCCCAGTGAATATATATACGTGCATATTACAGTCACTAAGTTGAAATACTGAAACTTTAACAAATACATGTTTGTGATCATGAGAGGCTCCTGCATCTTTTATATAGTCCATATAAGTACACAGTCAAAACAGTCACTAGGATTTTATACAAATATTCTCAGAATCAATTTCAGCTGATCATTTTGACCCACAGGTCCCTTGTTTTTTTTTTAAAAAATAGTCTGATATTTACTGCTAAAGTAGTAACTGAATCAAGAATCAAATCAAAAGTAAAGAATTAATTAAATTGATTCCGAGGTAACTCACAGTGTCATGTCTTTACTACAGTGGTAAAATATAATTTTTAGGAATGAAATATTGAAACAGTTAATTTGAACTAACTCTGGTCCTCTGGTGTTATATACCGCTTAAAGGTCTTTAATAAGACACATGAGAAATACACACACTTAAAATACAGTTATGGGATTCACACAAATTAATATGCAGGGATGGTATAGCTGTAGGAAAATTAGGTCTGTCACATAACACTACCAAGCCAGAGTCAGCACTGACTGCAGCAGAGAGGGCCTGGTGGTGACCTGTGGGGCCAGGATCAGTGTCCACCCATGGGGGTTTAATGTACATAGTTTAATTAATGTGAAAGCTATGTTTGTGCTGGATACACCCATATAATCCCATATGTACTGACCCCTGTAGAGAAGGTGAAGGGGGACACTGTACCAGGACCTGTGAAAGCTTTCTAAACATGAAATAATTACTCCAATAAATACCCCAGTGGCTTCACCAAACCACTGCTGACTTGTTGAAAGTAAGGAGGGGCCAGTGCCTATGTCTGGTACTGCCTGGATAATTTATTTAGTGCTGACTGTATAACAGCAGATTGACTCAGCATTTGCCCTCACATACATTATACAATCCTGTATTCATTTTCATACATAACATCTGCAAAGTTCTGAAGTCTAGGCCTCTTTTGTACAATTTTAAAAGTAAAATCTGCTATTAAATTATTTACCTGAGATTTTTGTTGTTTCTACAGTTATACAAGGCCAAGAAAATCAGGGTTGTTCATCTCATTTTCTAACAATTGTGGTATGAATGCAGTGAAACCAATATTATCCCTTCAAGCAGTCCCTTTTGAATAGCACGTCTTTGATTGGCCACAGATTAAATATTTTACTGATACTGTCAATATTTGTGACAAAATCTTCACATATTTAATCAGATGTCCTCTTACTAAAAGTCCTGTTGTTTGCAAGGTTTGAGCCTGGCTGCCTTTTAGTCATCTGATTGATATTGGTGTGTCTTTTTTACGATCATTCTTCATCTGTCTCCCTTTCCATCCTTATTTATCATCAAGACAGGTAACATCTCCTTGGAAACATGAAATAAAGTCTTGGAAAGATATATTTTATCTATTAATACACTGAAAGTCATGTTGGAAGTAAACTGGAAGCAATCATTGCACTGTCGGATGAGCAGACTGTTATATTTGCATTTATTTAATAAATTTAAAAAATACAGTCAGAATTTTGCCCCTGTCATCATGCATGGTTTGAACAAAATAAGTCCAAGTAATGTTTTTTAATTAATGTCACTTGCAGTTGCTAAATTTCTCTGCAGTCCGGCAATTTAAAGCAGTTAGATACTGAAGCAAGCTTGATAAAGACATTTTTCCTTTGTATGTGTGTTTGTGTGTGTGTGCAGGTTGCACCTTAGTAAATCCTGATGAGGCTTACACCTTATCCAGCTTACCTCCTGTTGAGGCCTACTATGCTTGAACAAGATGTGGATACAATTATTGCATGGCATACTTACCTGCCAGAAATTTAATTTCAACCATTGTAGTGTAGGAAAAACGAAAATGAGAAATTATATCCCAGGAGTGCCTATAAGAGGGGCAAATTTAAGTGTGTCTTTTAATGGGGATTTATGCAAGAGACATGCCATTGTATGCAAACTTTGGGTGCATCTTCTGTTTAGGATGCTATTTCTACTAAGCGATTTATGGTATGCTTGAAAAGGGCACTGTGATAAGCCTTAAATTCATCAAAATTGCTCTCTGGCTTATGACTGTATAAACATTGGCAGTAATATGTGTGTTATCTCAGGCTATCAGTTCATTTTTGATGACTACAAATAAACATTCTTGCACATGGACTAATTTCTGTGATTGGCCTGTTTTAAACATTGCCACATATATATATATATATATATATATATATAGAAGGTAGTGTTACCCTCCGATGAAAAGTGCTCTATGGCCTACAAGCTAGGCCAGAGCGGTATAACTCTGAAGAAAAACAACATTGGATGACTGGAAAGTTCTACTTTATCCTGGTCTATGGGCTTTACGACCTTCAGCTAGGAGACTTGCACCACTTGGTATGGGTATAGTATATTTGCCTTTTATATTGTATATTTGCCTTGTATATTGTGTATTTTCACAGTATATGTGTATTTTTATCATATCATATGTATACTACTGATATGTTCACTGCTTCCAAGGCCCTATTAGACATCATTTCAATATGCTGATTGAGCATCCTGGTTATTTCTTTGTATTATATTTACTATTTACTACTTTATATAACCTCTTTGCCCTGCCCTGTTATGTTCCAGTATCGCACGTGTACCCCGACCAATCCTATTGCGCACCCGAGAACAATAGGATCAGTGTCAGTCTTTCACATGCCCCCCCCCCCCGACCCGAATCGCACAAAGCATAATCTCGTTATCTCGTAAAGTCTCGGCTTTTCAAACCACGACGTTAGCTTCATTCTAACCACATTCACCTGATGATCGGGTCGCATCCCGTGAAACAGTCTGTTGTGAATTAATAGTGTTGTTTTTCTTCAGAGTTATATATATATATATATATATACTGCTTTGTTTGAATAAATACAATCGACGTGTGTCTTTATCATAACAACAGTGATCAGGTGGAGGCCAAGTCCATGTAGGCCACTCAAGAAAGTCCAAGTATGAGTCCTGGATGTTGGAGTCCAAGTCCACCTTCTGCGAGTCTGAGTCATTTGGAAACCACATCCAAGTTTAAGTCCAAGTCCAGTACAAATATCCATAAAGCAATTTTAAATGGACATTTCAGATTAACTTGTACAAGTTAGTTCACACATGCTGTTACTCTAATGGTTAAATATGTTTACAGCTCCTGATACAGAGCAAATCATGTTACATATAGTGTTATTATTTTGTAATATTTTGATCCCGGTAGTAGTCAGCCTGGTTTCTCCAGTCCTCAACACCCAGTCTGAGTACAAGTCCGAGTTGATGACCCTGGAGTCCTAGACAGAGTCTGAGTACAAGTCCGAGTCTAGGACCCTCATGTCAAAGTCCGATTCTGAATCCCTTAAAAACTGGACTCGAGTCATACGTCACTGCATAACAAGACTGAATGACCAGAGGTCAAATCTTGTGCTTGTAGGATAATTTTAACATTATGATTGCAGAAACATAGAGAAAACAGTTTTGAAGCTGAAACATAATGATTTAACGTGAATTGGCCTGGTGGCATGTGCTGTGTTTGTGGGGGGGGGGGGGGGCATTGTTTGTGCCCAGTGCATGTGTATTTTCACTTGTATGAGGGACTGAGCAAAAGTTTTAGAAAGAAAAGTTGGCAGAGATCATAATATATTGAGCCTGCCTCCCACTATAGATTTTCCTGCAATTTTTATCTGCAAACACTCGCATAGTTGGCAATCATCTGAGCCAGCTTGCAACTGACAATCGGCGACCAGTCGCACACAGTCTGGGACCAGTCACTGACAGAATTGACATTCAGTGATCAGACGCAGACTGGAGATAACAGACTTTCCAGTGTTGTTTATTTAATGTGAAGATGATGCATTTGTGTAAATACAAATTTGATTTATTAAAACTGTGACAGTATCAGCAAGAACTCACCAGAACAGCCCTATACCACACCTTTCTTTTCGCATGCCCTTGTCTTCTGGTATAGGTTGCAGTATTCAGGCGACGTCTGGTTGTATGGACATGGTGGTTGATTCCTCATCACCATCAAATTATCTTCCTTTACAGCAGACCAAAAGAAAAGCTGTCTTAGGGTAACACTAAGGGTGACACTACATTTCACACCTACAAGCTTAATCTGTGACTAGTCGCCGACTGGTCGCAGGCACAGTCACCTGCCAAAACTCCCAACTGGATGATGTTCAGTTGCAAATTGCGTTGCATATGATCACAAAAGTCGCAATGAATCACAATGGCAAGTTTTCTTTCATGCCAGAAACCTTGCAATTGTCTGCGACTTGCAGTCGCAAATTGCATCGCAAGGCCTGCATACATCAATTCTCATGTGATTATATTTGCCGACCGGTTACAGATCTGTATCGTGTTGCAGCAAAATCACCAGTGGGTGGCAGGCTTTAAAAAGAAAGCTATCATTCCTGGTATCTGAAAGGGTCCATTTAATGCTTTTGCCAATATAGTGGGTCAAAAATCAGTTCTTTGACAATATACTGTGAATTATATATACATGCCTGTATATGTCATTATTCTTCAGAGATACTTTAAGCTGTATATAACTGATTGAAGCATCTCACGTTCTTATACAATGTGGAATCTGATGAATTTTTTTTACTTGACTGAAAATTTCCATTACTTGCCACTTGGAATAATAAGGCATAAGTTGAATTAAGTTATATCGGATTAAACCAGATTCTCTGGCCTGCTCTTGCTACATGATATTTTGGGTTTTTTTAACTTTCTTTATGAATGGTGCAATCTGTGCAGATTCTCTTTATTCAGACTCCCCAGACTGTATTGATCTGTTGTATCCAGACAGCATCAGAGTCCACTAAGACCTGATCCTTACTTAATCAGTTCTGTCCAGACAGCTCTAAATCCAGTCAATACCAGCCGTTCTTAATCCAGACTGTTCTGAATATCCAATCAGAATTACAGAGAACGTTTCAGCGCTGCATTCATTATTAAATGTCCTTCTATGGTAGAAAGAGGGCTTACTAGCATTGGCAGGTTTCTGTTATCAATATTAATATTGTTATAACTGTCTTGTGGGTGCAGGAAAAATCATGCAAGATCCTTACAAAAACTTTTATTATTCAAAATAAAAGAAAGAATCACAGTCTGTGCAGTGCACATTCTTTGAACGTCTCTTTATGAGTGTACACTAAAGCCAGCCATTAACACGGCAGTTCACATGGTTGCTTAACATGTGTGTGGTAAAACGTTGTATATGAGTGTGTGGTAAAACTTTGTATATGTGTGTGGTAAAATGTGTATGTGTGTAGTAAAATGTGTATATGTGTGTAAAGTAAAATGTGTGTGGTAAAATGTTGGATATGTGTGTGGTTAAATGTTGTATATGTGTGTGGTAAAACATATATGTATGTGGTAAAACCTTGCATATGTGTGTGGTAAAACCTGGCTAATGTTTATGGTAAAACCTGGCATATATGTGTGGTAAAACTTTGCATATGTGTGTTGTAAAACATTGCATATGTGTGTGGTAAAACGTGTGTGTGGTAAAACGTTATATATATGTGTGCTGTAAAACCTTGCATATGTGTGTGGTAAAACCTGGCTTATGTTTGTGGTAAAACCTGGCATATATGTGTGGTAAAACTGCATATGTGTGTGTGGTAAAATGTTGCATATGTGTGTGGTAAAACCCTTGCATATGTGTGTGGTAAAATTTTTCATGTTTTCAGTTTCCAGCATGTTTCAAGAAATAGAACAGGTTCAATTTTTCCAGCTTGTTGCACAGTGTCCCAAGCATTCCTCAGGTTTCAGCCAATAGAATAGCTGGATATAAGGTCCTGTAAGGCAAATTACATTTTGACCTAGTTTTTCTGCCTTTTCAATGTACTTTACATTATGAATCTACTTTTGATTCAATGTTTTTCAGCCTTTTCAATGTACTTTTTCATTGAGTTTTTTGCAGCCTTGACAATTTACTTTTCATTCGATGTTTTGCAGTCTTATCAATGTACTTTTGATTGTGTTTTGCAGCCTTATCAGAATACTTTTGATTCTGTTTTGCAGCCTTTAAAGGTACATTTGATTTGTGTTTTGCAGCTTACATCCTACCCTCCCAGTCTTGGCAACAGCGTCAGGCCAGAGGAAATTCCCACTGCCGGCAGGAGAGGAATCCGATTCCGAGGCAGAGCAAGCAGAAGCTATCGACAACTCACTCCGGCTTTGGTGGTTAGGACCCCCTGGAACCCAGGGGTGATGAGCTGTAAACCCCGCAGGGGAGGAATCAACACTGTGATGATCATAAAAAAATATCAACGTGTGATCCACTCACATGTCATACTGTGGTTTATTACATGCCTTACTGATAAGTACATTTGACACTGCCATGGGGAAGCTGCAAGTGTGTAAGCCTTTTAGACAGTTTATGAATGATGAAGTTGATGCAACAAATTTGCTTTTAATTGAAGAAATCAAATAACATCAGTTTACCTGTGGACAAATATAATAAACTGATATAGTTTACAGTTCCAAGGGTTTCATTGATAAAATTTTGTCATTGACAGAATTCATTTGTTAATTATACCTTGTCATTTCTTGATTTCATTTATTGTTCCCTAAAAGTGTAAATAAGGCTAAATAAGGCACTTTGCTGCTTTTGTTGACCTGACATGCAATATATCACCGTCACTAATTGTTGATGTTATGCAGTACTGTGACAGTGGTTGGGTGCCAGATTTAGAACCATGGGAATGTGACAGACTCCTTGTCCCAGACATGGGTCCTGGGCCAGACATGGGATATCATTAAAGCTAAGCCCAGGGAATATCCTCATGCCAGACGCCTGCATGAAACCATACTGTACCCCAAACAGAGGATAACCATCTAGGAATTAGAGATAACCAGGCTGAAGGATAACCATACACCTGGATTATGTAAAGTTTGGTTACCTGTAGAAATAACCACACTGAAGGTTAACCATAGACCATGATGAGGTATATTTTTTGTAATATGAAAATATTCTACTATAAATGAAAATGCTGTTATAAACTTAATGTTTGGTTTTACTAGAATGATGCATATAGGTATTATAATCCATTGAAGTAAGCATGTTCATTTTCTTAAACATATTTTAAGCATGGTTAAGTTTTAAAGTGAATAAGGGAATAAATGATTAATTTGATGTTAAAAATTGTTACAAGAAGTAAATTATATTTTACAAATCTTGAACCTCTTCTCACATGAGGTGTCAACCTCATGTCTGATGTTTAAATTGTTGAGAGTAATAATGGTAGAAACAGCAATGAGTATTTATGGTAAGAACAGCCATAAGTATTTATGGTAAGAACAGTCATACAATGTCTGTCACACATGGTCATTTATGTGACTAATGATCTTGACATTTTACCTCAGTTTACTTGTCTTGAGTAAGAGGACTATATAAAATATAGTGATTTCATTTCTCAGTATTTTACAATGTGTGGTTTTGATTCCTCATGGTAATGAACCACCACTCAATTCTGTCATAGCCTACTTTTTGACTTGTAACTACATACCTATTTCTAAATATGTAATGTTTTCATGACATCTACTGCAATATGAACTTAAATCTTTTATTGGGGAACACTAATCTCAATTTGGAATGTCTATAATCTAAATTACCTGTGGGTAGATGCAAGCTGTGATTTTCCTCATTCTTAAAATATAGTTGCGATGGTTGTTATGATTTGTTAACCCCTTAGCTGGGTAAATGTAGCTCATAGATAGTTTATGGTATGGTTGATTATCAAAACATATTTTGCTTTATTCACAAAATGTTTTGTATTTATAATGACTTTAGATATTGATATACTAAGTCTTCTATTAAGACTGATATGTCCATATGAGAATTGATACAGGTATTTGATACAGGCATCATTGAAATCACTTGCAGCAAATTGATTCACTGACATAATGCATTTCAAGAAAATGGACTATTTTTGTCATCTGCACAAGTGTTTAGATTACCTATTTATCCTAAAAAATGTCCCTTATGGATTGAAATGCTGTAAACATATCACAGGTACTTGTAAGTTGTGTTTGTGTTGCAGTTAAGATCATTAAGGCCAGAATAAAACACATAAAATGTAATATGAAACTGCCTTTACAGCAAGCTAAAAGTGACTGTTCCACTATTGTTAGCATAACACACCATCATCTGTTTAGATTTCCATAAGCTGTAATACTCTTGAATACATACACACACACTAGTTATATATTTATATATTAAAAGTAATAATGACATGCAGAAATGCAGTTTTTCCTTAGCAGGCATACAGTTAAGTGATCTCTGCTTTAAGCTATAGCCCATGATTGTTCTGTCGATGGCAAATGGCACACATTATAATTGTTGGACACAGAAACATTCACACAGAGCCTCTTTAAAACTTGTGTTTATTCAAGCATTCTTTAACAACAACAAAGTTTTTTCCTGTGATCATGGCATTGAAATAATTTGCCTCATTAACTCCTCTGCCCCTGTCATAATGGAAAGTCTGTTGACCAGGATTTCATAAATGTTATATATAGTCGTGAAATTTCATCGAAATTTGACCATTTTACTTTAAATAACTTAACAACTCAACATTTCTCAAGAGTATATGTGTCATGAAATTGTAATACTTTGAAATGTTCACATTTCCCATCAATACAGGTTTGCCTTTCCGCTGAAAAGTTTTCCTTTCTGATGAAGATGCATCCTTTAGTCATATCAAACTTTCAGTAATACTAAGCTCAGTGTAAACCTGATTCTGCCATCTTAAATGCAATGCTACATGCACTATTGCTGCAAAAAGAACCGTGTTTCCAGTAGCAACATTGTTACATCAGAAACACGACTGTGAATGCAGAGGGAAAAAAAACAGGAAAAATTTAGGAGGTGAATGCCTTAATGCTGGAAAGTAAAAGAAATTAGACATATACGTATGAGACTTATTTTTTATAGAAAAATATAGGAAATCAAGGGAGTCAGTTGAAGACCACAGGTAAAATGTTTTTTGTGTTATGTTTATTACTACTTATTAGCTATCAATGTGGAAAACATGTAGGTGTTGACCTTTTCAGCGGATTGGAACAACATTGAAAATGCACGTTTGCCTGCTTAGACAGACAGAGGGGGTTATTACATCCCATGTGTATTGATTGACTGGAAATTTGATATACTTGTTGATCTTACATGATAAACAAGTAGTATACAGGCATACTTGTGTATCTGACATCATGCAAAGTTATAAATACGTGTGATCAACATCATATTAGGTAAACTAGTTAGATGAGCGTCATGACCATTGGTCACTCGTTACTGCCACATGTTGATATGTCATTTGTTTTATGAATTTTGTCAACGTCTATTTTTATTTGGACTGGTGTTAAAGGGTTTTATCATACTAACATATGATACATGATACATTGGGATGAATATAAGGTATTAAAAGTTACACATCCATTGAAATAATACTCCATATTTGCTACTCTGTCATGTTTTCGACTGCTCAGTGTGTGGGGCATTGGTTCCAGAATACACGAGTTGGACGAATTATATATAAAAACTACACATTTGGTGTCAGGGAAATGGTGCTTAGTAACAATGTATAATGAGCATGTTTAACTCGATATACTTCTCAGTTACCATGGTACAAAGATTTCATGCATATGCTTGGGGGAACGCACAGCAGATAAGTGCATTTAATTTATCAGATGAAGGTTTCCGAAGAATCTGACATATGGGAGTGAGTTTAACACGTATGAGCTTGTTGATTGCAGTAGGTGTTTAATGTATAAATATGCCTGACACATTGACTTTTAACATACATTTGCTTTCAAGAGGTGTAGCCAAAACGGTGCTTCAGAAAAATAAAATGGAAGTAAATTATGGAAAACCAATATTGCTATCATTGCTGCATAGAGAAATCTGGAACTAAGTAGAAATCATAATTATTCTGTCGATTATCAATAGTATGTTTCTTTCTATCGGTTTTATTAGTATCCCTCAGTTTGAATCCTAGAACTTCAGTTCCCATCTGCTTTAGTTATGTCCTTTTTGAAAGTACCAATTTTATTAGCTTAGCTGACTGAACGTCAACTGAGCTATAGTGATTGGTCAGCGTCAATCGTCCGTCCATCTGTCTGTCCGTACATTAGACTGGCATGTTTTGACACCGTTGAACCTACGAATCCGAAATTTAGCATTATAACTCCTACCAAACCCAAAACTGTGTCACTGTGACTCCGTTCGAGAAATAAAGGAAAAACCTCCCATTTTCCATTAAAATTCTATTGTTACACTTCAAGACTGCCCAACATCAGAACAATCAGTTATGTTTTGTTCATATTTGGCATAACTTTTCCACTATATAGTTTCCTCTGTACATGCCAGAAATTAGGTCAATAATGCGTTATTTGTTGGAGTTAGGGCCTGAATTTATGTTTATGTTCAAAATATTAGGACATTTATTCACTCTTTATATGATAACCGGTGAATCCAGAGAGCCTTTATCCAGCATGTAACTGTATTGAATTTAAATTTAATTGAATACCAGAAACTAGGTCAAAATGTTGCGTATTTTTTTAAAGTTATCAGCATAAATGTAAAATCATTACCTTTAATTTTGCCCATCTTAACGCATCCTATCATGACCCTTGCACTGTTGATTTAATTTTCACATTATGCAGACGTAATGGTATAAACTTAATAATCATAAATTTGAAAACATTTGATAAAAACCTAGAATAAATTTAAGTTATTAGAAGACAATGCACTCCAGAGATTATATAGCTTCAAATAGGAGTATTGTGTACATTTCACAAATAATGATATACAAAC
The DNA here is from genome assembly GCA_026874595.1 of Sipunculus nudus. Lineage (NCBI taxonomy): Eukaryota > Metazoa > Annelida > Sipuncula > Golfingiida > Sipunculidae > Sipunculus > Sipunculus nudus. The sequence continues at coordinate 11,596,803 of CM049314.1, read as the reverse complement.
AATAATTGTTGCCGTATTTCAATATGTTAGGTTTTTTGCTCGGCTGACTGTAAGTCAACTGAGGTGTAGAAATGGCGCTTTGTCCGTCCGGCCGTCCGTTAGCAGGGCACAAATCGTAACTGCTGGTCCTAGAAATTATTGGTCACATCTAAGGAGGTCAATAAAAAATCTCCTAGAAACCTGAAATTAGGTCACTGCGAATTATATCCTCCGAGCTACAGGGCTTGTAAGTACCCCCCAGGATTATCAAAAATTTAATACAAATCTTCAATATCTTGATAATTAATGCATGGATTGTCATGAAACTTGCCTTGAATATTGTCGATGACTAGTTTTGTTAGTTTCCGAAAAATGCTGGCGCCACCTGTTTTTTTTTTCATATTTTTACGAATATTTTTTCTATTTTTTTTTTCTTTATAAAATGACGACAATCATGTCAGTTTCTCCACTATGATTCCATCTAGTGTCCCAAACCTGGTGTGTTTATCGATCACAAGTGGATGCCCTATAGTAATCACCTTGTCTGTTTGTCTAGCCGTCTGTCTGGATTTCAAACACAACTTACAAATGGCCCACCACTAAAGAAAGAACATGTATGATTTTTGAGTCATGAGGAGGTCAAAGGTCAAGGTCACAAGACTCTCTTATTTAAAAAGATTATGGCTGCATTTTAAGCCAAGCTTTTCATCCCAAACTTTCCATCTTGCACATTTAGCTGACTTGCCAGTATGGGGAGAGCATACATAAATTTGGGTTCAAAGGTCAAGGTCACAAGGGTCATCTGTTCACAAATTAGTTTCCAGATGATAACTCCAGTTTAGTTTGACATAATGGTTTCAAACTTAACTTATATATGGCTCGAAACCAAAGAAAGAATCATGTCGATTTTTGTGTCCAAAGGGCACGGTGATAGGACCCGTTTCTTTAAAAGGAATGTGTATGCATTTCAAGCCAAACATTTCATCACAAACCTTCAAACTTCAAGAAATTACTCACCTGCAGATGGGGAAGATTCTTTTCGCTTTGGGGTCATAGGGTAAAAGGTCAAGGTCACAGGTCCCGTTCATTCACAAATTAGTTTATGGATGATAATTCTACTTTGTCTAGACAAATTGGCTTCAAACTTGATCTTTTAATGACCAACCACTTAAGTAAGAAACATTTTGATTTTCAGTGTCAAAGGTGAAGGTCACAGGACCGTCATTCTGAAAAATTTCTTCAAAATATCCTTATAGACATATACAGCAGAGCGTCGAGACCCCAGGGTCCCTAGTTTTCAAAATATTCTAATAATTAAATTCAGCAGAGCGCCGTGACCTACAGTTTCCTTGTTTTGTTTATCAAAACACCATGGTCAGGTCTTGTAATATTACAAGTTCTTTTCTTTAATTATTCACGTCTGTTTTACATGTCTTTTATATGTCATGAGCCAGGAAGATTCGTCATTAGGTTCATTCTAAAATTTGAACAAAATGTAAAGGAAACAAAAAATATTTCATGCAGTTGGTTATAGACGTCCGATTAATTAGGGTTACGTTTAATAAATGCGCCTTCCGCTCTAGTTGGTTGAGTGCCTAGTTTGAGCTACGGCGTATTGCGATATTATTAGCTACACAGGTTCTGATTTTTGCCTGAATGGCTTGTACATTCCTTATTTTTTTCTAATAAAGGCTAACGTGCTTACACTTGTGTTTTTATTGGTGCTTTGGTGAATCTGGCACAAGCGAAATATGTCGATTTATCAATAGGTGCAGGTGAACAGATATGATTTACACAACCAGCTCTACAGCTCTGGTACCTAAGGCGTTAATAATGCACAGTGAAGATAGTGCTTACGACATTAAAAACCTTCAAAGTACGTGTAAAGAAAAGAAAATTGTATTTCATTATCTAGCCTTACTCCCCACTCCATCTTCCATGCTATCGAGATGCAACATCCATTGTTTGTTCACAAGAGAGACTAGCAAGGCTCTAGCCGCTACGCTTTCAGACACCTTACTTCATCGCGCCGCTCTGGTGTTCGCATATAACCTAAAAGCCACAAACCCTAAAGGAATACCACGGTATCTTCTCGCGTTTATTTCTTTAGAGGGGAAAATTACTGAAATATACCGAAAATCACTTTTTTGCGTGACTGATTACATTTGAAGCAGAAATGTGAACACCATGGAACAGATTTTTCTCTTTTGGCAAAGCCTTTTCATAAAGAATTTTCAGGCGTTCATGAATATTCATTCTTTCCGTGAATTAGAAATGAAAACTATAATGTTACATATCCTCTTTTTACTGTGCATAATGTCCAAACTCCAACCCTGGCTATGATTAGCATGAAAGGAAATCTAGCAAACGTGCCCTTCTATGGTTTGTCTTGGTTATTAAGAAGAGACTTCGCGTAGTCCTGCGCGTTAATTATGCGGCCAGTCCGTGTAAGGTCGATCATTTGTCCGGTCTTATTAACCCGGGGGATGATTCTGATTGGATATGCACGGTTTGTTGGTTTGTCCGAACATCTGCAATCAGGTATATGAACGAAATTGGGAAATCGATGGCACAGGACATCAATGCCTTTGTCTGGATACCCTCGAGCCTAAACAGCCGGGGCCCAACCACGTTCGATTGCCCGTTACAAATCACCGCCCCAAGTGTCCCTCCCACAACCGGTGTTAAGCCTCTTTGAACTTATCGAGTTTTATCTTTCATTTTTTTGCTTTCCCTTTCATTGTAGATCATTTGTTTCGTCTGTCGTACATAGCTGTGGATGATGGGATATAGAATAACCCAAGTTAAGAGACTTGCCAATTTAAACTTTAGTCACTATTCAAAGTTCCAGACATCAGCATACACAACACTCTTCCGTCAGGGGTCGTTTCTCTGCGAAAAGAAAACCTGTTCCAGTTGAGAAATGTTCGAACGTCTCTTCTACAAAACATTAAAGTCAAAATTAAAGGATATATATTCTGTATAAATTTTACATGCGCATGCTTTATAAAATATTACTTATTCTGTGAATTTCTTCATACAAAACAAACTTGGATGTTTATGTAATTTGCCTTGAATCACCTCTTGGACAACGCCGTGCTTTTCACTACATTTATACCCACGCTGCTGGTGCATATAGAACCCCAAGGGCATGGTTTGGATAGAATTTCTGCTTTCTGTGTATATACATAAATGGAATAATATGGATTATTTTGAATGTAAAACCGAGAAATTCCAATTTACATCTTCATTTTCTTCAAATAATGTATGTGGACAGTTATCAGATACAACCATTGTTTAGTAGCATGTAAACCCAGATACAATCACTCGGAGAATCCCCGACGACAATGGACAATAAGGTCAATAATCGTTTGAATCATAAATGTCTAAACTTCAATATGATCAGACATAATTAATTCTGGTTTTATGAAAAAGTTTTCGACAGTTCCAATTATAACTAAACCGGAAGATAATCCATCTTCTCTTTAATTAGGCCGCTTATTTGTAGTTCTGTATTATGTATATATATATATATATATATATATATATATATATATATATATATTTGAAAAAACAATAATTCAGAGAAATGCAATGACCTTCCAATATCCGAGATCCATTCATCAAGATAATTGCCCAAGGTCCGCGATGACGTCATTATAGCTGTGATGACGTCACTCCTGAACCCCCCCCCCCCCCCATTGACTCTCTCAGGTACGACCTTAATAAATGACCAATGGCCTTGTTGTGTCCGTCTGTGGCGAGTTAATCAGGTGGAGGCTTGACGCACTAATGAAAGGCCTCATACTTGGAGTATTCCGAGAGACATATTGGGTCGAGCGGCCGTGAGATTAAGCAGTCGTTAACAGGAAGAGCCTTTTATCCACCGTTTCATCAGTCATGCTTTTCATTTGTCAGTCATTACACGGCTTATATTGTGAAGGCAAAATTACCTGGTATACTTATTGTCTGTTCTATTTATAAACCATTGGATGTCATAAACCATTCGGTCATATTCATTAAAAGTTGATAATAATAATATTTTTTTCGCATTCAAATTTGTATTGCATGGCCAAAATGTTAACATGTGAAGAACTGTCAACACATTGTGAAAAATAAAAACACATTGTCCCAGTAAGCTTCAGATCACAGCATGGTGTACGTGTCCACTATATAACATCGATATTCACTGCATGTTCATAGCAATTCGGGGACCTGTCGATTATTAACTCTCAACGTTAAAGAACATCTCAAAATTGATGGCTACCGCATGGTAAAAGGGCATTTATAGTCTTTTTTCTGCCTTATCCCCTGCGTGATAATGGCGGAAATAGTAAAGATTTTTTTTGATGAACCAAAATTATTTATAGTTATTTTAATATTGTTTTTAATTATTTGCCTATGCTCTCGATGGCGTGTACATAGACGCTTCTGTCATCGGTTGCCGACACGTGACAGGGAACACGGCTCCAGAGGACCTCTGCACCTGGTTCAATTATAAACTGCACAAATGAGGAATGAATATGCTTCTATAGTCTGTAATACACATTTAAAAAAAGGCAATATGCTTATATATTGGCAGATCATTACAAAATCTAAACTGCCTATCCTAATGTAGGATAGGCTTATTAACCAGAATCAAACCATAACCATACCTTACGTATTATTGCAAGTGCAATAAAATCAGTATTTGCAAAAGCATTCTATTGTTAATTTACATCTCAGCTCCTTTGTGGCTTGTCAATGTGATTGGTCACATACACGCGGAACAACATTTAAAAGCCGTCGACTGTTTGTTTCGGCCATAAATAATCTAAGGAAAAATACAATGCAATAAACATGAGGTTAACAGCTCATATCAAAACACCATGCCACTTAGTCTAAAGGCCAAGAAGAACACGGAAAGTTGTTAAACGTAGGTATTTGTCATAGTTTTTCATCTGGTTTTCCATCCAGTTCTGTGTCAAAACTTCTTTCATTTCTCTTGAACCTTAATTTAGCTTGCGGTCCTTTATATTCCTATGGGGTAAAATTTATACGGAAACAAAAAAGGAACTTTCATATTTGAGCTACTCTTTCTAAACAGTGCTGCTTCAGACTTCACACTATCAAGGGTTAAATGGATATAGCTTCTGACGGGTAACTCATGAAAAGAAGATGGAGAAAACTAGTTCAATAAAAAAACTTATCTGCTTCAAACACATAAATAGCTTAGCTGAGGATAATTATTGTTTGAGTCTGGGAGTGGTGTATGTACATAATACACGTTACTCGAGCTGCCGAACAGGAAAGAGGGCTGATTGCTAGGTGAGCACGTGATGTGACAGGAAAGCGAGGCTCTTCCTCCACCAATCAGACCGTCTGCTGCACGTGATCAGATTTCTACCGGCACATTTCCCGTCTGCATATCTTTGAGGTCAGAAATTAGATGATACCCTGTGGTGACAACCGTCAAGACCACTTCCTTGCGATGGCAGCAAGAAAAAGAGATGAAATCACCATAACTGTATTTGAGTTGCAGCTGTGAGAAAAGTTTGCATTATTGAGTAAACTCTCTTCCTAATGGGCCACTCATGCACGCTGATCTTTTAGGGACATCTCATTGTTATGCATGAATTTAACAACCGGGAGGTTTTTCATCGTCATGACAAATACGCATACTATTTTTACTCACTTCAAGATCATATGAGCGATTTTTACACATATACACGCACGTGGGTGAAAGAATTCAGTATAAATTTACTACAAATCGATGTACTTCGCATGTTATCTTATATTTTCGATTAGTATTTCGGGAAAAAGCAGCTACTCACATTCATTATTCGGAATACTGACTTTACAATATAATGACCTTACTACATTTATCTTGTTCAGTGAGAAAAATAACAATATTAATTGGGAATTAAATAAACTCTAATATCGGTTTAAACTTGTCAGTAACAATTTAAACTTGCTTGATATCCTTATGGACCATCTTGTCGATAGACCATATTTCGATTCAATCATTACACATTTTTAGCTCAGCTGACTATAAGTCATCTGACCTATAGTCGTGGTCCATTGTCCGTCGTCCGTCCGTCTGTCTGTCGGTCCGTCCGTCCGTCTTTCCGGATGTCCGTCCGTAAGACTGGCTCGTTTTGACACCATTGGACCTACGAATCTGAAATTCGCCATACAGTTAGATGTCCCCAAAATCTCCTACCATGCCGAAAATTGGGTCAATAGGACTATTTTCACACTTCAGGACTGCCTAATATCAAAACCACTCATCTGGTTTCTTCATATTTACCATAAATATTCCTTTATATAGTTCCTATGTACATGCCAGAAATTAAGTCAGTATTATTTAATTTAAAAAAGTTATGGGCCCAAACATAATGGACTTTGTAAAAAATCAGGAAAGGTATTTGGTCACTTAAGACCAAAAGTGTTAAAGAAAGGGACTTTTTTTCAGTAATACAACTTTAATTGATCAAAAATTTATTGTATACCAAAAAACAGATCAAAATCTGTTAAATTTTTTTAATATTGGCAAAAATATAAAATTGGTACCTAAATTTTGCCCGAATTTGACCGTGGCACGTTTTGTTCCTGTAAGTACTGTGGATTTAATTTTTACAGCATGTTTTTGTTAGCATTTTGTCTGTTAACACCAAAAATTTGAAACCAGTTGATCAAAAACTGTAGATTTTATTCAAGTTTTCAAGCACCATGTCACATCAAGTTTACATCAAGCTAGTGTTATGCAGTTTGCTATAGCTCAGCTCCCCAGCTTCAGCTCTAAGTTCCTTAAATTTAGCATACAGTTAGATGTCTCCAAAATCCCCTACCATGCCAAGAATTTGATCACTAGGACTTAATTCCTTCGAAATATTAATGAAAAACTCCATTTTTCCATTAAAAACCCATTGTTACACTGTAAGACTGCCTAATATCAAAACCACTGATCTGACTTTGATCATATATAATATACATATTTTTCTATACATTCGCTATGCATATGCCAGGAATGATGTCAGTATTGCGTAATTGTTTTAAGTTATGGGCCCAAACATAATGCACTTTTTAAAAAATCAAGAAATATATTTACTCCCTTAACAAGAGGATTGCTGAAGCTATAGATTTTTTGTCAGGGATGTAACATTATTTAAACAAGATTCAATTGAATTCCAAAAGTCAGTTCTGAATTTTTCAAATTGTATAAGTTATTAGTATAAATATAAAATTAGTACCTTAAATTTTGCCCAACTTTGACCATGGCACGTTTGTTTCCTGAGAGAACTGTTGAAATAATTTTCATATCATGCTCACATAAGGATTTCATCTTTGTAGTTTAGAAAGCTGAAAGAAATTGGCCTAATATTGTAGCTTTTATTAATTTTTTTATGAGACCATGTCAGACCAAGGCTTAATCCAGCCCCTCTTCAGTCACCTGTATGTTGACCTTGTTGACCTTTCATCAAATTATGCATGCTTGAGCGAAGCATACACTGGGGCAGCCAGGCAGCTAATGCCCAGCCACATTTCATCCAGGTGTCCAACCCAACTCATCTAGTAGTGGTTTTGAAAAACAACAAAAAAATAAACAAAAAATTAATAATTTTGTATTGGTTTTTTATAACAAATTCAAGAAAAATTAATAGAAAAGGAATTTGTTAGTTGATGAGTAATAGAAAATTAACTTGCAGTTACTGATGATGTAAGAATCTTGTATGGATGGATAGAATGTCAATGTTTTTCCAAATAACACCATGCAGTCACCTATGGTATTTTTCAGTGAAATTTCAATGATAAAAAATAAATCATATTATTCATTACTAATCATTAAGGATCATATGAAGGAAATTAATGATAGACAAAGATGCAGTTGATAATATTAATCTAGATTCCTACTGTGTCTAGTGTGTATATTGATGTGAAAGTAGTCCAAAGTGAATATATTACATTATTTTTTTAATATAAATAAAATCCATAAAACCAGGTACTTATGATCATTGTTTAAATTTGTGAATTTTGTATATTCTGGATAAACTGAATAAATACTAGACATGGTGCGAATGCTTTGCAAATGTATTTGAATACGAATATGAATATGTACTGCATTAAAAAAATTTATTGCATAAGAATGGGAATTTCAGAAAAAAATGAAAGTATTTGAATACCAGTGCAGATACTTTCACAATGTATTCATGAATGCATTCATGAATATATTCTATAATATTATTTCAATAATCATTTTAGTTATATTTTATTTTAAAAAATCATATGATTTCCTTATTATTTTTTTTAATTATATTGGCACAATATTTGTTATTAGATTTTAATAAATAGTTAAACTCTTTAATTATATGTGCTGCTTATAAGTTATATGACCAAGTCAAAATCTGTGTGACAATAGCACTCCATTTGTTAATAAAATAAATGAAATCAGTCCTCTTCCCTGTCTCCAAAGATACTATCAAAATCATACATAAGCTAAACACCAACAACTCATAATAAAGCTTATATTTATTACCACACAAAACAAGCATGTGCCTCTTTCCCAAATCATATTTTTTATCATATATAACAGCTGAGCACCGTGACCCATGGGTCCCTTGTTTGGATGAAGGTTCTCATAGTAAAAAGGAGTAAGGTATAATTTCTAATTATCAAACGACATCACGATCCGGCAGTCGATATAAAAGGCCGTGTATTTATCAAAAGGGTGAGGTCGACCTATTAAGATTGCTCGTCTGCCCTTCATTTATACCTTTCTTACCTTGATGCAGTGTTAGAATTACATGTCGACCAGAGGACTCTGTCTGAAAGTGTAAGGAAATGTAGTACAAGTATACATACACGCAGCACTGTAGTGTCTTATGACTGCAGCACTTTTGAAAATGAAACAATAGTCATCCGCGTGCGATGGAGATTCTATCAATAACGGAACAAACAAAAAGGAGCATAATGTTAGCGGGAGACGGAGACCACGGTTAAACAGAACGGGGTCTTTCTGTAGAATATATCACGGATAACAATGGTCTCACTTCACGCAAACCACAATATATTCACTACATAACTATCAAAATTGTACTTTGGTAGTAGCTGATCTACAAATCAGAGGCAGTAAGACGTGCAATCACGTGACCTTTGTTCCTCAGGAAACCTAGAAGCGGACTAGACCATTCATAGCGGGAAGTTTTTCCGTGGGTCGACGGTTTCAACAACTCTTGAGGCTTATGGACTGATGATATGAACTTTGAGAGGCTGTCGAGTATCCATGGCCTGAATTAAACCCAATCTTCTTTTGCACCTGCTCGTGTAACTAAGTTTCCATTCATAACCTCTGAACCATCGTATGCGAGAGAAGTGTATGACAATGGAAATGTATGAAAGGAATAAGTTAATGGTAACTTATATAACTTATATACCAGTATATTCCTTATTTCGTGGGGTTTTTTTGTTTTATTTAGGATTTCAATTTTGTTTCAGAGAATTTCCATGGCAACGAAGACTCGAATCCATGTTTGGCTAAGTTAGGTGCAACATTTACTACTCGTCTAAACCATTTATCAAGGAAAAATTTTGGTTTGGATGGGGCAGAAACATTCACGGCAAAATATTAACGCCTTTCTTTGCAGCTCTAACGCTCCCTTTGGATGGTTATTGAATTTCTTTTATATGCGATCTCATGCTGACTGTTGCGGTAAATGTAAATGAAAATAAGGTTAAGAACGAGGACTTTTAAGTTGGTTTTATTATAGTTATCGTCTTATTCATCTAGTCATTTGATGATATCGTCACTGTTTTCATTACTTATTATTTGTCTTATTGATTTTCTTGATGATTAGTCCTTGATCTCGAGACTTTATTTTTTTAATTCTGTTTCGTTTTAAATAAGTAATTTCTGTTTAAATGTTACCGTTATTTAAATAAATGATACGTTTCTATATTTGAAAGTCATTCTAGGTAATCAGAACAACGAAAACCTATACACGTGACAAAGTACAAACGACATATATGGCCCATACAATATTTATAATTATACAATTATGATTATTATTATATTATTATATAATAAATTTCTAACTTAAATATTTTCTTCCCCGAGTGTCAAATATAATATTATTCTCTTTAATCAACCTAAGGGCTTTTAACATGTTTGTCGATAAGACCAGACTTGTAGAGCAAACGAAATCATTCCGTCTTCGGGAAGGATGAACATGATGCACATGGTTTCTAGGGCAAATGTTTTCAGTTTAATCCCCCTGATCTAGACTATTGTGATACCTTTAGCACTGATTGTAGTGGTCCTTTGATGGCTGGCGATAACGAGAGGTTGGAATTCTGATACAACCTAAAGAAGATTCCTGTCGATACATACATCGATAACGTGGCAAGGAACCGGCTTACGTCTCTGGAACTCACTAAACCTCGCGGAATAAGACGCTTGCAAGCCTGGGTGTTCTTGCGTGTAATGGGTTCGGTGATTACGTACGCTTTCGCCATCGATGTTTTCCACTCCAGCGAATGTCACCCTTCTATAAGTTCTAATCCAACAAAGTAATTGTGTCAGCGCACATCCCCGCCAACAGATCCGTCGCAGCAAAAAAGTTTGATATTTTTGAATCCGTATAGAAACTAAATGCAACAACGAAGCTATGCTAATAATTTTTTTCTTGTCTTATTTTTTCTGATCTCTGGTTTTTCTCACTTTTCTCAGGTCTTGAATGTTTCCCCTTTACTTGAAAAAAATATAAATAATATGAAATATACTCTTATTTACACTTTATTCCCAGCGGGAGTGGTAATTTTGATGCTGCCACTTGCAGCATAACGCAAGCTCCTTAAGACTGAGCAAGTTGCTATTATTTTTGTGGGAGGGGTTGGAGGGGAGGGGGTCTATAACTGAAGCCATGTTGTCAAACAGTTTTTCACTATACAATTGAAAATCAAGACACGTAGTGAACGTACTCATTAAGAGGAAACCGCAATTAAGACACTTGTTATTTGCAGACCGATGCAAAGTGTATTACAGTTTGCTTGATGTTTAGCGTTAAACAGTTATACTGTATAGGATTTTTTATGGAGGTGGCGCCAAATGGGACGGGCATTGACTATCTGGCATCTACATCATTTATAAAGCTTGTTTTTTTGTCATTATTGATACAATGGTAATGCTAGTAGTAAGGCCAGTTTTCATGTGAATGATATATTGGTCACAGAAAAGATGAGAACAATTCTATGACATTAAGTTATGGCATAAAAATATGTTTGAAAAATATATGGAAACATGAGCGTGATCCAAATTAAGACTTTGAGTAATATAATGCTTTGGTCAGTTACGTTTGTTAAAACATGGAACTATGGACCACAGTTCTTTAAACCATGTAGCTCTTACGACCAAGCGGGACACTTAATGAAATCCTTGACTTTCTTGTACAACTTCGGTCAGAAATAGAAATACACATGATAGAAGTCTTTCGATTGACGATATATTTTTAGCCGGGGCTTCCAGACGACAGAATAAGACAGAGAGGAAGTCTGGCACAGTTAAAGGTACTCCAAATGTCAGCTAGCCGGGGGGATGTGGAACATGCACAGTTTGTGTGATCTCTGCTGCGGCTTGTTTAATCAGACTCCGGAAATCACATAAAAGATACTACTGGCGGGCAAGATACCGAGGAAGACTGCGGCATAGACTGACCCCGTGGGCGAGGTAGAGCTCCTTAAACCCACGTGTATCGCGCAGGGCGACCTCAGACACACACCGGAAGAGAGGGCCATTGTGTACAAGTCTGTTACAGGATGTGTGCGGTTCCATCACCGAGGGCGCGTCCGCCGTCTGTATGCCAGTTGGGACTAATGATGCCAGTAACAATGGCCAAATCGATCGACAGGCTGGGAGGGGTGTTTGTATGACCGCCAACTATTAACAGAAGGTGATTATGTCACAATAAAGGCGCAATGGCCTGCCGCTTTAGTGGAAACTCGGCCCTGCAGTTTATCTCTATGTCTTCCACGCCAATACCCGTGTGCAAATTCATGGCAAACTCTCGTAGATTGAGCGTGCGGCCTTACGGCAACGTTTATTCTATTTCAAACGTCAGTTTGAGAACAGTGGTCGTCTGCCGATGATCCGGAAGGCTGCGAGAATGTCTTACTTGGGGATAGCTTTGATCTCCTCTTCTGACGTATCCAGTGCTGTCTCGGATCAAGGCCTGTGTGTGCCTCCTACGTCCAAGTACCCTGGCCTTCTAGCCGGGAAATTCTATGTGAGACAGGCAAAATGAACCTCAGACGTGACTGACTTTGCGTCTTGTGCCTTCCCATTAACTCTCACGATCTCTTTGTAGATAAGTGAAGAAGGTCTGCTGAACCAGCTCCCTCAGTGAATTTATCTATTGCTTCTACTTTTTTCCGTCATTCTACGATGAGAATTCACTTTATAGTCCAGAGATGTATAAAAGTAAAGAATTCACGTTATCCAATCTCCACGTACTACTTGAAGATGTTATTAAAGTCAGCTTGATGTACCTGTATATACTTTATAAAATCAGTATGACCGATCGAACACGATTATATTCATGGGATAGATTTATCAGATTGATTTTTTTCAGTATCATCTGGATCTTTGAGTAACTGAATAAACGCTGTGTTTTTTTTTTTTTTTTTTTTTTTAATCTGAACTGCTGCCTTATCACTATTGTTGTGCCTGAGATGGTTAATACTTCTAAGTTTGATTGCTGCAACAAAGGGTAAATATGCTTAGTTCCCAAAGACAATAATCCCTGTGCTGACAGACTATATGATTCTCGGTATAAGCTAGTTACAATAGGAAAATTAATGTAAATGTCATCCAATCAGGACTACGCTCAGTTCCTAGATATAGCACAAAGTCACATCTGCAGTTTATAATAATGCACTTGAAAGCCGTTTCTTTAATTCTATAGGATCGTTCTACATTCATAACAATTTTCCCTTTTCCATTGTTTTGGGTTTCGTTGCATCAAAACAGACTTTCCCATATCAGTGTTGATCATGATGCTTCTGTTGTTAATATATACTAGAGCTTGCTTTTTTACCACAATTTTTTTTTAGTATGTATGTCAATGATTATCTTGTATGTACAGTCATAGCCTAATTTCACTCCACTTTGATTTGCTTGGCATTGTAATGCATTGAAAAGTTGGTTAGATATTCAGTGGTTATTATTATGCCTAAATTGTTTACGCTTCTCTGGTCTAGTTTTCCGGAATATACTATTAGGGCCATCCGGTACAGATCCCAGAAGGACTTCAACCTATACTCTTGTGTTTATTTGATGCATTCTGCTATTCCCTCTGCAGTATTGGGTCAGATGTCGGTTGTGATGTAACTGAGCAAATCTTTAACGGCCTGTAGGACTAAAAGACCTGGACATGTACCCTGTTCGCCTGTACCTCCCTTGTTCAATAAGGTTACATTAACGTTATATTTATGGGTTTTTTTATGGAGTTACAATTTCCTTTTAATGTATGCACATAGTGTCTGGAGTCAACATTGCGTGGAAATGGAAAGTGGATATGACTATATTAAAACTAAGTAAAAATATTTAAAAAATCCGATGTAATATCTGAACAGATTGGTTAACAGGACGCGATCTTGGGTGTAGTAATTTGTGGTCAGGTTGAATGCATTTTACACATCTGCAGGCCTCTTCATGATCGCTGGCATTATCCGATCATTTTATTCCGAAACATTATCAAATTTTATATGTATTGACCTACTTTTCCTGTATTTATTCAATACATTTTTGCCTCTGTTTAGTTATCATTTGAACTTCAGTGCAGGATATTTATCAAGGATATGCGGAATCGAAATCATTAAATTCAGGGCAGAGATGATCCATGTATTTGAAGTATATCATGCTAAGGTAGTGATAATCCATCTGTGTATTGTAAGAGATATGTGCAAGTATAAACTGCAGATAGTGTAATGATCCATGTAATGAAATATGTGAAAGTATCAAATATAGGGGTAGTGATGATCCATATAATGTTTTATGTTTTTATGTATGTATACTTCATTTCTGTGCGCTTAACAAGTCAAACTTGGAAAAAAAAGTACGTTTTCAGGCACTTCTTGAAAGATGCAAGAGAGTCTGCCATTCTGAGATCTAGTGGGAGGGAGTTTCGTGCGACTGGTGCAAATCTGGTGAATGCTCTATTCCAATATGCATTATGCGAAATAGGAACAAAAAGCTGTCGTGTGTCTCCGTGTGTCTCTAGTGTTCTAGTAGGCTTATATTCCTGAATAAGCTCCTTTATATATTGAGGAAAAGAGTCTGCATGGAGTGATTTGAACACCTGAACTACCATCTTGAACTGAATACGCCTTTCCACCGGCAACCAGTGTAGATTCCCTAGTCCTGGTGTTATATGTTCCCTGTACTTTGTTCTGGTGAGGAGGCGGGCAGAACAGTTCTGTGTTAGCAAGCTGTAGTTAACGTCCAATCTAGATATGATAACTGCCCGGATGACCTTAGTAGTTGTTTAATCGTCGAGATGGCCACGGATCCTGGTAATCCTTCGAATGTGGTAATACATACTTCTGACTGTCGTGCTGATATCTGTACTCAAGCACAAGATAACAGGATCAGATATTGCTCCAAGGTTCCGAACAGAGGTAGATGGAATAATGCGCGCTTTGCCAATTGTTATCCTTGGTTGCGTTTGTAGGATCCTTGATAGATGGAACTTAGGTGCTATGACAAGGAACTCGGTCTTTGAGTCATTTATTTTCAGTTTGTTCACAATCATCCAGGTTCATACTGTTGCAGCACATCTTTCCAGTTCTCCAATTGCAGATGAGAAACAAGATATACTGGATAAGGTAAAATAGCTTTATAACTGCAAGTCATAAGCATAGCCGTGCCTTTGTTAATCAAAGCTCTCGATAATTCTCTTGAGAGGCAACACATAGACAAGGAATAAGAGGGGCCCTATATGTAAAAGTATAACATATCAGGACGGTGATAATCCGTGTAATGAAATATGTGAAGGTATAACACACCGGGGCCTAGATGATCCGTGTAAATAAATATGTTAAAGCATAACATACCGGGGCAGTGATGATCCGTGTAATTAAATATGTGTACTTGTCAATTACAGGGGAAGTGATAATCCGTGTCTTGAATGAAATATGTAAAAGTATAACTTACCGGAGCCTAGATGATCCGTGTAATGAAATATGTAAAAGTATAACATATCTGGGCAGTGATGATTCTTGTAGTGAAATATATACATAAGTATCAAATACTTGAGCTGATATTATCCGCGTAATGAAATATGTAAAAGTATAACATACCGGAGCAGTGGTGATCCGTGTAATAAAATATGTGTAAGTATAAAATACAGGGGCAGTGATGATCAATGTAATTAATGAAATATGTAAAAGTATAACATACCGGAGCAGTAATGATCGGTGTAATGAATGAAATATGTAAAAGTATAACATACCGGAGCAGTAATGATCGGTGTAATGAATGAAATATGTAAAAGTATAACATACCGGAGCAGTAATGATCGGTGTAATGAATGAAATATGTAAAAGTATAACATACCGGAGCAGTAATGATCGGTGTAATGAATGAAATATGTAAAAGTATAACATACCGGAGCAGTAATGATCGGTGTAATGAATGAAATATGTAAAAGTATAACATACCGGAGCAGTAATGATCGGTGTAATGGATGAAATATGTAAAAGTATAACATACCGGAGCAGTAATGATCGGTGTAATGGATGAAATATGTAAAAGTATAACATACCGGAGCATTAATGATCGGTGTAATGAATGAAATATGTAAAAGTATAACATACCGGAGCAGTAATGATCGGTGTAATGAATGAAATATGTAAAAGTATAACATACCGGAGCAGTAATGATCGGTGTAATGAATGAAATATGTAAAAGTATAACATACCGGAGCAGTAATGATCGGTGTAATGAATGAAATATGAAAAAGTATAACATACCGGAGCAGTAATGATCGGTGTAATGAATGAAATATGTAAAAGTATAACATACCGGAGCAGTAATGATCGGTGTAAAGAATGAAATATGTAAAAGTATAACATACCGGAGCAGTAATGATCGGTGTAATGGATGAAATATGTAAAAGTATAACATACCGGAGCATTAATGATCGGTGTAATGAATGAAATATGTAAAAGTATAACATACCGGAGCAGTAATGATCGGTGTAATGAATGAAATATGTAAAAGTATAACATACCGGAGCAGTAATGATCCGTGTAATGAATGAAATATGTAAAAGTATAACATACCGGAGCAGTAATGATCGGTGTAATGAATGAAATATGAAAAAGTATAACATACCGGAGCAGTAATGATCGGTGTAATGAATGAAATATGTAAAAGTATAACATACCGGAGCAGTAATGATCGGTGTAAAGAATGAAATATGTAAAAGTATAACATACCGGAGCAGTAATGATCGGTGTAATGAATGAAATATGTAAAAGTATAACATACCGGAGCAGTAATGATCGGTGTAATGAATGAAATATGTAAAAGTTTAACATACCGGAGCAGTAATGATCGGTGTAATGAATGAAATATGTAAAAGTATAACATACCGAAGCAGTTATGATCGGTGTAATGAATGAAATACGTAAAAGTATAACATACCGGAGCAGTAATGATCGGTGTAATGAATGAAATACGTAAAAGTATAACATACCGGAGCAGTAATGATCGGTGTAATGAATGAAATATGTAAAAGTATAACATACCGGAGCAGTAATGATCGGTGTAATGAATGAAATATGTAAAAGTATAACATACCGGAGCAGTAATGATCGGTGTAATGAATGAAATATGTAAAAGTATAACATACCGGAGCAGTAATGATAGGTGTAATAAATGAAATATGTAAAAGTATAACATACCGGAGCAGTAATGATCAGTGTAATGAATGAAATATGTAAAAGTATAACATACGGGAGCCTAGATGATCCATGTAATGACATATGTAAAACTATAACATATCTGGGCAGTGATGATCCTTGTAGTGAAATATATACGTAAGTATCAAATACAGGGACAGTGATGTTCCATGTAATGAATGAAATATGTAAAAGTATAACATATCTGGGCAGTGATTATTCTTGTAGTGAAATATGTGTAGGTATCAAATACAGGGGCAGTGATGATCCTTGTAAAGAAATATGTAAAAGAATAAAATACAGGGGCAGTGATGGTCCTTGTAATGAAAGATATGAAAGTATTAAATACAGAGCAGTGATGATCCGCGGAATGAAATATGTTATAATATACCAGGGCGGTGGTGTTCCGTGTAATGGAATATGTTAAAAGTATAACATACGGAGGCAGTGATGATCCAGGTATTGTATGCATGAAACATGTAAAAGAATAACAAATAGGGGCGGTGACAATCCATGTATTGTGAGAAATATTTGGAAGTATAAATTTCGGGAGCAGCGTTGATCCTTGTATTGTAAGAAATAAACGAAAATAGAACACGCGGGGGCAGTGCGGATCCATATGTTAAGAGAATCATGGCCGGTTCCTGACTACAAGATGTCAGATTGTTACTGACAGCTCCGGATGATCTGCCCACGGCTGCATATTGACCCATCTGATCACGTGATCTGGCGACTGGCGGGGGTGACCTTGTCCTGAAGTAGTCGATAAGAGACTCTCCACTTCCGGAGCCGTTGCCCAGTCAAATAACCACAGGTCAATAACTACGACAAGGTCCTCCGGAAAAATTAGACACCCAAGCTGTCACCCCGTGAATACTGGCTCAGGAGGTTGCCAGCCCACAGTCAATATAAAAGTACCAATAAATTCCTGTTGTTAAACAATGGGAACTCAAGGTTTTACGGTACAGCTGCACAGATTACGAGCAGATTAATGATATAATTCGTTATTATCTAACCTTATCACCAAATAATTAAAAAAACTGTTTCATGAATTATTTTTAATCAAACGCATCTTTTTTCTTGTTGTTACATTATTACAAAAATATATTAAAATACTATTTAAAAAAGTGTTTGATTTACTGACCCAAATAATTGTCCAACTGTGCTTATGAAATCGTATTTTTTTAATATTTACTTTCCTTGAAACTTCCAGCAAGGCGCTTATCTCCTAAAAATTAAGTTTACAAATTACTAATGTATTTCTTGCAAAGGACGCTCAGGTTCTTCAAAATACGTTGCTCCACCCACTGCTGTCATTAGTTGTTCAAGATGAACAAACTGACTCGGAATAAGGGGCGTCAGTATGGGGGATAGGAGTATATATCTCCCCCCCCCCCCACCACCACCATCCCCACCCCTAGCACATACACTTTTTGGCAAGTGGGATGGTCAATATAATCAACCCCCCCCCCTTCTTTTTAGAGCATAATTTTTATGTATTGCAAATGCAATATATTAATAATTAGAAATATAGACTATGGTTCCATTTATGAGTTTACTATGAAATAATTTATCTAATCCTGGTTTAGAATGAATTTACACTGTAAATATAATACCTTATTTTCTTAAATCTTATACTTAATTGTAAGATATTTGAAATGTGTCATACAGACGCTAAAAAGGTAGGTGTATATATATATATATACATATATATATATATATATATATATATATATATGAATATATATATGAATGTGTGTGTGTGCGCGCGCGCGTTTCTGTCTGCGAGTCATCCCCCACCCTAGAAGATAACGCCACTGCTCCAAATGAGGGCCGTATCTGGACGTATCTAAGAAGCAACACTCCTCTACTACAAAAATGTAAGATGACCTGAAGAACCTGGATAAGAATCCTGCTCTGGTTGCATTCTCACATTTTAATATCCTCATATTTTAAAGTTCTTTATTCCCGGCACATTTACAAAAATATGTTGTCAACCCACACACTGACCACGCCTAGTAACGGCTCCTTATCATAACAAACCATGGTGGACATTCACTGGACATTAAAGTCCACCTCAAAGTAAACGGTAAACCTATCACACGCCCACTGGTATCGGCTAGTGTTTGTTTGTGCCGTGCTCTTACAGGTAGGCTCAATACTTTCCCTGAAGCACGAACTATTCAGGACGATACAAGATATAGTGTCCATTGTGTATTCAGGAAATGCTGGCTATTTCTCCGCTCCGCCCATGTTTGCACTGGACGATGGGCCCGATGTCCAAATCAATCAGTTACAAATATCCATATTTCTGCGAGTTTTCAAAATGACAATCTTTGGATCAAGGACAAAGACGTTTTGCATTTTTTATTCAAATTTTGGTACATTGATAACCCTCAAGGGACCAATTAAGCTATTTTAGGGTCTAAAATGACCGAGTGGGGTCATTTAAGACCCTATTACATTTTTTCACATAAAAACAATCTTTGAACGGTTCTTTTTGGGATGATCCTATTATGCTTTTTCCATCCTTTTTAAAAAACATTCTTAAGTGTTCTAATGACAGTTAATTATCGCTTTCATTCATTTTAAGCACAAAAGAGTAAAAAAGGCACAAACGCAATTGTACGAATTGTTTAAGAACACGTTTCATTCATTTGGACTATTATTCTTATTTTTCTTCCTGAAAACATTATTGTCTTTGTTGAAATATGATATTTTGGAGAAATAATAGTCGTTGTTTGTTCGAATTAATTATAACAGTTTGCTTGTATTATATAAACACCAAAATTCCTATAAACAAGTTACTTTAAAGTAGGCTTTCAAGGGGTAACATGTTCACGCATCTCAGCTCAGATCTATATGCCATGACTGTTTCGTTTGGGATATGCAGACTGACAAAAAACTGTATCTGCCTTTAAACGCAACCAGATGATCCTCTACATAGAGATAAGAACAAAAGAAATAGGTTTATATAATTTAGGTAATGGGGCACCCCTAACAAATAATTATTGTCATTAAATCTCTGAAAGCAGCAAGTTTGCCAAAGGTAACTCGGCTGTCAACCCGCATAAACCCAAAGATGTATCGGAATTTTCTACATAGTCTGGTCACTGTTACTGTCTCTTGGTCATGGTCCGATTGAATAATTTGCGATATGTGCATGGATAATAGATGGAAAATTACTACACGATCAGAGTCTATAATGTTAAAGGAAAGACATATCTTTCTACATGGGGTCACTAATGTACCCATAAGGCTTTTCAGAATATTCTCCACACCAAAAACCCAATCTCTGTAAAGTAGTTATGACAAGTTAAAGGAGGAATAAATTGCCTCTTTATTTTATGGGAAACATTTGTTGATTAAATCTATCAAAACGCCTCAATTAAAAACCTGCCTTGGGTCATAAATGACCCAAATTGTGCGCTTATGGGATAAAGACTGATTTGGGTATGTTTTTATTAATATACATATATATATATATATATATATATATATATATATATATATATATATATATATATATATATATGAAATGAGTTGTTATCCTACTTTTTACCATTCGGACAGAGTAAGCCGACTTTTGCTGGATAACTGTATTCCGCCCCGGGCAGGTAGTGCAGCCATTTGCTTACAGATTACGCTGTACATTTTCTTTGAAACTAATATATTCGTTGTTTGCTTCATTCTTATTGTGACATGACGTACTGGAAACTGATAACGCTACTCATGCTGCCACCTTATAAAACTCAGACAGTCGGACTAAGCTATATTAAAAAACAATATATATATATATAGAAGGTAGTGTTACCCTTCGATGTAAAGTGCTCTATGGCCTACAGACTAGGCCAGAGCGGTATAACTCTGGAGAAAAACAACACTAAAAATTCACAACAGTCTGTTTCACGGATTGCGACCCGATCATCAGGTGAATATGGTTAGAATCATATATTTATATATATATATATATATATATATATATATATATATATATATAGATGTATGAGTAGCCATGCTGGTTCATTGTTTTATAGATGGAAAGGGTATACACAGAAAAGTGGTTCACTGCCAGTGGGATTCGAACCCACGATCTTCCGATTTCCGGTGCGGCTGCCTTAGTGGTCTAAGGCAGCCGCACCGGAAATCGGAAGATCGTGGGTTCGAATCCCACTGGCAGTGAACCACTTTTCTGTGTATACCCTTTCCATCTATATATATATATATATATATATATATATATATATATATATATATATATTGTTACAGATGTCTCTTTTATTCTAAGCAGCAGTCTTACATGTGAACCCTACACAGCGCTCGGTTTAATCTATGGCGACATAGCCCGGCCCACGCCTGGGGTCTTACGTGTAAACAGTGGTCATGCTAGTCTGGGGCTTTCTCGACAGCCGAACCGGGCCGGCTCACGTGTGGACCCTGGTGTGTAGAAACACGGTGTTCGTTGTTCTAGATGTTTCCTGTACTGTGTATCATGTTAAGTTCTTTGGATTGTTCGAGAATACGACAGTTCTCGGCTTGGAGTGAGATGTTATAAATAAGGGGCTGTGTTTAGAGCCGAGAGAGAGAGGAGAGGAGAGAAATATTCCAGCGGAGACAGAAGCGTGTAAGTCAGTTGTCGACCTTTTCCGATAAGTGCGACAATTATAGATTTTCTTCTAAATTTGTGACGGATTTTATATAGTCTTCAGTTTGCCTTTCGGATCACTGCCAGGATTTCACTTTGGATTACAGTAGATTGATTTTGTAGTTACATTGGACTGTTGTTCTCTGGGAAGATTTGTGTGAACTGTTCATCCGTTTTATACATTTTAAAGGACTTGTCGCTGTGGCAGTGGTGGTACCCAGGTACTGTGCATTTTTTTATTATGCTGTGTGACTATATTGATTGGCTGTTGTACTGTTGTTGTACTGTGTAATTGTATTGATTCGGTGTAATGCAATGTCGGGATTGTTTTAGGAATAAATTATATTTATTTGTAAGCAAAAAACCACTGACTTCTTTATTCATTCCCCTAGACATTTCACGCTGCCTAATGTTACAGAATCTGATTTTTTTTATCTCCATTACAATATTTATGTTCATCACGCATACGTGATCTGTTGATATTAGGTTCCGTGAAAATATATATATATATATATATATATATATATATATATATATATATATATATATGCAGACACCATACCAGTTTCCACCTAGCACCTCCGAATGTTACCGATCCGCACCGAAATATAGTTTTTTTTCTTTGTTTCCCATGGTCCATACTTTTAAAACAATTGATAAAAGTTCAAGTGGAAGTTTCGTTGATATTGCAAGGAATAATACTCGGCATATGTTTTGTCAACATATTATTATTATTATTATTATTGTTATTATTACTGGTTATCCCACCCGTTCATTCTGCAATTGAAGACCTATGTAGTTTCATCACAAATATGACGGATATCCCTTTCAATAAAATGAAGACTAATTAAACTAATTTAATGCTAATATAAGATAAAACCACATGTCATAACAGGTGAACATTGTGCTGTGAAGGGAAAAGGAATAAAATGCAGTTTAAGACCAAAAACAAAAAAAAATATGGAGAATTCACGCCCTATCAAAACAGGACATGTAAAAAGAAATCACGCCCTTTGTTATCAATACAAGACATGGTAAAAGTGAAATCACGCCCTTTGTTAAAATAAAAAAAACATGTTAAGGAGAAATCACGCCCTTTGTTGTCAATAAAAGACGTAAAAGAGAAATCACGTCCTTTGTTATCAATAAAAGACATGTTAAAGAGAAATTACGCCTGTTGTTATCAAAACAAGACATGTAAATGAAAAACCACACCCTTTGTTATCAATACAAGATATGTAAAAGAGAAAGCACGCCCTTTGTTAAAATAAAAAACATGTTAAGGAGAAATCACGCCCTTTGTATACAAGACATGGTAAAAGTGAAATCACGCCCTTTGTTATAAAAACAAGACACGTAAAAGAGAAATGACACCCCTTCTAATAAAAGACGTAAAAGAGAAATGTCACCCCTTTGTTGTCAATAAAAGACGTAAAAGAGAAATCACGTCCTTTGTTATCAATAAAAGACATGTTAAAGAGAAATTACGCCTGTTGTTATCAAAACAAGACATGTAAAAGAAAAACCACACCCTTTGTTATCAATACAAGATATGTAAAAGAGAAAGCACGCCCTTTGTTATCAACGCAAACATCTTAAAAAGACAACATTCGCTGTTAATAATGTTAGAGAAGTAAAAGATGAATAAAACTCTTTCACACAAAAGCACTCTCTGGTAAATTCAATGTTAGACGCGTAAACAGAAAACATATCCTTTATCAAGACAGGTAAAAAGACAAGAAAAAAAGACGCTCCCCTGTTATCAAAACGAGACAGGTAAAGGAGATAAAACACTCTCCGCGTACCAATTCAATACTGATAAATGAGAAAACACGCTACTATATTATCATTGCAATAAAGTTAAAGAGAAAACACGCTATTATTTTATCAGTATAAGACATGTAAAAAGGATCAAACACACATTTGTTACCAATGCAAGACATGCAAGAAGAATACTATCTCTAGTTTTCGGTGCAATATACCTAAATACAACACACGCTCTCTTGTTATAAAGGTAAGGCACGTACAAGATAGAACATTCTTTTTGATGCCTCCGTCTGGAGGGTATGCGTTCATTCTCGGTCGTGTGTTTATGTGTTTGTGTTCTTCACATGATAACTCACGCAGTCACGAACGAAATCTCAAGAAATGTTCATGGCATTTCGGAAATGGTCCAATGAAGAATTGACTCGATTTTGGTGTGGATCATGCACACGATGCTCATCGAGGAACGTCATCAAGGAATATTCACAAATGTTGGGCTACTTGTGCACGAATGAACCTGGGAATGTTGGCCGAATAAGTGAATGGTGGAGGCTTGCATAAATGCAATTATATGTTTCTCTCTATATGTACTGTCAATACAAATAAAGAAAAACGTGTAATATTTGAAGTATAAATCTTGAATCGTCGGATTACGCACTGAGTTTATCAGAGTACTTCGAAACATACTCGGGCAATAAGGCTAAATGTTCCTAGGATTTACCGAATCCTTGATATGACTGCTTCTTATGCATAATGTAAAGGCTGATATCATTCCATGATTTTTTTATTTCTAAATTCTATCAATATAGCAAAAAAAACAGATTTTATTAAAGCATGAAAACATTCGATGATAGATGAGTGATAAATTCTTTACCCTTTCAACCTCAGAGTGAATATTAATGAGATCGGTAGGCCAGACGTGAGAGTCGGCCTTACTTGTCAACAAGAAACAAGAAACAAGAAACACAAACTCGCTCACCATGAGATTTATTGATAATAATATCACATAACGGGGGCAAAACCGCCAGAGGTCACTCCCGTTGCCCGTTGCAATTTCAGCGACAAGGCAATCGGCCGTTACTGTAACGTTACTCCTGCCAATCGATCTGATACGCCATATAAGTTGGCAGTCCCCCTTGGGGCGCACAGCCATCTCAATGTATTTGTGTAGTATTTCCTGTTGTATGGGAGGTGGCTAATTACTTCCATTGCTATCAGACTGATGCCTGCCCACTGCCGATAGTTAAATAAAATCTTTGTTCGGTCTTCCGGCCTCGCGTAGAGGCGTCAGGCTCGTCTCGACATTTAAAGTCCAAAATCAATTCTATTCATTCCAATTCGGCCCAGTTTATGAGAAAACATGCAATTTGATTTTCGTGACTCGAACGGAAGACAAGTAATTTTAGGTAACTTTGTTGCATTTTTTTATGATGAATCGTACACTCTATATGAAATTAGATAAGTTTGACAAAATGCTCTCTTATATTCGAGGTTTTCACACGCTCACGTCTGGTTTTCCATTTATAATACCTTTCATTATTTTTTCTGGCTGACGATTCGTTTGTCTGTCTGTCTGTTTGTCTGTTCGATTGACTCTACGAAATTCATTTGATCCATGAGTAAAATCTTCTAAATCTGATTAATATTAATGCATTCGATATTTTCCAAATCTACCTATTTTTTATATTGGATACATTCCAAATCTTCCCTATCTGTGTTGAGACATTACACAAGATGAATGTATTATGTATTCAAACCATGTTACACACACACGTCATATTCCGACATGTTCTAGCTTTATATCAAGACAGCTCCTGGTAAAAAAACACAGTGACTTATATTCTGGGATTTACCATGCGTGAACAAGCTGTTGAACAGCACTTCTGAATGTTTAGGGCTCGGGGAATAAATGTTAAAAGGAAATAATAATAGGTTGAATAATTAATCTCATTTATACATACACGTTTTTTAATATCAAAATCAGTTCTTCAGAAATGTCAGATAAAGACTTGCGGCGTCATTTTTATTTATTTTATTTATTTGTTAAAATGCCAAATTACAGCAATCGTCAGTTCCTCAGAAGTGGATTCATCTATTGTCTGTAACTTGTCATGTCAATTCATCATGGAGAGTTGTATCAGTTGAACAAGACTGGCTTTACAAAGTGGTGATGCCACCTATTAATTTTTATGTAACTTTTATATTACTGAGACAAGACAATCATGTAACTTCTTCATTTTGTGGTTCATATTGGTTCCCCTTACATTTAACATGCACTACGAGCTTTGATTGTCTTAAGAATTGAAAAAAGAATGATGGTGCCACAATTATTCTATGTACAATGATTGTGCATTTTACTTGTACTGTCACATTAAAGCAATAGTGAAACTTTCTTTGTTGTGGGTTCATGGATTGTCGGACAACTTGATATGTTTATTACAAGACTGACAATTAGCAATCGTTGAAGAGTATTAGTGGTACAAACGTGTTTATATAATGTCCTTCAAACTGACATATATTTATGTAATCCGGCAAAGTTTTAACCATCTTTGGTTGAGGGATCTTCAGGAATATGAAAGTTTTGAAATCACAAATCGATAAAAATTTATTCAAATTCATATTAAAGCATCAATTTTACAATAATTCATGCATTTATCAATTCAATTTTTTCCCCAAAAATCTTGCAAGTATCCTTATTGTCACAGTATTAGCTATACTGTTATATGAGCAATCATAAATGATGCCTTTGACCATCGAGAAATAGATATATATTTTTTTCATTCTACGAAGTTTGAATAAAATTTGCAAATATATTCTTCAATTGTTAGATTCTGAGCGATATTATGTCAGGTCATCGCTGTCAGCTGAGCGTCATGACCTATTGTCCATTTGTTATTTGTCGCGATTGGTAGATGACAATTTCAATAACATGTGTATTGTAATTTTTATTCATAACACTGACGCTCTCTATACCTGTAGCTGTTAGAATTTGCTCGGCAGTACTATGCCGTAAACGTGCTCACAAGGGAAACAACTGAGAACGTGTAAACGTATGATTCGCTAGAATAATGGCATACAATGCCTGAGAAAAAAAAACTAATGCATGCTAGTATAATAACAAATGACAATCAAGTTTTTTATCTTATCACAAAACAGCCTTCGCATCAGATCAGTCATAAAGCCGTCTACAATGCAGAAGCGGATCCAGGGTTTGGGGTCAAGGGGGTCAAGACCGATTTAAGCGACCTAGAACCCTAGATCCCCCCCCCCCCCCTACTCCTTTTTGTCTCCTAAACCTGGATCCTCCGCTGCAATGGATAAAACGTGTCGATGCCATCATGTTAACATAGAAGGAAATCAGGACGACATGCGGATTCAAAGCTATTGATGCGCCATTTAACTAGTTAATAAGTAGCAGGTACGTGCAAAAAGTAAATTAACATGAGCGATGTAACTTAACGTTATAACATGGGTTTATGGTCTTTGGATTGATTTTTTACTTGCTTCTATATGCCCGTCTCGTCATGGAAATGATAAAGTTTACAGAAACTTCACAAACACGTCACATGGTGCAAGCTACACGATGTCTACAAATATATATGCTGTCTTTGCTTGGCTGGAGTGTTGTAGTCTACTCCTTACCAACTGGGTCCAGGATAGTTGAATCTTTAACTCCGAGTTAGAGTGTTTAAGACTAAGTCCAAATCCAATTCCTCCGCGTCGAAGTCATTTACAAAAGGGTCCAATACACTATTTTATATGATAAAAGAAAATAAATGGATTTCAGATATTATTGTATACATGTACTTTCTAATAACTTCTTTCTTTAACTTCGTCACGAAAAACGTGTCGGATGTACCCCCTTACACTCGTATAAGTGAATGTTCCTCTTACGTCAATTACTTGTACTAATTGTCAAAACAACTATATTAAATCCTATACTGTCATAAATATTTCTAATTTATACTGATTTATATATTTTGCTTTAAGGAGTATTTGAGCATTATATATGTGTTTGTCTTCTTTAATGCAAGGTAAGAAGTGTGCGTCAATATGTGTGAAAGGATAAAAAAAACTGGAAACACAATTTTCGTGACATAATTAAATGCCAATTAGATGTTAAGCTAGATAGAGGTCCCTCTTACTTGGACAATCAGGAGGAGTTGTTCTATGACCAATACAGATAGAAAAACAATGGCCAGATTGCTCATGTCAATTTACTTTCATAATATTCCGCCAATATGTTTGCAGAGATTTCCTGGGTTACTACCCTCCGAGTCCGAAAACAGTTTTGAGTATAGAGCCCTCTAATGCAAGTCCCTGTAAAAGAAGACTCGAATCCGGACTCGAGGTCTTTTTCAATTACCGCGGTTGTTTAATAACTAATGCCACATATAATAAATTGCTCTGACATATGCTTAAGCTCCGGACTTATACAACATGTATGTATACGGTAATTACATATGGCCCAATAATGCTTCTGAATTAATGGGTCACGGAGTTAGAATAGTTCCCCAACCCCGTATTAGGAGGAATCACGTAATAGCGTTTTAACAAATTTTATTTGGACACATATTAATGGTCATATATTTTAATCTGTCAGATAAATTTACGAGCCATTAGGAAATAATTATTGTAGAGAACATTGCTTTGATAGGTAAGGGTTTATTGGGAATTTAATGACTTTGTTTGATGCGATTATCTTCGTTCAAAATCACGGCTCGATCATTCACTAAGCTCGACCCATCACAAACCGGAGCGCTTAAAAAAGAGATAAGTCGCCATAAAATTGCGGCGCGTTTGAGTTGCTCTTAAGCCCTAAGACATTATTTGTGGGCTGGCCAAGGCAAATGTCTATAACACGATTAAAGAAAGGCATATTGATTGCGTATTACTCTAGACCAAGTGCTTATTCGGCCCGGAGCTACGGAACGGGCTCACTAATAGTGTGCATGAAGCCAAACATTAGAGCTACTGCCTGCCATTGGCCTCACTAACGACAATCTTGACTTGGCGCGTGTCTGGTTGAACACAAGAACCTCAGCACCAGGAGTGGGGGCTACAGTGAAATTAGTCGGTGTCAAACGTTACTAAGCACGGTATCTACACACCATAAGCCAAACTACAAGGAAACCCTCCGTCGCTAATAGAGATACGCGCCGTGATCATCATATCGCATGACAGGCATACGACTCCGAGGTTTTCGGTGAAAAGATCGGTTCGGAACAAAAATAGTTATCGAATGAGAATGGGACAGATAAGTGAATGTGTATTTGCGTGAGTACGAAAAAAAAACTCACTCTTTCGGTACAGATTATAAGAGATAGGGCCCTCTCTCTCTCTCTCTCTCTCTCTCTCTCTCTCTCTCTCTCATATAGAGAGATGGGTACCAGCTAAAATGATACAGCCAGTGATTAAGGTGATGTTGATGTTGATTCGGTTTTAGCTTGCCAGATATTCTGCATTTCATATTCATTTTCCGGGCATGTAACACTCAAAGTTAGAGTTAATGAAGCATTAAGATATGAATGGTTGAATGTGTGTCAAAGATTTATTTAGCACATATCCCAAATAACAGATAAAATAAAATCAAGAATTGGTAGACAAATTTCCTTTATGTGCCGTGTTCTGTGAGAACTGTTCGTCGACCCTGACAACTATATATGTTAAACTATATATAAAAACACAAAAGGTGAATGCCCTAAACATGGAATTACAAGACAAAATGGCGTTTTTCCTGTTAAGGCCAACTTGTGAAGTCCTTCGCGTGCGCATACCTCTTCATTGAAACGAGTTTTAATTAAGCTTCTCCCATATGCAGGGAGGCTTATAGTTGTTAAAGAGTTTATTTCTATTACTGAGTAAAAATGATTGTGGGTGGACTTTCTTAGGTGCCCAAGAGCACTGATTATAATTTATTCTCTTTCTTCGGCCCTTGTTTGCGCTAGATATCAAATATGACAAACATTTATAAACTGACCTTATAGGCATAATACTAGTCATAGGTGACAGATTTGCACCTGATATTTAATTTTACCCTTAACCTAATTCCCATAGTTAAAAAAATCTCCTGGCCTGTCTTCCATCATCGCCCAGCTGTTGGCGTCGGGAGGGAGGCTTGGATCGCTCGTAAACATATAGTTTACATTGTATTCCACCCATGAACTTCATAATACAGGTAAAACCCACTACACGATGTTTCCGATGATATTCATCACACAGAACCGATTAATCAAAGGTTGCATTGCGTATTTATAATTTTAAATCAGCATATATATTTGCGGCGTATTGACTGATGTGACCATTGCATTGAAATGTCAATAGAAAAGTTAAAATAAGTTTATGCCTACACTTAACCTTGTAATGAAAGGAATCAAGAACAGTAGAAATGACTTATTCCGACTCGATGTATTTGAGCATAGCTTCCGCAACAATGATGAAACCTGTTTAAACCATCCTCACATAATTCGGTGACTTTGGTGCAGAGGAACCCTTGAGCTTTAACCTTTGAAGCAGTATTGGCCCACAACTTGCAATACAATACATCTGCTACTCTTAATTCATTACTAACTCTAGATGACCAAAGTTTTGTTTGGTTTCTTGCAGGTGGAACTTTGGACCTTATCAGTAGCATTCCCTTTAATTTCATGGCGGCGAATTTTAAATTTCAATCTTTTATATCACCCAAAATGTTATACTCATCCGATTTTACCTTCTTAATCTTTCAGACCTTTTCATTCTCGTAGTTTTTTTTTATCGGCTCGCTGGAATCACACAACTATTTCATTAATATATACAATGAGCAATAAAGTTATTCAGTCTACATTTGAAAGCTGCCAACGGCCATGCAGTATACGTGTAAACTATTGTGAACAGAGGGCAACATCCTTGCGATTTATAACTTATAGGGGTCTTAGCGGGAAAAGACCCTCATATTTTTGTCGGAAATGCACTAGCATTTTATTTAGGGACCCCGACTTGGATGGAAGGGTTCTGAATTCTGAATTGTACTCACTCGAGAAATCATACCCGGTCCATACCGATTCCAGTATAGAAAAAGGAAAGCTCTTTCAGATAATAAGGAGACTTGTATACATGTACATGTACGAACTACTTACAAAATATTTAAAAAAAACACACACACACACAATGTTTTACCTAGTTTCAGCTCTGAATAAGGAGATAAATGTAATTACATGTGCAGATTCAGGTAAAAGCTCGATATATAAACATACTAATACACAGGACAATCTCAAATTTTCCTGTTTTCATTAATTTTTAATAAGACTTTATTGGACTCAGACTCGGACTCACTGAGGGTGGACTGGGACCTTAAGGACCTGCACTCCGACTTTCACGCGGGTTAGAATGGTGTGGACTCGACCACGTCACTGGATAAAAACAAGGGACCCATGGGTCACGGCGCTCAGCTGATCGTGATTGGACTATAAATGTTTCTCCACTGTGATACTATATCGAGTCGATAAAGCTTATGAATATCATGGACATGTTGGGCTATTATAAAGGAATGTAATGTAATATGTGAGTAAATGATAAATGAAATACCTGACTGATGGATCAATAGAGTCAAATATAGTGGTTTATTTTTTATTTATTTAGGAGGGGTTGAAAATTGTGATATATTTGAGCAAATATGAGTGCAATGACAGCAGTAATAAGCAGTAGTAGAATGATGATAAGGCTATTTGTTGAAGGATCTAAAGTGCATGGTAGTCTCCAAGCTTTCAATTTGACAGATATGATGTTATGATTAACTATGCTGATGAAGTGATTTATGAATTTGTGACTGTATGACACAATATCTCTTTAGTCTTGACAAGGTACATTATTGTGATGCCCACTATGTCTACATATTACACAATATTGACATAATTTCTGGCATGTACATAGGTACCTATGGACGAATAGTTATACAAAATATTAAAGTATGAATATATCTGATTCATCTTGTTCTTGCTTACTGAGGCTGACTTTGGGATGGGGTTTGGAGAAGGGAAAAGTGAGGGCAGCACGAAGGTGGATGTAGAAATATTCTATTGTAATGTTTTTCATTTATATAAGAATATGAAAAGCTAAGAGGAAAGGGGCCCTCCCACTTGGTTATAGTAAAGTTCTAAATATATGATTGCAAACTAATACTCTGACAAGACTGTCATGAAGAAAAACAGTAAAAGTTTTGAGATACTGTGATGCATATGAAAATTTACAGATGGACAGGCAAGTGGACAGAATGGACTAATACCTTTATTTCACTTTCATGGGGATAATGCATTTAAGTTTATATATAATCCTATTTTTTAAGCATATCCACTTTTTCCATTAAGAAGTTTTTATCTGAATCATTTTTTTATTTACAGGTTTTATAAATTTTTAATAAAAAAAACCTGAAAATGTAAGTTAAAATATCAGAATTGTTGCAAAAGTTGCAGTCATTATATATACAGAGTAAAAAACTGAAACTTTTAGTTAAAATATTAGAATTGTTGCAAAAGTTGCAATCATCATATATCGAGAGTGTAGCTCATATATTGGGTCATATTATGCATACACATATATTTTATTATTTTTAAATCATAAATGTTTAAACTGATTTAAAAGAAAATAATGCCACAACATGGCATCTACAAGAATATTCCTTGAATCACTATTAAAAAGTTTTGCAAATTGGAGTTTTCAGTACATGCTTAATTTTATTCACCAAAATAAAATAAAAGATTAAGTAAATTTGATAAAATAAAACATCTTTTCAAATAAAGTATACACACTGTTGGTTGAATGAGGGACAAACAATATCATTATGCTAATTACAATCTAAGCTATAATTTATTACTGGAATTAATAGTCAATTTCACACCTGGTGAAGTTTTTACTCTTCTGAAGTAAGTAATTACTTATCTCATGAACATCCACACTTTCATAGCAATACACCACTTTGTGGACACAATTAAATGTACACTTTAATCATTATATCCCTGGTGGTACAATACAAAATCTAAAATGTAGCATAGCCTAGAATAAGAATGAATCAAATACAGAAAATAATAACATTCATCTAGTTTATGCACCATCGGGGGGGGGGCAGTGCAGGGCAGAGGGGAAGCCCGCTGGTAGTGGCCAAGCTGACCCAATACAAGCTGCCTGGGGTGGGTTACATAATGCCAGTGCAGGCTGTACTACTAGGTGGGCTAGATGTAAACAATACTTGACATGGTGTATGAAAACATGAATAAAAGCTATTCTTTCCAATCAATTTCTTTGAAATTTCAGATTTTAAAAGATTAAATCCTTATGTATATATGCTGTGAAAATTAAATCAACAGTGCCAAAGTTAGACAAAATTTAAGGTATTGATTTTTTATTTATGCTAATAACTTGAAAAATTTGCAAAATTCAGATCTAATTATGGGTAAACAATTGAATCTTGATTAAATAAAGTTATATTCCTGGAAAAAAAGTCTCTTGGTTCAGCAATTCTCATGTTAGGTGAGTAAATATATTTCCTGATTTTTTTAAAAATTGCATTATGTTTTGGCCCATAACTTCAAAATAATACCCAATACTGACCTAATTTTTGGTATGTTCATAGAAAATGTATGAAAGAATGTGAATACTAAATACGATCAAAAACAGATTAGTGGTTTATATTAGGCAGCCTTGAAGTGTAACAATGGCTTTTTTTAGGGAAAACAGAGTTTTTTTCCTTAATATCTCGAAGGAACGAACTCCTAATGACCCAATTTTCGGTATGGTAGGAGATTTTGGGGACATCTAAAATTATGCCAACAGCCTGGGGAGCATAGAGATGTGCACTGAATGACCTACAGTCATCAAAGTGGACTGCTTGACAATGTAAGGGAATACAACAAGAGCCTCCAATAAAATTCAATAACTAGCCTAATTTTGCAGCTTATATTTTCAAATATCAGAATTTAACAGATTTAATCCTTATGTATACATGCTGTGAATATTAAATCCACAGTACTTACAGGAAAAAAACGTGCCGTGGCCAAAGTTGGGCAAAATGTAAGGAACCAATTTTATATTTTAGCCAATATTTAATAAATTATACAGATTTTCATCTAATTTTTGGTATACAATTAAATTTTGATTAATTAAAGTTGTTTTAATGGAAAAAAAGTCCCTACCTTTAACACTTTTGGTCTTAAGTGACCAAATATCTTCCTGATTTTTTTACAAAGTCCATTATGTTTGGGCCCATAACTTTTTTAAATTATATAATACTGTCTTAATATCTGGCATGTACATAGGAACTATATAGAGGAATATTCATGGTAAATATGAAGAAAACCAGATGAGTGGTTTTGATATTAGGCAGTCCTGAAGTGTGAAAATAGATTTCTAATAAAAAATTGAGGTTTTTCCTTAATATCTCGAAGGAATGAAGTCCTATTGACCCAATTTTCGGCATGGTAGGAGATTTTGGGACATCTAACTGTATGCTGAATTTCAGATTCGTAGGTCCAACGGTGTCAAAACGTGCCAGTCTTACGGACGGACATCCAGACGGAAGGACGGACGGACGGACAGACGGACGGACGGACGACGGACAATGGACTTATAGTCAGCTGAGCTAATGAACGAAGCGTGAAAGTCAACTCCGAGAAAAAGGGTGAACAACTATACTTGGAATTCATGAAGAACTCGTAATATTTATCTCCGGTTAGGTCAAAGAATCATTTAAATGTTATAATAACAAAAGAATAATCTCATATAGGTGTTAATTTTTCCGGTGTGGTCTAACGTAAAGGAAGATATTATGAATGTCTATGCATGGCTTCAGCTGCATGTTATCAAGAATTCATATAGGCGGGATTACCATTCCATTTTAAATATTCTTAATCCATCGGTTGTTTTATTGTTTTACATTACACTTGTTGCTCGTATTTCCTTAATCCCTCGATTTTTTTAATTATTTTCTATTTTATGAAATGCACGCACCAGGTACTTTATTGACTAAAGACCCTCCACCCACGCTGGTAAACTAATATGTTCAATACACATGTATTTGTAATCTTCTCTGCACGACTAAAATTCATTTCGACGTCAATACACGTTCCAATACCAATAAATGCCTGCAAGCGAGCAACACAGTGGATGAATATTATTACTTATTTTTTTCAAGTATATATTTATCAGTGTATGATTTATACATGTGAAATCACAAGAAACCACGAAATCTGATAGAGAGAGAATCCTACCGCGGCCAGTCGGCGTAACCCGACGTGTATCGAACTGTGGGTAGACCAACTGTAACAGTGAATAATTTATGCTCTCTTCAGGGTCTCAGACATCGCCACTTCTCCCAGACGCGTTACTTGATTCACTGGACTCAGAGACAGCGTCCTGAGACCCGAGGGGCAAACAAGCAGCGGGAATCTATACACAAACACGAGGGGAGGCTGGTCCTCACACCCAGAACGCTCAACCAGTCCTCAGCCCCTGGATGGAGGCATTTGTCCTCGGAGTCATCTGCGGCGGACGTGGAGTCGCACAATCCCCAAGTCCGCCATCTTATTAAAGCGGCCTTTGGACATGCCACCGTGGAGAAATGTTGCCGCCGTGTCAGAATCTTGTTATAGCAAAACGTTCCCCCCGGGCCGTCAATATGAGCTTTTTATATTGAGTACGCAGGGTGTACATAACGTATTTGGATTCCGTTTATAAATATGCTGCCTCTTGTCAGGATTAAATCTGAGGCCTGCGTGACTGCAACATGTATCATGTAATCTGAAATGCCCATAACTAACAAAGGCTTCTCAGATAACATGTAGATCAATAAAAGGCAAAACCGGAATTCCTTATGCCTGCCGCTGACATGCTCTCCGGCAATGGCTTATACGCTGTCGGTTATTACGGCTTCCGCAGTTCCTATTCCTTGAAGTGTTTTCTAATGGATGTCATTCACACAGAAGGATGCAGCAGAATCAATGGACGATTGTAGGGAACAAACCTGCATCGGTCTTACTTAGAGAAATACTCAGTACAAAATACCCTTTTTTTCCCACAACAATCTTACATGGATGAACAGGAGGTTTCCTCAGAAAATAAACAGACGAAGATTTTCACCGATGGTCGCTTTTCTATGTGAAGTAAAAATACATCATAAAACAAGCTTTTTACACAATATTCATTAATTACACTTCTAAGTGTAGAGATATATTTTCTTAATGAATTTTATTGTTCTACACGAAAAATATACAATTATATGATTTCCCAAAGATTCCAACCAGTGTCACTGTGGTAACGTCTTGCTAGATAAAAATTAATTAAACGACAACTGCTCAGCGATGGCTGGGATGGTACAACAATGCTTGTTGGAATGTTGTGTTAATCCGTTGGAGATTATGGCTAATTAGTTTGGCTGATTAATTATTAAGCAGGTCATCAGAGGTCAGGAGAACTGTCATGTTTCATCTCTCTTCTTGTTTAATTGAATGACAAGGTACAGGGAAATGACAGGCGTCTGTAAAGTGACAAAACATTTATGTCAAACGCATGCATGGCAAACTCAATATAACTTCAGTCAGAGGTACGCATGTATAAGTTTACGAGCTTGTGTATGTGCTTGTATATATATATATATATATATATATATAAATATATATATATATATATATTTATTTTATTTATTTTATTTATTCAACTTATTACTGAAGTTCTTGACTATCATGCATATCTTTATCCATTACTTGGAGCACTGTATGGTATATTTATTTCCTTCCAGTAAGCATTTCATGTGGGCGGGTTTTCCTTTTTATAACATGCCTTCCGATCTGCGTGCCAGGCAGGTTGGTTTGTTCTCATTTTGTCATGCCTTCCGTTCTGCGTGCCAGGCAGGTGGGTTCGAAAAAAGTATGTACCCCTTACTGCTCTGCCGTTTTCAGACCGGGTTATATCACCATCACACATATCCCACATAACCAGGCAATAATACACACCATCACACACACAGATATATATATATATATATATATATATATATATATATATATACCAGATAAAAACATAGATAAACTAAACAAGTGATACTCAGAAACTTCAGAGAATCAACAAGTCGATCTTCAATTCATTTCTAACGTAAAAATTCTTCCAGTAACGTTTGGAAACTTGCAGTAACCGGTGTTACTTTCTTTGCCATTAAAAGCTCCCACTAGAATTGATGCAGGATTAAATATTGTTCGAGAATCCTCTTTAAATCGCTCCCTCTGCGAACTGAACCGTTTCTCCGCCGGTGCTCCCCTTCAGAGACAAAGGCCCTCCTTTATATGGGCATGTTATGATGCAGCCCAAAGTGAAATAAATAAACCGAGCTGTTAATTATACTGAGCGAGCAGCGCTCATCTTGTGGGACAATATTTTATAAAGTGTTGTTAATGCTGTTTAATTTCCCCATAGAGACCGCATTAGAAGGACCCAAAGAAGTGCCCGTCAACCAGATCGCATCCATTAGTAAAGGAAGTGGGTTGTGCCACCGGCGCACGATATACAACGTAAGCACTTTAAATGCCCTCTACCAGGGGAATGGCATTTTGCCCAGGGACGCGAATTGTTATTGCCACACTATACGCTGTACTGTACAGAACTGTAAGAAAATGCAATATAATTTATACAAGCGGAAGCTCATACCCAGTATATAATAATACCACGCAGAAATTGATCACATATGATTCCGTGTTAGTCACAGTTTACTGACATATAAAGTCACATTTTACTAAATTTCTTCACACATGAGTTGAGGTTGTACAATTCTGTTATTTTATTATACTTGAGTGGAGGTTGTACAATTCTGTTATTATATTATACATGAGTGAAGGCTGTACAATTCTGTTATTAAATTATACATGAGTGAAGGCTGTAAAATTCTGTCATTTTATTATACCTGAGTTGAGGTTGTACAATTCTGTTATTTTATTATACATGAGTGAAGATTTACAATTCTGTTATTTTATCATACATATGCATTAGAGAAGGTTGTATTGATGCTGTGTTGAAATGGTGAAAGTAATAGGATATATTTATTTTTACACATGAGTGGAGGCTGTATAATAAATCAGTTTTATAACACATGAGTAGAGTTTATTCATGCATGATAACTTTGCTTAATATGTGATTAAAATACGTAAAACCTATTCCTCATCATATATCCAGAGCAAGGGTATCTGTTACGGTATTTATTCAATTCTCATTATAACCAGCATCTAATATTGTTAACAGCCTTTCACATAATGGCTTGAGGTGAGGGGTTAAAGCACAGACACATACACCAAAGCACGAACTCTATTCACGTTCATGTTGGTTATTTGAGAAAAGTGACCTGTATAACGTAAACCTCCGATACATTGCAAAATTTACATGTTTGCTATACGAACGCTAGCAATTTATTATATTTTATTGAATGCCTTCTATAATAAAAATGAATAATAGGTAGGTATTCAGAGAAAGTCTATGATTACCTTAAAGTATGATTGGAAATATGGAGAGATGAAAAACAAACTATGCAAGCATGGAAGAGCCATTGGCGAAAGAACAGAATCTCTAATTCGTTGACTGATCGGTCAAATTACAATGCATGTCTGCATGCATGGACCCGATCAAAGTTGCCCCTCTTCGCTGTTGTTTTGCCTTATTCTTTATGCAATATCTTCAAAAATATTTTCCAAGACTTTTAAGCACTTCTTCCCCGGTATATGGCCCCATCCCTCACTAAACTTCATTAGTTTTAATTGAGAACGTTTGTATATCTTGTGGTCAAGTGAGGTACACCTAAACTGCCAGGGGCCGTGATAGTAATATAATGGCGTCGTCATATATAGTAACCCCGTCAAAAGGGAAGAATAGTGCAGTCACCACGTCATCTCATTGACGGCAAAAAGAACTATGTATACACGGACTGGGGGTTTCCCATTTAAGTATAATGGTACTAACAGACTATCTGCCCGCAAATGGTGAAAGAGAATGACAGTATACAATCCATTATAAATCAGTAAGTGATATATATTATATTTGCTTCTCAATGTGGCCAAAACTGTTCTTTTCAGTATAATGTTGTTAAATTTATGGAAAAAAGGGGGTCAAGTGTTCGGGACTACACCTTCACGAGGATAAACCAATATTCGGGGCGATTCTCGATAATCGAGAAAAATATAAGACGTGCGGAGGAATGCGATAAAGCTTATGAGTAAAGCTTTATCAGACACCAGTCAAAAAACACCAATCTAAATCTGCTATATTCTTATTTGACCGATCAGTCCCAGAGTTATAGCTTCATTTATAGCCCATCCCTCCACACATTTCTATTGGAATTAATTCAGAAGTTTCAGATTTATATTGCTTCGACAAACAAATAAACCGTGCTGTCAACATAATCTCTGATAACGGAGGTAATCATGATCTCTACAAAGTTCTGTCCATCACAAATTAATCACCAACCTCAACCGTAAAACACCGAATGCCTCATGGGAAACTGCATGTTTGTTGCAAAGAAACGAGGGTGCCATATAGATTTTTTTTTAATTAGATGTGATAAGCAACCTTTATAAAACCCATATACACTCCCCTAAATATATTATAAAAGGTCCAGTTCTGACAGAGACAGGGTCACAATTGAAGAAATGAGATAAAATTTTTCTTTGAATCATTGAAGAAGAGTCAACGAATAATTATATAATAAAACAATGCAAAGTCAGTCCGAACTTCATGAATCCTATGTCTTTTCGAAATTGTCTACCCCTTCAGAGAAAGCCTGTAAGAGCATCACGTGCTATATTAATTTTAAGCTTCTCTTAAAATGTGTGAGTTCATTAAAATCTCGACATTGCTTTCCTAGAAATAAAACATCATTATCCTTCAAATGCACACGGCCACAAAATGTTACTTTAGTGCTTGGGGGTTAGGCAACATAAAAATTTGCTTATTTTGTAAAGATGATATGTATATAGCAGAAGTTGTAATATGTTAATTAAGATATTGAACCCTTTTATCTGATCTATCAATCAGCCTGACGTCATCACTTAAATATCACAAAACCTGGGGTAAACTCTGCCCTTCTAATAGCCTTAACGTCTCCCACAGTGAGAAAAAGAAGCTGTAGACAACAGGCGCACATTAAAACTACATGAGCCTTTTCTCGGTAATGGCTCTGATAGTGCAGCTGTAAAAATTTAAAGTCCCTTAATATGTAAAAGCCGGACAAACCACATTTACATGTCACGATAAGGTCGTTTTCGCCTAAATGATATTCGGCGTGTTTATAGAGAAACATGGCCTGTATTGTTTATTCTTTCATTTTTATAATAAAGGTCTTAAGATTTGAAACATCTATTGCCCAAATCATGCTACTTAATATAGTCTCACAAATGTCGGATGCAGTGAGTGTTTTATATTGTTATCAACTAGTTCCTCTACACATTTCATGCAGGTATCAACCACCCCGTTGTACACATGATAAATAGCCGTACCGGCATCGCTTATAACCCACTGGTCCCACAGGGCTAATGAATAAGAGCCTATTACGCTAGTCATTTCGCCGCTAGGTTTAGCATGATATCACGGAAAACACAATCATCACCATCAATATTTGATGTAGTGGCGTGCCAGGGCCGTCCCCACAGTGTCTCTCTGTTTGTGGGATATCTGTCCCGGTAAATGGCACTCGGCAACATGAGCGACCCAGATGCTTGTTTGTGCTCATTATCAAGTCTAACTTTCATGAAAAAGTTTTTTAATGGCTAAATGGAATAGATCCACTGAAAAGAAATGACATTCCAGAAACTTTATTTACGAGTAATCTTTCTTACATTTTTTTTATCTTTTCATCTAAACATTTACTCCTACTTAAGCAACATGCTCTACCGTTTCTTTCATATGTTTCTTTTGTTAATTAAATATCTTCTTCCTCGGCTACTTATTTATAATTGGCCTGTTTACACTTAACGTTATGCGTGTTTTTACGTTTTGCCGGCAGCTTTATGAACGGGGTTATCTTGACGTTCATGCGCTTTTGACGTCCAGGCACACGTTTTTCCTTGCTATATCTTCTGTTTGTGATCAGATATTATACATGTTGCCAAGGATTATCTGTAATTGTATCCCTAAATTTTATTGAAGGCAAATTCCACTTTGGATAGTAAAAATAAACAGTCCAATAAAAAACTTCACAAATCGTCTGATCTCTCTGAATGGTTATGGTCGTCTTATAATCCGGGTCCTAGGATATATAAACATAATAGCAGTGCGAGTATAACTAAGCGGAAATGTCATTTTCCTTCGTGTTTTTCCAGGAATGTTTTTGTTAGCTCTCTCTTCTTTCAAACAAAAAACAATGATTTGTTCAACCGATAGGCCCAGTTAACATACAAGCCTTATTTAATGCACATGCAATAAAGCCTCAATACAGCTAGATACAAATATAG
The DNA here is from genome assembly GCA_026874595.1 of Sipunculus nudus. Lineage (NCBI taxonomy): Eukaryota > Metazoa > Annelida > Sipuncula > Golfingiida > Sipunculidae > Sipunculus > Sipunculus nudus. Next base: position 11,556,027 of record CM049314.1, on the reverse strand, counting down.
GCGAGTACTTATTTTCATCAAAAAATTATACTGCAGATGTTTTCATTTCATTTTTATTTGGTTGTATTTACTTTTCAGGTTCTTGTTTAAAAATCCAAGGAACTGTTGAAAATATATAATTCAGCTCCATCCCCCGGCCTCGATTAACAGGTGACATAATGGCCATGTGTGTGTGTGTGGCAATATTTCTCATGGTCAAGTGTTCTGCAACAGGTTTTGAGAAATATTCGCATTGTTATCTTTTCATGTAACATGGCGCAAGGTGTCAGGTTACCTTGTTTTCATAGCCAATGATGTGCAGGAAGGAAGGTCAGGGCACAGGGGACGCAAGAGCAGTCATTTCTGGGCCAATTTGATAGAACAAAGAAAAAGAGTTGTTTCGGATCCTTGTTGTATAAATGTGTATGGGACTGTTTCATGAAAACATGTGAAGCAATACGTTTCAAGAAATTCAGCAATATATTACCTTGGGTGTAGCCGGCTTGACACTTGTGAAAATCTGACTATATATACATGCGTGCCCCGATTGACAAGTGAAACCCCGACCATCTCGATTAACTGCCATAAATACGAATTAGTTCATGCTTTTATTCATGAAAAAGTCATGTACTACATATCAATATTTTATAATTGTTTTTATTCAGTCGACATAAAAAAATAAAACAATTCTTCTTTCCAGTACTTCTTACTCTTGTGAAAACCACGAAAAAAACAGCCCGACGAAATGTTAAAGGGACAGCGTGACGTTACTTTAAGCCATGATAAACAGACTCCACAATGAGTGTCTGGCGGACACTGTTACAGCATATTAAATCTAATGGCCGGGGGCATTATTGAACTACACTGTAGTAGCTTGTTGGCACGACAGGAAGAAGAATATTGCTCATAAATGCCTCTATTACGATTTGTCTCAAGGACAGTATACAGAATATTTTACCACGTGAACAGATAAAGCATATTCGAGCAACCGCAAGTACTGTTTAACGGTCATAACCATGTCCTCCGGCTCATACAGGAACACATTCGCATTAAAACCTGTTTATTAGCTTTGCTGTGTGGCCTTTCATGGAAGCCCTCCACTAGATAACTCCAAACTAATGTCACTGTTAATCAGCTTTACTGCCGGCTTTTTCTATGGAAGATCATTGAATTTTCCGGAAAACTTGCAAATAACACCACTCCATCCGCTGGTGGAATTCACACGATGGAGGTACGGGTTACATGTAGCGTATAAATCATGTTCAGTACACAGTGCTGAAAGAAACAGCATTGCATAAAGTGAAAAGAAATTGTTTCTTTTATTAAGAATACGGAAGCCATGAAGTGTAACAATGATACCAGAGAAGAGAAATCCCACATGACAATAAGGGACACACGATAGAAGAGCATTATAAATTGGTAAGGCCCTGAATGAGACAATGCTATGACAGAGATAGAAAGGAATATTAAATAACAATCCGGTCGATGAATGTGTACTATAATAAATATAAAAAGACAGAAAGATGGCAAAACCGAGGACATACAGTGCTGGCAGGTATAGAGGTATACAGAGAAGAAATACGCACCATCCGAAAATGCCAAAATATCAGTTTCAACGGGAATATATATATATATATATATATATATATATATATATATATTATGAATTCTGAATAATTTATATAGCGTTTCGTCCCTATACGGTGAAACTCCTCTAGGCCGGACACTCAAGGGACTGGAGGATTTTGTCCGTATTAGTGAGTTGTCCTGTATAAAGGAGTTTGTCATATTGCGTCAATTGTTCATTGAATGTTACTGATATCCTCTGTTTTATGTAAAGGCCTACGCTTAATCTGAAATACAAAAATATTATTTAAATCTTTTTCAAAATAGCTTAAATACACATTTAATTTTTTTAAAATATTATAATTAAAATAGGAAAGACTAACATTTTCTTTTTCTCTTTTACTTTCATCAGCTAGACCTTGCACACTAATCTAGGCAGTTCACTCGGACGTACCATGCTTTATCTTCTAAATAAGCATAGTTCATGTATACCATAGTGTATATATGGTTGTCAAAAGATATATAGGCACCAAACCTGTATGCATATAATATTTAAGATTGATGTTAAATAGTGTGAGGTTATGTGTCATGGGAACTATACATATATACGGATGTATTCTCGGACAATAATTCTGATCGCTGGAGAGAACGGTATTAGAACCATGCAGACATGTTGATCCGATATTTCACAAAAGCCATTGTCACCCTCTGTTTGCAGTTAAAGCGCATGCGTAGACATCCTTTCATTGAGTAGGCACTGCATGTAGAAAAAGTATTCCACACACGTAGGTTTAACGGCGCTCACAGTGCGTTGATGCGAATACCGTATTAATGAATTAATTATGAAAACTACCTTCCGATGTGGTTTTCCCTATCAAAACGCGAATGCATGGTGCAATATGAGCAGAGCGTAAATTTGGAAACAGTGAGACGGTATTCGTTATTTATATTTATTGATTATGGATGTAATGTGAATAGGGTTTAACAGTTGGGTATGAATGTACGCATGTGCTCCAATATTCTATAACCCTGCCAGCATTGCGTTTAAACGTTATTCGATAGCAGCGTTGAGAAGTTTCGCGCCATCTGCGCCTGGTTTGGCAGCCTTATGGATTCTCATCAATAATTGTCGATAGATAATTATTGCCCAGGGTGTTTACTGTGATCCTCTGTGTCCTCAAGAGGAGGGGGCTGCGCCCAGCGAGGGTATTTGATTAAACTCGTGTGAGCTCACATCCTCGAATCGAACACCCAACACATACCGCATCCCTCGAGATGCCCGGCCTAAGCTGTTTGCCTTGCTATCAATTCACAATCGCTACTTAATATGCGATTACTCCAGTAATTCACATGGGTCGATTTTTGCCGGCAGTGTACAGTTACAGTTTCACCTTGAAAGCAAGCTGCAAGCAAGAGTGCAGCGCTGATACAATTGGCAACGAGGGATCAGTCCCCTAGGCAGCGCGCGGCGCATAAAACAACGGGATGAGTTTGTTGTTAGAGGGTCGAGGTGTTGACCAAGGGAAAATTCTGGGTTCAGCCTGTTGCTTAAACATGATCATGGCAAATGATCATACATGAATCATTACAATTCCACCAAGTCTGTTCCACGGGGAATCTTGCACAATATATCACAAGTTATCTTGGTCTGCTTACATAAATAACATTGGGGCTCCCCCTTGCGTGTTCCATGGCACTTCTAAGTGCGTCTGGCTAGACTGGCTTTAACACCAAGGCCTTCCGCGTGATAGGAGCTGCATGTAGGATGGAGACAGCCAGGGAAAGATGACGTATTAAGGAACAAATATACGCATCATAAACATGCTTGTCCTTCATGCAATATTTGCTCGGGGATGAATCCTCGGTCTCCTATTCCGGTGATTCATGTTGCTGAAGATCAAATTAATGTTTTAACAGTTGATGTCATGCGTCTGCATATAGAGATGTTAGGGCACAGGACGCCCATTTAAATAAGACCAAGAACTTCTGTAACTGGGGTTATAATGCTAAACTTTGAAGGTGCCCATTCACAACCTTTTGAAAAAGAATTGATGTGATTTCTGGCAACCCCTGTGTAAATATTAAAGATCTAATGGTAAATTTTGTTGTGACGGATGCATGAACTTGTTTATCAACAACATATTTGTAAACACAACAATGGTGACAAATGGAAAAAAAAAGGTAACCTAAGGTGGTAGGTTGCATCTATGCGGAAGCTGAAAGGGCACTCGCTGCGAAACGCCATTTGCAAAGCAGGTCTAATCTTACTTGCAGCCAGATGCCCGTGTTCAATTTGTTTTAATTATTTTGGCGGGCCCCCACATATATATAATAAACAAGTTGATATATACAAAACAAGCAGCCTAGGTGCGGTGATATCCACGTATTTTGGTCTATTTTTATAAAAGCTCCAAGGGATTACCTTTAGTTTATAATTAGTTTAAATAATCTTGAACCAAACAGTATTTTCAAAAAAATGTTAAGATTACAAAGATAGTACTAAAAGAGAAGGTATTTGTATTGGCTCAATTTAAAAAAATAAATGCATTTTAGGATACATCAACATATATGTACGGTTTCAGAAATTAACTCTTTTCAGAAAGATATATAAAGATCAAGCTGAAACGTGATCTAGTAATCAGGGCAGAATTCATGCTTTTAGAACATAAATAAATTAGACTGAAATTAGGACTTCCACTGACTTCTACATTTCCTGTATTTTCCAATTGAAAATTGTCTCATATATATATATTCCTATATTTCCAGCTTTTAGATCGTAATATCCTTTATTTTCCTATATTTTTTCACTGCACAGTCGTGTTTGTAATATAATTATTATTATTGAATGATTATTGAAATATAAACCGACTATTATTGAAAACATTCGGCTCTTCTGTAGAACTGACAAATGTAGGTGTCACAGACCTACAGGTACTGCCATCAAAACGAATTGAACGGAACTTTAAATACTATTTGGAGAACTGTTGTTCACAGGAATAAAACATGTTTGTGATGTGAAAACTCCTATATATCTCCTACATTTATAACTTAAAATTCCTTAAAAAAACGCCTTTATTTGTGTCTCACGTGATCCTATATAAAATTCCTATACTTCCTGAAGAGCCTGATGGGAGTCCTATCAAATTTACATAACTTGTGGACTGCGTGTGCCAATGTGTATAGGTATATACCTTGGACATTTGAAAAAATGAGCGGCTATATCAATTAACGTATATTCAGTCGCATGATTTGGATAAAAAAAAGTCCTCTCCCTATATATGATATAGTTATATAACATATATAGAACCGTATATAGATATACAACATATATAGAACAGTATAGAGGTATATAACATCACTTACATGTAGGGCCTCCATGGTGGGAGAGGAATATTTCACAGACCAAGTAGTTTGACTTTACCAATCAATCTAAATAAAAATGGGAGGAATCGATGGACAGCCAGTATGGTCGGGGTGAGCAGGTTAGAGGAGATGTCAAGAGGTTGGGTATAGGGATTAAAGTCATGCCTGTAGTTGGGGCGATGAGAAAGATAATGCTTAAACCGATCGAACCATCAGGAAACAATATTGTCAGCAGACGTGTAAATCTCCAGAAGTTTTAATTAGATAATCCATGGTACAGAATGTCTCTGCAATGTTCTATGGACCTCCATGCCACTTAGGAACAGGGGGTGTATCAAAGAGGGCAAACCTGCAAGGAAAAGGGGCTCTGCTTGTAGTGGATCATGTAGTATACGTCACATGAATAGTCATGTTGACGGCCAAGCTAAAACCAGTAGTGCATGGATTATATTGTGAGGCCATCCATGATATCGAGTGAAGAGGTTGTTGGACACTTCCCTGTAGCTCCACAGCACGGTTTAACTTTCAAATGGCATAAGGAAATGGTGGATTTTGATGCAATCTTATACATTGCAGGCCTTTAATTGTTTTACTTTATGTTAAAAATGATATAATACGAAAATAGTATTATTTGGCTATTATAAATAACATGAGTTGGGTCTATTTAAGGTACACTTATTAATCAACACATCTTTAATTTTTATTTCTATATATTACAGATAAACGTTAGGGTTTATATATAATCTGATATCACCGACGAAGTCAGTCCCATCTGACTTTATACACTTTGCCTTCCTGTATGCGTGGTCTATTTGGCCTATTCAACTCAGCCGCTGCATGGCGAGCATACAATTACCCAAGCAGTCATAATAGGCGCTTTATAGAGGTTATTCGTTCTCCATTTGTCGCCCATGACCAGTACCAAAGTCACTCCTGCATGGGTTGAGAGGGTTCTTTCATGTAGTCCAGACTGCTGGGAGTCTTAGCGCAGTCGGCGGTCAGAACGAAAAGCGACCCCGCAACCTTGAAGTCGCAAGTATATATACTTTAACTTATTAAGTTTTAAATCCATCATATTATTTGCATATATATGGGCTCAGGAACACCCCGATCACCTGTATACATACTAACCTATAGATATACAGAGTGCCTCTTTTATATGTTATTTTAACTAGTTGTACAATCCATGCAAAATTTATAAAGTAATTCCAGTTACGACGCCTACGATAAATGCATTCACACATTGGCGTTTTCTTCGCATTTTTCTAACGTTGTGAAATAGTCTACAATCTAAAGGATTGACGCAACTCATAAAAATGCATGAAAATACAGACAACATGTAACGTGCGTTGCAAAACGTTGGACATGTTTCGTGCTATCACAGCGAAACGAGACAATAATGCATCATACGCACAAAAACGCATTGAAACGCAAACAAACAAAAATACAGCAAAATACAACAAAAACACTTGTCACAAGGACGCTTCCGCGCTTTTTTAACAACTTCCTGTCATTTCTCTCCAAAAAGCGCGGAAGATCGCATGCACATGCATGAACGCGGACGCCCATAAAAACGCGCTTATATATTATAATCGCATGTCTTCAAAACATCGCCTCTATTGCATGTAACACAATGCTAAACTGTGAGGGTCCCTTTCACATTGTGCTGTATCAGACTTTGTACTTGTTTGATTTTCCACAAGTGTGCCTCCTAACCCTTCCTGTAATTATTCCATTTAAATAATTAGTTTGTGGATGTCTCACAACAGGTCTCCCAGAGAGCCAGCTAACTGGTTGGTATAACTCATGTTTAATGCATGCATGTGCATGATACCTGAAGACCTCTCTGTTTGTGTGAATACCTGGCTCAGCAAAGACCCATTGCTACTCTAAATGCTGAATAAAGCTAGTTAGATGACATTGCCATGGTTACCTATATTCCATTATGTCCGGCAAGAGTATATAACTTTAATAAATCATATCAAGGAGGATTTTAACGTGTTTTAAAGGAATAATATCCATTTTCTGAGCATACAAAGGTTCGGTTTTAGAAAACTTGATTCAACTAAGTCAAGTGACAAAGCAGAGAATCCTGCATGTCTTTTTAAGAAAAAGAACACGCTCCTTTACGCAAAAGTAAATCGTGCGTGTATATAAAGGCATCAGTTTATTAAACACGGAAATGCTTATGCAAACAAGTCATATATACATGTATATATTAGGTGACCAGAGATCGTAATACTTTGAAATTTTCACTTTTCCAACGGAAAGGCATTTATACAGGTTTGCCGTTCCGCAGAGAAAACATGCTTTTTCGCTTGTGTGGGTCCTATGTATACCATTATATAAAACTTTCATGCAGTCACACTTTGATCAGTGTAAACCTGCATACTTGATTCTTCCATCTTACATGCATGCACACTTTCATGCAAAAAGAAATGAAAGTTTTCAATATTAACACTGTTTTATCAAAAACCCGACTTTGCAGGGGAAAAACAGGAAAATAAAGGAGATGCACGAGGGCTTAAATGCTTGTTGGGATACATGTACAAGCTTTCGGTGATAAATGACGTTTCAATACACCCATATAAAATTTCATTATTAAATGTTGCGGGGGCATCGGATGACCCCTTCGTCATTCACTTTCTGGTTTCATATATATCTTGCATGAGTGAAATTGTTTGGAGCATGAAGTATACTGTAGTCGAGTCAAATCCAATTTATTTTTATTTTCGAATCCAAGTCCACACTGTTCCGAGCCAAGGTTTTGAAAACCGAGTCAGTCCGAGCCCAAACGAAGCCAAAACCGAGTCAGTCCGAGCCCAAACCGAGTCAGTCCGAGTCCAAACCGAGTCAGTCCGATTCCAAACCGAGTCAGTCCGAGTCCATTTATTGTTGGCTGTTCCTGCCGGTTTTAAACACAATCCATATATTTTAAGTTTAGTGTTTAATTCTCTAGAACTCAACATGTAGTATCCATTATAAAACTATATCACAGTTAGAAAATGTTCAAACAAATCTTTTACTCGTCTGTGACCTCATTTTTAAATTTTCATATATATATATTTCATATATATATATATATATATATATATATATATATATATATATATATATTGTGTAACTTTTATTATTGAATATGTCAATTTTGTAGATAGGTCCCTTTCTGGCATGCAGTGTATATTGACTGCTTTTATTTTTAATGTGAATGTTAATATTTTCGTGACAGAGTTTCATTTAGTGCGGGATCCAACCTGAATGCTTTTCTCGAGTCCTTATCCCTAAAGATAGTCCGTTTCAAATTCGAGTCAAGGCTTGTCAAGTCCGAGTATTTGTCAGTATAATGTATATAGCACCAATGTTTTCTCTCAGCCTCAGAAACAACCACCATACTTAAATAGTTCTCATAAAAACCTGCAGTATGATGTCTTCTTAATAATCAGCATCATATATATATATATATATATATATATATATATATATATATATATATATATATATACAGTGAAACCTGTCGGAAAGACCACCTATCTAGTAAGACCACCTTTCCTTGATGACCATCCTTAATTAGCCCGAAAGCATTCACAGAGGTAATTATATAAGACCACTGTGGATTAAGACCAGCTTTGACAAGTTCCACCGGTGTTCTCATTATACGTGCAGGCTGCACTGCGTATTCAAGATACGAATTTACTACAGATAACATACAATTGTTTGGAAGTCAATATTCCTTATTTGTCCATCAATGCCGCGGCTAGTGCACACATTATCTACATCATCATCATCATCGTAATCATTCTCGATAATCGATTATTATTGACCCCCTCATCTTTTGGACTCAGGTGGGTCTCTGTTTCGTATTCTGGCTTGTCCATGCAGCATACCTATTAAACACACAATGGACCTCGAACACTTTTATTAGCATCATCATCAGCAGCATCTTCATCATCATCATCACATCATGTCCGCCACTGTAAGATTTAATCATCCATTAATCTTCAAAGCTCTCATTAAAATTATCTTCACCGTCATCACCAACATCATCGTCTCTATCAGCATCATCATTATTAGCCCCATCATCTGCATCTTAATATTTCATCACCATCACAATCATAATCATCAAGCTGTAACGCTTTCGCATTCGACATTATAAAAATATATCACCAGTCTGCGTGGATGTCGTCGCCACGAGTATATACATATATAGCCCAAACGTCATGTCACAGCAAACAAACATTATGAACTCAGGCCTGCATCGAGCAATGTCCGGGATCCGCGGCATCCCGTAAACAATTAGCATCATCACGTCGCGGTCATCATCACCCGGGGGATGCTGGTAATTTTATAAACATGGTGATCACTGCGCGGTGTCCACTATTAGCCGGTCGCTGTATAATACCGGCCAGGCTGAAAATCATCATCTCTATTGTAATCACCAGCGGCCAGGCCGTCCAGGACACGAGGTGACCAGTGGTCTCAGCAAGCACCACTATTACCTCCCCGTTACCCTATTGTTCAGTGGAGAATATACAAATTGGGAGCTGCATATAAAGCGGCCAGCACGCCTCTGGTAGTCTTGTGGCGTGCTGAAACGACTTCCGTGTTTATATTGGTCATGGCACGGGACAGGAAACACAACCAACCTCAGCATCAGACCCACTGGGTCGCCTGCTTGATATGCCCGCGAGCTTATGATCGCATACAGTTCATTTAAGGACAGTAACGTCCAGCTGTAGCTGGCCGTGTGTTACACGCGCGGACAGTATGGCCTCCCGCCGTTTGCTACAAGGCTCGGATCCCGTCTACACAGATTATACGCCGGCCGGCCCCCGGTCCCAACACGTGCTCCCGGCTATAAGAACCGCCGTGTTTCTCCTCTCTTAGCGCTGGTCAGCATTCAGCATTGTGGTAGTAATGGAACATTAGGATAAACAGAGATCGCTAGGTCAGCGCTAAGTTCAGCTTCATTTAATTAATTGATCAAGCGCTTCTTGCTTTAAACATTGTAGTGAGACCTATTGATCAGAGCGGGCTTCGGCACGCGGCGCGCTGAATCTGCACGCGGTATGGCCATTGTACGACAGTTTGCCGCTGACACGCGTGTCACATTCTTCCACTATCAGTCGCTATCGTCTAACTGAACACACACGAACCCTTAAAAAGATGGCAACTTCAGAGGGTAAAATGTTAATAATTAATGAACGGACAAACTCCATGGAGCATGCGCATTGCGCCTCTGTGGTGCTAGGATGGAAGATGGCGGCAGTGGCAGCCCGCTGATGGAGCACCCATAAGATACTTGAGATCTACCTGCCAGCCTCTTTCAGTGGATATCGACGCACAGTGGATGTTGCTTTAGTTTGGGCTGTGTGTGTATGGTGCGTTAATTCGGGTGTGTAGCCGGGATATACAGCGCTGGAGTGTAGCCCTCTGTGCTGTGGGGCTTGCTTCTCTTGGCCAGAAATCGGTGTGCAGGCCCTGTTGCAAGGGCTCCGTGTGAGATGAGATCGGGTTATCGCAATGTGTCTGTAATACTATGGAAAGACCGGCCTCATATACCAGCAAGGCTCCGCGCCAGGCAGAAAGTAGGTGGGTTTACCAAGCCTTAATGTGTAGCGTCTAAAAGATACGGGTGTCCACTTAAGCCGCTACCAGTAGCCAAGGCGATCTAAATGCATAAACTATGACAGTTTTGTACAAATATGGCGCACTACTTTATTGGAGCCCAGTTCGCGATGTGTTACAGCGATGGCGTCTAAGCTTGGCCAGTCTTCTTATTTTCACCATCCTTTTAGCAGATAACCTGGGTCTTTCTTTGGGAATAGCAGGAAAGTTTAGCGCCACCATGAAATACACCGGGCTAGCTAGTTCCCCAGGAAGACCAGGCAATATATCTTTGTCCATGTTTCTACATAAGCGTGATATCCATTCTTTAGAGGCAGAGTGCCTTGTACTAGATGGAGACCTAACCAACAATATATGCAAAGATCCTGTTGACAAAAGATGGGAAAAGATCCGCCAGGGTGTTTACCTTAAATTCTGTAACGTGAAGTTGTTCAATGCGTTGGATCCGGACTGCTACGTAATGTTGGAAAACAAAGGGAATGAGAAACAGTGCAAAGAATGTCTACGGAAGATTGAATGTAAAGATCAACAAGTGAAGGAATTTTATAAAAATTTCGAGGAAATACTCTCTCGATATGACTGTTCCTGTAATTTCTCTGTCAACTGGACGTGCGCCCACTGCAAGGTAGGTGTCCATATCGTCTGTAATGCAACACCTGTGCCTACCATCCGATGCCCTTCTTCTGAGCCCGTCTCACATTCCGTACAGATAACCCCTCTGACCCTTTGACCCCTGAGGTCAAGTTCCTGGTTCCAGGAGTATTAATCTGTCCCAGACTTGAACTGTTATGATAACCAGTCCCCTGCCCTGACTGAGATCCCCCTCCATTACACCCACCCACTATATTATGTATGTCTGCTGCTGAGTGCACGTATAGTGGCTGTTGACAAATTGTCACTGGAGAATGTATGGTGGGCATACTGTACTGGGTATGTCCATCATGGTGTTACCCCCCCCCCCCCCAATACACATAAATTAAATTATTATTCAATTTTATGACTCCACATGAATGTTTTGTTTTCATTTCATATTGGTGCTGTTTTAATTATCGTACAAGGTATGGTTAAAATCCAGGGGTGTGTACATTTTCAGGAGAGGATTATACAAGTATGGCCCTCATTTCCTTGAATAATTCCTTTTGGCCTACCTGCATTGGTTATCAAAATCATAGAAAGGAAAGCACAGAATAATAACTCTTATTTAAGTAATATAAATAGAATCTTTGGGAAAAGTCATCATTAACATGTGGTGTTTTCATATAAATTTAAATCAAGTAGGAGTACAAGGCAGATGTAAAAATATTAAGGTTAAACAACAACCAAGCAGAGTTACCTGCGGTAACGGCTGCATGGTAAGGTGCCAAGAGTGTTGTCATAATACTGTGTACATAGTCACTGTTAAATTCACAAGATGCATTGAAGAAGCTACCATTCATTTTATTTTCAGATCACATGGATATATTATACCGCAATGGAAACAGTGTTGTCTGATTTGTGAAAATTCAATACAGATGAATTATGCCCTCTGTGTGAGTCTTTGAATAACCACAATGTGGCTCCTTATGAATATATGTGGTGATTTATAAATACATGACTTTAAATATTAACCAGTCCAGATGTTTTAACATTACCTGTTAATCAAACACTGGCCACTTCAACAAGAAATACAGAATTATCCATGAAACATTGTTTTGCCTCATTGCATGTCTAATTTATTGTTTGAATAGTTACAGAATGTACGTTTTGCCAGCTTGCAGGAGCAAAAGTTGTCAAGGAACCATATCATGCCACCATGGTTACCAATGGTATACATATATCATCCTTACATATCTGTATAACCTGATATCTATCATTTGACCGTACAGGAAGCCAGTGAAGACATCACAGGAACGGGGTTAAGTATACTTCCCTGTAACTATGAATTTTGAAGGGAGAAGAATTCAGCATTAACACAAAAAAAGTGAAGTAGACCAAACAATTTACATAGTTACTTAGTCTTAGAATAAGTGATTCTTATAAAATTATCTAGAAAAGGTCATCATGCAGCTTTTTGGGTTGGGTTACAATACTGGAAGGTATTTTTATCTCATATATTACAGTTTCAGTCTTAGGTGTAGAAGTTTTTATATTTAGTGTACAAAGGAGTAATCAGGCATCGTACATTATGATCAGCTGTGTAAGATGTACATAGCGTATTTATACCTGCTTAAATTATATTGAGTTTCTGTATTCTTTACCAAAGATCAGTCACATATTACAGCAAGCTCTAATGGTTATTTTAAGTAAAATATATCTGGGACGATAATACTAGTGTATGTGATCATAGCAAAAAGGTACAGTTTAAATGACATGTAAGGTTTATATCTACTTAATGGTAGGGAATTTACAAATTTTATTAAATATTTAGGTACTTCATTCTTAATTAAGTTATTCGTTTCAACAACTAAAGTATTTTCAGATTTAAAATGGGATACAGGATAAGGCGTTCGGCATAACCTGTTATTATGTCACATTCAAAAAGTGAAAAGATAAAATTTTAATTACTCATTAAAGGTACCCAATCACCTACCTTTTGAAAAAGAATTTATGTGATTTCTGGGTTCCTCTGTGTATATATTAACGATCTAAGGACAACTTTGGTTGTGAAAAGTTCATATATCACCTCTGTATGTATATCACCTCAGGATGTATGAACTTGTTTATCAACAAGATGTTTGTAAACACAGCAATGTTGACAAACAGGAAAAGCATGTAACCTAAGGTGGTAGGTTGCACACATGAGAAGGTAGAAAGGTCACTTGTTGCAAAACACCATTTGCAAAGCTCTGGCTTATCCAACTTGGTGCCAGATGCCCTTGTTGAATTTGTTTTGATTATTTTTGTGGGCCCCCACATATTATAAACATGTAGATATAAACAAAACAAGCATCCCATGGGTAGTGATATCCAAGTTTTCTGGCCTATTTTAATGAAAGCTCCAAGAGAAAACCTTAGTTTATAAAGGTTTGATAGATGATTGGGTCCCTTTAATGATTTATATAGCACTCTTGCTGAATCCAACTGTTGACATATTTATCTACCTTCGTATTATCATTCTTATGATGTTTACTTGCACTTTCTGTTAACCTTTTTCTCCATCTCCTCATCAATCAAGTCAGTGTGCAAGCCTGCATCCCACTGCAACTTTTGGTATGATGGAACTAAAATCACAAGGGACCTTCAACTGGTTGTTGATTATAAAACATGTGAATAGCTCGTGGACAGGCCTTACTACAAAGCTAACAGCTTGTGAATGGCAGTCCCAGACAACAGCAAGGTTTCCAGTATGGTCTGTGGTGTAGCGGCGGATTCAGAGGGGGGTCCAGGTGGTCTTCCTTTTTAGCCACAAGAACCTTTTCTTTAGAGTTTAAACCAATTTTTGCAGCCTGGACCCCTTCCTTTCAGGATCTGGGGAGCCTTTTTTGGGTGTTCATATTAGACTTCCTGGGTTGGACCCTCCCCTTTCCAAATCCTGGAATTGCCCCCATAGTGTCCTACAAATATGTGACTGTGGTATGTGTTTGAAACCCAATATTTTATTTGGAACTCCATGACCATGAGTGTGCAACTGGTGGCTGATTCAAAGTTGGAATTACTGTCTGCGACTGGTCACACAAGAAATCGCAGAACTTGATAAGCCCTTTGTTTAGTTTGTCTGTTGATTTTAGACCAGAAATATGAAGTGTGAGAAATTTTTTTATATTTACTAAATGTGACAATAAAAACATTAAATTTGCAGGAAGGATAGTAACTATGTGGCAGTTCCTTTCATGATTCTCATGAGCAGCACAGTTTTAATCATGATTACTGGTACCTTAATAAAAATGTTGTTTGAGTATTTTTGTGAAAGGACTGAAAAGAAATTATTGACATTAATACCAAGATATTTAATGCTCTTTTGCCATAAAAGATTGATATGTGAAAAACAGGGGTTTTTCAGCAAAAGAAAACATTTGTGTAGCTGTAATATTTACATAAATATTCATATCATAATGTTATCCTCTTTCTTATGTTACAGACAGAGCCACCTACAGGGCACAGGCTTTCCTTTGAAAAAAAAAAACAGACATGGCTTGTGTACCATGGCTTTGCTTGGCACATGAAGCTGCTGATGATATACAGAGAAATAGCTGACCAGGGGCTGACCTTGTAAGCCGCCATTGATTTTTGGTACAGAGGCTGAGATAGTACTGCACATTCCTTAATCCATCTTGATATGTCTTCCTGGCGCCATCTGGCATGAGTATGAATATATTTGGGTCACATCAAACCATGATCAAGGTTTCCCAGAACAGTGTTAGCTTCTCCATGTGCAGTTCTGTTTATCCAGAATACAGGGGCCTGTACCTATACTGGTATTCAGGCCTTCAGCCTGCCTGTATATTACACTGTTCACTGGGACACATGAAATATCATTAAAGGGACATAATAAGGAGCTCAATTATGGCTATTCTTTCACACAATCAGTTCAGTTTTCTTTATACAAATGTTTCCAAGCAAAACCATCCCAGCACACGGTCTCATTTCCTGGCATATGGCTGTGTAACACAATGTTATGGCTTTGCGTGTTGGTAAACACAATCTGTTTACCATAACAAGGCTGCTTGACTGGAGGTCCAATTAAGAGGGGCAACACACTGTTTTTCAACCAGCAGAAACATGTATATCATTTTTTGGGCCAAGTCAGACTGGACATCTCCTGATTGACACGTGTTTTAGCTCAGCGATTCACACAACCCCACGCGCTGTGTTTATGTTGACACCTTTCATCGCACCTGGTCCACTGTTTTTAACATTTGTTTACAGGAGAAAGCAAACAGTTTGAGGGCAATATTTTGGCAGGTACATATTTATTTTATAGGGAAGAAGCTATTTTTCGTGTTAACTCAACATGCTTTACAGGTGATTGGGCCCCTTTAACCTAGCTACTCATACCATATAAAATATTATCAAGTTTGACAGTACTTAAATTAAGATTTTGTATAAAAAGATGTTTTTCACTCACAAACATATATGCCTTTCATAGGTTCTTTGGAGGGTTGACCAAGCAATGGGGACAAGCTGTAACACACCCAAAGCCCACAGGTGCAGTAGTCACTGTGCCTGGTAAACACCAGGATTTTAAGTGAGAGGAAGGGTGTACTAAAGCCCTGTCAAGTAGACCAAAATTGGAATGGAGTTCTGCAGATGTACATACTTAGTAAAGCTAGCATTACAAAATGGAGGTTGTCACCAGCAACAAAAAAATTATTTATAAAATAAAAGATTATTAGATTATGAAACTGAAAGTCCAAGGGATCCAGCTAATGAGAGACGTTGAAACTGTAATACAATACCCAGTTCCCAGTACAGTGACGTTGTTGTACTGGTTATGACTTATAATTATTTGCTTTTGTTTAGATACCATAGCTCCTCTGTTCTTTATGTGATATTCTGACTTGGTTATTATTATTTATAACCACCAATTAGAAATGTTAGCTTTTCATGGTTTTTGCACTTTTTCAAAGCAGTAAAGTATAGATTGTTGTATTTATTTTTTCGCATCATAGTCCAAACTTGTAAATAATCCTCCTTACATGGAAAGTGATAAAACATTTCTAAAATTGACATAAAAAGTATCCTGGGATCACCAAAATAGAGATACCTAATGTTATATTATCAGGAATAAATATCATAAATTCCTTTTTAGTTTGTGCCACATAACTGCACATTTTGTACTGTAGGCTTGCCAAAGAATCTTGAAGAAAAACAGATTTGGAAAAATGTAATTGGTACATGTTTATCATTTGGTGAAAGGGTGCACCATTTGGTGATTGGATTGCCCAAAGTTGGTTAGTGATGAAAATATGTTGTGTATTAAACATCAATATTTCAGTATTTTAACAAAAATGATCACTGGTCATGAATCAAGTTGAAAAAATGTTAGACTCCTCATCCAACAATGGTTACTGAATCTGTGAAGCTCCATGAAAATAAGGGATAAAGAAAAACATACTAGCAGATGCCAAAAATATAACATTTTCCAAAACAATGGTTTCAGCATTGCCAAAAGGTACCATTTTAGTTTTAATTTCATTTAAACTTTAAGGCTGAAAATGGCAATTTCAGGTCTTATTAGAAAGTTAAAGTATAGAATGATAACAACTTTTGATATATTTTTGTTTCTTTTCAACTTGTATATTAAAAAAAATCACCATATATCATCTGCACTTTACTGCCTTTCATTATATTCTTTTAGTTTAATAATATATTCATTCTTATAACTGTATTGTCAGTTTATACAGATAGTGGAAATAAAAGTTCTAAAGTAGCCTTAAAGCAAAGTGAGTTTATTGGTTAGGATTGTATGTGCTGAGCATTGTCTAAATAAAAAAAAGTTTTGATGACATTAATCTGCTCTACATAAATTTATTTTAAAGTATATCAGTGTCCTCAAATGAGCATTGAATTTTACTTCCTTTAATTTTCAGCAAACTTTTGTTAAAATTCATTCTTTTATGTACTGAACTGAAAGACAAGTCAATTCTTGTTTGAATAAATAAATGTTACCATTTTATACTACGCAAATTTTTAAAACAAAATTGTAAATTTTTCATTTATGGATAACTTATTCATGAAATAATAAGTATAATCATTCATGGCAGTTATTAGAACTTTATGAACTCAATATTGATATGAGTCAAGTGTCATTTAAAGAAAAGGCAAATATCTGTTTTGTCCTTGTCGTAATTTTATAAGAAGCACTGTTATTCTACATTGATTTGACTGTCAAGGAAGGTGATCAAGACACGTCCTTTAATCCATGCCAGGCCATTTGTCTGAAGAAATATCGAGAAACTTACAGCATACCAGAGGTTGGTGACAGTGATGAAAAAAAATGGATTAGATACTTGTCAAAATCTGCATGAGGCTTTAGATCATGTTTGAGAAAGAAAGGGCCAGAAGTGTAGGTTGTGTGTAGCTGGGATTGTTGCCAGTCAGAAATACAGGATTCTGTGTTGTTCCTGCAATAAAAGTTCTTTTTACCAGCTGTAAGTCATTTTAATGGCTGGCCCAGGCATAAATGTCAACAACAATCATATACCAGTGTGCTAGCATTCAACAAAAGCTCCGTTTTTGCCAGCAGACATTTTGCTGTGATAAAACCGCAAGTTGTCGGCAGAGCTGCTCCCCCGTTATGCTACCGGAACACAAAGTCAAGACTAAAAAGACAACAGAAAAGGACTCTTTGTACTTCAGCTCTCCTAAAAAACATTTCCAAGAGCCCCATATCCCTGAGTAAAGTAGTCTTAAAGCAGTGCTGTTGAAGCATGGATGTATTGATGTTTATTATCGTATTATTATCTTCCATTCTAAAGACAGTGCTACTGCATGGTAAATACAATCAGCACACCCATTATATTAAAAAAGTAAAAATAAAAATGAGATTCTAAAGCAGTTTTATTCCTTTGTATTTTCCATGTTTTCTTTATATGTCATTTCCTTTTTAGCTTTAAATTTATGAATGAATTAAATTCGCTCATAAGATGTAAATTAATAATTAGATGTAAAAAAATGGGATTAGTTATACCAGGTCTCCTGTATATAACTGAACAATGTATCTTTTCATATGAGGTAAAGGAATACAAGTGATGCTTGGTGAATAGTTTCATCATCATAACCAGAATATTAAACGGCTTGGTAACTGGGTCTAGGTGTAGAGCAAAGGACTTCTAGCCTGGAGATAGTAGATTCAAATCCAGGCTGATTTTTAAATGAGCTGATATTTTTTGCATTTGTGGGGGTCAGCAGGGCTGAATCTTGATCAGGATATAACCTTGATTTCAAGGTAAACACACAGCAGCTTTTACAAGGAAGTCTTTTGCACTGTGATCATGCAAGTTTATGTGGGATTATGAAAAATATGCATATTTAATTAGTAAAATGTATCATAAAAAACACTGATATAAAGGTCAATAAGTATTTAAGGGAAGGAAAAATACTCAAGCTGCACTTTAAAAAACTTAAACTTCACACCCTAGGGAACCATTAGTGAACTTTTTAATTGCAACCTCATCTTGATTTTTATCAATAAACTTTTACGAGCTCAGCATATTTTGTATTATGGTCTTGTCATCTTCATTCAGTTTGAACAGATAGAGCCACCTGGTGTCCATACTCAGCAACCCTACAGGACTGGTGGTATAAAAAATGGCCTTGTCTCATTGCTTTCATGGCAGCTAACAAGTTACAGCCATCAAGTCCTCACAGGTGTTTATATATCTCATTGTTTTTACCTGACAAACCTGAACAACTGTGAATAATTGATACCAGTGTCAGGCAGGTTATGTGGCATTTGAAGTACTAATCTGACAAGTGCCTGATAAATGGATGATATTAGATGAACGCCTTACTGGGTATATGCTGTATCATAGTTAACTGATTGATCCACCTGAGCGCCTGACACAATGAATGTCTTACAACTTATTGACAGGTTCTATTGGCATAACAGACGGATATTCTGCTCGAGTGGTGCTAGACTGTCCTGTCAAACTGTAAGATACTAGTTCAGGTCTTGGCCGTGTCAGTATTCTACCATTGTCTACACTCATCCACAATCAGTTACTTGAATTTATCTTGCGATAAATTGTCTATTAAATTATAATATATAAAACTTTAAAGGGCAAATGGTAAAATATCCTGCAGTCTGTAAAAGCCACAATAAAAAAAAACTTTTTCAGCTGCACAAGTTATTGTATTAACACTTTAGCATTAAATTATTTATATTTAAAAAGTTCATGGTTTGTTATCAGATTCTTTAATTGAGGATTCTCACATTGCTAGGTTTGTAAGTATAAAAATAACTTTTGTCAATCTCAAATATTGGACTTCCATGTATATAAGCTTGTTAATATATATTACATATATTAAAAGAGCATAATAAATTGCCATGATATTAATACAGTGAAGCCTCTATATTGTGGTTACACTTTGGACTGAGCCAAGCTTCCTGCTTCATTGAGGTGCCCTTTATTAGGAGATCAAGAAAACAACACAGTTATCAAAAAGGAAAAAGAAATACAGGTCTGCTAAGAGATGCCCAGTATATAGAGATGTGTCCACTTTGTGGAGATGCTCACTTGGAGAAGTTCAACTGTATATATATATATATATATATATATATATATATATATATATATATATATATATATATATATATATTAGGTAAAGGAATATGTAATGGACTTTCTGCTGTGTGTATTAGGCCCCTACTCTGTGGTTTAGGGCTGAGTTATTGCGAACATTGTATGATGGATTGTGTTTGTGATTGCATGGAATTTTTTATGTTCTTTAGGCTGGTAGTTCTCCATATTTCAATTCAAGGTAGGCAGCGTATCAGTCAAAAAACACCCAGCAGACGGCACGAAGCCTGGCCCCCTGGAGCCCAGTGCTGCCCAAGAACTTGATATGAGAGCATGAAGTGATTCAGCTAGTACTTTAAGCACTGAAGCCTACTGAGTCTAGATTACAATAGAACCACCATGACACAAGCTGAGGTTAACTGGGAGGTAGATAAAGGCTAAAGTGATGTTTCCAACTAAGCTGAAAGCAAACCAGCTCAGCCACTGCCAGTATTCCACTCTTATGCTCTAGTACATGAAGCCTTGGTCACAACCAGCCGTACAGGCTCCTACGGCCTGTTTGCATCCAAATTTTGAGGTTGTAGACAGCTCATAAGCATGTAGGATGTTGGACATGTCCAACAAATTCTACAAATTCTCAGCAAAACAAGGCCACCAGTCTAACCTGCTCCCCCTGCAATGAGTTCTCAAGTGGGACATGCACATTTTTAAGGTACCATGGAAAGAAAATCAGCAGTCTAAGTCGCACGCAGTGAGAGGGCAAGTGCTGCTTGTCTGCTGAGTAAGGTTTGTCCAACATCCTCCGTACATGCTTACGGGCTGTCTGTGACATAGAAATTTTGCAAGACAGATTTGCATGGCACGTGAGTTTCTGCTTCCCGTAAGCGGATTGTGACCCTCTGCCTCTACAACCTTCACAGCATCATGGCACCCAAGATTCGCAGGGGACATAAAATCCCAAATTTTCGTGTGTCCAGTTGGGACCAAGTATATCTTTCAACTGGTCCTCCCATTTATCACTTATCTGGTGGTGCACCTGACAGGTGTGTTTCCATTAGTAAAGGTTCCACCATAATATTGTAATGCAAATTACATATTAGGTCTTCCCATTGATCTGTAGTTTAGCAGTGTCCCTGAAAGATGTGTCTCCATTAGTGAAGGTTCCACAGTCATATTATAATGCAGATTATAATTATTCATTTTTAGTTTGATGGCATTTGTGAAAGATGACTCTCCTGCAGTGTAGGTCCCTCCCTCATGTTGTAATGTAAATTATATGATTAAGTTCTGCTACTGGTTTTTAGTTAATTGGTGTCCCAGACAGTTGCGTCTCCATAACAAAAGGTTCCATTATCATCATACATTATCAAGTCTTCTGATTGGTTTCTAGTGCTTTGGTGTCCCTGAAAGATGGGTCTCAATAAGTCAAGGTTCAGCATGTATGTCACAGTTATGCAGAGTAAATGTTGAAGGACATTTGACTGTCATTTGAAGGACATATCCCTGTGGTGTCCTAGGATAGGTTCCCTTACATCTTGAATATATCTATATGAACTGAGCAGTTGACCCAAGCATGTACATATCTCATATTTATATATGCTGTAGTGTGATTTAGTTTTTGTCTGGTTAGAGAGGTATATCTTTAAATATTAAAGGAAACCATATTATTTATCAAGGTTTAACCATTTTACTGCTTAGATTTTTCTTTTGGATTTTCAAAGAATTCTAGCTCTCAATATTTTCATTACAGATAATATCTCAGTCTTTTATGATGCTCCATTTAACAAATTTTCAGTACCAACTACCAAGGAGATTTCCTTTAGAATTGTTTTTTATACAAACCTTTGTATGAAAGAGTTAACACGAGTGGAGATAATTCACATTTCCTTAATTTCCTTATGCCCACCATACTATTAATGACATTAGTAATTAAAAAGGCTGGCAGAGTGCTCTCATCAAGAGCTGGCAGTAATGTTTAGTTTAATATGACTGTAGATCTGGTCATGTAGTTAATACCAGGAAGGCCAAAGATGGATGGCAAGCTCTCAACCATGGCTATTCTGACTGCACACTAACTATAATGCTGGTTGAACTGTCACTCAAGCTGATACTATTTACAGCATGCAGACACGCAGCAGAATGTAACACTGCCAGGCATGTCATGGTCCCATATGTTACACAGACGCCTGACAAACATGAATTTTAATGAATAAATATATTTAAGGCTGCAATGATAGAATGGCTACAGTTAGATGATAGTCATGAAAAATATTATAAAAACTAATATATTAACATCTTCAGATGTCTGTGTGATATAAGTTATAACACTTATAGTTTGTCAGTGTAAAATTAGGAATTACAGTTATGTTATGTCAAATGTTATAAGTCAGATATGAGTTGAACAACATATTATTGGTTAATTGCCCAATGATTTAACCAATAGAGGCAGCTGTTTCAGATTTATACTTTCTTGTTATATTTTAACCATGTCGGCATTGTCATAAAAAATGTGGAAGGTTGTTTTTTGTTTGGATTAAGAAATGTTATGTTCATATGTATTTACATGTTATATTGGTAATTTTGTTGTAAGGATTTACTGACTGATAACTATATACATTAATATAAAGAAAGTGGCAGGTTGGTATACTCTATATATATAATTTTCTTCAGCATTGCCTTTGTGGCATTTTGTATAAAATAGTGGAATTTCCTTATGATAATATGATGTATGACATTCAGCACCACTGCCAGCAGAGAACCAGGGGCACAATACCATTATCAGCAGCTTGTGGACTGTGTCAGCCTCTTGCCAGGAGGAAACTGGCTACTCATAATGAGGTTATGACCTTCACAAGGTCGCACACAAGGGCTGACGCTGCAGCAGCTTGCTGGAGAGAGGCTAGACCGCTGTCCTTTGACTGGCAGCTTTCCTGAGAGACGGCCAAGGGCCTCACAGAAGCAAAAACAGCTCAGGCATTAGCTGTACTAGAGTCCTACAGTAAATACGAGGCCTGGCACCGCCTGAGTTTCTGGCTGCCACCAGTCAAGTACTAAGAATCTGTTTACCTACCAAAGGATAAAATGGCGCGCTGGTTCTTCAGTCTCTCTCTTGAGATAATTGCCGCAGCCCCACTGGAGAGCTGAATGATTAGACAGACCAGTATGAAGAAATGGCCGCCTCAGTCCTGCCACAGCCACTCTGTACAGACCTGCGGTCAATAGATTTATTAATCCACCCTCCCCCATCAGTTTCATTCATCCCACAGGAACATTACCAGGAAAGAAGAACATTATCTATGGAACATTATAGTCCATGGCCTTATCATGGTTTATAGAAATTTATTTTATTCTTTTAATCATAAACCAAAAACCAGTAGTTTAAGATTTGACTAGTTAACAAATTCTTGACTGCACATGAAAGATATATTTCTGTGATCTAATCATTGTCTATAGAACATTAAACTGTGATCTAGACATATTGTACATTACATTAGTTAGTGATCTTATTATTTTCTGAAGAGCATTATTCATTGATATAATCGTTGTCTTCAGGACATTAATCTGTCATCTGATTATAGCCCATGACCTATCAACCCGTGACCTAATCATGGTCTATGGAACATCAGTACGTTCTTATGATCACTAAATGGATCAACAACAGATCACGGTGTATTGAAAGCGAGACCAAGATCTGATCTTTCCTTTTGAATTTCAGTCCATGATTTAATCTTTTCGTATGATATGTTAGTTTATGAACAATGTCTGAAAGTTGTCTTTGAATGTAATAATTGTTTATGGAATATAAGTCTATGATCTAATTATTGTCGATGTAATCATATCCTGTGATAAAGTAGCATGACCACGATTGGTGGAAATTTCATTGTCCATGGAACATTAAGCTTTTTATATGATCTCTGTTCATGAAACATTTGTGTATGGTCTAATTATAGTCAATGGAACATTAGTGTATGGCCTAATAATATCAGTCCATGGAACATAAGTGTATTGTTTAAACATTGCTAGTCCATGGAACTTAAGTGTAATATTGTCTAAAAATAGTCCATAGAACATTAATGTATGATCATTGACTCATAGTCCATGGAATATTAGTGTATGATAACCTACTCATAGTCAATGGAACATTAGTGTATGATCTAATCACAGTCCATGGAAAATAAGTGCATGATCACTCACTCATAGTCCATGGAATATTAGTGTATGATAACCTACTCATAGTCAGTGGAACATTAATGTATGATCTAATCACAGTCCATGGAAAATAAGTGTATCAAAATAAGTGTATTTCACTCACTCATAGTCCATGGAATATTAGTATATGATAACCTACTCATAGTCAGTTGAACATTAGTGTATGATCACTCACTTATAGTCCATGGAATATTAGTGTATGATAACCTACTCATAGTCAATGGAACATTAGTGTATGATCACTCACTCATAGTCCATAGAAAATTAGTGAATGATCACTCACTCATAGTCCATAGAATATTAGTGCATGATAACCTACTCATAGTGAATGGAACATTAGTGTATGATCACTCACTCATAGTCCATAGAACACGAGTGAATGATCACTCTCTCATAGTCCATGGAATATTAGTGTATGATAACCTACTCATAGTCAATGGAACATTAGTGTATGATCACTCACTCATAGTCCATAGAACACAAGTGAATGATCACTCTCTCGTAGTTCATGGATTATAAGTGTATGATAACCTACTCATAGTCAATGGAACATTAGTGTATGATCACTCACTCACATTCCATAGAACATAAATGAATGATCACTCACTCATAGTCCATGGAATATTAGTGTATGATAACCTACTCATAGTCAATGGAACATTAGTGTATGATCACTCACTTGTAGTCCATAGACCATAAGTGAATGATCACTCACTCATAGTCCATAGAACACAAGTGAATGATCACTCTCTCATAGTTCATGGAATATTAGTGTATGATAACATACTTATAGTCAATGGAACATTAGTGTATGGTCTAATCAAAGTCCATGGAAAATAAGTGTATGATCACTGATTAATAGTCCATGGAATATTAGTGTTTGAAAACCTACTCATAGTCAATGGAACATCAGTGTACGATCTAATCACAGGCCATGGAACATTAGAGTATGGTCAGTCAGAGTCCATATAACACTCACTCATAGTCCATAGAATATTATGCATGATAACCTACTCATAGTCAATGGAACATTAGTGTATGATCACTCAGAGTCCATAGAACACAAGTGAATGATCACTCTCTCATAGTCCATGGAATATTAGTGTATGATAACCTACTCATAGTCAATGGAACATTAGTGTATGATCACTCACTCATAGTCCATAGAACACAGGTGAATGATCACTCTCTCATAGTCCATGGAATGTTAGTGTATGATAACATACTCATAGTCAATGGAATATTAGTGTATGATAACATACTCATAGTCAATGGAACATTAGTGTATGGTCTAATCAAAGTTCATGGAAAATAAGTGTATGATCACTGATAAATAGTCCATGGAATATTAGTGTTTGATAACCTACTCATAGTCAATGGAACATTAGTGTACGATCTAATCACAGGCCATTGAACATTAGAGTATGGTCAGTCAGAGTCCATATAACATTAATGTATGATCACTTAGAGTCCATAGAACATAAGTGTATGTTCTAATCATAGCCCATGGATTATTAGTTTATGAGATATAACATAGTCCGTGAAATATTAGTACCAAAGGTATGAAAGTGTTTTGTGCCTTTATCAGTCACAATTCATTAAACTGATGGATATTTTATGGATGTTTGATTTAACACAACATGAACATAATAAATAGAAAAATTACATTATCTAATTGCATTATGAGGATATATACTTTCATGACAGGCAAGTAAGCAGATAATTTAATTACTAAACATCTGTTTCTGCAAAAAGAATAGTAATCTGGAGAAATAGTCAATTCAGAGGAAATTGTGATGGTCAATAGAAATTTCTTGCTCTAATTGATTTTAGCTTGAATGTTTATTCAGCTGAATTGATTTCATTTTGCATAGGTGTTTGCACAGATGATTGTCAATAAAAATGATTAATAATTTAATGACTCTAACCCAATAAATGCATATATTGTAAAACCTTGATCAAGATTGGATTTTTTTAAAGTAAATTTACCACACATAGTATGTCTTCCCATTGAGGAAACACAGATTTCCTAGTATGAGAAGACATTTTTATGGAAATGTTTTCATTCAAAGAAAAAATTAATCTTTTATATATTTCATTTTCCTATTATATTTATTCAGAACTTCAAATGATTTTAGAATTTATATATAAAAGGGATTGTTTTAAGTTTATCAAAAATGTTTTTGGTAAATTTTACCATTCAGTTCTGTGAAAAACTGAATAAAAGACATGTTTGGTTTTTATTATCATTGTATCTTTTCACCTATTGAGGAAAAATATTGATTATGAAATTAACTGCATTGCTTGTGCAATGACATCAAATGCCATTCTTTTTGTACTGAGGAAGTTTTATTGAAATGACACTTGAACAAACTTGTCCACAATGCAATTTTTCTCTGTTCCTAAATCATTATAAAACAAAAGTCGTAATAAATGTCAATATTTATAACAGCTTTAAGACTGCTACTGTTATGGAAACAATATTTGTGCTTTTCTTGTAAACTGATCAAGGCACAGCAACAAAACGGCACACTAACAGACAGATGTGCCTAATGCATCTCAGATCTACTTGTCCTTGGGGATGAGTTTGTATAAATTATGCAGTTTAAAGACCAGTTCCTGCCGTTCACACTGCGGTGGGAGGCGCTTTAAGCAGCGCAGGAAAAGCAAAAAGTTGTACAGCAGGCAGTTCGGTCCATTTATACAACTGTTTGTCTTTACTGTAAGTAATCCTAGGGGATAGGATTAAAGTGGCCTAAAAGGGGTTTGATCAAGGTAAAAGTAAGTGAGTTTCAGTTTCAGAGCCACTACTATACATATTTGAATGGTGGAACTGTGGTTACAGCAGTAGATTATATCATTTGTATGCATTTGGATGAAGGTCAACAAATGAAAAGAAAAAAAGTCATTTTAACACATTTAAAACAGTAAACCTTTTTCATTCACCAACTTTTTACTGGATAAACTCATCTACCAGCATAATATATACTACTCCCAGTGCTATTTCTTTAATGTTTATACCCACCAAATTGCTTTGATTTTCTTCAGAAAGTCAACCTGAGTATGTGTAGAGGAGTATCATTTTCATTTGATGTAAAATAAAATTTTGTAGCTTTTGAAAGATAGGTCCATAGTGCTGGTAACACTCTATGTTGAATGAGAAAGGAAAGTATCTGTATGATAAGAATTAAGCATTCTTGATTTTAGGTATGCATGGGACCAAGAATAATCTAGAATTCATATCCTGCCATTAAAACATGGAGGTGAATCTTTGAGATTTCTTTTGGGGCATTAGCAGGTTTGAAAGTGAGACTTCCACTGCAAAGTTCATTGTCAAAACCACTGGACCATATCCTGTTCAAAATGCTTCTAAATATAAAATATGTTTTGGATATATTCTTTTAATAGGATTTCAAGTTGTTTTTGTTTTTTCACCAGACAGGAACCTCCTGTACTCTGTCATCTTCACTGGCTGCCAGTCAGTTCCATGGTGCTTGCAATTAGCAAAGGACAGGTTAATCTGTATAATATCAGGAACCCCCATGGGCTATGATTTTGTTCAGTGTTAATTAAAGAAAAGTAATACACAGATTTTCTGACAGATTGAATTTCTTTAGACCTCAGGAACTTTATCACGTATTTCTTTAGACCTCAGGTACTTGATCATGTATTTCTTTAGACCTCAGGTACTTTATCATGTATTCAGGCAGTATGTCATGCTTTGTCTGACCTTTTATGGATTTATGCTGGGTTTTTCAGTTTTGAAGTTATTGTCTTTATCACAACTCTTCATTGTTGCACAGGAAGGTGTTTCATGCATGTTTGTCAGCAGAAACAATAAAAACAGACTGCTCTCTGGAGGTTGTGATAATTGAAGTAAATTGTACGATTATATCTGAATGACATGTTAGTGTCATCAGACTTTAAAATGTAATGTAATAAATGATATTAACTGCATGTTTCCTTTTATTTTATTCACTGACAGACAAGTCATCCATTAGAACATATGAGACTGCTATACACTTTACTGGCAGACACACAGAAATGATAGATGTGTGCTATGCACAGAGTTTCAGACATAGATGTGATCTATATGAATTTATGTTTCAATTTCTGTCTGCAAAAGCAATGAGAAAGACACTGATTTTAGGTGTTAATTCAAGACATTTCCACTGGAATCTAATCTTTAAGCATAAAAAATGTGAGTATGCATATAAATAAAGAAGAAATACACACTTCCTCACTTGTACTTTGACCAGCAAGAACACAAATTGCACTGTAATGCTTAGTTAGCTAGATGTAACTACATGCTGTATGCTATTTATTACGTCAACAGCCCTACAAAACAGGAGGGCAGGTAACAGACAAGTGTCAGTACTGCAGTTACTGGCATGTTAAGCATTAATAACTAGTAAGTTTTTAGTAGTGCAGGTCAGAAGCTGTGGTGATACAGACTCTTAATGGCAGCGCTGATTGTTAAGGACCAAGACTGGCTGCTAATAGCGTGGGAGCTGACGGCCCAGAACTGATGAATAATTAAACCTCTAATAAATCAAAGGAACCCTTGCTACCAGCTGTATGTGTGCATCTGGTTGATTCAGGTCATGATGCTCGCTCACTTTCGTTGTTCTTGTCAGAATCACCTGATTGCTATAGAACTCACTGCTCGCTAGAGATTACTTGCTAAACCTTGTGTTTGCCCCACTCCATCAAACCACGGCAAGATGTCGGAAAAGCTATATGCTCATGACCATGTGTGCGATACAATGTGGCCAATTCATTTCCCCCAGGTGAAAATCTTTGTCAGTGCAGACACCCGCTTGTTTATTATAAAGCATTTTAGATGCTTTAGAGCACCAAGTAACAGATCCATCAAGACTTAATCATATAATCATAATGGAACTTACTAAATCACCACACTTATTGTACTATTAGATGATTAAGAATTATTACTGTATCATTCTTTTCCTATCCGAGAGCTGTAGGTAATATATAGGAATTATATAATAAAAGAAGTACTGGAAGTTCATTTTTTTAAGCGGCATGTCTGATGAAAGCCTCATCTGATTACTGTTCTGATGTTCCTTAATTTCTTATATTAGTACTGTATATTCTCTCTGTGATGCTGTTTATATAATTGAATGCTCACACTAAGTTTTTGGGTGTCCTATGAATGTTTAAATACTTGAAATCATCTTTTGAGATTATTTCAACAAGTGCTCACTTACATTTCTTGACACATGCAGTGAGAGACTGTCATTGTAAAGTTGAGGTGAAAAACTGGGTTCCAGTTTATGTGCCAAGTTTAGAGTTATGTTTTATTAAAAAATGTTGAGCTGTTTTTTTAAAAATCCATGTTGTTTAAACAGATGTAAATTTTAGCAGGCTATCAGAAGAAAGGGGTATAAGGGTTGCAAGTAGCCAGATAGTCAGCTAAACCTAATCTGTTTAATGTATGTACAGTTTTTTATGCATCTTTCATGTTGTTAATTATTCAAACAAAGCCTAGATCTCCTATAAGTTTTCCATTGTAAATGCTATGGTCAGTATGGCATGTATGCTCATTGCTATTTGCAAATATTAATTGCATTTTACTGGGCAATAGGAACAGCACCCCAGTAATCCCAAGTAATATAACATGTTGCATGCAGTGATGACAAAACTGACAGTAATTTTGTATGGTTTATTTATTGTATGGTAATTGCATTTAGCTGTAGCAGTTTAATCAGTTGAATTAAGTATAATGGCATATGTACGAGATAAGAATGGATACATGGTCTATATACAATATACCACAAATTATATAAAATGCTCATAAACGTTATATAACCACAGACAAAATTAAATGGCCATCAGTCATAGAAGCATAATAACCTGGGCCAGATCTAGTATTTTTTGGGAGCTAGCGGTTTATTGTTTATACTTCTGAGGGAATCTAGTCTGTTTGAAACATCACAAACAGTTGGCAGAGGAAGTATGTCACTTAAGTTTAACATAATATGGTGCATGCATGTGAAAGAATCTGTATTAACAAATATATAGTGGTTATTAAATTAAAAAATTAATACTTATATAATATAGAATTTACATTGATACAATCATTTTTATTTTGTATTTACTGGCAGTATTTTTTATGACAATTTGACATTTTTATCAAATTATTCTAAAGTTGAAAATAGGCATATTATATAATATTTATTAATGTAATATAATATGATATAATACAATATAATACAATATAATCTTTTGCATGTTTAAGATACCTTACTTTTGAAGTTTCAAGCATTATCTGTATTAACACAGGAGAACAGATGCAGAGAATTCCCATCAGACCATGTGATACTCCTCTCCCGCTATCTCATTTCCTCTCACATTATCTACTACATGGGTGGCTACAAATCCAGCATCTGGCCACTGGCCACCCCTGGTGTTAATGTCAGTCTAGAACGTAGTTTGACTAGGAGTGTCTGGACTGGATGGAGGGCTCTTCATGCTGCTGTGCCCTGTAGCTCACATCTATCTTATCTCTTATTGACCAGCAGTATATCTGGAGCCAGTCTAGTGGATCCAGATCCCGATATTTTGACCAAGCCAGGCCAAGCTGAATTTATACATTTAATCAAGATTCACTGTTGTTAGGCTGACAAAAATGTATGCAAACACATCTGCAATGTCCATCAATTGGAACTACATTGCACTGGTTACTCTGATTTTAATGAACACACAGTTGTCTAATGACCTTGACATTTAAAAAATGTGACCTTGAAATGACCTTTACGTCCACTCAACTTGACCTCAAATGAACTTTGGTCTTTAGTTAATCTTTACCCACCTTCACGCCACTCCAGTTCAGCCTGTCATATATGTCATCATTTATCGATGCAGGAAGGAGGAAGTGCTGCTTGCAGAAGAGGGGATGACAGGCTTATATTTCTCATTATGTGACTTCCTCCATGGATTTAATATGCAGACATACTGCAGTGAGGCCAAAAAGGGACTCTATACTGTGTTGGTGAAGCTGGCAGCCCAAATTGATGAGTTTCATATTTTCTTGGGTTTCCTAGGTTTGTTATGCAGGGGCTTGTAAATATTTATTGGATGTCAGCATTGGAACATTGCTTTGGGCAGTAAGACAGATGATCTCAATCTGGCTGAGACTTAGTTAGGCCTAGTCCAGGCATCATATTCAAATCATCAGCTTGAATATGGAACCATACTTGTACAAATTAGAAGAACTGGAAGAAATTACCTACACATGTGAAGACTTAGCAACAGGTTTCTTCATACAAATTTTGGTGTCCAGATGTTTTACTCTTGTATGAAGCATTAAGGCTCCCAGTGTGGTAGAGAGTCTTTTATATATTCTAGGTAGGTTTAATGTGTCCCAGTGTGAGTGGAGATTAAAAATATTTTACCCAGGAGTACATTAGGATTCTAATGTTTAGGCCCTGTAAACCTGAAATATGATGACTTTTCTGGGGCTTTTGGTGTACGCTATTCCTGTTTTCCCATAAGGGGATGCCAGAGTCTTTAACCATTAGAGAGTTTGATATTTAACTGAACCTAGGCTCATCCAGCATGAAATTTAAATAACAACTTTGTTAACCTTGTGGGTAACACGTACTCCCAGAAAGTTTTAATAATTATTCATACTTGCCAAAAGTCTGCATGCATAATTTAGAATTGAATCACAATTTAGTAACCTGTAGCTTAACCTCAGACATAAATTTATTTGTAAAAATATAATTTTAGAAAAGAGTTTTACAATTTTATGATAAAGGAAAAAAAATGCTATATAGCAAACATTTAAAAAAATTGCATGATTAGGATAAAAATGTAGAGCTAAAATGAAATGTTCATATGGTATCAGCTGTCCATCAAATGTAAGAAGTGAATGAAGATTTAAACATTTCACAAAAAATACATTGAGCCAGAAATAAAGCATCATTCACTTAGTTGCAGTTAATCAGCTGTTCATACTGTGACAAAGCAAATTACAGTCAGGGGATTAATTAATGATTAAAACCTGTCAGTGTCTCTTTTCTGTAAGCCCAGCCTATGGTTTGGGGATCAAAGGCAAGCTGTCTACTAACATTACAAGCCCCAGTGCGCCAGCTTGTTAACAGATGGAACAAGACATTGATTTAGGGTCTGTGTGTACACAGAACCTGCCAGGTAAATTCAGCCCTGATTCAAGTCTGTAATCAAATATGTTTTGTCAGTTGTCTGAATGAGTTTGCTCATGGTATTTTATTCAAGATATACATGACATGTTTTTCTCATCTTCCATGAATGGAGATGTTTGCCATTATTTTCTTTCATTTTTGATGGCTTGTATAACCTTGTTTTGACATTGATGGAATTCATTATGCAAGAGCATGAACAAAACACTTCTACCTTGACTAATTGTCAAGTCAGTATACCCAAGTGGGATCAGCCTGGGTCCTCCTCAAAAGGGAAGTAAACCAATCAGCATTTTAATTTGTGGCGCTCAGGGAAGAGCAATTAACAGAACAACAGGAAGTGTGTGTACTTTACAGTTAGGAGCCTTCATGATCCCAAACAAACAGGTGTAGTGTTTTTTCAGTCATTCATGTCTAGGAGGGAGGAACATAAGCCAGCCTTGTGGGGTATGCTTGTTCATACATCCTCAGTGTTATAATGAGTGCAAGCTGAAAAAATATAAGGGCTTCCGGGTCTGTTCAAAATATAATCTATTTATCTGGGTTCACTCAGTGTAATTTTAGTATTACGTTACTCTATGTAAATTCAGGAGAGATTCAAGAGTTTAATTTTTAAGTCATTGTTGAAATAAACATAAATAGCCAGGATGTATTATTTATTGATTAATTGCACTAAATAAAGATAGAACAGAAGAACCGGCTTCTGTGGATCAGGGGACTCCAAGCCAGGAGTTTGAATCTTGGCCAATGTAGTGAGATTTTTCACCATCAGGTCCCACTCAGGGTGAATGTTCTGCATATACAGGCTTAATGAGAAGGCTGTGCCCAAAGGCTGTGTTTCACTTTAAACCTTTCAGGGGTGTCTCAGTTGTATGACCCAGCAATATGGACCGTAACACACCCAGGGCCCACAGGTGCTGTAGTCACCAGGCCTGGTTAACACCAGTATATAAAATGAAAGGAAGCATGTGATTCTGCCCTGTCACATAATCTGAAACTGGTATGGAATTCTGCAGATGTAGGTATACTTGGTTAAGCTAGCATTAAAAATTTGACACAGTTACTTAAAATAAAAAGTTAGAACAGAAAAAATAGTGTTTCAAGGTCTATGTCTAGGAAATGTACTGTATCTTCTCTCAGTTTAATAAATCAGATAACATAATAAAGATGATTGAGAAAAGCAATAGTAAGCATTTCTTCCATACAATTTAAAAATGAACATATAAAAATGTTTCCTATTATGAAAGAAATGACAGTATATACTAAATATCTTGTGAAAAATGAGACACAAGACACTGGAAACAATGAAGAGTAAAAGGCAGTGATAGAGATCTAGAGACCTGTCCTGATAGTGGTCTATAGACCCATCCTAATAGAAGTCCAGAAACATGTCCTGATGGAGTTCCAGAGACATCTCCTGATGGAGGTCTAGAAACCTGTCCTGATGTTATGGGTCCAGAGATCCGTCCTAATGGAGGTCTAGAAACCCATCCTGATGGAGGTCCAGAGACATGTCCTGATGGAGGTCTAGAAACCTGTCCTGATGTTATGGGTCCAGAGACCCTTCCTGATGCTGGAGGTCTAGAGACCCATCCTGATGGAGGTCCAGAGACATGTCCTGATGGAGGTCTAGAAACCTGTCCTGATGTTATGGGTCCAGAGACCGGTCCTAACGGAGGTCTAGAAACCCATCCTGATGGAGGTCCAGAGACATGTCCTGACGGAGGTCTAGAAACCTGTCCTGATGTTATGGGTCCAGAGACATGTCCTGATGGAGGTCTAGAAACCTGTCCTGATTTTATGGGTCCAGAGACCTGTCCTAATGGAGGTCTAGAAACCCATCCTGATGGAGTTCCAGAGACATGTCCTGATGGAGGTCTAGAAACCTGTCCTGATGTTATGGGTCCAGAGATCCGTCCTAATGGAGGTCTAGAAACCCATCCTGATGGAGGTCCAGAGACATGTCCTGATGGAGGTCTAGAAACCTGTCCTGATGTTATGGGTCCAGAGACCCTTCCTGATGCTGGAGGTCTAGAGACCAATCCTGATGGAGGTCCAGAGACATGTCCTGATGGAGGTCTAGAAACCTGTCCTGATGTTATGGGTCCAGAGACCGGTCCTAACGGAGGTCTAGAAACCCATCCTGATGGAGGTCCAGAGACATGTCCTGATGGAGGTCTAGAAACCTGTCCTGATGTTATGGGTCCAGAGACATGTCCTGATGGAGGTCTAGAAACCTGTCCTGATTTTATGGGTCCAGAGACCTGTCCTAATGGAGGTCTAGAAACCCATCCTGATGGAGGTCCAGAGACATGTCCTGATTGAGGTCAAGAAACCTGTCCTGATGTTATGGGTCCAGAGACCCGTCCTGATTTTATGGGTCCAGAGACCCGTCCTTATGGAGGTCTAGAAACCCATCCTGATGGAGGGCCAGAGACATGTCCTGATGGAGGTCTAGAAACCTCTCCTGATGTTATGGGTCTAGAGACCCGTCCTGATGCTGGAGGTCTAGAGACCCGTCCTAATGGAGGTCTAGAAACCCATCCTGATGGAGGTCCAGAGACATGTCCTGATGGAGGTCAAGAAACATGTCCAGATGTTAATGGTCCAGAGACCCGTCCTGATTTTATGGGTCCAGAGACCCATCCTAATGGAGGTCTAGAAACCCATCCTGATGGAGGTCCAGAGACATGTCCTGATGGAGGTCTAAAAACCTGTCCTGATGTTATGGGTCCAGAGACCCGTCCTGATGCTGGAGGTCTAGAGACCCGTCCTAATGGAGGTCTAGAAACCCATCCTGATGGAGGTCCAGAGACATGTCCTGATGGAGGTCTAGAGACCTGTCCTGATGCTGGAGGTCTAGAGACCCGTCCTGACACTGGAGGTCTAGAGACCCATCCTGACGCTGGAGGTGGTGGTCTCAGTCTTGGAGCAATATGATGTCACTCTGTCCTCTGGTCTAAGCTAAGAGAAGAATCAGATATTCAGGTTTGATCTAATATATATGCACCAAAGACTGCATATATAAGTGATCTGTTTTCTATATAATTTTCCCTTTTCAAAGGAGATATATGTCAACATATTCTGTTTGTTAGTCTGTTTGCCTGATAGCAGTATATCACCAGCTGCTTTATGGAGGGTTATTATGTGGGAACAATTACCTTGGTATAAGCCAGTATATGACAGCTGGGTAAGTAAATGGTCTTAAGTGTGCACAAACATTTGCAATAATATGTATATTATCTCATGCTATTAGTTCATTTTAATGGAATACAAAAGTTTCCCAGTACAACCATCCTGGCATATGGACCGCCTAACTCCAGTTCACATGTTTTATACTTTGTTTTGGTTTTGGGTGTGTGTAAACACAGTCCAAGTGTGTCCGTATATCATCACAAGACTGTGCCCTAAGAATGCCTGACAACTCCCCAACCAGAAGAAGAAACTTGAAAGAAGAAGCACAGTCCATGTGTGTCTGTTTATCATAACAAGACTGTACCTTGAGAATGCCTGACAACTCCCCAACCAGTAGAAGAAACTTGAAAGAAGAAGCACAGTCCATGTGTGTCTGTTTATCATCACAAGACTATGCTTTGAGAATGCATGACAACTCCCCAACAAGTAGAAGAAACTTGAAAGAAGAAGCACAGTCCACGTGTGTCTGTTTATCATAACAAGACTGTGCCTTGAGAATGCCTGACAACTCCCCAACCAGAAGAAGAAACTTGAAAGAAGAAGCACAGTCCATGTGTGTCTGTTTATCATAACAAGACTATGCTTTGAGAATGCATGACAACTCCCCAACCAGAAAAAGAAACTTGAAAGAAGAAGCACAGTCCATGTGTGTCTGTTTATCATAACAAGACTATGCCTTGAGAATGCATGACAACTCCCGAACCAGGAGAAGAAACTTGAAAGAAGAAACACAGTCCATGTGTGTCTGTTTATCATAACAAGACTGTGCCTTGAGAATGCATGACAACTCCCCAACAAGTAGAAGAAACTTGAAAGAAGAAGCACAGTCCATGTGTGTCTGTTTATCATAACAAGACTGTGCCTTGAGAATGCATGACAACTCCCCAACAAGTAGAAGAAACTTGAAAGAAGAAGCACAGTCCACGTGTGTCTGTTTATCATAACAAGACTGTGCCTTGAGAATGCATGACAACTCCCCAACCAGAAGAAGAAACTTGAAAGAAGAAGCACAGTCCATGTGTGTCTGTTTATCATAACAAGACTGTGCCTTGAGAATGCATGACAACTCCCCAACCAGTAGAAGAAACTTGAAAGAAGAAGCACAGTCCATGTGTGTCTGTTTATCATAACAAGACTGTGCCTTGAGAATGCATGACAACTCCCCAACCAGTAGAAGAAACTTGAAAGAAGAAACACAGTCCATGTGTGTCTGTTTATCATAACAAGACTATGCCTTGAGAATGCATGACAACTCCCAAACCAGGAGAGGAAACTTGAAAGAAGAAGCACAGTCCATGTGTGTCTGTTTATCATAACAAGATTATGCCTTGAGAATGCATGACAACTCCCGAACCAGGAGAAGAAACTTGAAAGAAGAAGCACAGTCCATGTGTGTCTGTTTATCATCACAAGACTATGCCTTGAGAATGCATGACAACTCCCCAACCAGTAGAAGAATCTTGAAAGAAGAAGCACAGTCCATGTGTGTCTGTTTATCATCACAAGACTATGCCTTGGGAATGCATGACAACTCCCCAACAAGTAGAAGAAACTTGAAAGAAGAAGCACAGTCCACGTGTGTCTGTTTATCATAACAAGACTGTGCCTTGAGAATGCCTGACAACTCCCCAACCAGGAGAAGAAACTTGAAAGAAGAAACACAGTCCACGTGTGTCTGTTTATCATCACAAGACTATGCCTTGAGAATGCATGACAACTCCCCAACCAGTAGAAGAAACTTGAAAGAAGAAGCACAGTCCATGTGTGTCTGTTTATCATAACAAGACTATGCCTTGAGAATGCCTGCCAACTCCCCAACCAGTAGAAGAAACTTGAAAGAAGAAACACAGTCCATGTGTGTCTGTTTATCATAACAAGACTATGCCTTGAGAATGCCTGACAACTCCCCAACCAGGAGAAGAAACTTGAAAGAAGAAGCACAGTCCATGTGTGTCTGTTTATCATAACAAGACTATGCCTTGAGAATGCCTGACAACTCCCCAACCAGGAGAAGAAACTTGAAAGAAGAAGCACAGTCCATGTGTGTCTGTTTATCATAACAAGACTGTGCCTTGAGAATGCATGACAACTCCCCAACCAGGAGAAGAAACTTGAAAGAAGAAACACAGTCCACGTGTGTCTGTTTATCATAACAAGACTATGCCTTGAGAATGCCTGACAACTCCAAAACCAGGAGAAGAAACTTTAAAGAGGAAGCACAGTCCATTTGTGTCTGTTTATCATAACAAGACTGTGCCTTGAGAATGCATGACAACTCCCCATTCAGTAGGAGAAACTTTTAAAGAGTGATCACATATGAAAATGCTATGTTTTCTGTATATGTAACACACCTTGTATGTGAATAGGTTCCTATAAAGCCTTAGTCTTGGATATCTTTTGTTTGATCTCACATGCTTTGTTCTCAGTCTTGGATCTCCTTGTTTTGATCTCACATGCCTTGTTCTCAGTCTTGGATCCCTTTGTTTTGATCTCACATGCCATGTTCTCAGTCTTGCTCTGAGTTTTACTTCCAATGGTCTATGTCACAGTCTTAGTCTTGAATCTGCTTGTTTTGTCTTCATCAATATGAAAAGTTTCTGGTACATGCATGCAGATATAAATCAGTAGAAAGTGTATTGATTTTCAGCTTCATGAATGATATCATTATTTCAGTTTTTGAATTAATAAGGCTGTGTTTATACAAGTTGTCAGTTATTGTGAATAAAGCAATATTTAGTCCAGCGAAACTAAAGGAGCACCAGAAAAAAATCCTTTTAACCTGAAGATTTAGATTTCCTGCCAAGACAGACAGGTAATGATGGTGTATTATACAAACAGCATGAACTGAAAAATGAATGAATATCAGAGCTAAACACATCTCCTGGTTTCTCTTTTACAGATATAGATTTTTTGCCATTCCTTGTGTAATTCTTCAGTATCATGCCAGGTCGACCATATTTTTAAATAGACATAAATATTATCTTTAATACTTGAAGCATAGCCTTCTACATATTTGTTGCATGTCTTGAGTAATATATGCAAAATATAGAAAAAGGAACCTATTCACATACCAGATATATTTATTAGATATACATGAAATATGGTGCATCTCTTATGAAATATCACAGTATCTGTCAATGTTTGGCTATAACAATGTTTGCTTACTCCTGTACACGGGTGGAAAACAATCTTGCACTGGACACAATCAGTTGTGCAAAACATACACATAGCACACAAATCAAGATTTTTCACTCTACCATCCTGTGTTTCTTCTCCTTTTTGGGGAATTGTTGCTTATGTGC
Source organism: Sipunculus nudus (assembly GCA_026874595.1). NCBI lineage: Eukaryota > Metazoa > Annelida > Sipuncula > Golfingiida > Sipunculidae > Sipunculus > Sipunculus nudus. The sequence continues at coordinate 11,517,444 of CM049314.1, read as the reverse complement.
AAAATCAAACCTCTGATCATGTTGTCTTATTATGGTAAACAAACATAATTGTAAACAGTATTAGGAGATTGTAAGATGGTAGACAACAAAAAATTAAATCTTGATTTTAAAATTTAGTATGTGCAGAGCCAGTGAACTCATTCTGATAATAGAACTTTAGTAAATATATTAAAAGATATACTTCAGTCTGAAAATGCTGCTCAATATTGAATGGTTGATATGTGTAAAAAAGAGACTGTAGTTGATGGAAATTTTATGGTAATGTATGAAAATTATCAATAAATGTTATTGTTACAGTTGTATTTGTATGTGTAAAGATATTAAAATTTCTAATGGATTTGTTTTGAGTATATGGGTAATATCTGAAAATGTATGGGTTTTAGATATATTGAGGTGAAGTGATTAAATAGTTAAGTTTGGTTTTGGATACATTATTTTAATACAGTGGAACCCCACAATTACGACCACCCTGGGGACTTGAGCAAAGTGGTCGTAATTTTGGGGTGGTCGTATTTGTGAAACTCTTACGGTGGTCGCATATAACACACTGATATTTAATGTGTATCAGAGTTTTTTGTGTGTAGCTGAACATATTTATTCATGATGAAAATTAATATACATGTACACATACGTAGTGACTGATGATTAACAAATAATAACACTAAGGCAAATACGATTACAACCTACTGAATGCATATTGAACATAATACATGGCTGTCATATATTTAGCCTTCCGCTTGAGTATATATTGCGTGCACTTGAGTTTTCCCGACGCTTAACTGCTGAGCCATTTGGTGCTGACTGCGCGTGGTGTTGCCGCCTTGATTAACGCCACTTTATCCTTTAAGGAGAGCTCTTTCAGAGGCATGGTTACCTAACAGCAAGCAATTTAAATGCAAACTTAACCAGTAGAGAAATAAACTGACAATGATCTATCAGAAAAGGCAAGATAATGTGAGGGGTTTCCCCCCATGCAAGCTTTATTTATACATTTTACTGACTGCTCAATACTCAGTGTCAGTAAGGTAGGAACACATTTAGGATTAACTAGGTCGTTAATTTTATCAATGAGGATCGAACAATATGTGATGATTTGAAATTTTAAGCCCGCAACCCCACACTAAGGGTAGCTGTAATACAGGTGATCACTGAGGGGCAATTAGCATCTGACGCCAGGTCAGACCGGCTCATTAAGTAATCAGGTCGATGGTTACCCTCCTTGATCTATAACCTACACCTCAACAAGTCTCAGCGAAGACACCGAGTCGGGAAGATATGTGGGACCAGATTACCGGTAACCTTGTTACCCACTTTGATCTTTCGTTAAGACGCCTGTGACAAGACGCAGCCATTGACTCGTGACAAATGTTGTTACAGTACTTCTCGGCGGTGGTCGCATTAGCGGGGTTGCATTAGAGCTGGGGCCAGGAAATCTGGTCGTAATTCTGAATTCAGGGGTGGTCGTAATTTTGAGTCATTTTTTTAACATAAATAAACTAAAAAAAATTCGGGACCAAGCAAAATGGTCTTAATTACGGGGCGGTCACAATTGTGGGGTGGTCGCAAGGCAGGGTTCCACTGTATGTGTAAAATATTGATATGTCTTAAGGGTACATTATGGTAATGTGTGTAAAATATTAAGAAGTGTTTTGGATACATTATGTTAATATGTGTAAAATAGTAAGATGTGTTATAGATACATTATGGTAATATGTGTAAAATAGTAAGATGTGTCATGAATAGATTATGGTTATGTGTGTGAAATATTAAGATGTTATGGATACATCATGGTAATATGTGTAAAATAGTAAGATGTGTTATGGATACATTATGGTAATGTGTGTGAAATATTTATGTTATGATAATATGTGTAAAATATTAGAAAATGGCTAAGGCTTTTTGAAAGAACATAATGATTGATGCTAAACCTGTCAACTACATTTTACCTTTATTGAATATTACCATATGTAAGTTGCTCTTTTATCACATATTATGCAGACCAGAGCAAGTGTACAGGGACAAAAACCTGTTGTGAAATTGCAGTCTTTAACAAAATGTAACAAAACAGGAAGTCAGGTTATTTGGGATCGTTATTTATCTTCATTTAGTTTTACAAACGGATCCTCAGAGGGGCCAATAAATCACACTTTTGGCAGTGTTATATTTAGTTCCCAGGCTTAAAGCCAGGGTGTGATTAGTTATGATTTAAAGTAGCAGTAAAACTCTGATGGCAGGTTTATTATATCTGCGCCCATCTGGTCTGTAACCAACATTAAATCTATTGACTGTGGAAGCAAGTAGCTACAGCTGTTTTTTGCTGTTTCTGATGAAGGTCAAAGTAAAATGGAATGGAAGCCATGTGATTACTGGTGTCCTGGTGTCACACGGATTGATAGATGTTGTCTTTTATGGGTCAAAAGCAGCAGAAATTGTTTTATTTTAAAGCTTATGTCTGGGTCAGTAATACTTGTGGCAACTTGTGAATCTTAAATATTTAATAAGCAAGCACTGCATTTGAACAGAATAATACATTGATAACATTTTCGCTGACAGCCTCTTCCATCCTGCTTCAGCTGCTCTTAAGTACTAGTTTGTTTCACCAAAAAAATATAGCACAAACTGTTTCACAAACAAGACCTTCAATATTGCTAGTCAGCGTTATATCTCTGGTGAAGCCAGAATTTTATTTAGGGTTACATGCATAAAATTTCCACAATGGAATGGCAGTATTGCCTGTTTAAGATGGACAGGTCCTGAAGCTGTGCACCTGCTGTTTCAAACCAATGGCAAAGCTGTTTTTGCTGCAGTTTTTTCCTGTCATTTGAAGAACAATTTTCCACTATGCTGTTTATTTCGAACAATCATGTATGGGACTGTGACAAGTTGGGGATTTTATGGAGCTTGGTGGTTTGAATGTTTGACTGCTGAATAATCAATGAGAGGGATAATTCGTGAGGCTTTAAGTTTGAAAAAAAGACCAGTTTAGAAGCATTTTCTCTTGCGACAGCAAGTAATTTTCATTACATGGTATAAGGCTTGCTTTTGATGTTAAATAAGATTGATGTTTAAGATCAATAAATTTTTCTTAAATTAAGTATGTATAAAGATGAATGCAACAAAGAGAGCAGATTCTTGTCCACTTAATTTAAGTGCTGTAACTTCACAAGAAATGTGAGAGGGGCTTTTGAATGTATGTGTTAGTTTGTAAGTATTTGAAGAATGGAAGTTATAATGAAAAATTATAAAAAAATTCATCTGGTCCTGTTAATAAGAGCATGGACTTAAGATCAGGTTAGAAAAAAAGAAAGAAAAGAGGAAGTGAACAATTTTCACCACATGAGGCATCTTGATCGATGGAAATATTAAAAAAAGTGCAGTTTTGTGTATTGGAAAGTTTTTACATGTGAAATATAATCTGTATGTGTTGTATGATGTGTTAAATTAAATATTATTGATAAGGGGTTCATTTCTTACTTTAAAAACTTGTTGTATTGGGGAATTCACCTTTCAACTAGATGAGCTCCGAACTCAACAGAGTTCCCATTTATACTGTACGTGACATATATTTGATATTAGCATATTTGCTCATTTGTAAGAGAGAAAAACCAAATACACAAGGGATCCGTCATAAACAGACATAGCATGATATAAATCAGTGAATTACATATAGTTTGTGTAACAGTGAAGCCTTCATGGACCTAGTTGAGCCCCAGACAACAGCTTATCAAAGCAGATAGGGAGGCCCAGTTCATCTGAAGTACACAGCCCACTGGGTTCATATCCCCAGCACACAGCACTCAGCTCACCGGGTTCATATACCCAGCACACAGCAATTAGCTCACCCGGTTCATATCCCCAGCACACAGCAATCAGCTCACCCAGTTCATATCCCCAGCACACAGCACTCAGCTCACCGGGTTCATATACCCAGCACACAGCACTCAGCTCACCGGGTTCATATACCCAGCTCACAGCACTCAGCTCACCTGGTTCTTATACCCAGCACACAGCACTCAGCTCACCAGGTTCATATACACACCACACAGCACTCAGCTCACAGGTGTCATATCCCCAGCACACAGCACTCAGCTCACCAGGTTCATATACACACCACACAGCACTCAGCTCACAGGTGTCATATCCCCAGCACACAGCTCTCAGCTCACCGGGTTCATATCCCCAGCACACAGCACTCAGCTCACTGGGTTCCTAACCTCAGCACACAGCACTCAGCTCACCGGGCTCATATTAGCACGCAGCACTCAGCTCACCGGGTTCATATACCCAGCACACAGCACTCAGCTCACAAGTGTCATATACCCAGCACACAGCAATCAGCTCACCGGATTCATATACACAGCACACAGCACTCAGCTCACAGGGTTCATATACCCAGCACATGGTATGGAGTTCAGCTTATATCAGTAAAAAGAAAAGATATTTTCTTTTTACTTCTCTTCCTGTGGCTTGTGAGGCAGACTGCATATTGATAAATCTGTGAATCACCAGTACTGATTTTGTATATAGTATGTACTTGCTTTGAAATGACAGGAGAACAGGTTGTGGCCTCCTTGTGCAAGGTAATTTCCCTTTAAAGATACACTGCTAGCTTTCTATCACCTTATTTTAGTTTGGATTTAAAACAGATTAAGGAGGAGTACATGTACTTTTCTTTAAGTGATTAATTATGGCACCTATTGGGACCAGAAAGTACAAATTTGGCATTTAAACAGTTCTAGATATGAAATGGATTTTTATTTTTAAAAAGGGCAGGTGCATGACCTGTTGGTGACATTATTAAACAAGGATGAAGGTATAACCATATGATATGAACAGCACAACCGGCTTCTGTGGCTCAGAGGTAGAGCAAGTGACTCAAAGCCGGGAGGTCGTGACTTCAAATCTAAACTGAGGTGTTGTGAGACATCACGGTTGGCCCCAACCAAGGGTGAGTGCTCTACAGGCTTAATGGAAAGGCTGAAGTATGTGTGGCATAACAAGCAATTTATCTTATATAAGAATACATTCTATTGGGAATCATTTTATAAAGTAGGAATACAAAAGGTACAGGATTTATTTGATTTACAGAATCATGTCCTATCTTTTGAGTACTGGAAATCTAGAGGGTTAAAAAGTGTGTATTTTATTGACTGGTACAATCTAATTTCATTAGCCATAAAACAATCGAAAGTGACTCACGGTCAGATTAGTACAACTATGGAAGGAGTTAACGTGGAGTCTGTAAATCATATATTAAATAGTTTACAAATTAAAATCCAGAAACCTATTGTGCCATTGGTAAGTTAAAGTCACATCAGATCTACCAGGTACTAAGTGAAAGGATACGCACTGTACAACTGACTAAGCCGAAGATACCAAATATATAACCAGTACATCAGACGATGTTACAAGTATTTACACTTTACCACACAGAGTTTTGTAAAATACTAAATCTAAAATATTTCAGTATAAATTTCTTAATAATATTTTAGTAAACAACTATTGGCTCATGAAATGGAAAATTCAGGATTTTGATTATTGTACGTTTTGTGAAGGAGAAGTGGAAACAATTAACCATTTGTTTTGGGATTGTAAGATAACTAGGAAATTTTGGATGGAGTTGAAGACTTGGTGTACCGATCAGTTAATGGAATTTATACTTGACAAGGAATATGTCTTTTATGGTTCTGGGGTGGAGAGTGATATGTATAATGTAATTGTGATACAGGCTAAAAGGTACATTGACCAGTGCAGAAGCAATAAACAGATGCCGAATGTCCATGGATTTGGAAACTTTTTATGGGAATATGTAAAAATTGAACATAAAATAGCAGAAAAGAATAAGAAATTAGAATACTTTAAAAAACGATGGTCATTGCATTAAATTAATCATGAAATGAAAAGTTAGAAAAAGGCAATTCATGTAATTTTTTTAATTGGTTTGGTATCTAGACAGTTTGGTGAATTTAGAATTGTTCATATGTTATAAATTTTGTCTGTTTCATTTTAATATTTGAAACCATATTTGATGTTCCTTTTGATGTATAATTTGTGGAGAGAATAAAAAAAAAGTTCAAATCTCAACCGAGGTGTTGTGAGACATCACGGTTGGCCCCAACCAAGAGTGAATGCTCTACAGGCTTAATGGGAGGGCTGAACCCGAAAGCCCACAAATGAGTGGTTTGGGGGTTTCTTTGTGCTATGACTATCAATGGGGATGATTACACATTCATAACCTGCAGGTATGGTTGACACCAGGCCTGGGTGACACCAAGATATAAAATAAATGACATGAAGTGATTGTCTGTCATGTCAACCAAAATGGAACTCAGAAGATGTATATATGTCGAGGCCCAGATTAGTATCTGGCCCAATTTAAAACAGGGCCAGCCCAGATCAAAATTTTGATCTTGGCCAGACTAGTTTTAAACTGGGCCAGCCTGGAGTAAAATTTTTATCTGAGCCGGTTCAGTTTACAGTTCTGTGGTGAAGACTTCAGGATTAAAATTTGGTCTGGACTGATTTTAAACTGGACTGGCTCAGATTAGAATTTTGATCTGGGCTGGTCAAGTTTACAATATTGTGGGGGAGAGATTTTAAACTGGGCCAGCCAAGATTAGAATTCATATCAGGGCCTGTCATGAATATAATCCTGTGATGGACTGATTTTAAACGGGGCCAGCCCAGAATGAGCAATGAATAATATATGAATGAGTTTAGGAATACTAAAAATAATAAAACCATCATTAAAGCTTAATCTCTTAGGTTCTAACAAAATTCCAGCATTTTTTAGGTTCTGATTCAGGATCTGACTTGGAACCTTCAATTCTGCAGTCTAACACCTCAACCACAAGTGTATGTCCCAGCTGCTCCTGTAGGATTGTTTCAACCTGTAGCATTCATACTATGTTGTCCTAATACCTGATTATATCCAGGGAAAACAGTATTTCTGTTGGAAAACTCCTTTGAAAACTTGCTGGTGCTGGAAAGTTCCATTTCGACATGATGTTAATATTAAATTACCACATGTAAAAGAGTTTTATATACAGGATTTGCAAGTTTCTAGAATTTGCTTCTGCATTATTCCAACATGAAAAAAAGTACAGCATTAAAAAATGATTGTTTGGATCAGCTTTGAAAAGTCAGCATATGCAGGTGAGATTAGCTTTGTGATTTGCATAATATCAAAAATTTTTCAAAATCTACTTCAGTGTAAAACAAAGTCATTCATAGTGTTTTGGTTACCTAAGAGTGGTTTTTGTCAGCTAAAGTGTAGAACCATGAGTACTTTTACCAAAATATTTTGTCATTCAAGTTCTGTTTGGGATCTGATTGGTTTATTACATTTTCAGCCTATTGCCTGTCAGTGATGCTGCTCATTCTATCTGTCTACAGTCTATCTGCCTACGGTACTCCAGGCAGGACTGTATTCAAGGAAACAGATGGATCAAATATTCAGACAGTAGTTTCAACCACTCTGTGTCAGCCAGAGAAGCAGGTGGTGTGTTCCTTTCTTGAATGAATCTGTCCAAATCTGTATCAATGGAGTTTTATCACCTGTTTCTAAAACTGTTAAAATGTTGCCCTATGGAACTTGAATTATTTTCTTGTAATCTTCTTGGATAATTTATGCATATTTCATTTTCCCTGTGATTCCATTATTACGTTGAAGTTTGGCTAAAAGGGCTTCTTCATTAACTGATGATAAAATCTTCCATTAACAATTTGCTGAACAGACCTACTTACAGCTCTACACATTCTATAAACTATGACCATGGGCTTACACATTAGATAACTCTGAATCAGCCCCGTTCTGTAGCTCTGAACCAACCCATTCTATAGCTCTGAACAGTGGTAATGCTACATTCGGTAGCATTAAACAGTGGGCTAACACATTTTATTGATCTGAACAGAGGGCTGACATATTTTATAGCTCTTGTTGGTGAGCTGACACATTCTTTAGCTCTGGTTAGTGAGCTGATACATTCTATAGCTCTGAATAGTGGTTCTGGTATGTTCAGCAGCTCCAAACAGTTGCTGACACATTCTGTTTCACTCTGAACAGTGGGCTGTCATGTTCACTAGCTCCAAATGGGCCGGTACTTTCCTTTTGACTGACGACTGACTGACAGTGGCATGAAGCATGCAGGGCCATAGAATTTATTCAATGGCTGTTTGATTTTCTTTGTGCCAGACAGGTTGTTGAAATTTCCATTCTGCTCTAAATTCTGGAACAAGTTATTGTATTCTCTGTATCTGCCATCCAGCATTCTGAAGTGAATTCTGTGTCTGCCACTCTGCATTCAGGAGTGTGTCTGCCACTCTGCATTCTGGAGTGTGTCTGCCGCTCTGCATTCTGGAGTGTGTCTGCTACTCTGCATTCTGGAGTGTGTCTGCCGCTCTGCATTCTGGAGTGTGTCTGCCGCTCTGCATTCTGGAGTGTGTCTGCTGCACTGCATTCTGGAGTGTGTCTGCCACTCTGCATTCTAGAGTGTGACTGCCACTGCATTCTGGAGTGTCTCTGCCACTCTGCATGCATTCTGGAGTGTGTCTGCCGCTCTGCATTCTGGAGTATGTCTGCCGCTCTGCATTCTAGAGTGTGTCTGCCGCTCTGCATTCTAGATTGTTGCTGCCACTGTAGAGCAGTTTGACTTTATCTATAACAGCTACTGCCTTCTAAGCAGGTTAATGCATTCATAAATTCCAAAAGTTATGGTTGACATCTATTTCAGGCTTATTATGTTTTCAGATATTCAACTCTTTAACAGGCTTACTTTTTTTAGATAATCAACTCTTTTAAGTATCAATATTAAGTTTAGGTATTAAATGTTATGATAGATTGAAGCATTTTAATGTATTAGAACTCTGTAGTGCCCATGTCTGCCAACTGCTTAGTTACCATGACAACATGCATCCTAGGATTATGATCACAGCATCCTTCATGTAGCCTTGCAAACAGCACCCAGAATCCACACAGACCTGACAATCCCAGACCAGCTAAAGACTGATACTGCTACAGGCTGGTGTCTATATTATTAGTGTGTTCTGTGAGTATTTGCCTGGTCTGTACTGTAAACAAATTCAGTACTCTGTCAGTTTTGATATATGTAAGGCACTCAGGTATTGCTTACAAAGCTGGCGTGGCTGGCCAGTACAGACTACTTTTCAGTCTCTGCAGTACCTCAGCCTCTCTGGGTCTAACAGGACTGGCTGAAGGTATCCACCTTGATTGAATTTAGCTGATTCTCTGCAGCAGCAGATCCAAAGGGGGATCCGGGTGTCTGGACCCTCCACTTCTCAATCTTTTTTTTGAGGGGCTCAAACTGACCAGACCATTCTTCTGACCAGAGGACCTTTTAAGCTCAGCTGACTGTAAGGCATCTGAGCTATAGTGATCAAGCTTTGTCTAGTGTCCGTCTATCGCAGCACTTTGGTTTTAGGTTTTTCTCCAGACTTGTACCCCTCCCTCTAAAAATTCCTAGATCTACACTTGCTTTATCTTGGATTTTGGAGAGGGAAGGGTCCAACCAAGGAAGGCTAAAAGTCCTGGAAAAGGTCCTCTATTGGGGGGGGGGGTTCCTGGCTGTAAAAATTGGTTTAATCCTTAAAAAGAAGTGGCAGCTGAAAAAGGGAGGGTCCAGACACCCTGGGTCAATGATAATTACTGAAGACCTTGTCATTTCAACACATATACCCCTTTCACCCAGCAAATGCAAACAAGTTTCACACTGTTTTGAATGCAAATTGAGGGTTCACACAGCAACACTGCAAGTTAAAGTGTCATATAAAATCTCAATTCACAGTCAAAATGGTTTACACCTAGTTTTCAAGCAGCAACTAGGTCACAGTGCAAGCACAAATGCTTGTGTCAGCATTTTATCACATTGTTCCACATGTGAAATGTTCACTTATGCTTTGGTGCTAGATGCCTATGTGAACGCACAACATTGATTCAAACCAATTTGGTCTAACTGCTTTGCCCAAATCATTTTGAAAACGTTTTGTGTGTGAAAGTTGTTGTCATTAAGTATAGGATGATGAAAATATTGTTGAGAGAATACATCTTTCTTTATCTTTTGGTCAGTTTTGTATATCATTTAGTAAAATTGATTGCAGGTCAATTTTTAATTCTTTTTAAATACATTATACATGAATATATAATATTAATACAGGTAAGTTAGATAATTAGGTTGTCCACCGATTTTAATAGAGTATTTGCATGCTTTGGTCCGTGGCATGTGTGGCATGAATTTAGATGCCTGCCAGTGGGGAAAATTTGGAGTACATCCCAGTTGTAAATTTCCTCAACTCAGATCAGAGACTTGAGAGAAATCAGATTACCAGGAAACTGTGGTTCATGGCCACCTGATATCCACCCCCTACCACTCATGTTGTGGCTGTTCTCGGCAGCTGACAGTTGTTAGCCCCAAGGATGGGCCTTACTTGTGAGTCTGCATGGAGAGGGAAGGAATCGTACCCAGTGACCCCATCCCAGCATGCAGCAGGAAGAATGTCTGATTCACAACACCTGAAATAATGACTGGTAGAATCAAGTCAGAGGAATGCAGGGAGTGCCTGCTGTAACTCCAGGCACAGTCAGTAATTCCATACATCTGAGATCAAGGATTTATCTCATATACCTTTCCAGTACTCAGTCACATGGATATTGTCAATATTATGCTCTTGCCCTGTTGTTTAGATTTGTTAAATAAAAAGTTAAAACACTCCATTAAGTTAGAAAATAATAATAATAATAAACTATTAAAATAAAATGGCAATGATGTATACTGATATTTTAACCGTAGGTCATAAAAAAGTATAAGGTAATTGTAACCAGAACCAGTAATTGATTGTGTATCTATTTGTTAATTTGACATGGAGATTTTTGTATGTTAGGGGCACTTCAGCTTAAGGTGAATTACCAGGTTTCCTGGACTAAACCCCCTCTAATACAACTCATAATACAAAATGAATAGGCAAAATCCATTTGGGAATAGTTTCTAATGGAAAAAGCAAAGTCTGTTAGAGTGCATTAATGTTGCATTGCATGTAACACCCACGCAGTATAGTAGCTGACACGTACTGCACCTATTCTTTAGCATACTTCAGGGAAATTGGAGTCAAAAGAGATATTAACATGCATTAAACTCAGATTATTAAATAATAACCTTGTGTGTGTTCTCTCTCTCTCTCTCTGTATTATTAGTATGGCATTGAAGATATATCATAGATATACAAATATAGTCAAAGGTTGTGCTCTAAATACATTAGGTCTACATGTCAGCTGCACACAGTTGTTGTGACATTAGCATCTCCTCATGTTCCAGTTGCTATGGGAACAGGGGATATGTAAAATTCTGCAAACAAATTTGACTGAAAAAACAGGCTTGGGCAAAACAGATATTCTGCCTCACCTTTAGCATACCTTTTTGGTTTATGTGGGTGGCTTCCATATTTGCAAAAATATTTAAGATACCATTATGGCATATATTGTGTTGATAAATTTTGTCTATACTTTATTCTTGCAGGGCAATGTTGACAAAACTGTCAGGCAATATCATCAGTTGCAGCCATATTGTACCTATAGCTAAAAGCCTGCATGCTCGATGAGGCAAATTCTAAGATTTCTTCAAATAAATATTCTGAATGTGAAAGTATTCTGCATAAATGTATCATTTCTTATTGCACCACACTTTAAAATTCTACAATGTCTGAGCCCCCGTAGATCTAAAGCATATTACTTGAAAATCAATACCTCCTGGTTTGACATTTTGTGAAATGCCTGCATGGTCAAAATGCCATTTACCAAACAAAATATGACTCATCAAGGGAATGTTTCCATTGAGGGCAGTTTTCATGAATGAAACTTGGTGAGATTTTAATTGTAAAATTCAAAGACATTGACCTAATGTTATTCAAATGTTGCAGATGATTTAGAGTAAAATAGGAAAACATGTGAGCACTCACTGTGGTAGTCAGCATTTTGAAAACAGGAACTTTATATATATCATTCATTACATGGATTCTACAAATAGTTATAATAACTAATGCCAAGCATTCTCAGTGGCACAGATGGTGATGTTTGGTCATTTATAGTGGTTGATGAAATTGGAGAACCAAGAGAAACCATTGACTTTGGACCAACCAGTATGACTCTCTCACAGCCACACTGGGAATCAAACTCCTGTTGCCAGCAGTCAGAGTTGAACTTGTTGCCACTTGACTGTCCAGATCTAGATTTTCATTGCATGAAGACATGGACACTCTCGTAAAATAAAATGTGTTGAGTTTTTGCAGATTTTTGAACCATAGGAATTTTCACTGCAGAATTATGTACAGCAATTGTAGATTTTGGTAAATGAACATAAGCATTTTATGCCAATTCCTTCCCTGTTTTACCTTGCTACATTGATTTATCCAGACCATGGTAGGACACCCAGACCATCATAGGACATCCAGACCATGGAAGAACATTCAGACCATCTTAGGACATCCAGTCAGTCATAGGACACCCAGACCATGGTAGGACATCCAGACGATGGCAGGACATCCAGACCATGATAGGACATCCAGACCATCGTAGGACATCCAGACCATAGTAGGACATTCAGACCATGGTAGGACATCCAGACAATAGTAGGACATTCAGACCATGGTAGGACATCCAGACAGTAGTAGGACATCCACTCAATGGTAGGACAGCCATAGCATCATAGGACATCCAGATGGTCATAGGGCATCTAGACCATCATAGGACATCCAGACCATTGCAAAACATCCAGACTATTGTAGGACATCCACAATTCAAATGGAAAGGGTTATGAGCAAGCTGTATCTGTAACATTGATGTAAAAATAAAATATTAAAAATATTCACTACTGTAGATTTATTGCAGTTACAGTCAATACAGTATTATGATTTTATGCACCTTATACTGTATTGGATTTCAAGAGGACTGTTTTTGAGTATTACCATACAGAAAAAGCTATAGCTTCTCTGTAGTGACTGTTTGTTTCTGTAATATTACATGAAGACTATGAGCTTACATTTAACAGATAGAAACTCTAAATTTTCCAGAGAATATGATCATATGCAGCTAGTTCTTAAAAAATCTGCAGACTTAGTCCAGTCTAGCTGAAACATTGTTGATCTGGTATACCTATGTAGCCTCCAAGCAGACTCTTTGTTATAGTAAACCACTCTCCAAACAGACCACTATATTTTTTCATATATAACTTAAGAATAAGAAAATGTGTAAAGGTTTCCATCCACAAGTTAATACGCTAGAACCTCCTTTCTCCTTTGTTGAGTTAAATTTATATAAAGTACATATCTTTGCAATTGTTTGACAGACAGTATATTCCTCACAGGCACTAGGGTTGGGATGATAACCAATATCTTGGATTATCACGTAATCTGACATCCATGATAATTGTATTGTTAACTTCCCTGTAATCGTGATATCATGATATGCTTATTTGTCCACAGTTTTGGAACACACCCAGGCCCTTTTAGGGTTAATACCAAAGGATTATAATATCCCCAGGGTCTTTCTGTGTACAGAAAATCATATATTTTCAAGGATATTATTCATTTAAATATGGGTATGTTCCAAATGACAATGGTGGACAAACTGACAGAATCACATTCTCTGAAAACTTGCAATTTGCCCGCTTATAAGTACTCGGACATGGCAGATAGCACTGACATTTGTGATATGGCAACAAATGCTGGAGTATTCTTGTAAGATACTTATATTACAATACCATGATATATCGCTATAAATTCTATTTTATTATCATGATATAGAAAAGTGATATCATCCCAACCCTAACAGGTACATAGTCCATTTAAATTCTGTCCAGTGTGTTTGAGAAATTCTGTATTTGCTTAAATCTTTACCATCATTGACTGGGTTTCCCAATATAAAACTGGGCCTCTAAAATTGGTCCACAAGTTGACCATTGACCTTCATAATGACTGGGCTTGATTACTTATTCAATGGACTATTGATTTTGTATGCTTGTATCCAGAATGGTGAACCTGTTAATTCTAATCATGAATTGTCCCCAAGACTCTGTACAATCTAAATTTGTTCCGATCCAAAGCTCATTTTGAATTCAACAAGAAACACTGGAACTCTGTCTCAGTAATGGCTGTTTGCTTTGTTTCAAGCTGCGCCCCATGTGATCCAATACTGGTGAAAGATAGCAGTCCAAACACAACGGGACCGCAATAGACAGCTGAATGCTTTATGATGCTAAAACACAGCAGCTGCTCCTAAGACAGGCAGATCGCCCAGTTACTGATAAGGTATTCAGGAGGCCATCTTAAAATTATTCTGAAGGATAGCATCAGATATTCAAGATTTGAGAAAAGTTTTTCCTAAGGTCATTTTGAAAATATTCTGAAGGGGAGCAACATATATGTATGGTTTTGAGAAAGGTTTATCAAAGGTCATCTTAAAAAATATTCTGGAGGATTACAGAAAATATCGTAGTTTCCAAGAAATTTTTTTCAGGAAAGAATTTTTAAAATGTTCTGAAGGATTACAGAAGATATTGTAGTTGTCTAGAAAGGTTTTTCAGGAGGGATTATAAAGACATCCCATTCATCAAGAATGGTTCCTTAGGAGGCAATGTAAAAAAATTAGGTGTCAGAAGATATTCTAGTTGAGAAAAAAGGTTCTTTAGGGGGCACTGTATTTTGTTATTCATGATAAAAAAAAGGCTGGAGGTTATCTCAGTTAACAAAAGGTTCTTAATCACACAGTGCTGAAAATTATAAATGTTCTTCCAGAGGCTATTTTAAAAACAATTCTAAAGGATAACAGTTGATAGACCAGTTACCAATAATAAATTCATGAAAATTGTGAGTCATTTTAGAAAGTTACCTCATTACGCCAGGTTTGAGCTCATCATATATAAAGGATACCCTTTGAGATGACATTATGCAAGATATATTTAAAACATTGATACATAATCCATGTACACAAAACGAATGATATAAAAGTTTTTATCTAATGGATATATATTTTATATAACATTTCATAGCACATAACAAGCCTTCATAGAAGTCCCTCTCACCCCTCTTTCATAAACTCTAGATAATGTTTATTGTCAAATATGCAGTAGAACTGCAACACAGTCTTATCAAATGCAGTTTGTGGTTCAGATCACTGGATTTTGAAGGGCAAGTCTAA
The DNA here is from genome assembly GCA_026874595.1 of Sipunculus nudus. Lineage (NCBI taxonomy): Eukaryota > Metazoa > Annelida > Sipuncula > Golfingiida > Sipunculidae > Sipunculus > Sipunculus nudus. The sequence continues at coordinate 11,502,242 of CM049314.1, read as the reverse complement.
ACTAGATGTTTAATTTCCTGACTAGGCAATTACTTTCAAAAGATAATGTCAGGCCCTGCTTAAGGGACATAGTGTGAAGAAGTTGAACTTTTTTCACTGTAATTTCACTTTAAGTTTCTGTGGGAATCGGCATCAGAACTGTTACATGAGGACAATGACAACCCCAGATAAATTGTGAGACCATGCCTGGGGATCCTGTATAAAATATGTAGCAGACACCATGGTGGAGGAGATAAAAAGACACTTTTAAGCACTGAGTACTCTGCAGGTATCACAGCATGAGTGTAATGTGCAGGAAGGAGTTTCAGACTTGTCTCATTCACTGTGCGATCATATCCTGTAAATTATTCGTCAAGCACCCATTTATCATTGCAGCACTAAAATCACACCATTATGCCATTGTGCTTAAAGCCTGATCATTGTTACGAGCATGGTTTGTCAAGCTGTTCCATGAGATGGTCTCATGAATTGGTCACATATATCTTTGCATGAAATTTTTTGTATCTTCTCTGGTTAGATAATATCTCTCTTTATATATTCCTTTTAGGAGCAAATCAATATAGAATAACTAATGTCTTTATGACAACATTCCTGGAGCAAACAATCATTGAATAAATTAATCTTTAGGACAAAATTACTTGAGTAAACAAATATAAAATTACTATTGACTTTTTGAAAACTTTGCTGGAGGAAACTATCGTAGAATACCTGTCGATGACAACTTTGCTGGAGTAAACTAGTCTAGAATATCTTTTGTCTTAATGACAACTTTGCTGGAGTAAACTTGTCTAGAATATCTTTTGTCTTTTTGACAACTTTGCTGGAGTAAACTTGTCTAGAATATCTTTTGTCTTAATGACAACTATGCTGGAGTAAACTAGTCTAGAATATCTTTTGTCTTTTTGACAACTTTGCTGGAGTAAACTTGTCTAGAATATCTTTTGTCTTTTTGACAACTTTGCTAGAGTAAACTTGTCTAGAATATCTTTTGTCTTAATGACAACTTTGCTGGAGTAAACTAGTCTAGAATATCTTTTGCCTTTTTGACAACTTTGCTGGAGTAAACTTGTCTAGAATATCTTTTGTCATTTGACAACTTTGCTGGAGTAAACTAGTCTAGAATATCTTTTGTCTTTTGGACAACTTTGCTAGAGTAAACTAGTCTAGAATATCTTTTGTCTTAATGACAACTTTGCTGGAGAAAACTAGTCTAGAATATTTTTTGTCTTTATGACAACTTGCTGGAATAAACTAGTTTAGAATAACTTTTGTGTTCATTGCAAAATTGATGGAGCAAACTAGTACAGAATTTATTTTGTTTTTATGACAACATTCCTTGAATGAACACTTCAAGAATTGCTTGTGTCTTTATAAGAATATTACTGGGGCAATTGGCCTTAAAACCTTATTTATTGTTAGATATGCCATTTATGCATGTAGTGGCAACTGAATAATGTATTCCTTTTTGCATAATTTTGACACATATTGTGTGTCCTGTTTGAGAAATGATATATTTCACACAATTTCTCTAAGTCTTACATTTTTGTTCTTTTTGCAAGGTTTATTTATTTATATACACTGTTTCCTTTGAATAACCTTTTTTTTTATATAAACATTTTGCTTAAAGGTAAACCTTTCTTTTTAAAAAATTAAAGTGATATATATATTTCTGTGTTGTTAACACAAAAAATGCAGTTTCTCATAAATGCTTCCTTTCTTTTGTCATTCCTGATGTTTCTTAAGTTATAAAAAGCAGCAAATGCAAGAGAATGCTGTTTGGTGCCATAGTGGCATAAAATACACTTCCAGTTAAACTCAGCATATTTGCTGTACGTGTGTACCCAAGGGAGCTGGATATTCAAATGTTCTCACATGTATAGATTAAGGGTATATAACATTGTGGCTGTGGTAACCAGGTGATTCCTGGGACATCACAAGAGAGCCCACGAAGATCAGGACAGCCATTGATTGGCTGATGTCTGGGTCACTCTCTGAAGCTCCGCAAATATTATCAGTATGGCTGATTGCAGGCGGATGTTATATCACAGGAATTAAGGGCACCCAGGAATGTGGCTGGCAGAAATTTTACCATTTCTCTGTTAACAGTTTTGGAGTGTTTGTGTTTCAGGGGCTGTTTTTTAGCTCAGCTGACTATAAGTCATCTGAGCTATAGTCGTGGTCCATTGTCCGTCGTCCGTCCGTCTGTCCGTCCGTCCGTCCGTCCGTCCGTCTGTCCGTCCGTCCGTCCGTAGATGTGGCACGTTTTGAAACCGTAAGACATAGGAACCTAAAATTCGGCATAGTGTTAGATGTCCCCAAGATCTCCTACCAAGCCGAAAACTGGGTCTTTGCGACTTTGTTCCTTTGAGAAATTAAGGAAAAACCTCAATTTTTTATTAAAAACCTATTTTCACACTTCAGGGCTGCCTAATATCAAAACCACTCGTCTGTTTTTCCTCATATTTACCATAAATATTCCTCTATATAGTCCTATGTACATGCCTGAAATTATGTCTGTATTTTATAATTTAAGAAAGTTATGGGCCAGAACATAATGCATTTTGTAAAAAATCAGGAAAGATATTTGATCACTTAACACAAAACTTGTTAAAGCTATGGACTTTTTTTCAAGTAATATAACTTTAATTAATCAAAATTAAATTGTATACCCAAAATTAGATCAAAATCTTTTAAATTTTTTTAAATATTAACAAAAATAAAAAATTGGTACCTTAAATTTTGCCTTACTTTGACCATGGCACGTTTTTTTCCTGTAAGTACTGTGGATTTTATTTTCTCAGCATGTTTTTGATAGCATTTTGTCTGTTAACACCAAAAATTTGAAACCAGTTGATCAAAAACTGTAGATTTTATTCAAGTTTTCAAGCACCATATAACATATTGTTTACATCAGGCTAGTGTTATGCAGTTTGCAAGAGCTCAGCTCCCCAGCTTAAGCTCTCAATTCGTAAAATTTCACATACAATTAGATGTCTCCAAAATCCCCTATCTTGCCAAGAATTTGGTCACTAGGACTTAATACCTTTGAGATATTAATGAAAAACTTCATTTTTCAATTAAAAACCCATTGTTACACTTCAATACTGCCTAATATCAAAATCACTGATCTGACTTTAATCATATATAATATACATGTTTTTCTATACATTCTCTGTGCACATGCCAGAAATGATGTCAGTATTGCGTAATTGTTTTAAGTTATGGGCCCAAACATAATGCACTTTGTAAAAAATCAATAAATATATTTACTCCCTTAACAAGGGGCTTGCTGAAGCTAGAGATTTTTTGTCAGGGATGTAACATTATTTAATCAAGATTCAATTGAATTCCCAAAATTAGTTCTGAATTTTTAAAATTTTATAAGTTATTAGTATAAATATAAAATTAGTACCTTAAATTTTGCCCAACTTTGACCATTTCACTTTTGTTTCATGTGAGCTCTGTTTATATAATTTTCATATCATGCACACATAAGGATTTAAGCTTTTTAGTTTAGAAAGCTGAAAGAAATTGGCCAAAAATTGTAGCTTTTATTAATGTTTTTATGAGACCATGTCAGACCTTGGCTTTCTCCAGCCACTCTTGAGTCACCTGTATGTTGACCTTGTTGAACTTTCAGCAAATTATGCACGCTTGAGGCGAAGCATATACTTGGGCAGCCAGGCAGCTTATGGCCAGCCACAGTTGATCCAGGTGTCCAACACAACTCAACTAGTAATTTTAACCAACAACATAACAATAAACAATAAATTAATCAAAAATAAATAAATTAAAGAAAAATAGAAAAGGAATTTGTTAGTTTATAATAATAGGGAATTAACTTGCAGTTACTGATGATATAAGAATCTTGTATCGATGGATAGAATGTCACGTATTCCAAATAACACCATGCAGTCACCTATGGCATTTTTCAGTTCAATTTTAATAATAAAAAAGTAAATCATATTATTCATATCTAATCATTAGGGATCATATGAAGGAAATTAATGATAGACAAAGATGCAGTTGATAATATTAATCTAGATTCCTACTGTGTCTAGTGTGTACATTGATGTGAAATTAGTCCAAAATGAATATATCACATTTATTTTTTTTTTAATATAAATATAGCCATAAAACCAGGTACTTATGATCATTATTTAAATTTTGTGAATTTTGTACATTCTGGATTCTCAACATCATTGGTTGGTGATGCTTTGAATAGGTTATTATATTGTGCTTTGAAACTGAATAAATACCAGACATGGTGTGAATACTTTGTAATTGTATTTAAATACGAATATGATTATGTACTCCATTATATGTTTCTTGCATAAAAAATAGGAATTCAGGTAAAAATGAAAGTATATGAATACTCGTGCAAATACTTTCAAAATGTATTCATGAATGCATTCATGAATATATTCTTTAATATTATTTTAATAATCATATCAGTTATATTTCATTTAAAAAAATCATATGATTCTCTTATTATTTTTTATAAAAATTATATTTGGGACAATATTTGTAATTTTTTTTAATGAATAGTTAAACTCTTATATTATATGTTCTGCTTATAAGTTATATGGCCAAGTCAAAATCTGTGTGACAATAGTACTCCATTTGTTAATAAAATAAATGAAATCAATCCTCTTCCCTGTCTCCAAAGGTACTATCAAAATCATACATAAGCTAAACAACAACAACTCATAATACAGCTTATATTTATTACCACACAAAACCAGCATGTGCCTCATTTCTAAATAATATTTTTTTATCATATATCACAGCTGAGCGTCGTGGCCCATAGGTCCCTTGTTTTGTTTCCAGGTCTTCATGGTAGTCAGATGGTTTTATGGAAGGCTAAGCTTCTGTAAAAATAATTTTCTGTTTGATGTTGTTGCAGAGGAAGTGTAGCTTTTATCCCAGATTTGCTTTGCTGTTAAATATCACAGTTTATGGATAGTAAATAGCTTAGTGATTGGCTTATACAACAGAAAGGACCAGAGTTGGAGCTATAAAGGTGAAGGTTATGCATTACATAGCTCTCATAAATATTAAAATGACATACAACATTTTTCTCATTTATTTACCATTTCTTCAATATAGGGCAGAAAGGAGTACTCAAGTCCTCAAGTCCGGGAAATCACGAAGTACTATGGTCCAAAATTTGGACTCGAGTACTCATGTATGTACATGCATATTTGTATATTAATGAAAATTTATGGGCAGTTTGTAGGCCTATTTATTCATTATTATAGCCTGACATAGGGCTCTAAACATATGCTAGTCAAATTAACAGAGGTCTTGTTATGACATATATCAATTCCTTCATTGGGATAAAGTTAAGTCAAGACGGATCAAATCTATGCATATTTTACATTGGTAAAAAGATGTCCATTTTGTCTTTACAGCATTGCCATAGTAACAAGTACTCGAGTCAGAGTCAGGTAATGCCTATCGGATACTTGAGTTCAAAATTTTGTACCCCTTTCAGCCCTACCTCAATAACCATGTTTAATTTTTCAGTGTTTTCCAAATTTAAAAAATGCTACAATAACATTAAGAGTTATATGATTATGAACTATCCTTCTGAATCTTGCATTCATGAGGCAAAAATAAGGTTTCTGTTTAAGAAAATGTCAATTTTGAACCCTGGCCCCTACGAAAAGTTTTCTTTGATTTTCAGTATAAATTAACCAGTTTTAGCTCCAGTCACTCCCATATTTCTTAAAAAAATAAAACAACAAAACTGTTGATAAATTTTTGTTTTGTCATTATTTGTTTTTATCTGTTTAAAAAAAATAATTCTCTTATTTTCTTGTTGTCCCCTGAATATGTTAATTATTTATTGAAAACAAATGGTAACAAAAGGGAAATAAATGAACCATGAAAGTACTCAGAGGACACTGTCCAGGCAAGAATTAACCCATCTGAGGAAAGCTTAGTAACAAATGGACATGAATCTGCAAAGTAGATGGTGGTACAATTCATTTCTTCTGAAATGCACAAAACTACAAGTCAGAGTATGAGACACTAGTCTATTGTGCTCACAGTGATGTGTTGGTTCACTCAGGTTCACTTATCACTAACTGATCAATAGGCTCACATTCATACTTTGTGCTAATATGTAGAAAAAAGGATTTTGAAGCTCATCCTCACAAGCCTTCATGTATTGAATGTGTAAAATATGTGAATGTATGTTTTGAACTATTCATGGTGTTGAGTAACTGAGTCAGAGTTTGGTATTATCTGTCCAGTGCTGTGGTGTCAAATTTGTAACCTGAATCAGAATTAGTTAAGTTTGGTCTTTTGTCTGTTGTAATTACTGTGTGGAATGTAAAAACATAAGTAACACATAATATATTACAGGTTTTATAATAATGTCAGTATTGTTTTGGTCTACTATGAAATTGATTATGATATATACAGTACCCCAGTAGTAGTAGCAGTTGTACTATTGCTGTTATTTTTATCAGGCTGATCTTCACCATATGTCTTGATAAGATAGGTTAGAGAAATCATTATCCATGCTGTGTTTCATTTAATCCGTATTTCATTGATTATATGTTTTCATAATTGTAAAGGTTGTATTTTAATGTTCCACCATTTAAGGCCAATGTATGTATTTACCAGTTGCAAATTCAGCTATTATTTTATAAAAAAAAATATGCATACTCATCTGGTACGAAAACATAAATTCCCCTCAATTCATCCAGCTTCTATTGTCTTTGGTCAGAGCACTGGACTCAAAGCCAAGGGATCATAAGTTTGAATCACAAATGAGAGGGCTAGATGAAATATATAATGGTAGCTAGGACTCTACCTATGCTCCATAAGCAGCAGTTACGCTGTGCTCAACTATTTGCTACAGTACCTGCTGCAATAAACCGTGTTGCTGGTCAGGTTTGGCCACCAGGTGGTACTGTCTTTGTTGAATTCCCCTGGGTAGTATTTAACCAGTCACATTGCAGATATCACCAGCAAAATCTGATGTCCTTCGTGAGGTACTGGTCACTTTGCACTGCCTTGGAAAGCACTTGGTACGACAGACTTTTTCCATCTCCCCCCCCCCCCTGTTGGAATACACACGATGCAATCATCAACTTTCAACACAGTCTCTATACTGACTTTCTGGTGTGGCCTGAGGTCAGTTATCTCCCACTCTCTACATATTTCCTTTCTTGCAGTACTACATGATTTTGCCACTGGCGCAGCTAAGCCAATCAGATTTCTTCTACCAGTTCTGCAGACTTGTTAACAGTTTAAACACAGAGCCAATCATATTTTACATTATCCAGTGCAAACTGAGTGGGTATTGCCAAACCTGAAGAATCCTGCTATTTCTCACAGTGTGTGAGTGGAAGGTCACCAAGAGATCACGTGCTGTGTTAAGAGCATAGGCCCCCACCCAGGTAGAGTGATCTGCATGACTTGATAAGAAGGCTGTGCCCCATAGCGGTGCTTCACTCTCAAACAAGTGCAACTTTCATGTTATGATGCTGCAGTAGGGCAATTACACACCAAGGACCTCCAGGTGTGTTAGTAACCAGGCCTGAATAACAGATGGATACAAATGAGAGAAAGCATGTGCTACCTATGTACAACCCACTCATGTGGTCCATGTTGTACAGCTGTACTAGCTTAGTTAAACTAACCTTTATTAAATTGAGGTTGTTTCTTCACGAAAATGTTTTAAAATTGACTCGATTCACTTTCACATTATAGACATTAACTTTTTCAGCTTTTTAGCTCAGCTGACTATAAGTCATCTGAGCTATAGTCGTGGTCCATTGTCCGTCGTCCGTCCGTCTGTCCGTCCGTCCGTCCGTCCGTCCGTCCGTAGATATGGCACGTTTTGAAACCGTAAGACCTAGGAATCCAAAATTCAGCATAATGTTAGATGTCCCCAAGATCTCCTACCAAGCCGAAAACTGGGTCTTTGTGACTTCATTCCTTTGAGAAATTAAGGAAAAACCTCAATTTTTTATTAAAAAACCTATTTTCACACTTTAGGACTGCCTAATATCAAAACCACTCATCTGTTTTTCCTCATATTTCCTATAAATAATCCTCTATATAATTCCTATGTACATGCCAGAAATTAGGTCTGTATTATTTAATTTAAAAAAGTTATGGGCCCAAACATAATGCATTTTGTAAATAATCAGGAAAGAAATTTTATCACTTAACACAATACTTGTTAAAGCTAAGCACTTTTTTCCAGTAATATTACTTTTATTAATCAAAATTAAATTGTATACCCAAAATTAGATCAAAATCTTTTAAATTTTTAAAAATATTAGCAAAAATAAAAAATTGGTACCTTAAATTTTGCCCAACTTTGACCATGGCACGTTTTTTTGCTGTAACTGCTGTGGATTTAATTTTCACAGCATGTTTTTGTTAGCATTTCAACTGTTAACACCAAAAATTTTAAACTAGTTGATAAAAACCTGTAGATTTTATTCAAGTTTTCAAGCACCATGTCACATATTGCTAGTGTTATGCAGTTTGCTAGAGCTCAGGTCATGAGCTTCAGCTCTAAGTTCCTTAAATTTGGCATACAGTTAGATTTCTCCAAAATCCCCTACCATGCCAAGAATTTGGTCACTAGGACTTAATTCCTTTGAGATATCAATGAAAAACTTCATTTTTCCATTAAAAACCCAATGTTACACTTTAAGACTGCCTAATATCAAAACCACTGATCTGACTTTGATCATAAATAATATACATATTTTTCTATACATTCACTATGCACATGCCAGAAATGATGTCAGTATTGTGTATTTTTTTTAAGTTATGGGCCCAAACATAATGCACTTTGTAAAAAATCAAGAAATATATTTACTCCTTTAACAAGGGCATTGCTGAAGCTAGAGATTTTTTTGTCAGGGATGTAACATTATTTAATCAAGATTCAGTTGAATACCCAAAATTAGTTCTGAATTTTTCAAATTTTATAAGTTATTAGTATAAATATAAAATTAGTACCTTAAATTTTGCCCAACTGTGACCAAGGCACGTTTGTTTCCCGTGAGCACTGTTGATATAATTTTCATATCATGCACACATAAGGATTTCAGCTTTTTAGTTTAGAAAGCTGAAAGAAATTTGCCAAATATTGTAGCTTTTATTAATGTTTTTTATGAGACCCTGTCAGACTTTGGCTCTCCAGCCCCTCTTGAGTCACCTGTATGTTGACCTTGTTGACCTTTCATCAAATTATGCACGCTTGAGGGGAGAATCCAGGCAGCTTATGGCCAGCCACAGTTGATCCAGGTGTTCAGCCCAACTCATCTAGTAGTTTTAACAAACAACATAACAATAAACAATAAATTAATAAATTTTTATTGGTTTATAATAACAAATTAAAGAAATAGAAAAGGAATTTGTTAGTTTATAATAACAGGAAATTAACTTGCAGTTACTGATGATATAAGAATCTTGTATCGATGGGTAGAATGTCACATATTCCAAATAACACCATGCAGTCACCTATGGCATTTTTCAGTTCATTTTAATGATAAAGAAGTAAATCATATTATTCATTACTAATCATTAAGGATTATATGAAGGAAATTAATGATAGACAAAGATGCAGTTGATAATATTAATCTAGATTCCTACTGTGTCTAGTGTGTACATTGATGTGAAATTAGTCCAAAATGAATTTTTTACAGTTATTTTTTAATATAAATAAAAGCCATAAAACCAGGTACTTATGATCATTATTTAAATGTGTGAAATTTGTATATTCTGGATTCTCAACATCATTGTTTGGTGAAAACTGAATAAATACCAGACATAGTGCGAATACTTTGTAATTGTATTTAAATACGAATATGATTATGTACTCCATTATAAAATTTCTTGCATAAAGAATGGGAATTCAGGTAAAAATGAAAGTATATGAATACTCATGCAAATACTTTCAAAATGTATTCATGAATGAATTCATGAATATATTCTTTAATATTATTTTCATAATCATATCAGTTATATTTCATTTTAAAAAATCATATGATTCTCTTATTATTTTTAATAAAAATTATATTTGGGACAATATTTGTAATTTTTTTAATAAATAGTTAAACTCTTATATTATATGTTCTGCTTATAAGTTATATGGCCAAGTCAAAATCTGTGTGACAGTAGTACCCCATTTGTTAATAAAATAAATGAAATCAATCCTCTTCCCTGTCTCCAAAGGTACTATCAAAATCATACATAAGCTAAACAACAACAACTCATAATACAGCTTATATTTATTACCACACAAAACCAGCATGTGCCTCATTTCTAAATAATATTTTTTTATCATATATAACAGCTGAGCGTCGTGACCCATAGGTCCCTTGTTTTTTATCTTTACCAAATATTCAACAGTTCTTCACAAAGATGTTACAATATTTGACAAAAGTTTATATTCACATTACAGACAATAACTTTTTCAGCTTTTGATGTATCTTTACCAAATTTTCAATAATTCTTATTGTGAGAGTTTGCAAAAGGTTATGGTGAAATTTTGAAACATTAAATTAAATATGCAGTGTGTTTTACCTGAGAGAATCTAGTCATATTAGGAAGTTTCAGGTGCCAATTTGAGTGCACTTTAGAGAGCCTGTAAACAGTAAAGGATTAAAGAGACTTATTCCCATAACAGGAATACTAAGTATACATTAAATACATTTAATTTTTCTAAGAATATTAATAAAAAAAACTTCATTTATTTTACATGGATTGTACAACTGGTTATAATAACTAATACAGTTGTGGCACTCTCCATGGCTCAGATGTATGTGCTTGGCAGTAAGAAAGGGTGAAGGAAACCACCAACCACTTCAACCCACTCTCATAGCCAAGCCAGGAATCAAACCCGGGTCACCAGTGGAGTGGGCTGAGTGTATTACCAGATATAATGGTATCTGTCAATATTTCATTCTAAGACCATTTGCTTACACCTGCATGTACACAAATGGAAAAAAAGCTTGCACCTGGTGCAATCAGTGGTGCTATACAAGTGCACCACCTGGTGGCCATACCATGCAACTTTACAATCTTGATTTTCAAGCAGCCAACCACACAGTGTTTCTTACATGTTTCCTCCTGGTTCCTCTCCTTATTTGGGGACTGTCTCACATGTACAAGATCGGACCCCAGGTCTTATTATGGTAAGCAGACACTAAATTTATCAACTGTGTTTACTCACACACAGAACCATAAGAACATATAAAACAGGTGAACTTGAAGTATGGGGATATTTGAATGGATTTCACTGGGAAACTTTTGTTTCAAGCCAAAATGAGCTAATAATGTGAGATAAAACAAATATTTTTGCAAATGAATATGAATATTTGATTTGAGGAAGGTTTTATATTCATCTGAAATGACCATGCAGGTAAACACACAGTGACAGGGAAAACTGGTAGCTTGTATACAAACAGAAGATTAACCATTGCAAGAGCTTGCTGAACAAGAAAAACAACAGTAAATGCCATCAACAGTCAGAACCCAGAGCTGTACACAGTTTGTGGTAATATTGTTGTTTGGAGTGAGTTTTCTTGCGGGAGCTCAGGGGAGCCCTGGGTTATTTGTTCAGTGCAGTAATTAGTTAATGAGTGTGATTAATGTGTGTTGGGTACACAAATAGGCCTGAAAGCTGGCTGAAAGGTTAACTGGGCTACGCTTGATGGGAAATCAGGGGAAAGTTCAATACAGGGCAAGTCATGTTCAGTCAATATCATTGGCATTGTCAGGCAATAACAGCTGTGAGAGAGGAACGAATCCTTATTGTATTTGACCCGATTATAGGTCAAACAGATTACCAGGTGAGAACAGCTTAAACCCACCCCCACTCATACAGCAAACTCTTTCAGTGGGAACCTGGCAGTTTGATATGGTGTTTATACTGAATAATATTGTATACAGTATTTGTTATTAATATTATTATTATTATGATTATTATTATTATCATGATCATCATTATTATTATTATTATCAGATTTAAATAGTGATTTTTTTATTCAATAATAAACATGTTGAAATGTTTCTTTTTTAATAATATTTCTCTATATTATTGTTTGCATGGATAAATATACAGGTACTAGTAATTTAAGACATAGGTGTTAGAATATGATTTAATTTCTCAATTGATGAATGTTAGTTAAGATAAGGTTTATGTAAGACCCGCATGCCCATTCAGGCAAGTAGAAGTCAACTTCTTTTTGCCCTACAACCATGTTCAGAAAATTTTACTTGCTCTTAGAAATTAAAGTAGTCAACATTTAATGTGGACCACAGATAACATATGGTATTTTGCCTTTATGGATGTTATATCCTGTGTCATTTTTCACTGACCTTATGTCCTAGGGGTGGCATTGTTTTCTGAATAAAACATCTCATGGCATTTAGTTTGCAGATGGACATAAAATCCTCAGGCTTTTTATCTGTTGACATAATAACCTGTGACATTTTGTCTGTTGATTGACATAATGTCCTGTGAACATTTGGGAGTTGTTTATGCACATATTGTCCAGGTACCACCAGTGTGTACTATAGTTTCCTGATACCTGGATCTAAAACCTTACCATATTTTTATATATCTTCATAAATGACACACATTTGAAATTAACCCTCAAAATAAGTGTCACAATAAATAGCAGCACCCATCAACACTGTCACACTCAAGCTGTCATACTGGCATCAGACTGCTGGTGGGAACATGTCAAGTGGAGGCACATGGCTTATTTAAATAATGACAGCAGAAACACATTGTATTTCATTTTGTGTTATATGGTATTGCATTAAAACTTTTTACAAAAGAGATCTCAAGCATTTGTGTATTTAAGATGAGTTATATTACCAGCCAACATTACATAATGAATGTTTTCCTGATATGGTTGCAGAAAGGTTTACTTTTTCATTCTCTTATTTTAGGTTATAGCCCCTTAATAAATGCTCTCAACCATGTCATATTATTTTGATATTGTCAATTTTTACATTGGTTAATTTGGAACCAATTATTTGGAATTGTTCCTTCTTCAAATACTTAACTGTATAGTTCTCAGAATATAGTTTATTATTTTACTCTACGAACTACCAAGACTTTTTCATATATATATATATATATATATATATATATATATGTATGTATAAGAGGATTCCAGAGAGCTCTGTATGTATAAAACATAAGGGTAATATTTGTACTAAATAAATGAAGTGAAATTTTGATAAAGTGAAAAAATCTATGTACTCAATGAAAGTCTTACTAAGGCCAAAAAAATTAAAAGGTATGGTTCTCAGGCACCGCTGCTTCAATTTTAACCCCCTGCATCAAAATTTTTTATTTTGATTTTTATCTTTCAAGAAGATAAATTATACAATTTATGTAGTGCTTTTACCTGTGTAGCAAAAAAATTGTTATATTCATGCTTTTCCCTGATCATATGACATTTTAATCAAAACATACAAAAAGAGGTCAAAAATAAAATACCGCCCGCCCGCACTGATTTCTGAAAAAAAGTGCCTGAGAACCATACCTTTTTCTTTTTTTGGCCTAATACAACCTAAGAAAAACTGTTGAAAATTGTTTGTCTGAGAAAGGAAGCAAGTCCTTCCAAGAATAAATTAATGAAGTGAAATTTGATTAAAAAATACATGTACTCCACATCAAAGTCTTACTAATACAATCTAGGGAAATACATTTGAAAATTTTTGTCTGAGTAATGCAGCAAGTCCTTCCAAGAATAAGGCAAATATTTAGTTCTACTTTGGTCTGTTGATTTAACCTTCAAGAATGTAATTATTCCACTTGTGAAATATTTTATCTGATAAGAGATATTTTAACAGCAGCTAGGAAATCTCACTCCAACAGCTCAATTTTCTGCCTTGTACTGATTAACAAGGAGTAAGAAGGACATTTGGATATTTGGTTACATGTATTTTCCAGGAAGTTGGAAAGCAAAGTCCACAGAAATTTAAGTCTGCAATATGAATAAGAAAAATAAAATTAACTCATCTTCTCCATCTCGTAGAAATCTGTTCAGTTGAAGATTCCTTATTTCAAAGTTAGTCTCAATTTTGGGAAACGTAGTGGCTGAATGAAACCCTTCTGGTTTATATATATGTATTTATATACAACACATAGGGAAAAAAAACTATTTAAATTCTTCTTTATTATATTGACATTATCATGATTATTAGTGAGAATAAAGATTTAGATTATAAATTACACTGAAGCATAACATATATTTTTTCAACAAAGAGTGTTGTTTTTATATCAATTAAGCATTCAGTGGATTGGCATTCACACATTAATTGAAATAGTATATATCAGGTTTTTATCATGATTACATGAGTGTAATGTAAGGAATGTAAACAAAGAAAAATTATGGATTGTATTGACATTTATAGTTTGCATAGCATATTTCTTCTTAATGATATGTAGAGAGGAATTTATTACACTATTCAGTGAATTGTCCCAAATTGCCAAAACACCATCTTCAAGCTGATATAAGAGAAAAAAACAAGATGGTGTTTTCTCCTAAAGAAAGACATGAAAAAGAGCCTTTGCTGAGGATATAAAACATTAAAAAAATCAAGTGGAAACACTGCATCTGTTGGCAAGGAGATCCCAGATTTTCAATTCAAATCACTTCTCTAGCCAGTACCCTCTGGCACTCGGGCATCAACACAAAGGATATTACTGCAAGTGTTGTTATCTTCATCTCAACCTAGGCCTAGGTCTCTTCCTTGTACTGGCTGCTGAAGATACTCTGCATCAGACTGCCAGAATCCTGCTACAGATAACTAAGGAGTCAGTTGGTCTGTGCCTCAGTTTGTATGTCCTTCAGTAACAGTGATCTTAGTTTTCATTAGCTGTTATTCATCACACTGTGCAGAATCCCACTTGCAAGAGTACAACTCTGCTGTGTAGGGTTTGTGGGCTGTGGATTCTATGGCCCACAATGCACAGGGGCTTCTACATACACAGATGGCGTACATAGGTTAAAATGTTGTGAAGAGGGTTATGCAGTCCATTCAAATATGTTGGATAATAATTGTTTCAAGGCAAATTACAAAAAACATGGGTGTTTTTATGGAAAGGATTTTACGGAATCAGTATCCTTTCATGGAATCAGTAAAATCTTGTAAGCATATGTGCATGTGAAATGTAAAAAGAAGATTATTTCTCATCTGAAGAAATTTTCATCTATAAGAGAAAAACGTCCTGTATGTATTTCTCCTTCTACAATGAAATGAACTGCTCACTCTGCTTTTATGTGTTGATACAATGTACCGTCACCACTCATATTTTGTGGTGTAATGTTAGGCCATAACCTTTGAGTAAATGTTATATCTTCTTTTTCCTTTTTGTTCATTGGTGCATAGACCTAAGTATGTATTATTCAAGGAGTTGCTGGGGGAAAGAATACCCATGTCAGATGAGGACTGCAAAATATAAATTCAGTGACATCAAATTGATAAACGTGTTGTGCTATAAGAAAATAGTGCAAACAGATTTATGTGTTTATTATAACATGCAAGCACTGATGAGTGGAATTAGCCACTTGATGCTTCTATCAATTTTATGTCAAAATTACATAAGAACTGCATGGCCCAAACCCTTGTGCAGCCTTTTATAAACAAAATTTTGAACCAGGTGGCCAGAAGAAAACTGTCTAAGCATGTTTTCACAAGAATGTTTCTTATGTAATACACATAAATTAACTGAGCATGTCCCTTGCACTACTCATGTTTACATTTTCTTCAAAGAACCTTCAAGTGGAAGAATAAAAGACTCACTGTGAGTGTGTATCTTTTTTAGAAGCTGGAACTTTATTGATTGGCAGTCCTGGATACAGGAGATGTTTGAAGATCTTGTGTTTAGATTACCATAGAGTCCCCCAGCTCTCAGATTACAAACCCCCTATGTATAGAGCTATATAAATAAAACCGACCCTTGAGAAAGGGATGCTTGATGCTTTACTAGATGTGGATAGATTTTCTTTATAGTCCTAAGATAATCAGACAAAAAAATAATCTTAGAATGTAAAAACTGGTTCAGCTGGAATATATGGTTGGATTAGGCAAAAAGAATCATAAAATAGGAAACACTGGTTCTGCTAAAATATATGGTTAGAATAGACTAAAAATATTAATAAAATAGGAAAAACTGGTTCTGCTAGAATATATGGTTGAATTACAGAAATATTTAATCTTGGAGTATTGAAAATGATATATTATAATGAAATATTATCTCTTATTGTTAGGCCCATAGTACATAAACATTTTGTCTGTAGCAGCAAATTTGAAAAGCTGGTATGTTGAAAGTAATAGGTCATGGTCCTGTGCAAATCAGTTAAAATCTAAGGAATCTTATTTTTTAGCTCAGCTGATTTTAAGGCATGCTTAGCTATAGCAATGGGCCTTTGTCAGTGTGTATCTTGCCAACCAGGCAATTGTTTTCATGGCATGGAATGCATATACTATTGTTATATTATATCATTAAAAGTTCTTACTTGTCATCCTGTGAGGTCCTGTAAAATTTACATGGAAACTCTTAATCAAGTTATGATGACCTATATTCTAGAAGCTTAGGGTGAAAGAATGAGTTTGAGGGCCTAGCAGTCCTGACCTGCCAGTTAATATTATGCATTGGATCATAAAATTGAATGTTCCTCATTTTTCCTTTTAAAATTGTCAACAGGAAAAGTTTGGGGAACTTCAGTTATATAACTTGTCAGCCTTACCATTTTTCCTGAAACATTCCTAAGTTCATATGATTTAAGTAGAGTTGGTCAATTTTAGTATGATTTCATACAAATGCACTAATATCTCAGTAACTGATGCATCAGTTGCCTTGAAATTTACAATGCTTGTCGAACATGACTGATAGGGCAGTATAATGGTGTCACAGACATTTTTACATTAAATACAAGTTCAGCAATAGTGTTGAACAGTTCTGATTGAACTATTGCAGTTTTGTGAGAGATTTAGTTAAATAGTATTATATATTTTGTATTTGATTGATGGTTTGAATTGATATATCTTCTTCAACACTCTTAACTCTGGCAGCATGCAGCCATGCTAGTCTACTGAGCACCATAACCCAAGGGTCACATGTTAATAGAAATATAGAAATGCTTGAGGCAAATCTTGATAACCCTTTTGAATAAGATAAATATAATGAAAAACTCATGTGATAATGCTTATGATATCTCATGAATATATTTATATTTCTTTGCTTTTTATTTTGCTTAAAAACATCTTTAGATCTGATAAAAATACTAACGGGGTAGACTATCAAGAATAGACTGTGCTTATAGCATATGTTACCTTCACAGCCTTAGCCTGTGCTGTATGATATTTAATTCAGACTACAAGTGGATCTGGTAACCAGTTAGTGCCTTATGTAAGCATTGTGTCTTGCACTGTTTGACAATGTGGAAAGAAGGGGGTTCCAGTGTCTTGTGGGCATAACTTAAGTAACATTAAGCCCATGACAGCAGGAAGCGCTGTGACCTCTCAGTACTTTGTATAAGCTGGCCGCCTCATTTCAAGCCCGCCAGGACCCTAAGCGTTCAGTTCTGTGAAGTGTTCCGGGCAATATTTGGTGTGTGACATGCATAAAAATCAATACCGTGTGAATCACATGGAGAATTCTCGGGATGCGGGTATATTGATGACCACACTGAACCACGTTCTCTGTCCTTGTGCCCCTCAGCTTCTTATGCAGTGCTCTTTGTGGTGGCTTCAAAAGCTGCCTCTCATCTAGCAGTGACCCTGGACACCCCTCCAGAGCTCCATGTGAAAAATCACTACTGGACTTATCCCTCTCATTTGCTCTTGTGACGGAATTTTTTAGTGATAAGGAAATTCTGGTATGTTGATAGGAAAAAAGCATTTAAATAAAATTAACATGTAGGTGCAAATGTTAATGCTGTGTGATATATAAGGGAAAAAAAAATAGAGACTGTTCTGTATAAATTTACTTTTTATGATGGCCTTACAGGTCATAGTGTTGTGATTAAGTTACTGTGTACTCATCATCATTTTCGTTGTGTGTCATGCCTTGGTTTATTCTTGTATCTTCAGTCTTAAAAAATACTAAAATAGCATCATTTTCTTGAAATCAGCATGTGTATAATGTACTGTTCAAATTAGGTCGTGTCAACATCAAGGGTAATTTTAGGAAATGGAGTGATTTTTTTTTGTATTGGTTTATTCAGTGAAAGCTATTAAGCTTTAAAATGCATAAATTCAATACACAAGCTGTGTCATGTGGTTACAGTTACTCACATGAGTCATGACAGTTTAATCAGAATAATTGTAGATTTCCTGCCAGAATTAAGGCAAGAACATTAAATCATTTTTCCTATAATTTCTGTGCGTGCCGTGCATTTTGGTTAATAGCACAGCAGGATGGGCCAGACAGCAGGTTAACCGGCCGTAAAACTGCTGTACAATAACTAGGCTAGATTGAGGCAACAGGCATCTGTACAGTTCCTACATTCTGACCAGCAATTCCATAATTCAGATCAACTGAAAATACTTTTTTTTCACATTTTCAAAGTGAAGCAGACACAGAATACAAATTTTTATTACTATGTAATACCAAAAAGGTAAAATGCATGCTTGCCACATGAATGGGTACATATCACTTGATCAGGTATTTCCATTGGCAGAAGATGTTCCTTTTCTTTGATTTCATGTACTATTTTAGTGTCATTACTAGTTCTGATGTTTCGAAAGACAGATTTAAAGAAAAAGGCATTTTTTAATGTTTTATCATTGATATGTTTAATATTCCATCAGTTGGTCTAGCATTAATCTATTAATGAAAGAGTATATTTTAATTTATTACAGTCGAAACCATCATCAAATAAACAATTTATTTTACTGGGATTTAGCTGAATTTCCCATTAGTATAGTACCACATATGACAAAACTTTAACGAGGTTTGATCTCTTGCTTATTCATTCAATAAGTGGTTAAATTTGATTGTTCTTTTAAATTCTCCCGAGTTTGCATATTCCAATGGGAATATTTCTTAAGATGAGCATATTATGCAGTGTCTGACCTGAATGTACTTAATATCAAATGCGTCCCATTGAACAGTTGAATGAATGCAGACTTCCCATGGGTGGGGAGCAGACGGGAGTTAGATAGACTGCAGTAAAATGAGAGCACAAAGATCTTCAGAAAACAGGAACTCCCAATGGATCAGCTGCAGTCGGGGTTTGTAGAACTGTAAGCCGTGACAGGCTGGTTTTATTCTGCTGCTGGTGAAGTCGCTGGGTCCCCTGGGAGCATCGACTTGCTGTCTACTTCTCTATTAATGTGTGAGGGAGGGAGTAACAGTTTGGCATTAACATTTTGGTGATGGGCAACTTCACGAGGTGCCGTAACCAAACATTGATCCAACATGAAGCAAGCAGAGGTGCTCTGTTTCTTGATGATTAGATTCTCCAGCATTTGGTCTTACAGATGGATGTCTCTTCAGATATGTTCCCTGACCAGATGCATGGAAGGCAACATAGTGGGGCTAACTTAAAATGTTACCTTATGATGCCACATATCCCCATCACTGCAACCACAACAAAGAATAAGTGAAAAATGGTGTGTTCTGAATGTATGAAAAAATTTAATTTAAAGAGATATTTGCTCACATTCTCAGGATGGAATGTTCATCCTACTCATGACTGACATGAGGTGCTCACAATGGATATGTTGTACCTGTAAAAGGACAAACTTGTATTTGTATCCGCCAAAATGAAGTTTTGCGCATACTATGTTTTTGACCGGGTTCTGCCACGACGGCGTTCATTTCCTGAGAACTCCTCTGAGACTACTGGACTGATTTTGCCGAAACTTACACCAATTATAGGGTGAACTGGTGCCTAACCAATTGGCATTGACCTATGACCTTTCCTCTCTGCCCATGATTCCATTTTCGCGCCTGTTTCCTCACATAAACATATCTTGGGGACTGTTTGACTGATCAGGAAAAGATTTTTAGCGAACCTGTGAGCTTATGCGATGGCTGAGCGTCGTCCATCTGTCGTCAGCCGTCTGCCGTCCGCCGTCCAGGGCTGGCTTTCCGCCGTCCATGGCTGTAAGTCAGAACTAGCTCCAAATTACATGTAAGAATTTGTCACATGTGAAACTTGGTGCCCTGGAGCTTATTATTGGGTATCTGCATTAATTTAGATTTTATAGAGAAAAAGCTTAAAAACCTTTAGAAATCTTCTTCTCTGAAAATGTCCAGCCAAATTGTCCAATATTTCACAGAAATGATCTCTGGAACAATCTCTCTCAAGTTTGTTCGAATGGTTCCAGTTCAGAGATTTTTAGCCAAGTAACAGGAGGTTGAACTTAGTCATCTTTCCAAAAAAGCACACTAAAATTAAAATCTCAGAAACGGCTAGAGCTATAATGACCAAATTTTATACCAATGTTTGTCACATATGTCATATCTGATTTTGAGGTATTGTTGGCACCACCTACATTGATGTGTTTTATATAAGCGAAAATGTAATTTTAAACTCTTCTAGCTTATACACTGATTTATGATGAAACTGTTCAGCTGATTGGTTTAAACTTTACAAGAATTATTCTATGGTAGGGTTCTGCCAGTTTTATAAGAATAGATTGGGTAAATACAGTTTTAAAAAAGCATTGTAGCCAATTGAAAAAGGCTTTCTGTATTTGAAAACAGATTTGACTTCATGCAGCCAAGTCAAGAGGTCACTCAGTACAAACAGGTGGGGTCCAGACATCACCATGGCAACTGACCTGGCTCGGGGGGGGGGGGGGGGGGGGGGGGATGGAGGGGGGGGGTGTCTAGACAATGTGTCTGGACGTCTAGACACAGCATCTAGACGTCTGGATACAATGTTTAGATGCAGAATTCCCAGATTATTGGAACTATATCTTTCAGCTGTTTGAAAAAACTTGGTTTGCATTTTAAGCAAATCGGTTTTATCATCAGGTCACATGTGAACTGCTGCGCCTTCATTTTTGGTTGACCTCTGACCTTTCCTTGCTGCCCATTGTCCATTTGTGCGTCTGTTTCCACACATAAACCCACATATCTAAGGAACCGTTTGACCGATCAGGCTAAAAATTTTGCACAAATGTAGCCCTTTGATAGCTTTATAACATACACTAAAAATGGTGGGGCCACCTGCAACCATTTTTGCACAGCATCCATCTGTTCATCTGCCTTGGGATAATATTACTCATATCTCAGCAGTGGTTTGACTTATCCACCTAAAATTTTGCAGGTTTATACATCCTGGACAGCTTTCTCGATTTTATGACAGGTGGTGCCACCTACATTCACATTTACTCTGCAGACATCCAGGCTCATATCTTGGTAAACCGTTTGACCAATTGGGCCAAAATTTTGCATGTGTATAGATCTTACACAGCTCCCCTTAGCAAAATGAAAAGTTTGCCGCTGCTTTGCTGCAACCGTGCTGCAAAGCAGCAGAAACCAAAATAGGCTGCAAGAAGAGTGTGCAGGAAGGCTGCGGCTAGTTGCATGCTTCCCGCTGCCTGGCAAAGGCTGCAGGAAAGTGTGCAGCAAATCTGAATTGTGTGCTGGAAGGTTGCGGAAGGGTTGCGGCTAGCCGCAGTCCTATAGAGTATTTTAACACTGTGTGCAGGAAGGCTGCGGGAGGGTTGCGGCTAGCCGCAGCCTCATAGAGTTAACTGGATGCTGTGCGCAGGAAGGCTGCGGGAGGATTGCGGCTGGCAGCAGTCTAATAGAGTTAACTGGATGCTGTGCGCAGGAAGGCTGCAGGAGGGTTGCGGCTAGCCGCAGTCTTTTACAGTTTTATTAGCTCAGCTGACTATAAGTCATCTGAGCTATAGTCGTGGTCCATTGTCCGTCGTCCGTCCGTCTGTCCGTCCGTCCGTCCGTCTGTCCGTCCGTCCGTCCGTCCGTCCGTCCGTAGATGTGGCACGTTTTGAAACCGTAAGACTCAGGAATCCAAAATTTGGCATAATGTTAGCTGTCCCCAAGATCTTCTACCAAGCCGAAAACTGGGTCTTTGCGACTTTGTTCCTTTGAGAAATTAAGGAAAAACCTCAATTTTTTATTAAAAACCTATTTTCACACTTTAGGGCTGCCTAATATCAAAACCACTCATCTGTTTTTCCTCATATTTACCATAAATATTCCTCTATATAGTTCCTATGTACATGCCTGAAATTATGTCTGTATTGTATAATTTAAGAAAGTTATGGGCCAGAACATAATGCATTTTGTAAAAAATCAGGAAAGATATTTGATCACTTAACATAAAAATTGTTAAAGCTATGGACTTTTTTTCAAGTAATATAACTTTAATTAATCAAAATTAAATTGTATACCCAAAATTAGATCAAAATCTTTTAAATTTTTTAAAATATTAGCAAAAACAAAAAATTGGTACCTTAAATTTTGCCTAACTTTGACCATGGCACGTTTTTTTCCTGTAAGTACTGTGGATTTAATTTTCTCAGCATGTTTTTGTTAGCATTTTGTCTGTTAACACCAAAAATTTGAAACCAGTTGATCAAAAACTGTAGATTTTATTCAAGTTTTCAAGCACCATGTAACATATTGTTTACATCAGGCTAGTGTTATGCAGTTTGCAAGAGCTCAGCTCCCCAGCTTAAGCTCTCAGTTCCTAAAATTTGGCATACAATTAGATGTCTCTAAAATTCCCTACCATGCCAAGAATTTGGTCACTAGGACTTAATACCTTTGAGATATTAATGAAAAACTTCATTTTTCAATTAAAAACCCATTATTACACTTCAGTACTGCCTAATATCAAAACCACTGATCTGACTTTAATCATGTATAATATACATGTTTTTCAATACATTCTCTGTGCACATGCCAGAAATGATGTCAGTATTGCATAATTGTTTTAAGTTATGGGCCCAAACATAATGCACTTTGTAAAAAATCAAGAAATATATTTACTCCCTTAACAAGGGGCTTGCTGAAGCTAGAGATTTTTTGTCAGGGATGTAAGATTATTTAATCAAGATTCAATTGAATACCCAAAATTAGTTCTGAATTTTTAAAATTTTATAAGTTATTAGTATAAATATAAAATTAGTACCTTAAATTTTGCCCAACTTTGACCATTTCACTTTTGTTTAATGTGAGCTCTGTTTATATAATTTTCATATCATGCACACACAAGGATTTCAGCTTTTTAGTTTAGAAAGCTGAAAGAAATTGGCCAAAAATTGTAGCTTTTATTAATGTTTTTATGAGACCATGTCAGACCTTGGCTCTCTCCAGCCACTCTTGAGTCACCTGTATGTTGACCTTGTTGAACTTTCAGCAAATTATGCACGCTTGAGGCGAGGCAGATACCGGGGCAGCAAGGCAGCTTATGGCCAGCCACAGTTGATCCAGGTGTCCAACCCAACTCATCAAGTAGTTTTAACCAACAACATAACAATAAATTAATCAATTTTTATTGGTTTTTAATAACAAATTAAAGAAAAATAGAAAAGGAATTTGTTAGTTTATATTAATAGGGAAATAACTTGCAGTTACTGATGATATAAGAATCTTGTATTGATGGATAGAATGTCACGTATTCCAAATAACACCATGCAGTCACCTATGGCATTTTTCAGTTCAATTTTAATAATAAAAAAGTAAATCATATTATTCATTACTAATCATTAGGGATCATATGAAGGAAATTAATGATAGACAAAGATGCAGTTGATAATATTAATCTAGATTCCTACTGTGTCTAGTGTGTACATTGATGTGAAATTAGTCCAAAATAAATATATCACATTTATTTTTTTTTAATATAAATAAAAGCCATAAAACCAGGTACTCATGATCATTATTTAAATGTGTGAATTTTGTACATTCTGGATTCTCAACACCATTGTTTGGTGAAAACTGAATAAATACCAGACATGGTGGGAATACTTTGCAATTGTATTTAAATACGAATATGAATATGTACTCCATTATAAAATTTCTTGCATAAAGAATGGGAATTCAGGAAAAAATGAAAGTATATGAATACCAGTGCAAATACTTTCCAAATGTATTCATGAATGCATTCATGAATATATTCTTTAATATTATTTTAATAATCATTTCAGTTATATTTCATTTTAAAAATCATACGATTCTCTTATTATTTTTAATAAAAATTATATCTGGGACAATATTTGTAATTTTTTTAATAAATAGTTAAACTCTTATATTATATGTTCTGCTTATAAGTTATATGGCCAAGTCAAAATCTGTGTGACAATAGTACTCCATTTGTTAATAAAATAAATGAAATCAATTCTCTTCTCTGTCTCCAAAGGTACTATCAAAATCATACATAAGCTTAACAACAACAACTCATAATACAGCTTATACTTATTACCACACAAAACCAGCATGTGCCTCATTTCTAAATCATATTTTTTTATCATATATAACAGCTGAGCGCCGTGACCCATAGGTCCCTTGTTTGCTCTACTATTTCCTGTCTTACCCTGCTGTGATTGGCTAAACTGATTTTGGAGGGAAAGGCAGCCATTTTTTGCAAAATTAGTAAAAGACAGTGCTTTGTTAGCTCTTCTAAAAATATGAAGATCTGTGCCAAATAGCTCAAGTAAGAGTAACATTCAACAGATCCAGCATGTTCAGAGGACTCATTGGATTAATTAGAACATACAATTAGTTGATGGGAGGAACAAAGAGAGGGTGTTATGTTACTACCACCAGTAAGTTTGAACTACATATTTACATGTAATTTCTAACAAAGCTTGATTAAGTTTGGTTTATATTTAAAAGCCATTATGGATTAAGGTTTAATTGTATGTGCAAATTAAATGGAGTTTCATGAGAGCTTGTTCTGTTGAGTACCTGCATTTATATTTGGAGCAGAGACAGTCACTGACTAATGACATGGCATGTCTGCTTGTACACAATAACTGAGCCCACGTGCTATTGTTTATACATATCATGGCTGCTATCTAATTGGCCCCTGCTGCGGGAAAGTGTGCTAGAAGGCTGCGGGAAAGTGTGCGAGAAGCTGCAGAAAGTGTGCAAGGCTGCAGGAAGTGTGCGAGAAGGCTGCGAGAAAGTGTGCAAGAAGGCTGCGGGAAAGTGTGCAAGAAGGCTGCAGGAAAGTGTGCGAGGCTGCGGGAAGTGTGCGAGAAGGCTGCGGGAAAGTGTGCGAGAAGGCTGCAGGAAAAGGGCTGCGGGAACATTGGTTGCAGCAAGCCTGCAGCAAGGTTGCCGCAAACTAATTTGCATGGCAAATTGTGACCTTGCTGCAAGGTTGCTGCAAAGCTGCGGGAAAGTGTGCGAGAAGCTGCAGAAAGTGTGCAAGGCTGCAGGAAGTGTGCGAGAAGGCTGCGGGAAAGTGTGCAAGAAGGCTGCGGGAAAGTGTGCGAGAAGGCTGCGGGAAAGTGTGCGAGAAGCTGCAGGAAGTGTGCAAGGCTGCAGGAAGTGTGCTAGAAGGCTGCGGGAAAGTGTGCGAGAAGGCTGCAGGAAAAGGGCTGCGGGAACATTGGTTGCAGCAAGGTTGCCGCAAACTAATTTGCATGGCAAATTGTGACCTTGCTGCAAGGTTGCTGCAAAGCTGCAGCAAGTTTGCAGCAACAGTGCGCGGCAAGCTTGTTTTTTGCTAAGGGTCTTCATCATAGGCAAAACTGGTGGTGCCATCTGCAACCATTTATGCACAGCGTCCATCTGTTCATCTGCCTTAGGTTAAAATCACTCATATCTCAGCAGTTGTTTTACTTTTCAACTTGAAATTTTGCAGGTATTTAACATCCTTGACAGCTTTCACGATTTTATGACAGGTGGCGCCACCTACATTCACGTTTACTCTGCAGACATTCAAGCTCATATCTCGGGAACCGTTTGACCGATTGGGCCAAAATTTTCCTTGTGTATAGATCTCACATAGCTCTTCATCATAGGCAAAATAGGTGGTGCCACCTGCAACCACTTATGCACAGCATCCATCTGTTCATCTGGCTTTGGATAATATCACTCATATCTCAACAGTGGTTTGACTTATCCACCTGAAATTTTGCAGTTTTATACATCCTGGATAGCTTTCTCGATTTATGACAGGTGGCGCCACCTACATTCACATTTACACTGCAGACGTCCAAGCTCATATTTCGGAAACCATTTGACTGATTGGGCAAAAAGTTTGCACGTGTATAGATCTCACATAGCTCTTCATCATAGGCAAAACTTGTGGTGCCACCTGCAACCATTTATGCACAGCATCCATCTGTTCATCTGCCTTAGGTTAAAATCACTCATATCTCATCAGTGGTTTGACTTATCCACCTGAAATTTTGCAGGTATTTTACATCCTTGACAGCTTTCTCGATTTTATGACAGATGTCGCCACCTACATTCACATTTACTCTGCAGACATCCAAGCTCATATCTCAGGAACCGTTTGACCGATTAGGCCAAAATTTTGCATGTGTACAGATCTCACATAGCTCTTGGCGCCACCTGCAACCACTTATGCACAGCATCCATCTGTTGATCTGCCTTGGGATAAAATCACTCATATCTCGGCAGTGGTTTGACTTATCCACCTGAAATTTTGCAGGTTTATACATCCTGGACAATTTTCATGATTTTATGACAGGTGGCACCACCTACATTCATGTTTAAGCTGCAGACATCCATGCTAATATGCAACACACCACGCTCTATTCCCCTTGCCACTTAATCCATGCCTCACTTCACCCGTCCCACTCTGATTTCTGCGGATACACATAGTGGCTTTTCAACTACCCATATTCTGGTTTGAAAATGTCCTAGTCTGAAACTTGCAGGTCAGAAACGTCCATTTTTCTGAAATCATAATGACTAAGGAAGATATGCAGGACTTAGGAGGATCAATATTAAATTTTAAAAATAAACCTCCATTCATACTCCTGAACTTTGCACAGGTTCGCATTAGGCCTGTAGGCCTTGTTGTACAAATGTTGCCCTTTGATAGCTTTATAACATACACAAAAAAATGGTGGCACCACCTGCAACAGTGTCCATCTGTTCATCTGCCTTGGGTTAAAATCACTCATATCTCTGCAGTGATTTGACTAATTCACCTGAAATTTGGCATGCATATACATCCTGGATGGCTTACTTGATTTTATGACAGGTGGCACCACCTACATTCACGTTCACACCAGGACTGGTTTGACTTATCTTCTTTAAAATTTGCATGTGTATAGTTCTCACATAGCTCTTTATCATACACAAAACTGGTGGTGCCACCTGCATCCATTTTTGCACAACGTCCATCTGTTTTTCTGCCATGGGATAAAATCACTCATATCTCGGCAGTGGTTTGACATATCTGCCTAAAATTTTGCAGGTTTATACATCCTGGACAGCTTTCTGGATTTTCTGGCACCACCAACATTCTAGTTTGCATTGCAGACATCCAAGCTCATATCTCAGGGACCGTTTCACTGATTGGGCCAAAATTTTTCATGTGTATAGATCTCAGATAGCTCTTCATCATACACAAAACTGGAGGAGCCACCTGCAACCATTTCTGCACAGCGTCCGTCTGTTTGACTGCAGTGGTGCATGTGTTTAGGTCTCACATAGCTCTTAATCATACAGAAATTGGTGGCGCCACCTGCCACCATTTTTGCACGAGTCTTTCTGTTTGTCTGCTGTGGGATAAAATCACTCATATTATCACCAGTTTGATAATTTTAGGATAATTCAAATCATTATATTTTACCAATTGTCATTAGATGTTATAAGGTGATCAGTCCTATGGAATGAAACAGGTATTTAGCAGACTTCTGTGTAGGATAACTTTCTCATTACAATTCAGTTTAATATTTAACTGCAAGCCTTTGATAAGTGTTCACAGAGAATTCATTAATAAGCATGTTCTTACATTTGACCGGGTTTACTCTTAACGTTACAGGAACAGATTAACTAATCAACAGTTTAGACATAGGTGTTCACAGGAGGGCAAGAAAGGTGTTGAATGCATTACACAATATTTCTTGTATTAATGCTGTAAGAAATTCCTTAATTGCAGTTATTATTTTTGGCAAATGTATAAATAGATATACTGGTTACCGAACCAGGGGTTAAGGTCAGAGCTAAAGAGAGGAGAGTCGGCGAGTTAGAAAGCTAGGAGAGAGAAAAGAGACAGAAATAAGGACAGGAGTTAACACAGGGAGAGAGACAGAGAGAAGAGTTAAAAAACAGAATCAGTTAAGTCAAAAATAGGGCAAACTATCAGAATATATATTTTGCACATTTGTTATTGTTAACTTTGATTGAATAAACTTGGAAGTAAATTACATCTGGATTAAAGAATTCTTCTATCTGAGAAATCAGCAACCTGTGAACAACTGGACGGTGATAATATACATGTTGTGGTTTGACTTATCTGCCTAAAATTTTGCATATGTGTACAACTTGGACAGCTTCTATTCAGACAGTATTCTAGTTTCATATTCGTTTTTGTGCAGGAAAGGTTGAGCTTAGCTAATTTAACATCAAATAAGCTACAGAGGTGTATATGTATGCATTTATCAGTTACACCTGCTAGGGCCATCAAGCATTGAAAATCTGAACAAAAATATTCATATTTATTGCCTAAAAAGTCATGTCTGAGGTTTTGGTATTGTTGATCCATTTAGATTATTATTCATCTGAAAAGGACAGTTTTCTTATGAACTCCTCCAGCCTCAGTGATCCAAACGATAGTTTCATCCACTCAGCAGATATTGTGCAGCATGCTTGGAATGCCCTGAAATTTGTAATGCCTGTTAATCTTTGCTAGTTCTTTACATTTCATAGGATTAATAGTACCACTCACTATTTATTCATCATAATTGCTTTTCTAGAATAAAAAGTAAAATTAAAGTCTCTGTCTTGCATATAAATGGTTTGTAATAAAATATTTATGGAACTTTGTCTCAACCATACTTCTGTCTATGCTGTATGCAATATATTTAAAAAACAGCCAATTTAAAAACATCCTCAGAATATTTTATTTGATACATGTATATGAAATTCATTCACATACATTATAATAACCTGGTCATCACCTACTTCATCATCATTTTTATTTCTTTCTCTCAGATTTACACAGCTTGTTCAGTTACAGCATCAGTTGTGCCCACCAGATGTGTTAACTTCATGGTCCATTGGCATTTTTGTTGAACAGAAACTATATTGAAAAAGCATTGGGTAATGATCTCAAATGTATTGACATATGAAAGAAACCAGCACATCTAAATGATCAGTGAATAAGTTATTTTCAGTTCATTTTGATAGAATCATAGTTTCCTTGACATTTCCCTGATTTGAAGGACTATCATCTGTTTCATCTTCTAACTACGGTAATTGAGACATGTTTGGTAAAAAAGTGGATGCAAAAATATTAAACTGTATGACCATGATACCATTATTAGGAGTATGTTATTTAAGTGATGGGTAAATGGTGGGAAAAGAGGGCTAATTGCATAGCCTGCCTGCATTAAAGGTCCCACAGGCCATCAAAGATTTATACTCCTGTTTTCAAATCAGCATCAGTACCTAAAGAAACAAGTGATATTATACCCCACTATAATGGACCAAAAGTGTGTTTTACTTGTCCTTAAGGACTTACAGCAGCTTTGCCATATTTCTTTGGCTAACACAAATCTTTATAGAGGATGTAAAACAACACATGTGTGGATCATGTGACATCAAAATCAGATTATTACTTAATGTAAATGAATCAGTTTATGCTGTGTGTATGGTGATGTATGAGGTGTTCATGTTTTCTTTGGTAGCTGCATATTGTAGTAAAGGCACGTCTGTGCCTGGAGTTGAAACCAAAATTTTATGTTTGAGTGAGTTGTGTTGCCCAAGTGAATAACTATGGATATCAGTCTTTTTGGACACTCTGTTGTCCATTTAGCAGTGTGTACATTTAATATTGGTCTTGACTATAGCAGTGTGAGCATTTTATATTGGTCTTGAGTATAGCAGTGTGAGCATTTAACATTGGTCTTGAGTATAGCAGTGTGAGCATTTAATAATGGTCTTGAGTATAGCAGTGTGAGCATTTAACATTGGTCTTGACTATAGCAGTGCAAGCATTTAATATTGGTCTTGACTATAGAAGTGCATGCATTTAATATTGGTCTTGACTATAGCAGTGCGAGCATTTAATATTGGTCTTGACTATAGCAGTGCGAGCATTTAATATTGGTCTTGACTAAAGCAGTGCAAGCATTTAATATTGGTCTTGACTATAGCAGTGCGAGCATTTAATATTGGTCTTGAGTATAGCAGTGTGAGCATTTAATATTGGTCTTGACTATAGCAGTGTGAGCATTTAATATTGGTCTTGAGTATAGCAGTGTGAGCATTTAATATTGATCTTGAGTATAGCAGTGTGAGCATTTAATATTGGTCTTGAGTATAGCAGTGTGAGCATTTAATATTGGTCTTAAGTATAGCAGTGTGAGCATTTAATATTGGTCTTGAGTATAGCAGTGTGAGCATTAAATAATGGTCTTGAGTATAGCAGTGCAAGCATTTAATATTGGTCTTGACTATAGCAGTGCAAGCATTTAACATTTCCCTTGACTCTTGCAGTGCAGTGCAAGCATTTAACACGAGCCTAGACTATACAGCAATGCGAACATTCAACATTTGCCTTGACTTTAACAGTGCAAGCATTTAACATTTGTTTTGACTATAGATCACAGGCATTTAACTATTTCCTTAACTATAGCAGTGCAAGCATTTTAACATTTTTCTTAACTATAGCAGTGCAAGCTAGCATTTAACACTTACATTGACTATAGCAATGCAAGCATTTAACATTTGCCATGACTATACAATGCAAATATTTAGAATATGTAAACTTTTAAAAATGGTGAGTGAATAATTTTTAGCTCAGCTGACTTTCAGTCATGCTGGACTATAGCGATGGGTCTTTGTCCGTCGTCCTTCCGTCTGTCCGTCCGGCCGTCCGTCCGGCCATCCGTCCGTTAGCAGGGCACAAATCTTAACCGTAGGAGCTAGGGCCATGAACCCTATGCAGTCTTAGAGGTTATAAAAGATCTCCTTGCAAACCTGAAATTAGGTCACTGCGACCTATATTTTGAAGTTATGGGGTGTGTTTGCACCCCCCAGAAATAACTCTTTGAGACAAAATTTTCATCCTAAACTTTCCATCTTTCACATACAGCTCACCTACCAACAGGGGAAGAACCATAATTTTTTTGAGGTCAAAAGGTCAAAGGTCAAGGTCACAGGAGCCTCTTCTTTGAAAAGCCTGTGGATGCATTTTAAGCCAAACCTTTCATCCCAATTCTTTGATCTTTCACATATAGCTCACCTACTAAGTTGGAGAAGAATCCTATAGATTTTGAGGTCACAAGGTCAAAGGTCAGGGTCACAGGATCCACTTCTTTGAAAAGGTTGTGGACACATTTCAAGCTAGACTTTTGATTCCAAACCTTCCAGCACAGATATTGCTTCTCTGCCAACAGGGGAAAAGACCTGTTGATTTTGAGGTCAAAGGTCAAGTTCACAGCACCCACTTCTTGCGTGGAGTCTTTTTCAGGCAAACTTTTCAATCTGTACCTTCCATCTGTCATATATGGATTACCTACCAATAAAGGAAGAAGCCTGTTGATGTTGAGGTAAAAAGTCAAAGGTCAAGGTCACAATATTTAATTGTTCTAAATGCTTGTGAGCATATTTCAAGTGTAACTGTTCAACCCAAACCTTCAGTCTTTCACATATGCCACATCTATGCATCACTCAGTTTGACTCAAACTTCATATTTATGGGTCTTTTTGCTTGAATAAATAACTTATTGATTTTGGGGTCAGCTGGTCATCAGGTTAAAGGTTGCAGGTCAAAGTTATTCCCCCATTGGTTGCCAAGTAATTACACCAGATTTAAGTGGTTAGTAGTTACCCATCATTTAGAAAGAATCCAGTTGATATATGGGCAAAAGGCCAAGGTCATAGGTCAGGGATGTTCACAATTACCTATTTTATAGACCATCTCTATTTTTCTTGTATATATAACCATCCCACTCCAGCTGGTACATCTCCCTGTGTGGCTGTAATTGTTAGTGACACTGGTGACATATGACTCCCTTTTGGATCAGCCTATTAAGTGATAAGGCTCAGTGATAAGTACCTCGTTACTTCATAACAAAAACACTGTTGTCAGAATGCTTCAGCCAGGCATTAAGACTATGAGAGTATAGTATTAAGGTTTAGCTACTGATTTATAAGATGATGGGAACATTTTGCAGTTTATATTATGGAATCCTAGCAATAAACTTAGTTTCCTAGATATCTGAATATTTTAATATATATCACGACATATAAAAGCAAGTGTTTGTTCTCATAATATGTGGATGTGTACCTTGATTTAGGATGGCTTTTTGTTAATGGATAATTTGCCCCAATTTTGGTCTCTTATTGGAGAATATGGGATATCAAATGCCATACTTGTCAGAAATCCATTATATCTGCCAGTTAGCCACCTTAGAAATTCTTTCTTCAGTGCAGTTTCAGTAATTTTTCTTTAATGTTTGGTCCGATTTAGAGAATGTTTGTTGTCTGATTCAGACTTGTCAGAAGTCCAATATGGACACCAGGCATCCATATTTTAAATCCTTTTGATCATTTTATCTCAAGAACAGTTAAAGTGAATGCAGTTGGATGTATATTTATGTAATCTTGTAAAGGATTGGGTCAAATATTTCTGAATAAATATTACCATCATTTATAAAAGTGCAGTACAGTTGGCTTGTATTGAATAAAAATTCACACAGAAGCACCTGTTTCTCAATAATTCTTGCATGTATTTCCTTGATTTTTGCTATATATTTTGATCTTATATTTGCCCTTTGTGGTGTTCCTTTTGAGACTGACAGGTTTCAAGCAAGCTGTTGGAATAGTTCCTGATAGCTTAACAATCATGCATTTTCCTCAGACCATCAATTCACTGTGTTTTAACCAGACATAGGTGATATATATTTCTGTTGTCATAGAAAATTTTCAACAAATTGGCAAATTGGTTCTTCAAAATTTGACTGGAAGTTGTGAATCTCAGTCCTTGATGTCACAGGTCATGCTTGGCAGCTGAGCGTCATGACCCATGGGTCCCTTGTTTTGCTTATTAAATTCCGTGCGTCCCTGCGACAAAATTTCAGCACTTTCTTCAAAGATATCCAGTGTTACAGATCATTGCATTAATTCACAACTTAATGGATGACAAATTGTAATCTCTGTAGTATTCAGTCGTTATACTCAGAAGGAATTGAATGATTCTCCAAAAAATTCCATTCACGTGTTCAAGTTTTCCTTAATTGAAGTGCGTTTTTGTTTTTCCAGTTGGATATACATGTACATTTGGTTTTTATTTTTGATTTTTTGATGGTGGAATATTGAATTACTTCTGAAAAAGTTTTTATATATTTCAAAATCAGTTTAATTTTGATGTACAAATTTTCAGAATTATGCAGTATTTTGTGTAATCCATGATATAATGAGCAGATTAAGGTGATTTCCAGAGAATATTTGTAGCTGTAATGTGAAATTCAGTTGCATGATTTCTGCAAATTAACAGAAGCCTTGAAGTGAGAATTTTGACCAATTAAAAGATAACAGGATCCCACAAGTTGGAAATTAAGAAATGGAAGCTGGTGCTGCAAGGACATTATATTTAACAACAAATTATCACACAAACTGCCTTGAGAATGGAGCCGCAGACTTTTTTGGAAGCTTTAGGTAATTATATTTTCAGGAGGTTTATGGTTAAGAGTTAATGGCACTGTCAGCCATCAAAGACGCAAAGAAAGGTCAACTTAATCCCGGTGCTGAAATATTTTTGCCTTTGACTGAGATTGTGAGGTTCATGTTTGAATGTTTATATGGATCCCCAAAATGATCGTTCTGGTAATGTACTTGCAAGATTCAAGTGAAGTCGTGTCTTGAATCCAAACTGGACTCAATAGAGGATTACCCATCTGTAGGTAAAACATCTGCCAGTTCTCCTATTCATCCAGTTGATGAGGTTCCATCAAATAGTGATCACCTCCAGGTGGCAGCACTGGTGCTGAACTGTGTGATAAATTGGTATTGATTGCGTGTTCAATTATTCACATAGAACCTGTGGCCCCTGGAGGGAACTTCAGTGTGAAAACACCAAACTGCAGTGAAAGTGTTGTGAATCGACTGTGTTTGAACTGACTATGGACAATATTGACACTCCTGCTGCATCTGTGTGAGTTAATCTGTGCCGGGACGTGAAAGATCAGAACTCTAGCAATTGACCTCTCACCCCTGCTGGCTGATTCAATAACAGACTGGCTCTTAATGACCAGATTATCACAATCATCAATGTTATTTTAACCACATCAAAGGAAAACTATTGTTGCCTAAACAGAGAAATGTTTCACTTTTCTATCTGTGCCCAGAGGAATAATAAAGCATTACATTAGACCTATTGGTGGCTTGTGGATCCATGTGAGTTAGGAGGTTAAACCTTGGCAATATTTGGCCAATACCAAAAAAACACAAGATGCTCAATATGAGCTAAGACTATAAATATTCAGTAAGCAATCAGACTTGCTTATTCCCTTTGAAAATTACAGGCTTAGGAAATTCAAATTTGGTAGGATACAAAACATTTGTGTTTAATCCATTTTATGTGATGGCTTTATGATTGATACCAAAAGATTCACTGGTAGATAATGCTGTTTGTGAGCAACATTAATATCCTTAATAAATGTAGAAGTACATGCTTGGTTACTGATATTGAACTGTTACAACATTTTATATGCAAACTATAGGAAATCACATTGATGCTCCTGCCTTACTGCTTTCACTTTTGGATATTTCCAGTCAATACTGTATGTATCAAAATCATAAGTTCAGATTGCATTTTAAGCATTATTCCTGTGTGCATGTAAATATGTATATGTGAAAATTGCACATATGAGTTTGTAACTGTGTCTTTCCACATGTCTGTTGCTGTTAATGTGTACTTGCATATACATGTGAAAATCACAGATATATGATTTTGTAACTGTCATGTTGCCATGCGTCCATTTGCATATATGACTTTGTGCAAGAAAACTGAAAAATAGTGCCCAATTTCTCAGGTTTTAGCTGAAAATATAGGAAACTGCCCCCTTAGGACACACTTCTAGACCAATAACGGGCATTCAAAGACATGACCTCAGAATAGTTCTGTGACAAAAGTTCAGTGGGACTTTACCACCAAGTATAATATAGATTATGCATGGATGGTTAAATTGTGTTGAGATTCAGATCTATAAGATGAATAACCCAAAAATTTCAGCTCCCAATGGAGTACTAACATCTCTGTGGAGAGTTTCCCCGCTAATTTGACACAAACCCAAAACAGGAACATCATGCATATTAAAAGGGGGATATATGCAAATTACCTAAAAATGCCCAGTAGATGGTGGTTTCACATAGATCCGTGTGATGTTGTCCAAGTATAGATCCCTCTGATGTTGTCCAAGTAAAGACCCTTCTAAAGCCATGGTCCCAACTGGACTCACAAATTTAGGGATCGTATGTCCCCTCCTATGGCCTGTTTGCATTGAAATTTTGTGAAGAATCTTAAGTGCCATGCAAGCCAATCTTGCAAAATTTTGAGGTCATGGACAGCCCGTTAGCATGTAGGAAGGATGTTGGACAGCCATACTCAGCAGGAAAGTTGCATATTCACCCTATTGCGTGCAACGTTGTATTTACCCACAAATTTTCTGCCAATGGTACCTTAAAAAATTGCAAGTGTCACTTGCTAATTTCTTCTGTACTCCTTGTGGGTGAAGCATGTTACACTTGTCTCTGTGCCTCATTGTTCCCAGAGAATTCATATAATCTGTTGGACATTTCCAAAATCCTCTGTACCTGCTTACGGGCTGTCTATGATAACGAAATTTTGCAAGACAAACTTGCATGGCACGTGAGGTTCTGCACATAATTTGGACTCAAACAGGCAGTTGGAGCCTATACAGGGATGTGTTACAAAGGCTAAAAAATTTATAACTGAACTGACCTCTGGTATACTCTCATAGCCATGTGTACAAAATCTGAAATCCAGAAGCCTCAGATTTCTAACAACAGACAGTGCTGTATGTTTGACATGGACCTTTGTTTAAAAAAAACTATTTAGTGTCCAGGTATGCACAGATCTAAGAGATTTACCCGTATTTACAAAAGTACACGTTTTTTTGTCCTTAGTTAAGCAAGAAGCTATTTGATATCTTTTTTATCTGTTTTATCTGTAACATGAGAGAGCTTAACATATGATACCAGCAAGAGAGAGGTAAGTGAAGTAAACATGCAGAAATTCTGACTTAATTGTTAGGAGAAGATTTACAGAGCTGTCTGAAATAACAGTCTGAAAGGGCAGCCCCTGGGACCTGTATAAAAGATAAAAGGCCTCAAAGCATAATACAAATATTGACAAACCTGGAATTAGCAATGTTATACCACCAAGCTAACGTTTAAGTCTGGCAGGTAGCTGAGGAGCTTCCTGTGTCAGCGAGTATCAACATGTCAGTGATCCAGGTAACAGTATGATACATTCAAGGTGTAGTCCATCATAGATGCTGTCCCATCAGTCAAGCGACCAGTGTAAATAAAACCTGGGTCAGGTTCACAGTGGAGTCAGCTGATATCCCATTACATGCTAAAATAGCAAGTGGCAGACTTCCTGGGAATAGGAAACACACTATTAACACATTTAATGATTGATTTAGGCCGACACTGACAGGGGCAACATAAGCGCTGGCCACATGCAAACAATACTGCTGCTACAATAGGCTTTAATAGGGCTAATAATTCCAGCAGGCAACTCAGTGTGAGGAGCCATGGGAAGGGGCTGTTTACACGCTGGGGGAGGACACAATATGTGTTGTTTTATTGGCAGATGAGACTGGGTCCTTGTCAGAAGTGAGAGTCCTGACTGTCCCAGCCTGTGCTGGATACATTTGCTGTACCATAGTGTCTGTGCTGCCTCCAGAACAGTCTGCATGGACAGGCTAGGTCATTGCTCCAGAATTATTCAAAATGTGTTACTGGTAAATGCAAATATGGCATAGACTGAGAATGGGCCTGACTGAAACAGTGTGTGCAGATAAAACAAAGTAAATATAATTCATCAGATAAAATACATGCAAGAAATCTAACGTGATACTAGAATGGCCAAAATAAACTCAGCATATAATAAATTGCTAAAAAAAGTTTAGAAAATAAAATGCTGGAGAATAATAATTTTCAGTATGAAGGCGACATAAAATTAACACAAGTCTAGGTAGGATTGGTTGGAGGGTGGTTAAGGCCTTGGACTTCAGAACAGAAGGTACCATTCCAAGTATAAATCCCACTGGTGTCCTACCCCTTTATATCCAAAATTGGCGGAATCTCAATTGCACCCAGATCGATTCACTGTTAAATTTCCTGAGTGGACCTAGAGTGGCTTGGTTGGACATGCATGACTATTTTGAGTTTCATGATTATTAAACTGTTAAGTACTTGGATCAGTTCAGAAAATGGGCATATTAAATAATAATAATAATTTTGTAGTCTTAACCAGGTTATAGTAATGCGCCACCTATTGAACAGTGTGCAATTGACGTGAGTCCAATATTCATGGTTCTTTTCAACCTGAATTGGATTTAGAACCATTCAAGTATCTGGACAGCACCATGGCCTATAGAGGGTTTTTACTCTGTATCCTCAGGAAGGCTTGAGAATAAAATGTGATGGATAATATCAGGTTTGCTGAAAATGTGGAGAACAAAAAACAATTTTATACTACAATATTATTGTGTAAGGAACTTGTCCAACATAATTTGATTAGGTTTCATTTGATAAGTTGTTCGTTTTAATTATTTTTCATTCCCATGCCATCTGTAGATGAGTCCAGTACCCTATTGATTTAGTCATATCTCATATTGTTTTTCCTTTGTGTGTGGCATACAGATCGATACAGCAGTTATAATTTTTCTTTCGCTGAAATTTAAAATATCCAGATGCTGCTTCTCATAAAATAAATAATATAATATTCAAGAAAGACAGTTATAACAGGAGACGTGCAGACATTACGAGTAGGTAATATTTACAGTAAATATTTATTTAAGGACATGAACAGAAATGGTAAACATGATCCACGATTCTGCATGCAGTTCATCTGTTCTGGCTTTTTTTTTGTGTAATTGCTGTGGCAAGTTGCATTTATTTTACTTCAGTGCAGGATTCAGCAGCACTTTAGGTTACCATGGCAACCATGGCAGCATGAACATCTGCAACTTGAGGAAGGAGTGAGTACCTGGGGTCATGCTGGAACTGGCGGGTGATGATAGATTTATCAAATAACTGGCACACCTTAGGGAACAGGTGTTAATTAATATAGCGGCTTTAGGTTGCAGTTCCCTGCGTTATCAGAATATTCTGGACTGATCGGCAGTGTGTTCATTATCTATCAGGTAGGGGACAGTCAACTCCCAGACAGGAAAGAATGGAAAAAAAGATACAACATCAGTCACTTAAAGGACTGACCATACTCACGTGTAATATTAAGTGCACATACTTTATACTATACTGAATCAGCACCAGAGAGGATTTCCTGTGCACTGTATTTTATGCTTGTTTTATTTATTATTCATGAATTTCCACAAATTCATCCAAGGAAATGTATATGTTTTTTTATTTTAAATTTAGAATATGATCAGATTTGGGACCAAAATGGGAAAGTGCTAGCAGTTATTAGCTCAGCTGACTATAAGTCATCTGAGCTATAGTCGTGGTCCATTGTCCGTCGTCCGTCCGTCTGTCCGTCCGTCCGTCCGTCCGTAGATGTGGCACGTTTTGAAACCATAAGACCTAGGAATCCAAAATTCAACATAATGTTAGATGTCCCCAAGATCTCCTACCAAGCCAAAAACTGGGTCTTTGTGACTTCATTCCTTTGAGAAATTAAGGAAAAACCTCAATTTTTTATTAAAAACCTATTTTCACACTTCAGGACTGCCTAATATCAAAACCACTCATCTGTTTTTCATCATATTTCCTATAAATAATCCTCTATATAATTCCTATGTACATGCCAGAAATTAGGTCTGTATTATATAATTTAAAAAAGTTATGGGCCCAAACATAATGCATTTTGTAAATAATCAGGAAAGAAATTTTATCACTTAACACAAAACTTGTTAAAGCTAAGCACTTTTTTTCCAGTAATATTTCTTTTATTAATCAAAATTAAATTGTATACCCAAAATTAGATCAAAATCTTTTAAATTTTTTAAAATATTAGCAAAAATAAAAAATTGGTACCTTAAATTTTGCCCAACTTTGACCATGGCACTTTTTTTTGCTGTAACTGCTGTGAATTTAATTTTCACAGCATGTTTTTGTTACCATTTCAACTGTTAACATTAAAAATTTGAAACCAGTTGATCAAAAACTGTAGATTTTATTCAAGTTTTCAAGCACCATGTCACATATTGCTAGTGTTATGCAGTTTGCTAGAGCTCAGCTCCCGAGCTTCAGCTCTAAGTTCCTTAAATTTGGCATATAGTTAGATTTCTCCAAAATCCCCTACCATGCCAAGAATTTGGTCACTAGGACTTAATTCCTTCGAGATATCAATGAAAAACTTCATTTTTCCATTAAAAGCCCATTGTTACCCTTTAAGACTGCCTAATATCAAAACCCATGATCTGACTTTGATCATATATAATATACATATTTTTCTATACATTCGCTATGCACATGCCAGAAATGATGTCAGTATTGTGTATTTTTTTTAAGTTATGGGCCCAAACATAATGCACTTTGTAAAAAATCAAGAAATATATTTACTCCCTTAACAAGGGCATTGCTGAAGCTAGAGATTTTTTTGTCAGGGATGTAACATTATTTATTCAAAATTCAATTGAATACCCAAAATTAGTTCTGAATTTTTCAAATTTTATAAGTTATTAGTATAAATATAAAATTAGTACCTTAAATTTTGCCAAACTGTGACCATGGCACGTTTGTTTCCTGTGAGCACTGTTGATATAATTTTCATATCATGCACACATAAGGATTTCATCTTTGTAGTTTAGAAAGCTGAAAGAAATTGGCCAAATATTGAAGCTTTTATTAATGTTTTTTATGAGACCCTGGTAGACTTTGGCTCTCTCCAGCCCCTCTTGAGTCACCTGTATGTTGACCTTGTTGACCTTTCATCAAATTATGCACGCTTGAGGCGAGAATCCAGGCAGCTTATGGCCAGCCACAGTTGATCCAGGTGTCCAACCCAACTCATCTAGTAGTTTTAACCAACAACATAACAATAAACAATAAATTAATAAATTTTTATTGGTTTTTTATAACAAATTAAAGAGAAATAGAAAAGGAATTTGTTAGTTTATAATAACAGGAAAATAACTTGCAGTAACTGATGATATAAGAATCTTGTATCGATGGGTAGAATGTCACATATTCCAAATAACACCATGCAGTCACCTATAGCATTTTTCAGTTCATTTTTAATGATAAAGAAGTAAATCATATTATTCATTACTAATCATTAGGGATTCAATGAAGGAAATTAATGATAGACAGAGATGCAGTTGATAATATTAATCTAGATTCCTACTGTGTCTAGTGTGTACATTGATGTGAAATTAGTCCAAAATGAATTTTTTACAGTTATTTTTTAATATAAATAAAAGCCATAAAACCAGGTACTTATGATCATTATTTAAATGTGTGAATTTTGAATATTCTGGATTCTCAACATCATGGTTTGGTGAAAACTGAATAAATACCAGACATGGTGCAAATACTTTGTAATTGTATTTAAATACGAATATGATTATGTACTCCATTATAAAATTTCTTGCATAAAGAATGGGAATTCAGGTAAAAATGAAAGTATATGAATACTCATGCAAATACTTTCAAAATGTATTCATGAATGCATTCATGAATATATTCTTTAATATATTTTAATAATCATATCAGTTATATTTCATTTTAAAAAATCAAAAGATTCTCTTATTATTTTTAATAAAAATTATATTTGGGACAATTTTTGTAATTTTTTTAATAAATAGTTAAACTCTTATATTATATGTTCTGCTTATAAGTTATATGGCCATGTCAAAATTTGTGTGACAGTAGTACTCCACTTGTTTATAAAATAAATGAAATCAATCCTCTTCCCTGTCTCCAAAGGTACTATCAAAATCATACATAAGCTAAACAACAACTCATAATACAGCTTATATTTATTACCACACAAAACCAGCATGTGCCTCATTTCTAAATCATATTTTTTGATCATATATAACAGCTGAGCGTCGTGACCCATAGGTCCCTTGTTTAATTTAATAATTCTAATGTTAATTCACAGTCTCTTTCTGTAAAGTTTTAAAATAACTGAACTAGGCAATGAATTCAATACATGAATATGTTTCATTGATACGTTATTGCTAAGAAACTGGTCTGCTTGAACATAGAAGTATTTACCTGTTCTTATTTTCAATAACTTTTTATTGGTTTCACATATTTTTTATCACTTCAGTCCTGAAGACAACTTATTTCAAAATTGATGTATTATTATAATTGCACAAGTGTAATTTATTGTGATAGAAAATTGTCAAGTGACATAACAGGCTTATATCAGGTTCAAAATTTGTGGAAATATCAGAGTCTCTGGTCAGCGTTTAATTATTTTTTTTTTTCAAGACAAGCTCTAATTAGTTGATAATAACGGGGACCATTAGTGCCTGTTTGTGTGAGGATGTGGTCTCTTGTTGTGTGGCACATGGTTTCCGCAGTTCAAGTTCACACGAGAAACACCAAAAGGAGGTGTCACATAAAATTAGATGAGCTATCTCTTATCACCAGCAGATATTTGTAATAAGCCTCACAATCTGACAATGAAAAAGCTGAAGCCATGTAACAAACATAAAAATCTCATGGCAAGTAGGAACTTCGGTAAAATGGCAATAACATGCAGAGCCGCAGGAATATGCCAGGGCCTACAGAATTAAATCAATGATACTGACATTCAGCTGAGTCGGAAAAATGTGTCGAGACCAGAGCAGTAGTAAACAAAACAAATCCTGACTGTCAGGTTTATTTCAAAACTTCCCTGGATTAGCTTACTTGCTGTATGCTTAAGGGATCTCAGAACTTTCAGGGTCCAGGAGAAATGCAGCTTTTGGTGTTGATTCTGATCAATTTACTGCTGCTGTGGAGGTTATGTTTTCATCCATGCTTATAAGTCTAAGGATTATGCAAAAACTACTGCACTGATTTCCACTTTGTGAAAGGTTAGAACATTACAGAGCAGAGAAGATACCATTAAAGGTGCCTATTCTGATATTTGACATACTGGTATATTAAATAAAGATAATCTGTTGCACCTTTCATGAAAATAGGCCAGTAAACATCAATAACATCACACACAGGCTGTTCATTTTTTTATATCCATTTGTGTATATCATGTGGGGGCCAGCCAAAATAATAAAAAACTCCTATTAACAAGGATGTCTGGAGTCACGTCAAATGAACCAGAGTTTTGAAAAGGGTGTTTTGTAACTAGTGACCTTTCAACTTTCGCACTAATGCATCCAACCACCTTCTCTTACATGTTTTTCTTCTGTGTGTCAACAGTCTCTCATGTACCACGTTATACAAATTATACAAATTATAAGCTCAAACATTTTAATATTTTCATACCAGGAATATCCTGCAGTTCATTAATAGAGGAATAAAGCAAGAAACCACATAAACTTTACAGGAAAGTTGTTGAATGGCACAATAAACTGAAACATGGGCTACATGCAATTTCTGGGAAGATCTCATGTTTGTGATCTTAATCAGATACATCATCCTAGCATTTACTTTATTGTTTATGAAGTCAAATGAGACCTTAAACCAGGGATTCACCTGCTAAAATGTCCATTAAATAAAACCTAAAAGATTAGACTGTAGCCTCTCTATTATGAACATATCTCTGGTATGGACTAAATCCAGGTACCATTTGTGTCTGCAATATGGAGGATTAACTGTATTTCTCATCATCTGCTTACACACTTCAGGTGCTGATATTTTAAAATGACGGGAGACATGATCAGCCGTGGTAGAGATTTAAGCTCTGAAATGCCCGTTAACATGTATTGAATTTACAAAGAAAGACATCCCCCGTATCATATATTTAATAAAATTATATATTTGCAAAGA
Source organism: Sipunculus nudus (assembly GCA_026874595.1). Lineage (NCBI taxonomy): Eukaryota > Metazoa > Annelida > Sipuncula > Golfingiida > Sipunculidae > Sipunculus > Sipunculus nudus. The sequence continues at coordinate 11,458,931 of CM049314.1, read as the reverse complement.
TTTAGCTGCTCAGTAACTGTAAAAAATTAAACTAAACATTGAAATTGTTTTCTGATCAGTAAAGACTGATCCCTGTTACATAAATGATACAGATGACCTTCAGTCTCAGAGAGGATGATTGTCTCTCAAGGAGCAGACACCAGTCTATTTTCCAGAGGAAATGAAGCAAATTGATTCACTGGCTGGTTTTGGGTTGATTACATTGTTGACCTTGTCTGTGTGCCAAGGTCACACAATCTTCATTATTGCGGAAGCGGATTTGATGACCGCCTGTCATCCATGGTGTTGACCTGACCTTCATCTTGACAGAGATATTGTCTTAGTCCTCTGATGGACTCATTTAATATCCTGTAGAGAGAGTATAGTGTTATTAGCAGGTGTAACCCAGGTGCTATTCAGGTGTCTGTGTGCAATACCTCTGCCGTTAGTTATCCAATAACCAGGAAGCATACAAATCCATTGCACAGCTAATGTGCTGGGTACTTATTGCTGCCAGCTGCCTGCATCAGCTGTATGTACTTAATGTACAATGGTTGCTGCAGGTTGTCTGCATGAATTAGCTCTGATTACCGAAATTTAAATATACAAACAGTTTCGGATTTGATTATCCCAATTAACTTGAAAATGAATCCTTTTCAGAGGAAATGATACAGACAGAGGGCGGATAATGTTCACAGTGTCAGTTTCCAATTTAGTAAAATTAATCAACTTACAACGTTCATATTGCCTTCTGACTGATTCCATAAGCTCGTAGATCATATGGTGTTTAATACAAATAATTCTCCTTCCCTATGTACAGATGAAATAATAATGGTCAGAGAGTGATCATGTTCCTGACAGCTGTGTACATTAGGTATGCTGTTTGTTTAGCCAGGAATGGTACAGGGTTTGGGAATACATGTAGGAGGGTATGCAGTATCTGTGCTACCCCTTTCACACACAAATTCATTTCTAAACAGTTCAGGCAGTGTATTTGATCAAACTGTTTTCAATCCTTGGTTTAGGCCTTTGTCTTAAATATTGTTGGTGCCTAAAAAAAAGACCAAATGTAAAATCTTGAGATTTTGTGTGTCTCAATGACAGGTTATTGCTTTTGGATTATTCTTTGCCCAGAAAGCATTTAAAATTAGTTGTAATTTGTATGGTATGGTTAAACTTTTATCCTCATTCAATAAAGAATGCCATATACAGATCATTGACCTATCTTTAAAAAATAATCAGGTTTACTGAACATAAATATTTCTTGCATTGGCTGAGTAGTGTCCTTTCTGGTTTTTCTCTGATTTTCTAGGAGTATATACAGCTGAGAGTTCAGATATGTTCCAGGATGGCTGCTAGCTGAAGGCCAGGTCAAATGGCAAAATCTACACAGACACAAGGACACAATGACAACTAGTGCAGACATTTCTTAATCTCCACTGTCAAAATGAAAAAAAAATTAAAGAACAAAGGGTCTTATGTCATTAAGAGTATATGATAGAATTCTAATAAAGCTTCTTGGTGTAGTTCATTGTATAATTAATTCAGCATCACATGTTATGTAAGTTGTTTGGATCACTCTTAAAAAACCTCATAGCACATTATAAATGCATCAGTTATGAGAAAAGCGAAATTAATGACATGATGAAAGAAGATTTATTCATTTCTGAACCTTCTTTCCTCCAGCATGTTGTTACATATGTGAATGTGAATTCCTGTAACCACATTTTTCCTTGCAAATTATAGTATTTGACTACTAGCTTTACCTGTTGTGGAACATGTAGTTCAGAATATGCTAGTATAACTGGACCTAGAAATTGCTTCACTTAGTTTTGAAGCAGTGAGTGGTAAAATAATGGATATTATTTGGACAATTTAATGCCCAATGAGATCACAAAATTGCAAAAACTCAATATTTCAGTAGTAACAATATATAAAGCGGGCATTGATTTCAAAAGTAACAAGGACCATTCATCATATTTTGTGTATCATCACTGACATAAGCCAACTTGTCATGGAAGCATGGATTATATATTCCTTATCCAGTTGATCATACAACAAAACATGTGAAGTCTGAAAAGGCCAACTTAAGAAATATAAAAGTAGCTAGAGCTTTATGAATAGTTCAGATTGTAGTTTAGGTTAGCGTTGTATTTTTATTTGTTAGCTGTCAATACACAGTCATGCCCGCTTATTGTCATATAGGTGGTGCATGCATAAATTAGGATAATAACTGGGATGTGACATTATGTGGGCTTCAACATTGATGTCCTTTTTAGTCATAGAAGAAGTGTTATGTCTTAAATGATATTTAATAAATCGTCAACAAAAAGGAAAAGGAAACGTTCATAAATATTTTTATTGCACAATGGCATATCAAATTACGTTTATGCACACCTGAAAATTTATTTCCTGTAAGTTTTGTTTCGCATGCCGCAATAACTGACAAACATCAGGCTTGCAAACAGAGACGTAGAGTCTAGGTTATGAGGTCAAATGTCTGGAAGTATGCAGCACAGTATAAACATTACGCGTATGCAAACTATTTTACTAAATTTCACCGACCATTGCGCCTTATTTTTCAGATATCTTAGTAATGACTCAAACTTCCATGAACATCTTTATGATAGGTTTGTTGAGGGAGCAGTCTTCGTCATATCATTGTTAACTTTCTGAAGTTTTGCCGCGATTGAGGTTTTGGACCAGGCATCTCCTCCAGTGCTCACAAAACCTCCAGCTCTACCCTTAAAAGTGATTTCCAGTAGTAAGCAACGTTTAGAGCTTATGCTTCATATCATCATGGCGAAACGTCATCAAGGTGTAAACCACGGCCTTGCAAAGGCCAGGAGTTCCTTATGTATGACATGGGCGCACAAGCATCGCCCTTGTAAAAGAACGAAGAAATGCATTGAACTGGATTATGGTTGTATCTTAATACGTTAATTAGCTAAGTGACAGGGAATGACCTGCATCCATCTCTGCACTTGCCTGCCGCACATAGGTGGGTGACATGATCTTTGGATACGCCTGACCGATTAGAGGCTCTAGGCCTTGTTGATCGCCGTGTCGGCGTCTGATGTGATACTAACTGCGATCTGGAATCACTGCCAAGGGTTCCAAGCATGACAATGAACGGGATTATGACAGTATTCCTTGACATTAAACGGTCAGATTAACCATTGTTTATATAGGAAATGGTTTGGGATTTCAGATTTATGTGACAATAAACTGGATTTTCTATTAACCGATATGACACAAAGTGGGCTTGACTGTATTTCATAGATATGATGAAATGGCATGCATTGCCTATCAGTTACCAAATCTAAGTGCCATATCCATATATGTATATATATATTGGTATATCAATATTGCCCTTGCCATCCCCATCTGCTGATTTATCACATACATCTGAAATATATACAGAAAAGTAATGTTTTTAGCAGTTTTTGATGCACCATGGGTGGTTATATCAGGAGAAAGTGGAAATTATGTCTTTATTCAGACAGAAGTAATGTATAAACTTAGCATATGTTAAGTTAAATACCTGTAGCTCAGCACAACCATTGGATAATCATGTGTAGAAGCTAGCAGAACAAACCACTGTGCATGTAAAAACAGAGCTAATTCCCATCAAACTCTATACAGATGATCTCGCCTGGATTCTGGCTTGTTGTGGAGGAAAAACTGAGCTAATGGATGAACTAGGCAGGCTCAGTACTAAGGCAGGCATCCATCGCAGCCCACCCAGGACAGATAATTGTGTTTCATTAATCCAGGCAGGTTGGTGTGTAGGAGGACATACCTTATGACAACAGGTAGTGCTCATCCTGCTGCTTAGGCAGGCCAAACCCAGGTGTCCCCATCCTCAAGTTCAGTTTTATTGCCAGGTCACAGCTTGCCTCACATGCTGAGGCAAATTAAACCTTTGCAGGATCACGATCCAGAGCGGTTTGTCTGTCAGTGAATGGGGACTGTTTAGTTCAATATGAATTTAGACCTCGTATGCTTTGTTGCTGAAGGGAACATCAAATTACATACTTACCAAACTGTTATTTGTGTGTACCACATGTTAAAGAGAATCAGTTTGAGACTGTGTGTTTAATCTTCTTGAGAGGCATGCCCAGGTACTGCCGAATAAGAGAAACGAAAATTCATTTTCAAATGATATTTCATTTTAAATCAATTATCATGGTTTCAAGACAAATAGACTTTGCAGGATTGAAAAAGAAATAATTCCCTGTAATATTCCAGGGGGGAAGCAGTCATCCTTTCATTCACAGATGGTACACTATATGACAGGTATCATTTTTAATACCTTGCAGATTGCATATACTGATTCTGGTTATCTGGTTTTCTTTGCTTAGAGGTTATGCAGAGAGAAAATCTATTATTACTTACTGGTATCATAAAACATCAGTAGTTAAAAAACAAGGCATGTTTTAAATGTATGATTTTGCTGTGAATTTGCCATGTGAAGAGCTTGCTTTAGATGAGATGTTTGCCCTCATAAAGAAATATATTCATGTGTTACCTTGCACATTTTGTTACCTGTAATAATTTTTAAGAAGACTTGACTTTTAATATCCTCACAGGTATCTTATTTTTTTTCTTAAAGTATACTTTACATTTTCAAGAAAATTAATACTGTGTATATTGTGTTCTTTTTTGCTTTGTGTGAAGATAATGATTTATGTTTTTCTCCCCATGGTTCACCTTCATATAAATATGACATATCAAATGCATTTTGAGAAACTTGGTGAAAGATAGAACAGTTCAATTTTTTAAACAAATTTGACACGTTTTGTTAGTTCCTCTGACCATGACTGGAAGCAGTCTGGTTTCTTCTTAAACTTATATTAATCTTTTCATTTCTTTTTAAATCATGTCATATGATTTTTGTTTTGGCAGAGGTAACACTTTGGTCAGTATAAAGCAGGGCAGATTAGCTTTGTATTTAATTATCATTTAGTTAAGTGGACATGTCAGGTGCTATTATTGACAAGTACCACAGACAAGACACAGGTACTATTGGTACAGAAAGTACAGGGCTACCAAGAGCTTTTATTCTATCAAAGTTCAGTGTCATCATTGATTCTGGATTTTCTGTAAGTGATTGTGATCTGGACAATGAAGGAATACCATAAGTGGATCAGTTCATATACCAAACAAAACCGTCACAGCTAACCACACCATTGAGAATTATACAGGAGCTTTTTTAAAACCACCAATCAAACTGCAATAATGGCCACAAAAAAGATGACACAGTGCATGGGTTGCCTCATCTGCACTGCAAGCATAGCCATGTCCAACAGTTCCAGTACCAATGGAGTCATTATAAAACCTGAGCTGTTTTGGTATGGAGGAGCTGGTTAGAATTGCCTTGAGCATACTTTGTTGTGTTCTAACTTGGGGACAGATCTGGTGAAGGTTAATACATCCCCATATTCTGCATGTAAATAAGCAGACTCCATAAAAGCCCACCGGTGCTACAAGGCAAGGATTCCGACACAACTTTGCGATATAGCAATCTGATCAATACTATAGTATGGCATCTCGCGCAGTAACTTCGTCTCTCAGAACCTGCCGGCCAAATGTGCCAGCTTTGGTGGTATGGTGATGCTTGATTTAAAGTGTATTTTGTCATGGGTGACTACATATCAAACAACACAGTTGTTCCTTCCTGTCAGCTAGTGGCTATGCTTTAAACTTAGACACAACAGTCGTTCTGCTTGAGGTGGCCAACCACCTGAATGTTGTATAGGTCTAGATGACCTCACGTTACCTTAACTGCTGCCATAAAGAACTGATTAAAATACGGATTATATTGCTACAAATGCCTTTATGTTCCTTGTGTCTGAAAGGTCATTTCCTGGCATCTTTCTTTCTGTATTTTAGCAGGTACAAATGCTACATAGGAATATAACACCTAAATATTATCTAACATTTTCTCTCATGTGGATTCTTAACTGAGAAGAAAATTTCTAAACAAAAACTATTATGTACTCTGTGTTATGTAGACAGCCAACACATTTGAGTAAAATTGTGACTTAGTTGTGGAAAGAGATATTAAAACATCCTCTTTTTACACAAATAAAAAACATTAGAGCCCACAATGTCCTTTTCATCAACTGTTCAGTATAATAAATGTCAGAAGCATGAGGACAAAATGACAGCAGTCTGCAACGTCCGGAGTAAAGCTGAGAAGATGTTTGGGTTCGATGAGAAGATTTTTGAAGACTTTTATCTGGGAAGGTGTCAGATTTACATGAGTATATGTTGGGGTTAAAGCTAAGACTCATTATGTTTGGAATGCGGACCAGGAATGTGGAATGCTGATAAAAATTGGTATTGATTATATAAATACCTGTAGTGAATTTTGCCAGTTCCACATGGTATTCCAGATCAACACATTGAAATTATGCATTTTGCTGTGCCAGTGCACAAAATCTCTCAACATTCATTCCACATGCTGCATTCCACATTCTGTACATTAGGAATCTTAGCTTTATCTTGGAAGGCATTGGCTTCTTAGGAGACGATTCAGGGATTTAGCTGAAAACATGGTTGAGTGTACCTGCATTGGAACATGGTACTGTTTGGCTAGGAGTTTAATTGAGTATATGTTCCAGTTTTAATCTTCTGAGCAAGTTTGCTTTTTCAGTAATAAAAAGATGGTGAGGTTTAGCTGTTAGGATGTTAGGGTTTATACAAAGACTTAATTCTTCAATGTAAAACAAGCAAATGTTTTTGGGAAGTATATGTTTTAGTCAGAATTTCTTTTAAAAATATTTAATGTTACACTAGCTGCAATGACAATTTGAATGCAAGCAAGTCATGTGCCTCAGTTTACAGTAAGCATTAAGTCAGTAAAAGATAGCAAAAACCTCTGCAGTCCTGTATACTTGTTTATGAATTGTCACATTTTGAATGTCACACTCCCATGTCCTGTATAGTAAAGTATAAAAAAACCTGAGGAAATCCATCTAATGGATTCTGCTTTCTCTTCTAAGGACTAATAAGATTTGTCATCGCTAGCACCAGCATCAGCATGTGACATTGATGTGTGGCTTTGACATATATACTAATATCACCAAAATAGATTAGTCTTTCAATTAGGTCTGAGGCTTTACTGAATCAAGAGTCTATTTAATCTTGGAGGTTTAGATACTATGATTTTGAAAAATGTATGAAATCCTGGTGTTGATACCCTGAAAAACTTGCCATACAAAGCATAAGTTAAAATGAAGTAGATCCGGAAAGACTGTAGTGTACAACCGCTGCATAAGGAATGAAGGTGACAGCTAGCTGGTATACCTCCGTATGAATAATCTGGAAGGATGATCCAGTTCCTGTGAGGGGTCCCTGTGCATTTGAGTAATGTGGGCAACTGAGGTGTTTTAAAAGAGTACTAAAAACAGATACCTTCATAAAAGATTATAAATAATTGTAAATTTGTCAAATATTCTTCTGGTCTGTCAGTATGAATCACATCATTAAGTTAATATACAGATGAAGTATTGCTTGTGAAAAAAAGTAGTGAAATTTTTAGCTTACAACAATTTCTGAATGTGCAGTATATTTTTGGGGATATGAGAAGTTATGGAATCTTCTAGCTGGTCCACAGGGACCCTCTGAGACAAGTGATACAATCAGATCATTTTAACATGAACAAAAAGAATAGTGTAGTAATTATGTTTGGAGGCTGCTCTGAAATACCCAGAATTCATTGGCGAAACAGGAAATTGGCAGGCCTAGCTGACTGATCACAAATCCTGGTGTTTTGCTAGGTGAACCTGGTAATGAGTTCTCCGCTGTGTCTGAGCAGTGAGCCTGTTCTGATGAGTCGAACACTAGCACTCCTGTGTGAAGGGAAATGGTTTTAAAACCATATTCAGTGATTGAAAGAATGATTGAAAATCATATTTGAAGATTGAAAGAGAAAAACAACTGATGATCGATTATTAATCAGTTATTTATAGGGCTTCTATATTACCTGAAAACTGTTGTATAGATTTATACCTGTAAAATATTGACCGAGGATATAGTCTGACTTATACATCATCTAGAAAAGTCAAGGTAATGGCCGGGATATGGACTCTTGTTCACCATACAAGTTTCTGTTTTAGTGTTGGTCACCTTTGTATTTCAACTTCCTTATATCTCTGATATTATTAGAATATTTTGTTCTGGATAAAATGACTTCCTCGCATTGGCATAAACAATTTTTTTATGATTGATTATGCAAAAATGCTAATATGAATTAATGAGATTCTTTTCGTGATGCGAGAGTTTGTGTGAACAAACACACAACACACACAAACACATAATAAAACCATTTGCTTTCTCCTGTACACAAGTGGATAAAGCTTGCAACGGACATGATCATTGGCACTTAATAAAAACAGCCATACTGTGCAACTTCCCAAAGAAAATTTTTCTAGCTTCAAACCAGTGTTTCTGCTGTTTTCCTTTAAAGCGATTCTTTGCCTTGTCTTAGAGTTGTCACACATGCAAGGGCATACCTAGATGTGGTCACCCAATATTGTTCCTTTTAAACAGACACTTGTGAAATAGCTTTACATGTAGAACAGGTGATTTGGAGATATTTAGTACTTGTGCCAGGATGGTTTTGCTGGAAACTTTGTTTTCATCGAAAAAATAAACCAGCCATTTGAGATAATCACATATATTTCTTATGTCTGTGTACCTTTAAACAAATAATAAAGAACCACCTGTGTTTAATAAAGTACCATCTGTGGGTTCTGTGCTATTCACTGTCTCACTCACACCCATTGCCTTTGTCATTGGTCTGATGTTGGGTGACAGATATGCTGTTGTAGTTATACCTGTACATGTAAAAAAAAATTATGCTAATGTATGTTTGAATATTTTCCATATGGGAATTGATGCAGATGGAGTTAAATGCTTAAATGAATACTCAATTCTGTTGCTATTTTATATCAGAAAGCGAAGGAAATACACTGAAAATCAGTTACAGACCTAAATAGGATTGAACAAATCCATCCCAAGCCAGGAGTACTCAGCAGTGTCAGCTTTGTCAGCTCAGAAGTATTTAAATGGATGAATTAAAAGAGGAGAATTTTATCAATGTCCCTGTGTGAGATACAGAGGACAGAATATTGTCCATGACACATCATGACACAGGGTAAGGGAAATTAACTGTTTTCAATCAGAATTTCAATTTATCCTGATTAACCTCTGCTGACTCTTAACACTGAAGGAAGCTCCACAGCAAGCCAGCCGGCTTGTGTGTGATAAATATTTAATCAGATAATGGGGAAGGCGTGATAATAGCTACCTCCTGTGCTGTAAGCACCATAATAAATAAATAAACCTGTACCCAGAGAGCTGTCTTATTCTGACGAGGCTGCGGCAGAGTTTCTCCAGATGCTTAAGACGCCCTGGAGGCGTTATTATGCCAGCAGACTCGGTACCCTCACGGGAAGATTGTGAGAGTAAGAAGCAAGCACTCGGCAAGAAAAGCAGATAATACCCGTGTATACAGAAGGTTTACTCACCTGGAGACCAGCATACAGAAGAAGGGTGGAAATTTAGGGACAAAACCTTAAAAAATTCTTAAACTTCAGGAAATTGGGGCTAGTCGAAAAATTTTTATGAAGGAATGCTGCAAGCAAGGCATTTCACCAGGTAAAGGTATGGGGTTAAAACCCTCTTGACCTCTACTCAGGATCCTCCCCTATGAAATATACTTAAGATGCTGCAATTGAGTGCAGCACCTGCAGAGGGAATTAGAAATGCATCCACATGGTCGTTAACCTTGATTCCCAGTGGCAGATGAAGGGAGAGAGGCTGTCCCGGGGAACAGAACAGATGTTTAGGTAATAGGCCCTACCTCTACACCACTCACTGATGCTGGTATTTTGTAAAAGTATTACCAGTCCTACTGCATGAAAAGCAAATCTTCATACAATTACCTGACAAATAGGTGAAAAAGTTGGGTTTCTTCAGGGTACCTTTTGAGAACTGTTGAACAAGCAGTCAATGACCTGGCTGCTGGGTAGTGTTATAATACACCTGTAGGCACTGTTTATTCCCTGTATTAAATGTTGTGTTCTCTACTATTGGGTTTTGTGAGTCACTCAGGGTTTTATGCTGCTGCCAGGTGGATAGGTGTCATGTTTTCGTAGTGGTTGGTTCTTTTATGTGTCAGGACGCTGAAAAAATTTATCAACAGATATTGATGAAATGTTGAGGAGGGTAAGGGATACACCCTAGTTTTTCATTCAAAGGGTTCTACCTGGGATTTCCTGAATGCTGAAAAAATAAATACTGACAGGATCTCCTGATGTCCTTATACCAATTAATTCAGTTCTATCACTGAATGTTAAATGGCCTTTAATTGAATTAAATGCTACATAAACTCTCTAAGGAAAATGTGAGCAAACTCAAAATTGAACATTAGTAGGTATTCTATGGCTGTCTTATCTCCGCCTCTGACAGAATTGTTCATTTCATTCCATGAAAAACTTTGCCAAAAAGCAAAACAAGTATATAAAAATCAGAATAGCCCATATTCCTATATACTGGCCTGAAAATAGGAACACAAGAGTAAGCTGAAGCTTAGTCAAACTAGATTCTAAATTTAGACCAGGATTTATCAATATGATAGTGGTTAATCTGTGTTAAAACAATAAAAAAAAGTCAAGCCACTTGCACATTGTAGTCATCCATTAAGCCTGAAGCTCCAGGAAGGGACCTGTTTTTAAGTGACCACCAGAGTGAGCTGTGGGAAGGGGATTCCCCTTCTCCATCTAAGGAGTGGTTCTTATTCAGCTTCCTTCTTTATTCTTGGAAAATGCTTTTGACTCACCTGACCTGGACCAGAGTAACACTGGTTCATTTAAGCCATTTATATATATTCACCTTCCTTAAATTCTATAGAGCTTGCATGATTTCTGTGTTACTCTCCACACATATTATTGAACTTCAGGTGAATCCTATTCAGAAAGTTCTTATAACACCTCTGTGATGGATGTTATTACTTGTTTATCTGCAAGCTGATAGTAAAAACAGCATTGTTGACAAACAGAAACACCATGCAACCTAAGGTGGTTGGGTGCATATAGATCAAAGTTGAAAGGTCACTAGTTGCTAAATGCACTTTGCAAAACTCTGGTTGATCAGGCGTCCTTGCTGAATGTGTTTGGATTATTTTGTGGGAACCCCATATGTTATAAACATGTCGATATAAACAAAATGAAGAATAAGTCTACAGTCTGGCATCATATATCAGAATAGACCCCTGTAATAAATTATAGGCCCCTTTAATAAATTCCTGTCTGATTTATATTTATCTGGGACCTCCCCGACCTTGCTGAGGAAGCAGCTGCAATATTGCAGAATGTGAATAATAAAATCTAGGATCAACATCACTGTAACATTTTGAAATGTTGTTATAACACAGTTTGGGCTGTGGAATCTGGTGATTGAATCTTAATTGACACAAGTCCACTTTTATGTTCTTTGGTTTGTTGATGGTCAAATGAATAAGTACATATAAAAAATTCAAAGCAGTATTTAACCTTTAACCAAGTGAACACTGAGAACCTCACAAAATGTCCAAGGTAGCAAACAATATGTTATTTGTAGATTGGCATGCCCCCGCCCATTTTGTAGGACATATAATGAAAAAAATAAGAATAAAATAAAATTAATTTTTACCAAAATGCCTAACCTGGATCTGCTATTGGAGTCATCATTTTCATCATCAATTTTGATTAATTTCATTTTTAATTTTAGTAAGTTACTTTGTTCAATAAAACAGAAGCAGTACATCCTGACAAGAACAGCCTCAGATAAAAATATACTTAACTTCAATGTGGAACATTTACCTCACTTGAGTCTGGAAAATTTACTTTATTTGAATGTGGAAAATTTACCATACTTGAATGTGGAAAATTTACCCTTCGAATTAGAAAATTCAGCTTACTTGAATGTGGAAAATTTTTCATTATTGAATGTAGAAAATTTACTTTATTGAATGTGGAAAGTTTACCTTATTTGAATATGGAAAATTTACCTTATTGAATGTGAAAAAATATACATTACTTGAATTTGAAAATTTACAATGCTTGAATTTGGAAAATTTACCTTACTAGAATGTGGAAAATTTCCCTTATTGGTTTTGGAAAACATACATTACTTGAAGGTTGGAAATTTAAACTAGTTGAAGCATTTCACAATTTTCCTGCTGTAATTAACTGGAGAATACACTGTACTCTTTTGTGAATTTGGCTGAAAAAGCAATATATTAAAAGAAGAAAAAGAATATGGCTTGTTTTGTAGTAACAGCAGTTTACTATCAGCTTCACAGGCTATTAGTATGTGTTACCAGTAGTTACAGCTGAATTTCCTGCCAAACTGAAAAAAAAATATATTTATGCTTCACAGCAAACGGAAGAATATAGATGCCATTAAAACCAGACTACAAAATATGGCTCTTTTTACCGTGGGTTATTAGCTCTCTTTACAGCAGACTGCAGAATAGCAGTGTTTTTTTTCCAGGAGACTCCAAAAGAGAAGTCCTTCTCCAATAGACTCTGAGTACAATTATGTTTAGATGGTAATACATGGGCAGGCCTCCATGAGAGGGTGTCTGAGATGTATTGCGGCCCAGTATTGGACCAGAATAGGATAAGAAATGAGCTGTGATGGTAGGGGCTGAGTTGCTGATGGCAAGTAGTATTTTTTCTCTAGAATTGATCAGGTTGTCAAACAGTATTGTACCTGAGGAAGCCAGGCCCAGTGGCTGGCAGCCAGTGATTCATGGCTGCGGGTATTTCCACTGGCTGTCCTAAGTGGCTCCCTACTGTCAACCATCCTCCCCACGCTCACAGCCGACACAATGACAATATGTCTGATTTGTGGCAAAACAGTTTGAGGCATATTTTTTCCATTACATAACTTCCTGTAACACACCCAGCCAGTGGCCTGGCTGATTTGGAGTGTTAAAATTTGACGGGAGGCCAGTGCAGCTTGGTAATCAGTCATAGTTGTTGTAATTAAGACTGATTGCCACAGCTATTAGCTAAGTGTTTGTTTAATTTGATCTCAGGCCTTTGGCTTACCAGCTCTGTACATGCTTGCAGGAAGCAGGCCCTCCTTCAGCATATCATCATTTTGAAGGAGTAGGGCACGGAAACTCATGACATCATGCTTCATGTTAACATTGCGGTTACAGAAAAATACCCATCTCCTTGACTTCCTGTGGTGTAAGGGCAAATAGCTAGTGTTTGTGTGAGAGCTTAGAGGAAATATCAGTCCCAGTTATTGTAGTACATGAGATAGGGAGTGATATATGTGAAATATGTCTTCAGAAAGCATTGTGTCAATGATTAATCAAAAGTGGGTAACTTTGTATACAACTATAGGAGTTGCAAGGTTTTTACCTGACAGAGTGACAGTTACAAATATGGATGGCTGGGCAAATGTCTTGCTGCAGAAATTATGCAGTAGTGATATTGATTTCAAGAAATTTAAGTTAAATTATCTCAAATCAAAATATTCTTCATCATCGATCTCTCAGCTGTGTTCATGTGTAGATCATTCTATGTAAGTTAATCTTTTATTTATTTTTCTGCTGTAACCAAGCACAACCTGTCAAGACAAACACATGTTTAGTGACAGAAATGAAACTCTGGTGTGCACAACATTAATAATGGGAAAGATGTAAGTACCATATATATGTCATTCTGACCAGTTAGAAAAAGCAAAACAAAATTGAGAAGTCAATTAAATGGTTGACTAAATATGTTTTGTAGTATAATTATTAATAAACACTACAACCTTAATCAGATACAACAGAAATTTATTGATTCAGATTAGGCAAGTAAAAACAGGGGGATGGAAAAAAAAATTAAAAAAAAAGATTGTCAATATACCACAGACTGTACACTTGCACAGAAGCAAGAATCTCATTGCATATATTAGCAGTTGTCCTGAAGAAATGATTTTCAAGCATGAAGTAAGTTCAGTGTTCAAAAGAAATTTGTCCTTCCATTTACCAATCTATGGTTTCATGAATTATGTGCATTTTGTAGTTTTTATTAACATACTAAATAAATGAGTCAAAACTGTTCTTAAAAGAATTGTAAAAAATGTCATAAAAAATTTATCAATATTCAGCACTAAGGTGATGGCAAAGGATACTTTTCAAATTATATTGATTTGCCACATGTAAATGACACAAGATTTCCAGGAAATTCCTGGAGCTCTTCATCTTATCCAGGCTTTTCTTGATTATGAGGTCTTATTACAACTCATGTTAAAAGCAAGAAGAGATCACATGATGCTGTATTCATGCAGCACATGGTATGTCTGTTTGTCCCATTTCCTGTTTCTGGGAAGAAATGCCTCACAAAATAATTATAATAAAAATAAGATTATTGTTATTAATCAGTTGGTGTATGGTTATACCTTTTAGCTCAGCCTACTATAAGTCATCTGAGCTATAGTTATAGTCCATTTTCCATCATCTGTCCGTCTGAATGTCTGCCTGTCCATCTGTTAGATAGGCACGTTTTGAAACTGTTAGACCTACAAATCTGAAATTCGGCATGCTGTTTGATGACCTCAAAATCTCCTACCAAACAAAAACTGGGTCACTGTGATTTTGTTACTTCAAGAATTTCAGGGAAAACCTCAGTTTTTCATTAAAAACCTATTATCACATCACACGACTGCCTAATATCAAAACAACTTATCTTTTTTCTTAAAATTTATCAAGAATGTTCTCCTATATATTTCCTATATACATGCAAGGAATTTAGTCCATATTGCGTAATATCTAGAAGTTATATGCCCAAACATAATGCACTTTGTAAAAAATCAGGAAAGATATTAACTCATTTATCATGATAATTATCGAAGCTAGAGACTTATTCAGGTATATAACTTTGTTGAATCAAGATTCAATTGTATACCCAAAATTACATCTAAAATTTGTTAATTTTAAGTTATAAGCATAAAAATGAAATCAAAACCTTAAATTTTGCTCAACTTTGACCGTAGCACTTTTTTTCCTGTAAGTACTAATGATTTAATTTTCACAGCATGTAAATGTTAGTATTTAATATGTTTAAATCTGAAATTTGAAAATAAAAGCTAAAATATTAGGCTAGTTATCAAATTCTTTTAGGCTCTATTTTATTCAGTTGCTTTTTCCAGATGCAGGCAGGCCACTTCTGGTCACTTAGGTCAGCTATGCCAGGGTACCTGATTTGTAATGGGTTACTTTGGGAGATCCCCTGCTGTGACAGGTGTACAGCTATTCTCATATCAAATCAGTCATATCAACCAACCATGGCCTATGTTACCTCTTCCTCTCAGACTTTATCTCAAATTGAAATTGTTTAAGATTTTTACCTTCAAGGTCAACAAAAGATGAGCACAGTGACCCTTGGGTCCCTTGTTTACCTTGCACCGTATGATCTTCTATAATATACTTTGTTAATGTGTATGTATTTGGGGAGATGGAGAAGGCTTTTATGACAAATGAAATAAAAACCTTCTGCAAGATTAAATGATTATGTCATCACGTCAAGTGTTACAGTAGGCCTGTAATCATAACATACGAAAATGTAGTTGTCACTTCTTAGTCAATTAAAAGTACTCTATAACCAGAATTTGGGTCACAGTTTGCCTTTACCATTTTTTTCTGCAAAGTATATCACAAGATCAGCTTTTATTTTAAGACCTGGTAAGCAAGCATGACCTCTTTTTGACTTTTGCCATGAAATCATTTTGTGTTATGTTTAAGCTTAAATGTTTTTTACAACAGGAATTGTTAGTCAAATTAACTTTTGAAATCAGTGCTCATTGATCATGTGTTTCAAATAATTAAACCTAATGATAACCATTTATTTTATTTCAGGATATTCCTAAGTTGACTTTTCATGGTAACCTCAGCCATGACCTACATTTTTTTCAGCTCAGCTGAATTTACTCTACATGTCATCAACCATGTCAAGTGTGAAGATAAAATATTTTGTGCATGACCTGGACAAATGAAAGTTTAAGCTGGTGTATTTGTTGCTCCTTACAGGATATATCCATGACCTTTTGGCTGCATATCTTGGAGCCACACTTTGTCTAGATACAATGATTTTGTTTTACTTTTCTATGATACCAGTTAGAAGATGACACTTTTAACCTGTCGAAGACCTTAAAACAATCATCATTTTTTATTTTAAATGATATTATACTTTTTTAAGGGTACAATCTTCACCACTGTGACAAAGAGTTGACCTTGAGGTTTTTGTTCTGTATCTTTGCAGAGAGCTTACAAGTCCTGGCTGTGTGCATCCGAGATTCCATATTACCTCAGAAATAATGCCCTCCCCAAGTCCAGCACTGGCAGTCAGACAGACACGTTGGTCAAGCCGTGTCCGCATGTCTGTAATAACATCACCCAACGGTGTCCATATATGCTGCCCCACATAGATTCCCAATATGCAGGGGAACCCACTTTTGTATGCACAGGTAAGCAATTGAACATATGTCAGGGACAAAATGAGAATTTGGATGATGTGGAATTTTCCAGGAGGAAATGAGAATTCACATTTTCCTGGAGAAAATGAAAATTATGATTTTTTCCCAAGGAAGAATGAGAGTTCTCATTACTCACAGTTCTAATTTTCTCCAATTTTTTATGCCCCCGCCACAAAGTGGCCGGGGCATATAGTTTTACCCATGTCCGTCATTCCATCCTTCCGTCCTTCCATAATTCCGAAATCAAACAGTTGTACGGACTTTTTTCCCATATGCCTGCAGATATTGGCCTGGTTTTTGGTGTGTGGACAGATAATGACCAGTTACAGATTGAGTACGCGTTTCGTCCAAGTAAGCCTACTTTTGACCGTTTTACGGCTCCTAAACTTAGAAAATTTCATGAAAAATAGAAATTTTCATGACAAATACACATGTATGGACTTTTTTTCACAATGCTTGCAGATATTGGCCTGATGTTTGGTCTGTGGGCAGATAATGATCAGTTACAGATCGAGTTCGCGTTTCGTCCCAGTTGACCTACTTTTGAACATTTTACGCCTCCTTAACTTAGAAAATTTCATGAAAAATAGAAATTTTCTTGACAAATACACATGAACGGACTTTTTTTCCCAGTGCCTGCAGATATTGGCCTGATTTTTGGTGTGTTGGCAGATATTGACCAGTTACAGGTCAAGTTCGCGTTTTGTCCCAGTTGACCTATTTTTGACCGTTTTATGGCTCCTGAACATAGAAAATTTCATGAAAAATATAAATTTTCATGACAAATGCACATGTACAGACTTTTTTTTGCAATACCTCCAGATATTGGCCTGATTTTTGGTGTGTGGGCAGATAATGACCAGTTACAGATCAAGTTTACGTTTTGTCCAAGTTGACCTACTTTTGACTGTTTAACGATGCTCTAACATAGAAAATTTCATAAAAAAGTGCACATGTACGAACTTTTTTTCGCAGTGCCTGCAGATACGGGCCTGATTTTTGTTGTGTAGGCTGATAATAACCAGTTACAGATCGAGTTCTTGTTTTGTCCCAGTTGACCTACTTTTGACCATTTGACTGCTCCTGAACATAAGAAGTTTCATGAAAAATAGAAATTTTCATAACAAATGCATATGTACTGACTTTTTTCCTCAATGCCTGCAGATACCACCCTGATTTTATATGTATGGGCAGATAATGACAGATCAAGTTTACGTTTTGTCCAAGTTGACCTACTTTTGACTGTTTAACGATGCTCTAACATAGAAAATTTCATAAAAAAGTGCACATGTACGAACTTTTTTTCGCAGTGCCTGCAGATACGGGCCTGATTTTTGTTGTGTAGGCTGATAATAACCAGTTACAGATCGAGTTCTTGTTTTGTCCCAGTTGACCTACTTTTGACCATTTGACTGCTCCTGAACATAAAAAGTTTCATGAAAAATAGAAATTTTCATAACAAATGCATATGTACTGACTTTTTTCCTCAATGCCTGCAGATACCACCCTGATTTTATATGTATGGGCAGATAATGACAATTACAGATCGAGTTCACGTTTCGTCCCAGTTGACCTACTTTTGATTGTTTTACGGCTTTTAAACATAGAAAATTTCATGAAAGACAGACATTTTTATGGAAAATGCACATGTATGGACTTTTTTTCACAATGCCTGCAGATACTGGCCTGATTTTTGGTGTGTTGCTTGATAATGACCCGTTACAGATCGAGTTTGCATTTTGCCCTTGTTGACCTACATTTGACCATACGACACCTCCTGAACTTAAAAAATGTTTCAAAATTTAACAGATGTTTCTAATTTGCCCCAGGCGGGGGCATTCATGTCATTCCGACACATCTAGTTTCTCTTTGAAGAATATAAGTTCTTATTTGTCCTGAGAGAATTCTGGATTTTCCCAGATTGACATTCTTCTTTAAAAAAATACACAGAAATATGCTTAAGCAAAAAGCTTTATTTTACTTGCACAATAAATTGATATAAATTTCATTTTACAAAAATATTATAATAAAAATGTTATTAAGTTTACAAATGTTTCTTTGATCATTTGTTTACTTGGATGACCTTTTTTCCTTGTCTATCCATACCATGTTTGGTTTTATTATCTTTTGACAGGGCAGTGGACACAGATCATAACAAGCAGCCCTACAAAGTTAAACTTGATTTGCTGATGATTTTTTGCTAAAATCTCCCACAAAATCCAAAATGTGGTCCCTATGGCCTATATTATCTAATGTGCATGGTAAAAAAAAATGGCTTTGTATCTTTGAATATGGAATCATGTATATATATACAAAACACCAGATTTCTCATAAATGGCTGCAAATATTTTAGCTTAGCTGACTTCAGTCATGCTGAGCTATAGTGATTGGTCTCTTGCATCATCCTATTATCCAACTGTCCCTTAGCAGGAAGCAAATTGGAACCCCTTAGACTAAGAAACATCTTTACATTCGGGGCCTGGATTTCTTGGTAAAATCTCTCAGGAAACCCAAAACTAGGTCAGATTGGCCTGCTTTCTGTGAACTTTAGGGCAACAACATTCTCTGATCATAGTTGTTAGTGACAGGTAGGAAATATGAACTCTTAGATATCAGCTCATAAGTGCTCAAAAAACCTCAGTTGCCCAATGTTTAACTCAATGCTTGAGTCAGAAGCAACAAAAACAGGCAAAAATGCATGGTTTAAAAAATAAGGAATTGCTTGGTCAAATTGGTAAAGCAAACCAAGTAATTTATAAAAAGTTGAATGAAGCAATATTACAACAACATGACCAACCTTGAGAGTAGTTCACTAACTCTCTTCTAATCAGTGTTTCACAAGGACCACAGAAGATGACATTAATAGCTGGAGCTTGATAAATATTAAAAACTGAACCAATATTTAACTGTCAGACAGCAAAACCGGTTGCTTAGGAAGTATTGGCTCGTGCCACAGGAGGGGCTACATCAACGGCAGATTATACAGCTTCTGGAGTGTCTGTCAGAGATATGTTACTTCACTGATTTGTTCAGGAGCCTCCCAGTAAGCCCTCCACACACAAAATAAAGAACAACTCACCGTGCAGTGTTTGAGCTCTGCCTTTTAAAGAGACGCCAAGTGCTTCTGGATGTAGATCAATGAGAAAGCAGCAAATATACCGACAGTCAATCAGGGCTGCATTGGTATCGGTGAACTTGTAAGGAGAGCAACAAGTATTCTCGGAGAGTAATTAGTGTGCCACGGGTTCTTTAGCTTTCCCATGGTTCTGTTTGATTCATGCTGATAAACCATCAATAAACAATAAAACATGGCTGATATATGCACAATAAGAGGCAGAGACTGAAATTTCACCATGTATTTTGTATGTTTGCTCCTATGGGTGTTGGGTAAATATTGCTTATGCCTATTACAATTGATGTCAAATTAGTACTGGAAATATGGTCATGAATTATAGGGTTATTTGATCAGTAGGTCATGGAACCATTTCTGACCTACTTTTTCTAACCAAAATCATATTTTAGTTTTTAGCTCAGTGGACTATAAGTCATCTGAGCTATAGTTGTGGTCCTTTGTTCTTTGTCCGTCTGGCCGTCCGTCCATTAACAGGGCACATTTTGAAACCATAACGAAAATTGGGTCACTAGGACTTTGTTCCTTCGAGATATTAAGGAAAACCTCCCTTTTCCATAAAAAAGCCATTATTACACTTCAAGGCTGCCTAATTTTAAAAAAACACTGATCTGTTATTGATTATATTTAGTATTCATATTCTTCACTGAAAGGGACCTATTCTGACATCTGATGTCTTTTAACTTAAGATAATCCATTGAACCTTTGATAAAAATGGCTAAAACAATACTGATTCCATCGCATGTAGGCTGCTTATTTTGTTTATATCCATGTTTTGCCAAAGGGTGGTTTGCAACTTGTGACCTCTCAGCTTCGCACATATACACCCAAACACCTTAGGGTACATGATTTTTAGCGTAGCTGACTATGAGTCATCTGAGCTATAGCGATGGTCCTTGGTCCATCATCCGTAAATCCAGTCCTCTGACAATCAGTCGGTTAACAAGGCCGTTTGAAACCTTTGGACCTATAAATTTAAAAGTCAACATACAGTTAGATGTCCCTAAGTTCTCCTACCAGCCCAAAAATTAGGTCACTGTGACTTCGTTCCTTCAAAGAACAAAGGAAAAACTAAAGGGAAAAAAAGCTAAAAATTAGATTTGTTTTTGTATTCACTTGCATTGTCAGGCTACAGGCAGTCCACTTCTGGTCACTGGAAGTCAGCTATGCCAGGGTACCTTATTTGTAATGGGTCACTGGGTGAGATGCCCTACAGGTGTACTATGTCAAAGCCTAGATCCCAATCTGGACCAATCAGCGATTGGCCCAGACCAGATCTCAATCAGGATTTGGTCCAGCCTAAACCCCAATCGGGATCTGATCCAGCCCTTGTCCAGACCAGATCCCGATCAGGGTTTAGGCTGATTGGTTAAGACCACTACCCAATTGGTCCAGACCAAATACTGATTGGGATTCAGTCTAGCCTAAACCTGTTGGGGATCTAGTCTGGACCAGTTACTGATTGAGATTCCATAGCAGACTTGAGCAGGCTTTTGGTGTAAACATTATATTCCATAATGTTAAGACATGAAAATAATAAACCAAGTAGTGTGAAAAATTTTAAATTTATATTAATATATGTATTCAAAGTATGAATATATACATATATATATAGTTGAAAATATTTATAAGAGAAGTTATAAATTGTTGGTTTTCATGAAATCAGGATTTTTCACTTAAATGTTCATGAGTTGATAGAAGTAAAGAATATCCATAATTTATAACTGGAGACTGAAAACTTCATATGATACTTAACTTTTTTATATGTAATCCATCTAACAATTTATTCTACCTTCAAACCGCGTCAAATATATACACTTATTTACACAGTGAGTCAGCTTTAACTAGTTCAATTGTTATATAAAAAATATATAAACAATCTGATGAAAATATTTGATATAATAATTTTTATTGAAAAATAATACAAGGACTTGAAAAGTAATTCAAATGAATAAAATCACTCAATTAATTGAATCTTAAATATAAGTTAACTTATTAAGGTAGAATAATTATCGCTGACAACAAACTAAATTTAGATTTGTCAATACTAAATTATAAAGTTATAATTTCAGACAGCCTGTCAGGGATTCTCTGAATCTAGGTCTTGGCTGACGTAAACCTTGATAAGTTCAGACAGGAACTCATTCTCTTTCCTCGGCATCTGGTCTGGACCAATCGCCCTGTAGGCCGGACCAGATCCCAATCAGCATCTGGTCTGGACCAATCAGCGATTGGTCCAGACCAGATCCCAATCTGGATTTGGTCCGGCCTAAACCCTGAACGGGATTTGGTCTGGACCAATCGCCGATCTGGGCCTTGACATACAGTTATCCTCATACAGCTATTCCCATGAGAATGAAATATTATGCAGTGTGACTGTAGTTTGTTAGATATATGAACATGGAAAATGATACATTCAATGGCCAATTATCATGATTATGTGGGTCAGTTTGTTGCACACGAAGCATATTGTTTTTTACAGTCAAAGTTTACAGGCAGAACTAGAGGTTCAGTGCTAACTAGAAGCATTACTGGTTAGAGAGCAAAGCATTGACTCCTCATCATACAGGATGAATGATTCTATATTAAACTTTGTTCAACCACACAGCCATTCATTCGATCAAACAAAGATAGAAAACAAGGTCTGTCACCTATTTCATTTATTAAAATGACCCAGTAACCAGCTGACAGTGCCCAAATTAAATGTCAGTCATTCTAGGAATAAAAGTAAACAAAGTCCAAGATTGCCTGGGTGAGGACATTTATCGGTACTAGTTAGTTATAATCATGTATTTTAGCCCCTGAACAGGTACTGCCAGGTGAACTTGAACATCTAGTGATGTTATTAATAATATAATTATAATAATACAGTATTATAATAATAAACAATGACATGATGCAAGGGGGACCAAAATAGGCCACCCCCAACATAATAACACAAAGCAGTAAATAATAGAAATCAAGCAATATATAACATAATGAGGTGCAAAACGGGGCATTAAAGAAAGAATCATTGCTGACACAATTAAACCACAAAGCCAAGTTAACAAGCGTACAAGCGTACAACCATAATTTGACAAAGGGTGGAGGATGGGAGGTGGTGGAAAAAGTATGGATTCTTCCAATGTGCTGCTCTGTAGCATGGAGCATGCAAAATGACTGATTTTCACATGTTGAACCCCAAGATGATTTGCACATGCACAGTGGAGAACTACCGGGAATCAGGTGTGATAAATTACCACCAAACCAAGTTCTGATATCTCTCCTCCTACTGTATATGCTAGATTACTAGCAGGTATACATGAAAAATTCTAATGCATGTGTGGTGCTGTATTAATACTTCAGTGGTCCTTCAACCCTGAAAGATCATTTATAAAGACAAGTGTCTATAGATACCGTCCCCTTGTTAAATAAAATAATTTTAATTAGTTAATGAAACATATGAATGTTCATTATTATTTCTCAATGACATAATCAACTAGGCTTCAGCTGAGCACCATGACCCATGGGTCCCTTGTTTTCTGTTTGTCAACATTGGCACATGTATCATGTTTACTAACAGCTAATAGATAAACAGGCTCATAAATCTGTCACTGAGGTACTACAAGGACTTTTTCTTGATAGGAATTACCTACAGTTCATTAATGTGTACAAAAATAAACCAGATATCACCAATATTATACAGACAATGTAAGTGTATAGCTATAGCTTTAAGCTATTATTGATTGGAAGTCAATGTGATCAGAAAGGTAGATTGTTTAAAACTAAAATTGCAAATTTTAAACAATTATACTTCTAAAATGGTTGTTCTTTTATAATCTTTTTCTTAACAAGTGAAGCATTGAAAATAAAAAATTTTCAAAGATTGGTGATAGTTTGCTTTTATGAAAGAGATCTAGAGTAATTTAATATGAAATAGCAATGGTAAACAGGAAAATTAATGGTTTTCCAAAACACTGGTAATTGTATCATATTGGTAAAAAAAAATGCAATGTTAAATTTTTGTTAACACAACAAGGAAACATGCACAGCTTATATCTCATCCACAATATGTAAGTCCAAAAAGTGTTTCATAAAAAACTCCCTGAACAGGAACCTTGTTCATATACGACATCAGATGGTCCCTGTCTGCAGGCTGCTGACTGTAACATGCTCAGGTTTACAGCAGTCAGGCAAGTGGTGCTTCCCATGTTTACATGATTGCTGCCCAAACAGCAGACACTATATGGCCTCAAAATTGGGTCATATGGAGCCAGTTTTGGGATGAAATCAGCCTATTCCTTCCATGGCGACTGTTGAAATCAATGCCTGGAAAATCAAGTGGCAAAATATTGTGAAATGACAGGATCAAGAAGCATACAAGTGCAGCTAAATGGTTACCACTCAGGGCCTGGTATTAACCTACTTATGGTGATTTTTTTATAATAGCAGGTTTTACCTCCCCTCTCACTCAAAAGTTTGTATCAGCAAGTCAGTGTTTTGTGCCATGTACAAAACCATGTACCATGATTAGTGCCTACAGTTGTATGCTTTCAGTATAAATCTTGATAATTAAAAAAAAAAGAAGGAATAAAAATCTTGATAATAAAAACTAACAGTTGCTTATATTAATATAGCTGACTATCAGCCATGTTAAGCAGTAGGACCAGTGGTTGTTTTTGGTCAATTATTAAGCCTATTACTGTATGATAGACATTCTTTTAAGGTTTGAGATGAATTTATTTCTTAATTTTTATATGGGCAAACCTTTTTTAGGTCACTAATATGGCCAATTTTCAAAAGATTACCTGTAAGTACAATATTAGTCATCAGTCACAGATTATTACCCGATATATTTTTTACCTTGACCTTATTCCTTAGGTCATAAACTCCATGGCTGTTTCCCCAATATTGCTCAAGTTTTGGGCCTCGGGGTGGGGGTGGGGGATGGCTTCTGATCGTACTTGTTAACTGCATAAATATAGTCCTTAGAATGAACTAGAAACCTTAAGCTGACAGTATTATCTTCTGTTTGGACACCTTAAATAAGGACAAATTAAATCATTCTTATGAGGATAGTCCTAATACATACAGACTGGCTTTACAATACTTGTGCTACTAAAGCTTACAAACTGTTTATATGTTCATTTATATGCTGTGATCCTAGAAAATATGATGGCTTGGAAAAAAAAAACTTCCAATCTGATGTTTAGACAATTGTTGGCCAGACCTTTTTGCCAGTACTGAAGGCCAAAATGACCTGTGATATTTTGTTTTACATTATATAAATACAACCTATTTACTGTGGGCATCTTCAGGACTGGGTCAGACTGCCACCTTTATAGAGGTACCAACATGTTGAGGTGGTTCCAGCAACATGAATAATAAAGGAAGGGGAGCAAAAAAATTGACTCAAAAACTGCCTGCTATATAGAGGTGCCTACTTCGTGGAGTTGAACACTAGGAGTGGTTCCACTATATGTAGCTGTCACTTGTTCAGTCAATATATATTTCATTGTTAATGGATTATTTTTTGTGCCTTATGTTCACAGATGATTTTAAAATGAATCATGAAACAACCCAGTGTTATGAAATTGGTGTGTTTAATTTTGAGATTTTATTTTCAGATTCATCATATGACCATGGTAACAACACAGGTGTTGCAGACAATGTGTGTTTGGAACCATGTGAGGGGTTCAACCAGAACAATACAGAATTATGTGAGAAACATTTTGTAGGGGCAAGGACGAGCAACAGCACTGCTAGTGGCGCCCCCAGGGGGCAGTGGAGTGTGGGGGTACTAAGCACTGTCATCGCTCAATTGACAATCCTATGGCACACCAGGACTATACAGCACCACAGAGTAATCGGCCTCACATAGCAGTCTGTGCGTGCTTAGGTTTATTGTATTTTGTATTTTGTACCGTGTCCCTCTGCTGCATTGTGTAGATGATTCAGATTTTGTGTCCAAAAAATTGGGATATGTTCCTTCTTCCAGTGGACTGTGCTCCAATCTCTGGAAAACCTACATGTGTGTATCACTAAGGATTACATGTGCACAGCAGGTGTCACCGTGTGGAGGGGTATATACAGACACCTGTGTAAGGTTGGGAATAACCTTACTGCATGAGCTCAGGAATACAAACAAACACTATGTCATGTGGTAACCTTACCTTAACCAGGACTTCCGCCTTGGCAGATATGATACAGGAAAATACATTATGGTCTCCATGGAAACCTACTTGGAAAGTATAAGGAGTAGACAGCGGCAATTGGTTTAGTTGGTCCGGGACACCATCGACCTTAGAGTCGGCAATTTATTGACACCAGAATCACACACAGGGAAAAGGGCCCAGTTATGGATGTGTGGATGGGCTGTGAGCCACGCTGTTCTGCGGAGAAGGAGTTAAACCTGTTACAGCCTGACATTGCAGCAGGAAATATGTCTTGAAGACTGGAAGACCTTGTGTTAACCAGCACAGCCGTACCGCAGACCCCTAACATGTTGAAAGTTATGATGAATATTAAGCTTGATTCATCATCTGAGTTACAAGCACACAATCCCCAGCCTGTCCATATTGGTGTGGGTTCACAGTGCTGATATGTCAACTCCATTGGGTGTATGTTGAAATCTTAAGATGTCAGTTGTGTTCTTCCTGGATTCTTATATTACAGTACATAAATTTGAAGACATAAATACTCTACATATGATCATTTTTCCCCAAGTCAAGATCATGTAACTTTATGGATATGTTGCCTCTGTGTTAAAATGATATTAATCTAATGAAATAAAAAATAACATATTTAAGAAAAAAAGTATGATTTTCCTAACCTGTAAAAAAATCTTTATCTTTAGATTATCTCAGGCCCTGAGACTGTTATATCAATTTTTTTAACTAATATATATATATATATATATATATATATATATATATATATATATATATATATATATATAATCAGAGGTTGTGATGAGATTAACAGTGGAAAGCACGAATGTGGGAGTATGGCATCCTTCCATTAATTATTGGTTTATTCACCAGACATTCCCTTGGTTATTACACTGACCTATTTTTAAAGCCCTCAGTTAACTTTGCTTCTCTCAGTTTTCTGTACAGTTAGGTCCTTAAGCAGCAGGTAGATTTCTGTTCATTTTCAAAATTGCTTACAACAGATTTCATTATACTGCAGCTTACGATAGCTAGTTAGAAATATGGAATTCTATTCCATGTACTGATTATGCATAATACAGGAGGTAACTGAATTCTCAAAATGCAAGCAGTCCTTCTAACATGGCTGTTGTAGTCCCCATGCTATCTCTGTGTTTTGCTTTTATCTTTTAAATTTAAACTTTCGGTAAAGTTTAGGAATACTCGTGATGTACCACTGTTCTACCCATTATTTATGTTTTTTCTTGCTGTCCTATCGGTGCCATGTGCATTCATGCTTCTTATGCCACTGTTAATAAAGTTCTGTGCAATGATTGTGCAGATTACAGGGCATTAAAATATCAATAAATTCAGTTTGGTTAGATTTGTTTGGTTGGAAATCATCTTCATTTCCATAAAATGTATCCCAGAAACCTCAGGTAGATCGCAAGGAATCAGAAGATCGAGATAAGTACTTATTGCTGTGGATTTTTCCATGTTTGTGATAAAAGAAGCCATGTGTCATGCAAAACTGTTTTGGCACAATGTGGGATTAGCAGTGTGGTAGAAAGTCTAGAATTGTTGAGGCACACATGCATACAGTACTCACACACACATTCATTTATCATCCTTATCATTGAAGAGCTGTTACTGTTGCGGAAGAATTGCACACAAGCATAACCATTGTAGCAGAGCGTATTGATGTCTGTAGTGCTGTAACATAAAAATTAGTTGTTTCATTATATGTTGTCTTTGAAAATTGGACCAAGGTGCCTGGCATGATTTTGTTTTCCTGTTTTTGCTTACAATGTTAAGAAAGCATGGAGGCCTATACTGTACCAAAGTAATTTTGCAATATTTCATCCAAGCAGTTTAAATGATGGAATTTATTTTTCAAAGCATCATATCTGGGTCTGCAGTTGCCTTATTTAGTTTCAGTCTCTGTCACTCAAATCTCAGTTATGTTCTCGTTACTTGTTGGGAAATGTTGGGAAATATTCCATAATTATAGATAAGTGAGCTTAATGAGTAAATGCAGCATTATAACCGGTTCATGGCAGCAGTCATGGCTTGCTAAAATTGGGCAAATCATATATGAGAAAAAACTGATTCGTTAATTTACATATTTTATCCATATGATGATAAAATTGGAATTTGTTGACTTTTTCCTTTAGTTGTGTGCTCAGTATGTTGTTAGAATATTACTTAAGCAGGTGTATCCAGTCTAAAAGAAAATATTGTTTAGAAACATAATTGGTGTAGGATACATGTTTCAATTCATCTTCAAGTGTTTACAATATATGGGTTGCTCCATTTGTGTAACGTTACCAAAATGCATAAAAGATCACGTTTATTAATATCAGAGGACACCATAGATGTAAAGATATCAAAAGATCTTTTTAATCATCTTTTAATTTCTGTGTCACCCAGCAATTAATTTTTAATAAATAGAGCTTTCTGTTTGAATCAGTGCACAGCGGTGGGTAAAGTCAGGTTGTAAAAGAGAAATCAAAACTGTTTTATAGATTAGAAATTGATTCAAGGTTCAGTTACCTTACATATACAGTATAGGTAAACGCACCAAGGCATGTTTTAGTAGTGTCATTATCGTAAAAGTCTCGGAATGTTGGCCATGAGTAAAAGTATACGCATGTCGGTTCAGTAGAGTTATACATCCATGCAATTATCGACTGATAGAGGAACCATATAAAGCTACATAATTGCTACTGCAATTAACATAGTGAGCAAATATTGTCTAAAATCATGCGTTTAGTATGACAGTCTGTTGACTAAAAGTGGGTTGAAGGCTGGTATTTATATATAATTAAAGGATTCCATTATATCCTGATAGTGGAAAGGTAACAAGTATTAGGACCAGATATCTCTTTGATGAAATTTCCAAGGCCCGATTAAAAAGGCCTAGAAAAAAAGAGGATTTGAATTTTCATATTTCACATAATTCCTAAAATTTATATCCAAGGACACTGGTAAAGGATTCAGGGACGTACGTTCAGGAGGGATTTGAAATTGTGCTCTCTTTTTAGGTTAGAGGAAGGTCCTGGATTGAAAAAGGATTGGCTCCTTTGATGTTGGTTAACTGCTTAAGACTTGTCATCTGTCGTTTACTAATTAACCCAGCGCTAGTCTTGAGTCATCCCTGGTTTTACGGCTAATTGCTACACAGCAGCTGATCAAATGGACTTTTCCCACCGCACTGGTAACACCTATCGGCGACGATAGACGTTGAGTGTTCGAGTCCGTTATATCAACAAAGGAATAACATGTTTACAATTTATTATATCTTAAATGGCAAAAGTAAAACATTTAAAATCAGAGTCTCTGTTACACATTCGGTTTATTTATAAATACCGGAAGTGAAACGATCATTACGCCTAGTGCGCATGCTCGTGGAAAAGATTTGTTATATCGCTAAAGATGACTGGTCGGACGTCATCATGTGATCACACAAGGGTCGTCGGACCGGACGTCATCATGTGAGCACATAAGGGTTTGCGACCTCTTGTTTTAATTTAATTGGATATATGAATTTAATTACCTAGGTTTGTAGACAAATTAACCCCAAAAGGGCAACAGGGTTTAGCATCACATGATCTTGTGAATGATATTTCATTGGTTGAGGACCTCAGGTATAGATCCAGACATATGTCATGAGTTTTAAACCATGTATAGGATTGTTGGGAAAAAGACAATTTTAAATGTGATTGCATCTATGAATTGTGATGCTGGAACTGTTGTGGAATGTATTGTTAAAACGTTTGTTGATTTTAAGGAATTATTGTTTTAGTAATTGATTAGCATTGCAACATTCAGGGAAATGAATATTCATGAAGGGGTAAATTATGGCCAGACTGCAGTGTCACGTGATTTGTGCTGTCAATCAGTATTTAACTTTGTGGAGTGATAGCCGTACGCGGTAAGTTTGTTTGGATAGTGCTTGTTATAGACTGAGGAATTCCTTTTTTAAACAAATATGTCATTTATACCACTCATGGAACAAACCTATTGAAACTGTCCCACATTACTTCGTTCTGAAACGTTGAAAACATGACAGAAATGTTTTCAGACAAAGACTTAATAGAGGGATTTACAAATAATTATGGTATGTTAAGATTGGGGAATTTTATGAAGTATTAATTAATTATTATTCACAAGATGTATTTTAAGCGAGAAAAACATGATTGCACCGAGCAAAAAAAGATGCAGTGGCATATGCAGAGGGAATCGTGATGCTGTCGAAAGCTCAAACTTTCGTAACCTATTCACATTCAAAGATTGTGTCAGGGTATTTTCCAGAGGATGGTTGTTAAGTCCTAGCTGACCTCTCCTCGTCGTTCGTAGATCCTTAAGAACTTCAGATTATGTGGTGTTGAATGATTTATTGTGTAGAAAACGTATATATTAACAAGTATATGGACACAACCATCCCCTACTACCAACCTTTCTTGGTCCGACTGAAAGATATTTCTGAATGACGTAATATGTGCTAGGTTAAGCTATGTATAAACAACTTTATTTTCATCAATCAACTTTTGAGGTTTGCAAGACATGCATATTTAAATATTTAGCCTTAGAGTGAAACTTCCGTGAAATCATGTAGTTTGTGGTGTTTGTAATTGAACGCCGGGCTGGTAATTTACTGAGAAGTATCGCACAAACGTGTACCCCATGATGACGTCATAACGGTGTCTTTCAAAAAGTATCATTCCCTGTGTTAGAAGAAACCGGAAACCGAGAGATTATTAAATGTCTAGTTCATTTGTTTAGATCGGAGTGTAGTTTACCCTTTATTTGTATTGCATAATATTTTGCATAATAGGTTTCATTCAAACCTGGGTCTTAGGACTCCCTATTCGAATGTGTAGCTAATTTCCATGGACAGATAGTTCCAAAGGACATGTTACGATCATTGTCGCCATCTGGTGATAGCAGTTTGAACTTTAACGGTCAGACCAGTCTTGGATTGAATAACGGTTTCGTCCGTTCCAAAAATTTTTCAGATTACGCAATTGTAAAAAACCAGCTTTCTTGAGTGGAGATGTATTATTTTTTTTCTGAATCGAGTCACTCACTATGGTCAATATTGTTAAAATATATAGTGAATAACACATTTCTTCCATGTTTAAAAAAAAATAAAAAACGCAACTAGTGATTTTGAGAAGTTTTGAACATGGCATATCCCAATTCCACTAAAACTATTTGAGCACTCTTTTTCATAAAGCTGTAAATGTCAAAGAAACATCCTGTAGTTGTGTCTCCATCGAGCTGCCGTCCCAAACAGCAAGCTGTATTCACGGGTATGTTCGGTCCTGGTGCCGGCAGTGTTGATTTACTGGGATGTACGTGGTTTTATGAAGCATCTCTTGTTCTCATTTCCTGGGACAGGGATAGGGGAAAGGGCATCAATCCAACCGACTTGATTCTCGTGCGAAACATTCTTGCATCTTATCAACTTATTTCGTAGCTTTTGGTGCCGTGCATTTGCTCGTCGCCCATATTTTCGAAAAACGCATCTTACAACATAAACTTAGAAAGAAATATTACATTTGTTATTTATAGAAATTCCTGATAACAAATCTGGAATAGATGGAAGTTAACGTGTCTTTGATTTGATTATGGTTCTTCTCGCAAAATTCACGTTATTGCCAAGACTTGAAGTATGCAACGTGACGTCATAATGCTTGGTTTAGTATTTGGCAAACTCAAGTTTAAAGTGCTGTTTTGAAGGGAGCATCGCATCCGGGATCGGTAAAATACCTACTGTTCTAAAGTTAGACGCCAAGGGTCAGTGGTTTCAAGTGCCACCTCGGGCGCGAAATCATTTAGTGCTTCCTTCGTGGAATCTGCTCACTGCGCATGGGCGTTCAGATGCAAGTTTTTTAATTATCTGCTGGCTATCAATTTGGTATGGTTTAATTAGTTGACCTAGGAAGACAGGTATGTAGTATTACCAAATTTGGTGCTATTTTTGCATATTCATGAGCTGCCATTTGCTGAAATATGCAGCTTACTAATATATGCGAGTTGTCCTCGTTACACTGCACTGTTAGTTCTGCACGTTATACAAATAATGCCTGGACCATGCCGGAACAGGCCATGGCTTTATATTGCCAAGGATTTATATTTAAGAGTATCGTTTCCGTACGGTAGACCGTAAGACATAACGCGTTTAGACTTTGATATAGGGGGATTTGTCTGCTTTAATTAGATACATTTCCGCCGCAAGATAATGCAAACGGGACTGTATACGGTAATACATCAAGACTAGTGACACATGGAACACATCGACAGCATTTGTTTTTTATGAAATTTAATGACACTTGCCGAGTACACTAGAAGATGTCCGGTGTTCCCATTGATGTTAACGTACGCTATGTACATTTATACAATACCCAATTGCACCGCCTCACCGTGAAGATTTGCGCAGGCGCATTCATAGAATAGAATTGCCGCTTTTTCGAGTGAAATAGGGTTTAAGAAAGCAAGGGTTATGAAATATCATTATTACCAGTACAGTAATTAGTTATTTCCATGACAGTTGTCAGTTTTCCCATGAAACCCTGAATCGTTGGTGCCATGGTCAGCACTTTGATTCAGGACTTCCGTATCCTTAGGGAGGTTCCCAAGTATATGCACTGGCTGAGTAGAGGGACCAGAATAGAGCAGGGTACCAGGCTATTTCGCCATTTCATTGGAACATGAAGATTTCCTGTAGACTGGTAACTTACTGCAGTGTTTTCATTGTCCAATGATCCTCTTCCATACTGTTATACTTGAAAGAGGCTCAGATTTTCGTAAAATGATAGTAAACAACATGACATATTTGTCCATATAATATATATCTTTGTGATTTGTATGGGTCTTGGTTGTTTCACGCCAATATTGTGATACTTATCTTTTTTAATTGCACATGGTTGTTTTTTATTTGTTTTCCATATTTTCCGTCGCTCCTTTTAAAGTTATTCATATGTGTTTTGTAGCTGAATATGGGCATTATTGATAAAGTTTCCTGCTCGCTCATAAACTAGTCTTTAGATAATTTTGCTCATATATCACTGTCAAATGATGTAAGACATGCCAAAGTAAAATCTATGTGACAACAATACAGCTAGCATAGACCATGGTTACAGGACCTTAAAAATTACCGTGATCAGGAGTCAGAGCCAGTGACTAAAGAAAGAAAATGTGTGAGACATGCTTTTACTATATAATTTCGTTATGGCATGATTTTTATATCTGCATAATGTATTGTTCAGTATTCTTGGTTTCCGGCTTATACCACGTGTCCACGTCTACTGATGCGGATGCGGACACGGCTGAGAGCCCGCGCCAATATATAAGAAGGACCGTGTCTGTTTGGAAGCAACGGCCGCTGCGGATACGTTTTTGCCAACCAGATCATGTTGTGTAAATTACATGAAACGTGCTGTTTGTCATTTTAAAGAGGTAAAACTTCCTGAAACCGCATTGACAAACGGTTATATAGACGCACAATCAATGTGTCCGAATCTGTGACGCATGCGTTTGTCCGCACCGCACCCGTAAAAGTGGATACTCGTTTACAATTTACGGAACTCAGAGGAAGCAGCCTTGCATGTATACTAAATGTGCTGTGTCTATTAAAAAGTCCATTTAACCTTTGATCAACTTACCACCTTTATTATTTTTGCCGAGTCTTCACATATACACAGATACTCATGATATATCAAGTGGATTTTCTGGTAGAACTCATTATCAGAGCGGTATTCCTCCAGATATTAACCACTATATGTAGCTACTGGTACATAATTAATATACTCACAGCATATTGTTACACTGCATGGGATTTACTCACAATATTGTTGACGATATCAGTAATGACCACCGTACAAAATCATGTACAGTGAAACGTGTAATAAGACCAACCGTGGAGACGGACTTAAAGCGGTCGAAATCTACAGTTGGTCTTGTTAGAAAGGTGGTCTTTTAGGCGGGTTCGACTGTATATTATGAATTCCGTTAGATCTTCTGGAATTAATTTTTCGCCTTGAAAACTGTTTTGGAAGGTCTGTTGCAAGGTTTTAGCTCTGAGTATGTTTGAATGCAAGTGAATGAAATGCATGTATAAGAGTTGACTCGACAGGTATGTTATTATGTTAGGCCAAAAAAAATTGAAGTTATGGTTCTCAGGCACCGCGCGCTTCAATTTTAAACCCCCGCATCAATATTTTTTCTTATTTCAATAGAAACTTGCCAATTTTGAGCTATAGCCGCTCGGACATTTCTTTCAACAAGATAAAATAATACAATTTGGAAAGATTATCTTTGTTATGTAGTGCCTTTACCTCTTTGGCAAAACAATGTTATTATCATGCTTTTCCCTGATCATATGACATTTTCATCAAAACATACTGGTGGGGGGGGGGGGGGGGGAAGGAGAAAAATCGCTCTCGCGCTGATTTCTGAAAGGAAAAACTGTCTGAGAACCAAACCTTTTTTTTTGCCGTAGGCAGACCGTTATTTTGATATTATTTCGAGGGACATGAAACTTCGATTACAATGCATCACATACTACAGATTAAATGTCACTTAGGAATTTCAAGCACATTTTTGTACATTGTATAGGCACGTTCAGTTGATGATTATCAGAAGATGTTTAGAAAACTGTTACGCTTCAATCTCGGAAAGACACCTTTGTTGACATTGCTTTCATTTGATACAGAATATTGGATGAGAACTGTAAACTGCAGGTGTTACATGTTGGATCCGCTTAGTACCCATTGTATCGTTGACAAATTATATTGTGGGACTCTGACCGCAGTTTCTGGGGGAGGGTTTATAAAACGACGTGTGTATGCTTTGGATAGAACTAAGTTAACATGTTTGTTGCGTTATGTATTGTGTGAATGCAGAAAAGATAAATCACTGTACGTCTGTGATGTGATGGATTTACCAACCCTGCATAAGATTTCAGTCATACAAATGTGTTGGAACCACAATGTCACGTTCTTAACAATCTGCATATATATATATAAATATATATATATATATATATATATATATATATATATATTCGATTTCACCCTTGAATCCGAAAGCTCGGCGTCCTGTGGGGTACCCTTGAACAAGGTGGTTATTTATGGTAACCAACTCTTTGGCTTCTCAGCCTCATCTAGTATTCAAACAATTTAGTATTAGAACCATTTAGAATTTAAAATACCAATCATTTTGATTAAACGTAAACTTTAATCATATTACTCTCAACGCAGTGTAACTGTATGTATTTTTATTGGCGATTCACCCAAATTTACAAGAATATAAGGAATTGTCCAGTTTTAATGCCTTACTTAAAATATTGTGTTTCACTAAATGACCACAAGATGGCACTGAGATGCAATAGCGGTATACCGTAAGTAAACATAAATAAAACAAAACATAAATAAAAAGTTTATACTTAATAAAGGTGTGCAGTGCATGACCCAAGATTTTGTCGTAAAATACCGTTGAATGTTGGTAATTACAGCTGGAGATATCGTGCGTTGATATGTTTGTGTAAACATTATCGTTATAAAAATGTTTTCCTAGCTTATCATAAACATACCAACAAGGTCAACATATTTCCGTTTTGCCGCTGTGCGATATATTGTAATATTTTGTTATTTTTGCAATCTATCTGTAACAAGATATAGGCTCAAAGAAACCAATGTGCTGCAATTGTTTATTTTCCTTTGTCGATATAAATGCATGTATGATTCTATTTCTTTATTGTAGCCAAGGTATGAAATGAAATCATGTAATTCATCCATGTAAAGGATACATGCATATAATATCTAATTTAATCGATTCCATGTTAATCATGATGTGTTTGTTGATTTAAGATAAACATATATATATATATATATATATATTTATATTTATATTTATATATATATATATGAAAGGGCTGTATACCTAATGACTCCATCCACGAGACGTTAATTGTATGTTCAGTGCGAGGGAAGGATGGTACAGTGAGAGAGCACGTGTTGACAAAACAACCGTTGCCTGGATCCGTTCCTTTGTCCCTTCAGATTTCTCGCCATTGTTAGACTAGATAGAAAGCTTGTATTGCCGCCACAGGGCGGTACTGTTTGGCGGATGCGTGCCGTGGTTGTCTGACGTAGTGCGCACATTGTACTAGTGCGTGCGCAAACCAAAGGTGTTTCCGGAAGAGAGTGTTTTTTCTTCCGCCAGGTCTACAAACCGTCACTGTAAATTGTACATACGACAAATCAATGCTGTTCATGTTTATAATGGCTGCTGAATAAATTATGTTTAGGGTACTTTATTAACGGGCCGTGTTGGTTTATTAGTCTGCTGAACTGATACGTTATAAAATGTGAGTGAATGTAAATTACCTTCGTTGTGATATGCCAGAATGTCACGTGATTGATCACATAATGAGGCTCATCAGGGCCTCCGAGAGGAAAATTTAGAGGCGGTACAAAAGGTTCCCGGGCCCGCATGGGGTACCCCCCCCCCCCCCTTCAGTTATATAAGTTCTTTCAAATGTGTATTCAGTCTGCATGAGGCCCAAACAATGTAGCAGTGAAGGAGTAATTAACAGACAGTGGACTATAGGGAAAGGATGCCCAGGGATGTTTGACAAAAACTACAAAACAAACTGGAACTTGAAAGGATTAAAAATATTCGGGACATAAACAGCAGTTTGCTAGATTATTATTATTATTATTATTGTCTGATAGATCACCATGTACCGACGCAGCCAGAGCGAGTGCAGATGTGTCAGTTTCCCTCCTGACATTCTGTTGCTGTTTTATCCCTCTAACAGTATACTCTCAAAATGATAGGCGTTAGATAAACATAAAAAGCGGTACCGATGACAGCTGTTGATCTATGAAAGGGTCGATTTCTTACATATAAATATATACAAACATCTCACGGCTCACATATATTAGCATGATGTTCAGCGAAACAGATCAAACGTACCATTAAACTTGTTTGTTTACTTTTTAAAGAACCACCATATGTTGGAAAATTTAAAGTTAAAAGACCAACCATATATTTGCTTAAATATGGGGCATGTACATCTAAAGCGCATCCATATAATGGTCACAAAAAAGCTACATGTTGTCCTGAAAAGTAAATAGTCGATATCATAGTATGTACACAGGAATATATACAATTTATATTCAACACGCATCATTTGTAATTCTATTGAAAAACACGTAACTTTAAAGAAACAACTTTCCCACAACATAAGTTTGATATTTCGATTTAAGACTTTAATTAAAAAAGATAAAATGAATACATAAAAAGACCAAGGGAATATCCTACGGGCCCGAATCAGAAAGATCGTACGGGTTTACGGGCTCTGGTAGATATATACAAGTAAATAAATTTATTAGTCTAATTTCTTACCGTATCAGTCCAAAAAATCTGCCTGACAAGTATGATATAATCAAAGGTTATCAATCACTGTAGAGTTTCCACATTTTCAGGCATTTTATTGGGTGATGTGAAACGCCTTGCCTGCCCGGGACCCATAGTGCCCACCGGATTAAAACATATATACATAAACTATCACAGTTTTAGACAAATGAGATTCCTGTATTTGTTCAAGCATTTTCTTGTTCCCTTTGCACCTATAAGCCCGAGCCCCCCCTAGTCACTTCTTAGCACTCATGATATCATATATATATATATATATATATATATATATATATATACAAATTGAAATGAAGAATATATATATATACAAATTGAAATGAAGAAAAATGAAATTCCGCATTTTCAAGGATTTTAATGTGTCCTAGGACACTCCATAATCGACCCGGGCCCCTTTGAGCCCCCCCCCCCCAATTCAAAAGCTACATGTAAGTTAACAAAGCAGACGTCCGCATTTATATGGAATTGCCAGTGCCATAAAGGAAGCACGTACTCGACTCATGCAGGACCTCTTAGGCTATTTCGGTTAACTCCCGATTAAAAACTGAATGTGAGCTCATACAAATATGAGATGAGACTACCTAAATTTTCCAAGCGTTTAACTGGCCAATATATGAAACACACTCTTATCCACGGGCCCTGATGAAACAATAGGACGAAAGGAAAACGAATCTTATGCATTTTCTAGTGCCTTAAGCAATCTGACAACCCGACCCCCACAATGCACCGCGGCTTCTACATATACACATGCGGCGCAGGTAAAAATGTTGAAAAGAACGCAATGTAGTCCGTTCAAATATGTTGGATTTAATTGTTTTAATGCATATTGCATTAACATGGGTGTTGTTGGGATAAGGACGGAATAATTAATATTATTTAAGCATACGTATTTGAAATATAAACAGACACGTTTCATTGAACGGTACCATATTTTGATTATACAATGTATGAAAGTTGAGACAAGTTGTCCCGGCCGTCCCACGGTGCCAACCAGGAAGAGATGTCGTTTCGGGTAGAAACGACCTCTTGCGGAAGGGAGCATTCTGTGAGGTAAGGCCAGTGGCCCTTCCTTCGGGTCTTGCATTCATATTTCAGCAAAGTACTATGATACAAGGTAAATTAACTGATTCAATAATTATTTAAATAAAGCTTCTCCCAGGTTAGGAAACATATACTATAGGAGAAAACGAAGGCACATAAATTAATGATACCCTGGGAACTTAATGTAGCGTTCTCATGCGTGTACGGAGTCTGGGCCGATGAAATAGAATATAACTAGAGGCTGATTATATGCGGGCATGAATGTATGGGGTTCACCTTTGTTAAATCAAAGCGGTTATCATTCATATACATGAGCTGTCTAATTTGCACATCGTCTTTTATCTACTCTCTAAAGCCCAGGAGATGTTATATGTAGCTGAAGTAAAAGAATGTAGGCAATTCTCATGCGTAATAACGAATGAACGTAATATGCGTTATTTAGTAAACGTGTCCTGAAGTCCCGTCACGTGTCCCTTCTGGTGTTTGACCAGAACATCAATTCCATCTGGTGACCAGCATGTCGTAAAATATTAAACATGATTTGTCTAAAAGTGAAATTTTCCCCTTTGGCGAGGAGGGCCTGGGAATTTTATAATCGTTAAAACAATTTGAAGCTCATCAGTTTTATACATTAACACACCTCCTTCAACCATAAACTCAAGGCTTTCCACTCCCACGTGTGTGTCGTCCCTCGACACCCGCATCAATAACATTTGTTAATGGGTGATTGGAGGCGGGCGGGATAAGTATTTGCATTTGTTTTGTGGCATGGTCGGTATTTTCGAACTGACAGTTACCGCGAGAGGAAGGTGAGTCCTGTTTTAGAGCCTGCTGTTGTTTGTATTATCTTTTGAATAGATATCTCCAATGTTTCAGTTCTTCCTCTGATACCTGTAATTTCTTATATTTTCAGTATTTAGACCTTAATCTCCTATATTTTCATAGATTTTTTCACTGATTTTCGTGT
Organism: Sipunculus nudus; assembly: GCA_026874595.1. Classification (NCBI taxonomy): domain Eukaryota; kingdom Metazoa; phylum Annelida; class Sipuncula; order Golfingiida; family Sipunculidae; genus Sipunculus; species Sipunculus nudus. The sequence continues at coordinate 11,419,711 of CM049314.1, read as the reverse complement.
TTCTAATGAGCTGCTATTACTGATTAATTGTTGTTATTTAGACCCATTATTATGGTAGGAACACTGAAAACTCCTATATATTTTATATTTTGCTGAAAACTCTTTAAAACTCCTAATTTTATCTATCGTCTTCCTTTATATTTCATGTATTTCTTCAGCAGCCTGGAGGGAGCCTTGATATTTATTGTGGCAAATCATTAGATTCGTCATGAGATGTAATAAATGGTAAATTATTATACAGGGGACAGACTGGAGGGGGGAATGTAGATTTACTTCGAGTGGACATAAATGATCAAAACAGTAAGTTGTGTTTGTGGACATGGTGAAATAATTTATTTAATCAGAATGAATTATACCATGAATTAGAACCAACATTTACCAAAAGAAACTAATTGCTAATGAGTACAATTACCGTTAAAACCCGCTTTAGTCAAAGATAAAACTTTTATTTGACAAAATCCTTTCATAAAAATATCATTTCTCATACTTTTAAGACGAAGAAACGCCACACATTTATCTGTAATACAGGTTTTACTTTTTATCTATCAATTGTAATATAAATATATTTAGGCTTGTCATGTGACAATTCTGTACACATATTTCCCATTAAAAAAAAATATCTGATGTAAAAGGCCACGCAAGTCAGGAAACCGGGTCAATCAGGCAACTGATACACAATCTCCAATATATCTTGTGTTCCTTTATGCCTCTAGTATATGCTCAATATAAATTAACTTTTCAAAGTGTCTTGTCGGATGGATTTATGATCTTCATATACACAGTTAAGCATTAGAGGGAGGTAGTGTCGGTTTCCCGCAATCCTGTTGTTTGTATACTGAGACCGTTTTATATACAACGCAAGTATATAAAACACAGAGATCTAGCTGGATCCAATTGTACTGCTCAGTTATAAAGCTTTTACCAATAATGTTATAAGCATCGTGCTTCTAAATTAGACAATTTTTTGTACAGCAAAACCCGGTTTATAAATTGCTTACTGCTTACATGTAAATTGAAATGATTTGGATGAGAATAAAGAGTTTAAGATACCAAGTACATTGCATCAGACGAAAAAGACCATCACTCCACTGTTTGGGTTAAAATGATTTGTTAAACCCCTGTTGGAGATGTCATAGTCATATAGCAAAACTGTTACATCACGAAATAGCATGTTTGGTAAATTTTGTAATGTAATGTTACTATCGGAGGTTACAGGGGCATTTTTATAGGTGTTCAATTATTTACTTTTGAGTGATTGGCATTATATAATACATACAATTTGAATTCAACATCAATAACATTTCAATAAAGAAAAACTGTCAAAACCCTTAATATTGTCCGTGAAAATTCTGCACACGATAAAAATGGAAACTATGGAAATTAACCAATTATTTTTATTGCAAAGCTTGCGGAGAGAAATAAATACCATTCATTAATCTCGGACCTTTTTCCAGAATTTGCAACAGTTTTGCTTAGATTCCTAGTGTACGGAATGCGGTATTGGTGTTGAGAAATTTCACAAGCACCGGCACGGCAGAACGCATGTTTTCTGTGTTGCCCTTGATTACAATGCAGAACCGGCAAAAATCGCTTCGTTTTGCTTGATACGCATTCATGACGGATCCCCGGATAAGGAATCTTCCATTATTTAGTCAGTCATTAGCCATTTTATCCTCATTCCGCAAGCCGCATTCTGTACATTAGGAATCCTAGCTTTTGCCGAGTCTTTCTTCAGGCTTTCCATGAAATAAAGGATTGATGATGAACAGCTTTTATTTTTGTGATGGTATGCAAGATTTAGCTAGTGATGTTGTAAAAGTGATGAAAATGGTCCAAACCCTTGTTGAAATATCGGAAATATAGACGCCACAGAAATATCCTTGGAACCAAATATTACAAAGAAAATGATATATGTGGGCACCAACTTCACCAAGTTCAAGAAATGGAGCATTAAAAAAAGCATATGGTTTTAGTAAAAAATGCATGGACACATTTGGTATATCATAGCCATACATTCTATAAATGACCCTAAAATCCGAGGGATCCTGCCGTAGGGAAACCTGGATACAATTTACGACTGGAACGTAACAAATTCTGCTTTCGGATACATGTCACAAGGAAATTATTAACTTAAATCATGCAAGTATATACCGACTATAAAAACACAGATGAAAATCAAGACCAATGCATTTATTCTTTAAATTTATTGTGACCACCACACAAAATATAGTTCTCCTGTGTGAAAACAGTTTCAAGAATTCTTTCAAACAAATACATGGGCATGAATTTAGAATCGGTTTGTTTCACGCCAGACACAATTATGACATAAATAGTGTCAGGATACCCTTCTATACATCACAGAATTGTACACCATAGATCATACTAAAGGCTACGGAACCAGTAGCCGTAACAACCCGACTCAGTAGGCAATGATAATTAGGCTGGTAAGCCTACTTGAGTCGTGATACAAGCAATATCGAGGAATGCGCCGCAGTGGTCTTCCATCATATTGCATTCATATCGTTGTTAACAGCTACGAATGATGAAACAACACAAAAGAATACATTTGAACTCACAACCCAAACTGACACTCTGCCTTTATGGTAACGAGTCGTTTCCTGTATCGCGTACAAGTTTGCTGCACCCAGTAACCTGTGCGAGCCATGCTGGTATTCATGCCGTCAGTAAGTTAACAATCAGCGGCGGGCTTTACCATTATTGTGAGTTATAAGCGAATTTTTTCGCTCATGTTTGGTGTTGTTAGAAAGTATACTTAAAATGCTGACGATTATTCTGTTAATGTCAATTGACAGTGAACCTGTAGGCCATGAGGCGTTGTCAAAACTGACGAATTTCGCATCCCGATGGGGCCTTATAATGCATTCCCCAGTCTTAGATGTAAAGGCGCTCTGACAGCCAGTAATCTGGTCGTAATGTCAGATGACCATTATTTCGCTACGGAACCAGGGGCACGTGTCCCCCTCCCCTCCAACATATACACACTTTTGGACAATTAAAACACAGGGGTGTTACAACAGTTGCAGTTATCACCCTTTTATTCTTATATATATTGGTTTATAGGCCAAAATGCAGCATGGAAAACAATACCTATGAAATTTATAAGGTTTGTTTTTTGTGTTGTATTGGGACACTGTAATGCTGTTTATGGTTCCCCAAGCTTTTCGTGAATATTCATGACTTGATTGCTTCCTGGACCTGAGATAGAATGCCATCGATAAAATATGCCTACCAGCTCTGCCCAAGTCTGAGTATCGTCATGCCACCTGGTCTCCATTTAGTTTTGAAAATTTTGAATATATAATCAGATAACTTTTAGCTATACTATACTCTGTACATCTACAAATTTTGAATCTTCAGATTATTTTCTATTTAAGTGTGGTTTGTTTATAAATTTAAAATTTAACAAAAAAGTGTTATGTATTGTGAGTGCATTTACAATAATATCTTCATAGGAAAACATTCAAATGTCCCGTTTTTACATTTGCCGTCTTTCTTTCTTCCTTATAAATACAATCTGAGTTATGAATTGGTATTGATTTAACAAAATATATATATATATATATATATATATATATATTGATTGATCAAATTAATATAAATTTATGGGTTCTGGACAGCTGAGTGGTAAAACGCTTGGCCCTCTCCGCTGGCGACCCGGGTTCGATTCCCGGCGTGGCTATGAGAGTGGGTCGGTGGTTTCTCCTGGTCTTCCGGTTTCTTCCACCCTTACCGACTACCGAGCGCCACCATCCCAGCCATGGAGAGTGCCTTTTATTTGTTAATATAGCCAGTGTAATCCAAGTAAAATAAAAAAAAAAAATTGGCCTTTGCAGAATTATTGCCGAATAAGTACCTTATTTGTCAAGATGCACCATGACATGGCTTGATCGTAATTTTCGTTTGTTTTCCAGTCCACTAGATATTAATTTTTTTGATAACTCTGTTACATTGATTCATTTATGAAGTTATAAATTAATAACCTCAGGCAAGGAATAGTTTGATCCGCGCCTTTGATACATATCAATTATTGTTACTTGCATTATCAGGAGAATGATACACTAAGTATTATAACAAATGATTTCTGTAAAATTGATCACCATATTATGTTTATTTTCAACATTTCACGAGGCCGCCATGATATATTTATTTCCAGGTTTTAAAAAAGATCAACGTGTTGTATTTATTTTTTAGGACCTCCGGAGGCTGTCATGATATATTAATACACAGGTTTTCAAGAGGCCGACGTGTTATAATTATTTTCAGGGTTTCAAGATGCCGCCATATGTTATATTTATTTTCAGAATTTCAACAGGCCGCCATGTTATATTTATTTCAAGACACCGCCATGTTATATTTATTTTAATGATTTCAAGAGACCACCATGTAATATTTATTTTCAGGTTTCCAAGAGACCGCCATGTTGTATTTATTTCAAGACACCGCCATGGTATTTTTTTTATTTTAAGGATTTCAAGAAACCACCATGTTATATTTATTTTCAGGTTTTCAAGAGGACGCCATGTTATGATTATATTCAGGATTTCAAAAGACCACCATCTTATACTATTTTCAGAATTTCAAGAGACCGCTATGTTATGTTTATTTTTTCAGGATTTCAAGAGGCCGGCATGATAAATTAATTTCCAGGATTTCAAGAGGATACCATGTTATGTTTATTTCCAGGATTTCAAAAGATCGCCATGGTGTTTTGCCTCCCTAGGGATTCCCCGGCCAGAGCCTGGCTGACGATCGTGGCGGGAGTGTGTATACATTTCTCACTGGGAGGAGTGTACACTATAGGTAGGTCAAAGTTCACAAACATACTGCACATTGCCAGGAGTGGAAGAAATTGGAAATTATTTATAAAGGACATAAAAAATAACCTTTACCCTTTTGTCAACACCATCCCTATAAAATGAATTAATAACACACGAGACCAACTACAAGAGAATAAAATTACGTCAAGCGTTACGTCAAATGTCTGGAATTTTATATACGACAATTTCGTTAATATGGGCCACAGCCCCTTTAGTAGGTTCTCAACCTATGACAAATATACATGTATATTGAATATATATATATATATAATAGATAGGTCGCGCTACTAGTTATATTCACCTTATAAATCTGATGAATATTATGTATTCTATTTTCATGTATGAAATGTATTCTATTTTCATGTATGAAACATTTCAAAGAAATGTGTCAACTAATTATTAGAGAAAATGTTAGGGAGTGCTAGGGATTCAAAGGGCGCATGAAAAAAATAAAAGTATTGTAGGTGGTGCCACTAGTCTTATGTACAAGACAAAGCCGTCAGAGAGCTTTGGTCATACCGACTTTCACAACAATCCATCTGTGCATGAACTTCACCAGACTTGACTCTATTAAAGGTCATTTTCACTTTTGTAGCAAACAATGGCCTAAATTGTAAAAGGCTTCAACCTCTTACATAAAATAGACGCTTATCTACAATAGATACGTCATTTATTATTGAGATTTTCTGCGGCGGTGTTCGTGGAGACGGTAAAAGGGTGCTGGAACAATAGTATCCAAGGAACAGTAGTCTTAGGATATTATGATAATAATAAATGCATAAATATAAGATCTTTATTATCCGGAGCATCATTCTTTATACGCCCTTTGTGTAAAGAAACACTTGTAGGCTTTTACCTCTTTACCAGGAAACCTGATCCCCTACGTCACGTCTTACGTCAGGCAGCGAAGCTGGCCAGCCTCGCTTCTGATGACGGAAGCTACATGGCTGGGAGCGGCGGTGATCGTGATGCAGGGCGCCACCATGTTCCTTGGGGGTTACATCATGAACGCTGTGGGTCCCAATCTCACCGTCCTTATTGGAGGAATTATCATGAGGTTCGTTGTATCTCTGTCAGTTGCCTATAGGGGGTTTCATGGATAGATGAAATCAAAACAATTTTACGCTAAAGCTAATAATTAAAAATTATTATCAACAATTATATTTGAACAGATCAATACGTGCGAATGGTCAAGTTTTATTCCATGCTCACGGATGTATTTTCGAACTTCATTCAGTATGTATGACTCTTATACTTAGTCAAAAATTAGATAAAGGCCGTTCTAAAAAGCCATCGGTAACTTCCATAAACAGGAAATATAATAGGTCTTTCTATTGCTAATTATAAGACGTTCGAATATTTGAAATGTATAACCATAGAATTAAGATGATAATGAAACTAGTTTATTGTAAATAATTTTGTGGAACTGGCTAAAGTGTTTGCAGACTTTGCTGATTCTTTGCCAATATAAAATTATTGATCTTATGTGATGCGAATGGATTTAGCTAGTAGGTTCAATATCTCTGTTAAAGTGTTTTATTATGTATTTTCTTTTTTATTATAATTATTAGACAACACGTCTATAAATGGTGAAATAAGTAACATTAATTATTTTTTTTTAATACGTGGAATATTCATTAAGTTCTATAAAGGTTACAAAAAGATTTCGTCGGTTTGGAGTGTTAGCATTGTGGGCGACAAAAGGGCTGAAACATAATCTAATTAATTAAACCTTACGTGCGTTTCAGTGCCGGGGTGTTTTTCTCCTACTTTACAATAAAATGGTCGTTTGTGGGCCTCGTTCTGACGTTCGGCGTTGTACAGGGCTTCGGAGTCAGTCTGGCCTACGCCACCCCGATAGCTTGTGGAATCAGGGTACGTCAAACAGAGAAGCCTGTTTATATCTTTCTGTCTTCCCTCTTTTTCGGCGAGTACTTGTTAACTTGTGTAACTCAAGATTAACATATTATCATTACGTCTGTGAACGAAACTTAGGATACTTTTAAAGCGCATGTTATTTTTAAGTGTACATGTACTTTATGTACCTCTTATAATGTATTTTATTTACAGATATATTTGAAATTCATTTTAAAGGAAACAATATTACAATCCAACATCTTCATTACTATTTGTCACTGTGCATTATATCAAAACTGAAACGCATGTTCATTTACGCCAGTGGCTTCCACACAAGAAAGGCCTTGTTAGCGGGGTTATTGTGGCTGGATTCGGGGGTGGAGCATTCATCTTTACGCAGGTCCAGACAGCTTTCATCAACGCCTCGAACGAACCCCCTGACCTGCCATCTGAAGCCCCAATGTTAGTGCTACCTTATGTTATAGTATAACCAGATAATCAATATATTAACTGTTCTTTCATGTGTTCATGATGATATTAGTGATTGTAGTATTACTTGACATATGTGATACAGAAATAAAGTCATTCTTTGTTAATCACACGTTAAATAGTATTGTTACAAAATCAGCCAGTGTTGTAATAGCTGCACGTTTGGTTATAAAACGGCTAAAAATACCATAAAAAACTAGTTAGAACATTATTGGACGTTTTACCACCATATGTTAATAACAATAAGGGCTGTATCGTTACATTATTGACCGTGTCTCAATGTCTTTTAATATTTTATTATATTATATTTGCCGCTGCAGTATAGCAGTATTGGCATTGCCTTTTTATTACAGTATTGGCCATTATTACAGTTTTGGTCGTAACATCATATGTCGTCGAGATTATTTCGATGCATTACGTATGCGAGCAGATTTAGGTTATTTCAGGCGTTTGTTTCAATTTATTATGTGAGTTTTGGCATCGCCTATATAGAATAAATAATCTACCTCACGTAGCTACACGTTATTTACATCAAATATTTTATTGAATTTTTGCCCTGGAGGTACTTTTCCCAGAAGGACATCCTGCACCGCGTCCCGTACGTCTTCCTGGTTCAGGGCGGCTGCTATCTGACCTGTTTGCTGGCTGGATCTTTGCTGATCAGTGTTCCGGTAGATAAGGTTAGTAGAAGAGAGTATTTCCTGTCAAAACATTCAATTTAAATTACAAATTTCATTAATAGATAGATTTTTTTTTATTTTATTGTGACTCGTGCCACGTTGCATTGTCCGTTGTACATAAAACTTTACTGTTTACCATCCAGATGTTGTACACAGACACAGTCCCGTACTCCGACAAATACGTCTCCTGATGCACGCTTATCATATTGACAAAATCTGGTAAAAAAAAAATCTGTTCAGGATTTATCTTCTTTGACATGTTAGGTTTCTCTTCACAGTAGACTCGAGATTTTATGATTCTTAATACTTGATCGAAGGTTAACATTAGTACATGCGTAAAGCCAGAATTTTCTGTAAAGTTATTACAAGATAATTGGGTTTGCTGATATGATGCACATACAGTCCTAGTCAATAACCGCTATTAACAAAACCAGTACCAACCAGACATAATTAAGTAAAATGATTCAATGTTACAGGGAATATCATATAAGACATATAAGACGTGCATATAAACAATTGTTATTTCCTTTATGTTTAGGATAACGAGACAAAGCCACTGGTGCATGATGACAGTAAGTTGGACAAACGGGCAACATTTTATAACAAGGACATGGACGGAGATGTTGAGCTACAAAAACTGGCTGAAAAAGAGGCTAGGGAACCCTCAAGGTTAGGTCAAAGTTGCTAAATTAGTCACGTAGTACCCATTCAAAAACTCTATAGGGATATCTTAAGTCATTGTTCTATTAAAATGACGATTTTTTTCTTTCAAATTTTCAAAGAGGCAAGAAAATTAAACAATCTTAATTTGTTCCTAATTAAAGTTACGTTTCCACAAGCGCGAGAGCGAAAGCGAAGACGAACGCGTATATGAATTGCGAACCATTCGCGGGGTGTCATTCCACATAAGCTACGTGACACGCGAAACCTAGTCTTTTCGGCACAATTACATAACAGAAACGGTGGTTTTATTTGGTGAATTTTGTATAACATACCAAAGTGAGTAGTCAGTATCTGTATTATATGTTCGAATCTATATTTTTCGAGAAATAAAGAATATATGTCGCTCGACTTATTCAATGTTACTTTCCCTCTACGTCCCGCATTTCCATTATCACACGTTGCTTATCATTTAAACGTCATTGTCACAGAGATAGGTGGCATCGTATAAACATAGTGCCTGCCAATCTCTCCACATCACCATCACTGTAAATCGTCTGTGTCTTTATCATGTTGGCTCTGCTTTAGGCACGTTCTGAAAACACACTGATACGCTCCCTTCATGGCGTCATTTTAAGGGATTCCCACGCGAATGGCGTGCTCGCTCTCGCGCTCGCTGACGCGCATATGAAAACCCACATGTGGTATTACTATAGAAGCGATTTTATCGCGTTCGCGCCTATGCAACGCAGCTTCAACGGTAATGACCAGTGTCTTCGATTCCTTTTATTCTATTCTGCAACTTATGTATTTTATATTATTTTTTTTTTTTATCAGTTTTATATATTTTGTTTGGTTTAAGGTTTTATTAGATGTACGGCGCTTCGATTAAGCATATATAATATATATATATATAATAATAATAATAATAAAGCGCCATATGGCCCTTAAATTAGTTATAACTGGAAGATTCAGACGGTGATGTCGAACGTCACCTGTGATTAAGTTGAAATTCTCATGTTTGGTCTGCGTCAGACTTCGGAGATAAAATGGTAAAATCTCAAAAGAACCTCAATAAAATCAGTACATCTTACGGCTGGGTAAATGTTTGGAAACCCGTCGTCAGAAAAAGAGCGAATCAAAAATTGGGAAAAAATCTCATATTATTTACTATAACTTGGCTTAAAGTTACCAAAGTCAACATACCGAAGACCCTTTTGAGTGAGGTGTTGTATATTTGAGATATAAAGACACCATACTTCAATGTAATTAAAACTGCTGGTATTTTGTAGTTTTGAAAGCGCGTACGGAGAAGTGCGGCCCAGGGAAGTGCTGCGGAACAAATACTTTTACTTTCTCTGGCTGATGTTCTTTCTGAATGCGCAGGGGATGACCGTGGCAATTTCACAATACAAAGTGAGTAGAAATTAAAAACGAAGTCTTTTCTTATAGTATCCTCTGGATATTATATTATACTCATGAAGAAAAAAAAAGAGATGGCACCTTTAACAGAAATACTTGCAAAATTACACCGTAATAAAAATACTTGTATTATTAACATGTATTTATAGAGGTCATAATATTATACTGATTTTTGACCTAGGATCTCAACATTCTGAACCATTCTAGAAAATTAAATAAATACATTTCGACCATCTAATGGCAGTAATGTTTCACAACCTAATATATTATTTAGAACCTTTTGTATAAATATGTATGTACAATTGTATTGGACATGGTCAGATGATTGTGAATAAATGGGTTTACACGTACATGTTTATATATATATATATATATATATATATATATATATATATATATATATATATATATATCACAAAGATACGATGTCCGTTAACAATATCCTCTTTTTACTCTGGTGACATATTTTTCAATGTTCATGACTACGTTCTACATTTTCTGTATACATTCTATCATGTTCGCCATTTACATTTGTTTATTTTCCTCAAAATTCGTATTTTACTGTGTAACATGCATTCATCTCTAATTCCACTTTATTTCACTCCTCCGATTGTATATGTATGTACATCCTCTTACTAAAAACTCCTTGGGTCGGTTATTCGTATGTGGTTTGTGACAACGTTTTCAAGTATTTGTTAATATATATATATATATATATATATATATATATATATATATATATATATATATATATTCTTGTATATATTCTTTCAGGCGTTTGCCTTGACCTACATGAAAGACGACCGCTTCCTGGCTTGGGTCGGTTCGGTTGCTTGTATATTTAACGGAGCAGGACGTATTGTGTGGGGTCTGCTCGGAGACAGATTCACTTTCAGGGTATGTCATTCCATATACATGATACAATTTAAAATATAAAATTTATAAATTATATATGTGGTTTGTACTTTTTATTTAACGAGCTTCTCACACATCAGATATAGTTTACAGGGTAAATTAATTTTTAAAATGTTAAATGACAGCTCTCCAGTCTTTATTCTTCATGAAGTTCTAGTATACAATTCTCTGTTTAAAACATTACGAAGGTAAAATAATAATATAAAAGATACCACCAGTAGGGCCATTCTGTGTCAATCACCAGTATAAACGAAATGCCAGCCTGTAAGAAAAGATACCGCTCATAAAATGTATTAAATAACTTAATTTTCCTGTCTGAATTATATTTTATCCTTTCAACTGATGGCAGTTGTATTTTCACTTATGTTTCTCAATTTAAATATCTCTTCTCAAGTTGTTTATAATATTGACAGACGGCGATGATGTGGCAGTGTGCTGCCATGGTGATTCTGACCATGACCTGGCTGACGGCAAAACTGACCCCTGGCGGCCATAAACCTATAACTTTCATCTGGGTTTGTTTGATGTTCTTCATGTTTGCCGGAAACTTCTCACTCTTCCCTCTGGCCACTTCCGGCACGTTTGGTCAACGGTACTTCTTGGTCAATTACGGTCTTGTTTTCACGTCACAGGTAGGCTTATGTTGTAAGAAATATATGATTTTACCTGAGCAAAATGAATGACTCGGAATAAGTCAGACCTTATTCCTAAGGTTTGATAAATGTTGACTTGGTTAAATGAGAATGATATTTAAAGTTACCCAGACTAGTGACCATTTACTTCAGATTTGTTTTTTTGAAGGTGCTGTGAACGTGTTAGCAGTAATTGTCTGAACAATTATTTGTGTACTTACATATCAATATATTATAAATAATGCTTAACCTCTCATTTGACCTTTAAACTGATAGAACTGGCTAGTTATGGTCCACTGTATACCAAGCCGTCTTTAAGCCAACAAACGTGAAGCACAAAGGCTTTTCAAAGGTTTTGCTTCTAATTATTTTGCCATAACATCTTGTCCATCCGCTAGATGTCGCCTTGCATACTCCAACTCCCCATCCCCCTCCCCCAACGCAACACACACAGGCATCGGGCCTTTTCTCAGTGATAATATGTCGTTTACTCTGTCGTTTTGTGTTAATACGATCACGTCCAGAAAAAAATGAATCAGATGTGAAGATATATGAAGTTATTGAGAGAGGCAATCATATTTATTATATTATCATATTAACATAATTAATTGTAGTGTAATAGAGCACACATATATAAATGCATTCAGCTAAAGGCATACCTACATCTATGTAGTAGAACCATGGTACCACCAACCTGTCGTAATATGATCATTTGGTATATTTTGTTTGACCACCAGACCCTTGGCGCTCCCGTAGGCTCGATCCTCATCACAGAACTGACCCCCCGTATTGGCTGGGCCGGACTCTTCAGTGTAGTGTCAGCATGTACAACGATAGGTAATGTAAAACGACTCATATTATCTGTCAAAATGTATTCTGTACTTTTAATCCATCAATAAATAACATCCAGAAAAAAATTAATTTTTAAAAATGGAACAGTCAACTAGTTTTATTTCGTATTGGCGAATTTCTGGCATAGTTCTAGAAATAAAATCCCCCTTCGATATATAATATGCTTTTCGTTTGCTTGTAGCTGGAATTCTTGCGTTTTTCTATCGTGCGAAGAAAGCAAATGGACAGTATGTTTAAAACAAGAACACGCACCCGGATGCACACTGAGGAAAGCAAATATAATTCGTACGTTCACCAATATATTTCTCGAATTATCTGTATTGTATCAATGCCTTATTGTTATCCTGTTTTATCCGAATCATCTAGCTTTACTTGAAGTAATACCTTATACGATCATCCACATGCAAACAGTATGTAAGTTATGGGATCATGTTTACACCGTGTTGGGTTGGGGGACAAGTGTTGTGTAGAAGGAAGTCAATATTGAATCCTAATATAAACATTTATTTAGAGCTAGAAAGAATACAAACATAGCAATTCCAAGCACAAGTCTCAGTGTGCATCCAGGTGCGTGATTACTCTGGCTAAAGTTTATTACATAAAAATCCTAATATATCCAAAAAAAATGTTGAATGATGCGCTGGAAAGACAAGGTCTTTGGAAATGTTGCTGATGCATGCATTCTTTATTGTATGGAAACGTTACTTAATTTTGTTATGATCATATAAACAATTTTAGAACTGGAGCAATATTTGTATAGCCTAAGAAAGCTGGCAAAAATCCACGTAGGTGTCTCAAGTGGTTAAAGGAGAACACGTACGCCCGGTCGCGAAAATTGTTTTTATTTTTGTTCTCAGAGTCAATAGAACAATTAAGAATAACCTTGTGTGTGTGGGGCCCGCACGTTTATTAACAGCAAGAAAGGGTGCAAACAGAGTCAAAGACCCATTTTCCTTTTCTAATCAAACAATATAGAGGCGTCAAGATGTGCAAATGCTGTCCTGATTTAAACAATTTGCATTTTTTGTAGGCTGGCATGACCTTTATTGGTAATTATGATTGAATAAAAGACTACAGCTGTGATTGATTTATTATATTTTCCAGCCGGCAAGCTCTTTCGCCATTCAAACTCTTTTTTCTGGGAACATGGGATTACATTTGCTGCATTTTGTTCCTAAAAGAACTGGCATATATTTTGTGGTATATCTTGTTTAAAAGGATTTTCCGATACAACAAGAAGACATGTTCCAAAATGAACAGAGGATCCAAAATGAACAGACGATCGGTGGAGAAATGAACTGTAGACATACATAACAATCAGAACATTGTCATGTCTTACTATTCACAGAATTATCAAACTCAGTTGCTGTTTGAATGATTGTACCTTCTCTCATCTCTGTTCCAGTGTTTTGTTTTGTTCTAATTAAATTCAATTATATTGAAATAACCTCATTACAGTATTGCGTATACAAGGTATCAGCAAATTAAAATCAAATATAACAAAACCACCCGATAAATAGACAATTTCAAAAAGATGAATATATTGCTTAAAAAAGGAAGCGTATCTCCGTGAGCCCTTTGAACTCTATGTTTAGAACTTTAAATATTAGATATTTCCAGTGGTAAAGAGTTTTTTCGTAAGTGATAAGATATCACAGTATTACTCAATATATAAATGCATAAATATATGTATATAAATGATATATATATATATATATATATATATATATATATATATATATATCAAACTAAATGTTTGTCTGTCTCTTTCCCCCTAGTTTTTTATCTAAAATTTTATATAAACGAGCTTTAACATCATTTTATTTGTCAATTGGTATTTCATCTTCTGGGTTCTCGTTTATTTATTTTTTTTTTTCAAATAATTTTTCAAGTTCTTTCTGTAACATTAACACGTAACGGTGTCCCACACAGTGTTTATTTTCCACGTCCTAATAACTTCTAATAACAGATCATTATTCGATTTTCAATAGCTGTCCTCTTTTCTTTTGTAGTTTTAATTGAAATGTCGCCGTTATTAAGCAGTGATCTGAGATAGTGGACGCTTTTATTTCAGAATATTTTAGGAGAGTAATGAAGGGGAGTAATGTTTATAATATTAGCCAATAGTCTTATCTAGAAGCTACCCATGGGTTTTCCTGGACTCTTGTATATAAAAGTTTTGTAGGGTTCATCAATCTCCAGGCGTCAACAAGAGAGAAGCATTTAATAAAATCTTGTATTTGAATCACAAATATATGTGTGTGTGTGTCCCCCTCCCTCCCTCCCTCCCTCTCTCTCTCTCTCTCTCTCTCTCTCTCTCTCTCTCATGGACCAACCAGGCTTCATTTTGGAGACCGATACAAATGGACTTGCCGAGATTTTTTGTTTATCAATTTTCCGCTCTCTCTCTCTCTCTCTCTCTCTCCCCCACCCACATGGACGCGCATACACACGTAAATATATATTTGTTTACATATAAATGAATAGCACCGTGCTATATTGAAATTTAGTACAGGTTTATATAAAATTGCTGGAAACCATGTGTTTGGTTACAATGACACGGTGACACATATATTTGGACCAGCGAGTTCCATCACATATAGCACGCGAAAACGTTTACGGAGTTAACTAGGCGTGACCATGAAGGAGGAAGGATCTTTCAGCCGCGTTAAAGTTTTCTTGGAACTGTGGACCACCGTATGTGGAGCAAAGATGTTTTCTTACGGCTGATTTATAGAGAGAGCACGGACAAACAATGCTGACGGAACCGGTTGGAACTCGCACTATGGCGGAGCAGGTCAGGCGGCGACTATCAGCAAATGTCTGGTCAACATCTATCGTCTACATCTTGCTGGTCTACGCCAACGCAGGTATGTGTTTTGTAATTCATGAATCATGTAGTTAGAAATGATGTTAAGTTTACATGAGCCTTCACTCAAATGATGCCAGGTGTAATCTCTTGGGTGTGGTGTTTATTTTATTTCGTCGTACTAATCCTTATATCAATATAACACTAAATAGTGCTCGTACCAGTGTTTATCGGGCGCACAGTAGAGTGATGCGCGTGATCTCTCTCTCTCTCTCTCTCTCTCTCTCTCTCACACTCTCTCTGGTTTAGTACTCTTGGTTGTTGTGTTTGTTGAATTTCGTCGTACTAATCCTTTAACCAAATTAACCTAAATATAATGCTCGTACTAGTGTTTATTGGGCGCACAGTAGAGTGACGCGCGTATTATATATATATATATATATATATATATATATATATATATATATATATATTTATATATATATTCCTACCCTTAACAATACGAAAACCTTGCAATCCGACGGTATTTTGTTTTAAAACGAATGTAACCCATATAAATGAGCCTTGACTTAACGACAGCCTTGGATTCCAACATGGCATTTCCCGGGATACCGACGTATTTTCTGACTTGACAATCCGACCAGTATATTTTGCTTTGATATCGGTCGTCGGGCTCGTGCACACGGCACCCTGTTCTGACCTTACACTGGAGCCAATTATACTAATTAAGACAGTATGTTGGCAAACCTGAACCTCTATGTGTACGGAAAACGCGAAAAAATATAGAACGAGGTCGGGGACCTTTTCCAGACACGCAAAAGCGCTGACCATGTGAGTGCGGAGGAATATCTCGCATGAGACAATATGGGGACCACGGCACAGCAATGCCGGCCACCGCTGATATTGTGTCCATGGTCAAAGAAGACAGAGGCGACAGTGACAGCGAATCTGAGGGAGAAGACTCAGGGCTACAGTGTACGGAGGACCAAGGTTTCTATGTAGGGGACGTTGGTTCGGACCACGTACTGCTTAGAAATATCCGTGACAATCAAAATAGGAAACCAGATACCAGACAGATATGCTTGCATTCTTTAGGCGTACATAAACTCAGTAGATCAACCGCTGGTTCATTTAGTACATATATTTTAGTTAATGTTTGATCAGAAATATAATCATGTCTCATAATAATTTTGCATAGGTCGTCAATCCCGACGAGCACTGTATATGTAGACAGATATATAAGAAATAAAACAGTTTTCCATGATGAATGTTTTATTTTTGTTTTGCAAAAACCATAACAATATCATATACGTAGTTTATTATAACAATATTAATGAATACTAACAAGTCCACCAAACATTTAGGTCACATTGTATCTTGACCCTCTGTCACCTGTAGCGATTTGACAATCCGACAGCCTTGCAATCAGACATAAATAAGGGTAGTACATTAGTTTCTGATTATCAAGTCCCGATTGTATATATATATATATATATATAAATATATATATATATATATATATATATATATATATATATCTGTGTGTGTGGGTTGGTGTGTGTATTAGGTTTTCCTCCTTCAGGTCCATTAAAATGAATGGGGCTTTCTTACAGTCAATGTATTTTGACCAAAATAGACATGGGACGTGGTGACGAAATTTAGAGCGTGGTGG
This sequence comes from Sipunculus nudus, assembly GCA_026874595.1. Taxonomy (NCBI): domain Eukaryota; kingdom Metazoa; phylum Annelida; class Sipuncula; order Golfingiida; family Sipunculidae; genus Sipunculus; species Sipunculus nudus. Next base: position 11,402,885 of record CM049314.1, on the reverse strand, counting down.
CGAAATGTGGAGCGTGTTGGCGTGGTTTGTGCTCTTAACATTTACCGCAAGGTTGCGGGTTTGGCGTCCCGATCTGACCGCCTTCTGCACTAAGACCCCTGGCCAAAGTCTTTATCACAACGATGTGCTCTCTCCGGCCCAGGGTGAATAGGTACTGGTCAAGCACAGACTAGAACGAAAAACCTTCGAGCTGCTTATTTTTACGTTCCCGTGAATTTTAGCAAGAAAGTGTTTACTTAAAATGTAACAAATTTTAATATTAAAGGTTGGCAGTTGAGGTCAGCAGTCAGTGCCGTCCCACAGTGCCTATCGGGAAGAGATTCGTTTTGAGTAGATACGACCTCTGGTGGAAGAGTGCAAGTAAAGATAACAGTTGTACTTACAGGCCCACAATCATATAATCGGGGCGCGTACTCACCGCCTTCTGCACTAAGACCCCTGGCCAAAGTCTTTATCACAACGATGTGCTCTCTCCGGCCCAGGATGAATAGGTACTGGTCAAGCACAGACTAGAACGAAAAACCTTCGAGCTGCTTATTTTTACGTTCCCGTGGAGCTGAGAAATGTTACAAGAATAAACAGGCCATAATGACCTGGCAAAGTAAAAATTTGGATGAGAGTTATGTCACTAATATCAGACTATAAATCCCCACCTTATTCACCTTTATACTTAAAATATACTACTTTTTAAGGAAGCTAAGGATACGCTTCTTAACACTACATAGTTGTACTGACCAACTATCTGAATATTTGCATGTATTGCCTGCATGAGCAAATTAATCATAAGAACTGATTTGTGCTCACCCACCCACAATTCTGTTGGGCCAGTATGGGTGTTGTAATGGCAAGGTCTATATGGAATAAATAACATTTTGCAACCATGCACGTGTGAATTTTAGCAAGAAAGTGTTTACTTAAAAAGTAACAAATTTTAATATTAAAGGTTGGCAGTTGAGGTCAGCAGTCAGTGCCGTCCCACAGTGCCTATCGGGAAGAGATTCGTTTTGAGTAGATACGACCTCTGGTGGAAGAGTGCAAGTAAAGATAACAGTTGTACTTACAGGGTTTCTGACCGTACACATGGGGACGCCCACAATCATATAATCGGGGCGCGTACTCAGGAATGTTGATTGCTATATCTCACGGTGCCTTCAGTCCAGACACGCTGTCTCAGGGAACGATTTGTGTAACACAACAGGCAATTTTTTTATAGTGTAAACCCTATTAATTCTCACACAAGAACTTGCCTGCTGATAAAGGTATCTTCACGCCAAACATTATTTTTGTGTCTTGTAAGACTACACGCCGACTTGTGACACAACTTGCGACTTTTCTGCCGAATTCTAAAGTCTTGTCTGTCTCTTCTCCATTATCTTCCATATTGATTCTGGTTTTCCTTATAATTTAAGTACCATAAAATAAAACAGAGAATCAAAATTAAAATATTACCTTCCAGAATATCCCTGAAAAAAATCTGATGGGAAAGGTTTAGTTGAATATTAATTACATTTGCTTTAACGATTCTTGAGGTAATGCGCATGAAAGGAATTCAAAATACGCTTCCTGGCGGCCATATAAGATTTCCGATGGATCTGAAAACTTGTTATGAAATCCATCTATTCTGTAAAATATCCCCCGGCAGTGTCATGAATCAAAATTACTTAAAAATCCTACATTGTCACCACTGGCTTGTGACAGAAGGAAGGATAAGCTATTATGACTTTAAAAAAAATGTTCGAAAGAAGCTGGAAACAAGCTAGAACAGTTAAATTTAATCTTTATAAAAACCGAACCCTTAATTTTGTTTCAGCATATACCAAACCAGAGTTTGATATGTACTCAAGTGAACTTTGCATTCTTTTTTCTTTGATCCATTTATCTCTGTATTTGTTATCCCACTATGTACAGAAGCTGCATCAGAAGGGAGTATGGCAGGAAAGCAATTAGCTCCGAATGAAGCATTAAACGTCACATCCGTTCACGTGCTCAGCATCGTTGTCTTGTCAGTGATCATCATACTGATTGTCTTTCTCTGCACCAGTCAGTAAGTAAACCCAAAATAACACAACTATATTGTATCATCAATAGTATATTCGATAAATTCTTATACCTAGAATTTGTTAGTTATCTGATTTTGCTTTTTTGACTGTTTAAATTAAAATACCTTTAGGCTTTACTATTACTATTTTACTATTTTCATCCCAGTTTTGATTTTATAATTAACAGGAAACTAATCTTAAGCTTGTGTTTTTATGTAATATGTTTAAGATATAATTCTGAATTAATGAAAGGTGATCAGACCATTATATTTTTTTATTTATGTTAACCCATCATTTTAAAACAGATATTGTTAAAAAAATGTAACCAACTTCTTCTGATGCACATAATAAAAGATTGACATACTTGTATTTCACAGAGATAAACCAAATTCCGGACCTAATGAAATTTACAAGTCACATGACCGGACGCAAAGCTTCTCAACGAAAGTGGAGTTCCATGATGAAACCAAAGTAGCAAACTCGGACAATCTGTACAATTACCCAGTAGTAGAAGATCTTCAGCACGTCCATGTTTATGATTATGTCGGCCTGGACGAGGCTGGGACGGAAACTGGCGGTAGTGATGACATTCCATGTGGACATGCCCCTCATCCGTACTATAATTTTGTACGTTTTCAAGATCGATTTGATGGAGAAAATAGCAGCCATTTTCAAGACCTGCCTGTAGAAATAAACGACATGCCCCGGATCACTGCCCCAAGTCCTTATTATAATGCCAACGCTTATGTTAATGATCCTGTTGTAATGCAAACCGGTGAAACCTTTCGTCAGCCTGGTTCGGTTGGACTTTTGAAAGGATTATTTAAGAATGGTCATGGTGATTATGACAATGTCGCTTCGTACTACAATGTCAATAACTCTGGTGACGCACAAGGTAATACTGCAGGGAATAAAAAGACAAACAATGGGATGAAACTGATTGATGGACCGGTCAGTCTTGATGGAAGTACGCCGAAAACACAACTTCCAAACCAGTATTATAATGTTAACACTTTCCTTAACGATGCAGCACACGAGGTAGCTGAGGACAAATTTGCGGAAGCAGGCTCTGTTGAGGCGATGAAAGCTCTCTTTCAGACACAAAATGAAGCAGATGAAAGCTCAAGGAAGCAAAATACTTCAGATGCTTTGACTGGTAAACAAGACGTGGGCGGAGGCAAGAAGTCAACAGAGGGCTTCAAAAAGCCTAAAACTAAAGGAAGGGCAAAGAAATCTGAGGCAAACAAGAAAAAGACACAAACTAAAGTTACAGAGCCTTTCTATACAGAACATACACAAGAGAATAGATATATAGGAGACGGGGCGAAGGGGAAAGTGAAGGGACTTATTGTTAATGTAAACCAGAAAGGACCATCCGCAGATCAATCAAGGACTACAAAGACAACTAAAGGACTGGAACAAACAACAACCTCAAAGCGGCTATATAACACTAAATACCCCCGGGGTAAAACTGGGAGGGGTGGACTGACAAAGAAAACACAGGGCCCTGGTGCAGACGCAGGGCGCAAATGGTCATTACAAGACAGTCCGGTGAGTGTCAATGTCAGTGAAGATATGACCAGAAGAGCCAGTGCTCCAAATGTAAAAACAAACAAAGAGCAGAAATTATACGTAGCACCTGGCTCAGTCGCTAGGCTCGCAGAGGTCTACCAGGGAACCTCATAAATGATATAGTGGAAAACAGCTTCTAGGAAGTTCTGGCAAAGGAGCCCATGTTGGGCCTGTCTACACTGGGAATTTAACTCGAGCATATGACATTTGTTCACGAACATATATATATATATATATATATATATATATATATATATATATATATATATATATATGTAAATTTTATACAAGAGGACGGTTATGGAATCTATTGTTAAACGCTAACTGGATATGGATTGACGTAAAAAAACTTCGATACGGGGGGTTCTCTCTCCATTTTTCTGCTTTTCATAAATGACCTACTTCTTGAACTTAGAATTTCTAGCAAAGGAGTCCATGTTGGACCTGTCTACACTGGGAACCCAACTTAAGCGGATGACATCTGTCTCCCGTCTCCCTCGCCCAGTGGTTTACAATACGTAATTGATATTTGTTTGGAATACAGCAAATGCTGGAGATTCTGTTTTTATTCAAAGAAAATATTATCATGGTATTTGGTGAAAATAAACGAACATTCAGTTAAACAATGTAAAGTGGTTTCTCCGCAGTATAGCAGTACAGAAATGTGCCATTCTCATCTAGGGGTACTTGTGCTCTGGAATCGCTCACATCATGAGCATAAAACCGAGGCATCGCGTAGGGGAACGGGTTCATGTCTTTCCTTAGCTAGGGCTGGTGTTCGAATCCGCTTAAAGCCGTTATTCTTTACAAAAGCAGTCGTTATTCCAAAAGATTCGTATGGATCTGAATTATGGAATTATATGACAAAATCTGACCTTTTTAATAATAGAGAGAATGTAGAGATTTTATGCTCAAATCTCACAAAAGTTTGGTCTGAGAACTCGTTCTGATATTGTTCGTGTTAGGTTTATCTCGGATTGAGGCATTCATAGCGAGAAATAAACGTAACCATCTTTGCAGATCATGTAATTCTGTACAAGTATTTGTGAATCGTTCAGTGTTCATGTCTCTGCTCTGTTACACAATTTACCTGGCGAAACGTTTCTTGAACTCAAACTAATTGAAGGTACAAATATTTTGGCAACAGTTATACACCGTTCACTGGGTCCATGGTGTCAATGTCTTTCTTTGCATAGGAGACAAGAGCAAACAGAGGCGCGTTTCGTTGCACATGGCGACGCACAAGCTTTTATTTTTGTACATTAATAATACACTGCCAACATCTTAACACGCTTTTCGACGCTAAAGGTAACAGGGTTCGTTTGAAGTCTATCCATATTAAAATAAAGCTCCTGGTGTTGAAGGCTTAAGTGCGCTCTCCGTGCACACTCCGTTGGCATGTTGTCATGAAGTGAACCTCTTCGTTATAACTTATCAATCGGTGCATGACATGTCACCTTGTGATACGCATGTAACATCCAGGATATGTTAGGCCTATTTCAATCAACATGTTGTGCATACATTATATACAATATATTTAACCAAACATTTATCACCACAGGAAATCCATGCCCACTGTTAAGCACAACAATCTATGTGTAAAACAAATCTACTGTAAAACAGAATGAGATAAAAATTGTGAAAAAAATCCATGAAATCAAATTTCCTACATTTCCTGATTATTTGTTGCCACAACCTATATAATTCCCAAACTTTTAGCAAAGGGGGGGGGGATGATATTTCAGCTCTCCAGAAAATGATTTGTATATTGGAAATATAGAGAAACTGAAATTAATATAAAACATATGAATAATAAGATGAGAATGAAAAACTTGGGATTAATTTTGTCTTTCCGCTTGATTGACGGGCATAAACAAAAAATATATTTATTTTAATGAGGACAGTCATACATCAATAATAATAAACATGTATATATGTTTGCACTATATCACGTGAAAAACAATATTTCAATATATGTGGGTTTATTAAAAATATGTACCCTATCACGCCCCCAGCGATAAATCGATTCGACTCGATTTATTTTTATCTCTGTATTTTTTAACCTTGATTCGTAAGGATTGATCTCAGCATCTTAAAATTTTGAGTAAGAAGATATATTATATAAATAAAAATATTGGAGAGTAGCGAGTCCATACATTTCTTTTCAATTGGACAACTCAAGACAAATCCGTAAGTTTTAAATTTATTTCTTTTGACTGTACCAATCACCATTGTGGGGTTATGTTTAAGAAAATATTGTTTATAATAAATGGCCAAAGAATCTTCCAGCTTTTGAGTTCTTCTGACTTGCACAGGATGTGACAGGTCATGGATATCTGTAGAATATCTTCTTAATAACGTCACACCTGCGACAGAAAATAAGTATTAAAATCCATTTTATCTGGATGTGCAATCCGTTACTTTCATATTGTTATATGTGTATAGAACACAGATAAGTTTAGATAAATTGGGCTTAATAATGTCTGTATCGGGTGACGTCTATAGTTCCACATATTTTTTACTGACGTTTGTAAAGAATATGTCTTAAGTGTTACCGTATTTGCTGACATATGTATAGTCTTGAGTGTAACCATATTTACTGATGTTTGTAAAGAGTGTGTCCAGTGTAAAGATTGTAAAGAAACTGTGTTTCTTTTGCGTGTAAAGTGTAACCGTATGTACAGATGGTTGTATATAGTGTCTCCTATGTGTTACCGTATTTACGCTTTTCATTATAATTGTAAATTGAAATACGTCACTCAAAATCATCAAACACCCGCTGCTCAGGGAATGTGATGGTTCATTCACATTTACAGGTCGTCGAACTGAACGTTTGATCGGAGGTGCACGCTAGGATCTCAGATATGTCTATGCATTTCTCTAGGTACTTTGCTGGAAGAAAGAACCACCCAGTTAGAAAAAAAATCAAAGTAAAATATTTTACGTTATTTTGCAAACAATCACATGAATATATATATATATATATATATATATATATATATATATATATATATATATATAATTAATTATATATAGTTATATATGTAACACAAGCAGCATCCGGATATCAACTGGTCCCTTATTTTGTAAGTCGGATTCACCTTTCACGTTGCTCCCATAATAGTATATTCTAAATTTAGCTTAGTGTTTGTGATCCATGTGAATCTAAATTTGGATGTGTAACTTTTTATCAATCCATTCGCCCATGAGTAGCAAACGAACACTTCCAGAACCGTCAATATTGTTAAAGATATTGATTGCTTTCTAAGGATTAGGGTTATTATAATCACTCTCATACCACATTACCACTAATCATAATCACATTACCACATTTAGTTATCTAGGAATCCCCGAAGAGGTTGCTGGCCCAGGAGGTGGGTCTTCGTGCATTTTGCTGCAAATTAAAATCAAATCAAAATCAAAAAGCGGGTATTTAAATGCTTGTCTGACAATACAACTTTAAGTTGTGTTTTTCGTTGAGTATTTTACCCAAATTATTTAAATATTGTCATCAATCTTAAATAATCGCCCCCTTAACATTTTTTTAAGAATACAGGACTGGTACTCACGCAGACTTTTTAAATACAAAATTTGAACACAGAGCTCACCTTGCCATTTGTCCTCGCGCACACATTGACATGTCTTTATGTTCCGTAGAAACAACTTTGGCACGTTGGTTAATGATTTTTGTTTTTAAATATTGTTGATCGAATGTAACATTGTATACTTTTGTACGTCTCCATGTTTCAAATTTCATATTTTAAATGACATCATACTTGTAAAATTAAATTTAACATCGCATCGTAAAATCTGCTTTCAAAGGTTAGCTGGGGAGATGCGAGTTACCCGTTTGCTTTTATTTCTTGGGGCGCACTTGACCACACATGATGACACCCCCACCTAGTATCAGATGTTTCTAAGCAGTACCTACCTCTATCACACAGTCCCCCTTCCCAGCCGTCAGAGCTTTTACATGAACAATGGGACCTTTGGAATTCCCCGTTCACCCACTTGGGAATATCCGTGTTCTTCCATTACAGTTTTCTAGATAGGACGCGTAAGGCAATAAGAAAATCATTCATCTTGATTCTCCTTAACAAACATTAAATCATTTACAAATATCAAATTATTAAAAAACAATATAATTCTACATTGTATGATGTGAAGATAAAATTTGCCACAAAACGTCACATAAATATTCTGAGACGACTCGAATGCTGGTATTTTTTAATATTCTGTAAATATTAACTGGTATTTACTGAAACCCTGATTGAGTACAAACCTTGATCACAAAGCTCGCCTTGCCATTTGTCCTCCCACACACACTGACATGTCTGATAGTCCTATCCCCTTTGCGAACACTTTTGGTATTGTACGACCATTCTTGGGCATCTAGCTACAACACGTACATTCAATTATCTTTTGTTAAACAGGCTGCATTATCCAAGCAGCAGGGCAGTTTTACAGTATTGTTTTCCCACTTTAACCATGTCTGCACACCTTTTACATTCTCAAAAGTTCAATTATTCAATTTCGTATCTGTATCTTATACATGGCCAAATTATAACAATTCAAATTGTGTTATAAGGGGTTTAATGGCATTATAAAAAAAACAAATATCTGTTTTTTTTTTTAAATTTAGCAACAATATTCTTCTATATATAACCAAAATACATGCAGGAAATTTTGCTCGTATTGTATTGCGTAATTTCTTGAATTTATATGCCCGAACATAATGCGCTTTGTAAAAAGTCATTAATGATATTAACTCACTTAACACTTTTTTTATCAAGACTCAGTTGTATACCCTAAATTAGATCTGAATTTTGTAAATATTTAATTAAAAAATTAAAAATCAATACCTTAAATTTTGCCCATCTTTGGCCACGGCACTTTCCTCTAAGTACTGTTGGTTTAATTTCCAAAGCATATATACGTAAGTATTTAATCTGTTTAAATCTGAAATTTGAAAATGAAAGCTGATAAATTAGGGTTTTTTGTACTGGCTTGAATTGTCAGGCTACAGGCAGTCCGCTTCTGGTCACTGGAGGGCAGCTTTGCCAGGGTACCTGGTTTGAAATGGGTCACTGGGGGAGATCCCCTGCTGTTACAGGTGTACAGTTATTCTCATATCAATTATTCTCACCAGAATGATATGTTGCAGTGTGGATGTAGGAAGTTATATATATGGACATGGAAAATAATACATACCATAGCAAATCTTTATGATATGTTTCGATAGAAACTCTTTCAAGAAATTAAATTAAGCTCTGACAATGCAAAATCCTGATTCTAATGGAATTTAGCTTTCACATGATATCTAGATTGTGGGTGTGCAAAATTCTTTATTCTCGAGTCCTATGTGAAACAACAGAGAACAAAATACTGTGCTACATGCCTATACGATATATTTTGCAGGGGGAAAAACTACATTTGTATGCATAATGTGGTGTTATATGACAAAATTAGAGATATATGATGCAATTTAGAATCGTGCATCATATTATATATTCAGATATATATGTTATATTGGAAATGTATAAAAATTATAAAGTTGAAAAACAATGTTATGTATTAAAAAACATCCAAACATCTTTTTTATTATTTTCCTGCCTCATCAGAATGGATAATTACGTAATCAGTTTTGATTTTCCTCTATGTATATATATGCAGAGGTGTTGCCATTAAGTTCTTGCATCTGTCCTCAGGGGACATCAGTTTTACCGCAAATGTTAAAAAGATAGTACAAGAAAAAATTAAGATCGAATTGAAATATAAGCTCTTCCTCAGGAGAATGTGACATAAAGTGATCAGCCGTGTCTGTCCATCATCTCTGTTTATCATTTAATACATATTGATTATGATCTTTTCCTCTATAAGCACTTCTGTTATAAATTTTATGTGCTGTTCCATATGCTTTTAAGCTATTAATATTAATCAAATTTAAAAGCAGCTTGTTTATTCAGATTTGTTTTATTGCAAATGTATACAAATTAAAGATTTGAACACAATTTGATAAAATAAAACAATGAGAATCTAATGCAATCTTTTATTATTTTCTGCCCAGCAGAATGGGAGATAAAATGATAAGGTTTGATTGTCTACCTGTTAGTCTGTACATTTTAAAAATAATCAGCAAATATGAATTACATTTTTTTTGTTAGCACTGTTGACTTGAATTTCATATCCTGTATGTATATGAAGAGATGTTGTAACTCCCATATCTAAATATACCATTCAATTCATTGGACCTGTGAACAGGGGACATTGAGTTATTATTGCAACTGTATACATTTATAAAATTGTAAAATGAAACTGTTCCCTACACATCAATACAAACCTAAGATATCAACTAACCATGGTCTATACACTAACGCTTTCTCTTAGACATTATCCCCATTTGTTATTACTTCCGATTTTAATCTTCATGGTCAATTTCAGCTGAGCACCATTAACCATGGGTTCCTTCATTTCTATTTGTCTACCTTGGCATAGGTATCATGTTTACTAACATATTCTAGATAATCATACTAATAAATCTATCACGTAGGTATTATAAGATTTTTTTCTTAATAGGAATTACCAACAGTTTATTAAAACGGTCCAAATGTAAGCCAGATATCACCAATATTTTACAGACAAGGTTAGTGTATAGCTATCTTTAAGCTCTTATTGATTTGAAGTCAATGTGATCAGAAAAGTAGATCTAAAATTGCAAATTTAATACGATTATCCTTCTAATAATGGTTATTCTTTGATAAGCTATTTCTAAACATATTGAAGCATTGAAAAAATATTCCCAGATTGGTGATATTTTTCTCTTATGAAGGAAATGAAGAGTAATTTAATATGAAAAAACAATGAAAAAGGAAAATCAAAGGTTTTCTGAAACACTGTTTAGTGTATCCGTTTGTTAAAAAAGTACAGGGTTAAATTTCTATAAACTTGACAAGGAAACATGCTTTGTTTTATCATATCCATTATATATTACTCCAAAAAGTGTATCATTAAAAACTACTAGAACAGGAACCTTGTTCATATATGACAGCAAATGGTCCTTGTCTGCAGAATGTAACATGCTCAGGTTTATAGCAGACAGGCAAGCGGTGTGTCCAATGTTTACATGATTGCTGCCAGTGGCATCAATTTTTCTTCCAGGGTGGGCGGATGTCTTTGTATATATATAAATATATATATATATATATATATATATATATACACAAATAATATATTATTTTTTCAGCATCTCTGAGTGACATATTCAACTATATATATATATATATATATATATATATATATATACGATAATTATTTATATATTTATAGATATATACTTATATATATATACTTAATTATATTTCAAATAATTATAATATTATAATAGAAAATAAGTTATTTTGTGAATTCTGAGCAAGGTTTAGATATAACATTTTACCCACCATCCCCCCCCCCTATATTGACGCCCCTGATTGCTGCCGAAACAGCAGACACTATATGGCCTCGAAATTTGGTCATATTTAGCTAGTTTTGGGATAAAATCAGCCAGTTCCTTCCATGGCAACTATTAAAATCAATGCCTGGAATATAAAGTGGCAAACTATGGTGAAATGACAGGATCAAGAAGCATACAAGTGCAGCTAAATGGTTACCACTCAGGGCCTGGTGTTAACCTACTTATGGTGTTTTTTTATAACAGCAGGTTTCACCTCCCCTCTCACTCAGAAGTATGTATCAGCAAGTCAGTGCTTTGTGCCGTGTACAAAGACATGTATCATGATTAGTGCCTACAGTTGTATGCTTTCAGTATAAATCTTGATAATTAAAAATTATAGAAGATAAAAAATCTTGATAATAAAAACTAAGAGTGAATTTTATTTTAATATAGCTGACTATCAGCCATGCGAAGCAGTAGGACCAACGGTTGTTTTTTTTTTTTTTGTCATTTATTAAACCTAATACTGTATGACGGGCAGTCTTATAAGGATTGATGAATTTATTTCTAAATTCTTAGAACCCCCCCCCCCCTCCAAAATGTACAAATACATGTAGCATGATTAGCACCTACAGTTGTATGGTTTCAGTATAATTCTTGATAATTAAAACAAAAAGAAATAAATAGAAGAAAACAAATCGTGATAGTTAAAGCTTATATAGTGAATTTTATTTTTAATAAAGATGACCATCAGCCATGCTAAGCAATTGACAGGATTAATGAATTCATTTCCAATTTCTTATATGGGCAACATTTTGTAGTGTCTTGACCTGAAGCTGACAGAATATTCTTCAGTTTGAAGACCGTAAATAAGGTCATAGTAAATCATTGAGGGTTGCATATTTTCCTCAAAAATATGAAACAGTTATTGTTCATTTGAAATTCTCGGATGAGTTCGAAACCCGGTGACCTTTATCTTCATCTTCATGGTCAAATCTGCCGAAATGTGCAATTTTTGTGAACCTCATAACTTTTGAAAAAACTATAATTTCGTCTTCAAATTTGGTACACCAATTGTTCCTCCCGAGTTGTCAGAGGAGATCGAAACTGGATGAGGGCGACTAGGACTTCAAGGTCGAATCGGCCGTATTATAAATATTGTCTCGCGAACGCGATAGCTTTTGAAGGGCTGCAGATTTTCCTAAAAAATGTTAAACACTCATTGTTCCTACCAACATCTCGCAGGAAATAAAAATTCATTTACCTTGATCTTGTTCCTCAAGGTCAAATGTATGCTATTTTGGAATTATTGTGACCATAACTTTAGAAGTACTGAAGTGTTTTGTCGTCAAGTTTGACACACCAATTCCTTCTTCTAAAGTCTCATCGGAGTTTGAAAAGTGGTGACTTTGACCTTGCTGAAATATAGAATGATTGTTTTGGTCCAGGAAAATATGATAGTTTGGGGAAAAATCCTTCTTGAAATTAAACCTATTAAGATATTATTAATAAACTTCCAATATGTTGTTAAGACAATTGTTGGCCAGTCCTCTCGTTACTCGACGGCTTCATTTTGACATACTGAAGGCCAAAATTACCTTGGATATTTTGTTTTACATTATATAAATACAACCTCTGTATAGTGGGCACCCTCAAGACTGGGCCAGACTGCCCCTTGTATAGAGGTGCCCACTTTATGGAGGTAGTTCCAGCAACATGAATAATAAAGTGGTCAATAGTTGGGACTAAAAAAGTCCCACTATATAGAGGAGGCCACTTCATGGGGGTGAACACTTACAAAGGTTTCCAATAGATTTAGCTGTCTTTTGTTCAGTCAACATAAATTTCATTGTTAATGGATCATTTATTGATCCTCACTTTTACAGATGATTTTACAATGAATATTAAAGCAACACAGTGTGATAAAAATAGTGTATTGAAATTTAAGTTTTTTGTTCAGAGTAAGCACATGACCATGGTAAAAGCACAGATGTTATGGACAATGTGTGTTTTGAACCATGTGAAGGCTTCAACGAGAACAATACAGAATTACGTGAGAAACATTTTGTAGGAGCAAGGACGAGAAATAGCACTGCTAGTGGCGCTCCCAGGGGGCAGTGGAATATGGTGGTACTAATCACTGTCATCGCTCAATTGACAATCCTATGGCACACAAGGACTTGACAGCACCACAGAGTAATCGGACTCACCGTGGGTGGTTAGGTTTAATGTGTTTTGTATTTTGTACCCTATGCCTCTGCGGCATTGTGTAGATAATTCAGATTTTGTGTACAAAAGTTGGGAAATGTTATTCTTATATTATATATTAACATATTTTATTATACTGCAGCTTACGGTCGCCAGTTAGAAAAAATGAATTCATTTCATGTACTGATTATGCATAATAAAGGAGGTAACTGAACTCTCAAAATGCAAGCAGTCCTTCTAACACGGCTGCTGTGGTCCATATTCTGTCTGTGGCTGTTATCTTTAAAATTGAAACTTTTGTAAAGGTTAGATATACTCACGATGTACCACTGTTCTACCCAATATTTATGTTTTTCTTGCTGTCTGAACGATATCATGGGCTTTCTTGCTTCTTATGCAACTGTTAATATGTAAAATTTTATCTTCAATATTGTATAAATTGAAATTTGAGTATGGCAAAAACATATAAGTTCTGTGCAAGATTTGTGCAGATTACAGGGCATTGGATTACCAATAAATTCAGTTTGGTTGGATTTGATTGGTTGGAATTCAACTTCATATCCACAAAATGTATCTCAGAAACCTCAGGCATCTAGCAAGGAATGGTAGATAAGTACTTGTTGCTGTGGGTTATTCCATTTGTGATAAAAGAAGCCATGTACCACGCAAGACTGTTTTGGGATAAAGTGGGATTAGCACACAGTGTGGTAGAAAGTCTAGAAATGTGGAAGCACACATGCATACAGTACTCACACATACACATGCACATATTCATTTATTAACCTTATCATATAAGAGTTGTTACTGTTTCGAAGCGGAAGAATTGCACACATGCATTACCATTGTAGCAGAGCGTATTGATGTCTGTTGTGCCGTAACATAAAATTTAGTTGTTTCATTATATATTGTCTTTGAAAATTGGACCAAGGATCCTGGCATAATTTTGTTTTCCTGATTTTGCAAACAATGTTAAAAAAGCATGAAGGTCTATATTGTACCAAAGTTATTTTGGAATATTTCATTCATAAAGTCCAAATAATGGAATTTATTTTTAAAAGCCTTATGGGCCTGCAGTTGCCTTATTAGTTAGTTTCAGTCTCTGTCAATCAAATCTTACTTATGTTCTTGTCTGTTGTAGGAAAAATGTGGGGAAATATTCATAATTATAGATAATTTATCTACGCAGCTTTATAACCGGTGTTTTCATAGCAGCAATCATGGCTTGTTAAAATTGGATAAACCATATATGAGAAAAATACTGGTTTGTAAATTTAGAAAATTTTATCCATTTGGTGATATAATTGCAATTTGTTGAATATCTCCTTTAGTTGTATACACTGTATGTTGTAAGTATATTACTAATGTAAGTGAATCCAGCTTAAAAAAAATATTGTTGAGAAACATAATTGGTGTAGGATACGTATTTCAATTCATCTGCAAGTGTTTACAATATATTGTTCCATATGTGTAACGTTACCAAAATGCCATAAAAGATCATATTTATTAATATTTGAAAGCACCTTACTTGTAGAGATATCAAATGATCTTGTTATTTATCCTTTGGTTCCTGTGTCACCCTGCAATAAAGTTTGAATAATTAGAGCTTTCTGTTTGAATCATTGCACAGCGGTAAGTGTTTTAAGTTGTGAAAGAGAGATGGTTGTTTAAAAGTCCCAGCTGGCCTTTCCTCGTCGTTCTTAGATCCTTAAACCTCGGATATTGTTGTTTGAATCAATTATTGTGCAGGAAATTTATATATTAACAAGTATATGAACACAACCAACCCCTACTACCAACCTTTCTTTGGTCCGACTCAAAGATATTTCTGAATGACGTATAGTGTGCTATGTATAAACAAATTATTTTTATGAATCACTTTTTGAAGTTTTGCAAGACATCTATATTTAGCCTCAGAGTGCAAATTCCATGAGATCATGTAGTTTGTGGTGGTTGTAATTGAACGCCGGGCTGGTCATTTACTGAGAAGTATCGCACAAACGTGTACCCCATGATGACGTCATAACGGTGTCTTTCAAGAAGTATCTTTCTCTGTGTTGGAAGAAATCGGAAACCAAGAGATCATAAAATTTTTAGTTCATATTTTTAGATCAGAGTGTAATTTACCCTATATTTGGATTGCATAATATTTTGCATAAAAGGTTTCATTCAAACCTAGGTCTTCAGACTCCCTATTCGAATGTGTAGCTAATTTCCATGGACAGATTACACCATGTGGCGACTACCAATGGACATGTTACAATTCATGTCGTCATCTGGTGATAGCAGTTTGAACTTGAACGGTCAGACTGGTCTTGGATTACCAAATGGTTTCCTCCGTTCCCACAACTTTCCAGATTACGCAATAGTCAAAGACCAGCATTCTTGAGTGGAGATGAATTATTGTTGTTTTCCTGAATTGTGTCACCTAGTATGGTCAATATTGTTATAACATAAAATGAACAACACATTTCTTCCATGTTATTAAAAAATAAATAAAAAACGCATCTAGTGAGTTACAACGTTTTGAACATGAAAGATCCCGATTCCCACTAATACTTACTTCGCACTCTTCTTGATAAAGCTGTAAATGTCAAAGAAACATCCAGTAGTTGTGTCTCCATCGAGCTGCCGTCTCAAACAGCAAGCTGTATTCACGGGTATGTTCGGTCCCGGTGTTTTACTGGGATAAACGTGGTTTTAAGAAGGTTCTCTTGTCTTCATTTCCAAAGACAAGGATAGGGGAAAGGATATCAATCCAACCGACTTTATTCTTGTGAGAAATATTCGTGCATCTCATCCCTGACGTATTCTGTTGCTTTTTTGTGCCGTGCATTTGCTCGTCGCCCATATTTTTAAAAATCGCATTTTACAGCATAAACTTAGAAAGAAATATTACATTCATTATTTTAAGTAATTCCTGTTAACAAATCTGGAATAGATGGAAGTTTATGTGTCTTTGAAGGATTGCATGGAGATGTTTCTGTTTGATTATGGTTCTTCTCGCAAAGTTCACTGTATTGCCATGAAGTATGCAACGTGACGTCACAATGGTTGGTTTAGTAATTGGCAAGCTCAAGTTTAAAGTGCTGTTTTGAAGAGAGCATCGCATTCCAGATCGGTATAATACCTTCTCTTCTAAATATAGACGCCATGGGTCATTGTAATTGGTTTACGGTGCCACCTCCGGCACGAAATTCTTTAGTGCTTCCTTCGTAAAATCTCCACACTGCGCATGGGCGTTCAGATGCAAGCTTTTTAATTATCTGCTGGCTATCTATTTGGTATGGTTCATTTAGGTGATAAGGAAGACACAATTTGGTGCTATTATGCATAATTATGAGCTGCCATTTGCTGACATATGCAGCTTACTAATATATGCGCGTTGTGTTCGTTACACTGCACTGTTAGTTCTGCATATTATACAAATAATGCCTGGACCATGCAGGAGAAGCCATGGCTTTATAAAGCTAAGGATATACAATTTAGAGTATCGTTTCTGTACCTAGACCATTAGACATAGGGCGTGTAGACTTTGATATTGGGAGACTTGTCTTCTTATATAAGATACATTTCCGCCGCAAGATAATTCAAGCTGGACTATATGGTAATACATCAAGACTAGTGACACATGGAACACATCGACAGCATTTGTTTCTTATGAAATTTAACGACTGTTGCCAAGGAAACTAGCAGAAGACTCCCGGTGTTCCGATTGATGTTTCCACGTACACTACGTACATTCATTACAGAACTGTTTTCCTCGAGATATTAACTGTATGTAGCTACCGTTACACTATTAATATTCTCACAGCATAATGTTAAACTACATTCGATGTGCTCACAATGTAGCTGGCGATACCGGTAAATACCACCGTACAAGATCATGTGCAGTGAAACGTGTAATAAGACCAACCGTGGAGATGGACTTAAAGCGGTCGTAATCCACAGTTGGTCTTGTTAGAAAGGTGGTCTTCAAGGCAGGTTCCACTGTATATGACGAATTCCGTTATATCTTCTGAAATTAATTATTTGCCTCGAAAACTGTTTTGAAAGGTCTGTTGCAAGATTTCAGCACTGAGTTTGTTTGAATGCAAGTGAATGAAATGCATGTTTATGAGTCGAACCGACATGTATGCTTTTAAATAACACCAAAAGAAATGAAAATAATGGCTCTAAGCCACCGTGCCCGTCAATTTTAACCCTCCACATCAAAATAGAAACTTGCCAAATTTTATCTCCAGCCGCTCGAGCATTTCTTTCAAGATGATGAAGTAATAAGGTTTTTGATAAGATTTTCTTTGTTATGTAATGCTTTTATCTGTTTAGCAAAACAATTATGTTATTATAATGCTTTTTCCTGGCCATATATTTTATCGAAACTTACAAAAAAAGGAAAAAATGCTCTCGCGCACTAAAAACCAACATTTTTGGCCTTAGATAGACCGTTATTTGATATAATTTCGAATGACATGAAACTTCGATTACAATCCATCACTAAACTTCAATCTCGGAAAGACACCTTTGGTGATATTGACTTCATTTGATACAGAATATTGGATGAGAATTGAAGGTGTTACCTGTTGAATTAGTTTATTACCCATTGATCCTATTGACAAATTATATTATGGAACTCTGATCGCAGTTTTTTGGGGAGGGTTTACCGTAAAATAACGTGTGTATGCTTTGGATATAGCCAGTATTCCAGTATTCCAACAATTTAATATTAAATCAATTTAGAATTTTTAAATAACTATCATTTTGATTAAACGTTTGCTTTTATCGTATTTATTATCAACGCAGTGAAACTTAATTTATTTTCGTTGGTAATCCATTCAAATGTACAAGAATATAAGGAATTGTCCAGTTTTAATGCCTTACTCAAACGTTTTGTGTTTCACAAAATAACCACAAGATGGCACTGAGATGCAATAGCGATTTACCGTAATTAATAGTGAAAATATATTAATAATGAATAAGTTTATGCTTGATAAAAGTGTGCAAAGCATGACCGATGCGTTTGTTGTAAAATGACGCTGTATGTTGGTAATTCCAGCTTGAGATACCGTGCGTGGATATGTTTCTTGTAAACATTATCGTTATAAAAATGAGAGATGGTACACGAGTTGACAAAGCGACCATTGCCTGGATCAGTTCCTTTGTCCCCTATGACTTCTCGCCATTGTTAGACCAGATAGAAGTTTGTATTGCCGCCAGAAAGCAGTACTGTTTGGCGGACCCGTGCCGTGGTTGTCTGATCTAGTGCGCATATTGTACTGGTGCGTGCGCAAACCAAAGGTGTTTCCGGAAGAGAGTGTTTCTTCAGCCAGATCTACAAACCGTCACTCAAGATTGTACATACGACAAATATATGCTGTTCATGTTTATTATTGCTGCTGAATAAATTATGTTCAGGGTACTTTATAACGAGCCTTGTTGGTTTATTAGTCTGCTGAACTGTATATGTTTCAAATGGGAGAGAATGTATATTACCTTTGTCGTGATATGCCAGAACGTCACGTGATTGATCACATGATTGGTGATAGTTGATAAAGTTGATAGTTGATATCATAGTATGATCATGGGAATATAGGATTTATTAAACCGATTTAGATCGAGTCTCCCCTTTAAGCATTCTCTATCGGGCATACAAAAAGGTAAAAAGGTACCCCAGTCACGTCTACACAGAATAATTTATATTCAGCACGCATCATTGATAATTATATTGAAACACGCATTACTTAAAGAAGCAACTTTCCCGCAACATAAGTATGATATTTTTATAATAAAAAAAGATAAAATGAATAGATAACAATTTAAAAACATCTGGGAAATAAACTACGGTCCCGAATAAGAATAATCGGTACGCTTTGTAAGGTTAACGGGCTCTATTAGTTAATTACAAGTAAACATTTATTAGTCGTATTTCTTACCGTAAATTAAGTATCAGTCCAAAAAATCTGTCTGGCCAGTATTTTATAATCAAAGGTTTCCAATCAATCTGTTATTTCCACATTTTCAGGCATTTTATTGAGTCCTGTGAAACTCTTTGTCTGCCCGGGCCCCATAGTGCACTACGGATTAAAACATATAAACATAACTTAATTAAACACAATTTTCGACAAATGAGATTCCTGTTTTTGTCCATGCATTTTCGTATACCTTTCCGAAACTCCTAAGTCCGAGCCCCCTTAGTCACTTCTTAGCTCTAAAGATTACTTCCTTCCCTCTCTAGGAAACTTCATAGTCAACCCAGGGACCGTTAAGCCCCCTCCCCACCCCTGTTGAAAAGCTGCATGTATGTAAGTTAACAAAACAGACGTCCGCATTTTTAAGCAATTGCTAGTGCCTTAAAGGAAACACGTAGGCGGCCCATGCAGGCCAACTTAGGCTATTTCGGGTAACTCCCGATTAAAATTGTATGTTAGCTTATACAGATATTAAATGAGACTACCTTAATATTCCAGGCGTTTAACTGGCCAGTATATGAAACACCATTACATCCACGCGCCCCGATGAAAGGAAAGCACGAAAGATAAATTTTCTAGTTTTGCATTTTCTAGTGCCTAAAGCAATCTGTCAATCCGACCCCCACAATGCACAGCGGCTTCAACATATACATATGTGGCAAAGTTAAAAATGTGGCGAAGAGCGCAATGTAATCCGTTTAAAAATGTTCGATTAACATTGTTTTAGGCCAATCGCTTTAACATGGGTGTTGTTGGACTAAAGACTTCACTGAAAAAACTTAATAATTTGTAAGCATTCGCATGTGAAATATAAACAGAAAACGTTTCCTTGTACTGTAACAGATTTTGATTGAAAGGTATGAAGTTGAGACAGGTTGCCCCGGCCGTCCCACAGTGCCTACAAGGAAGAGAAACGGGTAGTTTTGGGTAGAAACGATTTCTAGCGGAAGGGAGCATTCTGTGAGCTAAGGCTAGTGGCCCTTTCCTTCGGGCCTTGCATTCACATTTTATCCAAGTACTATAATACAAGGCACAAATGAGGCAATAACCATTTAAATATAGCTACCCCCAGGTTATGTAACATATAATAGGAGTAAACAAAGGCACATAATCATACCCTTGGAGTTTAATGCAGCGTTCTCATACGTGTACAAAGGTCATTTATATTAAGGGTCCGGGCCAATGATATAAATATAAATTAGAGGTTGATTATAGGCGGGCATGAATGTATGGGGTTCAACTTTGTAACATCAAAGCGGTTTTTCTTTTTTTACACCTTGTTTTCTTCCTTCTCTCAAAGCTCAGGAGATGATATATTTAGTCAAAGTAAAAGAATGTTAGCATGTCTCATGCGTAATCACTGAAAAAAACGTAATTCAAGTGTCATTAAGTAAAAGTGCCCCCTCAAATGTCCCGTTCCGTCGTTTGACCAGCACATCTAGTCCACCTGGTGGCCACCATGCCGTAAAATATTTATACCATGTTTTGTCTAAAAGAAAAATATCCCCCAGTCTTTTGGCAAGGAGGACCTGGGAATTTTATAATCGTTCAAACAATTTGTAGCTCATCAGTTTTATACATTAACACACCTCCTTCATCTATAAACTCAAGGCAACGTGGCTGTCCACTCCAACGTGTGTCGTCCCTCGACGCCCGCATCAATAAAATTTGTTAATGGGTGAATTGTCGCGTGCAGGATGAGTATTTGCTTTAATTGGTGGCTCGGTCGGTCGGTGTCAGCTACGACGAGAGGAAGGTGAGTCCTGTATGA
The DNA here is from genome assembly GCA_026874595.1 of Sipunculus nudus. Taxonomy (NCBI): domain Eukaryota; kingdom Metazoa; phylum Annelida; class Sipuncula; order Golfingiida; family Sipunculidae; genus Sipunculus; species Sipunculus nudus. The sequence goes on along the minus strand of CM049314.1, from coordinate 11,381,897 downwards.
AAGTCTGATATTGTTTGTATTATCTTTTGAATAGACATCGGCAATACTTCATTTCTTCCGCTGACTCCTAAAACATCCTATATTTTCAGTATTTCGACCATAATCCCCAAAATTTAATATATTTTTTCACTACAAAATCGTGTTTCTTATGAGCTGATATTACTGATTAATTGTTATTTAGACCCATTACCATGGAACATGTTCGTTTCTTTTGTAGAACTGTCCAGGTTATGTTTGCAGTGTACATCCACGTACAGCCCTCTTAAACAAATCTGACCATGCTCGGAAAACTGATCGCAGGATAAGTTACCGAGTGAAATATGGTTGTGCTCTGAAAACACCTTATTATTTGCTGAACACTCCTTAAATCTCCTAATTTTGCGTCCCGTCCCGTCATAAAATTTCTGTATTTCTTCAGCAGCCTGAAAGGAGCCCTAATATTTATAAAGTAAATCATAAGATCCTAGAGATGCTAGATGGCGCTGATCGAGTAGCATGCAGGTAGGACTGGTTCCGGTATATAATATCACTTGAGATTAAATATCTTCACTTAGATTACCTTGTGTGGTTTAAAATAACGCAGTAAGGAACAAATGTTAACCTTTGTCAGTATGTTAAACTATTTTAAGTATATAACCATAAATTTTAGCCATAATCTCTGATCAGTAAGTCTTTCCTTGACAGCACCAGGGGTCAAGGATCCTTAATGTAAACAAACCCTGGTCACCATATCGCACACAACTGTTTTTGTATAGGTAATGTCTTCAAAACCTAAAAGTGATAAGAAAAGGAGACTTAGTCCATTAAATGCCAAAACACAAATCGTAACAATCTCTGCACTTCAGAGATGATAATGCCCCTTTATTCATTGAAGACTCTGACAAATGAACACTGTTTTTTACAAAGGCACAAACACCTAAGTCAGTAGAAAGTGTTCCAAAAAGTATCACTATTGATTCAGTACAGTAACAACTTAAAGTGTACGAGCAGGAAATTAATGAGCTCAATGAGAGGGCTGTTCAATTCGAGGACACCGATCCTGACATGAATGAAGAGCTTGACACACAACAGCAATATTCTAGAAGGAACTCAATTCGCATTATAAATACATGGCAAGAACAGAGAGGAGAAAATACAGACAGTATGGTAGTGAAAATGGCTATTGATTTTATGGTACTTAACATGAGGGCAAATGTTGTTGAACGTTCTCACAGAGTGGGACGTCGACGGCCGCAAGGAAAGCCCAGACAAATCCTTGTTAAAATCTTGTCACACAAGACAAAGGAATCAGTCCCATGAAAAATAAATCAAAAATTTAACTAGCAGGTCAGAGAGCAAAAGGATTTTTGTTAAAGAGGAGAGAACTTGAATACGTTTGGCCATGCTTAAATCCGCTTTACAAATAAAAGGGACAATCTGATTATAACGACTGCTGGACCATCGACGATGTTGTGCTTGTAAGAGATCGGGCAGGGTACACAAGTCTTTGAGAACGCCAGAAAACTGAAAGCATGGTGCGAGCAACTAATCCCCCCCCCCCCCCGCCCGGTGAAACTCTGGGTGGTGGTCCGCAGCTGTCATCCACTCCAGTTGCTTCGCCCACATGGTATTAAACTTGCATGTAATGTGCACCCAAATGACATCTCGTGACCATATATGAATGATTTTGTGTTTATATGGATATATATATATATATATATATATATATATATATATATATATATAAACAGTGAGGCCTGGTGGGGGAACCAGCTGTGGTTTTGGCCGGGGGTGTTCTCGTTTGGTGATGGTCTTTGGCAGGTCGCTTGCGGCGGGTGAGGGGGCTTTCGGCCCGTCCGTGATTGGCCTTGGTTAACGGTGAAAAGCGATGTGGATATTTGGAGGGAAGATTGGCAGCGGCTAGACTTATTCACATGGGTCAAACCAATACAGTGATGTAGTTGTATTTGTTCAAATGTTCAAGGACAATCTTTTTGGTTTATCACTTTTTACGCTCCAAACACCGAAATTGAACAAATACGCTATCTTCATGAGATGGCCGAAAAGCTAAAGCGTTTTAAGTTGAAGCCACATACTAATGTGATCTGGTGCGATGATTTTTAATTTATGTTTTGATCAAATTGATTCGTGGGGTGGGAATTGAGAGTGTTCAAGGTTTTATAAAAACATATGAATTAATTGACATATGGAGAGTAAGGAATCCCTCTTATTCGAATTTTTACACTATAAATAGAAGGCTTGATTATGTTCTGATCTCCAATAATTTGAATAATCAGATCAAACAGCTTAATATAATTGCAGCTATTATAACCGATCACTCGGCAGAGAAATGTGATTTCAAATCACTCAATGGCTGCAAACATGGCCCGTTCTTCTGGAAATAAAAGTTTCCCCTTCCTAGATCCAGTTCTTGTGTCATCAATGCGAGGGTACATAAAAATGTGGAATGATCATTGTGAATATAAAGATCGGGAGGCAGAATGGTGGGAATGACTAAAGGTTAAAATTAGAGAATATTCAATTTCAAAACCTAGAGAAAAGATATAAGGATGTAAAATTCAATTCACACAACAGTAATAATAACACGGAGATCAATAAAATATCTCGAGAAATAGATGAGCATTATGTGCTCCATAATAAAGTCTAGAATCAGATGGTTTGAGGAAGGGGAGCGTATTTCTAAATATTTTATGAATTTGGAAATAAAATAAAAGCAAAACAACCATAAGAACATTTTTGTGTAATGGGATTTATATAACACATCAGCGGAAAAAATGATAGAATTGAATAGATTTTATAAAGAAAAGTACACTTGTACTGGTACCTTTTCAAAACAAGAGGGTACACAACTTCTGTCAGAGTATGATACTCCAGTCCTATCAGATATGCAAGCAGCTAGCGGTGATGGACTGATTTAAAAAAAAAGAAGTCCTTTCAACGTTGAAACAAATAAAATATAATAAAACTCCCGGGAATGAAGGATTGCCAAAAGAATTCTATAGAAAATGCTTTGATCTCGCCGGAAGGATCTCGTTATTTGTTTAAACAGATGTTTTAGGAGGGTAAGCTAACTACTAGTCAGAGGCAAGCAGTGGTTACCTTGATAGAAAAACCAGGTAAAGATAATCGTTTAATCTCCATGGCGACCAATTAGATTGTTTAATGTCGATTACGAGATTTTGAGTAAAATGTAAGCAGGGCACTTACAAGTTGCCATTCCTAATCTGATTCATGAGGATCAGACGCCCTTTGTTCCCGGGAGAAACATTTGCGAAACGAACCGCTTAATCTGTGATATCTTAGATTATTGTATTAAAGAATATAAACCTAATATTTTGTTTGCAGTTGATTTTGCTGCTGCTTTCGACTCCATATATCATAACTTTTTGTTCAGCGTTTTGGAAAAGTTTGGCTTCGTGACAGGTTTTATTAAATAGGTACAACCTATTCATAACGATATCTAAAGTTGTATTATAAATAACGGTTACATCACAAGATATGTCAGAGTAGCAAAAGGTACCAAACAAGGAGACCCCCTGACGCCATATTTGTTTGTCATGGCAATTGAAATCCTAGCAATAACGGTACGTAATCCGTGTTTATCTAATGGATTAATATTAACGGCTCTTAAATTAAACAGTCTATGTATGCAGACGACACCACATTTTTTTCTGAAAGACATAGACTCGGTGGTTGCATTATGCTCAGTGTAAGATAATTTTGCTTTGTTTTCGTCTATTAAGATAAATTATGAAAATGTGATGGAGGTTAAAAGTGATTCTTTATTGAATAATGTAGTTATATCCTACCATGACGTTATTCTAGATTTGGAAAAACTCACATTCAGAAGTGTCTACGACAAAATAATATCATGTGAAACTTCTGAACTAATCTTCAAAGTAAAGCTACCAAACCTTTATAAAGACTTCAAACTGAAACGAGCAAACTTTAATTACGTTTACAAGACCACTCTGGACATGTTTCTAAGGCAATTCAAGTTTAGAATTCTGCATAACATACTTGCTGTTAACGAAAATCTATTTAAATGGAAAACAACAGACACGAAAGATGTTCTTATTGATTCATTGAAACTGAATCTGTCTATCATTTATTATGTAAATGTCACATTTCCAAAACTTTTACTTGCAAATTAAGATTGGATTAATAATGCCAAGCGTCGGCCCTCAACTTCAATAAAAATCAGAACATGCTGCCCTTGTAAATATGCTGATGTTGGTCTTCAAAATCATGGCCTTTAATGATAGGTATAATCTGGCACCTTTTTCATTGAATCAGTATGTGACAAAACTGACAAATTTGAATATCTTGATCGCAAAGAGGCGGAAAAAAGGCACAAAAGTACTATACATGAAATAAAATGGAAACCAATTCCTCAAAATATACAAAACAAGAAGTGATGTATGTTATTCAATGACTCTATCATTTTGCTGTCTACATGCAGGCGGTAACCCTTTCGGCTTCATGAGTGTGTATATAATATTTGATATTTGTTTCAATTTTATGTGAAAATAGTATTAAATGTAAACATAATATGAAACGTCAGTGTATGCATTTATTTCACAATTCGAGCAGTGACGTTCTGTGAGACAAACTTATCAATTTGGGAAATAATTGAATGTTGGTAAACACAACGTAAATACATGAACTTGGAAGCAGAATGTTTTATATATATATATATATATATATATATATATATATATATATATATATATATCACTACCCCTCAGCGCTTACATATTTGGTTAACTTTACATGCAAGGCTGAATTGGTTAATGTTACAATTATCATATAAAGGTTCATTGAAGGATTTAATCAGCTCATTAAATGCTAGTTTAATGCCATTCCTGGGAAGCGGCTTAGGAAAGAGACGAAGGATTGCTTGTTACCCGCTTCACTGTTGATTAACACCTTAGTCGCCTTCACACGCCTAGAACCCAACTAATATTCTGAATATCCTTTAATTAATAAATAATGTTGTATGATATAAATATGTAAAAATGTAAATATTTTTAACGTGAATTGTAAAATTTGTTACTGGAAACATGAATAGTCGGAATAATAATGAGCTGTGGATACAATTTGGTGCTCCAATAAATTACTGAAGCACGTCAAAGTTTTGTATAGAGAGCGGAAGGATACATCTGAATTTGTGACCATAGTGCAATGCTGTTATGTAATTCCCACGTGAACTAGGCACGAGTTTTGTACAAGAATTTAACAGGTAACTGCACACTTAAAGTTACTTTGTATCATTTTATTATAATAAAATAAAAGGTTATATGTTATTTTAATGTTTGTACCAATATAATTTATATCAAATTGATCCTAGAGACATGCATACATAGTAAAGGACTTTAAAAGCGTGTTTTGAGGGCCAAAGTATCATATTAATTGAGATCAACCCTGTATGAAGTTTTCATTATTTGTAAATGAGGTAAATAACTAACATGAACTTTGCGCGTATATTTCTAGACAAAACAGTATAATATTCTACCTGTATCTCAGAGAGAACTATGTGCGTTATTTGAGCATATATAATGCAGTGTGTTGCACTATTTTGATTTGTTATTTATCACATAAGGGTTTTCATTAAAGTGATGATGATATATTTTATTTTAACGAAAAATACCCATTAATATTGAAGTATAAAGAATACTGACCTTTATCTCCACCTGAACTTAATATTACATAAAAGTTATCCACTTGAGCCCTCGAGTTACACATGTCATATTTATTTTTCAGGTTTTTTAAGATATCGCCTTGTTATATTTATTTCCAGGAGTCGCCGTGTTATGTTTATTTCTAGGATTCCAAGAGGCCGTCATGTTATATTTATTTTCACGATTACCAGAGACCGCCATGTTATGTTAATTTTAAGGAGTTCTAGAGGACGTCTCCTTTTATTTAGGATTTCAAAATGCCATCATGTTACATTTATTCTCGGAATTTCAAGAAGCCGCCATATAATATTTATTTTCAGAGTTCCAAGAGGCCGCCATGTTATATTCATTTCCAAAATTTCAGTAGATCACCATGTTTTATTTATTTTCAGGATTTTGAGAGGATGCCATGTTTTATTTATTTTTTTAGTATTTCGAGAGGGCGCAATGTTCTTTGTATTTTCTGGGTTTCAAGAGATTTCCGTGTTAAATTAATTTTCTGGTTTCCATGAGGATGCCATGTTTTATTTAGTTTCAGGATTTAAAAAGGCCGCCATGTTGTTTTCATTTTCAGGAATTCAAGAGATCACCATGGTGTTTTGCCTCTCCAAGGATTCCCCGGCCAGGGCCTGGCTGACGATTGTGGCGGGAGTGTGTATACATTTCTCACTGGGAGGAGTGTACACTGTAGGTAGGTCAAAGTTCAGAAATAGCCTGCACATTGCCAAAGGTGGAAGAAATGGCAATTTACATATAAGGTACATCAAACCGTTACCTTTGCTCCTCAAACAACACCATAAAAAGAACCATCCATTACCATGACGCTCCCAATAAAATGAATCAATATCACACGAGACCGACTACAAGAGAATAAAATATCAAGCGTTACCTCAAATATCGGGGAATTTATACACCACAATATCGTTAATACGGGCCACATCCCCTTTAGTAGGTTCGTAACCTGTGACAAAAATATATTGAACATATACATAACAGATAAGTCGCGCAACAAGTTATTTTCACGGTATAAATTCAATAAATATTATGTATTCTATGTTGATGTAATGAACATTTCAACGAAATGTGTCTACTTACTTATAAAGAAAATGTTAGGGAGCGATATGGATTCAAAGAGCGCAAGAAAAAAAAGGGATGTATTGTAGGATGCGCCACATCTTATGTACAAGACTTCGGTCATATCAACTTACACATCAATCCATCTGTGTATGAACTTCACAAGACAGGACTCTTTAAAATGTCATTGTCTTTCTTGTAGCAAAAAATGGCCCAAATTTCAAAAGGCTTCAACCGCTTACAAGTAAATTGACACACTTATCTAGAAAAGATACGTCACTTATTATTGAGATTTTGCGATGGTGTTCGAGGCGACGGTGCAAGGGTGCTGGAATAAAAGTATTCCAGTAACAGTAGCCTTCAGATATAATGATGAAGATTAATATATAAAAATAAGATCTCTATTATCCGGAGCATCCATGTTTATGCACCCACTGTGTACAGAAACTCGTGAAGGCCTTTTCCACTTTCCCAGGAAACCTGATTCCCTACGTCACGTCTTACGTCAGACAGCGAAGCTGGCCAGCCTCGCTTCTGATGACGGAAGCTACGTGGCTGGGAGCGGCGGTGATCGTGATGCTGGGCGCCACCATGTTCCTCGGGGGTTATATTATGAAGGCTGTGGGCCCCAATCTCACCGTCCTTATTGGAGGAATTATTATGAGGTTGGCCTTATTTCTGTCAGCTGCCTAAAAAGGGCTTCATAGAGAGATGAATTCAAAACAATTTTACGTTAGAATCTAATAATTTAAAATTATTATATGAGTAGTTTCCCTGTAAACCAATCAACTCTCAGTAATGCAAAATATATTTAAAATATCCAGGCGTGCGATTGGTAAACGTAAATTCCATGGTCACTGTTATTTATAGTATATTTTCGAGCTTCATTTAATATGTATGGCGCTTTTAGTTGTACGATGTAAAAATTTAAATGAAGGCCGTTCTAAAAAGAACCCGGTAACTTCCATAAACAGGAAATTGTAATAAGTCTTTCTATTGCTGATCATTAAATGTCCGAATCTTTGGAATGTATAGCCATAGAATTAAGATGATAACTGTCATCAAACTTTGCTTACCCTTTGCCGAGTTAAATTTGATTTTATGTATTGCAAATGTTAGCAATAGTACGTTAGTATCTTTTTTAAAGTGTTTTCTTATATATTTTCTTGTACATAATAATTATTCGACAACACGTCTATAAATGGTGATGTAAGTATTATTAATAATTGTTTTAATACGTATAATATCCAGAAAGTTCTAAATACGTTACATAAAGATTACATTGGTCTGGAGTTTTCCCATTTTGGGCGATAAAATGGACGAATCAAGGTGAATTTAAACTAATGTGTGTTTCAGTGCCGGGGTGTTTTTCTCCTACTTTACGATAAAATGGTCGTTTGTGGGCCTCGTTCTGACGTTCGGCGTTGTACAGGGCTTCGGAGTCAGTCTGGCCTACGCCACTCCGATAGCTTGTGGAATCAGGGTATATATGTAAACAGAGATGTCTGTTTATGAATTTTCTACTGTCTTCTCTCTTTTCCGGCGAGTACTTGTTTACTAGGATAACTAAACATTAACAAAACGTAATTACGTCTGTGAACGTAACGTAGGATGCACTTGAAGCTCATAATATTTTTACTTGCACATGTACTATATGTAATACTTAGAATATATTTGAATTTATTTACAAACATATTTGAAATTCATTTTATGGGAAACAAAATTACAATCTATCCAACATCTCCATAATAATATTTTTGTCACTTTGCATTTTTTTTTCAAACTGAAACGCATGTTTATTTACCCCAGTGGCTTCCACACAAGAAAGGCCTTGTCAGCGGGGTTATTGTGGCTGGATTTGGGGGTGGAGCTTTCATCTTCACGCAGGTCCAGACTGCTTTCATCAACGCCTCGAACGAACCCCCTGACCTACCATCAGAAGCCCCACTGTTAGACTACCTTATGTTCCAGTATAAAAAAATAATCAATATGTTATCTGTTCTTCATTATATTAATGGTCAAATGTTTATGGTATTACTGGCCATATGCGATATAGAAATAAAGTCATTTATTGTTAATCACACATTTCACAGTTTTGTTATAAAATCAGCCAATGTTGTAAAACTGCACAATTTTTTATCAAATGGCCAAATATACGATACAAAAATTTTAGTTACATCATTATTGGCCTTTTCACCACCATGTGTTTATAAAAATATGGGCTGGATCGTTACAACATTGACCGTGTCTCTATGTCTTATAATATTTTATTAGTATTACTATATTGGCCGCGTATATTAAAACATGGACTTTTATTACAATGATATCCATATTTTTGCAATATCGGCAGATATTTCAGTATTGGCATTGCCTTTTTATAACAGTATTAGCCATTATTACAGTATTGGTCGTAACATCATATGGCGTCACGATTATTTCGATGCATTACGTATGTGAGCAGATCTACGTTATTTCAGGCGTTTATTTCACTTTATAATGTGGGTTTTGGCAACGTCTGTATTCAGTGAATAATGTATCTCACGTAGCTACACGTGATTAACATCAGATATTTATTAAATAACTGTCCTGCAGGTACTTTTCCCAAAAGGACATTCTGCACCGCGTCCCGTACGTCTTCCTGGTTCAGGGTGGCTGCTATATGTTCTGTTTGCTTGTTGGAGCTTTACTGATCAGTGTTCCGGTAGATAAGGTTAGTAGAAGAGATTTGTCCCTGTCATAACATACACTATAAATTAATAGTTCACTAATTACTAAATTTTTTAGCTTACTGTGACTCGTACCACGTTGTTAATGCATTCTTTTCTGTGTATCATCCAGATACGTTTTACAGAGACACAATCTCGAACTCCGACATATACGTCTCCTGATGCACGGTTAATCGTATTAATCTGGCAAAAATTCAGGATTTATCTCCAATGACATGTCAGGGTCAACATTTAGGGTTTAATTTAGGGTTAACATTAGTACTTGCATAAAACCAGAATTTTCTATCAGTTTTTACAAGATAACTGGGTATTCTGATATGATGCACATAGATTCATAGTCAATATCCGGTATTAACAAAAGCAGTACTAACCAGAAATAAATAGTTAATTGATTCAATGTTACGTTCAATATTATATAAGCCATGTGCAAATAATTATTTGTTAATTCTTTTATGTTTAGGATAACGAAACTAAGCCATTGGTCCATGATGAAAGTAAATTGGACAAACCGGCAACATTTTATAACAAGGACATGGACGGAGATCTGGAGCTACAGAAACTGGCTGAAAAAGAGGCTAAGGAACCCTCAAGGTCAGGTCAAGGTTGTAAAATTAGTCACGTTGTACCCAATAAAAGGCTAGCGGGATGATATAAGACATTGTAATATTAAAACGATGACTTTTTTCTATGAAAATTTTAAAAGAAGAATTAAGATTAAACAAACTTTATTTGTTTCTAATTAAAATTACGTTTCCACAAGCGCGAGAGCGAAAGCGAAGACGAAGGCGAATGAGTTGCGAACCATTCGCGGGGGGTGTTTCCACATAAGCTACGCGACACGCCTAACCTAGACCTTTTCGGCACAATTACATAACAGAAACTATGGTTTCATTTTGTGAATTTTTTTTCTAACTTACCGAAGTGAGTAGTCAGTATCTTTATTTATCTGTTCGAATCTGTATCATACAGCTCGACCCATTAAAAGTTACTTTCCCTCTACGTCCCGTATTTCCATTGTCACACGTTGCTTTTTGTTTAAACATCATTGTCACAGAGAGAGGTGGCGTCCTATAAACATAGTGCCTGTCATTTGTAAATACTACCAATCTCACCACATTACCATCACAGAAAATCATCTGAGCTATGTAATCAGCAAGCTGCCTTTGCTTTAGGGACGTGCTGTAAATACAGGGATGCCCTCCCTCCATTGCGTCATTTTAAGGATTCCCCACGCGAATGCCTCGCGACATGTTTCTGAATCGCTACCCGGCGCCATTCAGAAAATCGCACGAGCATTCGCTCTCGCGCTTGCTAACGCGCATATGGAAACGCTCATGTGGTAACATTATTACCATAGAAGATTTTTATCGCAACGCAGCTTAAGCCGCAATGACCAGTGTCTTCGAGTCTTTATTATATACTGCACTTTATGTATTTAGTATATATTTATATAATTTATTTGTTATAAAGCTTTATAAGATGTTTGGCGCTTTGATAAGTATTCCTGCTTAGATGTGTTGCACCTTATAAATTTACTTGATATTAATATATATATATAAATATATAAATATATAAATATATAAATATATATATATATAATAAAGCACCATCGGCCCCTGGAAGATTCAGGCATTGATGTCGAACGTAAACAGTGATTTAAGTTGGAATTTCCAGGTTTGTTGGGGCTTCAGAGATAAAATGGTAAAATCTAAAAAGAACAATAAAATCAGTGCATGTTACGGTTGGGTGTTCTCACATCCGTCGACAGAAAAGGGTAAATCAAGAAAGCTCAAAATTATTTCTCATATTATTTACTTACTTGCTTTAAACGGAGCTAAAACCAGGAGTCCCCCCCCCCCCTTTCAGTCGCCTCACCTTTTTACAGGGCCCAAGACCATTTTTGCGGCCTTGCCCCCCCCCCCCCCATTTTTAAGTCCTCCTGTGGTTTGACCCCTTCTTTTCCTAAATCCTGGATCTGCCCATATGCATTGTATATCTGAGATATGAAGGCACCATTATTTAATGTAATTAAAACTGCTTGTATTTTGTAGTTTTGATAGCGCTTATGGAGAGGTGCGGCCCAGGGAATTGCTGCGGAACAAATACTTTTATTTTCTTTGGCTGATGTTCTTTCTGAATGCCCTGGGGATGAGCGTGGCAATTTCACAATACAAAGTGAGTACAAATTAAGCAGGAAGTCTTTTTTTATATTAACCTCTGAATAATAGTTTATACTGAAAAAGGAAAATAGAGATGGCACCTTTAACAGAATTCTTCTATACTTACACCAAAATAAAAATACTGGTATTATTAAAATGATTTTGTAGAGGTGATCATTTTATACTGATTCGTGGCCTGGAATCTAAACATTCTGAACAATTCTAGATAAATAAATACATTCCGAGTTAGCAAGGGCAGTAATGTCTCACAACCATAAATATTATTTACAAATCATCTGTATACATATGTATGTACAAACACCAATAAAGCATAAATCTATATTAATTGAAAATGTGCAGTTGAATGTAAATGAATGGGTTTACATGTGCATGTTATGCATGCATATATATATATATATATATATATATATATATATATATATATATATATCACAGAGATACGGTGTTTCGTAAATAATATCAACTTGATTTTTCTCCATCAATTTTATCTGTATGTACATCCGCTAACCAAAACCTCCTTGTGTCGTTTATTCGTATTTGGCCTATGTACGTATTCGCGTATTTGTTAAAATATATATATATACACATTCTTGTATAAATTCTTTTTGGCGTTTGCCTTGACCTACATGAGAGACGACCGCTTCCTGGCTTGGGTCGGATCGGTTGCTTGTATATTTAACGGAGCAGGACGAGTGGTGTGGGGACTACTCGGCGACAGATTCACTTTCAGGGTATGTCATTCCATATACAACATAGATTTTAAAACATTCTTAAATGTTATATGTGGTTAGTACTTTTCATTTAAGCAGCTTCAAACCCTCATTTGTACATTTGTACACTGAACACATTGCATAAAGTTTACAGGGAAAATAAATTTCTAAAATGATAAATGTTGATAAATGACAGCTCCCCAATCTTTATTCTACACGATATGTATCTGTAAAAGGGAGAAAAATCGTTATAATGTCCGGTATATAACTTTATTTAGACACGGTCCAGTTATGGCAAGCTAATACGCATATATATTCTATGTTTAAATACGTGTAATCCGAAATTAATACAGAAATGGTACACATAGACGTCACTATGAATACGTTCTGGCTTTAGATGTCTTGGCCTTATCTTCATGGATCAAAACCCGTCATAACTGAAGTAAAAAGGCACTTCCTGTTGCCAATATGTACTATGCTCTAACAATACCTGTACAATGGTGCAGAAAGTTTTAATGCTGCAATGTCCACAGAACTGATAACCACCTCCCTCTCCAGAAAATACAATAATACAATCATCGTGTACATACACCACTTTTATCAATGTATGGGGAGGCGTCGAGACAGTTGACCCATCACAGGTCATGAAACGTTTCGTCGCTGAAGGGGACTATTCTACAGGATATTCCAGTATAAAATGCTTTCTTAAAAACATAACGATAATGAATGAATAAGACAAAAAGTACCACCAGTAGGGCCATTTGTGTCAATCACTAGTATAAAGGCAACGCGAGTCCTTTAGGAAAGTTACCGCTGATAAAATGTATTAAATATCTTAATTTTCCTGTCTGAATTATTTTTTCCTTTCATATAATGGCAGTTGTAATTTCCCTTATGTATCTCAATTTAAATATCAATGCTCTAGTAAATTATAATATTGACAGGTGGCGATGATGTGGCAGTGTGCTGCTATGGTGATTCTGACCATGACCTGGCTGACGGCAAAACTGACCCCTGGCGGCCATAAACCGATAACTTTCATCTGGGTTTGTTTGATGTTCTTCATGTTCGCCGGAAACTACGCTCTCTTCCCTCTAGCCACTTCCGCCACGTTTGGTCAACGGTACTTCTTGGTCAATTACGGTCTTGTTTTCACGTCACAGGTAAGTTGATGTAGTAAGAAATATATGATTTTACCTGAGAAAAATGAATGACGCGGAATAAGCCCGACCTATTTAATTAAGGTTTGATAAATGAAGATATAAGGCCCCCCAAAAAATGAATAGTTCCCAGGCATCGCCCACGTCAATTTTAACCTTCCGCCACCCCCCCCCCCCCCTATTTTGATTTTCATCTTTCAATAAGATAAATAATACAATTTTGACCAGATTTCCTTTGTTATGTACTGTTATACCTTTTCAGCAAAAACATTAAGTTATTTTCATGCTTTCCTTGATCATATAACATTTTTATCGAAACTTACAAAACAAGGTAAAAAAAAAAAATCGCCCGCCCGCTTCCGTTACTGAAAAAAGTGCCTGAGAACCGTACCTTTGCCTAACGTGAAGTGAATTGAAAAGAATAAAAGAAATTAGAGATATATTTTGAGCTTAGGGATAACAATTCGGTTCGAAAGAAAACAAATGTTGACTTGGTTAAATTAATATGATATTTAAAGTTACCTAGGCGAATGAACATTTACTTTCAAGTTTGCTTTTTAAATGTGCTCTGAACGTTTTAGCAGTAATTGTCTGTACCATTATATATATATATATATATTAAATGCTACTGTGTAACCTCTCATATGACCTTTAAACTGATAGAACTGGCTAGTTTTTCGTCCACTGTATACCAAGCCGTTTTTAAGCCAACTAAAGTGACGCAAAAATGTTTTATCAAAGGTTCTTTCTTCTAATTATCTTGCCATAAAATCTTGTCCATCCAAAAGAAATCGCCTTGCATACTCCGACTCCCTATCCTCCTTACCGACCACGACATACACAGGCATCGGGCTTTTTCTCATTGATAATATGTCGTTAACTATGTCGTTTTGTGTTAGTACGATTGAACAATGATCGGATGTGAAGATATATGAAGTTATTTAGAGAGGCAATCATATTTATTATATTACGATATTAACATATTTAACATTTAGGGTAATAGAGCAAAATTGTATAAATCCATTCAGCTAAATGATAGACATACCTACATCTATGTAATAGAACGATGGTATCGCCAACTTGTCGTAATATGATCATTTGGTACATTTTATTTGACCACCAGACCCTCGGCGCTCCCGTAGGCTCGATCCTCATAACAGAACTGACCCCCCGTATTGGCTGGGCCGGACTCTTCAGTGTAGTGTCAGCATGTACAACGATAGGTAATGTAAAACGACTCATATTATCTGTCAAAATGTATTCTGTACTTTCAATCCATCTATAGATGAAATCCAAAAAAAGATATATAAAAAAAATGATAAAAAAATAAAAAATGGAACGGTCAACTAGTTCTAGAAATAAAATCCCCCTGTGTATATCAATTGAACATGTACTGATCGACTGCACTGTATATAAGAAATAGTGTTAATTAATCATGGTGCACTTTGTTTTAACATGTTAAACCTATTTCAGTTATATGATTTTGATATATAATATGCTTTGGTTTGCTTGTAGCTGGAATTTTGGCGTTTTTCTATCGTGCGAAGAAAGCAAATGGACAATATGTTTAAAACAAGAAAAAATTGTTCAGGAAAGCAAATATAATTCATACGTTTACTAAAGACGTGCACTATCTGCCGAATTATCTGTATTGTATCAATGTCTTATTGTTATCCTGTTTTATCCGAATCCTCTAGCTTCACTTGAAGTAATACCTTATAAGATCTTCCACATGCAAACAGTATGTAAGTCATAGGATCCTGTACCGTGTGGGGTTGTAGGACAAGTGCTGTGTCTGCTAGAAGGAAGTCAATATGGAATCCTAATATAAACATTTATTAAAGCTAGAAAGAATACAAACATAGCAATTCCAAGCACAAGTCTCAGTGTGCTTTTAGGTTTGTGTTTACTCTGGCAAATGATTATTACCTAAAACTCCTAAGATAAGGCCATACAAAAAAATTGTGTGAGGATGCGCTGGAAAGACTAGGTCTTTGGTAATGTTAGTTATTCGTGCATTCTTTAATGTATGGAAACATGACTAACTTTTGTGATGATCATATATACTATTACAGAACTGGAGCAATATTTGATTTCCTAAGAAAGCTGACAAAATTCTACGGTTGTGTCTCAATCGGTAACAAGAGAAAAAATAAATCGCCCGCTCGCGCAAAATGCTTTCTGTTCTAAGAATCAATAGACCAAAGAATATCTTTGTGTGCGTGTGGCCTGCACGTTTATTAACAACAAGAAAGGGTGCAAACAGAGTAAAAGACTCATTTCCCTGTCCTAATTAAACAATATAGAGACGTCAAGATGTGCAAATGCTGTCCCGATTCAAACATTTTGCATGTTTTGTAGGCTCACAGGACCTTAATCATAACTGAATAATAGTCTACAGCTGTGATTAAATATTTTATTTTATCCTCTGCTCTTTCGCTGTTCAAAGTCTTTCTATGGAAACATGGGATTACATTTGCCGCTTACATTTACAGAACTGACATAAATTGGGTGGTTTATCTTGATTAAAAGAATTTTTCCGATACAAGAAGAAGACGATATATTCCAAAATGAACAGAGGATCCATGGAAAGATGAACTGTAGACATACATAACCAGTGTGATCACACATTGTTATGTCTTTATATTTAGAGTATTATTACCTCAGTTGCTGTTTGAATGAATATACCTTCTCTCGTCTGTGTTCCTGTGTTGTTTTGTTCTGTTCTAATTTAACCCAACCGTATTAAAATAACCTCATTACATGAATGTGTATACATGGTATCATCGAATTCAAACCAAATATAACAAAACCATTCTATTAATCGACAATTTTAAACAGATGAATACATATTGCCTTCAAAATAGAAGCAGATCTCAATGAACTATGCTCAGAACTCTGTATATTATATGTTTCCAGTGGTTAAGAGTATTTTCGCAAGTGATTAGATATCACAGTATTACTAAATATAAAACTGCATAAAATACATGTATATAAATGATATATACATACTATATATCTGTCTGTCTCTCTCCCCCTAATTTTTTAATATAAAATTTCATCTGAACGAGTTTTAACTTTATTTAATTTTCGAAGGTATGTTTTATCTTCTACTTCTCGTTAGGTTTTAATAACTTTAATAACTTTCCAAATTACTTTTTGTAATATTTCTTCCTCTCTTTCTTGTGCTTTTTTCCTCCGTTTTGAATATTGGATAGTATACCCGCGTATTTCGCACTTAACGGTGTTCCACACAGTATGTTAATTTTCCATGTCCTTATATTTGTTTTTATTTTGTTCAAATTACATTTTATTATTATTCATCTTCTGATAACAGATCATTATTAAATTTTCAATAGCTTAGACTTCTTTTCTTTTGCAGTATTGATTTAAATGTCACCATTATTAAGCCGTGATCTGAAATTGTGGACTTTTTTAGACGATTTTAAAGAGAGGAGTAATGTTTCTGATTTTAGCCAATAGTCTTATCTGTGACGGTCACTTCTGTTCTTGACCTTGGGAATTTTGTATTCAAGGTTTGTGGTGCTAGTGAAAAGGCACCGCTTTGTAGACGATCCGAGGGTTTAACTTCCTTTTTCTGAAGATGTCGGAGTACGTGTTAATGCTCGATGTTGATCTATAGTGTAACCTCTCATTGATGTACCTGTAGCGCTATCCATGCCAACCATGGTCAAGCTGGACCTCGCTTACCGTTACATCCTGGTATTGGGCTCAGATGTACTAACGGATTTTTGGTCCACATACGTTTGAACAAAAAGCGCTGTGTGACAGACTTAAACATTAACAAATATAAGTAAAAATAAACTTAACAGTTGTACTTACATGGTTACTGACTTTACACATGCAGAATCCCACCAACATAAAATCGGGGCGCGTACTCAGGAATGTTGAGTGCTAATTACACGTTGCCTTCAATCCAGACACTCTATCTCAGGGATACTATTCTGTTGACACAACAGACAAACTACCCTGGCAGTGTAGAGGCTTCTCAAAGTCTCGCAAGAACTTAAGTTCACATCAAGGTATCTTCACGTCCAGTGGATTCAATTTACCTTTAAGAGTGGTGGGGGGGGGGGGGGGGGGGCTGGTAATCACAGTTTACACAACCTCTTTATTAATACACACAAATATATATCTTTTATTGTCTGTGTGACACATATATAAATATAATTCTTTGAATGGCAGGAGGGATTATTACATTGACCATCCACTCTTGCTTAAAAGTAACAGGATATATACCCCCCTCCCCCCCCCCCCGGTATTCACGCCCAAGAATCTCTTTGTTTCGTAATTTCTGCCGAATTCTACAGTCTCGTCTGTCGCTTTTACCTACATTTCCATTTAAATACTGGTTTACATAATAAATTACAATCAGATAAAACAGAGAATCACAATCAACCTATTACATTCCACAATGCCCGGAAAAAGAAATCCAGGACCACTGCAAGGTGGCCATTTTGGATTTCCGATTTGTGACCACCGATCTGGAATTAGATAGCGCACATCCTAGGTTGGCATGGGTTTCTTAAAATATTAATGAAATTTGTTTGAAAGATTCTTGAGCTAATGCATGGAATTATAATTGGTTGCATGGCGGCCATATTAGATTTTCCTCTTATGAATATCAGGCTTTGGTAATTCTTTTCCCGACGTGTCTCGAATAGATCCCGAGGCAACTCACTCAAAAGAGAACATTATGACTTCAAAAGAATGTTTTGAAAGAAGCTGGAAACAAACTGGAACAGTTAAATATAATCTTTGTATAAACCCAACCCTTACTTTTGTTTCAGTATATTATTGAACTGGCGGTATTCGAATTCAGAATGTGTATTTCACTCAAGTGAACTTTTGATACTTTTTTCTTTAATCCATTTCGATGATTTATCTCTGTATTTGTAATCTTACTAGAAAAGGAAATCCATGGAAGGAAAACCATTGGTTGCAAATGAATCACTAAACGTCACATCCGGTCACGTCCTCACCGTAATTTGTTTGACAGTGATCACCATACTGATTGTCATTTTCTGCACCAGTCAGTAAGTAAACCCAAAATAACAAGACGTGGGCGGAGGCAAGAAGTCCACAAAGGGCTCCAAAAAGCCTAAAACTAAAAAAAGGGCAAGGAAATCTGAGGCAAACAAGAAAAATACACAAACTAAAGTTACAGAGCCTTTCTATAAAATAATACATCAGAGAATAAATATACAGGACACGGGGCGGGAGCGAAAGTGAAGGAAATCAGTGCTAATGTAAACCAGAAAGGACCGTCCGCAGATCAATCAAGGACTACAAAGAAAATTAAAGGATTCAAACAAACAACAACATCAAAGCGGCTATATAACGCTTAATATCCTCCAGGTAGAACTCGGACGGATGGATTGACAAAGAAAACACAGGGCCGCCCTGGTGCAGACGCAGGGCGCAAATGGTCATTACAAGACAATCTGGTGGGTGTCAATGTCAGTGAAGATATGACCAGGAGAGCCAGTGCTCCAAATGAAAAACAGACAAAGAGCAGATATTATACGCAGCACCTGGCTCAGTCGCTTAGCTCACAGAAGTCTACCGGAGAAATTCGTAATGATATAGTGAAAAACATTTTCTAGGAACATCTGGCAAAGGAGCCCATGTTGTGCCTTTCTACACTGGAAATGCAACTCGAGCATATGACATTTGTTCACGAACCCATATAATTTGGTATAAGAGGGGGGTTATGGAATCTATTGTTAAACGCTAACTTTAATATGCAGAGCGATGTGTTGTACATCGGTCATTTAAGAAGATATGGTTTGACGTGAAACAGTCTTTGATACAAGGAGGGGTTCTCTCTCCATTCTTATATCTGCTTTTCACAAATGGCTTTCTTCTTGAACTTATAATTTCTAGCTAAGGAGTCCCTGTTGGGCCTTTCTACTCTGGGAACCCAACTTAAGCGGATGACATCTGTCTCCTGTCATCCTCGCGCAGTGGTTTGCAATACATGATTGATATTTGTTCGGAATAAGCAAACCCTGATGATTCTGTTTTTATCCAGAGAAGACCGTTATCATGGTATTTGGTGATAACGAACGAATATTCATTAAAATGTAAAAACAAAATGGGCAGTGTTTCTCGACAGTACGCCAATACATGAGAAAATGTGCCATTCTCATCTAGGGACACTGGTGGACGGGAATCGCTCACATCATGAGCATATAGCTGAGGCATCGCGAAGGAGAACGGGTTCATTTCTTTCCTTGGCTGGGGCTGGTGTCAGACCTGGGGGCCTTAATCCCTTTAAAGCCATTATTTTAAAAAAAACAGTCCAAAAGGTTTGTATGGATCTGAATTATAGAATTCTATTACAAAATCGGACCTTTTTAATATTAGAGAGAATGCTGAGATTCCGTGCTGAGATCACAACAAACGTTTGTTCCGAGAAAAACATTATCAACTTTTGATTTAAACGTACGAATGATATCATAATGATAGACAGAGTTGTGACTGTTTCGAGTATGTGTGGAGATCTCTAGGTCGTCGGTGTTGTGGTTGCCATAAGAAAAACAAATTAATTGAAAAAAAAACTATGTCTCTGTGGTGTTTATGGCTTTCTTTGCTTGGGAGACAGGAAAAAAACGATATACGCTGTCTCCTAAACAGGATGTCTGCATGTGAAGCTTTTGAAAAACAAAGGTTAACACTGGAGCGTATCGGAGCACATGGCGATGCACGAGCTCCTATTTGTGTACATTAATAATACACTGCCAACACCTGTAGAACGATTTTCGACGTAAAGCTTACAGGATTCGTTTAAAGGACATCCCTATTTGGATTAAGCTACTCTTGTTGAAGGATTGACTGCGCTCTTCGAGCATACTCTGTTGGCATGTTGCCATGAAGTGCACCTGTATATTATATCTCTTCAATCGGTGGGTAACATGTCAACTTGTGACACGCATGTAACACGTCCACGATATGTTAGGCCTATATCAATCTTGTTGTGCTTACATTATATACATTGTATACAACAAAACATAAATCACCAGAGGAAATTCATGGCCATTGTTCAGATCAATAATCTAAGTGTATCTTCATATTGTAAAACAGAATGAGATAGAAATTGTGAATGAAATCCATGAAAACAAATTTCTTTCATTTCCTGATTGTTTCTGCAATCTATATAATTCCCAAACTTCTAGCAAATGGAGGGCGGGGTGATATTTCAGCTCTTCAGAAATGATTTGGATATTGGAAATATAAAGAAACTGATATTAATAGGAAATATATGAATAATCAGATGATAATGATGAACATTGGTTCCATTTTTGTCTTTCCGCTTGGTTGACGGTCATAAACAAATGGAATATAATTTTCAATGAGCACAGTCATACATCAATAATAATAAACATGTATATATGTTTGCACTATAACACGAAAAAAGAATATTTCAATATATGTGGGTTTATTATAAAAATGTACCCGATCACACCCCCACCTCCCAACGATAAATCGACTCCACTCGATATAATTTAATATCGGTATTTTTGAATTCCTTCAAAGGGTCTCACACCATGGTTCGTAAGTATTGGTCTCAGCAAATTAAAATTTTGGGTAAGAAGTTATATAATATGAATAAATATATGGAGAGTACCGAGATCCTACATTTCTCTTAAATTAGACAACTCAAGGCAAATCCGTAAGCTTTAAATTTATTTCTTTGACTGTACCAATCCCCCAGTTGTGGAATTATAGTTGTAAATAATAAATGGTCAAAGAATCTTCCAGCTGTTGAGTTCTTCAGACTTGCACAGGCTATGACAGGTCATGGTTATCTGTAGATGATCTCCCTAATGACATCACACCTGCGACAGATAATAAATATTAACAATCCAAATCTGGATGTGCCATCCGGTATTTTCATACTGTTAAGTGTGTATAGAATTCCAGATACGTTTAGTGAAATTGTTTTTGATGACGTCGGTATCGGGTGACGTCTTTAGTTCCACATATTTTTTACTGACGTTTCTATAGTGTGTGTCTGAAGTGTTACCGTATTTGCTGACAAATGTGTTGTCCTGATTGTTACCATATTTACTGACGTTTGTAAACAGTGTGTCGAGAGTAAAGAGTGTAAAGAGACTGTGTTTATTTTGCGTGTTAAGTGTAACCGTATTTAAAGATAGTTGTAAATAGTGTGTCCTATTTTAATACGCTTTTAATTGTAAATTGTGAAACATCACTCAAAATCATCAATTACCTACTGTTCAGGGCGTGCAATGCTTCATTCACATTTACAGGTCGTCGGGCTGAAAGTTTGACCGGAAGTGCACGCTGGGATCTCAGATATGCCTATGCATTTCTCCAGGTACTTTGCTGAAAGAAAGAACTACCCATTTAGCAAAAGATCAGTTAAAGTAAAATATTTTACGTTATTTCGCACACAATCACATGAATAATTATATATTTATAATTATATATAGTTATATATGTAACACAAACAGCATTCGGATATCAACTTGATCCCCTATATATTTTGTATATCGGATTCATCTCTAAAGTAATTAGTTGCCCCCCTAAAAAAAGTATATTCTAAATTTAGGAAAATGTTTGTGATCTATGTGAATCTTAATTTGGATGTTTGACTTTATATCGATCCATTCACCCGTAGCAAACAAACGTTAGCAGAACCGTCAATATTGTTAAAGATTTTGATTGCATTCTTGGGATAAGGGTTATGATTATTATTAACCTCACTCTCAATGCGTTAATAAACCAGAGATATAACCTTCGAGGAATAGTTTTAATGTACCTTTACACGCCGGGTTACAGTTGTACAGACACTGGTTACTGAACCAACTGTTACCACATTCAGTTATCCAGGAATCCCCGAAGAGGTTGCAGGGCCAGCCCGTAGGTAGAGTGCTCTTCGTGCATTTTGCTGTAAAAAAAGAATGAACAAATGTCAAAGTAAGTATATAATTATATTTATTTCGTTCAAAGAGAATAAATAATTTGAAAAAAGGGTTAACAATTAACACAATCAAGAAAAACAATTGGTAATTCAATGTTATAAACACATCATTCAACTGTAAGCTAAGTGGTGAAATAGTCAACAAAACTTAGATCAAAATTGACAATGTCAGTTATGCCATCTCTTAAATTCACTAAGTCGAGGATGATGCTTCCTATAGCCTGTTCCTCTTCACGGTTTTCTTAAGACATTATTTTGCAAGACAGTTCATTCAATTTAATCGTGTGTACATTAGTTTTTATTTTTTACATAAATAACCTAGATTGTTACCAATAAAACTAGACAAATCATGATTCCAGTTGTGAGCTATAAAGTAACGATAACTACTATTAAGAACTACTTTCGGCAAACAAGTCCTTAACAAATATCAAATATCATTTACCAACATCAAATTATTTATAAACCGTATAATTCTACATTGTATGATGTGAAGATGAAATTTGTGACAAAAATCACATATATATTCTGTCATATATTCATATATATATATATACAGTGGAACCCCGCCTTGCGACCACCCCACAATTGCGACCACCCCACAATTACGACCATTTTGCTTGGTCCCGATTTTTTTTAGTTTATTTATGTTTAAAAATGACTCAAAATTACGACCACCCCTGAATTCAGAATTACGACCAGATTTCCTGGCCCCAGCGCTTGTGCGACCCCGCTAATGCGACCACCGCCGAGAAGTACTGAAACAACATTTGTCACGAGTCAATGGCTGCGTCTTGTCACAGGCGCCTTAACGAAAGATCAAAGCGGGTAACAAGGTTTCTAATCTTAACCCGAGTGTTAATCTGGTCCCGCATATCTTCCCGACTCGGTGTCTTCGCTGAGACTTGTTGAGGTGTAGGTTATAGATCAAAGAGGGTAACCATCGGCCTGATTACTTAATGAGCCGGTCTGACCTTGGGTCAGATGCTAATTGCCCCTCAGTGATCACCTGTATTATAC
The DNA here is from genome assembly GCA_026874595.1 of Sipunculus nudus. Lineage (NCBI taxonomy): Eukaryota > Metazoa > Annelida > Sipuncula > Golfingiida > Sipunculidae > Sipunculus > Sipunculus nudus. The sequence continues at coordinate 11,358,378 of CM049314.1, read as the reverse complement.
AGCTACCCTAAGTGTGGGGTTGCGGGCAATATTTCAACTCATCACATATTGTTCGATCCTCACTGGTAAAATTAACGACCTAGTTAATCCTAAATGTGTTCATACCTTACTGATACTGGGTATTGAGCAGTCAGTAAAATGTATAAATAAAGCTTGCATGGGGGAAAATCCCTCACATTCACTTGCCTTTTCTGACAGATCGTTGTCAGTTTATTTCTCTACTGGTTAAGTTTGCATTTAAATTGCTTGCTGTTAGGACTCTGAAGGAGCTCTCCTTGAAGGATAAAGTGGCGTTAATCAAGGCGGCAACAACACGCGCAGTCAGCACCAAATGGCTCAGCAGTTTAGCGTCCGGAAAACTCAAGTGCACGCAATATATACTCAAGCGGAAGGCTAAATATATGACAGCGACGTATTATATTCAATATGCATTCAGTAGGTTGTAATCGTATTGCCTTAGTGTTATTATTTGTTAATCATCAGTCACTACGTATGTGTACATGTATATATAAATTTTTATCATGAATAAATATGTTCAGCTACACTCGCACACACAAAATTCATAATAAGTGTCCTCCGCTAAGTAAAATATTTTGTTATAATTCACATTAAAGATATGTAATAGATAAACTCTGATACACATTAAATATCAGCGTGTTATATGCGACCACGGTAAGAGTTTCACAAATACGACCACCCCCAAATTACGACCACTTTGCTCAGTCCCCAGGGTGGTCGTAATTGTGGGGTTCCACTGTATATATATATATATATATATATATATATATATATATTTATATATATATATATATATATATATATATATATATGTTACCAATAAAACTAGACAAATCATGTTTCCAGTTGTTAGCTATAAAAGTAACGATAACTAATATTAAGAACTACTTTTGGCAAACAAGTCCTTAACAAATATCAAATCATTTACAAACATCAAATTATTTACAAACAGTTCAATTCTACATTGTATGATGTAAAGATAAAATTTATCACAAAAGTCACATATATATGCTGGGACGACTGGGATGCTGGTATTTTGAATATTCTGCTAATATTTAGTGGTATTTGCTGAAACCCAGATTGAGTTCAAACCTTGATCACAAAGCTCGCCTTGCCATTTGTCCTCGCACACACACTGACATGTCTGATAGTCGTATCTCCCGTGCGAACACTTTGGGTATTCTGCGACCACTCCTGGGCATTTTGCTACAACATGTATCTTCAATTATCTTTTGTGATTCAGGCTGCATTATCCTAAAATTTCAAGCAGCAGGGCAATTTTACTATGTCTTATTTTCCCACTTTAACCATGTCTGAACATCTTTTAGATTTTTAAAAGTTGAATTATTTAATTTCGTGTCTGTATATCATACATGACCAATTGATAATAATCCATACGATAACATATATTCAACTCTTGCACAATTGAAAATAAAAATTGTCATTACTGAAAAAAGATGACTTCAAGTGTGACCGTAATTTCAAAATGAAAGAGAAGTACACTTGAAACTTTGTCTAACAATAATTGGAATAAAGCATTCATTCCTCAAACGTTATATTACTACTTCAATATACGGTCTAAAAATATACGGTAAGTTCATACGACTAGGAATTTTCATAATATTCCTCTTTTGCCTGGCGCAATGTTTACCGATCCAAAGTCTCTCCAAACCCAGGTTTTCTAAAATGCACTCACCTGTGTCACACAGCTCTCCTCCCCAGCCTTCGGAACATTTACATGTACAATCAGACCTTTGGAATTCACCGTTCACACAATTGGGAATATCCGTGTATTTTCCATTACACTTTTCTAGATAGGAAGCTGAAAAATAGCAGTTTAAAAGATTAAAGCAACTCCCTCTTTGATAAACTGGAGAGTACCTGCACTTCACATAATCCAGAGCTGACAATGTGTGTTTTATCATTTTATTCAGACCTCATAAAAGACTATTAGTTCATAATCAACAATAAATGTTTAAACTATGGGAAACTGAATTTTATTAGAATTACGGAATTTGGGTGCATCTAGGGCCTATGATATCAGCTGTTGGTGTTGTGGAGTCGTTTGGCAGACGCCATTGACTCCATGGTATGTAATAGTTGTCACAGGTTGACGTGCGACTCAAAGAACCGGATGAAAGGCGCATGTAGTTTGCACGTGCACTCATTTCACGAAACCTGGATATAGGCTAGTTTAATTAATAATCGTAAATGTAATCTGAAGCCAGCTGGTATTGGGACTGAGGCCATATCAGTTATTTTGAATAAATGTGTGAACCAAAATGCCATCTTGTTGCTTATCATATGCCTTCCGGCTTTTAATATGGCAAAAAAAACCACAATCACGATTTTGTGTCAATAAGTCTGGGTAAGAGATCGGATTCACGTAAAATACTTCACCTACCCTTGCACACTGAGTTACAATTGTACATGCACTGGTCGCGGAACCAACTGTTACCACAGCTGGTTGTCCAGGATTCGCCGAAGAGGTTGCATGGCCAGCCTGTTGGCAGGGTGCTCGCGCTGCATTTTGCTGGAAATTAGATATGTAAATGATAACGAGATATACTTAATTATACTTCAATGGAAATAATAAATGCGAAATACTAGGTATTTGTACTCAAGTACAAAACTGATAGTACTTTCTCATCTGTACTTGTAGCTAGCACTTTTAACCAAATATTGTACTTGTTACGTACTTGTATTCATCCCAATGCAAATAAAAAAAAATGTTTCAAGTGCAAGTATTGCTCCCAAAGTTTTGGCACTTTTCCAATAATGAGCAAGCAGAACCTGGTGATCGCCTTTCAAAACTTCGCGATATATTGGACATACTACTTGATAATTTCCAGAGAGAAGTAGAGATATATCCATAGACGAAGCAATGGTCTTATGGCGCGGACGACTGTCTTTCAGACATTATATTCCCGGAAAAAGACACAAATACGGCCTCAAGTTATACGAACTATGAGAAGACAGCGGATACCAGTGGAATTCGAAGGTGTATTGTGGTAATGGGGATTTCACAGCGGATTTGGGACACGCCGAAATGTTGTACTTGGACTTATGGAGAAGTTAGTAGGTTTAGGGTATCGTATGTTAACGGACAATTTTTATATTACAATCAACCTTGCCAAACGACAAATGGAACTAAGGACTTTTGTGTTGGACTATTAGGAAAAATTGAAAAGGTATCCACGAGGTTATAAAGGAAAGCTAAATTGAAGATAGGTGAGCACATTTATAGAAGGAAAGGGGAAGTGATGGCGATGAAATGTTAAAATAAGAGGGATGTGATGATGGTGTCGACAATGCAATAGGGTGTTGGTGGAAAGAGAAACGGGGATATCGTATCAAACCAAAATGTATCATTGACTATAATATAGGGATGTGCGGGGTGGATCGGAACGACCAGCTAAACCAATTTTATTCTGGCCTTCGGAAAACGCTAATATAGTACAGGAAAATAGTACTCCATTACATCGAAATAATTGTGACAAATTCGTACTTTTTTAACAAAGAAGCGGGTGGCAAAAAACAGTTACTGTGGTTTAGAAAAGAAGATATTAGGGTGTTATTGGAAAGCATGATATCTACACACAATATTTATTATTATTTGTATAGATGTTTTAAACTCAGTTGTATATATTTATTTGTTGTTTACTTGTGAATGCTGAGGGAGACTGATGTGAGTATTGCCAAGTGAGTGTTCACTAATTGCTCTTGCCCAGAGCCAGGGATCTCCGGTTTATGGTTTTATGGCCCCCTGCATAATCAGATTATTACACCTCACTTTCAGCTAATTAGCACCATCTCTGTCTCCTCCCAGAAATATGGGGTATGCCTGTTGCAGCCTGTGGAGTACTGGCACTGGGGGTATATTTCGGCTAGCAGTGAATGTGTTAACTGTTTTTAAAATAGACTAAATACCTACATACATGTCTACAGGGCGTAAACGTGCCGAGTGGAGACCACGAATGGTCAAAACGTTTTAGCATAATGAAAAACGTCTACATCAACGCATACTCGCATCATGTTATGATAATGTCAATATAAATCAAAATTATTATGTTATTTTTTTTTCAAATCTGATTCATTTTATTAAACTAAATGAGTAAGTGCTTGAACAGAAGTACATACCCTGCACGTGTATATCACCTTTAAGCTAGTTGCTTAGATTTTTTATTTTTTAATGAAGCATTTATACACTTATGGCTAATGTCATTATTGAGGAGCTGCTATTACATGAAACTGCCCTGCTCTGTCTCTGTGTTTGCTTGTGGTATTCTCTAGCTGAGGGCTGTACAGTAAATATTCGTCTACACATGCGGCATGCCGTATACTCACGTATTTCACACAACTCGCCCTGCCACACATTGATACAATCACACTGACAGGTGTTCGGGTTGAAAGATCCACCCTTACATACTGGTATGGTGGTCATGTGTCTGCAGTTCTTCAGGTAGAAAGCTGCAAAATTAAAAAAGGCAGAAAACATTTTAAATTCGGTTACTCTTTTGGCTATTACTTTCATGGAACTTGTTTCATGAAGGACGCAGGACTTCCCCCGCACATTTTAGTGGTGGAGGACAAAGTACCGTTTGTCAAAGTACACCGTTTTAAATTTCGTCAATCAGTCAAAAGTTTCGTGATATGTTCCTAAATACCATTTCAATTATCATCTCAGTTTGAGAAAACTTAGTATATTGTATGTGTCAACTGCCTTGCCAACTGTCTTGGCAAAAATTTTAGCCAAAGATTTTGAATGTTAAATATGATGTAAATTATGAATGACATTGCGCCTAAAATAAATTTCATATATTGGTTGGCTTCTTACTCACGAGGTCGAAATTCGCGATTCGAGCTTTTCTGTGTTTTACAAGGGTTCCGTATTCGCGATCTCATTAATTTAAAACCTGCACAAAGCAAACCATTATTACACTAATTAATTAAATCTAATAATGTGCGCAAAATCTTAATAATTGAAAGTGAACCCGAGTGAACATCGAACGAATTGGTATCATTTTCAAAAGCAATCTCTGAACTTACAATGTTTAATATTAGTTCTATTAAATATCAATCTTACAGCCCTTTGGACTTGCCTTCCACGAATGGGCTTATTCACGATGGTCTTATTTTCACGATAATTCTCATATCGCGAATTAAGTACCCTCGAGAACAAAAACGTAATCATTGGTGAGAGTGGAGAAACATATGATATCTGAGGGAGGGATTTTGCTGGAGCTCTTTTGTCAAGCGGGGGACTTCTTTGGATTGTCCCTCTTATATTGTCCTTGCAAACAAAACCCATTACAAGTAAGAATTATCTCCTAGATTAGGCAACTGTAAAGGAGAATCAATTCCGTCAGTGACATGACCGTATGTCAGTTAAATTATATTTGGTATTCAGAATTTAATAGCAAGTTCATCTTCTAGAATTAAATAAAGCTCTCTGCGATTCCGTCACCGAACTGTAAACAATACGTCGCATGCACCCAGCTTAACATTTCTCCAGCAAAAGCTCAGTCTTTTTAGCAACAATGTTAATCTTAAAAGCATGTCTCCGGTAGAATCAACATGATTTATTTTATATATAAAGTGCACCGACCTGAGCATTCTGGGTAGCACCTCGCATGGCACTGATCACGGTACCAGCTGTTAGTACATACATATGGCATGGTTACTTGTAATATTGAGCACGGCCAGGCGTTGGGATCCCCTACTGTACAATCCACTGTCAATAAAACACGAGTATGCACATAAAATCATTGGAAAGAATTGTTTTGTTCTAAAAGCTTAACAAAAATATGCAATAAACTTTTTTCATCTGTTAGTATCTTATTAGCAATTTGCTCCACACAAGTTTAAGAGATATATTCTAGCTGGAGATGGAGTGAGGTAATATATTTCTAATGTTGTTAAGATAATCCACGCATGAAACGCCAACTTAAAATTCTCATATTTTATAACATGAAGCATGTCTCGCAAAAGCATGGCCGATGGGAAAGTAAAAAATATACTTATATGGCGAGCTCTCTTAAGGACACTCACAGAGAATCGACCAAAAATTAAAAAAAAAATCTCTTGGCGCAAGATTAAAGGATTAGTGTACATGAAGAATGTTCCTATTATCAAACCATGTGACCTAATATACTTACATTGACAAGTTTTCCCTCTGTGCGGGTCCGGGCAGTCACAGCTACACATTTGGTCATTCCATGTGCCGCCATTGGTGCATTCCTCCTTGACGCATTCTGTTAGTACAAATATGAAAATAATCTCTCATGTACGGAAGAATCGAGAAGTTAACCTCCGAACTGCACTTCAAGCAAAAAAGTGGTTATACTCTTTAAGGATTACAAAAAATATACCAGAATCACAGACCAAAGTTTTATTCCCTAACAATTGATTTCTGAATTTAATTGGACTTCCTATGCGCTTTATGTATTTATCAAACATGTTGATAATTGATGCAGACGTTCATAAGTTACAAAATCACATCGATTCTGTAAATCAACAACTCACTGTCGCAGAGATCGCCTTCCCATCCTCCTTTGCACACACATCCACAGACACCCGGTGATGCATCGTATGCACCGTTCACACACTTTCCGTGATCTGAACACCCTATAGTTAAAACAATAGTGAGGGATAATAAAAGAATAAAAAAATTGTCTTTGTTTACAAACAAAATAATGAAATTGTTAAGATTACCGGAAAAGGGTCATATTTTGTTTCTTTAATACTCACGACATAGTCCACAATACCCAGCGCATTCAGTTCTTGCTATGACGTCATCCTTACAAGAGTCGTCGTTGCACCTAAATCCAAAATTTTGACAGGGACCTGAAACAGAATGTTTCTCATACATATTTAATGTTGAACTGAATGACCTTAAAGGTGACATGTGTTAGACGATTATCTAATTTTTCAGCACGTTTTCAAGAACTTCCAATGGACCTTGAAAAATATATAATCACCTTTGAGAAAATCTTTTATTTCATTCAGTTCTCTTATTATTTTAGGTGTTCTGGGATTGAAGTTAATATTTAGCTGTGTAAGAATAAATGCTAATGGTAGATAACGGTTTTACGGATGGTCAGTGTAATGGTGTTTTACATTTTAAAACACCACATGACAAAACCTGACTTGAATTTACATTCACGCAAATGTTAGATACAGTCATAGAAGTCTATAGATACTCACGATTACACAATTGGCCGGTGTAATCTCTGTTAACTTAAACTCAGCTAGATGGTAGATACGATAATGAGGATACTTACGGTCACACAGATGGCCGGCGTAATCTTCGGAACATTTACACTGACACTTCTCTTTGTCAAGTTCCCCGTTGACACACTGGTTTTCAAGTCCACAAACTGTAACCAAGAAGTCAGCGTTATGTTTGCTGTTTAAAGTGAATGATACAAATGATGTCTGAAGGACAGTATATGTTTCAATGCAGTAATGAATTATGCGGCAATTAAGGCAGTTCATTGTTTTTAGCCAAACACGGGGACCCGACCGCGGGAGGAGGGTCGCGTCACGCTTCACCGATCCTTTACTTTTGTGGCCACTTGACAAAATGGAAACACGCCAGTTGCTCGGTCGCCGTGGTACAAGCATAAAACCACCCAAGCCCTCCCAGTTATTCCACTGCGGCTCATTGCACACATTTCGCCCCCCCCCCCCCCCCCCATACTTTTCGTGTTATGATTATTTGGTTCCTGTGCATTTTGCACCAATCTTTGTTAGCCAGGCTTTTATTCGGCCCTACGAACCGCCGATATCTATTAAAGGTCCGGCTCTGAGGCCCAAAATATTTCAGAATCCGCGTTTTTTATGTGGGAGAAATACAGTAATGAATTATGTGTATCTTTTATTCAGTGTTTCTATCTTATCCTGGTATGTCCATGTAATCAAGCGTCTAGATTTGCACTGCAGCAATTTAAACAGGAATTTCCCCATAAGGCGCACAAACAAAGATAACTACCAAACGCATAAATATGTATGTGAAGACCAATATATTTAAAATATATTTGAAACCCTAATTATATCGATTTTGTAAGTCTGGCATTTGAGAGTTTCTTTACTTCACTCACCACAGTCATTCCCTTTGGTCCCTGCTGGACACGTATCGACTGAAATAAGAGGTATTTTGTGTAGAGAGAATGAAGAAGACTCTAAAAAAGTAATATGAAAAACACATGCAAAAAAACAAAAGTCGCGTGAGTGTTCTAAAAAAAATGCGCTCTCCCTTACTTTAATAATTATTATTCTTCTTTAATTTTCTTTCTAAACACTGTCACTCGTATTGTGGTATTCAATCCAAACCATGTACATCCCACTATCATTGCCATTATAATAAACCATCCAACTTTACGAAATGACAGTCAATAGTAAAATGTCACCTGATAACCATTTTGTTAAGTAAAATAACCTACCACACAGCCCCTTGTAACACCATCCTGTCCCGGAGCGACATCCAGTACAGGGAGGACCTATTTCATACAACCGTGATGTTCCGTTTGCTAACAGGTACTTCTTCTCAACAAAGTCTCCTACATCAGATTCACGGGGCCTGGAACAGATATTAAATCTAGTCATTATCAGTGTACGTTTGAACCTATTTTATACTTCTATTAAATAAATGTTAACATTTTTCTTTAAAATTACATTAAATAAATATGAACCATTGGCTACGATTTTGAGGACTCAAAAATTCTAATTACAACGTGATAAGCTTCATTAATACTTACAACGTATGGAAATTGCAGACAAGGGTAGAAGCTTTGCCGTTACAATTCACAAATCCACATCCGACTTCATTGACGGCAAATCCATCTTGCTGAATTAATAAATGAAGATGTGTATGTTAACTTGTAGAGGAGATGGTACTAATTGCACACACGCATATATATGTGTGTGTGTGTGTGTGAATGATACTTATCACACCCACCTATGCACAGATAAATAGATATATGTGGGTGTACGTATGCGTGACTGATATCGAACTTAATGTAATTCAAACACGAATGTTGTTATATATATGCATAATACCTAATAATATAACCTGATTGCTTTTGTTGAATCTTTATGATGTTTCACAATTATGACGTACCAAGTGCCCAGTATGTCGCTATTACTAGCTTTCTGTCAGGTACTTTTAAATAATCCTAAAATTTTCTGTGCTTAATATAACAAAATCTTACTGCCTTTTGTGTGATATCCAACAATAGTGCAGTTTCCATTGTATGCTACCTTACACTCGTGAAATACCCTGTGTAGGATATTATACAATATGGTGGTGCCCACAGAATGATTGCCTACGTTGATGCAGAGTCCGGTAAATAATACCCCACGGTGGTGTGGCTGTATGGTATCTTAAACGGCTGTACTAACAAGGGTGTTTTGTCCCTAATTCGGTATCATACGATTTAAAATGCAGTGTCCGTGGTATGGAATGTTGCAATGGTGCAGTGTCTTCCGCATGATATCTACACAATATTTTAGTGTCTAATATTTGATATTGCACAATGGTTTAGTTTACTGTTCTATGTTTGATATCGAACAATGGTCTATTATCCCATGTGTGATATCTTACAATGGTACAGTGCTTGGTGAGTGATATCCTACAATTGTGCAGTGTTTGGTGTAGGTTATCCTACAATGGTGTAGTGTTTGGTGTATGATATCATACAATGGTGTAGTGTTTGGTGTATGATATCCTACAATGGTGTAGTTTTTGGTGTATGATTTTGTACAATAATGTAGTGTCTGTGTGTGATATCTTTCTATGGAACAGTGTCTTGTGAATGACATATTACAATGATGCAATGTCTTGTGTATGATACCTTACAATGGTGTAGTTTTGTGTATGATATCTTACAAGGTCGCAGTGTCTTTTATATGATATCTTACAATGGTGCAATGTCTTGTGTATGATATCTTACAATGGTGTAGCGTCTTGTATTAGATATCTTACAATGATGCAGTATTTAGTATACTGGTATAATATCTCACATTAGTGTAGTGTCTTGTGCATGGTATCATACAATGATGTAGTGTCCTGTGTATGACTTATTACAATTATATAGTGTCTTGAGTATGATATCTTACTATGGTGTAGTGGGCGGTGTCTTTCCATCTCCCGGTAACAGGTCGGGATTTCCAGTAGTCATATCCTGGGTCATAACATTCGTTCCACCACCAGTGGACACACCATCTGTAGACACGAACATATTTTGAATATATTTAGGGTGACCAAGACAATACAATATCTCTGTAGGCCGGGTAAGGTTGTAAGGACTAATCATTTACCCCGAGAAACAGTTGGTATTTGCGACTAAAAATGTACATGATTATCGAATACTTTAAAAGTAAACCCTAATACACAAAACAAAGTCAATTGCCAGACCGTAACATAGTCACGTGACAGTCTGCCGCCGTCAATATTATAAAGGACGTTTGTGGCTTTCCTCTGTGGCCACGACTGGGAATTAAATGCCCGTTTGAGTTCATGAAAAGTTCCTCCTTTGATCGAACGATAGAAGTTTCCTCCTTAAATCATAAGAAAAATTAATTGCAGCACCATATCAGAAACTACACCATTGAAGGCCCTGTCCAGTGAGTTAATTTGCAGCGCCATCTATCGTATTTAAAATGAAACTGAACTGACCTTCCGGTGCATAATAAGGAAAAGGCATTATACTGGTAATTATGAAAAACACGGTTCACTTCTTTATGAATATTGGGGTTGGGGTGGGGTTGTTTTGCCGAAAAACAGAGGCTAAGAATTGAGCATCATTTTGCCGAAAAACAGAGGCTAAGAATTGAGCATTGATCCCTGTCAATCGGATATCCGGCGTATTCTGCATAGTCTTTATAATTCATATAAGGCTGTGGTACATGAATACTTTGGTCATTTTAAACATTTTATTCAGTTAATATCAGTTAATTTCAATTTTAAACCAAACCAATATTTTGCCTCTCTTCATGTTTTTTTTTTCTGGTAATGCTTAACTGATTATCATTCTGTACTGAAGACTTTACGTACTTCTCATATCAAAGCAATTGTTTACAAAATGAGACAACACCTTTCAATATCAGGCTTAAGGGTTACTAAGGTCCTTGATAGTAAAGTGCTAACGGTCCAGGACTTTAAGTCAGATTCCTACAGAAACTATGTTGTGTCCAGACCTCAAATTTGATCTTACGTCAAGGAGTTTGTGTAACATCCCTTTGGGGCATCTACATTATGTGACAGTTAAACTGTTTTATAATCTGTATAGGTATCATTCTAGATGTGTTTAAAACATCCACTTCGCCCCCTGAATGTAATATTGTACACGTGGGCAGATATAAAGTCACAACAAATTGTTCAACTTGATAAATTTCGGAGACAAAGTTTGCATCGTAAAAGTCACGAGGTTATACGTATTCAGAAACTTATTAATAGTCTTCAAATATCTCTATGAATTATTAGAAACATCATAAGAATCATCCATGGTACACTACTAATGCAATTCAGGTACACTTTATTCTGCTTAAGTTAAAAATGCCGATTTTGTGTAAAACTGCTTACCTGAGCTTTTCTTCAGTTGCTGGCCAGCCGAACCAGTGCATGTTCTGCCCAGAACCTATATAACCGCCATGGTCAGCGGGACAAGTGCGAGCGAATTCCATGGTCTTCTTTTCTATGAATGAACTCCAATACTAAAAAAAATATGATTTAGATTCTCCGTTAGAAGACGGGTGCATATTTAAGCTTTGAATATCTTTTTTGTTAAATCCAGCCTACACATTACGAAATTTGGATAGGATATATTATTAATATTACCTTATAATATACGACACGAAATCCTGATTTCTTGACTTCCTATCGCAATGTATGTTGAATACGATACGAAGTCCAACATACGACTTTCGTATCGCATCGTAGTGTTTCGAGTGTTATCAAAAAGTGCCTACCGTAACTGGCTCCCCATCATAGGTTTTCAAAATTTCATTAATCATACGCTTGGTAAAAATACAAAATTGTATCGTATCCAAATTTGTGCGCTAGGCTTTGTACACATTGCGACCGGCCTTCCAGTCACAAAGAAGCAAAACCACAACTTTTCGACGCGTGTAGTTCTCTTATTACCTACACTATCTCCTTGAATGGAATTTATTCAAAACCTTCTCTTTAACTAAGACGTTGCATTTAAACAATAGATGAACAATTTACATCCAGGATACATAGCGCATAAAGATACATAATTTGCATAAGTGGTGCTACTATTTAAATTACCTTTGGACTTTTTTTCTAGACACTTAATGTATTCACATGAAGTGAAGTGATTCGTATTTCTTAAGGTCAGGGAAATGGTTCACATTATTAAATAATTTTAAAATAATCTGTTTGGTGTTGCACAAGGCCTCATAACCTTATAACAGCCTTTCCCCAAAAGCGAGCATGTAATATAAGAAAATAAATAATGACTGACCACGTGGTTCATGTTGGAGGCAGGCCCGTAAGGGACGTTTCGTCTTCCTTTGTTTATCTCATCTAGGATGACTTCTCGAATCTGGTCAGCGGTCATCCCGCCCGGAACATCCTGGAGGTAATCCTGAGATGCCGCGAAGGACAACACCGAGAGAAAAACGAGGCCCAGCATGTCTAAAATACACATAACTGGCATGTCTAAAATACACGTGACAAGTATGTCTAAAATATACGTGACCAGCATGTCTAAAATACAGTTGACCAGCATGTCTAAAACGCACTTGACCAACATGCTTTCAATACACTTGACCAGAATGTCTAAATACTCGTGACTAGAAAAAATACCCTTCTATGTAAATGGCTTTAATCAAAGGTTTTAATTTACCATTGTTTATGTATCGTATGCTTTACAACTTTGTCTAAAGGTTTCCTATTCATGAGGTGATATCAGATAACAAAAACTGATATGTCTGCACGATCAGGGATGACATACAAGTGTCACTGGATAATAAACATGGTCATTGCACAGGGGATCCTGACGGTATCTATATACTGCCCCTGGAAACGTTCCCTCAATAAGAATATGATTTTCAGACACAAATTATATGTGTATTAATGTTATTTTGCTTTTATATTTATTAACACAAACACCAACAGCCATCCAGCATGTTGACCTGCTACTGCCTTTCACGAAACGGCACGTGCCTTTGCCGCCATGACGCTCGATGACGCCATGTCACGTCTGGTAATCGCGCCCCATAGAGGGCCGTCCAGTCAAATGATATAAACTCGTGGTAAACAAAATGCTACCAAAGCCATGAAACGTCTTCCGGGGGTAATTGATTATGAACTAATGTTGGTATTTGAAACAAGGTGATATTCTGGAGCCATGGAATGTTTGTCAAACCGCGTAAAAGTGTCTTGTTCGTTGCTGAAATAAGATATACCTTCCATAATATCTTAGAATCATACCATTTTCCACTTTTTTATTATTATTTTTTTTTTGCTTATTAAGACATATTCATAAGTTTGATGGTTCCTAATTGAAAGACAATTCATAAAAAGTCTAATAAATCTAATAAAATGAGTTAAATAGACAAATCTAAATGTAGGAGGCTACTTAAATGCCAACTTGGTAAGGCCAGCCTAAATAGCTGCAACTTACTCATTGTTACTGAAATTTTAATATCTATCAATTAAATACAGAATCGATAAAAATGTTAGTCAACTGTGGTAAAGTAATGTTTAAATAATAATTCATTATGTCACGTGTATATCTGAGTAATATACAACTAATTTGTGTACAGGCACACTTGCCACGAAAAAATCTTATAAAAACAAAAGATTGAACTTTCCTTTAATTATTGACTGATTTAAATATAAAATTTACAGTCATTCGAAATGAATTGATATAAATATTTTTCTAAACACTTAAATGAATAAAAATTGAAGTTTTATACAAATCTGGACTTTATCTAGTTCGAATTGAAATCTCTGAATTGGACCCTGCCTTTCACAGTATCACAGGGGAACTTAGACATCCGCATCACCTGAATCGCAGTACTGGTTACTAAGGTGATCTGAAAACCTCACAATACATTTTTTACAGTTTTTTTACATGGTTGTAGAGGAATTAAATCCACTCTTTTTTCACACATACACATAGATACAGATGTGAGATGATAATGGATCAGATAAATCTGTATATCATACATATATATGACATGTTTAGTCATGAGTGGGCCCAATTTGGTCTAGTACTTTATAATCTTTAGTCATATATTCTGGTCTGGTACAATGACAATTTAAAAAAAAAATCATACCCACGAAGGGACACCACTCTCACATCTTCCTTTCTCAGCTGTTAACGATCATATGACATTTATATCGAAACATAAATAAAAGATAAAAAATAAATCGGTCGCCCACACTGATTTCTGAAAAAAAAGTGCCTGAGAACTATACCTTTTTTGGCCTAAGTGTGTGTGTGTGTATGTGTGTGTGATCTTAATACAATATGGTCTGGCGGCAAAAGTTGTGCAATGATAACTCCTACATTTTTGCAGAAAAATATGGCCCAAACTTAGATATGCCAGTGCAATATTTTCTGCATTCAGGTATCCTGAATTTTTCAAGATCCTTTTATAAAAATGACCACTACTTAAGGACGTTTGCTGGTTTTCACTACAAAAATACAATTTCTACACCATGTCTACACTTATTTCATGGTCCTAGGACTAGTAATTTTAAACACAAAATTATTACAAGTAATATATACAAATGAGCCGCCCGTTTGCCATAAATTTACCAATAAATACAATAAATATATATCTATAACTATATGTCTGCTTTTAATTGTCGTAATCCAAAACGATATAACTAATTACAGTTGCAAAAGCTGAACAAATACGGTACCTGACCTTCTTCGATGTTTAGTTGTTGCGGGCGACTGATACAATTTCTAAACCTTTCCCCACCCGCGGTTTCTTTTCCGCGGGGACGTCAGGTGGGATTAACAAACATCTATGACGCTGTTGTTAGGGACCTTTCAATGTTTAAACCACGAAATATTGTGACGCCAAAACATTAATTACACCCAGACATCCTCAACCATGTATGAGTAATGCTCACCAACGTAATTCCGGACGATGTGCAACAAACCCATGTTTAAGCACCAACGTATGTGTTCCTCGCTAAATTATCAAATTTAAATATTTTATTTTAAATATTCACAATTCGGAAGTTATAGTTGATTTTAACGACCATACCCCGATTCCGCCTTCCTTTAGTCTTTGCACCTTGACATGGTTTGATAAACAGGTCATTTCTCCGAAATATTACACCCTTTTTCAACCACAAACATTACTTTTCATGATCTAGGGATCATAGAATTCATAAAATAAACTCTGATTATGGAGTAGACCCAAAAACTGTATTGTATCAAAACTGTTGGTTAAACATGTGCACACCCTAAAAAATCAAAATTATTTTTGGAATTGCATATAACTGCACTTACTAAGTTAATAAGCAAGTAACACATCGAAATATAAACACATTTATATCAGCAATAAAAGAGATCTAAAATGGTGATTATTTTCCCACCATAGGGCTAAAAGTCAAGTAGTTACAGTCGATTTTGTGACCATGCCCGCTTAACCGAATTCCGTTTGTCGCGAACTTGGCACTTTGACGTGGTTTGATAAAAATGGCCATTTCTCGAGAAAAAGCCTTGTTTAAAGTGGCAACATTCATTTTCATAAACTAGGGCCCTCGAGGTATAAGAAAATTAGGGTCTAGAAAATTTCCCAGGGGGGAGCTATACCCCTACTGGCCCATGGACTAAGAGAGAGAGAGAGAGAGAGAGAGAGAGAGAGAGAGAGAGGGAGGAAGCAATCATATAAAAAAATCAATAAAACAATAAATACATTGGCTTGATACTACCGCCTTGTCACAAAATCCGCTGCCGATAGTTTTATGCAGAAACCGTCGGGATTTAATTGCCTACTAACATTGTAGATATGTGCATTACCAAATGCAAATACAAAAAAATACGGTCAAGAAAGCTTGACAAATTATCTGGTTTCGCTAGGAGCAAAAATGATTTGTGCATGAAATATTAAAACAAATACAATATTTCCTGTAACCCAGCTGCATAACTTGAAAAATAAGTATAAAGTCTAAAGAGCGGCCCATGTAACACAGACGATGAAACTTGTAAAGTGAGCGTACCTGTCTCTGACGTGTCACTTGATCTGTCAGGTGCCTCTGTCAGGGATTAGGGGCTATTTAAAGGCGCTTATATGTAAATTCTTTAGTATAATGATGGTCCTAATGCCTGTCATTTTTCTAAATAATACGGGTATGTGTGGCGTGCAACTTATCATGCATGCAAAGGAACTGTCAAAAGTTGTCCGTTTGTCATATCACATGATGGCCACTGCAGCAAAACTGCTAAGTTCATATATCCGGGGTGGATTAAGGGATACCTATCGAATCAGAAAAAGAAATGTCACAATAGAGGGAAACTACTGCCATATCGCACCATTTTAGACCATATTTTCAAAATGTTTTTACACCTCTTATGCCCTCCACCAGCTATTTCAATATTTTGTCCCCCCCCCCCCCCCCCCCACACACACACACACCCCACAAATCTATTCTTAAATATTGTAGCCGTCCATGTATTCAAGTACATGCGCGTGTATTTGTGGGTGAGGAGAGACAGACCAAAACATAGACCAGCCAAATAGACAGAGCGAGACACACTCAGTCATTTCCGGTTTCATAAATATGTCCTTCCCTAGATCTACATGTATATGTGTGAAAATACATCTGTAAACCCGTACCCTGTGCATGTCTTTCTCTTCTGTATAATTTCTCATTTAAAAAAAAGCAAAGATCCATGTATATTAATATTGCTAATATGAACCTTGCAACAAGTTTAACAATACATATGCAACAGATGTTCGTGATTCAAATGCATTCAGGGAGTTCAAGTTCAAGTTCATAAGGTCATCCACACGTGGGAGTCATCCGACTTCAAAGGAACCGCCCTGCAGTGACACCTGGCGTTAGTACGATGATGCGGGTACTACATATGTTTACATTAACCAGGTATTTATATTCCGGTGTCAAATATTCAGGAGAGCGTGGAAAACACCAGTACATCCGAACCACATTCTGTCACTGTCAGACATTTCTCATTAATCCCGTCATAAATCAGAAGCATGAAGGCGGGTAATTAAGTAAATTGCTCAATGACGGTGAAAGGTAAACTCACACGTAGTAGACGAACATTTTGTAGGTGGTTATGTTATGAATCTGACAAGACACGTTAAACTGCGTTTTGTGAATTACAGCACTGTTTCTTTAGTACAGCTAATCAACTATGCTCACTCATCAGGCACACACTGATATTTGTTCAAAATTTTCAGTTTGTACCTGATGAGTACAATTATATTAAATCAAATCACTTTATATGGAACATCATTAATGCTCCCCGGCACGGAAGACACTTTCACTGTGATGTATTGAACTTGTAGGTGTATTACATTGTAATCCATTGATAATATATATATATATATATATATGTGTTGTTGTATAGAAAGAACTAAACTTTCATGATTAATTCGTTTCGTACAACACTTCAGATGGCGCTCTTCAGATGTTGTAGCTTAAGGCTCTGCTCTGGTCACCCATCGAGCATTCTGCTATTAATTTTTGCAACAAATGATGACTATATACAAATGTATATATGTATATGTATATAGTGATAATTTACGAAAATGTTCAGGTACACATTAACAAGTGTTTTCATGCATTTGCAATCTTCAGATGTGTCTCTCAACGGGTGGTGCGGTTATGTAATCATATGTTGATGCACTCAGCCATGGTCAGGTGGGAATGTTCGGGGATGTATATAAATATATATATATATATATATATATATATATATATATATAGCGAAGGTAAAGATAAAGAGTGTCGCCTTTTAGACAGACAAACTGGATATTAAAAGACTAGTATAGTATATATAGTATATTAATTATTATTATAGTATAGTATAGTAAATAGTATATATATAAATATATATATATATATATATATATATATATATATATATACATATATATATAGTAATAAGTGGTTTAGCCGTGTTAGTCTGTAGTTGAAGCGAAAGTTAAGATAAACAGTGACGCCTTTTAGCTAGACTAACTAGTTTATTAATACACGAGCTTTCGAAGTACAAAGACTTCTTCGTCAGGTGGTAATTAAGTGGGAACCTATATATACATACACAAACACACATAAAGACAGTGCATTCAATCGGTAGAAAAAGTGAAAAGTTCAGGACACTCTTGATAAAATGTTGGTGAGTCACATAGGATTCTGAAGTGTCACAAGGGGAGATGATATAAGTCAAAGTTCCATGTAAATTTAAACACTTGATTTGTTTTCGTTATTGTTGTATCGTCATATGATATTAGACCATTGGATTATGTGCTTTATGTGACATGTCAGGGTGAGTTGTCAGTGCACTGGTTAAACAGTTAACAGGCGGCTCCTGTCCAGATATTCGTTTGGATGCATGTAACCATATAAATGAGCGACCGAAAGAATATATATATATATATATATATATATATAGAGAGAGAGAGAGAGAGAGAGAGAGAGAGAGAGAGAGAGAGAGGGCATGAATACACTCAAAACGGAGCTTTCAACCCCTTCGGAAATGAGCAAACTTGGCTAAGTTGTAGAGCAAACGACCGGCAATCGGAAGGTCATGGGTTCGATTCCCATAGGGAGTTAACCCACCTTTTTCTCAGTATTCATAATTCATCTGTATGTACAATGAACCAGCTTGGTTATATGACTTTCATGCAAAATACGGGTCCTTTCTGTACACATGCTTTTCTAATTCGATACTAGTGTCAATATTGGAGACAATCTGTTCAAGAAAATGATTTTTTTTTTGGAGGGGGGGGGGGGTGGCAAGGTGCACATTATAGATCATATTTTGTCGACTCGACGAAAGCTTTTGACATCGTCAGTCGCGAAGGTCTTTGCGTCATCTTGTCAAAGCTTGGATGTGCTCAGGTCATTCCATATCATCCACACATGGTATGTTTGCTCTCTCTCTCTCTCTCTCTCTCACACACACACACACACACAAACACACACACACAACAAACACTCACGCATAAAATCATACCTTAATTAATCTGCATTTTCTAGAATGCAAGTCTGCGCCATGTGGGTGGAGGATATCTTTGTGGGAAGCTTCCCATTCATTTATTCGGCCCATAGTGTCAGGTTCATTCGTGTATAGGTGACCCTACATTTATTGATATTCCTTGATGACGATCCTGAATCCGGATCATGTGCCGGATCCACATCTAAATCTAACTGATTCTTCAGTCGCTAGTGACAGAAATGATCTGACAGTTTGATGAGATACCGTAACATGATTGAGTTATGTTGTGAACAAACAAACACACACACACCGACAACCAGGCACACTGACAGGGATAAACACGTGACCTCCTGGCGTCAATAAAGGTTCATAACTAATCATGTGAATATTAGCCTACATCTAAAGTATTATTATGCCAGTTATAAATATTTAATGTTCTTAGTTATAATATTGTTATTTAACAATTTATATGATTGAGAATAAAATAATTCAAAGACAAGTTTTGTAGTTGACATATGGTTTAATTATGGAAAAGAAACCACTGAACCCCTTTAAAGATGACCATTCGTGTCGACAGCTGTCTACACCAACTGGATGAGCAGTTGCAACAGTTTCTTAAAACTGTGTTCCAACCGTCGAACTTTGTCCTGAAATTCAATGGTAAATATTACATCTTCCATTTGTTACATTTTAGCAGCGTATATCAGCTTACCTTTTTTATAATAATATGTTATGCCATTTTGTCTTTATAAATTGGTAATTGTTATTTGTCTGCAAGTTTCATGACTAAACATGATGAATAATTGACACAAAGAACATTCTACACTTAGTTCTGTAATGATAATGAGTTAAGATCAGTGAAGCAAAATACAGACCATACCTTTTAAAGCACGTTCACTTTACTGACATTTGCAGGATGTTTTGCTGAATGTTTGCCCCGCCCCACACACCTGTATTCGATTCATGCCGGGGCAATGTCTCAGATACACAGCTGCATGTACCCCAGAATACAGCGAATATATAGTAAACCGTTATATTAACCCATGTATCGTTTATCAGTGGCGGCAGCAGCCTAACAAAGTGATCGTACCTGCAGTTGTACTGTAAATTTTACAGTTATATTAGTTGAAATATCAATGTTTTTAATTCTTTGAACAGATTCAGATACTATTAAACTTGATTCAGAAAAGAAAGTTCAAATATGTTACAATAAGTCCTGGACCATAGGACTGGTATAAATGTTGAAAATTACAATATTCTTAGCCTGATATAATGAGAGAAATATCCAGTGCTGTCTTAAAATCGCTGAATTTGTTATAATTTTTTTCCACGCTGATATAAAAATCGTAATCTTTCCCCTGAAAGTGATATATATTAATTGAAGTCCACTTGACACAGTACAGACAATACAATGACACACTTGTACACACTCTGTTACAAGTGTATAAACATTTCCTGAAGAACCACCTTTTCCTACACTGGTACAAAGGATGTTGGCCCATTGGTTTCCACAGTGAACATGGCCATTGGTGAGGTAATGTGCTGAGACTACAATCCGCTGGAAGCGTACAAACTTTAGCGTACAACTTAAATATATAAACATATATATATATATATATATATATATATATATATATATATATATATATATATATATATATATATATATATATATATATATATATATATATATACCGATGACTGTTCTAATTATTAACGGAGGTCTGAATTTTGTCATACCGTTATGACAAGACAGCCGCAGTCAGAATCAATTGGGAACAGAAGAAATGTGTATCACTATGTAACCAGAATTTTTTTATCATCACATATTCATGGCTAACGTAAATAATTACGATTGATCCGCTCGCACAAAAAAAAAATATTAAGAAACATATAAAGACAATTATTATTACGTGGTACCACGTGTGTAACGGAGAACATATATAGAATAGACCGAAGATTGAATCGAACCCGGGACATGTGACATACAAGTAAGACATTAAGGTGCACTGGCTTAATAATAATGACTGTTATATTGATTTAGAATGCACGGATACATTTGCTTGACATTGTTAAGTATAGTCCGTCTGTATTCTATCGTAACATCTTTTACCCGACTTTAAAGTTGTCTCCTATCCTAAAACTACACTGGAAATCCTTTCCTGATTATATTAGATAAGGCCACAAGTGCTAAAATTAACGACTGACTAGCATACATATATACATCAGCGTAAACAAGGCAACTTACGCATATAAATATATTTACATTATAGGCTAATATCATATATTTTTAGGTACGATGTTCGGTTTGTAGTACTCACGTTTGCCACAGAGGGCGCCCCTACAGCCCTGACTACATTGACAGTGACAACGCTTTTTGTCATACTCCCCGTGTTTACACTCCGGGATCTTAGTCATCCCGTGACACACCTTTAGGTATTCCGCTGAAAATATCAGGTTGAAGTGTTAATTGGCAAAGATTATGCCAATGCAGTATGTACTATTAAAGCGAGGTGTACTTGTTCACATAATTAATGATAGAGAAGAAATGTGGTAACCGATATTTAAAGATTGCCATTGTGGCCAACCAACTGATGAAATCTTTCCATTGAAAGAAAATTTCAAGTGATGAAGTGCCTGGTCAATACAAAGCCCTCTTTTTATTGGAAGATTACCTTGCAGTTATATGGTTATAAGCTTAATTTCCAATGGTTCTGTCTAAACCATTTGTTTATGAATTTCGTTTCTATTACCTTAGCTTTGCTTAACCGTACACTCACTGTTACCGGGGTATGAGCTTACTTGTATATCTTACCAAGTCTCTCACATGTCTTCAGTAACTCCGCTGAATATATAATAAAAGAAACGGTGTCAGTATCAACATATGTTGTAATGCAGCATATCATAGAATCAGTGTGTATTACTTCCTAACTTTTATTTTTGTCATTATGAATTGCCCCTTGTATTAGGTTAGGCCAGATAATAAACAAACAACTGTTTTCTTGGATACATAAAAAAATTGTAGTAAAAAAATATACAGTAATATCGCTTCTGTATATCAGCGCCATCTTGTGTTTATTCAGCGAGATTATCCAAATCAGAGATATTTAATACAGCTAAATCGTTTAAAGTTTTAACACGAGATGGCGCCGAGAAGGAAACGCGCGTAATACCGTAGGTATCAATAATCATGTTCCAGGGTATCTCCTAACAATCGGGACTTATTATCTGCCACCTTTCGCCTTGACAAAGCATCATCTTTGACAGAGTGATTTCCGGGAGCAGGACTAAACATTAATATTACAAATAATGACGTCATAAAGGTTACTATGATGGCACGTATATGCATTTGGACTTACTTTTACAGAAATTATACATGTCGCCTATAAAAAAGTTCACTTTGAAAATGTCAAGATTTATGTAATATTTTTATATAAATGGATAATTTGATACAAGGTATTTCACGCATTTTACTTCTGTAATTATTTCTATAATTGTCCTATTCGTAGTATATAATTTTTTTTGTATTATGTTTCCACTTTTTACATAATTTTTATATGTAAAATGGAATTTTATTATATCAAAGATTAAATTTGAAAGAATAAGAGTGAAAATGTTAAAATTTGGAATAATATGAAATTATAATAAAACGATCGATTTCCAAACTACTTATTGTCGGCAATCAAACAAAACAGGGTAATATCTATGTATGTGAATTGTACACCTTTACACCCCTTATTACACGTGTACAGGCATTTGTTGTAGAACCATGAATTCCTGTACGCTGCAGCTGTACGCCCGATTTTGTCCCGTTGAATCCACACAAGAGCAAGGCCATTGGTTAGGCATGGTGCTGGTGTCACAGTGTGCTGAATGTATTAACATTATGAGCAATTAATGAAGGTAACAGACGTTCAGTAAACCCATTAGATTGATAACAACCAGTCTCAATAAGCAAAATAAATCCGCAAGACATTTAGTGAGGCGGGATTTTTAAAAAAAAATGTGTAAATGGTGACGCAAGCCTGAAATGTGGTACACATGATTCTGGGGCAGGCTAAACTCCCATTAAATTATTATTAAATTTTGATTGTCTAATTTTAATTCAACTGTTTGACGCCAAAGTAGTTTAACATTACGAGTTAATTGTTTGATTTTTACGAATGTTTAACTATTGAAATGTACTTTTCACTTTTCTGAAATTCAGGTACAACTGTGAATATTTGGAACATTTTTAGAATGTATAAAATTGGCTTATAATTAAACTTTCACGAATCACTGCGCTGCAAGCCTCTATATGTGAGGCAAATTAACCTAGAAATGTCAGAATCATGAAACATGTGTAAAATGGGTATATTCGAAATGTTGATGGTAAATTTCAACTCAGCACAGTGAAATTATCAAAAATCGACATATTACATATTATCTCAAGGTTGTACTTCCTTTAAAAATGACAATAATGGATCTTGGCATCTTGGATTATTTTGATTCACGTATCTGTCAAAAATAATTGGTGTCCAATCAAAAACAGTCTTCACGAAAGACAATTAAATTTAACTATAATTCGATGGGAGTTCAGCCTGCTTAAGGATCATGGGGAAAATGGGGAAGAAGATGTATTTGGCTGCTATTATGAAAAATGACGGATTTCTCAGTGGCTATGCCTTCATATTTTGGTAGACACTAGCTCAGCGGCTTAATGTAGTCTAGACTGGTACGGACTCATTTTATCCCTATTTAAAGGAGGTTGAAAAGGCCGGTTCCATAGTACTCATATAGTATTCATACAATAAAACTCATGACCACATACGCCACACGGACCTCTTAACCACTTCACATGTTGTTCATACGTTTCAGCTTGCTGTCACATAAATAAAACGGTTATACTGTAATTTTTACATAAAATTATCAATACATATTCCTGTTTGTTCATGCGGTGGGATATCTTTCTCACTTGGACTTCTCCCAATTTTAGATAACTTTGTAACAAACCATCGGCTATGAAACTTTAAGTAGGTAAGCCTGAACATATATTTTTTATCACGCTTGATTAATGATTATTTAATATACTTTTGTATAATTTCTAATTCCAGAGATAAAAACTCTATTATAAAGGGCTGGTTAACTAAATATTTGGCATTAAATAAAACTGCGTAATCCATGGATTCCGGAGAATGCGACAACATTTGTTCACATCTTACACAGACGGTGGCGCCAGCTTAAATATATGATTTGGTACCAGACTAAGCAAAAGTGAGCCGCTAAATAAGGGTCCGCCTTCAATTTCCTTCCTTGCATCACCATTTGCACGTTTCTTATGCTAATCATTAATTATCTGCTCCCCTTATTGTAAAACGATCGAAACCTCAAAGCCTCTATTCCTAATTTGTTTACCGGTAATCTATTAATTTTCATCTTTAAAACATTAATAATTATTAGTTTAACATGGACTTAAAAAAGCAGCAAGGGAAATTATTTATGAAGTGTTATGTAAAATATAATAATATTAGTGTTAATAAATATATATATATATATATATATATATATATATATTGTTACGGTCCCTTTTCACACCAAACAACTCAGGCCGAACCGTAACACATATGCTCAGACACGTTCTCTTCAAATGAATACGTAACCAAAATATGGGTGCAAAAACAGTACTATATTACTAGATTACAATATTTACATTCATACACAAATAATATAATAGTCAATACATAACGTAATTTATAACCAAGTCTCTGACGAAAACCGAGTCTCTAAATAACGAACTGTAACGAAATACTTAACTGAATCCGGTATACGAGAAACTGAAGTCCATCATCAACACATAATTCGGGCACACACAAAACTGAAGTCCTGTATTAATCCATGTGGCACCAAACAAACATAAAGTCTCTCCTCTTCCTAAATAATAAAGTTCATGGCGTGGTTTATGGCATTCCGTGGGCTTGGGGACCAAGAGCCCACGGTCACGGTCCCCGGGGATAACAGCAACGTGGCGTTGGCGAAGTCAATAGTCCCGCCTCGTACTGCAGGCGAGTTCGTTTTATAGGTTTTCAACAATGGGTGAAAACCGCAGAAGTTTGTGGTTTTGCTTGAGAGAAACGATAGCGCCGGCAGAACTGCAAAACCAGTACTGAATGGTCCAAGAATAGTTTTTATGTTTCTAAAAGCGCGTCAGTAGTCACTGATAGCGGGGTGGATCCATAAGCGTGGAAACGGGGGCGGCCACACCACTTCGTGGCGCCATCTTCCGATGTCCGGGTGACGTCCATGCAACACCCCCACCCTTAAAAGAAAGAAGGTAAGGAGAGCAAAGCATTAGCACTGTATGACGAGTATATGAGTAGTTTGACATCTTAAGCATTAGTTTATGCTTCTTACAGCTAATTAATTATCATCACAAATAGTATAATCAGCAATATCTTAATACATGTAATATATGTAATACAACTCTTCCAAAGGACAGAACATATCCGAGGCTATAACAAGAGTCAATCATCAGATCAAACTTAATGACGTCTTGATAACGTATCAGCGATTATATTATCGGAGCCCTTGATGTGTTTGATAACTAGGTTAAACTCTGACAGGGCTAGACTCCATCTCATTAATCTCTGATTATTATTCTTCATCTTATGAAGGAATGTTATGGGATTATGATCTGTATAAACAGTTATATCATACGGCGTAGAGCCCAAATATACTTCAAAGTGCTGTAACGCCATCAATAGTGACAGGGTTTCCTTTTCAATAGTAGAATAATTCTTCTGATGAGGTAAAAATTTCTTTGAATAGTAGCAAACCGGATGACTTATGTTAAAGTCATCGTCTTGGATGAGCACAGCGCCTACACCGCAATCGCTGGCATCCGTCATGAGAGAAAACGGTTTATCAAAATTTGGAGCCTGTAACACAGGTGCACTTTGTAATATAGCTTTGGCTCTTTCAAAAGCATTTTGACAGTTTTTATTCCAATGGAATTTTCTGTCCTTTTTCAATAGGTCCGTTAACGGATTTACAACTTCTGCAAAGTTTTGACAAAATTTCCTGTAATACCCAGTCATTCCTAAGAATCGCATTAGTTCCTTGCGATTAGTAGGAACTGGAAATTCTACGATAGCAGATACTTTACTGGCAATTGGTTTTACACAACCTTGACCTACTTCGTGCCCTAAATATGTTACAGTTGCACGACAAAAATCACTCTTGGCAAGATTAACTGTCAATCCTGCTTTTTTCAGTCTCTCAAAGAGTTCTACCAAACTTTGTTTATGATCTTCCCATATGTGATTGTATACAACAACATCATCAATATAGCAAGTACAGTTATCTAAGCCAGATAATACACAATTCATAAGTCTCATGAAGCAGGCTGGCGCATTTTTCATTCCGAAGGGCATAACTTTGTACTGGAACAAACCGTTTGGCGTTACAAACGCAGATATTTGCTTAGCCCGTTCGGTAAGAGGTACCTGCCAATAACCTTTCAACAGATCTAACTTGCTAATATACGTAGCAGATCCAATCTTATCAATGCAATCTTCCACTCTGGGCAAAGGGTAAGTATCTGTTATTGTTACAGTGTTAACTTTTCGATAGTCTGTACAAAATCTGTAGGTCATATCAGGCTTCTTTATCAACAAACATGGGGAACTCCAGGCACTACTGCTGTTTTCAATAATATCATTCTCTATCATATACTTGATTTCATTCTTTATGGCTTGTAACTTTTGGGGACCAGCTCTATATGGTGCCTGTTTAATAGGGGAAGCATCTCCTACGTCTACATCATGCTGTAGTACATTAGTTCTACTGGGGACATCAGGAAATAAAGAGTCATAATTTAGCAGGATTTCCTTCAACTCTGATAACTGATCGAAATCCAAATGTGACAATTTCTGATCTAAATTATTTAAAATATCAGAGTTGTTCAGTTTTACAGGATGTTCAGTTTTCTTCATGAGAATATCCTCGGCATTCTTTTCAGTTTCTTTAATGAGTATCAAATTTGTTTGGGGAGGACTAGATTGACATGTTTCTGCTGATCTGTCATGATATTCTTTCAACATATTTATATGACAAAGTTGATGCGACTTTCTACGATCAGGAGTATCAATCACATAATTCAAATCTGATTTCTTCTCAACAACTTTGTATGGTCCAGAGTATTTTGCTTGCAGGGGATGTCCTGGAATTGGGAATAATACCAGAACTTTATCACCAGGTTTAAATTCTCTTTTTGTCGTCTTTTTGTCATACCATACTTTCATTTTGTTTTGGGCTTTCTTTAAATGTTCTTGGGCGATTTCATTTGCCCTACTTAATTTCTCCTTGAATTCCTGAACATATTTTAACAAGCTACTTTGAGAACTGTT
Source organism: Sipunculus nudus (assembly GCA_026874595.1). Classification (NCBI taxonomy): domain Eukaryota; kingdom Metazoa; phylum Annelida; class Sipuncula; order Golfingiida; family Sipunculidae; genus Sipunculus; species Sipunculus nudus. The sequence goes on along the minus strand of CM049314.1, from coordinate 11,330,795 downwards.
TTCGATCCAAGTGTCTTTTAACACCGCCAGGGGGCCTCTTACACAGTGCCCATACACTAATTCAAAAGGGCTAAACCCTAAGCTTTCTTGCACTGCTTCTCGGGCTGCAAATATCAAAAAGGGTAAACCCTCATCCCACTGGTTCCCAGTGTCAAGACAATAAGCTCTAATCATGTTTTTGAGAGTTTGGTGAAATCGCTCTAGAGCACCTTGACTCTCAGGATGGTATGCACTGGATTTGTAGTGTTTTATGCCTAGCTCTGCCATAACCTGGGCAAATATATTTGACATGAAATTTGAACCTTGATCCGTTTGTATTGTTCTTGGTAAGCCAAAAGTAGTAAAATATTTAACCAGAGCTTCAACAATTTTCTTTGCAGATATAGTTCTAAGAGGAATAGCTTCTGGAAATCTAGTTGCAGTACACATGATTGTTAGAACATATTCATTGCCATGTTTAGTTTTTCTTAGCGGTCCTACACAGTCAAGTATTACTGATTCAAACGCATCATGTGTTGCTGGTATGGGCGAGAGTGGCGCAGGACTAATCTGGTGGGTTGGTTTTCCAATCATTTGACACACATGACAAGTTTTACAGTATTTCGCCACGTCTCGTTTTAACTTGGGCCAATAGAAGTGTTGGAGAATTTTGTGTTTGGTTTTCCTGACACCCAAATGTCCTGCCATAGGATGATCATGTGCAAGTTTTAAGATTTCTGGGCGATACTCGGGGGGAACTACAATTTGATAAAGAGTATTCCACGTTTCGTCCGCTGGTGTGGTGGGAGGTCTATATTTTCTGACTAGTACATCATTCTGTAAGGTGAAACAAGTTGGAACTTTATCTGCTTCCTCTTTAGTCAAGGCATTTTCTCTAAGGGAGGCAATATCAGGATCTTTCTTTTGCATTTCTATCAAATCATCAGTTTTCATGCTAACTTCTACATTCTTTACACTCCTATCCTTCTTTAACTGTTCATGCCCATTTTGATCAGGCGATTTCACGCCGTTTGTACTCCTTTGGAGATTTCTATTCAGGGTCTGTTTGCCCTGTACTACATTTGTAGTCGAGTCCTTTGGACTTGGTGTGCCACTTGGGTCACACGCGGGCGATTTAATATTTACTCGCGTAACAGGCTTTAAGCCACTGACGTCATCGTTTGAATGCGCCATAAAGGTTTGCGAGAGGTCAAGTACAGAACTCTCTGGTTTCAGACTTGCCTTTTTACTCATCGCTCGAGTCACTACACAGCCTGGAAATACGCCCGGAAACTCCTGCTGGAGCAGGTCTGTGTCCCTATCAGTGCTCGGCAATTTTGTCATTCTGGGATCAATTTTCACTCTGTCACCAGCTAAATCGTTGCCTAGGAGGAGCGAAATGCCCTCTGCTGGCAACTTTGAACAAACTCCTACAGTTACAAATTCAGAGACTAAATCAGATTCTAGTTTCACTCTGTGTAATGGAACTTCTAAAAATTCCGAATTAACGCCCTGGACTAGAACTGAACACCCCGCGTAACTCTCTTGAGAGAAGGGAAGAACATATTTCAAAACGAGGCTTTGGGTTGCCCCGGTATCCCTTAAGATTTTAACACGGGCCTTTCTTGCATGGTTACCCTCTAACTGAACAAAGCCATCTGACACAAAGGGCTGAAAGCTCTCGTGGACAGGGCTTTGTGTTTCACCTTTAGTCTCTAGTTTACTGGGCATTGTTACCGGTTTCATGCTCTGCGTAACAGTTAACGCATTAGGTTTAGGCTTACTTTGACCGTATCTTTTTCTGTAACACTCAGATTCTGTATGCCCCTTGAACTCACAGAATGTACAATATTTGGGTCCAGTCCTAGGTTGTCCCTCTTTATGTTGAGCAGGAGAGTCAGATTGACTTTTATACTGGGGTTTACCATGATCGGACTGTGGTTTACCTGAGCCGGAGTGACCCCGATAGTAGGGACTACCCTTTCTCCGACCCAGTTTTGGGCTTTTGCTACCCTCTCTTTTCTCACCATACCTCCTCCTGTGACTGGTATAACTGGGGCGGTGCGTCAAGGCAAATTCATCTGCCAGGACACCAGCCTCGTTTACATTTCTTACTTTATGTTCATCCAAAAATATTTTAATGTCACTACGGATATGCCTTTTGAACTCTTCTATCAAAATTAGTTGTTTGAGTTTTTCAAAGTCCTGATCAATTTTCATAGACTGACACCATCTATTAAATGCACTTTCTTTGTCTCTAGCATATTCAACATGAGATTGATTTTCTCTTTTGGTGGCATTCCTAAATTTTAAGCGATACGCTTCGGGGACTAATTCATAGGCTCTCAGAATGACCTCTTTTACAGTGTCGTAATCCCTGCATTGTTCGTCTGTGAGCGCAGTGTAAACGTCCTGTGCGCGACCAACCAGAACGCTTTGTAACAACAGGGTCCACTGGCCTTTAGGCCAAGCCATTAAAGTGGCCACCCGTTCAAAATAACTGAAATAACGCTCCACTTCGTTTTCATTGAAGGGAGGTACTTTTGTCGAATTTCTGAATAGGAATTCAGACGGCTCATGTGCTTTACGATTTTGAGGATTTTGTAACTCTAACTCTTTCAACTTAATTTGCGTTTCTCTTTCGATTTCACATCTACGGATTTCTGTTTCATATTTCAATTTATCTGTTTCAACTTGAGCTTCATATTTCAATTTAAGTTCATACTTTCTCAATTCTAGTTCTATCGGGTCAATAGCTGTTGCCCCAAGAGGTTCCTTAATAGGTTTTTCCTCCAAATCAGATTCCTCTTTACTTTCTACATCACCATATAATGATCTCTTAAGTACATTTCTTAAACCCTCTACAGTGCATACATCCATGATGTCAATATTTAAATGTAGAGCAACAATTTCAAGTTCATTTTTCTTTAACGTATACAATAAGCTCCTATTTTCTCTTAATTGTGGTATAATTTCATTTGGTTTAAATTCCGTACCCATATTTGCAAAGTATCAAGATAACGTGTCTGAGAAATATCCGAGTTCAATTGTAGTTAAATACTAGTTCAATACCTAGAAGTTATAGAGACCACTGTGAAATTTTACATCCAAATGTAGCCGTTATTACGAAATACAGGGTCTCGTCGCGGTCGCCATTATGTTACGGTCCCTTTTCACACCAAACAACTCAGGCCGAACCGTAACACATATGCTCAGACACGTTCTCTTCAAATGAATACGTAACCAAAATATGGGTGCAAAAACAGTACTATATTACTAGATTACAATATTTACATTCATACACAAATAATATAATAGTCAATACATAACGTAATTTATAACCAAGTCTCTGACGAAAACCGAGTCTCTAAATAACGAACTGTAACGAAATACTTAACTGAATCCGGTATACGAGAAACTGAAGTCCATCATCAACACATAATTCGGGCACACACAAAACTGAAGTCCTGTATTAATCCATGTGGCACCAAACAAACATAAAGTCTCTCCTCTTCCTAAATAATAAAGTTCATGGCGTGGTTTATGGCATTCCGTGGGCTTGGGGACCAAGAGCCCACGGTCACGGTCCCCGGGGATAACAGCAACGTGGCGTTGGCGAAGTCAATAGTCCCGCCTCGTACTGCAGGCGAGTTCGTTTTATAGGTTTTCAACAATGGGTGAAAACCGCAGAAGTTTGTGGTTTTGCTTGAGAGAAACGATAGCGCCGGCAGAACTGCAAAACCAGTACTGAATGGTCCAAGAATAGTTTTTATGTTTCTAAAAGCGCGTCAGTAGTCACTGATAGCGGGGTGGATCCATAAGCGTGGAAACGGGGGCGGCCACACCACTTCGTGGCGCCATCTTCCGATGTCCGGGTGACGTCCATGCAACAATATATATATATATATATATATATATATATATATATATATATATATATATATATATATATAGCACAAGGGTCAATCTACATATAACAGATGTGCAGCGAATCCAGTTGATGTACATACTGGAAATTCTGTGATTAGTACTCACGTGTGTCACAGAGGGCGCCCCTCGAGCTCTGGCTACATTGACAGTGACAGCGCTGGTTGTCCAAGTGCCCGTGCTTACACACCGGGACCTTAATCATCCCATGACACCCCTTCAGATACTCCGCTGAATAATAATTGAGAGGATACAGTTATGGACAAAACGTACATTCAGTTACCATGCATTACAACAGTCAAGCAAGTGTATTTCTCCATTCGATAGAGCATTGGTTGAGATTTTATTTATTTAATCATTATTTTCTTATGAGTGCTTGTATCATGTGATGTCAAATGCTTTTTAATGATCTGCTGTTTACCCAGATTTTTTTCAGCCGAATATCTATACCCTCAGGAACAATAATTTCTCTTTATGTGTACTACACATTAATAGTCATAAATAACCTAAATTGATTTTTTTCTCTGGAATAATTGTTGGTCCTTGGATACGACCTCTCAATTGTAATAATGTTATATAATTATAAAGCCCATTGAGGTTTAACATGCACAGGAATAATCAAGAATCGTAACCTGAAGTTAAACACAAGTGTTAGGCCTATCTTTGATTGAAACGGAGCCCTCCAGCTCTCACCCCTGGCCCCTATGCTATAAGTAAATCTTTGATGTTCCATTGAGATTTCACAATTTTGTCTCTGATACTCAGGCGGGTATTGAACCATAGACCTCTAACCTTTGACCCCTAGGCTACCACCTTTTTTATCATAAGTTTTATTAACTGACCTGTACATTTAGAATTACAGTTGTACAGACACTGGCCGCTGAACCACCCGTTGCTGTAGCTGAATTGTTCGGTTGAATTTTGAACTTTGCAAGGCCAGTCCGAAGGCAGTTTGCTTTCATCACATTTTGCTGCAAGGATTGCTTTACTACAGTTCTGCCTTAAAGATAATAATTAGCTGCTTCATATATACCCAACTAGGAAAATAGAAGGTTAGTACATGTATATTAATATTATTAAAAGTGTAATGCTTATCAGTTTTTATTAACTATACAGTATATGTACTCACGCGTACCGCAACGCTTGCCATGCCATCCCGTATTACAATCGCATTGACAGGCGTTAGGGTTAAATTTTCCCTCCTTGCATACGGGAAGTTTTTTACCCCGGGGCATTTTCTCAAGAAAAAAGGCTACAGAGAGAATAACATAAATCTATATAATTAATACGGAGTTTTTTTTTCTAGACCACGGTTTACCTGCTTCCGTTCTGATTTTGTCCTGCACGGTCCTCCACGCCTGTTACTTTTTCAGGAGGCGCCTCGGGGATTTTTCACTTGCCTGTTACGACCGTGGCCAGAGCGCATGACCTGCCGAAAAATAATTCCCGTGCAATACGCGGTCACGCGGGTCCACTATAATTCCCATGGATCCCCCATATCCATTGTAACGCCTCTAAAGGAATTTTCTCTCTCAAAAGAAAGTAAAGGTTTTTAATCCAAAGACCACATGACTTCGCTTTACAATGAGAGGGCTTTTCAGTTTGATCAACACTGGGTACTTAATCCAGTGATCTGACCACCGTTTGACATTTTTTATGGGTTACAGGTATGCTGAGTTTTATACATTCGATAATATCTTTCCATGATAACCATGGTTTCAAAAGCTCGGCCAAGTAATGTGTTTTATGATTTTCAAAAAGAACCCCCACAACTTAATCATCATTCGGGTTGGGTGGGGTCTTGGGGTGGGGGGATGGGGTTCACATATATTTTTTTTTAAGATCCGTTGTCTGTAAGGACGTTGAAACATAAAAAAATCACCTGTACATCTTTAAATTGATAAAAAAAAAACTGCAATCTGTCAGGGCGTACGGACCACCACCAGATTCTCCTTTAGTATCAGTCATGTGTTCCCATGTATGCGTTTCATGTGTGAATACTGTCATGCTTCAGTAACACGAGTTCACCTTGCGAGTGGCAGAACAAATACTAATGGGTGGCTTCCACACAAGGAAAAAGGAATGGTCATTTGTCAAAATGGTTTATAAGAATATAGATATGGTGTTGATTCTTATTACCTCCAAAATGAAATGGACTATTGATATATCTTTACCCTAGCCCTCTACAAATGTTCAGCAAAACATTTTTTGTCTGTCATGCTTTTTCAGGAGGCGATCTGTAATCAACACTGAACCCCATTTCCATTATATTGCCTGTTAAGGAATTTAACTCTGTCAAAGGAAGTAAGGATTTTAAATCCAAGCGCGGAACACATGGCCACATATATCTTTTAATAGGGAACAGTTTTCCTTTGAGTGGACGCAAAGAGCTGAAAACCCTTTACACGATCACCGTTTTATAGGTTTACAGGTATGTTAATTTATTTACATTTAGAAGTATCTTTCCATGATAACCATGGTTTAATAGTTCGACTTATTTATGGATTGTTTGAAACAAGTTTATTCAAAAGGAAGCCCGGGGGGATTGCACACACTTCTAAGGGTCCTCAATCTCTTGGGGACTTAGAAACCCCCGCAAGAATCTACTAATCAGTCGTTCGTTCATAGGTGCACGTTCGTCATGGTTCAGAAACACGGGTTCACCAGGCGAGTTGCAGAACAACTGCATACGAATGGGCAGCTTCTACTTGGGGACAAATATAATATACTTATTAATACAGGAGGAAGACAAGGTTTGGGTAAAAAGAGGACTTTATTGCATAAGGACAGACAGGTCCAACATTATACATAAATAAAATATATATATGAGCATATATTACTCAGCATTGCCCTCAGCTTCCAATCCTAGCGTACAAGTAATAATTTACCATATTAATGTCATTATTAACTAGCTATTCTTTATGTTGTGTGGCAGGATGATTCTGGCCACATCCTGCACGCGAACAAACATGAACAAACTTACAATCTGTAAATTTGCATCCACTGACCGAGTTAAACTGCTTACAGATCTCTCTGCCGTTGACAGTAAGAGGTCCCCTCACTCTTGCGTAGTTCCTCAATCCTGTGCGGTTGTTAGTTCCTTGTGGCAACAACTGTCTATGTCGTAGCCAGACCGATTGCAGGTGCCCTACGTCAGTACCCCAGCGGAAGTTATGGCTAGCCTGCAATTTTCGATACTCACGGTCCCAGAGAAACACTGATGTTTTTCATGATTTTTTAACAACTGGTAGACACGGGCTGTATGCGAAAAATAGTCCATCACGCCCTCAAGCGACAACTGATTTTCCTTTACAAGTTTATTCATTATTGCGAGGTTGCCCAACGACCATGGAGGGACCGATAAATGTTCAATGACCGGCTTCTTTGGCCCAGCGGATAATGTGACTGACGTACGTTCCCCAGAGCCATCCTGTTGTGAGACCACAACAGCGTCATTACGACCGCCCCCCAACATCGACAAAGTCCAAAACGTTATAGAATTTACACCTACCCGTGTTGGTTAACGCGTCGAGGTGTATCTGCGGTTCATTCCAGGACGCGTGGCTCGTCAAGGGACCCGCTTGGCCACCGAGTGTGCGAAGAATCGTCTCAATACTGGTATATCCGAGGCCGCCATCTTGGCGGACCGGATGTTGTGGTTCCACGCGTGTGTTTCCGCCTGTTGACCCGGCTTGGTGCTGTCCCATGAGAAGCTTGACTCGCCGAACATAGTCGTCCTCGGCTGTTAATGCCTCAGCCCCCCCTCGGTTACCCATGTTACCCTGGTTACCGGTAATGGCGGCATTTCGGTCCCCTTCTGTGTCGTTCGGTCTTCTTAGGCCAAGCGGCTGTTCCGCGCTGTGTTGCACACCCCCCTCATGAACCTCTGGAGAGGACGTTTCTGCGGCCTTGTCACTTCGTGTCTCAGCATTTATGGGTTTCATTTCTGCAACTGCCTTAAGGACCAATTTGCGTTGTCCTTTCGGCACTTTTGTTTTGGTCAAGTCCTCAGGTTCGAGAAGTTCCAAGGCTTCTAGCGAGGTGAACCCCTCGTGCTCAAGCAGTTGAACAGTGCTCTCGTCTATCTTGTGATTGCGGGCCCAGACGAGCACCGGGTTTTCTTCACCCATATTGCCAACAAGTTCCCGGGAAGTAGCAGGACTAAAAGTCACTAAAATTCACAGTTGCTAAAATTTACAGTTGCTAAAAGACGTGTCTGGCCCCTGCGCTGCTGTGCCGCCGAATGAATTTAAAAGCCCCGCGGTTGCTAAGCATCTGCATATAAAACGCCCCCTGCCGGGCACACCTGAATAGCCAATCAACGGCCGCCCTCCCCCTCCAGTATTAACACATGATTAACGAATGTCAATCAAACATTTCCTTTGTGGCACTTATGATTTTGTGATTTTGGAACTTCATGAAAAAATATATTATGGTGATTCCGAATACCTCTAAAGATGTGATGGAGTACGGATGCAGTTTTACTCTATACCTCTACAAATTTTCAGCAAAATCTGTACATTACATTTTGCGTTAATTTGCTGAAAGACAATGCAACGAACCAAGGCTGAAGTGGTTTCTTTTCTAAATGCTTTCATCGAAATATATCAACCTGCTTTCTTTTTTTATCTGGGAGAGATGTTAATTTTGCATCAGACCTGCTTATTCCATGACAATTTACAGTACTTAAATTAAAAAAAATTAATAATGTTGGAATATATTTTTCTTGGCCTATCCTTTTCACACTGGCATCTAAACGTTTCGCGTACAAGAGACTTCAACGACACATACATGCGTATACAAACTAGAATACGGGTAGTCGACAAGCGACTACATGTATCCGCCGAAATCAGAGTGGGACGGGTGAAGTGAGGCATGGATTGAGTGGCAGGGGGAAGTTGAGTGAGGTGTGTTGCATATTAGCATGGATGTCTGCAGCCGAAATGTGTATGTAGGTTGCGCCACCTACAATAAAATCCAAAAAGCTGTCAAAGTTGTATACATATGCAAAATTTTAGGCAGATAAAGCAAATCACCACTTGTATATGAGTGATTTTATCCAAGAGAAGACAAACAGAAGGACGCTGTGCAAAATTTTGGCAGGTGGCGCCACCAATCTTGTATATGATTAAGAGCTATGTGAGATCTATACACATGCAAAATTTCAGGTGGATATGTCAAACCAAGCCTGAGATATAAGCCTGATTGTCTGCAGCGTAAACATAAATGTAAGTGGCGCCACCTGCCACAAAATCGAGAAACCTATCCAAGATGTATAAACCTGCAAATTTTAGGAAGATAAGTCAGACCACTACTGAGACATGAGTGATTTAAGCCAACGGCAGACAAACGCTGTACAAAAATGGTTGCAGATGGCGCCTCCAGTTTTGTGTATGATAAAGAGCTATGTGAGATCTATACACATGCAAAATTTCAGGAGGATACAGCAGGCCAGATCTGAGGTATAAGCCTGGTGGCGGCGGCGGCGTCCGACTGAAAACATAGTGTCCGCAAACTGATCATTGCTGGACAGGATTAAGTCTGTCAAGTAAAAGGTGTGAACTGTGGTGAGCAAGTACGTACTGTCCTCTAGCTACATGTGCAGCTAGAGATGAGTAGTGTAACTCTAGGCATACAAACTTAAAAGAAATTTATAGTTTTATGCCTAAGTATTATTTTATGTTTCCCTATAGCAGCATATGCATGGTAAATATTTTTAAACTGCAATTATGTTGTTAGCTAAATATCTGAATATGTTGAATTTATAATTACTATAAATATTCTAAGGAGACACAATGGCAATATTTGATTAGTGTGTTCCAGTTACTGCAGTGACATTTCCAGTGATATGTGAGTAAATAATCGTATTTTGGTAAGTGGTAATTCTTCAGAATAAAAAAAAGAGCATGGCAATTCAATGACACTCGTCCTTACCTGAGAAAAAACTTGAAAATATCAGATGGTCATTTATACCATAATAAATCATATTTTTTTAGTTGGCTACCTTTTTGGTTGTCCTTTATGTTTATTTGAGGGTTTAATGCGGGCTGACTTTTGGTAAAATTGCTGGACAAGGCGGGCGCGGGCTGAAAGCTAAATATGCGGGGCGGGTGCGGGTAGATTTATTCTTTATGGTCGCAGAGCGGTGCGGGTGCGTTTTTACAACTGCGGGACGGGGCGGATGCAGGCTGAAGGTTTGTTTTGCGGGGCGGGAGTGGGCTCTTAATTTCGACACGCGAAGGGCTCTAGTATACATTGAAACAATACATTTGCTTATGGGACTGGAATGCGTTTGAATCGCTCACCAAGGCGTATCAGCTGTAATAGCCATACAGACATCGAACAACACACCTGTTGCATCACCTGTTGTATATCGTTTGTGTTGCTGCGACTTCATTTATTTTATATTATTTCAATAATATAGAATTACTACACAAGAGGACCTGGACTCACAAGAGATAAACAAATACCCGAGAAAACACTTATAATTCATCGAAAATATATTTTTTGACGTTCACCGGATATTAAACCCACAAAGAAACAGAAGGCTCTGCGCATCGTGGATGTTCTATTCTTATAGGCATTTTGGTGTGTGCAGATAAGAGAGACAGTGCGAAGTATTCAATTTCATTATTAGTATATAATGTTGTGATGTCAATTACTGTATAAAATAGATAATTAGTATTAATGAGAAATATATTATACAAAAATTATAAAAAGAATCTGTATTATCTTAATTTTGTCAATTGCATGTTTATATAGCTTAAAGTGCTTATATAAATGATTTAAGGGATTTGTGCAAAATCTGGAATCAGGCGATCTATGCCTCATATCACATGTAACAGGTCATGGCAAAGCAAGAATATTAAGTCATAGAACCATGAAGAATATCCACACCTCGTTAACACTCTGAATAACGTTCTCCTTACTTAATGGATTTTAATATAATACAAGCATATCAACTAGTGATTTTGAATATGTGACCTGGTCAGTCAAACGTGTTAATACCAGAATATACCAGAGACTCATTGAGAATCATGTTCAGCGACATGGATCACTGGTGTCCAGGTGAAACTTGTATATTCCAGTTATTTCATGAATATTCATATGATTATACAGTGGAACCCCACAATTACGACCACCCGGGGGACTGAGCAAAGTGGTCGTAATTTGGGGGTAGTCGTATTTGTGAAACTCTTACCTTGGTCGCATATAACTAGCCGATGTTTAATGTGTATATAAGTGTGTATCTATTACATATCTTTAATTTGAATTATAACAAAATATCAACTTAGCGAAGGACCCTTATTATGAATGTTTGTGTGTGTGTGTGTAGCTGAAAAGAAAACAAATTTGTTTTATATATTTATTCATGATAACAATTAATATACATATACACATACGTAGTGACTGTTGATTAACACATAATTACACCAGAGGCAATACGAAGAGAACCTACTGAATACATATTGAACATGATACGTGGCTGTCATATATTTCCCCTTCCGCTTGAGTATAATAATTATATTGCGTGCACTTGCGTTTTACCGACGCTAAACTGCCGAGCCAGTGGGCGCTGACTGCGTCATGGCGTTCTCGCCTTGATTAACGCCACTTCCTCCTTCAAGGAGAGCTCTTCCCGAGGCATTGTCGCAACAGCAAAGCAATTTAAGCGCAAACTGAACCAGTAGAAAAATAAACTGACAAGGTAATGAATGCCTGATAAGGCAAGACAATGTGTGGGATTTGCCCCCATGCAAGCTTTATTAATACATTTTACTGACTGCTCAATACTTAATGTAATGTATGAGCACATATACGATTAACTAGTACGTTAATTTGACCAATGAGGATCGAACAATATGTGCTGAGTAGAAATATGAAGCTCTCACCGCCGCACTTGGGGTAGCTGTAATATAGGTGATCACTGAGGGGCAATAAGCATCGCTAGCCCAAGACCCCAGCGCAGTTAGCCTGGCAGACCGGCTCATTAAGTCATCAGGCCGATGGTTACCCTTTTGATGTATAACTTACGCCTCAACGAGTCTCAGCGCGGACACCGAGTCAGGAAGATATGCTGGACCAGATAAACACCCAAGTTGGGAAACCTTGTTACCCTCTTTGATATGACTCGTGACACATGCTGTTTCAGTACTTATCGGCGGTGGTCGTATTAGCGGGTTCGCATTGGCGCTGGGGCCAAGAAATCTGGTCGTACTTCTGAATTCAGGGGTGGTTGTAATTTTGAGTCATTTATACAAATAAATAAACTAAAATAAATTCGGGACCAAGCGAAGTGGTCGGAATTATGAGGTGGCCGCAATTGTGGGGTGGTCGCAAGGCGGGGTACCACTGTATATTACACTTGGCATGACAGGTAAGATCACACCGGTAGATCATACAACCATCACCAACAGAACGTCAGCTACAATAAGGTGTGGCCTCGACTACTTCATCCAGTGACAACTTGTAATAGTTAACAGAATAAAACGTCTAACATCAACCCGGACTGCTTGTTGTCGTGAGTGTGCAAGGACTTCTGTCTTCAACCAGCAACAACAACACACCTACCCACGTAACAGTACCAAGAAAACGAAAATTCTTGCTGGCAAAAGACAACATTTGCCTGAATTATCAAAACTCTACGCTGAACGATAACAAGGGAATTTATTTAATTTTGAGAAAACGACTCGGAACAGTGTGAGGTGTATAGCAAATGTTAGTTATACCATTTACGTGCATATATAAGCTACTGCTTTTTGAAATTGCTCTTTTTTCACAGACTGATCTTTACAACTAAATAAAAATGTGTTTCCTTAAATCATGTTTTCATTTCGCCTCGAAGGTTTCATCATATTTAAAGGATACACGTATAAATATGATGTTCAGCTATGATCCTTGCAGTTACCCATCCTTTTTTAAGACATGCCTTCATATTTTTTTGTTATATTTTTTATATCTATCAACACTGTCAAATATGTATGAACGGGTGACGTAATTAATTTATCCTTAACATATAATGGGACATCCGAAACTGCATTGAAGGTTCTAAAAAGAACCCTACGTATGGGTTTCACCAAGAACCATTTAACGTTCCCCACTCAGTTCATCATAAAGAACCTTGGAGGGTTCTTCTCAGAACCTCTGAAGAGGTTCTCCATGAAACCTTATAGGTTCCATAAAAGAACCCTCGAGAGGTTCCAAAAAGAACCCCGATTGAAGGTTCCAGCCGGAACCTTAACAGGTTCTCCACTCAGTCCACTCTGAAGAACCCTTTTTTTTCTTAGAGTGTACAATGCTATTGTATTGATAGTAAAATAGACATAATAACATAGATATTCAGATTAATAATGTGCTGAGAAACTGAGTGTGTTACAAGGTAACTCTGCTACTCATGCTACAGGTTTCTTCCAAGGTCCAGTGATGATAACAATCAATGCAGGGGCGGATCCTGGATTTAAAATAGAGGGAGACCATGAAGACTAATGAGAAAACCTTAAATAGAGTCAGTAAATATAAAGACACAGGGGTCTAGCGAGCAATCAAGCCCTGGAAATGTGAGTGAATGCTGCTCAAATTCAATACCATCGGCCCAAAGCTCAGTTTTGAGATCCTACCATCGGCCCATTGGCATAAGGCCAAAAAATAAAAGGTATGGTTCTCCGGCACCGCTCGCGTTATTTTCATGCTTTCCCTGTTCATATGACATTGTTATCTAAATATACAAAAAAAGGTCAAAAATTAAATATCGCCCTTCTGCACTGATTTCTGAGAAAAAAAGTGCCTGAGAACCATACCTTTAATTTATTTATATATTTATTTATTTTGGCCTAAATATAGTTTTTTTCCCATTGGCCCACCGGAAAATATCCCGTGGGGCCTGTCAGCCCCTGTCTAAGTAACACTATAAGGTGGTTTCTTATTATGTAGAAACAACCCTGGGTGGGCCGCAACACCATATCCTACGACTAGTACGAGATATTCACAATAACCACCGTTCCTGAATAAAATTCACGCATTTTTATTCATGCTATTGCACCTGACCGTATAAAACAATTTTAAAGACATGCAAAATGTAATAGTTATCACACAAGGGTTTGTAAAGACAAATGTTTTATTTTAAACCATTTAGATCAAAGGGATTGTACAACTTGTACATCGCTTAGACGTGTCACTTTACCCCGACTGTCTAGGGCCCGCCTTCTGAACGTTTATTCCAATATATGGCTGTCTTTTCCGAAAAGGAAAATATATTTATTCTTAGGAGTCGGATAAAAACATGGCTAAGTATGGCTTCATAATCTGGGCAAACGCGCCGTTTCTTAAACGATCATTCACAAATTCGTATCACAGTTCACAGCGTCAGATATAGCGGAAGCGTCACTGATATATGACTTAATCTGACATATATTGCCCCTTTTAATTTTTTTATTAAATAAACAATGATCAGCTTCCCCCCCCCCCCCCCCCCCCATTGTTTCATAACTTTACTTATAAAATATTTTCAAATCGTATAAAACACTGGTACCTAACAGAGCCTTTTTCTCCGTTCACCAGAGAATTGTTCCTCTTTTTAAACGTGCAGAACACAATACAAGAAAACGTACCACTGATTTTGTGCTTTTGACTCCCACGAGATTCCTTTCGGTCCAAAATGGCGTATACTATAGTTTTCAATATCAGTTTAAAACGTAAAATCTGGAGAATGAGTTGACCGGAAATTAGGGCAAGATACTTATCTAGCTGACGCTCATGTTTGAAAATTACCTTGCACTAGATTCAGCAGGGCGTCATATCAATCCTGTCACAGAACAAACTTTTATAGCCTGATCAGAGCACTGTGACGGTGACTTACACACGACATCAAGGAACCCTCATACAATACAGTGAAAATATGTGGCCTCTAACGGTATTTATCATACCAAATCGGTCATCTTCACAATATGTAAAAAAGATATATATTTCACGGTCGTTAAATTCTAAGTTCATTACTGCGTCATCGGTCAAGCGTCGTCCGTCCACAACTTTGAACCATGGTTTGTCAGCGTCCTTGAAGCTTCACTCGTGAAATGTGTGGTGAAATGGGAAATGTCTCAGTTCTGCAAAAAGTAAGCGCTACAAGCAAGTGTTTATTCCTTACTTTAAAACAATATGCAAAATCGGAGTTATTTTTTAATCTCTATTGGTGTAATTGGGTTAATTGGAATTACAGATGTTGAGATGTACGTGTTAAGAAATTACGCAACAGGTGTCATCGGAAAAGACGAACTGTGCGAATCTGCAAAAGTGTTGATATAGAAGCGGGGTTCAATGGGTTTGCAAAATGCCATGAAACCAAACCGATACCATCTGTTCGGATATAAAAGCAAGAGGGCCTCTTGTTTGTATTTTTGTACTTTGTGCTCCGATTAGTTATCAATGATATATCATCATTGATACGTATTTTGGGTTCATTGGTGCTAATGATATTTTGAATGAATTGATGTTCTTGAAAAATACTCTAACTGCAGCAATACAGAAATCTTCCTTGATGCCTGGTTAATATCTTTAATGTCTGTTAATACACTTGTATATTGTGGCATGGTTTTTTGCTGATCTTGTCTGATCGAGATTGCAGCAAGGAAGAGTATGACCGAAAGTAATGCCAGAGGACTAGGCCCTTTCTAAACACATTTTTACGAATTCAGATCAGTTACAGGCCGAGGACCAGCTGTGCTGCACTTATCAGTACGTCAGCAAAACAGAACACCAAAAAAATTATATTATAGCAATTAAAACTCAGTCCAAAGAAAACGTATACATGTCTGTAGGTAAGGTGGTACACATATATCCTCCAAACAGGAGCTTATACATGGGGGGGGGGGGGGGGCGCGTGACTTTCAGTCGTAGCAACCCTTTTTAAGTGTTTCAGACCCAATGTGTGCGGCTTGGACCTCCCATCTCTACTCCCCTTTCCGGATCTTAGGACCTTAACAAGAATTCGGGGGTTGTACGTTTAATTTTTTCCGACAGTTTAGACCGCAGTACAAAATGATCCTCTCAAGAATAAGAATTTGCACATCATGTATTTGATTTTTTTTGGGTTTCGGTAACCCTTAATACAAATTAAATCATAAAAAATGCGGGTATTTTACTAAATTACTCTGTACTCGTGACCGATTTATAAACTTATATTGAAACCCCTTTTATTCACCTGTATCAATTTCAACGGAACACAAAAAATTGATTCACATGGATTACATTTTCAAATTGGATTAACTCTTTATATATTACTAAGTGGTTCGCTTGTCTCAAGGTGGAAGACAAAATCACATTAGCACATGAAATATTCAGTATTTTGTGTAAATTTGTTGAATTTTAGTCAGCCGAAATTATTATTTCTTTAGTAATATTCTGTTGTGCAGGTATAATTAAATCATTCTAATTAATAGACACTGCCTTGCATTTGAAACTTATTTCACTTTAGTATACATCAGCCTTGAATGAATTCGGATGTAGGCCTATACATGACAAATGTATGCGGTCATCCCCGTTCGTGTGTGTGTGTTTTGTTCAATTATGAACAGAATCTCATGAAATTTTTCATTGCATTACGGGAATAGTCCAAGGAAGAATTGTTTAGATTTTGGGTCTTTATCGGGTAGATAACCCGGATCCAGTAACGCCATGAAGGAATATTTAAAAATGTATAGCTTCTTTCGCACGAATGAACCTTGCTAATATTTGCCGAATAAGTGAATGCAAACAAATGGTTTACATTTCTTGAAATGCAGACTTCTAGGTTTTATTTGAAATCGAAGGTTATTGTACCAAGAAGAAACTGTCTCTTTCTTATTCCTAAAAAGTCATGAATAAAGATAATAAGCCTTGTTTTGTTAGAAAATTTAAATACATTAAAATACTTTTAGGGGTCAATTGATTTTTTTTATGTCAACAGCACACTAACCTTTGGGTTGTTATTGGAAATATGACTAAACAACACAGGAGAAGAGAGAGACTTATTGGTGATGCTGGTATAGCTTGAATTTATTGTCAAATATTTTTCCTTGCAGCTGACTCTCAGAAATGTTTCCTGATTGAATTTTAGTCACCTCGCCACCCACTAATAATACGTTTTACAAACTTAACTAATCATTCAAGCAAGATGTTGACACAGACACCTGTGGAAAGAATATTATCTTTTCACAACATACACCGAATTTCAGTCAGCTGTGACTATTAATTGAGATGGACATAGAACCAGAAGTGAACTGGCAGATTAGGAAAAATTCTAATGTTAATAATATAAAAAAAACTGGAAAAAAATAATAATAATATAAACATATTTATTTTACATGGATTGAACAAGTAGTCGTTATTATAGACGCGGCACTTTCCATGGCTCGGCTGATGGCAATCGATAGTCTGTTTTGGTGGAGGAAAGCGAAGAATTCGAGGAAAACTAACGGCCTTTGACGGGCAACTACAACCACTGTCATGGCCATAGCCGAGGAACGAACCCGGATCGCCTGCTGAGAGTCCCGAGAGTTTTACCCCAGTTCGACTGACCAGTATCTGATATTATTAATAATGTCCAAATATGCAGGTATAATGAGGAATTGTGATGTGTAATAGCTTTTGATTGTTTGTTTTTTTTTTTGCATTTCAGGGATAAAGATTTTTTTCTAAATAACCAGAGCATTTTGCTTTCAGGACATTGACTTTCACACCTAGAGGAATTAAAATTCTCTCTCAGATAAATTTTCAACAGGGGAATTCAAATTTGAGCTTCCTGTAGGGGAATTTTAATTTTAAATTTCAACCATATGAGCACACCCTTATAAACATGGGTTCCAACTAGAACCCAAAAGGGTTCTTCAGAGTGAACTGTGTGGGGAACCTTTTAAGGTTCAAGCTAGAACCGTCAAGCGGGGTCCTTTTTGGAACCTCCCGAAGATTCTTTTATGAAACCAATAAGGTTCCATTAAGAACCTCTTCAGAGGTTCTGAGTAGAACCCTTCAAGGGTCTTCACGATGGACTGACTGGGGAACCTTAAAAGGTTCTTGATGAAACCCATGTGTAGGGTTCTTTATACAACCTTCAATGCAGTTGTATTTAAGAAAACAGTCTAGGATATCCTTTTTTACGTTTAGGATAAATTAATTACGTCATATGTCCATACATATTTGATAGAGAATTGATAGGTATGCAAAAAATATATAAGCATTTCTCAAAGAAGGTGGGTAACTGCAAGAATCATAGCTGAACATCATATTTATACTTGTATCCTTTAAATGTGATGAAACCTTCGAGGCGAAATAAAAACATGTTTTTTTAAGGAGACACATTTCTATTTAGTTGTAAAGATCAGTCTGTAAAAAAAGAGCAATTACAAAAAGCATTAGCTAATATATGCACGTAAATGATATAACTGACATTCACTATACAGAGTTCGTGAACACCTCACACAGTTCCGAGTCGTTTTCTCAAAATTGAATAAATTCTCTTGTTATCGTTGAGCGTAGAGTTTTGTTAACTGAGGCAAATGTTGTGTTTTGCCTGCAAGAATTTCAGTTTTCTTGGTATATAATGACAATGAAATTGAATATTTCGCACTGTCTCTCTTATCTGCACACAACAAAATCCCTATAAGAATAGAACATCCACGATGCGCAGAATGTTCCCTTTTTTTCTGTTCGATATTCGCGGTGAACGTTAATAATATATTTTCGATACTCAACATTATTATTGTTTTTAATAAAAATCCTGTAAAGATCCTGTCCCTTCCCATCCCATCCGTGTCTCATAATTGCTACTTATATTTCAATCCCTCGAATTCCAGACCCACATATATGTAATTCCAACGAACGTTGTCAGTATATTATATGGTTCTTTATAACCAACTTGTCCTAAAGTAATCGGTAATATTCCTTAAATTTCGCACTGTCTCTCTCATCTGCATCCACCAAAATGCCTATAAGAATAGAACATCAAGGATGTGCAGAGTGTTCCGATTATTTCTGTTTGATATTCGCAATGAAGGTCAATAATATATTTTCGAGGAATTATTTGTGTTCTCAAGTACTTGTTTATCTCTTGTGAGTCCAGGTCCTCTTGTGTAGTAATTCTGTATTGTAAAAATGCTTGTCTGCTTTACAAAAAAATTAAATGAAATCGCAGCGACATATAATCGATACACAACATTACTATTGTTTTTCATAAAATTCCTGTAAAGACCCTGTCCCTTCCCATCCATGTCTCACAATCGCCGCTAATATTTCAATCACTAGAATTCCAAACACACATATATGTAATTCTCACGAACGTTGCCAGTATATCATATGGTTCTTTATAACCAACTTGTCCTCAAGTAATCTGTAATATTCCTTGAATATATATTTTTATTGAAAAAAAACAGCGACCAGTGATGGCTAATTTATTAGTCAATAAGTGCAGTTTATTGGTTCTGCTTGTGGGATAATAGAGGGTGATCCAAATACCTGATGAAAAGAGTAATCCATGTAAATGAGAAGGGGGCATGGAGTGGCCGGCTTGTTTTTTCATATCTGCTGGGCAAATGATATATAGAATTGAATTCGTTTTGGTTGATACAGTTTGGGTATGATTCCAATGAAAGCTTTATGGATTGAGTTTACTGATATATAGTCACTGCATAACCCGACAGACGGCACCACCATTGGTACAATCAGCAGTACATCTCCATGTTATTGGGGCCCCACTTGAAAAGGGTTTACCGTGTCAGTCCGTCTATCCGTACGTCCGTCTATGACGCTTTCTTTTTCGCGCGATATCTCAACAAGAACCAGCTTGCTCTTTCTTAATTTCTCAAGGACGATTGGTACCTATGAGGGTTCCAGACGTATTAAATTACAGCCCTTTCGGAATTCAAAAATGGCCGCCAGAGCAAAATTGATGATTTTCTTTTGCGCGATATCTCAAGCCCCGATCCCAAAAAGGGTGCCGGATGGTCCGCGGCGATCCCCGTCGGCCCAGGAACGTCCGGGAAGGTCCTTGGGGCTCCGGGAGGCCAACCAGCAGTTTTGGGAAGTTCAAAACTGCCGTGTGTTCGTCCGTGACGGTCCGTGGAGATGGCGACATCCGTGGTTGTCCGTAAAGCCGCCGTGTAGGCTCCGGGGACAGCCGTACCTCTGCCCTGATTGTCCGTGTAATCCTTGACAGTCCGGGATGGTCCGTGCTTCTACCGTGTTGTTCCGTGTATGTCCGTGTATTGCCAGGAAATGTGAGAGTTTAATAGATGGTGGGGAGCTTGCTATTAGAAAGGTATGGTAGATAAGGTAAAAGAAAAGAAAATTCTTGCTATTATTACCCGTTTATAAGTATTATCCCATACTGTCACCCGAAAGGTTGTCACAATTTAAAACGTTTAGTACTAAACCGCTATGGCCCTTTTTTGGCAGGGACTAAAAGGCCATTGCTTCCATTTTGAATTATCTATATAAACAAGCGATCCTCAACGCCATGTCCAGAAAAATAAAACCCAGCGATACCAATATTTTTAATCTGTACAATTTCAGTGATATTTATCCCGCGTTACATACATATTGATGTAAGTAATTCTTGTTTTGACAAGTTCTAATAATGCATCCGTGACGGATAACTGAGCTTGTATATCTTCAAGCTACAAGTAAACACGGTACATCTGCAATTTTTTAACAAAAATAAATAAACTAAGGCGGTTTGTTGCAATATGTGTGGAAATTAAAAGGTCACTTCTTGTTGAAAGCGCCCTTCGCAAACTCTGGTTCGTCTGCTTGCCACCAGGTGTCCCTTCTGGAATGTGTTTGAATCATTTCGGCGGTCACCCCAAAGGATTTAAATACGGAACTATAAAGAAAAAAATCAGCCGGTTTGTAGGGAGCTTTTTTTATAAAATGTTCAACGGATTATTGTTAGTAAACAGACGTCAAATTTCCGATACTCATAATTTTTACCCGCTTTTGGAGAAGGGGGTCATGCTTTGGTCATGTCCCTCTGGCTCTCTGTCTGTTTAAATGTACATTTAAAGATTCATGTTATTGCGTTTTTGACTATTTTAAACAAAAGCTTAAATGATTGGAAAGTATCGTAAAAACTGATAATATTAACATTAAATAAAGATGACAATACAAAATTGTCCTTATTTAAGTCACATGTTAATGTTAATCGTGTGTGAATTAGTTCGTCGTCCACCACATGTATTATGAATAAGACCGAGGTCTGTACCTGTCACATGTAGAGGACGTCCACTATGTTGGATATGGTTGTTTGGGTGTTGCATAGGATTATGGGAATGAAGTTGTGTTCAGGATGGTGCGAGGAAAATTAGCTTGATATGTTTTGCTTGAAAAAAAATTGACCAAAAGTCATTTCAGAGATACAGAAAGCAGTCTCGAGGTGATTTGCCTAAATACACAGCAAGAGAAAGGAAGGTGTAGCGACGTGAGATATACTAGTTCCTCAGTCATACATTGCTATCCGGTCATACATTGTCAGTCAAATAAATTTTCGTACACATGGCCATGCCTCGCTAATCTGAGACCATATAGAATATATCATTAGTGTGGTGTAATATTTCCACATTATGCCAAGAATTTACATGTTTAAAGGACAATTTTCACAGAAGAAAATCCAATAGATTGGGTCCAGTGATATGTATTTAAAGGGTAGGTCAATGGCCTATTGGTGGCTCTCTCTATTAAGTGAGGAAGAAGGTATCTATATGATTAGAAATGTTATGTTAATTATTATTAAGCCTTCAGGATTTCGGGCTTTATGTGGTCAGGAATAATCCAGATGTCATAACCCTATCGTTGAGACATTAGAGCGAACCTGTGCTGTTCAACGAGAACACGCCATAATGCCTTTCTGGCACCGGCGGGGTTCGAATCAGGGACCTTCAGCTCACGTTATGCATCCATTTAATTAGGTGACCATCAGGTATTTGGTGCTCCTTGACTGAACATAGACATCAATTTATTAAAGTCTGTTGGAAAGTATTATTTTATTCCTATTATCATTTAGGGTCAAATGCTCTGGTTATTATGAAACATATCGCATGGGGAACAACCATAATGCTAAATGCACAGCTATAATAATTTTTCGTAACTATCGGTCATCCTGGCAGGTAATATGGTAATAGTTCATATGAAAATATGACATTTTAGTTTCACTGTATTAGTATATATAGGAAGATTTCTTCGGCATTCAAGCTAATATATTGATGTGAAATAAAACAAAAATAATAAGAATTGGAAACATCTCGTAAATCAGGGATTTCATATTTCACTCAAACTAAAAGACATTAAAAATCCATTTAATTTGTTGATCATCTCGTACCTGGTGTTCCTTGACTGAACACAGACATCAATTTATGAAATTCTGTTGGAAACTATTATTTTATTCCTTTTATCATTTATGGACAATTGTTCTGATTATTATGAAACATATCGCATGGGGAACAACAATAAGGATAACTGCAAATTTATAGTTTTCTGATCAAGTAGATTCTTAGGTTAGAATCACTAATATTTTTAATATTAGTGCTTATTATCTAAGATTTATTTTATATTCTATAATATAAAAGTTTTCCAGTCATTCAGTTTAAATAACGGTGGTGTCAAAACTATTATTACTTTCAACCCAATGAATTACCCTTGAATGAAAGAATAAAATTTTTTTTTTACATTTTGCAAATTTTATTAAATAACTGTTTCTTGTCTCCGAGAATGCAACAATAACAAATTTGTGCAGAAACGTGGGTTGTTTGACGGTGATGAATGAATGAATGAATGAATGAATGTCGTTTGTCCATTTCATCTGCAGGGCCAGCGAGTATATCATAAGTGGAACCTCTCTGGAGCAAACAAAGGCTGCATTTTCTGAAAACATAAAATATATATATATATATTTAAAATATTCTCATTTGGTTTTTATATGTAATATTTCTGTAACTGAAACATTATTATGATAAAAATAATCATATTTTCTAAAGTTAATATTACATTCATCTGCTTTAATACCTTTCCTTAACACTGCCCAACAACTAGATTTCTTAACACTGTTCTCAAGTGAACATATTTGGTCTCTTTAATGTGAGAACGGTAATAATAGGCGTCTTTTTCTATTGACGTAAATTAATATGCAAAAATTAATTTGTTTGATTTCTTTATAAAAAATATTATATATATATAATATATATATTTATATATATTATCATCTGCTCGTTTGTAGGATCGCAACTTAGTACATGCGTTAATATGTTTTCACACAGAATGTAAACATCATATATACCATAATTAAGGATGCCGTTCTTTGGGCATTATTCACAAATGCAAGCTGTTGGACTGAACTTCTTCCTGTCTTCACACTCAGGAATTTCGTCAAGTCCAGGGCATTTCTCAAGGTACTTAGCTGAAGAAATTCATAAATTTAATACCAGTATTAAAATATTCATAGCCGAGAATTCCTGATCGTCTCTAGTGAAGTACTGATCGTCAGTGTCCATTGTTTTTATGTATGTTTTACAATTGTGATTATCGTGATATTTAAGATTCTATTGCCTGTTACTGTGACTCTTTAAACAAAGTTACTGTAAAAATTATGCAAACAGTGTAATATTCAATAAAGATTGGTAAAACGTATACGAGATATAACATTTACATTATCCTTAATATTATATTACTTTTGATGTAGCATATATAACATTTTCGGTCTCTTATAAAGTATGCTTTGACCTAACGTTGGCTTCTGGCCATTCATTTAATTATCCAATCAACATATGGTATTTATCTACACCTTACCTTTGCACTCACTATCACAATTGTATAAGCAGTTGCTGTAGAACCAATGGCTTCTACACGTAAAGGCTTTTGTTTTCGCCTCGCGTTTCCACTTGGTACATGGCCATTTGTCAGGCATCTTGCTGACGTCACAATTCGCTGAATGTTAAAAGTTATCAGTATTCATAAAAGTAGTTTTTTTATAAATTGTTATTGAAAGTGAAAGTCTTATTAATACGATACATGTGTATTAAACAGCAACGGTAGCAGAAGATTCTTTGTATACCTAGGAAAAAATGCTGACCTTAAATGTGCATGCTTTGCAAATAACCAAGAGTGGATTACTGATCGAGTAAAAACTGAATATGGACTGTCAACAAGGAAAACGATGAAATAATACAGGTTTCATTCAGTTAAATATCATTTGTTCGCAACACCACATCAGCTTAACAACACTTGTGTGAGTATCTTGAGTATCTAGTCTGGAGAGATAACATTCTGCGATTTAACAACAGTTTTTGTTCCGATAAAGAAGGCCGTCTCAGCAATGAACAAAATGCCTGTTTGGCATTAGATTATAACGCTTTGATAAGAGATTTTATATAAACTCTCAACACTGTTAAAATGAATGGCATGTGCTAGCATGCTCATTGGTGCCACAATTGATACCATCTGGCGGAATATATGCATCAAAACATATATGTGCTTAATCATCATAAGGATTTTATTGACTAATAAGACTATTTTATCAATATCTTTGTGTTTACTCCTGTATACCAAAGGAAACAAACTTGCACCGGATACGATCCCTGATGCCAAACATGACCTTAGCCCACACGCCACCGGGAGATTCCACGTGATGGGCTGTTTTGCTTTGAAACCATTGTATCCACTAAATGAATGGCGTGAAATATTATACAAATCAATGTAAATATGTTTTGTTCTTTTAATATTGGTAAAATGTATAACGCTCACGTTCGTCACAGTGGGTTCCCTTCCAGCCTTTCCAGCAAGAACACTGACATTTCTTGTTGTCAAAGCGACCATTGTTACATGCTGGGACGTCATCCATGCCGTCACACGCCTTCAGGTACACGGCTAAAGGAAACCAAAGACAGACAATTCAATAGAAGCAGCAAACACAATGAGGGTCAAGAGGTTAAATACATTATTTATCCTTATTTTTATCTTAATAAAAAGATCAAGAGTTTACATATATTATTGTGCATTATATTTTCACGTGAACACGATCATATTGAGCTTCTGTTTGTTTTGGTTGGCTGCAAAGTGAATAATCAAGGTTGGTTGCCGCTGCCAGTATTTCATGTTGTATGTTCAATGTTTGAATTTATGGTATGTTTAAGGAGGAAGGTTTAATTTTTGGAGATACGAAAGCGCGTCTGACAGCACATGGAAAATGCTTATATTGACAGAAAACCTGTAACGCAAAATGCGGTAATGACACTTTTAAGATAGGAAGCTCTGGTTATTACTCAATTTAAAATTTAGTCCAATAACTCAAACCAAATAGTTTGTCACAGCTGTACATAAAGAGAGGAACAATACGAATGGGACATTTAAAGTTATCTGGGCCGAAAAGAATTTCCTATTTTCTATTTCAAGCGTGAAATGAACATTATTTTACTCATATCAGTAGCTTAACAGACTTCAGCATACTTACCTTTACAGTCATCGTTACAGTGGTACAAGCATTGCCTGGAGAACCATTTGTTATTACACTGATATTTTTGGTTAAAACTTTTATAGGCACGGCAGGGCCAGCTCGTAGGTGAAATTGAACCCGAGCATATGGCTGAAATAGGAAAATGATACAAGTATTGATAAAAAGTTATTTAGTCATCTCAGGAACTTTTTTCAAGTGGTTGTTCCAGAATGAGAGACATATGTTAATCAAGACGTAACGATTTTATATTTATTTTTCTGTTAATACTCCTATTTTTCTGATATTTGGGTTATAATATCCTGATGTACAAAAATAATATCCTGATGACAAGGCTTCTTTAAACAAAACCGTCAGTCATCTCGCAAGAGGCCATACAGACCAGCAATTGTAGAAAGGTGATGGCTATAACTCAGAAGCTTTCAAATAAATTATTTAAAGGGGCCAAATCACCTATCTAACCTTTTTAAACTTAACGTAATCCCTTGGAGCATTGATAAAAATAGGCCAGAAAACATGGATATCACAGCACACAGTCGGCTTATTTTGTTTATATCAACGATTATATAATATGTTGGGGTCCGCCAAAATAAATCATATTCGACTAGGGCATCTGACAGGAAGTCAGATAAGCCAGAGTTTTGTCAATGGCGTTTTACAAGAAATGACCTTTCTACCTCCGCATATAAGCAACCTACCACCTAAGGTTACATGTTTTTCCGTTTTGTCAACATTGCTGTGTTTACAAACATGTTGTTGATAAACAAATTCATACATCCTTCAAGAAGGCCTTATGAGCAGCTTGCCAAACCAAAATTACCTTTAGATCATTTATATATACACATAGGAAACCAAAAATCACATAAATGCTTTTTCAAAAGTTAGGTAAATGGGCACCTTTAAAATTAAATATCATATACAACAAGGGGGAACTCATCCAATTAATTTGGAAACAAGTAATATACAAAATTACAAATGGCCTCATGGTTATCATTAATACTGATGGAAAAGTTAAACAAGTCTTTCAAACTCACATTGGTCACACCGATCTCCACTCCAGCCCCTGTCACACACGCATTTACAATCCTTGTAGTCATACTTCCCGTGTGAACATTCAGGGTAGTCTCCCACCACGCCGGGACATGTCGCTGAAATATTAAACCTTATTTATTTGTCAACATTCAAAAGTTGAAATCAATTCTCAAGAAAAATAGTAGAGCGTCAACTAACTTAAGGAATCTGCAGAGGAAACAGTTTTTATTCAGTTATAACACTGGAATCAAAGGCTTGGAGCGAACGGTATTTACTTCACTAAAGAATAGAACTTGCGGCCGTGTAATTTCCATAATAGAATATGTGTACGGGCAGCTTATGTCTGCATAGCAGAAATGCAGCACAGGGATTGCAGAATAGGGTTAATAATGAGGGGTTCATGTCTAGGGAATCCAAAGAGGTTATAAAAATCAGGAATAATACGGCAATTAGATACTTGCCGACATATTTAAGAAGCCAGAACTTCCATGCGCATATAAAATCTGCTCCGTATCGAGCAAACATTTATTTACACCATATACGGAGGTACTTTGTGATACTATTAACCGAAAACGCATATAACTAACCGTACACAAGTACCTTAGTTCCAGATATGGGTATTATGAGTCATATCGGCCTGGCTCGTGTGTATCAGCCCGCTGGACGGCACTTTGGTTCAATGCTACGAGCACATGGCTTCAATCCAAAAGCTTCATATATAATTACCGGTGTTTGTGGGTTTTATCAGGGATGCCCATTGTGGCTGGCATGGCATTTAATCATTTGATATAAGCAACATAAATAGCATGCATTCCGTGTTGATACAATTTGATTTAAAACAAGTTCACAGAATAAACATAAGATAAGATTGTGATCAGGCAAGAACAAAAAGAAGTTTAATAACATATTAATATAACAGAGCTCTGACTTAAATGACAAAGAAATAGCACCAATGCTATAATGGCTAACGAAATCAGTCTTTGCCACCTACATTTTAAACAGGCTTTTAACATCGCAGTCATTAAAACAAAGTCAAAGCCCTTAACTTAGTGCTAGGATTCTCTCATTATCACATCCCGGACGTAGCGGATAAAAAAATAAAAATACATAAATCGATTCTTAAGTGTGTCACACAAGTCTCCAGTCCAACCTTCTGGACAGCTACATTTACAGCCTGACTTTATAAATTCGCCCCTAACACATTGGTCTTCGTTAGCACATCCGTTTTGGAGAGTCTCTGCAATATTAGACAATATTCATCGGTATCCAGTAGTGTCAGTACATCCTGCATATTTATAAGTAGATGTTATAATTTATGATGCTAAACAATACACAAATTATAAAAACTGAACTATGTATTCAATCTTTAGACATTTTCTATCATCTGTTCCCTATGTCCCGCTTCAATATCCAGCTGTTATTTACCATATTTCTTTCGCAGTTTATTTTTTAGTGCTTTCAAATACCTTTTTTTTTGGGGGGGGGGGGGGGTGATATTTATACGAAACCGACTTTACTCGTAAATTAATCATTGGATTAATTAAAAAATAGAACGCAGAAATCGAAATCATATTTAACTCATGATAGTCTATAGAACTCACCCCTGGGCTTCATATGACGTTCATCGAAACCAGGGTCGAACAGTTGGGCTATGTTTTAAATCGATGTTATTTACAATTTTCTTCTCCTGCCGTTTGACCAAATAATTTTGAAACGTATTCGGGAATAGAAAGGTA
The DNA here is from genome assembly GCA_026874595.1 of Sipunculus nudus. Lineage (NCBI taxonomy): Eukaryota > Metazoa > Annelida > Sipuncula > Golfingiida > Sipunculidae > Sipunculus > Sipunculus nudus. The sequence goes on along the minus strand of CM049314.1, from coordinate 11,302,661 downwards.
AACAGCAGTAACGGAATGAAGTGTAACTTATGTAAAAAAGCCTTTCTCCTTTTTAAATAGAGTTGATTAACAAAAGTTTTTGTTTAACGAAATTTCTCTGCTGTGTAACTTATGTTAAAACCCCTATTTCCTTTTAAAATAGAGTTGATTAACAAAAAATTTTGTTTAACGGAATTTCTTTGCTGTGTAATTTATGTTAAAGAGCCTTCTTTCTTTTAAAAATAGAGTTGATTAACAAAAATTGTTCGTTTAACGGAATTTCTTTGCTCCTCAGAATTAAGGAGTACTGTGAGTTCTTTTAATATCAGAATTTCAGTAATATTCAAATTATTTTAGTGGTTAAGCTACATATTTAAAAGCATTGTGTTAAAGTTGAACGGATTTCAAAATATCTTGGTCGAAATCCAAGATGGCGGACATGAAGGCTACCGGATTATAAAATATCAATAGATCCGGTGTTATATGTCCTAGAACGCATTGCAAGTGCAATATTTCTATATATTTTGGGGTCAAGAAATTCATTTATATGGCTTTGAAATCGGTATAATGAATCTCTGAGAGATTTCTGGTTTTATTTGGTATTATAATTGTGCTAATTGCCTTAATGTAAGCACATCGAACGATAAAACATATTTATTGAATACTGTGCTGAAATTTATTATATTTATTATAAGTTAATTTTAAGTATTTCAACACTATCACTGTGCCTCTGTGTAATGATGGGTAAGACGCTAGGTTCTCTCCACTGGCGGCCTAGGTTATACAACAGGTTTTGCTATGACAGTTGGTTGTAGAGTTTTCTCCTTTTCTTCTGGTTCCATCCAACCCTACTGAACGCCACCATCCGAACCATGGATTGTGCCTTGTATTAGTTATTATAATTAGTTCTACAATCCATGTAATATCAATTTTTATTTGTTTGTATGCGCGCCAGGCAGGATACGTATCGAAGCTCACACCTGTCATTTGTTTAGATTCAATGACTGTTTTACCTATAAGAGATGGTTCAGCTTTCAGCGTCTTTGCTTGCATGAAGACAGAATCAGTACATATTTTGAGGCTCACAGCATTTTGCTGCGTGATATGCTTTCTTTTTAAAGGGTAGGTTTAGACCTGTTGGTATCACGTTCTACGAGAATGAGGTTATCCGGACGATAAAAGACTATGTTACGAAAAATAAGTGATAACCTACCGTTAGGACGGAGCGAATATCTTGGTTTCTGGCGAGTGTGCCAATGAGACGTAGACGGGGTTCCAACGGAGGACTTACAACTCCGATGTCCAAAGCTGTAACCACTAGGCGACATCCACCCATATATAAACTAAATTTGTACTGTGGTTACTGTGCATGACAGAATCAGCACCCTCTTAGCTACTTGTGCAGTTAGTAATTTACCTGGTTCATTGTTAATATGGTAGATTATCCTTACCAATAAGCTGACACTGACTTTGCATTTACCGTTGTTTTCTATAAAAATACTTCATTTCCTTACATGATGCACACCTTTTATGATACTTACATGTATTATTATATTAAAAGAAATGTACTACATTTGTATGAATACTTTATCTCCATGTGCACATGATGCAAAATTTTAGGTCACATTGAGCCTTGTACATATGATATACAGAACCCATAGTTAGTAAGCCTGGAATTGTGTGTGATTTACCAAAAGAAAACACTTGGCCTGCTAGATCTAAGAGGAAATATTCAGGCATAAGCAATATTACAAAATTTATGCAATAAACTGTTCTGTTTAGTAATAACAATATTCAGTAATAATATTCAGAATTAATCTATTCTCATTTATGTATGTTCATATAATGAAGCAGGTGGTACTAAATACAAGTTTCCCAAATATTATGCATTTTATGTTACGCTGACATAAGGAGAAAACTCAACCACCATAGCACTGAAGCTGAAAGCACAGCAACTTTACAATCACCAATCAAGTCAATGAAAACTCAAACCACACTTTGTCTGGAACTTGTGAGTTTAATATATTTTTCAACCCTGTGGTGTGAATTCGACTTTCTATCTTGCGCCTTGCTCTTCCATTCCCTCATCATATATCCATGAATATTCAAAGATCAGTTGGCTTGGACACTGGCAGCACCGACTCCTGAAGTTTGATACATGTGGTAAAAATTTCTAGTAAATAGAGTGTCCAAAACGTTAGCAGATGAAAGTATTTTGCTGACACAAACACACCATGCATAGTAAATGCCACCTCGCTAGTGAGGAAAACGTTTTGTATCACAAATTCCAACACAGCAAAAGCCAGTGATATTTTACTGACACGTATTATTATTATAAAATCCCAAGCATCAAAATGCATGGCAAAACAGACAACCTACCTAAGAAAATGACACATTCATTTTAGAACAATCACATAGTATGCGACTGCTTTGCAGAACTCTGCAGAATATCGGTAACAGAGATCTAATTTAAGGTTTCCAAAGAGATTATTAATGGAACTCTCTTGATGTCAACTTAGAAGATTTTAGCAGTTACACTTTGTGCCTGGTTAACGGACGGACGGACAGACGCCGGACAAAGGGTGATCGCTATAGCTCAGATGACTTTCAGTCAGCGGAGTTTAAAAAAAAATATTCACAAAGTCATTTTACAGACTTTAAACCCTTATAAGTGAATTTATCAATCTGAAGCACAGACACAGTGTACTTTGCAAACCATTTTAGGACATAAAAACCGGATATTTTGATATTTTATGATCCAGCGGCCATATTGGCTGACATCTTGGATTTTGACCAAGATAGGACGAAAACCACTCGGCCCCATATCTGAAAATATTGCGTATGATATGGACAACTTTAATGCCGATTTTCATGCATCTTTCATTTCTACTCTTAACAGCTTGACTAAAACACTTGAACAGCAAAACAAGTGGGCTGACAGGCAGCCACGCCTCGGTTTACATTCTTATCGGGCCTCGGTTGATTCTCTTACGTCACAGGGGTACAACTTCCGCCTCCACATCAAGAGACTGACATATACTAAGTTTCTTTCCGGAAGTAGGCGGTACATGTCACCCTCCCATCGTAAAATAAACTATTGTTATTATTATCAGTTTAAGTAAATGTGACTTACCTTTGCACACAGAGTTACAGTTGTACATACACTGGTCCCTGAACCAGCCGTTACTACAGCTGTACACGTTAGACTGGCCCTCCGAACTGCACGGCCATGATGTAGGCAGAGTGCTTTCCTCACACTTGGCTGGAAAAAAAAATATAATCTAGTTAAGTTACTGAGAATTTCACATTTAAAATACCTAAAGGCCCATATAAACACCTTACCAATTATCATAAGTGGGGACAGTGTGTTGTCTTCCTAAATGATTGTACGAAAGGAACAAATACTTTGATACTAAGATATGAAACTTTAAACATTAAGTTTTAATTCATAACCTTATATGGAAAAGACAATGTACTGGCAAGTGTACTGTTCTCAGATTTATCTTTAGTATATTAAAACCCTATACTTCATCATTACCCGTTTGTGATATTTTTCTCAAATATATGAATGGGGGAAACCGTTGACCCCAGTAACCGCAGAAAAAGGTGTAATTTATTATTGTGATGTATTATAAGATAATAGAAATATTACAGCACGTAATATCAGCATATATATTGCTTATTATCTGGTTTTGTGCTTTTGTTGGAGAATAAATTACGCTTGTAGTGACCTCTACTGGGAAGAGTGAAAATTATATCATGATACCAACGTTCGTCACAGAGGGCGCCCTGCCAGCCTCTCTTGCAGATGCAGCGACATTCTTGGTTGTCAAAGGTTCCGTGAGAACATGCCGGTATGTCACTCATACCACTACATGCTTGCAGGTACTCAGCTGTAAAGGGTCAAGAAAAACAATTATAAACACTTAAGCAAGGAGTGCTCAACATAGCTGTATAAATAACACGTTTAATAAGTAGTGTGAAGCCTGTGTAATACGATCATCCCTGGGAATGGCCGAAAGTGGTCTTAGTCACAGGTGGATGTAATAGACAGGTCAGTTATAACGAATGTGAATGTTTCCGGTCCATTCAAGAGTGGTCTAAAGAGAACGGTGGTCTATCAGATAGGTTCCGCTGTACATTCAATTCCTTATCTGTATGTATTTGTTCTCACAGGCCTCATAAGACTAACCTCAATATAAAAGCTTACACTGAATATTACTCGTATTTCCTCATATGATATGTTCATTGAATGCCTTTTTGTTTACCGCCTGCTATTTTGGCAGAAAGATGCCCCAGTACTAAGGGTTTTGGCAAGTGTTATACCCCTTATCCACAAGATCGCTGGTATTGAAAAACGCTTACCATTAAAGAGAACATTAAATAATTTTATAACATGATATATGTGATTTAATTTATATATTAATATGTGATTTTTTCCTGATCTGTGGTGTGACCCTCTTTTTAATAACGCATTTGTTTGATTTTCAGGTTCCCACATCTGAACCTCCCCACCCCTGTATATTTTTTGTCGAGGCCATACAAAAAAAATTGTTCTGCGGATTCTCGGCTCCCCTTTGTTCGTGGGCCTACTTTTTTTAAGATCAGGGCATTGAAATGCAGATAATATGTACAGCGGTACAACTTCCAAAAGGATTCTTAATGGTATGTAAATGGGCTAAATTCTATGTTGATCATATAGACCATTTCACAAACTAGAGCAATATTTTCTTTTATTTTTTTCTGGGCAAGCTTGCAAAATTCCACGTACTGTGTCTCGACTGGAAATAAAGAAAGAAATAAAAATGCCCGCTTTTTGTTTCAATAAAAAGAAATCATTTCCTGGGCCTTAAATATAAATTTACCTTTGCAATCCGCGTCACAGTTGTACCAGCACTTGCCGCGGTACCAGCCGTTACTGCACTGATACACGCTGGTACTCTTGTAGGAGCTACACGGCCACACTGTCGGTAACTTTCCACTCGAACAGATGACTAAAACAAAATCAGAAACAGACTGAAACAGAATCCACGTCTTGTACTTTATATATAATGACAAAAAATGGTCTCCGCTTGTGGTATTATAAATTCTTGTTTACAAACTCAAATAAAACATTATTTCATTATGTTCCATCCTAGAAGTAGTCAAAATATTGTCAGAGCGGGAAATTTTGAGCCGACAAGGGTTAAATCATTTTATTAATTACACGGGAAAAACGATACTATACTTATAAAATAATTGTCAGCATGGAAACCCGTTATTTAAAGAGTGTCAACTGTGACGTTGTGTGACTGGTTTTCAGTTAACTCAAAGACGTCATTCCCTGTATCTGCGCATATTTAAATCAGCTCTGGTGGAAAAGATTAACATTTGTTACAGCAGTGAAATTGTATTATTACGTGTGCCCTTGTCTGGCGCCCAAAAATGTCGATATATAGCTTCTGGTCAGGTGCATTCAATTTATTTGAAAAAGCCCTGCTGGTCATGTTTTCATGGGCATCAACCCACAAATTTATAAGCGCCTATAACTGTGTGATATAAATATCCAGTCCTAACCTTGATATAATAAGAAATACAAGGTGACTGTTCACCACATACCCTTATCACAGAGATCTCCTGTCCACCCCTCCTGACACACGCACCGACAAGCCGTGTAGTCATACTCACCGTGGGAGCAGTCAGGGTAGTCCCCGACCACCCCAGAACAGGTCGCTGAAACAGGGAAATCTCAATAAGTTAGAAACATGTCTGCGTAGATTTTCACACAATCTATTGATAAAATTTTATTTTTTAATTCAATTTTATTTTATTTATATATTCTTAAATTATTGATAAGGTATTCATTTTAAAAAGGTATTACTACTATTTTTTTAAATTCTGCTGTGTAACTATAATGGAATTATATTAATGCCAAAAAAAATCTATTATTCTTCAACAAAGTTCCGTCTAAAACACGGTATAAAATAAATTTCCGTTTGAAAGCTATCCCCCTTTCGCTAGAATACAGAATGTGTAACTTGCTAATATATCCGTGTAGGTAAAAACTTAAGTTATACGCTATTTTAAGGTTTACTTAAGACTAAGGGCTATAAGCATAAATTTCCTATTTTATGCAACTAGCAGTATACCCATAATTTCGACGTGCGACTTGTGACATCCGCGTTTTAGTGTACAAGTAAAATGGCAGCTGCAATGAGCGGTTTCGAGAAACTGGGGGAATTTAAAAGTCCTGTCATCTTTCGATTAGGGCGTGGGGATGCTATTCGAAAGTACTCAGAGGACAGCGTCAAGGCGAGAATCTGTTTTCGAAAAAAGTTTGGTAGTAAGCGGTCATGCATGTATCGGAAAAAGATTCTAGAGCGGAATAACACTATTTTGATCACCCCCAAATCCTATAACTCAGTGAACTTTCCATCCCGAGTGTATACAATTATCTATACTATTATCCATACATACAATTATGACATGCCGAGCCCTGTGTGGTTTAGTGATAAAAGCTAGGGCCTCTCTGGGTAGAACAAGTAACAGACAATTTTCAAGACATTTGCCTTTCCCTTCATGGCGTAGTCAGAACTAGAAAACAAATTTGGAGACATAGATTTTCTTATGTTGGAGTCACAAACGTACGTGAATCACACAAGTCTCCGGTCCAGCCTTCAGGACAACTACATTTGCAGGTGGACTGGATGAATTCGCCCCTCACACACTTGGGAATGTCCGTGGTCTCCCCGCTACATTTATTCAGATACGTAGCTACAAATGTAAATGATACCTACAGTGATTCACTCTTCTGTATCATATATTCCTTCAATGATTTAGGAACATTATTCTCACACAGTTTGAACAGTATAAAACATTTATAACAGTTATAAGCAGCTCAGCTATAATCGTCCCATGCATAGACGCTGGACTTTATATTAATTTTTTCTAAATAGAAAACCCATAAAACCCAAAAAAAGATTTAGGTCCGGGCAAATTTAAAACTGAAACCTTATGTAAAACTTTTTCAAACATTGACAGTCAGTCCTTTTTTCAAATAGAAGCAGTGACAAGAAAACGCTGGCTTTTATCTCTTTTTTCATGGCTTTCCTGAATCTACACGGTGGCGGAATACACTGTAAAACATTAACATAACGATGGTTTTGTGAAGGCGGGACTGGATTTTCCACCTGGTTCCTCGGAGAGTGGACTGAAAAATAATGAAACGTGTTGAAGGCGTGTAACATCTGGGTCAACTGAAGTAAGGTCAAGTTTTAACATTAATCTGACCTACCTTTACACACGGAGTTACAGTTGTACATACACTGGCCACTGAACCAGCCGTTACTACACTTGTACACGTTAGACTGTCCCTCTGAGCTGCACGGCCAGGCGGTGGGCAGGGTGCTGTCCTCACATTTTGCTGAAGAAATTAAAAGAAAGCAATTAAAACTAAAATTTTGCCAATTAATCAATCGTATCAATGATTGGTCGTTTTCTTTCATTATCCAATAACATGTATGCATTTTCACATAATCAATCACAAACGATTACGTATATACACCCAAAGAAATCATATTATCCAGTAAAAAATATTCTAATCATGTCAGATATAAGAAAGACGTTACATAAATTAGAGAAAATAATTAAAACTGAAAATTTTCCGGGATAACAAAGGTCAACAACCTCGCCATTACCTAGACCTTTCAGCATGATGTACAAGTCGGACTAATTTACTCAGTCAATATTCTAGGTATAATTCTATACCGCAATTTATATCTCACATAAAATGATCGATTAATAAACGATTATCACTCGTATTTTTCTTTCAGTCATCGAACATGATTTTACTTCCAAATTCTACCTCAAGAACAGACCTCACTGAAAGGACAGCCACCAGCTTTTGGGGTTAAATCTATAAAATCTTGGGTGGCGATTTTTTAATACGGACCTTTATTTTTTTCAAATTCCTGTTAATCACATACTTGTATTTGCGGATTAACCTAACTCACCATTTATATTTAATAATAATTAATTATACTCACGCGTATCACACAGGTCGCCCTGCCAGCCCTTGTTACAGTCACACTTACAGGTGTCGGGATTAAATGTCCCTCCTTTACAAACGGGGATCTTCTTCAAGCTGCTGCACTTCTTCAGATAGTACGCTGAATAAGTCAACACAAAAATCCCATATATAGGAAACACCAGACTTTCTGGATGAGTACTCATTTATTTATTTTAAATAATATTTGGTGGAGGTAACTGATTCCATTTTAATGAGAGCTTATGCAGAATATATATTCATCTGCAGAACTCCATTCAGGACAGGGTGGGAACACACAGTTATCCTGGCGTCAACCATGCAGGTTCTGTGTCCTGAGGATCTTAGGTGTGTAACAGAGGAAACCCCGAAAGACGCACTCGTTTGTGTGTAGACCATCACGTTGGGTACCGTATCCCTATTAACCCTGTGAAAAATCTAACCGCCTCGACTAACATTCGAGCTCACGATCTCAAAGCTGTGAGCCCTAGGCTCTCTCCTTAGTCCACGGAAGCCGTATTCACTATTGCTACAAAGCAATCCTTAAGGTCACAGGGAATGTAATTGTTCTGTAACAATTGGTAGAACAAAACAAATTTTAAGATTGACGAAACTGATCTTATTGATAATGAATGTAGAATTATTGGCGGAGGGAACTGACCCTTTTATTATAACAGTTTGAAGCTTAAGTAGTTTTTCAAATATCAATATAGGTTCAAAAATACAAAATTAACTATTTTTGCTTATGTTATAAAATGAGATATTATTGAAAATTATTGTAAAAACTTCAAATCATTATCATACTCTTCCTTTCCTGAAGGTGCAGCAGTCAACAAAAGCTGAATTATAAACACCATTATTCACATTCATACAAGAGATAACACAGACAAACATGGATGATCATATGACTTTCCCCTACCTGAGCATTCTGGGTAACATCTGGCATGACACTGGTTCCGGTACCAGCTGTTTGAACACACGTAGGCACCCGAGTCCTCCAGCCTTGTACAAGGCCACGAGTTAGGGTCGCCCACACTGCAGTCCACTTCGCATAAGAAAATGTCAATATTACTTCCTATCTACTCGGTCTATTGTTGAATTAATGTTGGGTTTTATTTGAGTCCATTATACTTTAATAAACAAACGACAAACTTCCTATTAACTCTGTCTATTGATATATAAATGTCATGATTAATTTGCCTTTATACAATGAGCATTCTACGGATCAAATTTGACCATTAACATAAGTCGGATAAAGCAGTTATTCATAAGAAAATATAAGAAGCAGTTAATACATCCATCCTTAGTATAATATACACCTTATTATTTAACATGCACAAAAATGTTAGAAACACGTTAATGGGGGATTCGAAACGATACAACCTCGTCAGAAACGCGAATCTTTGAACGACCTCGGGGAAAATGTGTATAGTGTTAAAATAATGACTAACTCACTCCGTTAACCCATTAAATTTCATGCTGTATTTATTTATTGATATTCATATAAGTTTTTATTTGTATTATATGTTTCTATCATTATATTACTTCAATAATCAGAGTCACGTACATTGACATGTTTTTCCTCTGTATGGATCTTGACAGTCACAGCTACACTTTTCGTCATTCCATGTGCCGCCTTGTTTACACGTCTCCCTGGTGCATGCTAATGAAGAAAGATAATACAGCTTGATGACAGGATTAATTTGAATCACCTTTTTTACTTTTTGTTAATAAAAGTAATCGAACACACAATGCACCTGTCCAGGTTCACACCTGAGGAAGGGGACCGAGCACCCGAAAGCTTGTGTACAAGAACCTACACAAAGCTAGTCTTTTGAAAAGGTGTCAATCATTTACATTACTTTCTGTTCAGTTGTCTACAACAGGTAGCATAGAATTGCCTTAACGTTTATCAGTGTGTTTGTGATACCCCATTGTAAGATTCTGTTTTGCGACTCGGTTTTGATGTTTCTCATAAATTCTGTCGAGCAAAAGACAACTAAAGGACAAGCTCAAAGACGTCAATTAATGACACAAGAGAAATATACATACACAGAATCATTATTGTCAAACAAGAAACATAAACATATACACAGGAAATGAGATTAAATATGTTCGAGCAAAGGACTGATGAACAAACAAATCAGGGTCATTATTTACTCAAATATTTATTAATTCTTAAAATCTAAACACCCCTCTGGAAACTGTTTCCTCGTAGTAACGCTGAACATTTCGAAATTGCAATTATAACACATTACGTGGCGCTGTCAGTGATTAATTTCTACACACAAAACAAAATACCGGTAACTCACTGTCACAGTGTTTGCCTGCCCACCCGCCAATACACACACACCCACACACCTCAGGAGACGCGTCGTAGACGCCATTCACGCACATCCCGTGGTCTGAACAGTCTGGAAATTAAAAGTAACAAACATTAAAACGGCTATACGGCGCCAAATTGAATCCCTTACTTGAAACAATTCTGTGTTATGGTGATTTCTATTTAATATTAATGTGCAGTACAAACCAACAAACAAAGTCATTTACAATATATAGGACTTTATATGTTATTACACACCGGGGGCGGTGGTGTAATGGTTAAGGTGCCGGGCTCATGATCGAGAGATCGAATCAAGGTCAGACCCCCACCATGCCAACACCCTAAGGCAAGGTCCCAACCGCAAGTGTGCCTCTGTTCACCCAACAGACCAGCATATAAATACCCGAATGTATCCCGATTCGAGCAGCTGTGGTCTACATTGTGTTACAATTCGTATTGCACACCATTATACCATGGCTGCGTTTAGTTATGTCAAAAAATGTTCCAGGAAAAGCTTCCTTTTGGGAGTTACTTTCTAAGCAATTTATTAATTATGTATTTCTGTATATGAAATGATATGATGTCATTTATTGTTGCAGACAACGCCGGTCTTAATTTAGATAATTTTTTTGTCTGCTCAAGAAACGACCCCGGCGTTCTAACTGGTGGAAATTTGATATATGGAAATATCTCCTGTTGTTTTTTTTTATTCGCGAAGGTTTCAAATTCGCAATATTCGAGAAGAGGTAATTATCGCGAAAATAAAACCTGCAAGGTGAACCGTACTTTATGCAGTAGCTTCAGTGGCATCTCACGTGTATTATGCCGGTATAGCATCAATATTTGCGAACATTTAATGTTAACCGTAATTCAAAGATTGATAAAATTAAAATGAAAATACTTTTGTGTAACTGAAGAAGTTCTGCAAGAATTATTGCAAGAAATTCGGAACTACGGGTACATCTGTTCCAAGTACCTTTAGCCCCGGGTGCAATTGTTAAGATTTTGGGTACATATTAGGTAACTGATACAATAAGTCTTTATGTCCATTGTGAAAGTGTAAATCGCGAAAATGAAACCGTCACGAAATACTGAAGAATTGAAAATAGCGAATATCTAATCTTGCGAATATGAAGCCAACCACATTATATTCATCAGATATTTTAAACGATTTAATAAAATCATGTAGAGGTAAAAAATTCCAGAGAGAAGGGGGGGTAGACAGAGAGAGATAGCTAGACAGACGGGCAGAGATGGCCTCGTGATTTTGCATTGAATTTTAATTTTCCACACGCGGTTGCTGGACTGAGAGCCTTTTTTTATTATAATTAGCCTGATCAATATGATTTATATCAGTTGTCCTGATGTTTTATAAACTCATGCTCCAAGGGAGCTTATATCAAACGAGAATATTAAAAAAAGAAAGAGAAACAATGTGGGTTCATTTACACACGTTTACACGGACGATCGGTAGTTTTGACAGAAAAGATATTTAAAGTTACTAACATATCCCTGTATGTTATATTGTGCAATAGTTTGAATACAACATGAACAGTTCGGTTTAATTATGCATCGTGGCTATTTTGGTGTCAAAATACAAAAGCTGTTCAGAATGACTGGAGGATAGTGTATGAACCATCAACACTTACGGCATTTGTTGCAATACGCAGCACATTCAGTCCTGGCTGTGACGTTATTATGACATGATTCAGCGTTACAACTGCTGCCGAAATTTTGACATGGACCTGAAACAAGATTACCGACATTTTAAATATATATATATATATATATGAAATAAATGATTGACAAGTTTCCTTTTTTCATTGTACAATATACCTGGTCGCCGACGGCTACGCCACATTCTTCTTTTAAACATTCTTACCTTATTTCACACGCCCATTCATTGCTGGGCATTATTTATGCCCTTAATAATGACCATTAATCATAGGCTAGTAACATATACTATATAATTAAATACTGTATAGATGAAGCTACTGAAGCGAGATCCATATGATCTGTGAAAGGAAGTTAATTGTACAGAATTTTATCTAATGCATGGACTGAATAATGTTGTCAATATGTAAAGTATAAATATTTTCCTCGATTGGTAAAAAGCTTGTGCAGGCGATTTCAGAGAGTTCAGGCAGTTTTTTAATTCCCAATACAAAAATAACCCCTAGCGTCCAGAAACATCGCCTTACCACCGGCGGATACGGGATTTTAGAAAAAGGGGGAGGGGGTCGCAAAGGGGGGGATTAGGGGAGTGGGGCACCTCCCAAAGTGTACAAAACTGTTTTGAAATTTATGCTGTATAGGAGCAATTAGGAGTAGTTTTAAAAGCATCCAGCTCTGTTTTCCGGTATTGAGTGCTTAGTTTCCTAGATGTTTGGTCGAAAACTGGGGAGGGCGCGTGACCCCTGCACCCTACCCGCCCCTAAATCCGGACCCCTTACTTACGGTCACAGAGATGTCCGGTATAGTCCTTCTTACACTGACATTGACAGGTATCCGGGTCCAGCGTTCCGTGGACACACTGGTTTTGGAGTCCACAAACTATACAAAGTAAAATAAGCATTATATACCAGCTAAAGTTTCCTTTTCCCCCCTTCATTTAAAACGCTTTCCAGTACGTTCCGATTTTTGATTTGGTGGACCATAAGACCAAATGCCTTACATAGTTTAAACAGTGAAGGGGAACTGATTACTCAAGTTCTGCATGCATGAACTATAACGCACATAATTCGACACAAATAAATCATTGAAAAGAATTAATAATTTATAGTTACGCTCATGAGTTACATTTATATTTCATTTTTCAATACTTTGGTCAGCAATCGGAGAACGTTACCATAGTCTGTTATATTTATGCTGGCTCTAACAGTTCCACCTAATTTGCTCTAATGTCTTTCTACACTTACCACAGTCAGTGCTGCTGCTCCCTGGGGGACACGAATCAACTGGAAATAAAAATAAAATTTAACGAGGATAATCACATGAAAGGCCATCATAATCTTTAAAAATATTAAGAATATTGATAGAAGTTAGAATCATTCATTTTCGACAGAACGTATAACATTCATGTGACTTTTTTCAAAACATGTACGTTCCCAAACTCCGGACGGGATCAAGGTCTATTGAGACAATTATAGAACCCTGCAAGGGGATTTGCACACGACACGGAACAACAGAGGGTTTGACCTGGATTGCGGGGCAACCGCCGTATACAAATATGGTGGACCACATGCACCTGGACATCACCTGTCACCCAAGAATTGCGCCCATATACCAAACACATGCTTAAACCGTGTGGCACGTGCTATTGTTTGTATACATTTACACCACTACATCACTGATATCGCGCCGCAATGTAGTTTTCCCAAGTTTTACAACATGTAAAAAACAAACAGACAATTATAACCATATTATAACCATTATATATAAAATGTATGTTGTCAATGTTTGTTCTATATTTACTCTAATGCCTTAATTAATGTAATTTTCGATTGCCAGGCGATATAGCTTGCGTTCGACTAAAAATAGTGCCTTGTACCCATTGATTAATAGAGATATTTCCCCGTCATAGACGAGATCTCGCGTGAGAAGAATGGTACATTTCAATAAAAATCCAAACGATCAAAGCGATCAGCAGCGCCCTCTGTTGGATACCTTTTAAATCACTCACCACACAGTCCTTTGAGGCACCATCCAGTCCCAGAGCGACATCCAGTACAGGGAGGACCGATCTCATACAGGCGTGATGTTCCGTTAGATAACAGGTACTTCTTCTCTACGAAGTCTCCCAGACGTGAAGGCCCGGGCCTCAAATGACAAACAATTGAATTTCATTATTAGGAATAACAATAATAATAATATAAGGAAATACCAGCCTAATATAATGGCCATGCATTAAACTGTTTTATATGCTCTTGTTCAAGTTGTAAAAAACTTCAGCCAAACTTTCATCATTCATGCAAATATTAAATATATAGTTTACAAGAATTCAAGTACATTATTTATTATGGTCCCTTATCAATCTCAGACATTAAAGGGATAATATATTAGTTAATATATTACTTCCGAACATGGGGACTTCTTTAATGTCAAGTCGTTTGTCCGCTTGGGTTGACCCCTTTGAAGTAGCATAATGTTTAGAGGAATTATGTATAAACTTACATGGCGTCGTAGTTGCAGACAAGTGTGGAAGCTTTGCCATTGCAGTTAACAAAACCACACCCGACCTTAAGGACGAAAGCGCCATCTTGCTGAATTATAAATCAAAACGATCACATGACATCAGAAAGATCACGTGACAGTAGTACAGGCATCTGTTTTTATCCGTCAAATATCGATATCTATACCCACGAACCAAACATCAAACCTTACAACATGTCTCAGTAGGCCTAAAATATAATAAAATACACTTATTAAAATCCTTAATTAATTTATACTCTTTCCATCTTTGTTCTTTTCACATTTCCATTATAAAGTTATCCTCAACATTAATAATACTGAAATGATAAGATATCAATATTTAGGTTATCAAATAATATAAATAGTTATAAATTAGTTCGAAATATCGAAAATATTACATGCAAAGTGCAATATGCTGGTTCAACTGTAAAACATGTGTCTTACGATGGTGTAGTGTCCGGTGTCTGCCCAGTTTCCAGTCACTGATCTCGCTTGCCAATAGTCATAGCCAGGGTTGTTACATTCTTTCCAGAAGTCATATATGCACCGCCTATAAACGGGTTACAAAGAACAGATGAATGGGCTCTTTCACAAGGTAAACATGATATTTATAAAACGGAATCAAGATCTGAGAGTTTTTTAAAAGGAATAGAGAATTAACAGAGAAAAGGGCTCTGTCATTTGGTGGATATAGTATCTGTAAAATCAGTTAGAAAGTAAGAATAAGCAAACGAAAACAGCTCCGTTATAGGATGAACATAGCATCTGTGAAATGAAATAGCATAAATAGATCATAGGGGTCGGTATAGGGTAGATACGCCACCTCTAATTATCAGAGGGTAGAAGACAGTTTATAACAGATTTGAAGCAACAAGATTAATCAATTCCGTACACACGGAATATGGAGTCGGCACTCGGAATGCGGATAAAAATTGCTATTAAATAAATTAAATAGAGATTCCATATGTGCGTATAACAAGCTCTAATGCCAGTAGGTCGGTTACCTATATAATCTCTCAAGAGACGTCCCGCATACACACACACACACATATATATATATACGGGCTACTCTGTGTGAAACTGCATAAATTGTCAAATACGGTTCAGGTCTAATATTACAGTGTTGTTTATATTCCGTAACGCTCCCCCATTTGCGTTTCGTTCTCTGTGAGACTTGAGTGTGAGACTGGGTTAACAACGGTTGCGGAGTGCTAGCGACGTCCGTATGTTTATTTTCACTGCCATTGTTTATTACCTGAGTTTAGCCTCAGTCGGTGGCCAACCAAACCAGTGCATGTTTTGTCCAGAAGAACCGATGTATCCCCCGTGATTACCTGGACAGTTTCTTGCCCACTCCATGGCTTTTTTCTCAATCTCCAAATTCCAGTACTGGAGAATAATATGTGAAAAAAATACACAAACCAACCCAAGCACACCTATTATCATGTTACAACCAAATTACACATTACTTCAATATTTGAGATTCCTGTTAGTACTAAAATCACCCAATAGGTGGCCAATGTATTTGCGGTATTCATATAAAGGTATACTTTAAAGACAACGTGAAAGCGCCATATAATCAGCGGTTAAATTACTGACATTATCATCAGCCGTTCAAAGGAAATTGTTAACTCATCTATTTTCAACATAGCTGCACTAAGACAAAAACACTGTAACAGTTGTCGTGTCTCATAGTATATTATGATATTTTATTATCAACATACCACGTGGTTCATGTTTGACGGAGGACCGTGATGAACGGCTCGTCTCAGTTTGTTGATCTCATCCAACATGACGTCACGCATCTCGTCCGCAGTCATCCCGCCCGTTACATCCTGGAGGTAGTCCTGCGCCGAAACCAACGTCAGCGCCGAGAGGATCGCGAACACAAGCATCTCTGAAAAAGATTTGACCAAATAAAACATGGGCTCTGAAATTGCTGATGATAGCGGTTTAACGTTACAGCACGCTTTACCAATGTGTCCACGTGGAGCACGCCAAAGACAACACACCTGAAACAAATATATGGTCTGATTGAGGAAGGTAATGTCAGAATATATGAAAAATTAGATGCTAATAATATTTACCAAGAAACCGACGCAAAAAAAAAAGAGTCAAGATATGATACGATGAAAGAACAATTGTTATACAAATAACAAACGAACAAGTAATAACAGTGATAATTATTATTAACTAAAAGTAATAATTATATTAACTCAACCGTCACGACTGTTATCCGAGTCTCCGACGAGCAAAGATCAATGTTCAACGCTGAGGGTCTTCTCTGACGTTGTCTTTTAGTAAAGGCATTGCGAGCTGCACGACAAAATATAATTCTTCAGATTTATTTTTTAACAGTGTCTCTCGGCTGCATTTTCTTTAATTTCTTAGCATCTCACAGACTAGACAGAGTGTCCGTCTCTATAATACAGAGGCTTACTAAGTAGGCTACTCACAGACAAATGATGTACTGTTACAAGACTTTAACATGCAGGAAGCACTTTATTGCGGGATCTGGTCTTTCACCCCTGCCAATAAGGTGTCCGAACAACTGAATACGGTCACGATATCACCTGAAGATAGCGCTGGAACTATTTCTCCGTTACTATTATAGAACGCGGGCTACAGCCATAGTATATTGCTGCTTGCATCTTAATTATGCCACTTATTTTTATCAGCCACTTACATTCTCCCCATTACATAAATCCTAAACATCATCACGTACGTCCGTATACACTCATAACCTTGTCGAGACGGCGCGAGTGATCATACATTTGCTCTGAAGCCCGCGTTTTAAAGTGGCTCCATTTCTTCCTTTAATTTGTGATGGCTTACGTACTTCGCAGTTCCCACTAGGATTTCTTATTAAATTAAACAGTGTCTGAATCACAAAAGCGAAATAATAATCATATAACATGAACAAAAAATTATGATGATAATTTTTTTAGATTTTTTACTTACTGCGTAAGCAAGGCAGAGAAGCTCTTAATGAATTCAGTAAACACTGAATATTGCGTGCTTTGAAGAGAGATGAAACGCAAGTTCTGCCTCTAGCCAAAACTTGCGTGTAAGGTACTCCTCAACGACACAGTTGGAGTGAAAGTGCCTACTGAATAAGATCCCTTTTAGAATCAACGGAACACAAATCTTCATTTTCAAAACTAAAGCTTTCCAATCCTGCTTCTTCTTACAAGACCAGCGAGTTCAATGGTCACGTGAAGGGGACAATGGCTTATTGTTTCGTAGGTATTGTTTTTGTCTTTATTACGGCAACCAAAGAAATGGGCATTTCCATAACAATACCCGGACCTCTTCGTGTGGTCCGTGGTAATCTCACTCGTTTCGGTGCTGATGCTATTTTTACGTGTATCAACGATGAAAGGATTGGTTTGTGACATAAACAAAAAAGGGTGTACGTATGTCTGTGTGTGTTTAGGTGTGTGTGTCAGAGAGAGAGAGAGTTTTTTGTATGGTTTACAGTATATACCATGTATAAAGGCCGGTCGACATTCGTTGTTATGAAATTACACATGGCAGAAAACAGTTGCTGTGTAATTATGTCCTATGCAATGAGATAGGGAATGAAAATGAAATTGTAAAATTGTTGGCCATTCGATTCTAAAACTACTGTGATTCTGAAAACACAGTGTTGCGTTGAACACAAAACATTTAGGTAAGCACGTACAATATAATTCAATGGTCATTTCCTTGGTCATTAGTGTGTGTTATTAGTTAAAAAAGGGCGTCAATTTGTTCCTTTAGGCCTACCTGCTACATCCTATTTCAGGAATAAGGACTTTGTGGTCACACGTGAACAAAACAACTTCCACACAGAAGTACTCTCTAGTTATGATTTCATACTCTAGAAATAGCGTCTTTGTGCAGGGGCTGTCAAAACAAAGGGCTTGAGCGTTTTGTTGGTTCATGACACAATATGTAGATTGCCTTGGGAGAAATTTGTGTTATTCTATCTGCACAAAGACGGAAGTTCACATTTTAAAGGTGTAATAGGTTGCGTTGTTGCGCATCCACAACTGTGATACGATCTGACGGAGAGGAGCAGAGCGGATCGGAATCACACGTCTTGGGCCGAGACAATAGGTTGCGTGTAGTTATCATGTGATCACACATCTGTTTCTACTGGCGGGTGTAATATCGGTGGCACCTGTACGTGTTACTGTGCAAAGTAACTAAAGCACGTGCCTACTGTTTCTACATGATGCCAACAACGACAAGAGACCAAGTGAATATGGTAGATACAACTTATATATGTTCTGGGAACATATATGGCCCGGGAACCAGGATAGTCTTGTCTAGATAAACTGATGTAACTAGATCGACTAACGATCACGAGGGGGGGGGGCAACTGATCAATAATGGTTAACCGGCTATGCAGTGTACGACCTTCAAATAAGTAAAAACATGATATCATGTAGTATTATAGTATTATGTTAGTATTTTATTTAAAAGGGCCAGACAAACAATGCTAAGAACAACAAGGGCCTTTCCTTACTTAGGAATTTTAGTAAAAATTTATGTAAAATATTATGCGAGAGATTCACACAATGGGCAGAGGACAATAAACTTTACATAGAGAATTAAGCTGGATGCCGACAAGGTTTTAGTACTCTTGATAATGCTTTTATTTTGTAAGGAATTGCTCAAAATTACCTTACTGAACGGAGGGGACGACTTTATCGCCTTTTCGTCGATTTTTCGACCGCGTTTGACTCTGTGCAACATTATCTATTATTTTATAAATTAATTCAATGTTGGATTCTTGGAAATAAATTATCAGTCATTAGAACAATGTATCTTGACCTTAAAGCCTGTGCTCAAACTTCAGATGGGTTAACTGAATTGTATAACTGTTAGAAGGGAACTAGACAAGTGTGTATATTGAGCCCAATATTATTTAATATATTCCTTGATCAGTTGTATGAGATGATTGAAACAAGCCATTGTCGTGGAAATTCTTTAAAAAGAAAATGCACCAGAGATTTCAATATAAATGTATATTTGCGAACATTATTATCTTATTAGCTGACATACCTAGCACTTTGCAGAAATTAATCACTATATTGGATGTACTTTTCTCAAAGTGGGGAATCCTGGTTAACCTCATTTAATCACAAATTGTTATATTTAGAAATGGAGGTTACGTAAAGAAGGCTGAGAAATGGACACACAAGGGTAAAAACATTATTTTAAATAATTATAAACATTTGGGTAATACTATCATTACATGATATATGAAAACATTAGCTTCTGCCAATTCAAATATGAAAGCAGCAATGTTGAAAAATATAAAAACAAAATGCCGGTTTGTGAAAAATGCAAGCTTTTAGATAAAATTATGTTACCGAAGTTATCATATGGGTCGGAAAGATGTGATCAAATTGAAACCGTATAATACCGATATTGTAAAAAGGTTTTAGCGGCAGGGGTGGCCACGTCAAATTGTGGTGTCCTTGGAGAGTGCCAAAGATACCCGTTTTGGGTCAAATATATCAGTCGTGGTATAAGGTACTGGTGTAATCTTTTTTGTATAGAAGAAAGTAGATTTCCTTACAAAACATAGAATGTTGAAGCAACTTGCTGATATTGGAATAATCATGTGTTAAACTACAGTTAAATCAAATGGGTTTCGGCTCATTTTGGTTATCTTAACTGTTACGAAGACAAATTGCTCAGGGGAAACCATTGGGTCGATCCCGGATTCGAACCCATGTCGGTGGCGCACGTCCGACGTTCCAACCGCTTCGCTAGAAAAGCAAGCTTCACTAGCGCACCAGTTCGGTCCTCTTTTATGTCACCCCGTAACACTAAATAGTGGTGATGTAAAATATTTTATGGCTATAGTAGAGCAAAGATAGGATTGTGCCTTACAAGTAAGGCGTGCAAAAATTGAGCGAATTAGTAAATTGCATATGTAGAACTCTATTAAATCACTTTTAGAACCAGAGAAATATTTAGAGTAATAAGCACCAAATTTAAGATCTGTTATGGCAAAATTTAGGCTGTCTTTCCAACAGAAATGGTAATTAACAGACATAAATAGATACACCGTACGCAAAGTACAAATTATGGATGCGTATTAAATATTGTTTGAGCGTCCAGCTTATAAGTTTAGAATTAAATTAATTCAAGGAACATATAGAAAAACTAACCCATCATAAAATTTGATCAACTTGCTCATACAAGTATATTAAACCCTCTAAAATGCGAGATTCGGCAATATTTGTTAGATATGAAGCAAATAACAAATATTCCGGGACTGTTATCTAGAGTTTATGTTTGTGATAGTTGTTTTATTGATTATTTACATGTATATATGTGTATGATTCTGTAAGGGCTGGTTGCCATATCGTTATCAGAAGAAACTTTACTTTTCTTTAATTCTGTATCAGCAAAAAAATATAAACCTCTGGTCCTACAGAGGTGGATTCTCCTCCAAACGAATCTTTTCCAGTTAGGAATTGTGGGATGGCAGAAATACTCGTCTCAACTGTTAAATTATAAAATCAAATTTGTCACAGCTCATGGTAACACCTGTTAACATTTCACAAGCGCATATGCTACAGGGGCGGATCCAGGATTTAGGAAAAGGGGGGGTCCAACCCAGGAGGACTAATGAAAATCCTAAAAAAAAAGGTCATCACGTCTGGAAAAGGGGGGGTCCAGGCCGCAAAATTACGTCTAAAACCCCTTAAAAAAGGTTGCTTCGGGTGAAAAAGGGGGGGTCCGGACCCCCTGGACCCCCCCCCCTGGATCCGCTTCTGTGCTAGCAACATATTACGTATTCTTACGCTAATTAAGTCCTTGCCACCAAAACGTCAATGTCCATGCAATTTTCCTTTAACAATTCTTATCAAACATATTTGAACGGATTACATTACCATCTTCACTACATTTATACCTACGCGTCGGGTGTATTGAGTCCCAGTGGGGAAAGGGTTTCTTTATCAAGAATCCCTAACCAGTAGAGTGGTATTCTTGTGAATCCGATTCTGCGCACTGTGCACCCTTTGATCATCGGCTGATCACGACTTCCGCCAATAATTCCCCTGTATCTGGCAACAGGAAATGCTTGAAATGCTTGTCTGCGAAACTATCCACTGACTTTAGAAATGGCCATATGCAAAACACTGTTTCGCATCGTGAACCACTCCTTGGGTAAATGCGCTAATATAACATGCTACAAGGTAAAGGCTGGTACAAAACAGCAGATGGGTCCATTGCTGGTGCTTGACGTCACTGAATCGTCATTTAATGGCTATACACACTCGAATGGAATGTGTACAATACCGTTGTACTGACAGTTAAGTAGACATTAAACATAGATATTAAGTTTAATAATGTGCTGAGAAATTGAGTGTGTAACAAGGTACCTCTGCTACTCATGTAACAGGTATATTGTCAAGGTCCAGTGATGATAACAATCAATGCAGGGGCGGATCCTGGATTTTAAAAAGAGGGGGACCATGAAGATTAATGAGAAAACATTATAAAGAGCCACTTAATATAAAGAAACAGGGGTCTAGGGAGCGTATGAAGCCCTGAAAATGTGAATGAATGCTGCTCAAATTTAATACCATCGGCCCAAAGCTTCTCAATTATGAGTTTCTACCATCGGCCCAAAGGCATAAGGCCAAAAAAAATAATAGGTATGATTCTCAGGCACCGCCCGCGTCAAATTTAACACCCTGCATAAAAAAAAATTATTTTGATTTTCATCTTTCAAGAAGATAAAATAATACTTTTTTTTATAAGATTTCCTTTGTTATGTAGTGCTTTTACCTGATTAGCATAAAATTCTGTTATTTTCATGCTTTCATGTGACATTTTTATCGAAATATACAAAAAAGGTAAAAAATAAAATATCGCCAACCCGCACTGATTTCTGGAAAAAAAGTGCCTGCGAACCATACCTTTTTTTTTTTTGCTTAAATATAGTATTTTTTTTACCTTTGGCCCAAACCCTAAGGGCTTGTCTATGCCAAAAAGACTGGTTTGGCGCCCTGAAACAGGCTGAGGTGGCTGAAAAAGTGGGTTCCTGGACTCCTCCCGCTCTTGATCCACTCCTGAAACTACTAGACAGAAACTAAATAACCCGATAAGGTGGTTTCTAATTATGCAATCATCCTTGGGCGGGCCGCAACACCATATCCTACGAGATATCCAAAATGCCCACCGTTCCTGAATCAAATTCACGCATTTATATTCATGCTATTGAACCTGACCGTATAAGACAATTTTAAAGACATGCAAAATGTAATAATTATCACACAAGGGTTTGTAAAGACAAATGTTTTATTTTAAACCTTCATTTATTTCAAAGGGATTGTACAACGTATATAAGGCTTCAACGGGTCACTTCAACTCACTTTTATGGCGACTCCCGGAACGAACACTGGTCGCCAGCGGAGAGAGCAGACCGTCTACCCATCGACTGCCCGCCTTCTTAACGTTTATTTAAATATATGTCTCTCATAAAAAAAATAGAAGTTGGAAAAAAATATTTATTTTTATTATTTAGTCGGATAAAAACATGGCTACCTAATCTGGGCAAACGGGACGTTTCTCAAACGATCATTCATAAATTCGTATCACAGTTCGCAACGTCACCAGATAATTCACCCTCCCCAACCCAATGCATTAATGCTGGATGATATTCTCGTTTTATTACGTTTTATGGTTCTGTTTTATTACAGTTTGTGATGTTTTTGTTACATTTTGTGACAATATTTTATAACACTTTGAGATAGTGATTCTTTTTTAGTGGTTCTATTACATTATGTTAATTTTTACCTTACTTTGTGATGTTCTATTTCATTTTGTGATGTTATTACATTTTGTGATGTTTTTGTTACATTTTGTGACAATATTTTATTACACTTTGTGATAGTGATTCGTTTTTTGTGATGTTCTATTACATCTTGTCATGTTTTACTTGATTTTGTGATGTTCTATTTCATTTTGTGATGTTATAACATTTTTTTTCATATTTTTCATTTCAATTTGTGATAAATTGATAATGTTTTTTTAATTTTTTTTTACGATGTTTCATGATATTTTGTGATAATGTAATTGTAGTGTTTATACTGTAGTACATTTAATGTTATATGCGTTTATGCCAGTATCTTCCTAATGTATTGTTCTTGTTGTTGTAACAAACAATTGTTTTGTTGTAAATATATTTTTACAAGATTTTTTTAACGGTACCTAACACAGCCTTTTGATCACCGGAGATTTGTCTGAACGGCTCCACTATATATAAGTTGACAATATAAATAATGATGATAGAAACACATTTGTCTTGACCATGCACAAATATATATAGTTCTTTAAGTTATATAAGTTATATATCAAATGATACTTTAAAGAAGCTGAAACGAACATGTATAGTTAAGAAATACTCTTTAATATGACATTAATAATACTTTACATCTTATTTCATTATTAATTGTTAAAAGTGGACATTAATAATGCTATGTTTTAATGATTTTTTATACAAATGGTTCACTGTTTTAAAAAATCAAGCTGCACATTCTAGGCATTCACACCAAGACTCAGATCAGCTTCTGTAGTAGCAGTTATCAAACCAACAATGGCCATACTGCCATTTTAGATGTTGTATATGGAAGGTTAAAATAAATGAACTCACCTGAACCTAGTGACTTCTCGCCAGGTAATGACCCCTTTGGAAACCCAGGTGTATTTATACGTTGTATTTGGCATGTATATGCATATAGTATGTATATCCAAATCACTTCTCATTTAACTGACAGGTGACAAGTTTAATGATCCGGGTAGTAATAGGGTTTTCCCGCTGAATGAATTGTTCTTCTTCTGTCAACCGATGGCGCCAGAATTCTAAATGATTAATGTTATTTGATAGAGGCCGCCCCGTGATATGGCGCCTGGATCTGACTGCAAAGTAATAAATGTTGTGTGCCCGCGCGAATTCAGTACAAGCCATTTTAATGATAAATTGAATGCTTTCAGAAAATAAAGTCAAGAGGTTATGCGTGATCGAATCCAACAACAAAAAATTTTCCATTTGATCCTTCCCCTACCCCCCCCCCCCAAAAAAAAAACATTTTTTTTTAAATTAAAACTACATTTACGTTGTTCAAAATGCGTATACGTGCGCGTATCTATGACGTCATTGCTCATGGCTGACATGTTGACGCCGCTAAAATAAACGTGAAAAACGTTAGCTGTCTGTTCAAAAGTGATGCAAGTCAAGGTAAAACCGACACATGATTGTCGTTCAAATCAATGTCTTATAACTCCATAAAAGGAATTGATAATATGCAAAGATGGTTTATTTTTTATTATTTATTTTTATTAAGGAGAAATGTGTTTTTGTTCAGTTGTTTAGTTTTTAAAATGCATAAAAATAAAATGCTAAAATAACAATTAAAAAATTTAATCGAATGAAGGTGTACTTTACCGACAGTTATTCCCTTAAAACGTAAAATTCTATATCATTCACAATTATGGATAACTCTTAATAGTATACATTAATATAATAATTATATAATAATAATAATAATAATAATAATAAAAATTAATAATAAATTTTGATATTATATTTTATATTAATTGTATATACTTTTTACTAATCAAATCCATCAGTGCGTACGTAACACGTGTACGAAGTACGACAGGATGACAGATTTTCAAGTCGTTCTATCGATATATTAGTTTCCTTGAGGCCCTTAGACCATCAATTAGTTTTATTCGACCAAGAAGTTTGGGATATACGACACGAAACAAAAGAAAGATTTAGAGGAATCAATGAAAGAAAGAAATGGTCTATATAAATCAATACAACCTTATATATTGTACGTGGCCGGAAGGATGTACCAAGGATGTAATTGTGTTATTCACAATATTTGCTTAGTAATACAATGATCATATAAAATTGAAATATATATATATATATATATAGAGAGAGAGAGAGAGAGAGAGAGAGAGAGAGAGACAGAGAGACAGAGAGATGTTGCTTACACAGCAAGTGTGCATGAAGAAATTAGAGTAAAGTAAGGTGAATTTAGGTGACTTCTATTAACTCGTAAGAAAACAAAGTATGACCATTTTTTGTGTTGCAGGTATATTCCATGACACATTTAACGTTCCCAGTTGTGAGACAAATTCAGAATAGCGGATTTTTCCTTTTAATATAAAAAAAAACCAAATTATTTCAGAGGTAATCCACGTGACTTTCATCATAAAAGCATTTGATGATTGTAAAACGTATCCATTAAATAATTCCTGGAACGACGGTGTGAGTACATTCCTAAAGGCTGGATTATATCAACAGAAATGATCTAAAAACGGTGCTCGCCTAAAAAATAACTTGAATAAATTATTACATTGGTCAATTTGTAAATGTGTGTGTGTCCTATCGAACATTATTCGGTTCATTTGAATGGGTCTAGATTTCCAGGTTCGTAAGCGGGATTTGATGTAATTAATCCTGACATTTGACTGAGCGGGCCGGGGTGTATACCAGGGCTTCATTTACTGACAACCTGCATCATTAAGTATCAGTACAGGTTATATCTTGCCAAAGCTGAATATTTTGTCTATTATTATGTAAATCAACTGTTTATTAATACTTCCACATGCAGATTGCGATCGCCTTGATGCGGGTATTCAAGTCAGGGTCACATCCAGGGCAAAATTATAAATAAATATGGACTTTGCAGCTTTGTATAAATATTCAAATTTTGTGACGTAAGGCTTTGTAGTTTATGAGACGTGGTGATTTAAATTCAAGTGATATTGAAAAAATAACAAAGGCCGCTATGGTTTATATTCATGTAAAAATATTTGGTGTTTATTTTTAGTGAGTAAGTATTATAAAGTATCTCTTTGTGTGACTCAACTTGAATTAAATATAAGATCTATGGGATTTGACGCTAATATGAATTTGACGCAAAGGTTTTATTAGTGTGGAGAACAGAGGCCTACTATTTATGGCATACAAAAATGAACATTTCAAACAGCACCTGCATGGTCACAGAGCTTGGTTCCAAAATTCCTCAATAATCTTACTTGGTTAATTCTAACATTATAGTGTCCGTTATCTGAACCCCTCGATCAGTACATTCATTCATTTTTGGACTGAATGTGTACAGAATGCAAATGTGTAACAACTTAAGAGGCAGCGCTTTGCAGAAATATCCTTGAACAAGGACCTACTGAAAAACAGTGGATCAGCTGAATAGACTTCCCTTTTAAAAGATGATTGAAAATGAAAATAAAAAAAGTCGTTTTTTTAATTAGTATGATATTTCTTTTTTTGTGCGAGCATTTTAGGGTCAGCAATTTTTTTGTAGGTCCTCGAATTAATTACTATTTATTTAAACTGCTTTAAATAATATCAAAGAAAACTTACCAGTTATTCTGTGTTTTCGAGTCATTCGAGATTCCATCCGGTCCAAAATTGCGTACCTTTCAATATCAGTTTAAAACGTATAATCTGGAGAATTTGAGGCTCATGTGGGAAACTTAATTTTCAGTAGGAAGAGTAGGACGTCATATCCTCTCTGTAACATATACATATACTGTACTCATAATAACCTGATCAGAGAATTGTGTGGTGACTTCCACATGAAGTCAAGGAACCCTCATACCATACAGTGAAACGAAACGACCTATAACGATATTAATGTCACCAAATTGGTCATCTGCACAATATGAAAAGTAAATATATGTTTCACGGTCGTTAAATTCAAAGTCCATTATTACATCATCATTCAAGCGTCGTCAGTCATCAACTGTGAAGCATGGTTCGTCAGCGATCTTGAAGCTCAGCCCGTGAAATGTGTGGTGAAAATGTCTCAGCTCTGCAAAAAGTGAGCGCTGCGAGAAAGTGTTTATTCCTTACTTACAATTTTTGAAAATCTCTGTTGGATTAATCGGAATAACAAATGTAGAGATGCACGTGTTCAGAAATGACGCTACAGAGTCATCTGAAAAAGACTTACACTGTGAATCTGCAAAAGCGATGATTTAGAAGCGGGGTTCAATGGGTCTGCAAAATGGTATAAAACCAAACTGATACCACTTGTATGGAAAAAAACAAGAGGGACTTATGCTTGTTTGTCCGATAGTTCCATTATAATTTTAGAAACTACTGGAGATTCCAAATCACCCCTGATTACCTCAACAAATTCAAAGATCAGTCTCAGGTATGCGATAAAAAGAAATATATTAGGTAGCTTGCGTGGCATGTGCAAAGCCTTTAGAATGATTACTTTATTTGAACAGTTTTTAATTAATAAAAATGTACCATAATGTTTAAATCATTGTCTTTCTCCTTTTTCTTAATACCTGACTATTCATAGCTCTCTAACACATTAAGGTGGATTCTCCTTTTCAGTAAGGTTATTTCTGTGGCAACTATGAAGTTGTGCATTACAGCTGTGCATTTATATTCTGCATTCCTCAGTATTACCTGCTGTGTAAATTTCAGTAATACCTGCTGTGCGTGTGATACCAATATCCAGTAATAATAAAAATATTATAATAGTATGAAACATTAGCTTTTCCCCTCAATTCAATGATCGTGCGAAATACAAATTTGTGCTCCGATTTGTTTAAAATAATAAATTATCATTAAAATATATCCCCCATTCCCCCGCCCATGCTCATGTTTAATATGTTAAAACACTCGTATACTGTGGCATGGCGTTTTGCTGATCTTGTCTGATCGAGATTTGCAGAAAATGTGATATTACAGTACATGGGAGTAAAAAGCTCATGGCTGCAAGTGTAAGGACTGTGCTGTACTAATCAGTACGTCATCAAAACAGAACACACAAAAAACACCATTATATTATAGACGGATAAATATCCAATCCAAAGATAACGCATGCATGTCTGGAGGAAAGATGTAATAACTTATATGCGACAAGCAGGAGCTTATCCGGTGGGGATGGGGGGGGGTCCGAATGGACCTTGCAAATATTTGCAAATAAGTGAATGCAAACAAATGGTTTGCATTTTTTGGAATGCAGATTTCTAGGTTTCATTTGAAATCGATGTTTATTGTACCAAGAAGAAACTGTCCCTTTCTTATTCTAAAATAAGAAAAGGGACTATGATAATAGTCTTCTGATTGAAGTTTAGTCACCTCGCCACCCACTCAAAGTCATAACTAGAAAGCAGCCAGAGACCGCATATGTACCTCCGCAATTACCACAGGAAGTAACAGAAGGAAATATATGACTCGCAGCCGAGAGAAATGTCTGACACGGTGCACTTATTGGCTTATTGCATCACAGGTCAACTCTGCCCTACAGAACAAATGCGGCCCATAATAACAGTGAATGACGTCGGTTTCTCCCTCGACCGGGAGCAAAAATCCCCTAACTGACATTGGTAAAGAATCTTTTGAACAAAAACATTTTGTTGATTATTTCCCATATTGAATGGAACGTTCTTTGGGTCATACCCATGCAACATTCACTAAAATTTCCCTATGTCAATATATTCTTAACTTCTAAAAAGAAGTTGCTAACAAGAAAATAACAACCGACCAACAAACCAACCAAGACAAACACACAATTAATCCTTGCAGAGACAATTAGAGCATATTAGTGTAGACTCATTTGTCTTGAAAAAAAACTTTGTGTATTTTTTTTTGGTAAAAGCAAAAACTCAATTGATTTTGTTAGATGATAGTATAAACAATAGAAAAATTAGGGTGGCATTTTTTTAGCATTCTAACGGCCTGAAATCCAAGATGGCCGCCACAATAGCAAAAAGGCATAAATTTGAAGCTAAATTTTATTTCAGCATATATACTGTTTGGAAAATTGTACATAAAGGTGACCATGGTAACAATAATTTTCACCTGACTACTAATCTTTTATTTTGTACACTTTCAGACAAAGGCTGCCATTTTAATATGGCTGCCCGGAACCTAATGTTCGAATTCAGTCATCGGCAGTGATTGTTCGCATTAGGTTGAAGTTCCTTTTGTCAATTTTATGGTGTTTATACAAATATATTCTTTTCTTTTTTGCAGGTTACAAGTACCCACAGCAACTATAACCCATGATAACATAGCTTAAAGGCATCAAATTAAGCAAAATGGCAGAGTCAGCATCTAACAAGAAGTCAAAAAGGATGGATTTCGCGCTATGCTTTATTTGTCAGTTGAGCAGCAAGCAAACAGATTATACAAACTATGTGCTTCATCCTTCTTTGCCTTCAGTAGAGAAACTAATTACAACCACTAATGTTCGATGTTCATATGGGGAAACAGAGTTCTCTGCATTGAAGTGTCGCATTAAAGGTTTGTCTGCCGATGAACTGTTACAGAATGGTATTTCCTACCACAAGACATGTTATAAGGATCTCACACATAAAACATGCATTGAACGAGCTAGGATCAGATACGAGAAAGGTCAAGCGACAGGCAGTGCCAGTTATGTAAAACAAAAGACAAAAGGACGGCCGCCTAAATCTGATGCTGCATCTGAAAGTGCTTCCACGTCACAGCGATCTACCAGAAGTCAGACATTTGACAAGGAAATGTGTGTCATTTGTCAGGAAGATAAAGCAGACAAATTGCACGATGTTGCAACTGAAAATATGGGAGCTCAACTCAAAGCCATTGGCCAACAGACAAACAATGCACTTCTGAAAGTCAGATTGAGCAATGTTGTAGGCTCATCCGATCTCCTTACAACAGTTGCTGAGGACATGAAATATCATCTTCTGTGCTTAAGCCATGCAAAGCGAAACATAGAAAAAGCTAACAGACTCCCGAAACAACAGATCAATTTTCTCGGTTAGTGTCTGACCCGGAGATACTTGACATGGTGGAAACTGAAATCAATGACCCAACCAACAGTTCTGCTTTGAATATGAACGACATTGAACAATCGTATCTTGGTTTGCTAGAAACCAATGGGTTCGCCTTACCCAACAATCCACGATACAAACCATACTTAAAGCAACTGATTCTGGACAACATCCCTGATGTGCACTTCACCAGGCCTCCAGACAAAACCAAACCTGAGCAAGTGCTTTCTACCAAAGCCAAAGAAACCCTGTTAGCTGGAGCTATGGCCACATATACAAAAAGCCTAAAAGAAGATGTAAATATCCTTTTGAAAGCAGCTAAAATATTGAGAAGAGACATGGCAAGTGCAACACCGTGGAAGTTCGAAGGAACATTTGATAATTATGAACCACCTACTTTGCTTCAACTCTTCTGCAAGTGTGCTGCCTAAGGTTTACATCAAGTTAAAACGACCATCAGGGCCAAATCTCTGAACCAGAGTGCATCTGTGTTGGCACAACATTTTGTGTGTGCATACTAAACTGATCGGCAGGTCTCATATGAAACTAAACATGAAGATGTCGCTTTCAAACACCACACTGAAACTCCGCTTAGCGTCGGCTTGGGTCTACATGTGCACAAAAACACCAGATCCAAGTCCCTTGTAGAGAAACTAAGCCAACTAGACCTCACCGTTCCGTACAAAAAGTTAATGGAGATAGAGACTGTCATCGCAAATACTGTTCTTGAGAAGATTAAATCCATGGAAGGTGTTTATCGTCCACCTTGGTTGTTGAATGACATGTTTGTTTGGTTTGCGCTGGACAACCTAGATTTTCTTGAATCAACACCTTGTGGCATGAATACACTCCATGGCACTGCCACTGCTGTATACCAGAGTGAATCTGACAAATCCCAAAGAACACCACTTGACATCGATCGGTCATCAAGGTCTCAAACATTGGAGGCTGCTATTCCATGTGAAATCTTATCATGTGACAAACCAGTACCAACGAACAAAAAGTGTGTTTGCACACTGAATTCCTGCAAGTCCAGCATAGAGCCAAATAAGGAGAAGGATATGGCATGGGTTATTGGCTGTTTGGACTTCAACGAAAGTGAAGTAGAAGTAAAACCAAGTTCAACTTCTTCAGGAACATGGGGCGCCTTCAACTCTCTATTGTCTCCGTCTGGCCTCAAGACAAACATTGCCTTAGTACCACCTTTAATACGCTTGCCACCAACAGGTTATGATACCCTGTTCACAGGTCTGATGAGAGCACGTGATATCGCTACTCATGCCAAGGGACCAGAAGCTATCACAGTTGTGATTCTTGATCTTCAGCTATACGACATGGCCATGAAGTTGTGGATGAAGTGAGAGGACATCCAGAAACAGTTTTTATTTCGCCCTGGTGAGCTGCACATCGTGTTCTGGGCACTGACTGCCTTGGGAAAATATGTGGAAGGCAGTGGTATTGACCAGGCATGGGTCGAAGCTGGACTTTACTCGCCTACAACAGTAACACAAATACTCAACGGGAAACACATGTATCGAGCACTGGAAGCTCATACAATTACCTTGCTCGCTTTGTACAGTTTGTACTTCCGAAAATTCCTGGAACTTTAGCCTGATGAAAAAGCTTTCTTGAAGGAAACGTCCACTCTTTTGGGAGAAGCGTATCAGCAAGACATCAATACTGACTCAGGAAGCAGACATAATCTCAGTGATGCCGTTACGAAAACAATCGAAATGTTCGAATCAAGGGACATCTTCCGAAAGATCAAACAATCTGAAGGTACTGAAAACATAATTCAGCGTTTCATCGGAAACTACATGAAGCAGTTCGAGACCATCCTCCAATTTGTGCGAGCCACCAGACAACGCGACCTATTGCTACACATGCAGAGTCTGGAATCACTAACGAAGTACTTCTTTGCCCATGATCATTTAAACTATGCGCGCCTTCTACCACAGTATATTTCCACAATGCAACAGACAGAACAGCAGCATCCTGAGATCTGGGCAGAGTTCATGAAGGGGAATTTTTGTGTCACAAAAGGTGTTGCTGGATTCACATCAATAGGCCCGGACCATGGGATTGAACAAGAGAATCGTGAACTCAAGGTTATTGGAGGCATTGTTGGAATCACGCAGAATGAAAAATCACTGGACAAATACTTTCTCATCGCCCCTGAACTTTCTAATGTACAACAAGAATTTGAGAGACAGTACTGCACTGGCAACAAAGAGAAGAGAACAGCATCATGAGCTTACCGGGGGAAAACTCACCCGATTAACACAAAACGCAGTCAAACTCACCACAGTATTTCATGAGCACGGAAACCCATTTTAATCCTCTGATGAGAATGAGGTATACAACCTGCTCACCAAAGCAGTTATGACTGAAACTGCTACCAAAGATATCATTCAGCGTGATGAGATTGGACAACAGATGTTTGAAAGTTTTGTCAATGAACGCCTAACAGAAGGAAAACTCTCTGTGTGGGACAAAATGTCCAAAAAGAAACTGAGAACTTTCAAAAGTGCTAATGCAATGTCCGAAATTAGAATTGGAGACAAGGTGGTCAAAATCAAGGAAGAACGAGGACTTTTGCAACGCTTTATTGTTATTTCCAGAAGTCGACCAGAGCTGGACCTCAAGGAGTGCATTGGTACTTATGAGTTTGGTGGGGTGCTTCGATCTCTGTTTGCTTCAGATGGATCCCTCCTGCTGGCATATGATAAGGATTAAGTACTCCATCATCTTGAGATGCTGGATACAACACAACAGGTCCAAGATGACAGGAACGGGGCAACTGGAAGTGAACTATCTGATAACCAAGCAACGCAAGAACCCTTACAGGTGGCAGACACAACAGTGGAACATGCACATGTGGATCAAGCAGGTGAATCATCATCACACAAAGTGATCATCATTGATGAAATGGCTGTAGTTAATTCAGTTACCAAAACAGAACAAACTAGATGTGTCGGAACGACACGAATGCCCCCGCCTTGGGCAAATTAGAAACATTTGTAAAATTTTGAAAAATTATTAAGTTCAGGAGGTGTCGTATGGTCAAAAGTAGGTCAACAAGGGCAAAATGCAAACTCGATCTGTAACGGGTCATTATCAAGCAACACACCAAAAATCATGCCAGTATATGCAGGCATTGTGAAAAAAAGTCCATACATGTGCATTTTCCATAAAAATTTCTGTCTTTCATGAAATTTTCTATGTTTAGGTGCCGTAAAACAATCAAAAGTAGGTCAACCGGGATGAAACGCAAACTCGATCTGTAACTGTCATTATCAGTACAAAAAAGTCAGTTCATATGCATTTTTTATGAAAATTTATATTTTTCATGAAACTTTCTCTGTTCAGGAGCAGTCAAATGGTCAAAAGTACGTCAACTGAGACGAAACAAGAACTCGATCTGTAACTGGTCATTATCTGCCCACACACCAAAAATCAGGCCTGAATCTGCAGGCACTGCAAAAAAAAGTCCATACATGTGCACCTTTTTATGAAATTTTCTATGTTAGAGCACCGTCAAACGGTCAAAAAAAGGTCAACTGGGACAAAACGTGAACTTGATCTGTAACTGGTCATTATCTGCCCACACACCAAAAATCAGGCCAATATCTGCAGGTATTGTGAAGAAAAGTCTGTACAAGTGTATTTGTCATGAAAATATATATTTTACATGAAATTTTCTATGTTCAGGAGCCGTAAAACGGTCAAAAGTAGGTCAACCGGGACGAAATACGAACTCCATCTGTAGCTGGTCAATATCTGCCCACACCAAAAATCAGGCCAATATCTGCAGGCATTGCCAAAAAAGGTCCGTACATGTGTATTTGTCATGAAATTTCATATTTTTCATGAAATTTTCTATGTTCAGGAGCCTTAAAACTGTCAAAAGTAGGTCAACCGGGACGAAACGCGAACTCGATCTGTTACTGGTCTATATCTGCCCACACACCAAAAATTAGGCCAATATCTGCAGGCATTGCGAAAAAAAGTCTGTACATGTGTATCTGTCATGAATATTTCTATTTTTCATGAAATTTTCTAAGTTTAGGAGCCGTAAAACGGTCAAAAGTAGGTCAACTGGGACGAAACGTGAACTCGATCTGTAACTGGTCTATATCTGCCCACACACCAAAAACCAGGCCAATATCTGCAGGCATTGCGAAAAAAAAGTCCGTACATGTGTATCTGTCATGAATATTTCTATTTTTCGTGAAAATTTCTAAGTTTAGGAGCCTTAAAACGGTCAAAAGTAGGTCAACCGGGACAGAACGCGAACTAGATCTGTAACTGGTCTATATCTGTCCACACACAAAAAATCAGGCCAACATCTGCAGGCACTGCGAAAAAAAAGTCTGTACATGTGTATTTGTCATGAAATTTCATATTTTTCATGAACATTTCTAAGTTTAGGAGCCGTAAAACGGTCAAAAGTAGGTCAACCGGGACGAAACGCGAACTCGATCTGTAACTGGTCTATATCTGCTCACACACCAAAAATCAGGCCAATATCTGCAGGCATTGCGAAAAAAAAGTCCGTACATGTGTATCTGTCATGAATATTTCTATTTTTCATGAAATTTTCTAAGTTTAGGAGTCGTAAAACGGTCAAAAGTAGGTCAACCGGGACGAAACGCGAACTAGATCTGTAACTGGTCTATATCTGCCCACACACCAAAAATCAGGCCAATATCTGCAGGCATTGCGAAAAAAAGTCCGTACAACTGTTTGATTTCGGAAGGACGGAAGGACGGAATGACGGACATGGGTAAAACTATATGCCCCGGCCACTTTGTGGCGGGGGCATAATAAAACATGCCAAAACTTTGCAGATGCCTTTCTGCAGATAATCTGTAACATGGCAGCACAGTATGATGAGGTCAGATCAGATTGGTCTTCGACCGGTACATAAGAACATCACTTAAGGAACAGTTGAGGACAAAGAGGAACAAGAGAAAGTCAACATATTACCACGTGAAAGACACCACTTTAATCCAGAATATTTCCCTGAAGGACTTTCTCTCAGATATCCGGACCAAAGGAGAACTGAGAGAGTATTTGGCTGACAAGATTGTACGTCACAGCAAGAGCCCCAACAACAGATTGAAAAAACTAATGGTGACATCAGGAACACAAACCAAGGGCAATGTTGATATTCCATGTTCACTCCTCACTCACAGCCAAGAAGAAGCAGACACTTTGCTTGTACTGCACGCTCTTAATGTTCCCAATGATGCAGAGCTTGTTGTCAGTTCGCCAGACACGGACGTCTTGTTGTTGCTTGTCTACATGTTTCCAAGCTGACCAATATGTGCAACCTTTCTCACAGGAAATGGCAGGCTGAAGAGGAACACCTCTGTGCAGAGCATATACAACAACTAGGGACCAAAGCGTGCTTCTGCACTGTTGGGTTTTCATGCTCTGACAGGTTCCGATATGTCAGGGAAATTTGCTGGCAGAACCAAAGACTCATGCCTCAAAGCATTTATGTCCTGTGATGATGAGATCCTGGATGCACTAGCAATGCTCTGGAGTGACAACGATCTCCCCACTGATGGATGCTCTCAGTTAGAACGCTTTGTCTGTATTTTGTATCGATCCAAAATCTACACAAAAGTAAATGAGCTCCGTTGGTTCCTCTACTTCAATTGTGCAGCTGAAGCAGAAAACCTCCCACCTGGTTCGCTGGACTTACACATTCGACGGGCACACTACGTATCCATGATTTGGAGAAAGGCTACTGAGAATCACCCACGTCTCCCAGGACCAGTTGCATTTGGTTGGACATTTGATGCAGGTTCAAGTAACTTCTCTCCTGTTCGCTGTTTGAATCCACCAGCTCCTGAAGCAGTATTGCACCTCATAAAGTGTGGGTGCAAACATGGATGCGAAGGAAGATGCAGCTGTCGCAGGAACAATACCCCATGTACGGAAGTTTGCGGATGCTGGCTTTTCAGTTGCAACAACAAAGTTATTCAGCCAGGGATAGATGAGGACTGTGAAGATGGAGGTGTTATCTTCTATGACATTCATGAATTCAATTAACTCAACTGATGTCCTTGGTAAAAACTACTACTTAAAAGACATGCATTTATTCAGTACGACTTACTGTATTTTCGTAAATGACTTTAACAAGATTGAACAGTAATTAGATTGATTCATTTTATTTGAATATGTTTGTTGACTTACTAATTATGTATTCTTTGAGATAAATACATGATTTCAATTGATATTTGGTTTCATAATTACAACATCGTATTGACTCAGTAATGTTTCCAAAGGTATAGCCAACAATTATGGGTGTTTGGCGATCATTTATGAGGTCATCTTATAATTTGGCAGGTAGATCATGCATATAATCTTAATTTGATGATTCCATTAGTTTCCTTGTCTGAAAAACATATATTTGGACACCTTACTTGTAATTTTATCATATGTACTTGCGAAGATATCGCATTATTCGTGTGCGGCTGCCATTTTGGACGCCATCTTTGATTTCATACCCTTAGAATGTTAAGAAAAAATGCCACCCTAATTATTCTTGAAGCTTATGATACCTTCTTTCAAGATCAAGGGAGTTTTTGCTTTTACCAACAAAATACACGAAATTACAACACTATATCCTAAAAGTTGAGTTTACCAGATGAATGTGGCCGGTGGAGCATGGGTTTGTATCAACCTGCATAATTATTATAGAATAATCATTCCGGTATCCAGCAGATGTCGCTGTGTGACATGAGGGCCGCAATATCCGACAGGGAATGAGAAAATTGGAATGAGCTTCCTACTTATATATAATGATATATAATGATACAAAACATATACTTTGTTAGATTAGTGCTTTAATATTGCTTTTAAAGTATTTTTAAATCATGAATTCCTCCTCTATCCTGCCTTTTTTTCATGTGGACATCAAGCCATGGAGATAAACAGAATGGGAATCTTATATTCTGATGCAACAGTGGGTACCTGTACAAATTTGGCAATTCGCCAGATACAAGATGATATACTGCGTGGAAAAAACTAATGTAATTAAACTGTCTCGCGCGATGTGATCCTGGTTGGTTGGTGAACATACTATGAGATCTATGTGAATGATTTGCCCTCTTTTACTGACAACATTAGAATTTAAGTCGGGATTCAAACAGAAATATAGAGAGAACTCTGCATCGGTTTCCAATACAGGATGGTTCAGTGTATTTCTGTTAGGATTTGTCGATTTGATAAAACCGGAACATAAAAATGAAAAGGAACAAAATGTGATTTTATATTAAGTAAACACATACTGGCGACATCCGAGCGACTTTTGCTTAAGTTACTCAAAATCATATACTAGTAATCATAAAAGGCGAGTACCCAAGGCGAGTACCCACGGGGAGTATCCAAGGCGAGTATCCACGACGAGTACCCACGGCGAATATTCAAGGCGAGTACCCACGGCGAGTATCCACGGCGAGTGCCCACGGCGATTACCCACGGCAAGTATCAACGCAAGTGCCTAGGACAAGGGGAGTAAATATAGCCAAAACGAATATATGCTCATCTGGTGGAAACTCAAAATTTAAAATTCCCAAAGGGGAAGCTCCAATTTGAAGTTCTTCTGTGAGGAATTAAACTTCTAGCTGGAGAAATGACAATTGTAAGTTGCCCTGAGAGAATTTTAATTCCTCCAGGTGTGAAAGTCAATGTTCTAAAAGCAAAATGCTTCCATTTTATTAATACATGTATATTCACTCTGGTTATCCTTGAAATGGCAAAAAAAAGAAAAATATAATACGCAACACGGTTCCTCATTATACCGGCATATTTAAACATTTTTAATATCAGACAATTTGGCAATCGGTCCGGGGGAAACGCTTAGCGCTCTCAGCCGGCGGTCCGGGTTCGATCCCGGTTGTGGCTATGACAGTGGTTGTGGTTGCCCGTCGAAGGCCATTGGTTTTTCATCGAATTCTCCGCTTTCCCCACCAATATAGACTATCGAACGCTATCACCTGACCCATCTAGAGTGCCGTGATTATTTAAAATAGATATTTGTACAATCCATGTTAAATAAATAAGTTTACATAATTATCATTATTATAATTATTATTACTCAGATTTTAATATTATTAACATGACAGAATTACTCTAATTTGCCAGTTATTAAATGGACAAAAATCAGATTTGAACAGAAAGATTAATTTTACTCTCTCTTATGGCCGCGAGAAGAGACACAATCAGTTGC
This sequence comes from Sipunculus nudus, assembly GCA_026874595.1. Classification (NCBI taxonomy): domain Eukaryota; kingdom Metazoa; phylum Annelida; class Sipuncula; order Golfingiida; family Sipunculidae; genus Sipunculus; species Sipunculus nudus. The sequence continues at coordinate 11,264,069 of CM049314.1, read as the reverse complement.
TGCAATGAACGAGCAAGGGCATTATGGCCGCGAGAAGAGTTGAAATGAATTTCGTTCAAACTGGTCCTAATCAAACTTGATGCAATCAGCATCTTTCTGAAGACTTGTTGCACTCGCTCCGTACAAAAACCTGTAGTCAATCAACCATCAGGCCGACCGATCATCTCCCCGGGACACTTGACTCGTGTCCAGGTCGATCTAACACATATCAACAACCATCATGATAGAGAATTTATAAATGTGATCACTTTACTAATTTATTCTGGCCTTTCCCTTGAAATCTAAACAAGCTACTGAAGTTGCAGAGAAACTAACTGAAGTTTGCTGTCTGTTTTGGGCCTCTCTGATTATGCAATCTGATAATGAGAAGGAATATGTTGCTGCTGAGATGAACCAATAACCAGTTCTTAGCCAGGCACCGTTATGTTCCACATGTGTCAACAACATTTCAGACCCAAGGATGGGTATACTTATCTGGGAAAAATAATTGAGAGAAATGGTGACAGCTGAGGAAATGGACTGACCCTACCTCTTATAAAAATCTTAGGTCGAATTGCTCAGAGTAAAATTGCTATACGTGCAGCATGGGACCAGACAGATGAGGACCATATTGAAATCCGCACTACACCACTCATAAAGAGTACTCTGGAAGATGTCCAAGCTTTGGTTCTATATATCTCGTCACACGCATATTCTCCGACACAGGACAAGGATATCCCAGAAAACGTATCAACTTTGGCTTTGGGACAGCTCCTAAAGGGCACATGGTCCAGCACAGGACATTCAGAAGACAACTAACGTGACAACCTCAGAGACAGCTTCAGTATCTAAGGGCTCCCATATGCACATGTGAAACATGTTGGTGGGCGTTCTCAAGTACATAAAGTGCTTCAATAGCGGGAAAAATGTGTTGCTACTGCACGGATAAAAAGTCATAAGGAAAACAAAATTCTAATCATTTCCGCAATGCACGGTATTGAATTTTTGTCATGGAAAACATATTGTAGCACACACCATAACAGGAGAAGTATGAAAAAGATGCAGCAGCCTGAAAAAAAAATACAGTTAAGGAGATATAGTAAGAAAAACAGGTACACCCTTTTGACAGCACTAACAAAGATCGAAGGGCATTTCACTGCAAGGTACCGGACTCTAAAGAGCAGGATCATAATAAAACAACATACAAGGTATATTCAACTGCAGGCATAATCAAATCTTCATTCACCAGTGAAGACATTGTTGACATGAGAAATGTGCATTTCCCATCTCTTGAGAAAGCTGCTCCATCAAACCATGAAAAAGTCACCCTTGTCCAAGCGGCAAGAGCAAATACTGGGTGGAACTTATGTCATTTAGTGTGATACGACGTGTCCTACCAGAAGTAATAAACACCAAAACTATGTTAAAAAGTAGGGTTTATAGTCTGGTATCACCGACGATGTCAGTCTCATCCGACTTTACACTTTGCCTTCCTGGTCTTTCGGGTTTGTTCTTTCTTGTAGCTTTTCTCGGCTCCCAGGGGAGCATACAACCCAAGCAGCCATATCAGGCGCTTGAAGGTTATTCGTTCTAGGTTTACCTTCCTCCAATGACCAGTACTCATTCACTCCTGGGTCGAGAGAGCACACCCGTGCGGTAAAGACTTTGCCTAAGAGTCTTAGCGCAGACGGCGGTCAGAACGGGACGCGAACCCACAACCTTTCGGTCACAAGTCCAGCGCCCTATCCTTTAAGCCACCACGCTCCACATTTAAACAGTTTAAACAGCTGGACTGAATTATTTTGGGATGAACAGGGTGTGAAAAAAGAAATTTTCCCTTGGATAAAAGCCTGTTGTTTGAAGGCAATAGTTTTTCGTGTCTTCGAAGTTTTATCGTACATTTTTTTAACAGTTACCACAGCATGATAAAATATATCAAAGTAATACCTGCGTAAATCATTTAACTATTTAGACTATTGTTTAGATACGTGATGAGTGTGATACGTGTTTTTTTGCTTTAGACATAAGCCTTATCTGTGCGCTGTTCTTTGTCAAGTTTCCAAAATTTAGTGTACGTGAATAATCGTTTAGAATATATTCATTATATAATACAAGTGAGAATACAAGTTATTCATTTGGTTGAACATAATTAAACATTTTACAATTTGCTGAGTTTTACCTTAATTGTTTATCTACAAATTTATTAGATGGGAGTATAACTAATATAGATTATTTTATAGTGATGTATCAAACTATTGCAAGATGCTATTTATGCCCTTTAAAGAGGGAAGATATACTTTTAAACTTTTTACTTGGGGATTTAAAATTCTCCTAGATCAATTTAAAAACTGGCATTTCCCCTATTAGAAATTAACTCCACTTAGTTGAATTTCACAATGTAAGTTGCCAAAGATTCATTTCTGGAAATTAAAAATTTCCCTGCATTTGAATTCCCCATCACATACATATATTCCCAAAGCTGTATCGTCATAAATAACTGTTCTAATTGAAGCACGTGTGTTCTGAAAGGCCAGACCATGCACGAGAAGACTGCCATTGTTTTCGCAGGTAATATTCTATGGATAAGGCGAGAAATAAAAAAAGTGTAGGCCGATTAATACTGACGGGACCTAGGAAATCTCATGAACGCTGCCAATCTCGCCAGTGAATCCATACTTAGACCGCAATCATGTACATTCAGCACAGCGGTTTATATCGCACCCTAAATGGTCTTCTTCAAAAAGGATTAATTTTGATTTGGCGAATTTCCTTCCATTTGTATATCAGATTTAGCATTGGTACATGCTTATACCAAATCATTTTCGGCCTTCATGAATCTTGTAAATGCATATTCAGACAGACCTACCTAAACAAACACATCCCTACACATCCCCAGACATTCATACACACTATAATATATTTAACATATTTATTTTATATATATGGCTGATAACCTGCTTATTAATTTTAGGTTTTAAAATTTTTTATAACTTTTTTTAAAACATTTGTAGATTAACAAAAAAGCCCAAGAACATTACTTAAACTTGCACACATTTAATTCAGGAGGCCAGAAGGCGGAAGAATCTAAATGTTCTCGACAGGGGACGCTATTAGCCCAGAGCTGTTGATGTGTGGAAAACTGACATGCGCATGAATTCCTGGATGTAAGTATAGACATAGGCACGTGGTTATAGTGATCTCACTAGCACACTTCCCCTGAAAAACCGCTATCTCATCTTTATGCTAACACATCATTAGTTACTTCTTTATTTTGAAAGATCTTTATCACAGAAACGTGCCAGGCAGACGACCGGCACCGGCGGTCGTGATGATCAGCTCGTGACCATGTTTTATTTTGTGAAGTATTTAATTTTTTAAGACTTTTCGGAGCGTGTGCCATGTCGTGCCGGGCTGAGAGTGAATGCTCGGTATGCCTGCTCACCGCATTGTCGGGTGTATTGGCGACCTCCATCGCTTGTTTCCTAAATCATCCATGCGTTCACCATAATGTAACAACTCCCTTACGCATAAGAAAGCACCTGCCGGCTACATTAATTGGGGCTTAAATGATGATGATATTGCTAAAGTGTAGTTGTGTGTATGAACGTGTCGTTAGATGATGCCTAGAATAGTATTGCATGACTGCTCGAGTGGTCTTAATTCACTTTCATTGTTGCTATGCAGATGATATATTAATAATACTGCAGTTGCTATGGAAACACAGGTTCGAATATGGTGCTCGTGGTCTGCATATATGACGTCGCAATGGATTATCACGCAGTTCACTGTCGTATTGATGATAATGGTTACCTGGAGCATTTGTGAACATGGTACGTATACTAATGTGTTATGTCAGTCGTGTGTCAAAACCGTTTTCTGGTCCTGTTTTAACTCTGAAAGCAATTATTATAATACATTTCATCACAGGCACTGGAGTCCCTAAAAACCGTGTTTTGTAGATGATATTTCTTAACTAGGTTATTATTTGCACACCTTCAAGATTAATAAGAAAACGGCCTATGATTTATATTATACATATTTTGTCATCATGCACGCTCCATTTGCGTTCTATTTGTGACAGAACACATTTATTATTGGGATACTACAGTATAAGTTTATACAAGCACCTGTGAGCCCTATTAGAAGTTGCTATTTTCACAGCCGTGTAATGCATGTGTTTAATGTGATTTGGATTCTAATGACATCAGTCATATCAAAATCGTGCAGTGTGTGTTATGTACAGTAGTTATGATGTCTAAAACTCCGGAAACCTCGTGATAAAATATAACAAAATGTAATCAGCTGTTCTAACTTACATATCCACAAACAAGCGCACATGATTTATGTAGTGCCTGGGCGTTTTTAATTTACCTCCGGTTACATGTTTCACTGGGTTCCGACCTTCCCAAGGCATAGTGGGCATGACCTTGGCAGTCAGACAAGTGCCGAAAATGCATAGAACATGGACCTGTATGGTATATTCATCGACCTCACACAGGCGTTTGATACTCTCAATATACCATGCAGCGCTACGTAAAATTTTTGACAAAGCTTGGTTGTCAATGGGAGTTTTCACATCATACACCTTTTCTTTGAAAACATGACGGATGAAGTACTTTCGAATGGTGTTAACTCGAACTCTCTTGAAATTTCCAGGGCTGCCTTTTTATCACGTCTATCAATTGCTCGCTCTATCTCTCTCTCTCTCTCTCTCTCTCTCTCTCTCTCTCTCTCTCTCTCTCAATACACAATAATATCTACTTATCTTGATCATGGATGATCATTCTTGAATAATGTTTTTTATATCAAAATCAAGCTCGGTGATCCCAGTCACATGCATTTGATAGTCCGATTTTAGCTGTTACGCGGGATATAAAGACCCTAGTTGGTCTCCGAGTGTCATTTGTCGCTTGGAAATATTCTCGGCCCTAACCAGATATTATATATATATATATACACGTTTGGTTAATTATTTAAATTAATATTCGTATCACATATTCTGGAGAGACCTAGCATATATGACAGAAAGACAAGTCGATCAAATTTTGAAGTTGATGTACCTTGGGGAAACACTTTTTCAATTAATGATTACAGTATCTTTTTTCAGGTACAACAGAAATCAATCTATGTGAGATGAAGAAAGACTATAATCGAGTGGTCAGTATAATAAAGCAAAGGGACCGGGACTTCTCCATAAAACGCTGTCACTGTTACATTACCAGCAAGAGTAACTGGAAAATGACCATCGACGTGGCCCTTCCGGTGACTTCATCAAACTGTAACGAGGTGGTTAGAGCCTATCGCAACAACACGAATGTGTATGAAAGGTGTTCAAACATCCGTAACAACTCGGCTTGGAGTAATGAGGTTCTGCTCAATGAGGCAAACGATTCTGTGTGGTTTGAATATTCCCGAAGAGAGTCAAAAGTATTCAGAGAGACCGCATCCATACAAGCTCGAGTCGTCAGTAAGTGTGATTATCATTCGACCAACGCTAACGGGTACTTTTGCGGGTTTTTTTTTATTATATATATTTTTTTCACAGGCATGTACCTTTATTTTTTACATTAACAGATGGGGTAAGATTTCTGTATACAAAAACAAGGGCATATGTAGAATAATCTTTTTAAAAGGAACGAACCATCATATATCGGTATATACAACGGGCTCAGGCCATTGTTTATAAAGTGACGTCAAAAATGTATGGTTTGCAAATCCGGAATGGTGCGGATAGAGCTAGAGGGGTAAAAATATATTTTCAGTTCTGTCAGTGATGCTGATACAAGCGAGTGTGTACTTTTATTTTGATAATGGAAAGGGTTCTTTACACAGCTTTCAGGAACTATATGCAGACATATTATTTGTATAGTGTTACGTAAACATTTTGCTTGTAGGGACAAAATACTGAGCCGATCAGGGATTCGAACCCATGTCTGTGGCGCTCATGTCCCGCGTTCCAACCGCATCGCTGGAAAAGCGAACTTTTCTATAGAGACAGTTCGGTCCACTTTCATATGGATCCCGCAACACAACCCCCTCTTAATAGTCTTCTGCTATCAGAACAAATGTAATGATCCGAAAGTCACACTTTTTGAGAACTAGGTGACGGTAATTACCCAATAAGTTCAAACCACCCTTCCCCAGGCACATAGGTAGGATGTCATTTTGGACGAGCCCCCATTTGTTGCCTAAACGAGGAAAACAAGCTGCACTTGAGAGACTGTTCGGTCCGCTTTATAGGCCTTTGCATCCCGTAACGACAGTAAGCTATTTGTAATTGCTTTACAATTATTCATGTAAAATGCTTCAGATTTGTTCCATTCAATGCCTAAAAATACTGCGTCTTGAGACAGTTTATCGAGAGTCACAAGAATGTGGCCCTGGACTTTCGAGGGGTAAAAAGCACGGCTCTCTCCGTTGGCGACCCGGGTTCGACCCCCGGCCTGGCTATAAGGTAGGGTTCTAGATGCCCGTCCAAATTCAGTGGTTTTCTCCGGATCCTCCGGTTTCCTTAAAAAATGGCCACTTCCGAAAGCCCCTACCTGAGCCATGGGGAGTGCCTTAATTAGTTATTAAAACTATTTGTGCAATCCATGTCAAATACACACATTTGTGATTTAAGTGTTGAAGACATCCGCCCAATAAGACAAAGGGTTTTCCAGCTGACGTCACCTGATCCAAGTACACCTGTGGTTCAATGGTTAAGCCTTGATATGGGATATGTAACATATTAAAAAAGTCCTATGACTGTTGCCTGAAATCATCATATGCACATATCTGAGATATATTTTACCATTTGACTGGTCGTTCGTCAAGTTTTCATCTAGTGGTGCTTATCAAGTGTTCCATTTTTCTTTCATTAATGTCCCACCGACCTTTGTGGCCTAGGGGTCCTGCACAGGAGTTCAGGAGATCGTGAGTTCAAACCTTAGTCGAGGAGTAATGAGATTTGGTCGGCGCCCACCTAGGGTGAGCGCTTTGTAGGCTCAATTGGAATGTTATGCCCAACAGCCGTTTCTCGGCCATCACTCACAAACGAGTGCGTCTTTTGGGGGTTCCTTGGTGTTATGATCCAGCAATGGAGTTGATGACACACCGAGGATCCGCACGTGCGGGAGACACATGGCCTGGGTGACACCAGGATACAAAAATAACATGATAGGAAGCGAGTGTTGCCATCCTGCAACGTAGTCCAAGACCGAAATAAAACTGCAAATGTCCATACGTAGATTAAGAATTGGTTAAAACAGTATGAACATTGACGGCGGTTACCTCCACTCAAAATATATGAAATTACTATTGTCTCAACAGAAATAAGAAAGTAAAACAATTGATCCTTTCGAAATGCCAAACTAGTTGATTTAGCTTCCTGTTCCCTCAATAACATGATATAACAATCGCTTTAAATAATGACTGGCTATGTTAGAGACTTTCAGTTATGTTCTTTTATTTATAGCTTTATCGGCGGAGCAGGTGTCGGTCGTGTGTAACCCCGGATTACCAATAGACCCACGGAGCGGCGGACCCCGCGAACCCCGGGGTTCCTTACCCCCGGAAACCCCGTCCACCTCCACAAAATCACTGGCGACGCTGACGCCGAAATCAGGTGGCCGTGACGTGGACGATGATAGTTCGGAATCGAGGCTGTACCTCATAATCGGGATCACGTCTGCATTGTGTTTTGTTGGTTTCACCATGGCAGTGGTGGTTGGTGTCCGTCACAAATGGTTAAGTGTCTTTTTATTTCCCCCTTTCTTGTATTTTTGAGCATTATATTTGTCTATTCCGGGAAAAAAAATGTCCTCTATATAATTAAAACGTGTATTTGCAATTTTCTCTCTGTCTGTCTGTCTCTCTCTCTCTCTCTCTCTCTCTCTCTCTCTCTCTCTCTCTCATATTACAAGTGAAATATATTGTAAACTTTTCACTATTAACATGTTTTCAATAGCTCTCTTTATTTTTTTCAGATAAGAATGTTATGTTTTCTTTCATCTTATTGCTATATATAAATACTAAGACGCTTAACATCATTGGTAGTAGGACTGGGTTAAAAAGCGACTCAGTGCATTTTAATGAAAATGTTTAAAATAAATTTTATGCAAATGTAGTTAAACATTATCAAATCCAAATACCGTTCCAAATGGCTTTACACATGGACATTCCCACCTGGTACCAAGATGTGTGTATATTGAAATGAGTAACGTAGTCTATGAAACTGCTGAAAAAAGTCAATGTAGAATATTTTTTAGAATGTGGCATGATTAATAATGAAAGTGTTTTTATGATTATTTATCCTGAGACATCACTTCAGAACTGCTTTTGAATATGCATTTGCATTTCAAATACAATTTTGGTATATGCATTTGAACCCAAGCCCTAAATAGCAGCATACCTATAAAGCGTGTCATAACTAGGCATATTGTAATTATGTATTATTTTTTTAATTATTCATTCAGTGGTATGAGAAGAGGGCAAGACGGAATCCAAATTACAGCTGGTCACATCGTAGACAACACCTATACCGGTTCATCTAGAACGTATGAAGAACTGAACGAGGCTTTAGCTAATTCAGTTGCTACCGAGTCGTACATATCGCCCTCCCTGCCGCCACATACCTACGTCAACACGAACGGCGAAGTTATTGGAGACCGCTCCTCGTCTCAGCTGGCCGCGCATGCGTACATCAATATGCAGATTGATCAGCCAATAGGCGTCCAAAGTGAATCAGGAAATCAACTGAATGGTTATGTCAATTTACCTGCTGAACATAGAAAATCCGGTGCAGGTGTTGTCTGTCCGAATTGTAATACTGTTAGAGCCGTTAGTCGACATCCGACGGTGGAGGCATAAGACAAACTTGATGAAAGGAAACTCACAAATCGCAGCTGTTAATTAAACTTGTATTGAAAAAAAAAAATCATATGGATGTCTCCGACCTGTCAGTCGTATGTTGAAACTGACCAATCAGATGTAACACCGGGGAGCGCAATTTTTAACATGCGATACCTCCCTCGCTGGTCTGATTGCAATTTCAGGCCAAGGATCCGGGTGTCGCATATTTTACATTTTGAGCTTGATGCACAATGCGATACCAAGCTCTCATTGGTCTGATTACAATTCTTTGCTCTGTGCGCAACCTGGTGTTCAGACCCAGAGAACCTTGCCACCCAAAGCAGCGATTACACGAGATCTGGGACACCTGCAGCGTATAACCGTAGCGTGAGGAGTGTGTAAGCTCATGTGCAGCTGGCTAGACTGTGGATGATGAAGCGAGAACAGATGCTGGGACTGCTTAGGGTCTACTTTGCTTTTTGCCTTTGCTTTGTCTAGGTAACTTATGATCTATTTGTACTCCAACTGAAGGATTGTATGCATTAATAAGCGACAAATATCAACCTAGCGAAAACAAGGCTTGTACAAAGGTTTATCTTTATCTCATTTCGTCATTTAAAGTCTATGTAGCAATATCATGCCTGGGCTCTGAATCATTATTCTAGACGGCTGTGTCCGCGTGGGCAATCAAAACAATATACAATTGATCGTGCTTAGCTTGAGCATTAATACTCGAAGAGCACGCTTGCTGGATTGAAGAAAAAAAGACAATTTGTAACCACAACGGATGTTGTGGCTTCGGTTTAAGCAGGTGGATGTCTTGTTCCTATAGAAACAGAACACCTTGACCTCAGCCATCTGCGGTTTGTCGTCGTGACTCGTCAGGTGCATCATTGTCATAAATGTATCTCCAGTACCGGATTCTTCATTTGAAACCATTAACTTTCGATAGACATTGATTTTTTATAATAATAAATCATTTTACAAAGTATTGAATTCCACTTCACGAGACGGACTTCCGTCATAACTACTAATTATCGTGTTGGATCTGAGATTGAGATATATAATGAACTAGCTGATAAACCCGGTATAACGGGCTTATTACCGGGGTTGGGGAGATATATTAACTGAGATGTGGAATGTTGGCTCATTTTTTTATTAACAGAAGTTAACAGAAAATATAGGTTTTTAGTGGGAAACTGTCTTAATAAGATATGTATAAATATATTTTACATTTATTTTGTAGGGCTGTCCTCGTGGCAAGAATTCTGGTTTTTCACGGGAATAATGGGAATTCCCATTCTTCCCGGGAAAAATGAGAATCATTTCATGCTATGATTTGATTCTCAATTTTCCCGGGAAGAATGAGAATTCTGATTTTTCCCGGGAAAACCCAGAATTCTTATTTTTCCCAGCCAGCTCCAATTTGTTAAAAGATATCCTTTTAATAGTTAATGTGGGTTAAGTTTGCATATTTTACTACGGTATAATAACCAAACTATAGTGTTAATAACTGACCATTGCTAAAAGAACAGTAAAAGTTTGAATATTTTTAATCTACAATTCAGTGAAGATAAACATTTATGTTAGATTGACTAATACATCTGACAAGTTGTCAATGAGCTTCTGACATCTATACATGTTAAGTTAACCATGAAAAACATTTACCTGCTATTTCATATGCTAATTTTATTTCTTTTTTAACACTTGAGCAGTTCAGTTTCTTTTTGAAAAAAGAGAAATGAGTATGAAAAAAAATTAAAAGAGTTCAGTTTGCATCCATAATTCCCATTCTTCCCGGGAAGAATGAGAATTCTCATTTTTCCCAGGTATGAATTTCAAAACTGAATTCCAATCTCTCCTGGGAAAAATAAGAATTCTCAATTTTCCCAGGTGAGACTTGAATTCTCATTTGTCCCAGGAAGAATGAGAATTCTCATTCTTCCCTGGAAGAATGGGAATCCCTTCATACCATCTCTGGATTCTCATTTTTCCCGGGAAAAATCAGAATTCTCATTTTTCCCGGGAAGATTCCGGATCTTCCCAGATTCTCATTCTTCCCTCGACATTTACATTGCGAATGAGACGCCGGGGCATTCAGGTTTTCGATGTTTTTTTACTGGATTCTATCGTTGGACGTAAAGATTAGGTTGATGTGAGGAACACATGACAGATTAATTAAATGTACGTTGCAAGGAAACTGTTCCTGAAGAAAGAAACAGAAATATGCATACCTCGTAAGTAGCAGAAGCGGACCCCAAAGGACTCCATGCAGAGGATCATCGCATTTTCAGCAGCTGCAACCTTTTTTTCATCGTATCAGACAAATTCTGAGGCCTGAAACCCCCCCCAAACATGCACTCCATCCCATCCAATATCTGTTCCTGAAATTGGGACTTTGAATTAGGTTTTGTCATTAATCCTCTTGGGTTGAACTCCCTATTTCATAAAGCAAGAAACATATGTTTTTCTCTTTTACTGACCAAGCACGTGGGTGAGAGCCTCGTGTAAATGTAAGGCCCAACAGGCTCAAATGCTCACTAAAAGCAAGCGTTATTCATATTGTTTAATGATTGTAGATGCTGCCATCTGCAGGCATTGAGATGTACTATTTGGGATGCTCCACCAGGGGGCGCCGGTTTCATGTTGATTAAAAGTATGGCTGAATCCTTTTGCACGTGTTGGAGTGACTTGAGTGTAACTCAATCATATGGACTGTGTAAGTTTGAAACATGGAAGCAGCGGTGGTTAATGTATCCACTTCAGCTAAGTAGACACACATTGACTAGTATCGCCACAGGTGAATGGACTACATTCCCAGAAACTACGAAGGTGAGCGATAATAGAAGCATTTGACTTAATCTACAGCTCCCGCACCTTGTATACCACCATGAGTCCGGGAAACTAAAGTAACCCACCCCAGGAGGCCACAAATGCCCCAGCTGACGATGAACCTGACTTGAACCTTCCCAAGGTTAACCCACCAAATGAATTCCTCCCTGGAGATGCCCCAAGTGATACATCTGATAGATGGAAACTCTGGAAACAGAAATGGTCCAATTTTTGTGCTATCTCCAATGTAAGAAAGCTGCCTCAGGGTGCAAAGATGGCATACTTCAAACATGTAGCAGGTGACCACATACTGCGTGAGCTGAATGCTTTTGAATTTGAGCCAGGCGAGGATGATGATGTGGACACTGTACTATGTAAACTAGATCAACTATATGTTGGTGAGGTTAATGAAACACGTGAGAGGTATTTGTTTGGGGAGTGTACCCAGCAAAGCACTGAAACAGTTGACCTGTTTGTAACAAATTTGAGAACTCTTGCTAAAACCTTGTGGGTTTTGTAAGTCTTGCAAAGACAGCCTAATAAGAGATAGAATAATCCATGGGATCAGATTTGATGGATATAAAGAAACCCAAGAGGAGCTTTTGAAAATTAGACATCTATCCCTTAAACAGTGTGTGGACATTTGTAAAGGTGCTGAACAAACCAGGGCCCATATGAAAACCATGATAAATGATGAAACTACTGTTCACAAAATTAGAGAGCAGCCTAAGAGAAGAAGTCACGAACGCCAGTTCTGTGGCAAAAGACATATTATGGACAAAGAATTATGCCCTGCCTGGGGGAAAACTTGTTCTAAATGCCATGGAAAAAAATCACTTTGCCATAAGTGCTTTCAACGTAGTTCTAGTAAACGACAGAAAAAGCGGGTACACATGATACAAAGTGATCACATTGAAGATGACACACCCTCTTCTGACTCTGAGGCCGAGTCAATTCTAATTGTACACTCTGGTAAACACCCTCTCAGCAAAACTGTATTTGCCAAAATGGAAGTGGGGGGCAGACCAGTTAGCTTCCAGGTGGACTCTGGCGCAAGTATTAATGTGATACTAAAGCATTTGGTACCTGATGCACCCATACTCCCGTGCAATACTACACTAGAGATGTGGAATAATAGCAAGGTCAATCCTCTTGGTAAGGCTAGACTTACCATAAGGAACATGAAAAACAAAAGAAAATACAATGTAGAATTTGTTGTGGTTCAAGACAGACTGACCCCGCTACTTGGCAAATTGGTCTCAGAAGCGATGGGACTTATATCAATAAATTATGAAAACATCAGTGCAGTGAGTGACATCACAGCAGATTATAGAGATGTTTTCTCTGATGAGTTAGGTACACTATCTGGAGAGGTTTGCCTCACAGTTGACAAATCCATCAAACCCATAGCTATAACCTCCTGTCGGGTCCCTGTCAGCCTGAAAAAGCCTGTCAAATCAAAGCTACTTGAACCAGAGCAACAAGGGGTCATAGCTACAGTTGAGACCCCTACCGACTGTTGTAGTCGCATGATGATTAGTACAAAAAAAATCAGGTCACCTGAGAATCTGTATCGACCCGATGTTCCTCAACACAGCACTACAAAGAGAGCTACATCCTCTGCCAGTAATGGATGACATTTTGCCAGACATAGCTAAAGCTAAGGTATTCTCTCGCTTCGACCTGAAAAATGGTTACTGGCACTGCAAATAAGATGAAGAGTCGAGTTACGTCACCACGTTTCAAGCACCACATGGGAGATACCGATGGCTTAGACTCCCTTTTGGACTAGCAATGTCTAGTGTAATATTTCAGAAACGACTGCATGCTGCATTGGAAAACCTCCCAGGTGTCATGTGTGGCTGATGACATCCTTGTGTATGGTGTCGGAACCATTGTAGCAGATGCAGGACATGACCATGATGAAAAGCTTCACTGCTTGTTGCAACGGTGTCGTATAAATGGAATTAAACTGAACAGAGCAAAAACAGAGCTGCGTAAATCAGAAATCACATTCCTTGGGCATGTGATTACTAGGGATGGCTTGAACGCCGATCCTGACAAGGTCAGGCCATAAAGGAAATGGCAGCGCCATCAAATATCACTGAGATGCAGCGCCTACTTGGTATGGTAAACTACCTGGCCCGTTTTTTCCACACCTGTCAAATATACTGAGCCTAGTGGTGGGCCGATCATCGATTTTTTCGAAAGTCAGTCGGTTTGCTGCAGCTTTCAAGCGCTCGATTACGAAAGGCAGCTATTGATTACATCATACTCATGATTGTTTTTACCAGAATGTCTTTACATTATATGCAATAATTACTCTTCCATTTTTTACAACATTCCACGCTGCATATAATGTTTGTTTTCCAAAATAACCTCCGTATATTAAAGAATATGACACGGTAGATGAGAGAACGGAGGACTTGTTAAACCTATGTGAACTGGCAGGGAGCTGCAGAACTGGCGGAGAGTTTTCTAACGAGATGTTCATTGCAAAATATGGGCGGTATGGAGTTAAAATGCTCCATAATGCTCCAGGTCTATTCCAATTTTGCAAGATTCTCTTAGAAATAATCTCCTCAACTGATGTCAGGTGCCGCTGCCGCATGAGTAATTATATTTTTAGCTTTCAATTACTTATTTTTTTTTATTTTTCCCACAAATTATATGGGCCTGTAATTGTTCTGGCAGGCCTGTGAAACCAGTATACATGTCGGCAGTCACCATAATTGCTATAAAATGAGTCCTGATAGTGAAGTTAAAATGATACGCGAGAGTACTCATGAGGGCCAGCAAGTAGATGTCCTGGACTGTGGTTTAATTAATTACTATAATTAATTAAAATGAAACTTTGAATAGCATATCTTAGTGATAAAAGGAAAATATAAAAAAGGCAAAAAAGTTCTTTTCGTAAGGTAAAATTACTAAGACATGCGGGCTGGATTAAGAGAGTACAGTTTCACAGATAATTGCACATTTCTTTATATTTGTCTGAACTAATTATTAATCGATCATCGATCGGTTTGCTCAAACCGATGATCGATTATGAAAAAGGAACCGACTCCCACCACTAACTGAGCCCCATACGAAAACTGACCAGCAAAGACACAGACTGGATGTGGGGCCAGAAACAGAGAGACGCCTTTGCTGAAGTAAAAAGGCTTGTGACCAGTGCTCCAATTCTCGCATGCTACGACATGGAGAAACCCCTTATTATCCAATGCGACGCAAGCAAGTCAGGCCTTGGAGCAGTGTTGCTGCATGACAACAGGCAACCGTCTTATGCCAGCAGGGCTCTTACTCAGGCAGAAATGAAATATGCCCAGATTGAAAAGGAGATGCTGGCAATTGTGTTTTCACTGGGCAGATTTCACCAGTATGTTTTTGGCAGACACGTTGTGATACATACTGACCACAAACCACTCCTGTCAATCACCAGGAAACCTCTGAACATGGCCCAAAACGGCTACAAGGCATGCTAATGAAGGCCCAACAATATGACATCAGCTTAGAATACCGGCCAGGAAAAGAGATGTATATTGCGGACCTTCTGTCCAGGGCGCATTTAAATACCACTGAAGGGAGTGAAACATTTGAGCTGATCAACATGGTGTCATATCTGCCTATTAGAAAAGAGAGGTTGGACAGAATAAAGCATGCCTTTAAAGATGATGAAGTGATGACAGACACAATTCTGTCTGGTTGGCCTGAAAGCAAAACTGAAGTGCCAAGTCAGCTGGGCCCCTACTCTCATTCAAGAGACGAGTACACAGTGCAGGATGGTCTTATCTTCAAGGGAGACACAGTGGTTGTGCCACATGACCTGCGAGGTGAAATGAAACGGGCCCTGCATTCTTCCCATATGGGAGTGGAAGCTTGCTTACGCAGGGCTAGAGAATGCATCTTCTGGCCCCTAATGAATGCAGACATCAAAGAGTACATATCAGCATGTGAGACATGTAGTAAGTACTCAATTTAACAACAGAAAGAAACCATGATTTTCAATCAGCTGACTGATCGTCCATCGGAAAAGATAGGGGTTGACCTATTTGATATGAAGGGGCAAAAGTACCTAGTGACAGTAGACTATTCGGCAAAATGGTTGGTCAGTCGCATATGTCTGTTTGTTGCTTGCCGGAAATCTTCGATTTCTGCAAGTTGGTTGGTCAGTCGCGTAAGTCTGTTTGTTTGTGTGTTTGTTGCTTGCCGGAAATCTTCGATTTCTGCAAGCAGGTTGGTCAGTCGCGGATGTCTGTTTGTTTGTCTGTCTGTCTGTGGACTCTCTACAGGCCACAATTTTTCAGCAATTGCTTTCAAACTTACACAGCTGGTAGACGAGCAAAAGTCCTGGAAGCCTATTGTCTTTGGGGATTATAGGTCCAAGGTCAAGGTTTTTTGTTCATATCTGTGTTAATATTGGTTGTATCTACTTCAACGGTAGCTCATTTTTATCGTCATTCCAAGGTCTGTCTTCTGGTGTGTAGCTTACTCAATTTGCGGTAACCATGGTAACGCATTTTTGGGGAAAAGTGCTGATATTTTTCTAAATTTGTCAGTTTTAAAGCTACAGAGGTCTAGTTTTTTGCTTCAGGTAGCATTCACCTAGTACTACAAGATTCCATTAAGAGTCTCGCAATATCTCGTATAATATCTCGTCAAACGAGATATTTCGAGATTTCAATAATCTTGCCCTGGAGGCCACAGTTTTGCAGGAATCTTTTTGAAACTGACATATCGTAAGTCCTACACTATTATCTCGAAATCATTTTTTCATTTTTGAATTCGGCCGCTAGGGGGCGGTGGGTGCAAACCTCTCCAACATATCATGTTTTGGCAATATCTCCAAAACTATAAGCCTCAATTACAAAAACTATAGTTTATTTTGTTCCTCTAAGTCTTCTTCATGAACTCGTTTAGTCATCTGGTCTCAATCTTGTGTTCCTTTGTCAGGATGTCTGTCTGATTGTCAGTTGTCCTCAAATCGCCTGCTTGCTCTTTCTTGCGTCTCACATATAACATTCTACAGGCCACAGTTTTGAAAGAATCCTGTTAAAACTATAACATCTTATGTCTTACACTAAAATAATGAAAAATTTTTTTCCAGATATGGCCGCTAGGGGGCGTTGCACCCAAACTTCCACAACATATCATTTTTTTCCCATATCTCCAAAACTATAAACCTCAATTACATAAAATATAGCATATTATCTTCCTCTGAGGTTTTTTCATAACATAATTAAGTCATCTTGTCTCAATCTTGGGTTAGTTTGTCACTATGTTTGTCTGTTTTTCAGTTGTTCTTCATTTCGCCTGCTTCCTGGTTCTTGCGTCTCACATATAGAATTCTACTGGCCACCGTTTTGCAGCAATCGCTTTGTATCTTACTCTTGTTATATTTCGTAACGATATCTGGACGGCCTATGTTTATTATTCAAATAAGTCAAAGGTCAAGGTCAAGGTGACCAAAACATATCAAAATCTTATATTCTTCAGAACTTTGTTAATATTGGTCCAATCTTTACAAACTATGAATTATTTTCTTTCACTTTGACATTGCTCATTCATCTGACTAACATTACGTCATTTCCGGCAAGCGAGTGACCTCTGGTCATCTAGTTTGTTTGTCTGTGGACTCTCTACAGGCCACAGTTTTGTAGGAATTGCTTTCAAACTCACACAGCTGGTCAAAAATCAAAATTCCAGGAAGCCTATTGTTTTTTGTCTATATAAGTCAAAGGTCAAGGTCAAGGTCATCAAAAGTATACAAAACGGTTTTTTCTTCATATCTTTGTTACTATTAGTGGTATCTTCTTCAAACATAGCTCATTTGAAACGTCATTCCCAGGCCTTTCTTCTGGTGTGTAGCTGCTTCAAATTTGAGGTAACCATGGTTACGCATTTTGGGGAAAAGTCATGATATTCTGAAATAAGGGGTCTCATTTTTCTAACTTTGTCAGTTTTAAAGCTAGAGAGGTCTAGTTTTTTGCATTAGGTAGCATTTTTCAAGTACTGCAAGATTTTATTAAAAGTCTCGCGATATCTCGTAAAATATCTCGTCAAATGAGATATTTCGAGATTTCAGTAATCTTGCACTGGAGGTAACAGTTTTGCAGGGGGAGGGTATAATTCGCTGATCAGCGCGCTGATCAGCGGTCTGCAGTATAAAACGCTGATCAGCGCGCTGATCAGCCACCTTTAAATGACAGCATTGATTTCAGGCAAATTATCTCCCATATAGCAACCTCCGCCTATTTTGTGATTGAATATGGTAAAAAGACACCTTTCCTATCAGTATTACGTATTTACAAACATATGCATTTATTTTAATTGAGTTCATAATTATACATGAAACACAAGTTACCTGCCAGTGACTATTTCGCTGATCAGCGGCGCTGATCAGGAACCTTTCAATTCTTGGAAAGCATTTATTTTTAGACAAATTAGCCCCATATAACAACCTCCGACTATTATATGATTAAATGTGATTAAAAGATACATATTCTATAAGCGTTTCATATTTACAAACAAACGAAAACACTTTTAATGTGTTACAAGTTTATTATACATGAAACCTTTCTACCACCTACTATTTCGCTGATCAGCAAACTGCGCAATCGCTGATCGGCAATGATTTACGTACTTCTTGACTAAGATACCTGTCACGAGTGCTTCTCTATAATGGTTATTTTGAAGGCTCTAAGTTCTGTGAAACCGAGTGATTGCCAATACATCGCCTATACCAGGCTACTTCATACAACTTTAAAATATCAGTGCCCCACCGACCACTCGGAGATATTAGCTAACTGTAGGGGGCGCTGCAGTAATTTGTCAGGTGTTCACTGGCCAGATGAGATAAATAGCTGAGATATGCACTTAGTATGAATGTATAAAAAATATGAATTTATCAAAAATAAATATGTTAAATGTATATAGCCATAATAAAAGACTGATTATCCTCTTATTTCTTATTAAGAACTGTACGTAAAGCCTAAGGATTCTTTCACTCTTCATTTATAATATAATCGTTCCTTAAAAACTTTCACAAGTTTCTTTACATCCCTCTTATATTTCCTTTTATTTGCATTTAAAAAGTGGGTCGCCAGAATCTTTTTCAACACTGTTGTATAGATAATTTAATCGATTTTAACACGATGTTGATAGATTTAATCCTACACACACACACACACACATATATATATATATATATATATATATATATATGAAGTAACGTCAAAGAATAACTCCACAAAAACATCATTATCGGTATTTTTTTTCATTTTACAACAGGACATTTCCATAATTGTGTAAAAATGTCCGCATATCTATTGCTTTTACATCGTTACTTCTATATTTCTCAAAAATGATTGGAAAAGGAATGCTTTTCATAGTTTTGGAAAACAGCATACACTAGCAGCATAAATATAATCAGTACTAGAAAGGTTGAAGGAGTAATTACTTTTAATTACAACACTATAATAAATCATCACCGTTTTTTTTTAACTTTTAACGGTAGTGAATGTCGATGAACGGTGTTGAAATAATAAGGTAAAAGGATGGATGTAACATCTAAATTCTACAATGGCATTGTTATTCAGAACTTTAGCGTTATTATTGGGATCAATGTGTTAGGTTTGATAAAATATTAAACTATTAAAATTTTATTATAAAAGAAGTCTGCATGCTTCAAGTAATAATTTTGCCTATGATTTCATTTATTTTAATTCAACACAGTTCTCCTTCTTCAGCACAGTTATATGTTTAAATAGACATCATTTCAAGAAATAAATAAAATGACTTAGAAATATATTAAAAAATGAATTTATCGCCCACATTTTTATTTACCGAGGAAGATTGCTATAAATTTCCCTTCTATTAATTGCATTATACCTTCTGTGGGTTGCAGTTTTATTTTTTTTTTCAGGATATAATCGGAACACATTAAAATTAAAAATACGCAATTTACAAGGTTAGAATATATTTTTATAATACAATACATCGTACAAGTGAACCCTCCATATTTTTTTCTAAATAAATTATGCGGGACCGCGCAAATCTGTAACAGTGTTGAAATTGATGATACACTTAGGGCTTTAGTTTTAATCTCAGCTATTTCTATCACCTGGCCGGTGAAAATCTACCAACAAATTACTCAGCGCCCCCTACTGTCAGCTAATATCTCCTGTGGGGAACGGATTTTTGTAAATTGTATGTGGAACGATGTTTTGGCAGTCATTCGGGTTTCACAGGAAATAATTAAGTAAACAACTGAGAGGTTTCTATGTTACCATTATAGAGAATCACAGATGACAGGTATCATAGTCATGAAATACGTAAGTCATTGCAGATGAGCACTTTATCAGCGTCAAGCGATTGCGCAGTTTGCTGATCAGCGAAATAGGTGGTAGAAAGGTTTCATGCATAATAAGTAACACATTAAAAGTGTTTTCGTTGTTTGTGAATATGAAACACTTATAGAATATGTATCTTTTAATCACATTTAATCACATAATAGTCGGAGGTTGTTATATGGAGCTAATTTGTCTCAAATAAATGCTTGATTTGAAAGGTTCCTGATCAGCGCCGCTGATCAGCGAAATAGTCACTGGCAGGTAACTTGCGTTTCATGTATAATTATGAACACAATAAAAATATATGCATATGTTTGTAAATATGTAATACCGATAGAAAAGGTGTCCATTAATCATATTTTATCACAAAATAGTTGCTATATGGGAGATAATTTACCTCAAATTAATGCTTTAATTGATTTGTGGCTGATCAGCGCGCTGATCAGCGTTTTATACTGCAGACCGCTGATCAGCGCGCTGATCAGCAAATTATACCCTCCCTTTTGCAGGAATCTTTTTGAAACTGACATATCGTAAGTCGTACACTATTGTCTCGAAATCGTTTTTCCATTTTTTGAATTCAACCTCTAGGTGGCGCTGTATGCAAACCTCCCCAACATATCATGTTTTGACCATATCTCCAAAACTGTGAGCCTCAACTACATAAACTATAGCTTATTTTCTTTCTCTTACTCTTAGTCTTTTCAAAATCCTGGTGTAGTCATTTCGACTCAATCTTGAGTCACTTTGTCAGTGTGTCCGTCTGTTTCTCAGTTGTCCTCAAATTCGCCTGCTTACCGGTTCTTGCGTCTCACATATATCACTCTACAGGCCACAGTTTTGAAAGAATCCTTTTAAAACTATTACATCTTATGTCTTACACTAATATCTCGAAACTGATTTTTCATTTTCCAGAATTGTCCGCTAGGGGGCGGTGCACTCAAACTTGCACAACATATAATTTTTGGCCATATCTCCAAAACTATAAACCTCATTTACATAAACTATCAGCTTACTATCTTCCTCTGAGGTTTCTCCATAACATGATTAAGTCATCTGTTCTCAATCTTGGGTCAGTTTGTCAGTATGTTTGTCTGTTTGTCAGTTCTCCTCAATTTCGCCTGCTTCCTGGTTCTTGCGTCTCACATGTAGCATTCTACTGGCCACAGTTTTGCAGGAATCGTTTTGCAAATTACACTTGTCATATATCGTGATGATATCTGGAAGTCCTATGTTTATTATTCAAATAAGTCAAAGGTCAAGGTCAAGGTGATCAAAATATATCAAAATCTTATTTTCTTTAGAACTTTGTTAATATTGGTTCTTTCTTCACAAACTATGGATTATTTTCTTTCACTTTGACATTGCTCGTTCATCTGACTAACTTAACGTCATTTCCGGCAAGCGCGTGACCTCAGGTCATCTAGTTTTTTTTTTTATTCAGGAGCTGTAACATAATTTTAAAGGAGATCCCTCAGAGTTAATCATAATGTATTTGTTGTACCATTAAAGTGAGATAGGGGGATCCATAACTATGCACGTTTAAAAAAGTGAGGAAAATTAATATCAACTAGTTATCGAATGCATTTGGGTTTAAGCGTTATAATGTTACGAGGATCATGCACTGACATTGTTTTATTTATGTGGCATGTTATATTACAAAGGATCAGCAACGGAGCGTGAAAAACATAATGAAACCATAAAAACACGGCTGAAAGGGTGTGAACAAGATGGCATTACATGGAGCACTAACTAACCTTGACACACAAACATGTTATTCACACCATTATTATTAAATAAAAGGTCACTTTACGTTCCCAATTTATTCCTGCCACATCGACTTATTATAACATTAAGACTATTTTATTGTAGCCATGTTCCCGTCTTCGTCTAAATGGAAACGGATCACCATTCAAATCAGCGAGGACTCCCCTGGATACGATAAAATATTTTTGATGTCATAATAGGTTGATGAAGGGGAAACTGAATGTTAGCGTAATATAATAAAGAGTAGAAAGATTCAAACGTAGCCGTACAATCATCAAGAAACAGAAAAAATAATACTTCAGCAAGCATTTGTGAATTTATTCTTAAATACGCCGTGTAAGAGATCTTAACATGTATGCAATCCAGGGTAAACGCTCAAATATGAACCCACATATTTCAAAAGAGAAGACTAAATAAATATCAAACCACCTACAGAGTAACTCGACCCATCCCAAATATGTCACAAACCCCCCCCCCCCCCCTCCCCCCCCCCCCCTTGAATATTTCAATGATTAATTATTAGTAGCCCGCTTCCATATGGCAGTGATATATCAGACACGGACAACCAAATGTGACCATAAACTCAATGAACTGTGTGGCCTTTCATTTGATGCTCTTCAAGGCTTGGTGGCATATTTGGAAAGAACAGATCCCTAAATATAAACCGTTTTAAATCAAATCCATTCAATATATAATTACTACAGTAAATTACTCACTGACCACTCATCAACTAAATACATGTACCTTGGCTTCATGGGAAGACATGAGATACCTAGTTCGTATCACGGCCTGGTTATTTGGGTTACATCAGCCTGGTGTATCTGTATTGGATACCGATAAGCTATGTCTCATGTATGTATAATCCATGCATTGACGATACGTCCCATGTTTCATCGCCCACCATATAAATAACATATAGAATGTATCAACCATATATGGACTACAACACAAGGGCATAAAAAACATGTTACGGAGTGACCTCTTAGGTATATGGTAATTACATTATTATAAAACAACATTTTGTGCTAGTACATACATCATCAGTACAAAACATGTTGTGCTTAAAAATGTTGACTTGAAAATATGTTGATTTTATTCAAGGCCGGTAACATGTGTGGCCGTTAAATAATCAAAGTGTTTAAAATACTTTATTTCAATGGCCTGTACATAGCCATGTCGGCCAGAGATCCATAACCTGCCCTCAGACCGCCATTAAAACAATACAACAACAACATTACATTGTGGACGAATCAGATCGAACAGAATGTTGATTCAACAATTTCTCTACCTTCGTCATTGACCTGTAAGTTCGTACTTCTGCTACCCCTTGACTAAAACACTGAAGTGGAATAAACGTACATGAACGTGAATCTGAACGCCCTGAGAGAATCACTCGGGTATACCATAGGTGTGTGTCACACTGGCATGAGACTGAACTGAGAATTGTATTTGCAGCTTAGCACTTACCAGTGCAACCATCCATCAGAATTTATGTAAACTACTCATTTGAGTCACATATGACTTATATACTAGTTTCATATTTTTTAGCAACTTGTCTGATATGAGTAAGCATTTTCAATGGATTATTAAATATACTCTGTAAAATATATTTAATATCACAATCAGTCTCAAAAAGATAATAAGACGAGCTTAAGCTGTGCTACTTAAGCCCTCAAAGAATTAGTAGTCCTGACACTGTGTTCAGCCATGATTATATTATATATACAATATTTCTTGCATTTTACTAGTAACTCAAATATGGAGTTAAATGTAATTTTGTTGTGCAAAAACTTGACATTTAAGGACAGTACAGGCAGTTTGTGATGTGGCTACCAACCTCTGTGCGAGTTAAACGCACAATTCACAAAGTAAACGGTGTCTACACTAAAGACATGCCCTTTAGTATATTCATGAAATCTTGACATTTTAGTCCGTCAACGTCCTTCGTTGTCTACCGAGACTGCGGATAGACACCATATTTTCTCCATCTTTATCCTGCCGGTTGTACTGGTTATTCATAGGTTTTAATGCCAAGTAGCGGGAAAGCATGAATAAACCCTGCCTTACGTAAGACTATATACTCCATATAGTACACAATCTTTTCCATTTCTTGATAAAAACTATTCTTGATAAAATAGGGATTTGAGCTACTGTGATTTGACGCAACTTTCAGACATTGATTTTTTTTTCAAACTTCCAAGGCATAAGAACAGCTTTCTGCTGTAACAAGGTAACCAGGCAGTGTATTTACTGGAGTCACACAAACAAATAAAGGTTTCTGGGTAAAAACACTGGATCAGGTGATCATTCAGTAAGTAACACCATGAAGGTACATGAGAAAAGAGAGGTGTGTAAAATGTGCCTCTCTCCCTATCTCTCCCTCTCTCTCTCTCATGCGCACACTTGTGACTTATTATTTAAAAACGTATATCAGATTTTAACGTATTCTGATGTTGTACAAGATTATTATACATGCACAGCACTTTTGTGAGTAAGAACAGGGATAAAATGGTTTAAAATATATAATACCCGAATGTTCTCTAGATACTTACATGCTTTACTGCTCTGGCCAACTCCTTAGCCAGATGTCTGCAAAAATAAGTTTTAGTTCTGTTTATCTAAGCCACAAGTTGAGTACTCTAAAGTATAAAATATTTATTGTTACACGGAGCAAAATTCTACGTCCATTTTAATTCAACATCAATTTTTAGAATTATCAGTTATGTTGAGCAATTAATAAAATATAAATGTCAAATAGAGCTAACAGATATGCTGAGTCTTTCTAAGCAACTTTAAAAAAAACACGGGTATACAGTACATACAGTGTCATGTCATTAATGCCCTATTCTTTTTTGGGGGGTTGATGTTTTTTTCATATTAAATTATCTAAATCCTATCACAGTTCATATATAACAGCCTACATGTTCTTATCATGTACTATATGCAGATATAATGTTTTTGAATGAACTGAAATGGACAAAATTGAAGAGAGAATGATACACAGATAGGTAAGTCTTATCATACTGCATAAT
Organism: Sipunculus nudus; assembly: GCA_026874595.1. Taxonomy (NCBI): domain Eukaryota; kingdom Metazoa; phylum Annelida; class Sipuncula; order Golfingiida; family Sipunculidae; genus Sipunculus; species Sipunculus nudus. The sequence continues at coordinate 11,239,276 of CM049314.1, read as the reverse complement.
GCACTAAAGTCCCATCAACCAATCAAAATGACACATCAGATTACTGAATATATTTCCATAAAGAAACTAGATGGGTCGGAACAACACTAATGCCCCTGCTTGGGGCAAATCAGAAACATTTGTTAAAAATTTGTAAATTTTTTGCAGTTCAGGAGGTGTTGTATGGTCAAAAGTAGATCAACAAGGGCAAAATGCAAACTTGATCTGTAACGGGTCATTATCAAGCAATGTGTACACACCAAAAATCAGGCCAGTTTCTGCAGGCATTGTGAAAAAAAGACCATACATGTGCATTTTTCATAAAAATTTCTGTCTTTCATGAAATTTTCTATGTTCAGGATCTGTCATATGGTCAAAAATAGATCAACTGGGACGAAACGCTAACTCGATCTGTAAGTGGCATAATGCGCCCACAGACCAAACATTAGGGCAGTATCTGTAAGCTTTGCATTGCGAAACTAGAATATTAGCAAAAGCTGATACTCAGTTATTAATTTTAATTGGAGAGGTATGTACCATGTTTCTTAACAATCCACCAAATGCTTCCTGAGAAATAAGCTCCTAAGTTTTTTTCTATACTAAGCTCTGTGACCTTGAAAGTTAGGTCAAGATCACCCATCTTTGAACTTGACCAAGATTTTGTAAATATCATGCAATAGCACTGAAGAAATGAAGTTCCTGTGTTGAATACCTTTAGAGATATCCTGCACAAAAGGCCAAAATTGAAAAATCCGATAAAAATTTATTAAAAAATCAGAAATTGTAGATGGTGCCACCAAAATTGTGCAGCACGCACAGACCATCATTTCAAATGATCATATTAAGTTTTGTGAAAATCCACACAATGGTTCCTGAGATATAAGCTTCTGAGTGTTTTTGTATAATCAGCTCTAAAACAAAGAAAAATAGGTCAAGGTGACCCATCTTTGCACTTGACCAAGATTTTGTTAATATACATTTTCACTGTTGAAATAAAATTCCAACCGTGAATGTTTAAGAGATATCCCGCTCACAAGGCCAAAACTGAAAAATCCAATAAAAATTGATTAAAATATCAGAAATGGCAGTTTGCGCCACCAAAATTGTGCATCACATACAGACTATCAGTCAAATGATCATAGTAAGTTTTGTGAAAATCCACACAATGGTTCCTGAGATATAAGCTTCTGAGTGTTCTTCTATAATCAGCTCTAAATTTTAGAAAAATGGGTCAAGGTCACCCATCTTCGAACTTAATTGAGATTTTATCGATATACATCTTCACTGATGAAATAAAATTCCAACGGTGAATACTTTTAAGAGATATCCCGCTCACAAGGTAAAAGTTAACAGACGGGACAGACGGAAGCTGGACAGACAGACAGACAGACGGACAGCTTGGGTGACGACAATAGCCCATCAGCCTATGAGCTGAGGGCTAAAAAAGTCTGTACATGTGTATTAGTCATAAAAATTATTATTTATCATGAAATTTTCTATGTTCAGGAGCTGTAAAACGGTCAAAAGTAGGGTAACTGGGATGAAATGTGAACTCAATCTGTAACAGGGATATATCTGCCCACACAACAAATATCAGGCCAATATCTGCAGGCATTGTGAAAAAAAAGTCTGTGCATGCGTATTTGTCATGAAAATTTCTATTTTTCATGAAATTTTCTAAGTTAATGAGCCGTAAAACGGTCAAAAGTAGGTCAACAGGGATGAAACGCGAACTCAATCTGTAACTGGTCATTATCTGCCCACACACCTTAAATCAGGCCAATTTCTGTAGGCATTGCGAAAAAAAGTCTGTACAGGTGTATTTGTCATGAAAATTTCTATTTTTTATGAAATTTTCTAAGTTTAGGAGCCGTAAAATAGTCAAAAGTAGGTCAACCGGGACAAAATGCAAACTAGATCTGTAACTGGTCATTACCTGTCCACACCAAAAATCAGGCCAATATCTGCAAGCATGGCTAAAAAAAAGTCTGTACAACTGTTTGATTTCTGAAGGACGGAATGACGAAAATGGGTAAAAATATATGCCCCGGCCACTTTGTGGCGGGGACATAAAAACCAATGAGTATTTGCAATAGCCCACCAGCTTATGTGACTGCTTAACTTCAGAACAACAGACCCAGGTTAATTTTGATGAATAAGACCGAGCAAACAAACTGACACCTTTACCAGAATATCAATGACAACCATGCAGTCTTTTATAAACAAATAAGATGTCATTTCATATCAGTGATTTCAAACTCCTGAAATGAATCAAGAATGAATAATCAGATAATAACTGGCATATCTATTCTGCTTTCTCATGAGGAACATCAGGAAGCAAACACTTGAAACAGTTCTCCCAGTATTTAAGCAACTGTTACAATGGATTTTCCCCAAGAATTTAGTCGAGATAGAAACTCTATTGGTAATATTTATGAGTTTCTCGAAAATCCATCAGAATTTTGACAAGTCGTTATGGCTTCACCAATTCTGGTGACCTCCCACCTTATAAAATATGCATCGACTTTTCCGGGAATCATATTCTGCGAGATATTATATTGGTTAATATACCTGCTGAGTTTCTTAAAAATACATCAAAATCCTAGTAAGTTATCACAGCAACTCCACAAGGTAGCCTGGTGAACTCTGAACACATTAAATATGCATGGATTTTACCTAAATAATTGATCTCTTGTGAGATAATCTATGGGTAAGTAGTAATGGTGAGTTATCCATCAAAGCCCTGTATGTTATTGTGGTGACATTAAAAGTTAATGGATCAACAGACAGATCCTGAATTTACCATATGTCCCATCGTAGACAGGGTTATTAAAACACCAAAAAAACTCACAACATTACATAGCAGTACTAACTGGGATAATAACATCATCATCATCATCATCATCAGTAACATCATCAGAATTGTCAGTATCAGAGTGATCATATGAAGGGGGAACCATGTTCATCACCGGCACTTCTCTCTTCATGTGCTGCAGCTGATATCGATGTCGGCTTTCTGCAATCGCTGCCGCTTCTTTGGCTGTGTGGACTACACGTGGTTTCTTCTGTCCCTGCGTGCTAGGTTTGAGTCTCTGCCACTGACTACGCTGGAATGCCATGATACAGTGGAGGTTACCGCCAACTTTCTTTGTATTTCTTTGCTTGATCCCCTCCTCTAGTTTCCTCACGTTGAGGTAGTACGGGTTCACACAGTTCAGGTCAACAACTATGTCACTCCACCTGGTACAAAAGATAATTTACTTTTTAATGCAGTTATAACACACTAAGATAAAGTTAAAGAAGTGGAACTGAGCTGTACTGGTGACACGGGGGAAACCGGGGACAGCAAGCCATGGAGAGTCAAGGGCTTTTAATTCTATTTTATTTTGGTCCATTTATGAGGGGATGATTTAGAAATAATGGAGGTGAGATAGCCCAAGCTATAATTTTGTAGATTTCACTCCAAGCAAAAGTATCCAAGACACTGGCAGTAGACACTTAAACTGCGGTCTTTGTATCTGCACCAGTCTTAAATTACATGAACAACATGTGGATGTTTTGCACTGGACAAGAGATACTGGTGTACTGCATGAAATAACTTATGATAAAAGTCTTAAAACTGACAGTTATCAGATTTATAATATGTCCTCAATATGTAAGACCTGTAAACTTAAGGTTAACTGTAAAATACCAATACAGCAAACTGGAGAATCAAAGGCAACTGAACTTCTAACTAGTGATCAAAAAATCTCTTTTGTAGTCAGTATTAAGAGATCCTTACCTTTAACAGTAAATGTATATACTTGGATTTATTCAGGAATTATTTACAGTGTATACAGGATGAAAACAGATGATCCTTACCTTTTACAGTGTATATCAGCATGGTCCTTACCTTTTACAATGTATACAGGGATGATCCTTACCTATTTCAGTATATACAGGGCTGATTCTTACCTTTTACAGTGTATACAGGGCTGATCCTTCCCTTTTACAGTGTATACAGGGATGATCCTTACCTTTTACAGTGTATACAGGGATAATCCTGACCTTTTACAGTGTATACAGGGATAATCCTTATCTTTTACAGTGTATACAGGGATGATCCTTACCTATCACAGTATATACAGGGCTGATTCTTACCTTTTACAGTGTATACAGGGCTGATCCTTATTCTTTAGTGTATACAGGGCTGATCCTTACTTTTTACAGTGTATACAGGGATAATCCTTACCTTTTACAGTGTATACAGGGATGATCCCTACCTTTTACAGTTATACAGGGATGATCCTTACCTATCACAGTATATACAGGGCTGATTCTTACCTTTTACAGTGTATACAGGGCTGATTCTTACCTTACAGTGTATACAGGGCTGATCCTTACCTTTTACAGTGTATACAGGGATGATCCTTACCTTTTACAGTGTATACAGGGATGATCCTTACCTTTTACAGTGTATACAGGGATAATCCTTACCTTTTACAGTGTATACAGGGATAATCCTTACCTTTTACAGTGTATACAGGGATAATCCTTACCTTTTACAGTGTATACAGGGATAATCCTTACCTTTTACAGTGTATACAGGGATGATCCTTACCTTTTACAGTGTATACAGGGATAATCCTTACCTTTTACAGTGTATACAGGGATAATCCTTACCTTTTACAATGTATACATGTATCTTTCTTATCTTTTATAATTTTCACACAGGGATAATCCTTTCCTTTTACAGTGTATACAGGGATAATCCTTACCTTTTACAGTGTATACAGGGATGATCCTTACCTTTTACAGTGTATACAGGGATAATCCTTACCTTTTACAGTGTATACAGGGATAATCCTTACCTTTTACAGTGTATACAGGGATAATCCTTACCTTTTACAGTGTATACAGGGATAATCCTTATCTTTTACAATGTAAACAAGTATGTTACTTATCTTTTATAATGTACACAGGGATGGTCCTTACCTTTTTACAGTGTATACAGGGCTGATTCTTACCTTACAGTGTATACAGGGATGATCCTTACCTTTTACAGTGTATACAGGGATGATCCTAACCTTTTACAGTGTATACAGGGATAATCCTTACCTTTTACAGTGTATACAGGGATAATCCTTACCTTTTACAGTGTATACAGGGGTGCTTCCTGCTGGGTTCACCAATAAGAATCCAGGTCTCTACCTCATCCTGCTTCAAGTCACACCTGAGGAAATACCAAGGTTTACAAGCTCTTTATTACACAGGGTCAGTAAGTACCAAGGTTTACAAGCTCGTTATTACATAGGGTCTGTAAATACCAAGGTTAACAAGCTCTTTAATACATAGTCAGTAAATGCCAAGGTTTACAAGCTCGTTATTACATGAGGTCGGTAAATACCAAGTTTAACAAGCTCATTATTACATAGGGTCGGTAAATACTAAGGTTTACAAGCTCGTTATTACATAGGGTCGGTAAATACCAAGGTTAACAAGCTCTTTATTACATAGGGTTGGTAAATACCAAGGTTAACAAGCTCGTTATTACATAGGATCGGTAAATACCAAGTTAAACAAGCTCATTATTACATAGGGTCGGTAAATACTAAGGTTTACAAGCTCGTTATTACATAGGGTCGGTAAATACCAAGGTTAACAAGCTCTGTATTACATAGGGTTGGTAAATACCAAGGTTTACAAGCTCGTTATTACATAGGGTCGGTGAATACCAAGGTTTACAAGCTCGTTATTACATAGGGTCGGTAAATGCCTCACAGACATTAATAGAACCTCCATCTGAAGATGAATGTAGTGACATGAGATAAAAATATAGCCTTCTAATCAGCTGGTGGTCCATTCTTATAAACAATAGTTTGTGTTAGGAAACCGTCAAATTTATAGATTTATTTCTCTCACTCAAAAACCTGAAGAGACCAAGAATTATATAGTGTTGCATCTCTTCTTAAAGATGAACATTTCAGGGAGAGTCAGTCACAAGCTGTTCTTTTGTCTGATTCACAAATTTTGCACACATATATTATTAATAAATTTTAATAATTTAAGTGTATGTCTGTGCATGATTCCACTATTAAATTGTATAATTATCTGACATAAATAATATCAAGTGTTGTTTAAAATTCCAATGTATCTGCTTCCACAGTAAGACATTTCTAACTTGTGCCAGTTTCTGTCTTAACAATTTATATTAATACTGAGTGGTAACAAGATTATGCAGTAGATTAAGATCTTATTTTGTTAACTTGATTACATAACAGTTGCAAACAAAACTGATGTTTGTGCAAACAAATAACTATAATGAATACATAATTCTGTATAAACTAATGTTTTATTTATCAATGGCCAAAGTTTGTCTGTAATTAATTTAAATATAACTTTCATTTATTACTTAACAAATAAATTAACTTGAAGTACACCCAATTCTAGACACATTCAAGAAAAGGACTTTGTATACTGAAGGACATTAAGACAGCTCTCATAATATAAAACCACAAGTTTGTTAGTTGAACATCTAATATACAACAGCTTACAGGTATGTTAAAATGCTACCTTTTCTTAATGATGAACTAAGGTGTCACATTTTTGTGACAAGGTGGGTGTCACTATGACCTAGTAGTTAACAAATTTTCTGTAAATGAAAATTTTAAGATTTTTAGACCATACTCAGACCTTAACAAATCAAATCAGACCTATAAGCATCTTGGGCCTTGAGTGGCACATCCTCATAGCCAATAGGACAGAAGTAGTGGTTCTCAGAGTGATAGATGTAGGTGGAGTCATTGTCCTTAAGCCCCGCCTTCAATTTCTCCAGAGCCTTTTCAGCTGTCATTCCATGAGTCTTGTTCTTCCCTTGTGGCTTGTATAAAAAGAAACTCCGCCCCCTCACACCATAGTGAGCATTCAGCTGTTTGAACCACCTATCAATCAAAACATGCAGTGAACAGATAAATGATTACTGTGATTTGTGACATTTCTCATAAATTATAATCATAAGATTTTATCACAGGCCACTGACACAAATGTGCACATCAAAGACTGAAGAATCAAAATAATATCCATTCACTTACCCAGCAAATGAAATAAATATATATATTTCCAATACTACCATACCTGAATTTGTGTGTTACAAAAATTTGAAATTTTTACATTATGTCAAATATGTGATATTTTATAACCCTGAGTAAAACAAACTGGGTGTAAAAATGTACAAAACATACCAACACCACTGACTAATGACAGCTACTACAGATTCATGAGAATGTATTTTCAATACATTAAAAAGCAGGACCTGTATACTTAAAGACGGAGCAACCAAAAATGATTACCATACAGTAGAATGCAAATATTAATGTCCAAAAATATGTGTTCAAGTTGAGGTTTAGGTTACATGTACATGTAGTTGTATTCTGTCTCCATCCTCCCCCCCCCCCCCTCCTTCACACCCCCCATCCCTTTCCCCAAGTGCCTCTGCCTCTGAAAAAAAAACACCTTTTCTTCTAACCATTGTGATAAAGAACAGAAATATAATGATACTAGTAAGTAGTCCACTGCATACAGCAAAAACAGGTTCAGCACAAACCTCATCAGAGTAGCATTCCCTGTGAATGGTCCAAAACGAATCTCTTCAAACGGAGGCTGAAAACCAAGCAGGTTCAGTGCCTCCTCCTGGGTGATTGGATGGTGGCTTGAGGCAAAACAGAAAATACAAACATGTTAAACAGTAATAAATATTTGCTCTTATCTCAACAATCAGAATTGTTCACCATGGATCAAAAGGCAGGCATGTTATAGGCATATATTATATTTGAGGATATTTATCAAATACCATTCATTCGAGTAACAATACTATTAACTGTGGATGAAGGTCTTACAGTAACTTTAAATATTAAATTCCATCTTCCTATTAATATGGTTGTGGCAGCTTCACTTTCAGGGACCTTGATTCACCAAACCACCCTGCTATCTATTTCATGTAAAATAAGCAAGCTTAAACATGACGGGTCCAGTTGATTGGCTCAGTTGCCTTGTTCATTATGCATGAAATAGCTACCAGAATGACTTGATACAGCAAGGTCTATGAAGACAGAGCTGAAAGAGCCTTGCTGATATGAAGATGATAACATATTGCAATGCCTGAACTGGTATGGGACTACATGCTGAACAACAAAACAGTCTGTGCACTGACTGTATTTGGATGTTATTCATGGTGTCATTCTAGCATTGATTCATTATTAATTTCAGCTAAAAAGGAAAATTTGATAAATAAAAGAAACAAAATAACACAATACATGTAATGTTTAAATATAAATTGATCTCATTTTTATTCATAAATTATTTAAGTACATAAAGACTAATATATAGTGTGGAGGGATACTTTTTAATATGAAATGATAACTGTAAATTGGTATATTTTATTATGTTTATTCTTATTATTTACACAGCAGTTTAGAGATCTCTGTAAATCAATATTATAATAATATTATTGTTATCATTATCATTATCATTATTATCATTATTATTCAATAATTATTATTTTACTACTTTCAAAATACTAACAAAAATTTGATTTTCAGGAAGCATATGTATAGCAATTTTAAAATCCCACATGCTTCAATTTTACCTGTTAATTAGCATATATAAATATGGGCAGAAGTAAGTAGAAATGGACAATCATAAAGTATAAAATATACACATACCTGCCATGACCAAGTGTACTGAACAGATGGTTCAAGCAGGAGACCAGAGAAGACAATATACACATACCTGCCATGACCAAGTGTACTGAACAGATGGTTCAAGCAGGAGACCAGAGAAGACAATATACACATACTTGCCATGACCAAGTGTACTGAACAGATAGTTCCAGCAGGAGACAAAAGAAGACAATATACACACACCTGCCATGACCGAGTGTACTGAACAGATAGTTCCAGCAGGAGACAAGAGAAGACAATATACACATACCTGCCATGACCAAGTGTACTGAACAGATAGTTCCAGCAGGAGACCAGAGAAGACAATATACACATACCTGCCATTATAAAGTGTACTAAACAGATAGTTCCAGCAGGAGACAAGAGAAGACAATATACACTTACCTGCCATGACCAAGTGTACTGAACAGATAGTTCCAGCAGGAGACCAGAGAAGACAATATACACATACCTGCCATGACCAAGTGTACTGAACAGATAGTTCCAGCAGGAGACAAGAGAAGACAATATACACATACCTGCCATGACCGAGTGTACTGAACAGATAGTTCCAGCAGGAGACAAGAGAAGACAATATACACATACCTGCCATGACCAAGTGTACTGAACAGATAGTTCCAGCAGGAGACGAGAGAAAACAATATACACATACCTGCCATGACCGAGTGTACTGAACAGATAGTTCCAGCAGGAGACGAGAGAAGACAATATACACATACCTGCCATGACCGAGTGTACTGAACAGATAGTTCCAGCAGGAGACGAGAGAAGACAATATACACATACCTGCCATGACCGAGTGTACTGAACAGATAGTTCCAGCAGGAGACAAGAGAAGACAATATACACATACCTGCCATGACCGAGTGTACTGAACAGATAGTTCCAGCAGGGCACCAGATAAGACAATATACACATACCTGCCATGACCAAGTGTACTGAACAGATAGTTCAAGCAGGAGACCAGAGAAGACAATATACACATACCTGCCATGACCAAGTGTACTGAACAGATAGTTCCAGCAGGAGACCAGAGAAGACAATATCCACATACCTGCCATTACCGAGTGTACTGAACAGATAGTTCCAGCAGGAGACGAGAGAAACAATATACACATACCTGCCATGACCGAGTGTACTGAACAGTTAGTTCCAGCAGGAGACGAGAGAAGACAATATACACATACCTGCCATGACCGAGTGTACTGAACAGATAGTTCCAGCAGGAGACGAGAGAAGACAATATACACATACCTGCCATGACCGAGTGTACTGAACAGATAGTTCCAGCAGGAGACGAGAGAAGACAATATACACATACCTGCCATGACCAAGTGTACTGAACAGATAGTTCCAGAAGGAGATGAGAGAAGACAATATACACATACCTGCCATGACCGAGTGTACTGAACAGATAGTTCCAGCAGGAGCTAGAGAAGACAATATACACATACCTGCCATGACGGAGTGTACTGAACAGATAGTTCCAGCAGGAGACAAGAGAAGACAATATACACATACCTGCCATGACAAAGTGTACTGAACAGATAGTTCCAGCAGGAGACCAGAGAAGACAATATACACATACCTGCCATGACCAAGTGTACTGAACAGATAGTTCCAGCAGGAGACCAGAGAAGACAAAATACACATACCTGCCATGACCAAGTGTACGGAACAGATAGTTCCACCAGGACACAAGAGAAGACAATATACACATACCTGCCATTATAAAGTGTACTGAACAGATAGTTCCAGCAGGAGACAAGAGAAGACAATATCCACATACCTGCCATGACCAAGTGTACAGAACAGATAGTTCCAGCAGGACACAAGAGAAGACAATATACACATACCTGCCATTATAAAGTGTACTGAACAGATAGTTCCAACAGGAGACAAGAGAAGACAATATACACATACCTGCCATGACAAAGTGTACGGAACAGATAGTTCCAGCAGGAGACCAGAGAAGACAAAATACACATACCTGCCATGACCAAGTGTACGGAACAGATAGTTCCAGCAGGACACAAGAGAAGACAATATACACATACCTGCCATTATAAAGTGTACTGAACAGATAGTTCCAGCAGGAGACAAGAGAAGAAAATATACACATACCTGCCATGACCAAGTGTACTGAACATTTCCAGCAGGAGACCAGAGAAGACAATATACATATACCTGCCATGACCAAGTGTACTGAGTAGATAGTTCCAGCAGGAGACCAGAGAAGACAATATACACATACCTGCCATGACCGAGTGTACTGAACAGATAGTTCCAGCAGGAGACCAGAGAAGACAATATACACATACCTGCCATGACCATGTGTACTGAACAGATAGTCAAGCAGGAGACCAGAGAAGACAATATACACATACCTGCCATGACCAAGTGTACTGAACAGATAGTTCCAGCAGGAGACAAGAGAAGACAATATACACATACTTGCCATGACCAAGTGTACTGAAGAGATAGTTCCAGCAGGAGACCAGAGAAGACAATATACACATACCTGCCTTGACCAAGTGTACTGAACAGATGGTTCAAGCAGGGGACGAGAGAAGACAATATACACATACCTGCCATGACCAAGTGTACTGAACAGATAGTTCCAGCAGGAGACCAGAGAAGACAATATACACATACCTGCCATGACCAAGTGTACTGAACAGATAGTTCAAGCAGGAGACCAGAGAAGACAATATACACATACCTGCCATGACCAAGTGTACTGAACAGATAGTTCAAGCAGGAGACCAGAGAAGACAATATACACATACCTGCCTTGACCGAATGTACTGAACAGATAGTTCCAGCAGGAGACAAGAGAAGACAATATACACATACCTGCCTTGACCGAATGTACTGAACAGATAGTTCCAGCAGGAGACCAGAGAAGACAATATACACATACCTGCCATGACCGAGTGTACTGAACAGATAGTTCCAGCAGGAGACGAGAGAAGACAATATACACATACCTGCCATGACCGAGTGTACTGAACAGATAGTTCCAGCAGGAGACCAGAGAAGACAATATACACATACCTGCCATGACCGAGTGTACTGAACAGATAGTTCCAGCAGGAGACGAGAGAAGACAATATACACATACCTGCCATGACCATGTGTACTGAACAGATAGTTCCAGCAGGAGACGAGAGAAGACAATATACACATACCTGGCATGACCAAGTGTACTGAACAGATAGTTCCAGCAGGAGAGGAGAGAAGACAATATACACATACCTGCCATGACCGAGTATACTGAACAGATAGTTCCAGCAGGAGACCAGAGAAGACAATATACACATACCTGCCATGACCAAGTGTACTGAACAGATAGTTCAAGCAGGAGACCAGAGAAGACAATATACACATACCTGCCATGACCAAGTGTACTGAACAGATAGTTCAAGCAGGAGACCAGAGAAGACAATATACACATACCTGCCTTGACCGAATGTACTGAACAGATAGTTCCAGCAGGAGACAAGAGAAGACAATATACACATACCTGCCTTGACCGAATGTACTGAACAGATAGTTCCAGCAGGAGACCAGAGAAGACAATATACACATACCTGCCATGACCGAGTGTACTGAACAGATAGTTCCAGCAGGAGACGAGAGAAGACAATATACACATACCTGCCATGACCGAGTGTACTGAACAGATAGTTCCAGCAGGAGACCAGAGAAGACAATATACACATACCTGCCATGACCGAGTGTACTGAACAGATAGTTCCAGCAGGAGACGAGAGAAGACAATATACACATACCTGCCATGACCATGTGTACTGAACAGATAGTTCCAGCAGGAGACGAGAGAAGACAATATACACATACCTGGCATGACCAAGTGTACTGAACAGATAGTTCCAGCAGGAGAGGAGAGAAGACAATATACACATACCTGCCATGACCGAGTATACTGAACAGATAGTTCCAGCAGGAGACCAGAGAAGACAATATACACATACCTGCAATGACCAAGTGTACTGAACAGATAGTTTTAGCAGGAGATGAGAGAAGACAATATACACATACCTGCCATGACCGAGTGTACTGAACAGATAGTTCCAGCAGGAGACGAGAGAAGACATCCCACACGACTTCCTGTACTGTGGACGGCTCATGCAAAACCTGTGAAAATGTAATTGTGTTAATTGTGTGTGCTTGTAGCATGAACAGAGTCTGTTCATAAGGAACCCTTGTATCAGCAGTGGCAATGAGCAACAGCTTTTACTATGAACCAGTTCAGTAGCACTAGCAGCCAAGTCATTTGAAAGAAATGATCTTGTTAATTATGAGGGTTAACCAGGAGTACGTCACTTCTAAAGTCTTGATTATGGACTATGGAAATCTTTAATCAGGCCAAATTAGATAACATTTTAACATACACTTTTAATGCAACTCCATCAAATATTATCATCTTCTCAGCCCTAAATCTTAACTGACATACAAACCACTGCCTATAGTATGTGGGGAATACAAGAAAATCACTGATCCTATCTATCTGTCTGTCTGTGTCTCTCTCTCTCTCTCTCTCGCTCTATATATATATATATATATATATATATATATATATATATATATATATATATATATATATATTGTCATTATGGTTATATGTGCTCAAGTCTAGCTCATGTGATATCTACTTGGTGTTCAATTATTAAACTTCATAAAGTTTCAACCCATCTGTACCTGTTGATGTTCCCTATTAAGTATATATTTCTCCCATTGCCATTCTGTTATATGAGTAATGTGTGGGTTTAAACATAAGCTTCAAGATGATTTTCAAAGACATGTTGATTAGACTTCTTACCATCTATGCATGTCCATAACCTTCCTCTGTGCCATCAGTTGTGGTGTTGCATGATTTGCTGGGGGTACATAAGGTTCCATTTCTATTCTTTCCGTCAAGCGGAAACCATCTCCAAAGGCCTGGGTGTCACCGTGGCAACCATGTGATGGTAGTTGTTCTCCAGAAAATGACTTTGCAGAGTTGGGTCGCTCCTGACCTTTGCCTTTACCTGTCAAAATTTGAATGTATTACTGAATTTTTTTATAAAACATATATCATTAATAATAACAGTACTTTGCTTTCTGTGGGAGAATCTAAGCTTATATGTTTCATAAGGAGCATATTAGAACACCTCAGTGTGTTTTTGCCCATTCTAATTTCTTAAATGATGATTCATGCTGAGGCACTCATTGAAAACCTACATTTCGATCACAATTTGCTTTTCTTTAGTTACTTTATGTGATGACCAGTTTGAGGTGTGGACTATATGGGAAGTAGCTAATTTATGCAAATATTCACAAGATGAAACAGTCATAAAATCATAAAGCAACAAAACAAGTAAATGTAAGACCCCAAAAAATCACATATTTTCATACTTACCTTTACCAGGTTTTCTTTTTGGCTTCCTCTTCCAGTCTGAGATGTCAAGTTCCCAGGCTTCTCCTGCTGCCCCCTTGTGACCATCTTCTACACTATATGGTTTGCATGTGAGATCTGAGGTATCTTCCACAAGGACTGATGCTGTATTTTTGACGACATGGATATCCTCCCTGACAGTCACATGACTTGACCATCTCGGGGATTCTCTTTCAGACATATTTGACATCAAGTGTGACTCTGGCCCTGAGAAGTCAGAACTATGACTAGATATTGCTGAACAGCTTGAATCTGGTCTTGGACTTCTCTGTTTTGATTTCTCTTTCTCCTTTTTCTTTCCCCTTTTACCTTTCTTTGCTGTACCATTGGATGAGCCAGATTTTGAGATGAGATCACCTGCAATGACTATACCATCAGCATATATTAAATCTTTGCATGTTTGTCTGTGAGATTCTAACAGTATATCTGATTGGTCTTCTTCTGGTTGTTGAATTGCTCCTTGAACATCAACCAGAAACTCATCCCTAGTAATTCTAGTTACTGTTTGCTTCATTTGCTCAGCTCCTCTTTCCTGCTTTCTCGATGATTTGGGAGAACCACAAACAATATCTTTAATCAGCAGTTCTAATATTCTTTCTCCCAAGGAAGCATTCAGTTTATCAAAATGACTCTGATTGGACTTGACCTTCCCTGATTTTGAGGCTCTATAGCTTGATAATCCACTGTTATCATCCATATCTTGGTTCTCTGATGTTGCCACATCCTGATTGGTACTCTGGTTTACGTTAGGTGATGCTGTCACTTGAGATAGTATTTCATCTAACAGATTTTTACTCACAGTGTCACAAGTGCAAGGTTGATCACATTTTCTTTGCTCTATCTGTTTGTTATCATCTGGGTTACAGACATCTTGAGTGTTCCTGTGTTTTGACTGGTTACTCTGGCTATCTTCCACAAATAACAACCTTTGCTCTTGATCACTGGGCAGTTTATCTGTTGATAATGTGCAGTCACTGGTTATATTCCTCCCAGCCATTGTAAATACATCTTCAATGACTTTAGATCAAGTGAATCTTCTAACATTTCTCAAAGCTCTATAAACTCAAAAAGATTTTTCTGAAAGATAATAAATTTTTTTTTAATCACAATAAAGTTAATATTAATTGATTCATTATATTTCTACAAAATTCTCTAGCATATTCACAATTATATAATTATATTAAAATGTATACATATTTAAGTTATACAAAATACTATATGATGATTATTAATGTTACATTTAATTGAACAGAATACACCAGCAAAAACCATCCACTCAAGCCCTGAATGTCAAAATTCTAAATCAGAAAGCTGGAAAATGGTAATGCAAAATACATATAGACTGGAGCGTCATTTGTCCAAAAACCCCGGGGTACAAGCTTTTTGTTCGGATAAATGATCATTCGGATAAACAATTTTGCATGAAACTTCACCCTTAATCACAGTAATGACCACTGTGTTATCAGATACTGACTCACCTGAATTAATAAAGCAAGAGCCTAGCCCAAAATAAATGTCTGACAATATATTGTAACATTTACAATCAATTTGATAAATTTTTCATTCGGAACACATCAAAATTATTACTTGTGAACAGCTCTGCCCTGGAATCAAACGGTATGGTACAAAGCGTACATCATGTCACATGTGGCTGCAATGGTAACTGGATTGACCTGAATGACCTAGAAAGTGCTTCATTTTCTGGGTGGATAGATTAACTAAAGGAACCTTTATACATGTAATATATTTCACTGAAATTCCAAGTGAGAGGATTGGGCATAAGAAGCAATTCTAACCAATCAAAATTCTTAAAATTGCAATTATTTGGCCAATAGAATCTGTTAGTAAATAATGAAGGCACACATAAACTCATCATCTGCTCACAGTAGTTCTCGTGTACCAGATGACTACCATGACGAAGATTAAAGCTATCTGTTAAAGCCACCCTTATTAAAGCTGAGCCAAGAACTACACCGACTGTCCAGAGGGTCCCTCGGTGTAATCCTGTGTCTTGTTGTTAGGTAGCCTGATTTAATGGGACTCAGTATTATTAGGCCCTGCCATATATTGAGTCTGATAGCCATACAGTGAGAGTTTCTACAATATAAGCCACACAATATGCAAAGGTTCCATTGCATCTTCTTTTACTGCCTGTTAATTGCCTCACTACAAGACACATGATTACACCATTTTAACACCAATAAGTGTTTCATGGCTTTAAAAGCAACAAAAATTAAACTTGAATCAGCATTTTTAAACATTGACTGACTTTTAATACCAGAGGCACATCAGCGAGTTAAGTAGGGAAGGAGAAGAACAGTCACATGGGCACACTTGAATACCTCACTGGGAGCCTCGCCAACTTGAGGGACTGAGAGCCAGACTTTTGTTACATTTTGATTAAAATGGCCTCAACTTTGAAGTGTGACCTGCTGGCACAGGGTTTCAGACACCTGTTGTCACTGGTTATAAGGGGTTTGGGTGGAGTGTAGTCTGAGGCTTACCGGTATATTTTAGAAACTCTCACTGCATATATGGCTATGGGACTCAATATATGGCAGGGCCCTAATAATATTGAGTCTGTTTAAATGGTGAAGGTGTAGTTTAGGGTCTTTTTATGAAAGGCCTATATTACCAATTGGTAACGCATTATTTCCAATTTGTGTGGTTCTATAATAAGAAGAAATGTATACTTATAGTGGGGTGGGTAAGTCTAAAATACCAGCAGAATAGTTCAAATGGTGATAAAAGCATGAAATTTGGCAAGTTTGTTCTCAACACCCTCATGAGCCAAAATCAATCCCTGGCCACCAAGGTTTCGGCCATTTTCCAATATGGCGGCCATTTTCCAATATGGCCACCTGAAATTTGTGATTTTTTCAAAGGTGATCGACTTATTCCAAATAAGGTTTGATAATTTCAGGTGAAATCTGAGCATTCTTAAGCAAATAAAAGTTGGCAGTATTTGCAAAGAAAGTTCAATTTGACTGGTGAATCAGTTACCATTAAGCCAATAGGAATAAGGTTTCTGTGATTAGAGCTAATATTATAAGAAACTTGCCAACAGAAAGGCCAATATATTTATTGTGGAAGGGGGATTCACCCTCTCCCATTCTCCCCTTCCAGGGATTAGGCTAATTTCATTTATTTCATATCGTTAACTTCACCGTAGTAAACAATAATTTGCACACCAGGGTAACTTTTCACGCTTAATCCAGTAAGCGAATAAAAAATAATGGTTACAATTCACAGTTTAACGGTACTGTTATAGAAAATATGATCATGGGCAAACATGCATGTATACTAGTATATCGAAAAGTATATGATATGATATATATACATATTTTTCTTTGCATCAAAGTGTAGTGTCAGAGCACTACCAGGGCACACTGGTCGACACTACAGCTGTGAAACTCAGCGTGGGGTTCATTGCTAGCTAATGGCAAGTCCTTTTGTCATTAGTTCCCCAAAAGCTGTTTAGCTTGCCCTAATACACAGTTAAACAGCTGCCCCTGAATTGACAGGATGTGCCAGCGCGGGAGAGCCGAGCCAATGAAGATGGGGTGGAGTCTTCCGAATCATACGGAATTAAATGGCATTGTATGAATGATCGGGCTAGGGGTAGGATCTATAAATGTCTTAGCCTAGTTGTATTCCATACAAAAAAGTGCTATAGGTTGTGAAAGGCTAAATCCTTGGCCTTTAGAACAATAATCAGCGCTAAAATGTCAGAACAGTACTGGAAATCAAAACCTTTCCCCAAAGGAGAGATTAGATCTAATTGGAGGCTTTGTTGTTTGTGTCAACAGAAAGCTGGGGAAAAGTTGATAGATTCATCTGGTAGTGGCTGCTACAAACGTTCCTCAATTTACCATTTGAATGCAATGCCAATTCCATTCGACCCCAAGAGACTTGATGAGGGAGATGGCATCCTGAAACTATGGAAGAAAACAAGGCTACCTATCATGATTCCCGTTACCTAAAATTCAAGACCTCAAAATTGGAAAGGAATGGGAAGTCAGTTTGCAAAGTAGAAGAAGCAGAGGATGCCACTTGTGCAAAGTCCACATGCAGCTGTCAAAAGACACAGAGGATTCAGAGGTTAAAGATGAAGAAATGGAAGTACGCTTCATTTGTGACAAGCCAGCACCAATCAAGGATTTGAGACTAGCAAGTACCTTTATATGAAAACCTTCAACAATCTGCCAGAAACTTGCTTGATGAGAAACTCCTAGCAAAACTTATTGCTGGAGATAGCGTAGCCAAGGGCCAAAGGTATCACCCATCCTGCTGAACAGGTGTATACAACAGAGAAAGAGCCTGGCTGAATTCCCAGAACAATGAAGATGAGAACTATGTAAAACAAAAAGGAGGCGTGTGCCCATGCCTTTGCAGAACTTGGGATGTACATACAGGAAAAGCAGTTGTCAACAGATGGATGTTGTTACTTCAAAATGGGTGAACTTTATGATTTGTACAGACAGCGACTTGAACAGTTTGGAGTTTATCCATATTTTGTTAACCGTACTTGGTTGAAAGAACAAATACATGCTCGCATTCCAGAACTTGATGTTGTCAAAAATGGTAGAGAAATTTAGCTTGCCTATACAACAAGAGTAAGAGAAGCCATTGCTACAGCATGTGCTTACAATGATGCTTTGATTGTGTCAAAGGCAGCCAAGATTGTGAGGAAACATATGCTTGAACATGAATTTGATGGTGCCCTGTCAGAAGGATCGTCAAAAGAATCTGTTCCACCAAGTTTACTAGAGTTTGTCAGTGTGCTGCAGAATGGTGGAGACATAAAGTCACAACTGGAAAATGGAAAATCATCTGTTGATGTAGCATTAGCACAACTCTTACGCTTCAACTGAGGAAAAATCCATCCAGCTCAACATTAACAAGATATTCTAAGTCAAGAGAACCAGAGTTTCCAATTTACGCTGGGCTCCTAGTGTATTGCTTGGCTCCTAGCTGATTCACATTCCACACCAGTATGCCACCAGTATCAGCTATGATAGGGTTCTGGAACTATCAAAGGTGTTAGGAGAGGCAGTTGTTGCGAGAGCAGCAGGAGTAGTAGTTCGCCCAACTGTATTGAGAAAAAGACTGTTTACAACATGTGCTGTGGACAACTTGGATCATATTCCAAGTGCCACAACTGCACATACATCCTTTAATGGAACAGGTTTATTTGTATTTCAACACCCTAGCAGTGACAAAAAAGGTGAAGTTAGATCTCTGGCCCAAACCAGTGGAAGTGGGACTAAGTCCAAAGAGGTACCTCATCTACCTGAGTATCATACAAATGTACCACCTGCTCACTTCAAGCAGGATAACCCTACCCCGATCTCCAATAAAAGTGCAGGACACCTACCAGTTGTGCTGACAAAACATTTATCCCTTGAGTACGAGTGGCTTGAAAAAGTTAGTGTGTCAAACAGCAGTGATACTGAGGTGAGTATGTCATGGGCAGCAAACAATGCTTCTCATGGTCGACAGCCAAACTTTGAAGTTAGCCTTTCATCAATGCTGCCTCTTTTCAAGGAGTCAGCCCATTCAGTGGCAGTGATGAAACATGCTATAGATATTACCAAGTCAACAACATTTTTTTTAATCCAGGTCAATCTCCAGTTTTTGCTGCTGATCAACCATTATTTATTATCGCCAAGCAAATACAATGGCAATGGCCGTCAGAGTGTGGTGAAATGGTTTTCATGTTTGGAGGGCTACATCTCTAAATGGGTGCATTTAAGGTCCTCGGTGATCTTCTGAAAGACAGCGGATGGACTGGTTCCTTATAGAAGCAGAAATAGCAACAGCAGGAACTGCAGATTCTTTCATTTCTGCATCACAAGTCAAAAAAACCTGTTTGGCACACCAAGTGACAGCTTGTGCTTTATTTAAGCTAAGAAAGGATGCCTACATTGCATACAACCAAGATGTAGGAGAAGAGTATCAGCTGAGTTTTGAATAGTGGGTAGCACAACGAGAGTCAGAACCCCAAAGTTCTATTTTTGGAACCTTGTGCTGCAGCTGGAAATTCTAGTTTTCCTTTTCATTAGGTCTTTCAGGGAATCAAACTTTTATCACTAAAATACTTATGCTGCAGGAACTTATCCCTTTCTTTTTTGCATTGGATCATGTCCTTTATGCCAGGTGGCTTTCCATTCATTTACGAGACATGGAAGAACTGGACAGCAGTACCTTTGTCGTATTTGCTGAGGGAAACTTCACATTCCATAAAACAGCTAGACCCTTTTCTTCCATGGCTATTGACCAAAGTCACGAGCAAAACAATGCCCATGTGAAAGGAGATGGTGGAGCAATTGGCCTCCTGGAGTATGCAGATGCCCTCAGAAGGTGGACCATTACAGGGCCTGAAATCAGCCGTCTCATTGAGGAATTTGAAACTGGAACTAAACTGAAGCAAAGGAAAAATTGATAAGAAGACTTCATGATGACACTATGTGTGCTCAGAAGGAATTCACGGAGAAGACTGAGCCTCTCAGATCTGTCATCAAACAAATGGGTAACCCCTTCGAGGAGGAATCAGCTGATCTGATCGTTCTCGACAGTTATGAAATTATAGACAGTCAAGTGAGTGTTTCTCTGAAAGCCATGAGAAGTCGTGGAAAGACCAAGTGCAGAGAATTTATGGTGAGACTCAAGACACCAAACAGATTCTATGAACCAATAAAGAAGAACAAAATGCTATTATTCAGTCGCAAGACTGCTGCTCCTAAGTCAAAAACAAGACAGTCAATGCAAGCTGTAAAGGATGACTGTAATTTGTTCTCTCACCTTTTTATTTCATGCCTGAACAGACAATGTGATTTAGTTGAATTCTTCCAGCATGAAAACTGTTCTCCGTCACTAGCACAAAATGGAACAAGTGACCCATGGGTCATGACGCTCAGCTGACTGAGGAAAAAAGGAAATTTTATCATCTGAATGGTAGTATATACCCATTCAACTGAAGCATCAAACAGATTAACCAACAGGCCAAGATTGTGTCTGCATTTATATATATTTCAAAAATAAAGAAAAAATGCATAAACTTAAAAAAATTACAGGTGGCTCCACCAGTCTGCAGAAACTAATAAAAACACCTAATGGTCAATATACATGCAAAGAATCATGGTGATCTCTGCATTAGTTGTTCAGATACTTCAGCTTTTGTATCAAATTTTCCATTATTCTGAGGGATACTTCGGAGTGAGGATATGGGAAACAGAGACCTAATTTCAGGTTTCCACAGACACTTTTCATGGGTCTCCTTGCATGACAAGAATGAAGATTCTAGGTCCAGTTGTTACTATTTGTACCCTGTTGACAGATAACCACATCTTAAAAGGTCTCAAAAATAGAGAAAAAAATTCGTAAAAATTTGAAAAAAATAGAGGTGGCGCACCCAGTCTGCAGAAACTGATGGAACACCTCATGATCAATATGTATGCGAAAAATCATGACCATCTGTGTTGTAGTTATTGAGATATTGCAGTTTTTGTATCAAATTTTACATCATTCTGGGGGGTATTTCAGAGCCATACAGCTTAAAGGATATGGGTAACAGAGACCTAATTTTTTAGGTTTCCATGGAGACTTTTCATGGGTCTCCCTGTGTGTCAAGAATGAAGATTTTAGGTCCAGTTGTTATGATTTTTGCCCTGTTAACAGATGTCCATATCTTTTAAGGTCTCAAAAATAGAGAAAAAAAATCGTAAAAAAACCTGAACAAATACAGGTGGTGCCACCAGTCTGCAGAAACTGATGAAACACTCCATGATCAATATCCATGCAAACAATTATGGTGATCTCTGCATTAGGTGTTCTGATACTTCAGCTTTTGTATCAAATTTTCCATTATTCTGAGCTGTACTTTGGAGTGCCATAGCTCAAAGGATATGGGTAACAGAGACCTAATTTCAGGGTTCCATGGAGACTTTTCATAGGTCTCTCACTGAGTCAAGAATGAAGATTCTAGGTCCAGTCTTTACGTTTTGTGCCTAGTTAACAGATGTTCACATTTTTAAAGGTCTCAAAAATAGAAAAATAGGAAAAAAATTCGTAAAAAATCGAAAAATACAGGTGGCGCCACCAGTCTGCAGTAACTGATGGAACATCTCATGATTAATATGTATGCCAAAAATCATTACCATCAGTGATGTAGTTAATGAGATATTGAAGTTTTAGTATGAAATTTTTGACTATTCTGGGGGGTACTTTGGGGCTCCATAGCTCATAGGATATGGGTAACAGAGACCTAATTTCTGGTTTCCATGGAGACTTTTCATAGGTCTCTCACTGTGTCAAGAATGAAGATTCTAGGTCCAGTCTTTACGTTTTGTGCCTTGTTAACAGATGTTCACATTTTTAAAGATCTCAAAAATA
Organism: Sipunculus nudus; assembly: GCA_026874595.1. Lineage (NCBI taxonomy): Eukaryota > Metazoa > Annelida > Sipuncula > Golfingiida > Sipunculidae > Sipunculus > Sipunculus nudus. Next base: position 11,216,728 of record CM049314.1, on the reverse strand, counting down.
GAGAAAAAAATTCGTAAAAAATCGAAAAATACAGGTGGCACCACCAGTCTGCAGTTACTGATGGAACATCTCATGATTAATATGTATGCCAAAAATCTTGACCATCAGTGATGTAGTTAATGTTTGACTATTGGGGGGGGGGGGTACTTTGGGGCCCCATAGCTCAAAGGATATGGGTAACAGAGACCTCATTTCTGGTTTCCAAGGAGATTTTTCATGGACCTCTCAGAATGTCAAGTTACAAGTTTCTAGGTCCAGCGGATACGATTTGTGCCAGGTTAACGGACGGACGGACAGACAGACGGACGACGGACAAAGTGTGATTGCTATAGCTCAGGTGACTTACAGTCACCTGAGCTAAAAATGCACCTAACGACAAAATCACAGCTGCTGTCTATACTGGAGAAAGAAGCATCTGACGTCTTAAACACAGCACTTGCTGCAGATGTTATCATAATTGATGGTGCAGCACTTAGTAATGCTGTGAAACCCACTAAGGGATTAACCTTTGAATCATATAGCAAGACTGAAGTACTCCCAAAAATTCTGAATGTCACACGGAAGCACAAGCAAGTACACAAAGTGTTTGACATTTATAGCGCAGACAGTTTGAAGTCCCGAACATGAAAGAAACGAGGCACAGGAGTTTGTCGAAGAGAAGTAAGCACTACAAAAACTCCCAGGAACTGGAGTTGTTTCCTCCGTAATGACCAAAACAAAACTGAGCTCTTTGAGTTTCTTGCTGATGTAGTTGTCTCCTCAAGAGCTGATATTCCAGCATGCATCATAGTCACTAATGGAAACTCAGTGCTTTGCAATGTGAATGAACAGGATGTGTCAAATTTACAAGGCTGCACGCTCGAAGAAGCAGACACCAGGCTCTTTCTGCATGCTGCTTATGCAGCTTAGCATGGAAGAATGACAGATGCAGTTATATGCAGTTTAGACACAGACGTTGGGGTCATAGCTGTCTCACTTCTGGAAAAAAAACTGGCTTGGTGAAACTATGGATCAAGTTTGGAAGAGGCAGTGATTTGAGGTGGATTCCCATTCAGGAAAAAGCTAAGGCTACGGGTCCAAAAGCTCCTGCTCTTCCCTTCTTCCATGCGTTCAGTGGTTGTGACACCATGTCTGCTTTTCATGGAAAGGAAAAAAGTCTGCATGGCAAACATGGACAGTGATCCAGTGTGTCACACCAACCTTCACAAAATTAAGCCTCAGGCCGACAGCTGTAGATGATGAAGACCAACAGGTAATAGAAGAGTTTGTTGTGCTAATGTACGACAGGAGCAGCTCCTGCAAAGGAGTAAATGAAGCCTGGCTTGACCGCAAGAAAGCAGAGAGCCTAAGATATCATCCCGCCCACAATGGCTGCTTTAAGGGAGCATTGTAAGAGGGCAGCATATCAAGCAGGGCATATATGGAGCCAATCTTATATAGGCAGTCCAAATTTACCCAGCCCTCATGAATGAGGATCGCAACAGATTGACAGTGCCTAGCTTCCATTTTGGAAAATATGCCAGCAGTAGCAAATCTTGCCAGGAATTGTATAGATGTGGATGCAAGAAGGAATGAAAGGCAGATACAAATGCTACAAGTTTGGGCTTCCATGCACAACTCTTTGTAGCTGCCCTTGCTAGGATAATTATATGGTATGTTGAAATGTAATGATAAAATATTATGGTACACTCTTAGTATATATTAAGTGGAATATACAGTTTGCTTCAAGTCCATATGAGGCTAGTTACGTTGTATGCACTTTTAAACTTTTAGAATGGTTCATCCACCATACAAAAAGGATGGCGTATGTTTACCCTTCTTCCTTTCACGCTTTTCAAAGGAATGGGTGGGTGGATTTGTGTAATTTGTAGACTCCAAGTTTTAAAATGGTTCGTCTCCATTGAAAAACCGGACGGCATGTTCCTTGGCCCCTTCCTTTCATGCTTTTTTCAAAGGAATGGTAGGGAGGGTGGATTTGTAGACTCCTAGTTTTGATAATGGTTCGTCTCCATTGAAAAACAGGACGGCATATTCCTTGGTCCCTTACTTTTATGCTTTTTTCAAAGGAATGGTAGGGAGGGTGGATTTGTTGACTCCAAGTTTTAATAATGGTTCTTCTCCATTAAAAAACATGACGGCATGTTCCTTGGCCCCTTCCTTTTATGTTTTTTTTTCAAAAGAAAAGGGTCGGTGGGTGGTTTGTGAGATTTGAAGCAAAAAGAATAGCATGTTCTGTGGTCCCATCCTTTGTGGTGTGGGTGGTATGTTGGTTTGTTTTTTCACTATTGGTGCTGCTTTTATATAGTATTTGTCAATCAAACTAATGGTGTTAATAAAATAAAGGTTTCCAAAATGAACTTGCCATCCTCTATTTAGTCAGGGTCTTGTGCTACATGATATAGTGGCTTGTCTTTGTCAAAAGATATTTTGTTTTGGAAAGTTGAGGGCCATTTTGGAAAAGTAAACAACAGCCATATTTGAAAATTACAAAAATAAGTGTGCCTAGATGTTTGCCAAAATAGATATTATAATAATAATTCCATTTACTAGACACCTTCAGGCAAGCTTATACTATCTGGCTCTCATTCTGGCAGTATTTGTTTCACATCAGATGTCATTTATAAAAATTGGCGACCATTTTGAAAATGGCGGCCATATATATATATATATTTATCTCTTTATTTCCTTAAGAGTGTGCACGTCAGGAAATTCCATAGAAGTGTGATCAAAATATTTGTAAAAAAATGAAAACAAAGCTGGTGAAATCTGATAACCTAAGAAATAAATGCTGTCTGAGGCAGCCATATTGGAAATTGGCCGCCATATTGGAAAATGGCCGAAACCTGGTGTCACAAGAAAATCGGTGACAATATGTACGTTGTTTTGTATCACAGTTTAACGAAGTCTGTTCTCTATTGATATTGACGTGAAGCGTCATCCTAAAGCGTTGACAGGTCTTGATTGTATATATATTGTGTATTCTTGTATGAAATCCCATCGGCTATCAGCTGATTTATCTGTGTCACGCATTGCGTGTATTACATCTGGTATGTGGGTCGCCATGGTGACGCTAGCAGTCATACTAGAACACATATATCCTTATATGGGACACTTGAGCCATAAGCCAATCAGAGAACCGGATCGCCATACACAGCACACTGGCGATTGTGACGTCAGAGTTCAGGGAGAGACGCAGGACGCTGCTTCAGTTGGGTCTTGAAGCTTGAAGAGGCAGCACGCACGCACGGCAGAAAGAACATTGAAACGCTTAAACCCGCCAGGAACGGCATAGAAGCAAGCTTCTACATGAGGCAAGGGCCCAGCTCACGAGATCACAGCTGTGCTGCTGACAGAGCATCGTATTGGCGGTATGGTAAGTGCGCACGCGTCACCTGCCGGCCTAGTTCAGCTTGACCTAGATACATAATCGCTGTAAGCCGTGAAACAATTGCTACACGAGTAAGGTCAAGGACTCTAAGCTCATATGTAAACAAAGAGAGCTATTACCATTTTTGTGAATGTATACCTACCCGGGTCGCTGTCTAGCAAGATCAGTTGAAGATCGCTAAACTCAGAAAGACTATATGGTACTAACCATACGCTAGATTCTACACAAAACAGTAACCAGAGATCTCTGAAGGAACTGGACTTTATTGTTTTTATACAAACCATGGACTCAGTAAATATCCTGTATTTTTAATGTGAAGGATGTCGTATTGACACATCAACACACACACACACTCACATCTATGTCTCTGTATGTATTGTCTTGAATTATATTTGTGAATTTAACCTGGTGTCTTATAGTTTCTATTGATCTGGGTGTATGATTGTCTGGTATTTTTATACACGTCCTTAAAAGAACCTGAAAATGTCACCTGTAATGACCGGGATCTAATTTCTTGATTAGTGAAATCAAGTGGCGAGCGTAAACCCATCCTATTGTTTCATAGGATATATCCGTTGTAAAGTTATCACGTTAAGTCAGGGGTGACACCTGGGTGGCCAGAGGTTGATATCTATTTATATGGGTACAGAAAATATGCATGCCAAATTTCATGCTTGTATCACCATTAGAAATATTTTCTTGCTACCCCACTTCACTTTTATATAAGAATAAGGCATATATATAGTTTAATAACCAAGATATTTTATATATAATGACATAAATTGCTCAAATATAGCTTGTTTTCCTGGCGACGTCATGAACATCATGTATAACATCATGGCAGAAGATCAAAATTTGAGCCATTAAATTGACTTTTAAGCCAAAATTACTCTCCAACAAAACCACCTTTCATTATATAACAATTATTTTTCTTAAACTATATATCTCCTTTATAAAATAAAATATTACTTTTGTTTATAATTTGTGTTCAATATCGTAATATAGGCCTTTTATAAAAATCCCCTTAACTATACCATTACCTTTTAAATTAAATTGGGCTAGTTGTTAGGCAGTAAACAGGCAGTTAAAGAAGATGCAACTGATCGGTTGCATATATCCTGGCTTATATTGTAGAAACTCACTGTTTGGCTATTGGACAGTTGGACTCAATTTATGGCAGGGCCTAATAATATGGAGTCTGATTAAATAGGGCTAAGCGATTTATGACCTATTATAAAATAAGCGTACGTGTGAGCAAAATCTGTAAAGTGGCGCAGTCAAGCGAGTTTTAATCTTTGGTATTTGTAATTATGGAAACAGAAATTTAAGCAACATGTTCATTCTTATGTGAATGTACATCAGGTACCAGCCAATGCTACAAGATACAGACTTTATCATATAAATTCTCAAGTACGGTTTGCAATGGATTCTTTTTCAGCTCTGTTATCTTTCATATTTTTATATTAGTTATTTCTTTCTTAAGTTTAGTTTTGCTAATGAAAGTTGATTCATATAAAAAAAACTGCAAAATTCCATATGCATCACTTGGGTGAAAAGAAAGTATATTAGACCCAAAAAAATAAAAGGTATGGTTCCCAGGCACTGCCCACATCAATTTAATACCCCAGCATCAAACATTTTTATTTTGATTTTCAATAGACAATTACCAATTTTTCGGACATTTCTTTCAAGAAGATAAAATTATACAGTTTCCTCTGTTATATAGAGCTTTTATTAATTACTTGTTAAGCAAAATAAAACTGAACATTATTATCCTTTGATATCCCTTATCATTTGACATTTTTATCGAAACATACCGAAAAAATTAAAAATAAAAAACCGCATTGATTTCTGAAAAAAACAGTGATAACCATACCTTTTTTTATTTTAGCCTTATAAATATTAAAAAAAATAATATCATTGGTCAACATGCCTTTTCATCAATCATTGCAAGGCTTAGAAATAGATGTGAAATGACACTGCAAACCATCTGGCATCTAACATCTAGCTCTAGAGAAGTGTAACATGAGTTATTTATCGACCAGCCATAACAAGTCACAAACCTCCTTCAGTCTCACATTCAATATGACAAGTTCTGTTCACTCAACCGTCAACTTTGTTTATGTTGTCTGAGCGATAATCAGGGAGCTTTATCATTTCCGTTTCCCCAGGTCTCGCGCCTAAAAGCCCGCGAGGTGTCGCTAGAAATGCCGACTCTATCTAGTCTGTCCGAGAGACACCAGATGCCGCTACCGCTATGAACAAGCGCACTCCCCAATATTCCGATGTGCTCTATCTCCCACGTGTTGTCTGTGACAAACATTGATGTGGAAAAAACTTACTAAATTAAACAAAAAAAACAGCACATCTCTCATCTCAGAACTGCCTCAGGAACTGCGCATATACTAACATTGTGCATTGTGTCAGATTTTTTTTTTCAGGAACATAAACATTTCAAACAATCCACACGTATATATTATTGCTGAAGACCATTTCTCATGCCTTTCACGGCAATTCTATATTACCAGACTCCCAGGCCCCAAGGCCATTTCTGGTACGCGCTGTATTTTTCCTCTGTGACTCTATCTCATAAAACTAACGTCACTTACTCGTATTTCGTATATCACTTGCTCGTCCAGGAATTTGCAACTTCTGGATTAAGTATTTTCACTCATCTTCACGCCTACCTATCTATTTTGTAAATAAATATCAAGCAATGTACAGTTTTGAAGAACAAATAAAACAAAACATTTTTAAGGGCTGACATATGGGTTCATATCACTACTTACGAATAATGAGATATGTAAACAGGCACCGCTCGCCAAATTATAATACGGGCATTTATGGTCGTCCTTTTATAGTGTAGGAGGTGTATCTACTAAGGACATATATATTATACTTCATTATTATGTATACGTTGGTATGGTTCTGTGTATGAGTAAACACAACCCATGTATGTCTATTTACCATAACAATACCGCGGGACCGGACTTCGATCTTGCACATGCGGGGTAACTCGTAAACGTGGAGAAGAAACATGAAAGACGCAGAAGAATCACCGGTTAGAAGCTTGAAAATTCTTGATATGTAAAGTTGTGTGGTACGCCATCAGATGTAAGGTTTATTGTTTGCGCCACTTATCGCGCTTGATGCATATTAATTTCCACTTGTATGTAGAAGTGAGCAAACGTTTTCGGAAAGATATTGGCATATGCCCATGATATTTGAAGGAGAAAACACTATACATCATGTATATTTAACTTACCTTACACCTTGTTTCATTTCATAAATACCGTACTGCCCTGGGACTCTTGACATGTACATATTCTGAAAGCTGCAAGAAATGCAAAGTTTGTATTTTCCAATGGATTTTTATATTATCTAAGCTAAAATATTTGATTGATTTCATGCATCCCGTGTAATCTTTCATTTCAGCACAACGGCAAAGGAAACAGAATACCTCTACAGACATCGTTACAAAGTACAAAATAACCCACCTCATTATCCGACTTTTGTACTTTTTTTGTTTCTATTGAGGCGTTACATTTCAAAGTTACTATTTTATAGATTATTTAAGAATCAAATGAATATGATTAAAGTTATTTTAGTTTGATTGGGTCTGATAAACGGCTTCCAATTAGTGGTAGACAAATTTAACAGAAAAAAACAGTAGTCACCGGTTTCAGTTAAATCACTCTTGAAGCTAAAGCCAAAGAAGGAAGGGATGGCGCTCGAGCGCCGTAGTTGAGGAAGTCAGATTTGGCAACGAAAAAGATGATATCTAAGGCCAAAAAAATAAAAGGCATGGTTCTCAGGCACCGCCCGCGTCAAGTCCCCCCCCCCCCCCCCCCCCCCCATCGACAATTTTTATTTTGAATTTTATCTTTCAAGAAGATAAATAATACTATTTATGTAGTGCTTTTATCTGTTTAGCAAATTAATTAGTTATTTTAATGCTTTTCCCTGATCATGTGACATTTTTTATCGGAACACTCAAAAAAGGTAAAAAATAAAATACCTCCCGCCCGCACTGATTTCTGAAAAAAATGTGCCTGAGAACCATACCTTATTTTTTTTATTTTGCCTAAGTGAAAGTTTAAATATTATCTATTTACTGTAAGGCCTAAAGATTATGAGAAATTCAGCGGAGATAGAGAAGAAAAGCTAAGGTCAATAAATAGTTAACTGGACGCGAGGAAAGATCGAGCTAACTTAACAAGGCTGCTTGCCTAGTGGATGTGATTTCAGACTTCTTCTGCATAGGATTTGATAGGATTATGTCTGGAGGAAAAACAAAATTAGTTTTGGCTATTGTATGCTTGTGGTCATTTGTTGAGATTTGTATTGAGTTTATGTGCTTAATCCTGTTTTAAGTGCATGTTGACGGTTTGTTCTATAGTATAATCTTAACAGTCGGTATGTTTGTGTGTGCACTTAGTTCTGAAGTTTAAGTGAACTTAAGTCTGCTCTGAGGGCTATGTTAAACTTCTAATTTATGTAAATGTGTTTTGCTGCACCTATGAAAGCTATATGGATCCTTATATGCCAATAGGGCGGATTGGGACCAATTTTTATTCGCCCATCTTTGACGGGGCGTATTATGAAATACCCACGGTCCGTATGTTAATTTTTAGTGTCCCGCGATAACTTACTGGGGCTTTGATGGATTTTCACGAAATTCACCATAACTACTAACCAACAGATTATCTCGCCCGAGTTCCATCATGGGCAAAATCCACGCATATTTTAAAAAGGTCAGAGGTCAATTGGCTACTTTGTGCTGTCGCCGCGAGGAATACGATAAATTTTGATCAAACTCAACAGAAATATCATTCAGTATAACATCTCATGCACCTTAGTTCAATTTCCAGTAAAATTAACGCATATTTAATGAGGTCAGTGGTCACCAGACTTTGGTGGCACCATGGTAACTTTTACGGTATGGATTTTCATGAAACTCATTATACATATTTACCAATAGGATTACTCGCTTCAATTACATTCTCAGCAAAACGCATATTTAATGAGGCCAGACGTAACCAGTCACGCGACGGGTGTGTTAAGGTTAAAACTTACTGGCGCGGGCAGAACGCGTGCGTCATGCGGGCGGCAAAAATCGCTTCCCTATATATATATGACTATAAGGGACAAAACACACGTACTGGCGCGAGCGGCAGGCGTGCGGCACGCGGGCGGCCACGCGGCGAGTTTCTGCGATCGCTCCCGAGCGATTTATGCCGCTTGCCGCGCCCGTGGCAAATAACTATAGATGAAAATTAAAACGAAAACGATTCAGTGTAATTGTGAATATACATTGTGCCTGATGAGAATCTAGTTTAATGCATTCTAAAAAGATAGAAGTTACCAAACAGAGCTTAGTGTTTGATTAATCGGTAGGCCTATACTGAATAAGAAAGACCAAAACACACTGGCGCGGGCGGAACGCGTGCGTCACGCGGGCGGCAAGGCGGCAAAAATCGCTTCCCTATATACGACTTGTACGACAAAACACACTGGCGCGGGTGGCAGGCGTGCGGTACGCGGTACGCGGGCGGCCACGCGGCGAGTTTCTGCGATCGCTCCCGGAGCGATTTTTGCCGCGCGCGTGCCGCGTGCGGATTTCTTGTGATTATATATTGTGTCTGTTGGAAATCTAGTATATAAAATGCGTTTTATGACACCTTGTTTATTTATATACTTCAATATATAGTAAAATATATGTAAATATAACAAATATAACAACTATACATGGACACGTGCATGTTAATATATAATTATTTGATTTGTAAACAAGCATATTAAATCACATTGAAACATTGATTTATATGTATTAAATCATAATTATGTTCACCGAGTGATATCATTAATATTTTATTAAATTTACGCTATACAGGGGTATATTTCTTAGACAAACATATGAAATATCACAAAAAAAGTCTTGATATTCCACATCTATTCCACAAAATATGCCGCCTGCAGCCGGCGCAATGCAGTCTGTTTTGAAAATGCCTCGCGCGTACCTACCGCGTGATCGCTTGCCGCACGTCTGCCGCCCGCACTAGTGTGTTTTGGCCTTAATGCTATGAAGACCCTATCAAATTAAATATATATTAATTGTTTACTCCTACTTTTGGCTCCATATTCTAAGTGAGGCACTTGCCGAGATATATATGTATATATATATATATATATATATATATATATATATATATATATATATGTATATATATATATATATATATATATATATATATATGTATATATATATATATATATATATATATATATATATATATATATATAACTCTGAAGAAAAACAACACTGTAAAATCACAACAGTCTGTTTCACAGGATGCGACCCGATCATGATAGAGCACTTTACAACGGAGGGTAACACTACCTTATATATATATATATATATATATATATATATATATATATAAAGAGATATTCAGCCTACAAACAACCTGCAAATAACTATAGATGTTATCATATATTTACAAGAAGATATGACATGATTCAACGTAGGTGTTTCCACAAAAATCAAAATACAAAACTCAGCGATTTATTTTTAGATAACCAGAATTGTTGGAAACCTATGTATTTTTTAGAATAGATAGTGATTATACAAGCCAAAACTGATTATAGCCTATAGCCAATCCTGTGGCGAGCGCCTGAACGAAAAAAAGTTAATCGTCGCTGTCGCTACACTTCACCCGCATTAAACTTTCCCCTATGTGACACAAACACAAACACACACACATATAATATATAATATATAATATATAATATATAATATATAATATATAATATATAATATATAATATATAATATATAATATATTATATATTATATATTATATATTATATATAATATATTATATATAATATATAATATATAATATATGTAATATAAAATAAAAATATATAATATAATATATATATATATATATATATATAATATATATATATATATATATATATATATATATATATCACCACATTAAAATTAAGGTAAACATGATACAGTTAAAGAACACTCCAATTTATTGTTATGGAAATTATGATTTTACAACATTATTGTTAATGTTTCTTTTAAAAAATTTTAATTAAAAATTGTTCCATTCAATATTATTATTATTATTATATTTTTTAATATTATTATTATTAATTATTATTATTATTACGCTTAATTGTTTTTCTTATCGAAAAATAAAATCTAAATGTATGATATTAACTCAGAAAAGGTTTCTTATAACAACAAAAACATGTATATGACGTGTTTGTTTAAAATTGTATGGCCCCATGGCCGCAATACAAGGTCGAGCGAAGATTGTCTGATCATCAAAGTTACGAGACCACTAAACTGAGCAGGTTGCACAAACTAATCACATGACTTGCACATCATGTGACAACTGGCAACTATTTCCAAGATGGCGGGGACATCAACAGCTGCGTTATTTTCGGTGACAATTGTCACATTTTTCCAGTTAACACAGGTATATTGTTTCATTTAATCGTATCGAAACGTTTGTTACAATAGCATTGTTCTGTGTACAGTTGATTGTCAATGTTTTATGATTTACCTTATAACAACGATAACCTATTTTGGCATGACTCGGATATTTATCTGATTTCACCACTGTGACACCAGTTCACTGATTCTAGTGATTGACAGTTGTGTACACTATAGTATTATTGATCAAAGAACACAGACTTTGTTCAGGTGAGCCGACCTGTTTAAAAAGTATTATTGACAGAGATCACTTAGCAATTAATATGTTCGCAGTTAAGCCTGTAATTGGGGTTTGAATGCTTCAAAATGATTAAAAATTACACCATTTTATCATGTGATTGGACACCAGGATATATAAATTTGAGGAAACTATTCATGTACAAATACCAGAAAATGTGTTGTGATATCAGTTAAAAATAGTCTGTGTGTAGACATGCATGGGTGCACAAGTCTCTTTACTCCAGTCTTTTTCCCCCATAAATCTCTATAGATTATAGAGAAATTTAAGGGAAGAAAATGGAAGCAGAGATATATATTGTAGACTGTAGTGATATTATGAATACATGTTATTTGTGTTACAAGAGTGTAAAGAAATAATTTTCAGCAGGGTTATTAATATCCCTGAGAAATAAGCATATTTCCCAAGGTAGTGGGAATTCCTGGGATTTCCAAAAAATACTTGGAATTACCAGGAATAAATACTCAGAATCATAGGATTTATAGTTGCACATTTCCACAGTTTTCAGTATATTACACAAATTGTCTATATTTATTATTACTAAGTAGGTAACTCCTCCTGCCTGTTTTCTGAATTTATTCTCACCATATATCTGGTAATTATGACTGAAGAAATGACTTATATGGGCACCAAAGAAGGTCTGAGACACTTCATTATATAAGGGGTCAGTATCAGCTAAAGATGTACTGGTAATCATGTATACTGCCCCATGCTGCAATTATGATTATCTGAACAAGTGAGTGTGATGGTGGAACTGGACTTCGGCTATCATAATATCTTTATTAGCAATGAATGGAATCAATGGGAGGTAGCTAAAAATATACAATGAACCACATAACCATTACCTCAGCATCAGTTATATGTTAATCATCATAGGGGTTAGGAAACCCCTGATGAAGTCACTGATGAAGTCAAAATGAAATTGAGATGTAAACAATTCTTAATTTTGCTAAAAGTCAGAACTGACAGCATGGAATTATAAGAATTTGAATATTGTTTACCTAACTAACATATTTGTGCGTGTATGAGGTATCTTCATTCTTTTTTATTTGAACAGAACAAGACAAATGAAAACGATCAGATGGCCAGATGTTTCCTAAATTATACATGACCTTATAGCTTTCTCTATCAGGTTGGAATTATATTTAGCTTTGCTTTCTTTGAAAGAGGAATTGACATGCATGTTAAAAATATGCTTTTAATTTATTATACTGAATGGGTTTAAACTGCTTTACCAGTATTGAAATAGTTAAAATGTTGTTAACTAATTACACAGATATATACAGATTATTTTTATTTCCCGGTCACATGAGTATTTCGCAGTATTTACCCGGAACTGCCACCCTGGTAATTCATGTGATATTTAACTTATCTAATCATATAATGATACAAAAATGACATTAAATAACATATCATATATAACAATATTGAATTTATACACCCCTTCTAAATTTGATACACCTCCCATTGGAACACTCCTGATTCCCATCTGACAAAATTTTGTCCTGAGAAGCCCAATCTCTTTAAATTTTCTTCCTTTTAAAGCCCTGTTTATATCTTAAATTTGCAATTGATGTAATTATAAAACTGATACTTATTAAGTACAAAATGATTTTATGAACATAAGCATATTCACTTGGTTTTGCCACTGTTTGTATCAGTCTTTTAAAATATTTATTCTGATTACCCATCATGCACCTTGGTGTACAGTAGTGATGTAGGTAACATTGAAAACTAAACATATTAAGTTTATAAAAAACAATATTTACTGTTTGCATCAGATTCAGTAATGGGTGAATTCTCACTACTTCCTCACTGAGTGGTTTCTTTTGTTTCAGGCCTCTGTGAGGTGTCAAAACACAGTTTGTGAAGGTAAGTAATTTTTAGCTCAGCTGACTTTCAGTCATGCTGTGCTATAGGGATGGGTCTTTGTCCGTCGTCCTTCCATCTGTCGATCCGGCCATCTGGCCGAACAGCTAGCCATCCAGCCATTAGCAGGGCACAAATTGTAGGATCATGAACCCTATGTAGTCTTAGAGGTTCTAAAAATCTCCCCTTGCAAACCTGATATTCGGTCACTGCAACCTATATTCTCCGGGTTAGCATCCCCCAGAATTAATTTTTACAGCCAAAAATTTCATCCAACACCTTCCATCTTTCACATGTGGCTCACCTACTAACAGGGGAAGAACTATAATTATTTTGAGGTCACAAGGTCAATGGTCACGATTACAGGACCCACTTCTTTGAAAAGCTTGTGGATGCATTTTAAGCCAAACCTTTCATCCCAAACCTTTGATTTTTCACATATGGCTCACTTACCAAGTGGGAGAAGAATCCTATAAGTTTTGAGGTCACAAGGTCAAGGTCACAGGATCCACTTCTTTATAAAGGTTGTGGACACATTTCAATTAGACTTTTCTTCCAAACCTTCCAGCATTGAAATATCGCTTCTATGCCAAAGGGGAAAAGACCTGCTGCTTTTGAGGTCAAAGGTCAAGTTCACCACACCCACTTCTTATGTGGAGTCATTCTAAGGCAAACTTTTCAACCTATACCTTCCATCTGTCTTATATGGCCTACTAATAGGGGAAGAACCCTATTGATGTTGAGTTCAAAAGGTCAGAGGTCAAGGTCACAGTACTTAATTGTCAAAAATGCTTTTGAACATATTTCGAGCTAAACTGTTCATCCCAAACCTCAAGTCTTTCACGTATGCCCCATCTATGCATCACTCAGTTTGATTCAAACTTCATATTTATGGATTCTTTGCTTGAAGAAATAAATTTTTGATTTTAGGGTCAGCTTGTCAGGAGGTTAAAGGTTATTCACACATTGGTTGCCAAGTGATTACTCCAGTTTTAAGTGGTTAGTAGTTACCAATCGCTTTAAAATAATCCAATTTATATGTTGGAAAAAGGCCAAGGCAGCAAGGCCATAGGTCAGGGATGTTCTAAAAAAAAACTTACTTTGTAGATCATCTCTATTTTTCTTGTATATACCATTGCACTCCTACTAAGACATCTCACTGTGTGGCTGTAATTGTAAGCAACATTTATGATATATGATTCCCTTTGTATCAGCCCTTTGAAAGATAAGAACATCTTAAGTGCATAACAAAAACACTGTTGCGAGGGGTAGGCTGAAGACTTAGAGTATTGTATTATGGTTTCGCTACTGATTTATAAGATGATGGGAACATTTTGCTGTTTATTTAATGGAATCATAGCATATATTATATAAACTAAGTTTCCTAGATATTTAAATATTTTTGTATACACATCATCAGATATACCAGCAAGTGTTTGTTCTGATAATTTGTGAGTCTGTACCTGGACTTAGGATGGTTTTATTTGTTTTACAAGACTTTAAGTGATGCTTCCTGCATATCTTTTCTTTCAGGTTTTGCAGATTACCTACCCTGCTGACCCCACTAAAAAGCAACGTGATCATAAAAAAAATATTGGTCTTACACTTTTACACTTTTACATTTGCATGTCGAAAAATATGATATGAGAGCTCTCCAATCTGATCATGCCTTTTGTATTATTTTGGACATTGGTTAATGTAACATTCTTTCTAGAAATTGCCACAAGTTTGGTCTCTTATTGAAGGATGCGTGATTTCAAATGTCAGACTTGTCAAAAATCCAATATGTCTGCTAGGCAGCCACCTTAGAAATCCCGTTGTCAGTGCAGTTTCTGTGATTTTTTTTCAATGATTAGTCCATTTTAGAGGATGTTTGTTGTCAGATTTCAGACCTGACAGAAATCCAAATGTGGCTACCAGGTAGCCATTTTAAATTCCTTTTGAACATATTATCTCAAGAACTGTTAAAGTGAATGCGGTGGGACATATATTAATGTAATCTTGCAAAGGATATGGTCAAAGATTTCCCAAAAAAATATGACCATCTTTTATGAATGTTGGTTTGTATTGCATTTAAATTCATACAGAAGCATCCTTTTCTCAATAATTCTTGCATGGATTTTCTTGATTTTTTTTATGCCCCTGCCACAATAGTTTTACCCGTGTCCGTCATTCCGTCCTTCCCTCCTTACTTCCTTCCCTTCTTCCATCATTCTGAAATGAAACAGTTTTATGGACTTTTTTTCGCAGTGCCTGCAGATATTGGCCTGATTTTTTTGTGTGTGGGCAGATAATGACCAGTTACAGAACAAGTTCGCATAACCTTCCAGTTGACCTACACTTGACCATATGAAGGCTCCGGAACATAGAAAATTACATGAAAATAGAAATTTTAATGAAAAATGTCCATACATGTATGCATTTTTTATTGCAATGCCCACAGATATTGGCCTAATGTTTGGCTTGTGGCAGCAAAATGACCACTTACAGATCGAGTTCGCTTTTTGTCCTGGTTGACCTACTTTTGACCGTATGACAGCTCCTGAACAAAGAAAATTTCATGAAAAATTGAAATTTTCATGACAAATGAACATGTTCGGATCTTTTTTTGCAATGCCTGCAGATATTAGCCTGATTTTTGGTGTGTCGGCAAAATATGACTAGTTACAGATCAAGTCTGTGTTTTTTCCTGTTTGGCCTACTTTTGACTGTATGACGGCTCCTGAACAAAGAAAATTTCATGAAAAATAGAAATTTTCAAGACAAATGCACATGTACAGCGTTTTTTTCACAATGCTTGCAGATATTGGCCTAATATTTTGGTGTGTGGGCGCATAATGACCACTTACAGATTGAGTTCACGTTTTGTCTCGGTTGACCTACTTTTGATTGTATGACGGCTCCTGAACATAGAAAATTTCATGAAAAATTGAAATGTTCATGATAAATGCACATGTACGGACTTTTTTCGCAATGCTGCTAGTATTAGCCTGTGTTTTGGTGTGTGGGCAGATTATGACAAGTTACAGATAGTTTGTCCTGGTTGACCTACTTTTGACCGTAAGACGGCTCCTGAACATAGAAAAATTTCATGAAAAAATAGAAATTTTCCTGACAAATGAACATGTACAGATTTTTTTTTGCAAAGCTCCTGAACTTAGAAAATTTCATGAAAAATTGAAATTTTCATGAAAAATGCACATGTACACACTTTTTTACACAATGCCTGCAGATACTGGCCTGATTTTCGGTGTGTGGCAGCAAAATGAACACTTAAAGAACAAGTTCGCATTTTGTCCTGGTTTACTTACTTGAGACCGTATGACAGCTCCTGAACATAGAAAATTTTACAAACTTAACAAATATTTCTAATTTGCTCCAGACAGGGGCATTCGTGTCATTCTGACACATCTAGTTTCTATATATGTTGACCTTATATTTGGCCTTTGTGGTGTTCCTTTTTAAACTGATGGGTATCAATTAAGCTATGGGATTAGTTCCTGTTAGCTCAACAACCATTCATTTTGCTTCAGACCATCAAGTCATCCTGTAATAACTGGACATATGTGATAAATATTTCTATAATCATAGAACGTTTCAACAAAATTGGCAAATAGGTTCTTCAGAATTTTGACTGCAAGTTGTTTATCTCAGCCCATGATGTTGCAGTTCATGCTTGGCAGCTGAGGGTCATGACCCATGGGTCACTTGTTTCTACATATTGGGAAATATTTCAATGATCAGGTTTTGACTCAATCAGTTGCAAAATGTCAAGATGAATTATTACCCATTGAAATTCATTTTTTTATGCCCCCACCACAAAGTGGCCGGGGCATATAGTTTAACCCATGTCCGTCCTTCCGTGTTTCCATGATTCCGACTTTTTTTCCTCAATGCCTGCAGATACCACCCTGATTTTTTATGTGTGGGCAGATAATGACAGTTACAGATCAAGTTCGCGTTTCATCCGGGTTGACCTACTTTTGATTGTTTTACGGCTCCTAAACATAGAAAATTTCATGAAAGACAGAAATTTTTATGGAAAATGCACATGTATGGACTTTTTTTCACAGTGCCTGCAGATACTGGCCTGATTTTTGGTGTGTTGCTTGATAATGACCCGTAACAGATCCAGTTTGCATTTTGCCCTTGTTGACCTACTTTTGACCATATGACACCTCCTGAACTTAAAAAAATTTAACAAATGTTTCTAATTTGCCCCAGGCGGGGGCATTCGTGACACATCTAGTTTTTACTAACTTTGTATTTGCTTTTGATTTCAAGGAGATTCCATCTTTTTAACCATGCTGTATTTTCTTTTTTCGTGGGAGAATCAACATTCAGAACAACATGTTAAGAAATGACTTATTCAAACAAATGAGTGATTGAATGTAAAATAAATATTTGCCTTTATTAACTTATCTTTATATGTCAATATCAGCATATTAAGCATTTAAAATGGTAGAAATTTTGTTTCATTACAGGTAAAATTAATCTCAATATAATGCACTTCAAATTTTATTACTAAAGGTGGTTTCGTAAATGCATCATAATATGTGATGTTCAAATATCTGTTTTGTTTGTCAAAAATGTTGTGACATGTTTTTATTTTTCAGGATTCAATGCCTACTGCTGTGAATTATTTCCTGATTCCTGCTGTTACTCTTACATCTGGTCCTTCTGGTGTAAGTATCAACCTAAATAGTAGTAAACTGAGAGAGCTCATACTATTGCTGTTGGGAAAAATTATTTTATTTATTTGTAAACTGTGTAAAAGTAGAACATCTTCCTTGATATATGATCATGCGTTCTCTGATAGTTCAGAATTCTTCTGCCAGTTGTTGGTCATGTCGGTTTTCATTCTAACTAGTTTTTTCAGGAATTATTTGCAAATAGGGAAAAAGAGGGAGAGCTGCATTGTTCTGTTACTTGCCAAATAAATATATCCAACACTTCACCACAACTAGACTGTTTCCTCGCCTCGGGTTCACATTCACCGATCTTGCTCTGAAGCCTGAGCTGGAGCTTCATTTGAAATCCAGCATGACGGCTATAAACACGTATCTGTAACTTTGTTTTTTCAGGGTTTTGGATGATATGGTTGTTATTCTTCCTGATGATCAGTTCCTGTACCTACCTGTGTCGTCGCCGCTACGTTCGTCGTCGTGAAGTGGTCGTGGTGGGACAGCCTCAGCCTGTGTATGGGTCCATGGTCAACCAAGGTTATGTGGAGCACGCCCCAGTGTATGCTGCAGCGCCCCCTGTGAGTGTTTAAGGACTATTTTTAACAAAACCCATTAAACATTAAACCTTGAGTTCAGCAGAATTTCAAAAGAACCAAATTTTTGTGGTTATGGTTTAATCTGAAGTTTTGGGCTTCTGTATAGAATTGAAGACCATAGAGGGCATGTCATCTTTGCTTGCATGGTCTTGAAAAAGTCTCTTGTTTGTGAGGTTAAAAATGATATCTAAAAAATGATGTTGTTTTGATTAGTCATAAAGCAGTAATTTAAGCCAAAAACCAAAAACATCCGATACCCCCCCCCCTTCAAAGTGTCCATTATTTCTCCCCCTCAGCCCCTCCTTCACTTTATGTGACACCCAGACCACAGTATTATACATTATAGTCACATGAAACATGGCCCAGCAGAGCATAAAGTACCTGTATTTTTAGTTTTTAACTGCTCTGTGAAGTGGCACAAAATCAATACAGAAAACCCTTGCTTAATGACCACCCTGATATCATGACCACCCAGGTAAAGACAACCACTAGTTTTTGGTCACAGACTAAAGTAAATCATCATAAAAGCTCATGCTAACATAACCGCCCCACTACGTCCACCACTTGGGGTGGGTCCCACAAGTGTTCATGTTAGTGAGACTTACACGGTCCACATACAGGCGTAATGGTTATCTTTTTATTTCACATTACAGAAACCTCCAGCCTATGCCCCAGCAGCACAAAAACCACCTGCGTATTCCCCAGCATAAACATGGAGCGACCTCTCGCACTTGCCAAAGAAGACCACCACTGTGCTTTACAACATGATTCAGATTCATCGCTCACTGCGACTGTCATAGCAGACATGGTGAAAGCATTTTTTAAAGCTGTGTATAAGTAAATCATGTCAAATCCACTGCAAACAGTTGCAATGGTTTGAAAGGACCTATATGCCATTCTTTCAAAGTAGCATTGTGATAAAAATATATAAAAAGCTACTTAAACTGTTAGGATATATATATATTTTGCATTATATCAGAGATAAACAGATCTCAGAAAATGTTTGTGTATATATTGCATAGATTAATTATGTAAATTGAGTGATATCTTATGCTTAATTAAATGGATAGCAGAAAGACAAGGTTTATATTTGTTGAATGGGAGTGAGAAAGTTTGAAATATCACATAAATGTTGTAGTATATAAACAGTGAAGGTGATGCATTTGAGGAAATATCAGATGTGTATATTTTTACAATTCTTTTTATTTCAAATCCTGTTTAACTTTTGTGAAATGCTGGGATACCCCAGCACTTGTCCTTTAAGCTTCTAAGTATCACTTAAGGTTGAGATAATCTCTGGAAGACTCGTTTCTTAATTTTCCTGTGATATATTTCACAAAATTATCGACAAGAATACTGTGTAACCTGTGTAATAAGGCCACCCCTGGTCCCATGTGACTTGCAGAAAGTGGTCTTTATTCACAGGTGGTCATATAAGACAGGTGGTCTTCCAGCCAGGTTCCACTGCATATTACCTGTGTAGGATAATAATGATAAAGAATAATAGATTAAACAAGTCAATTACATTTTATCTTTAAATTCTGTGATTTTATAAAGTAGGTGCAGGTTCAGTCTATTTTCCTTTTTTTTTTTTCTTGGAATGTTTAATTCTTCATGTGGGGGTTCATGTTGATCATTTGTGACCCTTTAAGAAATTTGTCTCACATTTCAGCTGTTGACCAGTACCCGGTTATTTCTTAAAAAGCACTGTACCTAAAATTTCATAGATGCAGTTTCATGGATAATTACTATGTATATTGTAAGCCAGATTTAGTAAGAAAGGCATCTATATATTTTATTTTTATGAAATGCATGCTGAGATGGATACGAAAAGATGTTAAGAAAATAGCCACAGAGAGTTTTTAAATTGACTATTCGTATAAACATTGGAAAAAACCATGTGTATCAATAAAAGTATGGCACATCATTTGACTATAGGCATGAATACAGCTGCATTTTTATGTAAATATATTCATCATCTAATCATTAATCACCTATCTATAGCAAAAGGATTCCAGCACACAACATTTGTCTGTTTAAGGTTTTCTATGACACAGAAATAGAAAAACCAACTTTATGACTACCCTGCCTAGGTGACCATTCTTTTTAGTCCCTGGTGAATATATTTGATGGCTTGACACAGATATGTAACAAAACCACCTTTGTTGGCCCTGAAGGTGGTCCCAACTTTTGTAGTTTACTTCCATTTTCAGTATGTTATATATATATCATGTATAATTTTACCTTGGTGAATACACAAGATGTTTCCTGAATTTTTCATGAATTGTTATCCATATCCACAAAAGATAGCATTTGCATATTCGAATAATTTCATATAGATTCCATCATAATGTAAAGATGCAGATTAATATTAATTAATTTGAAACAGCTTTGCTGCAAAAAAAAAAAACTCAAATGAACATCAGACTTAGGTGGTATGCATACTTGAGCAGATTTTCTTTTAGTCTTATGAGAAAAAGTGTTTTAAGTCATAATTCATCCTGAAAAGGTGCTTGCAACCAGCATATGTTTAATATGTTTTTACATCATTTGACTGTTTTACTTTTATATAAAATTTTCTGACAGCTGAGACATTATTTCATTGTTCACCAATAAAACATTTTTTTCATTGATGAATGATAATTTGTTGATTATTGCATTATTGTTTTTGTGTAATAAATCATTTAGTCAAGAAATGATGTTGATATTGGTTTATTTTGCTATACAAATGACTATGATTAGTATACACTTGGATCAACAGACATGACTTCATAGAGAATGTCTAGTGTTTGGGATATTCAGAAAACAAAGTGTCATTTTCCTATGACCTAAGAACCTGGAGAGCAAGTGAAAATCAGTAGAAAATAGAGAGCACTATCTTACTATATTTCACAACCTTAAGCAGGGCATCCCACTGGATTCCTTAAGAAATATAGGACTTTTATAGGACGACTTGACAAAAATATAGGATTTTATAGGAATTTTAGCCAAAAATACAAGAAAAATATAGGAGTATTCACTTCACAATTATGGTTTACTCTGTTAATTAACATGACTACCACCTCGTAATTTGTTGAGTAATAATTTTGAAATATTCTCCATTTGGCCTTCAAAAAATTCAATTATTTTTTAGGGGTCGATATGATAGAATGAATACGGTATGTATTCTCAAAGCAAGTTGTGAAGGTCTGTTTATTCAGTTTAGATGGCTGTACCTGTATGACTAAATCACACAGTTCACAAATGGGCTACGTTTTCAATAATAACAGGTTTATATAACAAAAATTATTCAGTAATTGTAATTTTGTATGTTAGTTGTGCAGTGGAAAAAAAATATGTGAAATTTTAGTATATCTCGGGTCTAAATATTGGATAATTCATGTATATTAAATTATAGGAGACAATTTTTATACAGGAAATATAGTAGTAAGTGGGAGCTGTGCTATAGTCAGTGAAGTAGGAAAACAACTTTAAAAAATAACTAGATGTGTTGGAACGACACGAATGCCCCCGCCTGGGGCAAATTAGAAACATTTGTAAAATTTTGAAAAATTCAGGAGGTGTCGTATGGTCAAAAGTAGGTCAACAAGGGCAAAATGCAAACTCGATCTGTAACGGGTCATTATCAAGCAACACACCAAAAATTATGCCAGTATATGCAGGCATTGTGAAAAAATGTCCATACATGTGCATTTTCCATAAAAATTTCTGTCTTTCATGAAATTTTCTATGTTTAGGAGCCGTAAAACAATCAAAAGTAGGTCAACCGGGACGAAACGCGAACTCGATCTGTAACTGTCATTATCTGCCCACACATAAAAAATCAGGGTGGTATCTGCAGGCATTGAGGAAAAAAAGTCTACATATGCATTTGTTATGAAAATTTCTATTTTTCATGAAACTTTCTATGTTCAGGAGCAGTCAAATGGTCAAAAGTAGGTCAACTGGGACAAAACAAGAACTCGATCTGTAACTGGTCTATATCTGCCTACACACCAAAAATCAGGCCCGTATCTGCAGGCACTGCGAAAAAAAGTCCATACATGTGCACTTTTTTATGAAATTTTCTATGTTAGAGCACCGTCAAATGGTCAAAAGTAGGTCAACTGGGACAAAACGTGAACTCGATCTGTAACTGGTCATTATCTGCCCACACACCAAAAATCAGGCCAATATCTGCAGGCATTGCGAAGAAAAGTCTGTACAAGTGTATTTGTCATGAAAATTTATATTTTACATGAAATTTTCTATGTTCAGGAGCCGTAAAACAATTAAAAGTAGGTCAACTGGGACGAAACGCGAACTCGATCTGTAACTGGTCAATATCTGCCCACACACTCAAAATCAGGCCAATATCTGCAGGCATTGCGAAAAAAAGTGGGTACATGTGTATTTGTCATGAAATTTCATATTTTTCATGAAATTTTCTATGTTAAGGAGCCATAAAACGGTCAAAAGTAGGTCAACTGGGACGAAACGCAAACTCTATCTGTAACTGGTCTATATCTGCCCACACATAAAAAATCAGGCCAATATCTGCAGGCATTGCGAAGAAAAGTCTGTACAAGTGTATTTGTCATGAATATTTCTATTTTTCATGAAATTTTCTAAGTTAAGGAGGCATAAAACGTTCAAAAGTAGGTCAACTGCGACAAAACGTGAACTCGATCTGTAACTGGTCATTATCTGCCCACACACCAAATATCTGGCCAATATCTGCGGGCATTGCGAAAAAAAGTCTGTACACGTGTATTTGTCATGAAAATTTCTATTTTTCATGAAATTTTCTAAGTTTAGGAGCCGTAAAACAGTCAAAAGTAGGTCAACTGGGACAAAACGAGAACACGATCTGTAATGTGTCATTATCTGCCTACACACAAAAAATCAGGCCAATATCTGCAGGCATTGCGAAAAAAAGTCCATACATGTGTATTTGTCATGAAATTTCTATTTTTCATGAAATTTTCTAAGTTTAGGAGCCGTAAAACGGTCAAAAGAAGGTCAACTGGGACGAAACGCGAACTCGATCTGTAACTGGTCTATATCTGCCCACACACCAAAAATCAGGCCAATATCTGCAGAAAAAAAGTCCGTACAACTGTTTGATTTCGGAAGGACGGAATGACGGACATGGGTAAAACTATATGCCCCGGCCACTTTGTGGCGGGGGCATAAAAATACCTCCCCATATTATCCTTTATTCCAATTTATAATTTATACCAACTTTACTTTTGGATCACAGGTAAGGTAGTCTGTCTGTCTGTAGCAGGCTTCTCAAAGATTTGCTTCCCATACTGATCTCCTGCACTAAAATTTCCTGTACTGCAAGAAGCTATGGTTTTCTGTCCTACAATTATACACACTGGTTTATAAAAGTACTGCAGTAAATTTTTTATTTAATGTATTGCAATGAGCTTTGATTTAACATACTGAAATATGCTCTTTTTTTTGCACCGTTATATACAAGTTATCATTGCATGTGCTGGATTATGTTTTCCTGTTCTGCAGTAGACCAAGTAAATGTACATTAAAATAAGCTAGGATTTCAAGAATTTTGCTGCAACAGTCATACGATTTTGGAGGAAATTAGCATAATGTAATGCACCATAGTTTTCTGCAACTTGTGTTCATTGCATTGAAACACAAGCAGTTTCACAGCAATGTTTAACTTTCTTTGTTTCTATGACCACTCCATTCACACATGTTGCAATTATAACTTTCTTCAGCTTAATCACTTAAAATTTATCATTTTTGTGATGCAATTAGCGCTTATTTGATTTAATGTTAGCTTCACAAAAGAGAGGATTTGTCCAAATGCTACATAATCAGTCACATGATATCACATCCCAATATAACCTTATCAGCAGATGACAGATGAGCAGGTCCAGTTGACAACAACTAAAACTGGAAATGATTTCATGACATGGTGGCAAAACACTGACGTTTTCAGCAAGTATAGGTTACCATAAATGCAACAAACTGAGCATAAAGAAGGCAGCTGTGTATCTGTCCACGTCATTCACGATATTAAGGATCATTCCACTTTTCTTCTAAATGCCATCCCACCCACTTGTTCATTGCTGAAACAGCAGATTAGTTTGAGGCCTCTCGAAGTATTTGTCTTCCCAGATAGTTCATAAATTCAAACCGCAGGGTTCTCCATGCTGTATTGTATTGTATCAGCTTGTTTTCAAAAAGTCAGCTGTCTTCTCAAGTTGTTCAGAGCAGTTTGTCTTCTCACCACGCTCTCCAGACAGAACCTTTGCCTCACCATGTTCCCACGTTAGAACACTGGTCTCAGCCATCTTCTCATCATTTACCCCAGTTAGAACACTACCAGGAGTCTCAGAGGTCTTCTCATCATGTTCCATGGTTACAATTCCAGCATCAATCTTCTCAACTCTGTCCCCCGTTAGAACCCTGTCCTTATTAATCTTCTCAGAACTGTCCTTGGGGAGAACCCTGGCTTCTGTATCCTCACCACTGTCCCTTGAGTGAACACTTGCCTCAACTTTCCAGATCTCCTGAAAGAATGATTTTGCACTGTTAAGAATGCACAAAAAAGGTGGACACTACAAAAATTTTAATGCAATCCGCCATCTGAATTTCTTAAGATCAGATCAGTTTGTCTGAAATATTGACCAGCATTTTTCAAATCTTATCAAGGTTGTATTAGAGGTTTTTATAAGTTTTTCTATTGGTCATAATGTTTGGCTGATGAGCTTCAACAAGGAGCAGGGAAGACATGTTGGAATATTTCATTTTTAGCTCAGCTGACTTTCAGTCATGCTGGGCTATAGCGATGGGTCTTTGTCCGTCGTCCTTCCGTCTGTCCGTCCGGCCGGCCATCCGTTAGCAGGGCACAAATCGTAACCGTAGGGGCTAGGGCCATGAACCCTATTCAGTCTTAGAGGTTATAAAAAGATCTCCTTGCAAACCTGAAATTAGGTCACTGCGACCTATATTCTCGAAGTTATGGGGTGTGTTTGCACCCCCCAGAAATAACTCTTTGAGACAAAATTTTCATCCCAAACCTTCCATCTTTCACATACAGCTCACCTACCAACAGGGGAAGAACCATAATTTTTTTTAGGTCAAAAGGTCAAAGGTCAAGGTCACAGGAGCCTCTTCTTTGAAAAGCCTGTGGATGCATTTTAAGCCAACCCTTTCATCCCAATTCTTTGATCTTTCACATATAGCTCATCTACTAAGTTGGAGAAGAATCCTATAGATTTTGAGGTCACAAGGTCAAAGGTCAGGGTCACAGGATCCACTTCTTTGAAAAGGTTGTGGACACATTTCAAGCTAGACTTTTCATTCCAAACCTTCCAGCACTGATATCGCTTCTCTGCCAACAGGGGAAAAGACCTGTTGATTTTGAGGTCAAAGGTCAAGTTCACAGCACCCACTTCTTGCGTGGAGTCTTTTTCAGGCAAACTTTTCAATCTGTACCTTCCATCTGTCATATATGGCTTACCTACCAATAAGGGAAGAAGCCTATTGATGTTGAGGTCAAAAAGTCAAAGGTCAAGGTCACAATATTTAATTGTTCTAAATGCTTGTGAGCATATTTCAAGTGTAACTGTTCAACCCAAACCTTCAGTCTTTCACATATGCCACATCTATGCATCACTCAGTTTGACTCAAACTTCATATTTATGGGTCTTTTTGCTTGAATAAATAACTTATTGATTTTGGGGTCAGCTGGTCAGCAGGTTAAAGGTTGCAGGTCAAAGTTATTCACCCATTGGTTGCCAAGTAATTACACCAGATTTAAGTGGTTAGTAGTTACCCATCATTTAGAAAGAATCCAGTTGATATATGGGCAAAAGGCCAAGGTCATAGGTCAGGGATGTTCACAATTACTTATTTTATAGACCATCTCTATTTTTCTTGTATATATAACCATCCCACTCCAGCTGGTACATCTCCCTGTGTGGCTGTAATTGTGAGTGACACTGGTGACATATGACTCCCTTTTGTATCAGCCTATTAAGTGATAAGGCTCAGTGATAAGTACCTCGTTACTTCATAACAAAAACACTGTTGTCAGAATGCTTCAGCCAGGCATTAAGACTATGAGAGTATAGTATTAAGGTTTAGCTACTGATTTATAAGATGATGGGAACATTTTGCAGTTTATTTTATGGAATCCTAGCAATAAACTTAGTTTCCTAGATATCTGAATATTTTAATATATATCACCACATATAAAAGCAAGTGTTTGTTCTCATAATATGTGGATGTGTACCTTGATTTAGGATGGCTTTTTGTTTTATTTCAAGACTCTTAGTCATGCTTTCTGCATTTCTTTTCTTTCAGGTTTGGCAGTTTACCTACCCTGCTGACCCCATTGAAAAGCAGAGTGATAATAAAAAATATTGAATAATTCTTGCATGTATTTCCTTGATTTTTGCTATATATTTTGATCTTATATTTGCCCTTTGTGGTGTTCCTTTTGAGACTGACAGGTTTCAAGCAAGCTGTTGGAATAGTTCCTGATAGCTTAACAATCATGCATTTTCCTCAGACCATCAATTCACTGTGTTTTAACCAGACATAGGTGATATATATTTCTGTTGTCATAGAAAATTTTCAACAAATTGGCAAATTGGTTCTTCAAAATTTGACTGGAAGTTGTGAATCTCAGTCCATGATGTCACAGGTCATGCTTGGCAGCTGAGCGTCATGACCCATGGGTCACTTGTTTTCTCTAAACTGTATATATACTGACAATTTTTCATCATGAGAAGAAGTAGTCACAGATAATTTAAATGACAGCTTAATACAAATTTAATTATTGTGAAAATAGCAAAGCTATCACGGAAAATATGTGCATCTAAATCAGGAAATTGCAGAGCTAACATTAATTAATTGTCGAGGCCTGCATCTCTCTGTCATGTACAAATCAGTACAGCAGTTATTTTGACATTCTTGGGACCTTTGATATACATACATGTATATCAGTCCTTCATTTGATAGCAATACTGTGGACTGATTATGGAGTTTTATCCTGTGATAATAATATTTACTTACCAGGTATTTAGTCCTTGTATACTGGAAGTACTGCTTGAAGTCTGGGTTCACTTGACTCAACTTGGTGAAGGTATTGTTACCATGGTTACTCAGGTGATAAAGGTGGTCCTGAAAGTGAGAGTAAGCAGGGCAGGCAATGTCAAGGTCCGTCAGGGTGAAGTTCAACCTGGAATATCAATAACCCTCTATCACAGTCATACTGATTTATATACACAACAGGACAAAACATCACGAGCATGTAACATATCAATGCTTAATTTATCTATTTATTCTTAGATCCTTTAAATGAAATTTTCACAGGTATGAGCTTGTAAGTAGTATAAATATACATGTTTTTTTTTATTAAATATGCATGGCAATCTAATACAAAATTATTAAAAATATTATACCTGCATGTGCTCTAATTCATATGATGACTTGTCTATCACATAAGTGTACTGCTGTTCATTGTAAATATAAAATGTTTATATTGGCAGCAGAATATCAATTCTTAGAACACCTGAAAAGAGGTTATTTTGGGAAGTTACCACCCTGATTATAGGATATGAGAAAACATAAAGAAGTGTACTGGTAAATGCAGGAAGTAAATCTCAGACCAAACTTTTTTTATATGTGGAATCCTGAATAATATCATGACTAACACTGCCCTGTGATGTTAACTTCATTTTATGGTTATACATGTAAAATATACACAGGATCTGTTCTAAATCTTCCTCATCAAGTCAAATAAGTGTGAACTTATACATCCCTCTTAGTATCTTTTGCAAGATACAGATGTCCAACTCTTGTTGAAACATGCTGTCTACAGATGATATCAGGTTTCATTAGATGTTTGACCTTTAACCTTTGTGTACAGCTCACATCTGATCATTCAGAGTCACCTGACACTGACAGTGTTTATTTAATACTGAAACTAAAATGGGCCCCACCCCTAATTCTGATTAATAGTATTACAGGGGTGGGGATTTTTGTAATTAATTAGTTTTGGTAGCGTGGCTGAATTTACAAATACTGCTCCATGCATCGAACAGACAATATTGACTAAGGCAGATAAAAGTCAATTAGTGGCCACAAGAATTTATTAAGAAAGAAACTATCTGATTACCGGTACATAAGAATCATGCCCTTGACTGATATTACATAACAATTATATACAAATACGAACCAGAATGTGGCTGTCCAGGTTTCCCTGGTCCCTATAATCTCAGCTTCTGCTAAGATGGACCTGAGAGGCTCAAAGCCCTGTGGGACAAACACCCGCACATCTGCAGTGTTCACGAGTCCCGGGCCTAAGAGACAGGGCTTGGCTGGTACATGGCTCATGTATCAGTCATTCCAGCCCTGCATCGCCAGCTCTGTGGTCATTGGTCAACCCAAGAGATCTGCATCTGGTGGCATTAATACCAAGGGAATCTCCCCTGGTAGCCATGATGTCATAGGGTGTTCCCCCGGTAATACCAGTGGTAGGGCATTTGTGTAACAATACATAACCAAATTCTAAACAAGTATGTGGGCTGCTTGGTCAGTGCAAGGGTTGGTGTAAGCTATTTCATTGGTAAACTTCTTGATGGTTATTAATTATTTATTACTTTTACACAAATATACAAACTGAATTCCTGGCTTGATGAGTTTTGCCCTAATGAAAAAGTTGAATTGACTAAGACCTTTATAACTTAAATACAAATACACCTATAATGGATATCCGACAGAATTACTGTTAACAAATAACAAGGAAAAACACTAAGAGATAACAATATTCAAAGCTACAGAACATTACATGGAAACTTTCTGGTACAGTGACACTGCCTGTGGTCATGGCATGGTAACCTATACCTGGCTTAATTACTGGTTCTTGGACAGAGAATGACTATTAAGTTAATCATAAGTTCTGCTTATTATGACTTTAACAAACTAGCTGTATCATCCAGGCAGTGTTAGATCTGGGGGATATGAAGACCTACCCCCACCCCTGTCCACTCCACCCCCCACCTTTGACACACTACTGGTACAGGTTCTCAATTATTTAAAATACAAATAACAATTAATCTAAAATGTAGATCCAATATATATGTTATACACTTTGGATGCCACTGTGATGACCTGAGAGAGGGAATCCTTTCTAAATGGCAAATAATAAAACCAAGATAATATACTCCTCTGGTCCCAAACTAATCATAACCAGACAAAAATGAAGAAATTATATCTGTCTGCTTACACTAATCTGACCCTTCACAATTGACCTCTGACTTATGAACCAATAATCAACAACATTATGTCTTCTCACTTTATTTCATTTCTTTCAAACATATTTACTGTTTATAATTCCTACTGAGATATTTATAACATGTCAGGATTTGCAGGTTTTACCCAACACCTAGGTAAATAGGTATTACCAGGTATTACCAGGTATTACCCAGGATTCCTGGTTTTTACCCATAATTCCTTTTAATAAGAGTGATGTACTCTTCAGTCTACATAGCAAAACAAGAGTTAAAGTGCGCCTGGAAATGACTCCTTTCAGACAGGGGTGATGTGGTCAGAGCCACATGGCTTGTTACCAATATTCATAAAATATGTGTATAACTTCTGCTGACCATTCAGAAAGAAAATAAGCTTGGGTGCTGCTAGATAAAGCCAAAATAAGCATGGATAAAGCAAGGGTAAAACACAGGTAAAACCTGGGTAAAATACTTTTAACAACTAGGCTGGGTAAAATATGTTTTTCCCTGCTAAGATATATCAATAATATGGCAAAAATACAGGATCACTCACCTTTTTTCCAGTGCAATGTATATGGTCTTGTTGGGTGGTCTTGACATGAGTGAGCACACAGTACTAAAGAAAGCGTCTGTCAGATCATCACTGTAGATCACTGCAAATAAGAACCCACAATCACTGACTTAACAAATATGTTTTTTTTTCTCACCTTCCCTTAAAAAATAAGAATGATAGATACAGATTTGATAGAAAAGTGAATTGTTCTCCATCATGGTTTTTATGTAATACTGTTATTTACACTTGAGTTAAAAAAGCTTATGGGAGTACATGCAGCTTTTCTCCCTACACATAAATCACTGCAGCATGACCAAAATTTTACTGGTGAATCTGAAATTTTTTTTTAATATTAAAGACATCCTAATTCTTTAAAATGAGCCATTATGATTAACACAATTTATATGATTTTATATTTAATACTTTAATACATTCATAGTCAAAAATATTAATGTACCACAGTATAAACAGAGAACTGTTGCTAATTAAATATTTTTCAAAAGAAATGAAAATATCAGTTCTCCCTAAAATTAAGGAGACTGGGATTATCATTTTTTGAGTATCTGTTTGTCAATGTCTGTTTATTTGTCTGTCTTCAAGTTCTCTCTCTGACAACATACTTCCAAGAAATTATGAGAGAAAAGATGCCTTACACCAAGGAAGAGTCACCTTTAATTAGAGATGGTCCATACTAATATTTATATGTTGGACCAGTCTCTAAGTGTAAGCAACTGCTACTGTTATCTGGGGAGGTTTAAGTACTGATGAGTCTGAAGTGTTGATTATTATTTCAGGGTTGACTTTGGTAAAAGGCACAGAACTGAGGGTGATATGGGACTTAAGGGTGTTGCCTTGTGTTCTATGGTTCAGAAAATAACTGGTTATAAGGGTCTATAGTGAAGTTTATTTTTAATAGCTTTAACAATCTTTAACTCAAATTATAAACAAAAGTAATATTCTGTAATATACAGAAGATGGATACTTTTTACAAAATAAGGGTTAATTAATGAAAGGTCACGTTGTTTGAAAGTCATTGTGTCTCTTAAGTCAATTTTATTGGCTTTAATTTTCATCTTCCGCCATAACCTTACGCATGACATTGATGACATCACCAAGAAAACAAGCTATATTTAAGCATTTTTGTTCATAACATATCAAATATATTTGTTATCAAACTCTATAAGCCTTATTATTATACAAGCAATCATTTCTCCTTATTACAGAATAATAAACCTTTGGAAATAATGTGTTTAAAATGGTAAAATAAGCATTTTAAGAAAACCTCTAAAATGCACAATTTCCAAATGACTGACACTGCCTTTAAACTTACCATCAGCAGCTATAATGATATCCACTTCTGACAGCAGCTGTAAGTCCTCATCACCCCAGCTGAATGGACCATTCCCTTTAACATAAAATGAATCACATTACTTAATAACACAAACTGTGAGACTCCGCATTGTAGTGTTATTGAATAGATCCGCTCAGCCAATCATATCAACATGTAAATCCCTCACATTTTAGGGGAAGAGTTATCTACTAATAACTGGCTCCATCAGGTGTACTGATATATGCTAATTTCAATACGTGTAAAGTTTCCCTCCTTCATAATTTTAGTCATAATGCCCTGCTAAGAGATTACCTCAGAAATTTTCACAACCTATTCAAGTCAGGAGGGACAAGATTGAACAATCTTCTTGATTTGCATTTTGATGTGAGACACAGCCCGTCTATCTGCTAAAGCTGAGGAATCAGATGAAAAATTCAGAACATTAGGTGGGCTTGTCTGTTGATAAATTTGGCAAAGGTCACTGCAACACCAAGGCCATAATAATATGTCAAAACACAAATCTACAAAGAGAAAGCTGTGCATCAACATGCATAAGAAAATAAATATCCTACCACATACCTTAGACTCATGTTTAAGGCTGGTTTAGGTCCTGAAAGAACACAGTATCAGTACAGAAACTTAACACATGTGTAACAGACAAACCTCTAGGACATGTCTTGAACCAATCAAGTTCCCTCACCAGGACATTTTCTGCTTTGAACAGGTAACTGTTTTCTTGCAGATTTTTCTGACACAAACTCAATACTTCTTCTCCAACATCTGAAAAGTAATTCTTTCTAAAATGAGATTACATTTTTTTTTAATTCTATATGGTAATGCAATGCAAATTCTTACTAAGATGAGGTTATGTTTTCTTTGCTTTATAGTAATATGATGCTATAAAAATGCATTCCCTATGGCAATATTATGAAGAGGGAGAGCTAAATATTAAACTTGTGTCTTTATGTTTCATTTTATACTTTGTTTCCTCACCAAATTCATGCACAAGTATAGTTTACAAACATTATGAGATCTTTCCAATCATTTAAAGCATGCCATGCTCCTTTTCACCTACCAGCGCCTACCATAACACTTACATTCAAAGTCTTTTAAAGTATATTGTTGAGCGTTCATATTCATTTAGAATAACAAGTGTTTTATCTCATGCTTTTAGCTCATTTTGGCTTAATATAAAAGTTTCCCAGCAAAACTATCCCAGCACATGAACTTAATATCTCATGTTCACCTGTTTTTTATGTTATTATGGTTGTGTGAGTGGGTAAACAGTCCACGCATATCTGTTTACCATAACGACTGCGTGACCAGAGGTCTAATCTTGTGCGTAACAATTCCAAAACAAGGAAAGGAACATTAAAGAAGAAACGTGGAAGAAACACCTATTGGAAGCTTGAAAATCTTGATGTTTGAAGTTGTGCAATATGGCCATCAGGTGATGTGCACACCGTTTTTGTTTTGTGACACTCATCATGCAGGCTGTTTCCAACTTGTCTACCAGCAAATGTTGTAGAACGAAATATTGACAGATACTGTATTAAAGGTACTCTAAGGAGAATGCAGTACATTTCATGTTATTTGACATATCTGATATGTGAATAGGTCCCTTTAAACTTAGCTAAATTCAAGAACCTAAAGACCTTGATATACCAAAAAAATTTTCAAGGATTTTCAAGGTGTTTTAAGCATGTGGAAACACTGAACAGAGCACACAGAACAAAGGTGATTTGACATTATTCTGTTGTGGCAGTTAGTGCAAGGATTGAACACGTGGCAAATAAACTAAGATATACTACATAAAATGGAAGCAGAAATCTTATTCAGGAACACAGTATGTGCTGGTAAACTGTCAATTTCACACCTGTACAGATTACATTTTTTGCTGCCATGGCTGCTACAACTGATGCTATCCCTGCCCCTCCTCCCAACTCCAGGACTGTGTGGCCTTCTAGCACCCCCTGTTGGCCAAGTAAGAAATCACACAACAGCAGTGCGCCAGACCACACCTGAAAATAATACCGGTAGACCTCATATTCTCAGAGGATTGACAAATATTTCATGCACCTGAGATAATAATGACTTTATAGTCACCTTAATACACATTAACATAAATAACATAATGAAATTAGAGCTATGTAGCACAAGTGATCATATTAAAATACAGACCACAGTGCAATGGTATTTGCAACATCAGCTTTTGCTAATGAAAATACATTAACAAGGCCTTCAAGCTTGAAGCAAACCTGTACAATGGGATACACATCAGGTAAAAAACTCTCTGTTACTTTTCAGGTACGTGTGACGTATATATGTACAATGCTAGTACTTAACATTTTGGATCCGCGTCCAAGACATGCAAAATTTCAGGCAGAAACTTCAAACACCTCTTGGGCTAAGTGCACAGATGCATGAAACTATCCGGGATGTATCGACATGCATAATTTGAGGCTGATATGTTAAGTCATTCTAAGAAATAAGCAGGGACATAAAGTGTGCAATAATTATTGTAGGTGGTGCCACCAGTCTTGTTTACAATGAAGCTATCTGAGATGTATACATATACACATATGACCAATTTTAGGCTAATATATCAAATCCCTCCTGAGAAATAAGCAGGGACATACACTGTGCAAAAATCATTGTAGGTGGCAAAGCCATAAAGCCATCAAAGATGCATGGACAAGTCAAAATGTCAGGCCAATACATCAAACTACTCTTGAGTCTGGTGCACTGGGCTGACCAAGCTCAGGTGAGAAAGGCAGTTGTCCTGAGTTAACTGAAACAAATTGACAACTACAGCTACTGCACTCAGTGAACACTTGACCAGTACCTGGCTACACTGGGTGAACTCTTGAACTGTTGCCTAATCAGATACAGTAGGCAGTCTGCCAAAGCTATAAACAGATCCAGACTGAACTTTGGCCTGTTGCCAAATCTGAAATAGTTCGCAGTCTACCAAGCTATTTATAGATACAGACATAATCTTTGCCTGTTGATAAATCTGTTTACATATACTGAAAGACTTTGGCTTCAATTTTTTTTTCAAGCTGACATATTCATAAGATTATTTTTTTATCAAAATGTTTAGTTTTGTTTACTTTAATATTTCACAGTCCTTTCATTGTTGAAGTTCCAATAATTCTTCCAAAAATCAATTAGGTAAACTTGAACAAAGGCCACCTAAGATCATTTTTGTCCAATGTTACAGAAATTGAAACATCAGTTTTGCAGAAAGAGACTATTGCAGCCCTCAGTTTGAAATAAGCTTACATATGGCCACAAAACCAACTTCAGCTTTCTACGACTCTACCAAAATTCAATGAACGCAATCTATTCCTATACAATTGAAAGAATCCTACCTTAGGATAATTCTTGTGAAAATTAAACAATTTAGCTTGACAGTTTTACCATAAAACACTTTTTAGCTGAAAGGGGCTATAATTATGAGGTTTTTGCCCATAAAAACGGGTCAATGTAGGTGGTGCAACATTAACCTCAATTTCAAATATGAATCATGTGACCAACATTTGCACAAAACCAGCTCCCGTTGCTTTTGAGATTGTTAAGTTAATATGCATTGTTGCCCAAATAACTATGTTCAAATTCCTGTAACTCAGTCAAAATTCATCAAACCCCAACCACTCATCTCTGGGATCATCTCTGTGAAATATTGAATAATTTGGATGAAGGATTTCAGAGTTGAAGATTTTCAAAGGTTATCAAGCTTTTTCCCCGTAAAATGTAGATTGATGCAGGTGATGCCACAAACAGCTCAATCCCACAACATTTGAAATGTGACAGATTTTTGCATAAAATATGGGGATGCTGGCTCCTTCTGTTCCTGAGAAATTATGGGTTAATTTACTGATGACTCATGACCCCGTTCAAAAAAGGTTTATGCAGGTGGCACCACAAATACCACAATTTCAAATATGACTTATGTGACCAAAATTTGTGTAAAATTTGATGATGATAGCTCCAGGTATTTCTGAGATTGTAATATTAGTATAATTTTATGCTTTTTCTTTTTACAAAGCAAGTTCAGCTTTCTGCAACTTTGCCAAAAATCACCAAACTGGAACCATTCAAACAAACTTGATACAGATTATTTCTTGGATAATTTCTTTGAAATATTGAACAATTTGGCTAGCGGTTTGGAGAAGACTTTTAAATTGAAAAAAAAAATAAATTCAACGTGATAGAGTTTTAACATGTGACCGATATTTCCATGAAATTTGGCACTGCTAGCTAGCTCTGACAATTTATTTTTTAGATAGCATGGGTTAATGCAAGGACAATGGTAAACAGTGGATGGTGGACAGACAATGCTGGGCCATCACATAAGCTCACAGGTTCACTAATAAAATGATGAAATAGTATAAAATATGTCATCCATCCAAATAATGTCTAGATCTGTTACATGATTAGGAACTTTGGTGCAAAATAAAATAACTGTTAAAAAAATTCTTTTTCTTAAATTTTTGGTGACAATTATTTTTCTGAACAACGAACTACAAATTAAATTTGGTTATACTTTCTTCTAATAACTATTTTTCAATATCTTCCATTCTGGCTGATTAAGTAAATCTAATGTATCTGGATCATTTCATCCAGACTTAGAAGAGCCTTATAACATAGCCTTCAGCCTTAATGTTCAAAATTACCTGAAGTCCAACATCCTCAAGCCTAGTATCCAATGCATGTGCTGTTAATATAGAAAAAATATATAAAAACATTAAATAACCTGTATGTGATCGTACATGTTCACATAAATTAAGTTTTGATGCATGTAATACACTTATTCATGCAGTACACTTAGCATAAATTGACACATTGCAAACAACTTATCCTTGCCTTCTCAAATACAAATTTTAGTAAATTATTCACTTGCAACACAGTATTTTATGAAACAGTAAATATACAAAATTTTAGTTTAAATATGCTGGTTTTGGCACACCAAATTTATTCCTTCAGAGTTCAGCATTATAATCTTGATTGCTTTATAGTGAACAAATGGATTTTCTTCCACATAAAAAGGAACAGAAAGATCCTGTTTGTGCTTATTGTTTGCCTGCATTACAGGACAGCCTCTTACAGATCAAAATGGCTCCCATTCTTTTCTTCCTCTTAACAATGAGATCTCCATCTTCATCTGTCTCCTCATCATCAGAAGCTTCATCACCACACTCATTGTTATCATATATAAACTGGAATCGGCTCACTACAACATCAGGACAACTAGGAGAACCTGGACATTAATGACCAATGATAATTATTTACAACAGGATGCAGTATCAATGTTTTTCATAATTTCCTTCTGTAAATTTACATTGGTAACAAATTGTTAATGTTTGATAAGTTCATCATTATTGACCAAAGGTCCAGCAAACAGAAAAAAAAAATTCATAAAAAAAATTGTCAATATATACAATAATTTTTTTTTTAATTTATACATAGTGATGTTACATTGATATTTGATACAATTATGTGAAACTTTACTAATAAGTCTTTTTTCATATAGCCCATAATAATGAACTCCTCAATTGCTTTTTTTCAGTGACTGACACATTGTGGAGTCCATAGATTGCACCTGCAGTTAACTGTGATCATAACACTCCATACACAACTGTGAGATTTAACATATATCCATTGATTAATATTCAGTACATCTATGTGTATTGTATATTTGACCACTGGAAAACATTACTGTTCTGTTCTCAACCCTATTTTGCACCAAGGAAGTTAAAATATGAACATAATAATACACAGGCCTGAAGCCTTATACAGGACTGCCACCAAATGCAAGATGTCTACGGGCTGTTAATGCTTCAATTCTCTCTGGACAAATACTATCAGTCGCTGATGTTACAGATGCTTTATGCTTTCCAGAATGGTTACTTTTTTATTACAGGCCTTTCGACATACAACATTATGTAACTTTGGCTTGCTAAGGCCAAAAAAATTAAAGGTATGGTTCTCAGGCACTGCCCGCATCAATTTTAAACCCCCGCATCAAAATTTTTATTTTGATTTTCAATAATTGCTTTCCAATACTGAGCTGCTGCCGCTCCGACATTTCTTTCAAGAAGATAAAACCATACAATTTCCTTTGTTTTGTAGTGCTTTAACTTATTTAACAAAATAAAACTTATTTTCATGCTTTTCCCTTATCATTTGACATATTTATCGAAACATACCAAAAAAATTAAAATAAAAAAAAAAACCTGAAACCTGTTGCGTCGCCACCTGCGGCTAATTTTCATACTGACAAAAAGGGTGGGAGGGGGGTGTGGGGGGTTCAATCCCCAAAATTGGTCGAACTTCCAATGAAAATATGGATGATCGAAAAAGGGGGTGGGGGATGGGGATCACAACCCCTGGACCCCTCCCATGGTTCTGCTACTAAATATCCCATGAAATTCAAATGGACTGGACACCTGAATCTTACCATTGATTCCTGGTTTAGTGCTACACTGTTCCACCAGGGTGTGCTGCTGGTGGACATGCACATCAGACAGAACGGTGTCAGATGGCTCCATGCCTCATCATGGCATATCCAGTACGTGTTGTGCATCAGCACAGCAATTCAGTTTGCATCATAAAAAGTGTTCTGCAAAATAATTTAAAAAGTGGTCAAATGACAATGATGTTTTTGGGTTAGAAAATGGAGACTCCTTTCCAAACAATTGTGCAATTTTTGAGTTTTTACTTATAATATAAGTTATATTTTAAATTATAACAATTAACTGCTTTCAAGTACTCAATACTTTGTAATAACCACAGTCACAGTTGTGGTTTTCGTACTTCAACGATTAACTTCATGGCGAAGCTGAAGCAGGTAGCCTTGTGGAATATATCACTGTAGTATCTTCGTGTGTTAATGCATTTACGAGCATTTACACATAAGCTAGGCAACTGGTACTGGTTCATACATAGCGGGAACATCTGCCGCCGTTTTAAAGATATAAAACTGAGAGGTAGCCTGTCAGACATCGGAAATCAAACTCTGGTTGGGCACCCAGTGCCACCCACCACATAAATAACATATAGGCCTATTGCCTGAGTTACAAAGAGACACCCCTGGAATAGGAAAAGTGTGCATGTCATTAGTATCTAAACAAGTATCAATTTATATAAGAGCTCAATATAGAAATTTACCTAATTACACTATATATTTTACAACATATTCATACGTGTATATAAATTATATATACCCTGAGATAAACATAACATTATAATGGAATATTATTATATATCAGATTAGATTGTAACTAGTGAAACCAATAATAAATTATAAAAATAAATGTATTATAAATTGTTTATATAAAAAATACAATGTACATATATAATACACAAATATCATATATAATTATATATATAAATATATTTATACATACATATATAACACCTCACATATTTTAATTTCAATTAAAAATATCAGTTGTAAAAGATGAGGGAAAATAAAAAATATCACATCTGCAGTATCAGACCTATTGAAATGTTAAAGTATCAATAAATAATACAGTAATTACTGCATGTGTAATGCTTTTTAGCGAACCTGTGAGCTTATGCGATGGTGCAGCGTCGTCCGTCATGCGTCGTCTGTTGTTAACCATAGCTATCTCAAAAACGGCAGGAGCTAGCATCACCAAATTTTTTGCAAATAATCAGTCATCTGAAAAACTCTATCGGATTTGTTTATTTTTTTTCTAACTGCATTTCCTGAGATTTTATAGGGGAAAAGTTAAAAAAAAGCCTTAAAAATCTTCTTCTCCGAAACTGTCCAGCCAAGTTGTCCAATATTTCAGAGAAATGATCCCTGGAACCATCGTTCTCAAGTTTGTTCGATTGGTTTCAGTTCGGAGATTTTTGGCAGAGTTACAGGAGGTTGAACTTAGTCATCTGTCCAAAAAAGAACACTAAAATTAAATCTAAGAAACGGCTAGAGCTATAATCACCAAATGTTATACCAATGTTTGTCACATGTCATATCGGAAATTGAGGTATTGGTGGCGCCACCTACATTAATCTGTTTTTTACTAGCGAAAATATAATTTTAGACTCTTCTAGCTTATACCCTGTTTTATGGCGAAACTGTAAAGCTAATTGGTTTAAACTTTACAAGAATTATTCTATGGTTGAGTTCTGCCAGTTTTATAAAAATAGATTGGGTAAATACAGCTTTAAAAAAGCAGTGTAGCTAATTGAAAAAGGCTTCCTGTGTTTGAAAACAGATTTGACAACATGCTGAGTTTCAGCAGCCAAGTCAAGAGGTCATGCACTCAGTACAACCAGGTGGAGTCCAGACATCACCATGGCACCATCACCAGATTATTGGAACTATAACTTTCAGCTGTTTGAAAAAAAACTTGGTTTGCATTTTTAGCGCATCTGTGAGCTTATGCAATGGTGTGGCGTCATCCTTTTTCCGTAGTCCGTCGTGCGTCATGAATCTTATTTGCTCGCCAGCAAACATCTAAAAGTAAAACCGTTATGAGAAAGCTTGTAGCAACATTCACAAGTTCATGTGACCAGACAGCATCTAATGTTCCTGGCTCTCCTGCCACTGAAATAAGGAACACTAGCTTTGAGAAAACGTTATATATCGTCTATTCTGGGATGATGGTACGTTAAAAGTATTCATTACCAACACCTGAAATTTAAAGGTTAGTTTATTTAGCTTTTGCAAGCAAATGTTGTATTCTGAAGTGTGAAATTTTCTCTTTTCGATTATAAATGGAAGGCAGGACAGCCTTCATGGAATTCTGTGTCATACCTTTTTTGTAATTTAATGTTTCAAAAACAAGAAAGAAAGAGGAAAATTTATGAGTGAGAAAACATGAAAGGAAAATCCATTCCAATATCCATAGATAGTTTGCTATTCAGTGATTAAGAGAATAAAACTACCTGTCATTGTTATGGTCAAAACATTTTGCTTTCTAACTTGTTCAAATTTACCCAGGATGCGAAGAATTCGGTCGGACTTGCGCTGTTTAAACAATCCATTTATCAATATATTGAGCGAATCAAGAAGGAACCCTGGACAGCTATACTTGTTACAGAAACCTATGTTTGGTTGATTCAGGAAGCGCCTACCGTGGGTAAGTTAAACCTCTTGGCAAAGAACATTTTTTCAGGGACGCGGTTAATACCAAGATACATTTTGTCAGTAATACCTGACCACTGCTTAATGTTGAAATGATATTTTTATGTTTACCTCTCAGGCGAGTATGAAGCTGTGCTAAGGCAAAGTGTTGGTGAGCTTGAACTTCAGGGATTTCTTCGGCAGCTAGAAAATGATCCTTTATACCCTGAAGTTATATATGTTTGCTGTGACCTGCTGTACCACCATTGTGGCAAGGTACGAAATGAAATTGACACGCTGTCAGGTGATGCCTCTCTCAATTGCGTCAGTTTAGCCTACCATCGAAGATTAGCCCAGATTCTTCTTAGGGAACAAAACCTTCGCCTCGACCCTGGAGGTTTTAACAGCAATCTGGCAACATCTTTTGTCTTTAGGGGCCGATTCGGCAGCATGGTACCTGTTGAAGTGCAACTATGGAGAAACAAAAACCCTCAGAAAGAGGAAGAAAAACAAGTCATATCTCAGGACAACAAATATCACGACGATCTCCTTGACACCATGCTTTCCGTGTCCACTGAGACACACGAAAACGTTTGCCAAGTGCTGGCCTTCCAAAGCAGAAATGACCCCATGTTGCTTGTGCTTGAAAATGTGAAGAAACGACAGGACTTTGGACGATATATCTTAGAAAGAAGAAACCCTTTTCCAGAACTTTCTTTCAACGAAATGCTAGATCACCATTCCAGCCATTGGTGCGGTCTCATATTGTCACGGAAAAGGGATCATCTTGAGTCACCTGACCGCAGACAGTTTTATTACTGAGAAGGGCAAAGACAAAGGGAATCTGAAACTTTACTTGCTGGATATGGCTTCTTGTCCAAAAGAAAAAAAGATGACATCTCAGAAGTCAAAATAACGAAAGGTACATTTATCATTCACTTTTACAAAACAATAAGATATTAGTAAGCTTTAACGCATATAAACACAATTGTTTATGCTGCGTTGTCATCCTGGTGACAGGTGAAGAGAACGAAATGCAAGCGATACCTTTGCTGTTCAGTGCTCCAGAGACCATCATGGCATCAATCAATTCACTTGAGTCCGACTGTTATATGCTGGGACATACAATCATTCAAATCTTGACCATGGGGTGCCAACCTTATTACCACCAGCAGGAGCAGAAAACCGAGCAGCACTCTCTCCAGGTTAATGTTGAATATTTTGGTTCACATGTAAATAATAAATATATAAGAAATTTACTGTGAAAAATTAACGCGATGTCTTAATCTCTCAGAGAGTAAAATAGAGCCATCTTTTAGATATATCTTAGAATTTATTCACTGTCACTCGGGTCTATGAATTCGGGAATTATGAGTGTATTTGATTCCTTCTTCAGTGATCTCAGGGTCCCCTTCAGTATCCATGGAACAGGTTTTGGCAATTAACGTGTATGAAATGTACATGATCTTGTCAGGGTCATTTCAAAATTATTTGCAATACTGTTTGGAGTCGATGTGTTTTTTTTTTTAACCGATACTTTATGAACAACCTCCTTGATGTAGTTTCAGTGATCTTACCTTGAATATTTCATCTGCTTTTACCTGATTTGCGCAATGTCTCAAATTATTATTATTACAGCATGTCAATATATTTTTCAGGTCCTCCTGGAAAATCAAAGACCTAAAAGGCCCGAGTGCATCCCGAAGAAAACATTTGAGGTTATTTCAAAATGCTTCGATGTGGATCCAAAGGAAAGAATACCAGCGGCGAGGCTGCTCGAAGATTTGATGAAAACCATGCCATCAAGACTTTTAACGGGATCGATATACCTGGTATATAAATACTTCGTAGCCATGGCCCTTTCCATTTCTAGTATTGTACAAATAACAACACACGTTTCTAACTGTCAGCAGTTCTTCCAGTTAACCTATAAATGAAATATAAAGTTAATTATAATAAAGCCCACATTTACATATAAGCGTGATCATCATTATTATTCATTACTGTAGTCATACAACATATTGTATAAACACAAATAATGACATTGTTCTCGTCCAGGAACGCGCAGAACTAATACCTCCTTAATGCCTCCTGCGATTGGAAAGTATCAACCCACTACGCCGGTAAATGTAAGTGTGATTACAGCTACGCATACTCTATTGAATCACTTTTTTAAATTATAATATGTGTTTAACTATTTAATGATAACGCAGTGTGTCAATTCGCTCTTATGTTCAAATACGTTTGAAAGATACATCAAATGTTAGGTGTCATTGCTGATTTTTTTTTAAGATACGCCATTTATATTGATATTTTGCTATTCACATATTTTCAACTTTTTTCCCATCCAAACTGAATGTTCAGGGTGTACCGAAGCGTCTCAAGAAAATCATGCAGATTCTGTCAGGTAAACCACACGAAATAAGCAGTTTCAAACATGTATCCACTTGACCTCAAGGTAATGAACAAAGAGAAAATTAGTTTGAAGTAATCATATATGAACAATTAGTTTTTTTATACTGTCGTCAGACCAGTGTTTGTAGTTTATCAAAGGTAAAACTCACATTATTTATTTTTCTATTGGCAATAGTACCTCTGCGAAGGGTTATTTTTTGGCTTTCAGACATGAGAGAACACAAAGGGATTAATGTTCCAAAAGTTACGATGAGAGAAGGGGTATGTAACGAAGCAAATGATACAAATCTTATCACTCCAGATTTTTGGGCGGCAAATGACTGAGGAGTTTTATCAGATTTCATGTCTGAAACCATTGCTATAACAAAGTGTATCTCACGTTAAACATTACTTGCTTTAACAGAACACTCTCAGGTACATAATAGTCCGGTTTAAGGTGGTAGGAAATTATATATGGACACAGACAAACTTTCTCTGACAGATTATATGATGACAGGCTAGTGTTATATAAAATTTAATGTTTGCAATATACAACAAATTTAATAGTAACAAAATATTCCAAACCTTATATACTACTAATATCATAAGTTTACAGATGTGCCAATGAAACTGAATAATACCCAGATACTAGAAGATTAAGCTTATTCTTATAGAACTCCCCAGAATGAAACAAAAATATTACCCAACTCAGTAATTAATTATGGATAATAAAAGTGGCAGACATGCGGGAACAGCTTAAGGGGTGGGATGCAGTAGCCAATGATTTCGGCAACAGACTTCGGAGCAGGTTTTTGGATTGACCTGTAGCACTTAAATATATCCCCGTGAGTAAAAGAAACTGACATCCAGAGGTCATAGAAAATAATATATCATTCTCATATTGTACAGATTTACCTTTACTGAAATTGGCTGTTCTGGGTCCAGACATATTCGTCCTTTTATCCAATGCATGTTTTGTTTCTTTTTTCCACATATTCATATTTTAAAGTAATAATCGGCCCCACAGTTTAAACACCCCTTTCTGCATGGTACTCCTTGTCTATAATTCCATGTAAATACATCCAGAACTGTTGAGATACTATGTGGAAAATCAAAC
This sequence comes from Sipunculus nudus, assembly GCA_026874595.1. Taxonomy (NCBI): domain Eukaryota; kingdom Metazoa; phylum Annelida; class Sipuncula; order Golfingiida; family Sipunculidae; genus Sipunculus; species Sipunculus nudus. Next base: position 11,172,688 of record CM049314.1, on the reverse strand, counting down.
GGAAAACAGGTATGTATCACTTCGGCGACCTCGAGTGATATGATGACATGGTCACGAATTTATCCAGGTATATCCATGTCCCATATATCAAGCCGACATCATGTGTCATTAAAAATGGATGTATATCTTTATTTAATAGGTAGAGGAGTGCGACAAGGCTGTCCATTATGAGCATATCTATATATCATTTCTGCAGAACTTTTAGCTAACAGGGTCATAGATAATATCAATATTAAAGTATTGAAATATATAATGAAAAAACATGTGATCTCCCAATACGCTGACTGACTGAAGATGTGATTCGCTTTGTCGAGCAGCTACAGGTTGCTGTTGTCAAAATTTTGAGAGCCAACAGACATGATGCCACCAAGCCAAGCAGGGAGCCGCGGATCACCGCCATCATTTTACCCGCAACGGTGACTGAGGAAAGACACAGCAGCCACAGGCACAAAGGCTGAAGCAGCATGCATTCCCTCCACCGATCCCAGCAGCGGAGACCAAGCCATGCCAATCGAGAGCCGAACTCGATCAGTGAAACGATAAAACTTGCCATTTTATACTTGCAGTTTCTGTCATATAGACAACGTTTGAAATGTTTTTTTTCATAAGCCTGTTCCAATACGCAGATGACTAACAGGGTCATAGATAATATCAATATTAAAGTATTGAAATATATAATGAAAAAACATGTGATCTCCCAATACGCTGACTGACTGAAGATGTGATTCGCTTTGTCGAGCAGCTACAGGTTGCTGTTGTCAAAATTTTGAGAGCCAACAGACATGATGCCACCAAGCCAAGCAGGGAGCCGCGGATCACCGCCATCATTTTACCCGCAACGGTGACTGAGGAAAGACACAGCAGCCACAGGCACAAAGGCTGAAGCAGCATGCATTCCCTCCACCGATCCCAGCAGCGGAGACCAAGCCATGCCAATCGAGAGCCGAACTCGATCAGTGAAACGATAAAACTTGCCATTTTATACTTGCAGTTTCTGTCATATAGACAACGTTTGAAATGTTTTTTTTCATAAGCCTGTTCCAATACGCAGATGACTCAACTTTGTTCTTAAGGGGAGGCCACATGGTAATGAATGAAGTGATTGAAGGTTTTTAAAAATTTCAGAAATCAATTGGATTAGTGGTGGGCCGATCATCGAGTTTTATCGAAAGTCAGTCGCTTTGCTGCCACTTTCAAGCGCTCGATTATCTAAGGCAGCTATCGATTACATCATACTCATGATTGTTTTTTACCAGAATGCCTTTATGTTATAGGTAAAAAAAATATTCTTCCATTTTTTTAAACATTCCGCGCTTTATATATGAGTCTGTGTTCCAAAATACTCCCGTATGTAACTGAGTATGACACGGTAGAAGCGAGAACGGAAGACTTATTGAACCCCTGTGAACTGACAGGAAGCTGCAGAATAAGCGGAGAGTTTTCTAACGAGACAAGTACATTGCAAAATATGAGTGGTATGGCGTGAAAATGCTCCATAAATTCTCCAGGTCTATGCCAATTTTGTGAGATTCTCTTAAAAATAATCTCTTCAACTGATGCTAGGTGCCGCTGTTTAGGCACCTTGATTATTATAATTAATTAAAATGAAACCGCGAATAGAATATCTAAGTAATAATAGGAAAATATAAAAAGGCAAAAACTTCTTTTCTTAAGGAAGAGTTATTAAGACATGCGGGCTGGTTTAAGAGATTCACAGATAACTGCATATTTTTTTTTATATTTGTCTAAATCGATTAATAATCGATCATCGATCGGTTTGCTCAAACCGATGATCGATTATGAACAAGGAACCGACTCCCACCACTAAATTGGATTAAAAATTAATATTGAAAAAAAACAGTAGTAATGCGAATGGGAAACATACATATTGTAAAGACCAGATAATAAAACTGGGTCTGCAATGGACTACAGGACCAGTTACAACTCTTGGTGTTCAATTCAACAATAAATTAGAAAATCTATGTGACCTGGATTTCAGACCTGCAATAGAAAAATTAAGGGTTTAACAGTTAACACCTCTGGGAAAAATAACAGTGATTAAATCAGAATTAATCTCACAGCTACAATATCAGTTCTCATTTCTACCAAATCCACCTGCTTCATTCCTTAAAGAAATAGAAGTTACCCTCTTCAGTTTTATATGGAACAGTAAAATGATAAAATCAAACGAAATATTTGAATAGCAACCAAGGATGAAGGTGGTCTAGAAATGATAGATATCTGGTCTAAACTACAAGCTGCAAAAATTGCATGGATAAATAGATGTCTGGCTTCCAGTTTGGACCAAGGATGCAGACAACTGGTTAATTGTTGCTTGAATAATTTGACTATTTACTATTCACATGTAACTTCAAAATGGCAAATGTAAACCAAATATCACTGCTGAAAGGGGTCAATTTTTTTTACAGAAATTATTTAGGAATGGTGTAAATATAATTTTAATTATCCTGAAAGAGTAAAAGAATTTTTTGAACCAATCCTTGTGGTTCAACTCTAATCTTAAAATAAACGGTAAAATTGTATTTGATATAGAAAACGGTATGATGCTTGTATAAAATATGGTCACCTTTTAACTGAAAAAAAGTGAAAAATGCTTATATATTTTATACTCTGCACAAAATGAGACAGAACTATGGGCATAATATTGAAACAATGACATACAACAGCATATAACATGCAATTCCAATAAGATGGAAAAGAGAAATTTATGGAAACAGTAATAAAGCCATAGTACATAGGTATAATAAAGCCATAGTGCATAGGTATAAGATTGATTAACTATTTTAAGTGGTGAAACCAATAAACTGTATATATGCTGAACTTGTTAAACAGAATTTTGTACACCCAGAAAATACTCTTTTAAAATGACAACAAAATGTACCAGAATGTGATAAAAAAAAGTGTATTAGACGCATTTAAAAATCTTTATTTAATCACTACATCTGCAAATTCAAGGTACTTTCAGTTTAAAATATCACACAGAATCTTAACGTTAAACCAGTATTTGGTAAAGATTTGCGTCATATCGACCCTCTGGCATTACGACCAGATTACTAGCGCCAGAGTGCCTATGTCTGAGGAACGCATTAATGAAGATGCAAATATTTTCGTCATTTCTGGCAACGCTTCATGGCCTACAGGTACATTGTCAATCAACAAAAACCAGACCAATCGTTAGAATTTTTTGTGTACTTTCTTATAATACCAAACATGAGCGAGAAAAATTCCGTTTTAACCCACCACATTGGTAAACCCTTTGGCGTGTTTGTTGAATTAATGACCGCATGAACACAAGCATGGCTCGCACGGGTTACAGGACGCAGGCAGTTTGCAGGCGATACAGGAATTGACCCGTGTCTAAGGGGACGGTGTTTCAGTTTGGGTTGTGAGCTCACATGTATAATATTGTGTAAATTCATTATTTTTAGCATAATATTGAGATTTTGGGCCGTTTACCACGATATGAATGCAACCTGATGCAAGACCACTGCGATACATTCCTAGATATAACTTGTATCACGACTCGAATAGGCTTACCAGCCCAGTTATCCGATTGCCTACTGAGACGGGTTGTCACGGCTAGAAAAAGATGGGTTTAAAAGAATATGACATTTGTACCTTCTGTAAGCAAAACAAAGAAACACTGATACATTTTTTCTGAGAATGTTCAAAAGTTAAAAAGTTATGGTCGGAAATATTTATATGGTTAGACATGCACCTTATACCTGCCCATGATATATGCTAGAGATACTGTTCAATGTAAGTTCTGATAAATTGTTAGACAAAATTATCCTGTTGATGAAATGTTATATTTATGTGGCAAGATGTAAAGAATACTCGTTGTCTATAAATGAGACTGTTGAACATGTAAAATTACATTATACTATTGAGAGACAAGTAGCAATTCATATAGGGAAACTTGTTCAACATATTTTGTTATGGAACCGATTAATCAGTTTTCTGAGTGAAGAAGATTGATTATATTTGTTACTCTAGTTTTTTTAAACTCTGCATGATGAAAATATCATATATTGAACTTTTGTTGTAGGAATATACTATTATGTACCTTGTCCGTGTGCAGTGTCATTTTTTAACTTTTCATCATTACGTGTTTGTGTATCTGTATTGTTTTGAAATAAAAAAAAATACCCATTTACTTTCCCATGTTCCCAGTTTTTCATGTGACGGAGACTCGCAGCACTTGAGGTCCCTATAATCCTACCCCTCTCTCTTGCGCTCCACCTTGCACCTAAAGGGGCCCAATCACCTATAAAGCATGTTGAACTAACAAAAAATAGCTTCTTTGCATTTAAATTAATTGGTACCTGCCAAACTATTGCTCTGAGAGCGTTTGCTTACTCCTGTAAACAAATGTTAAAAACATTGGACCGGGCGTGCTCACAGGTGTAAACATAAACACTGCGCGTGCATCGCCGGGCTACAACACGTATCAATCAGGAGATTGCCCTGTCTGACTTGGCCAAATGGTAAAACATGTTCCTGCTTGCTGAAATAACGCATCTTGCTGCTCATAATCAGATGGGGTTGTTTTGGTAAACAAACACACGTTGACTCTGTTTACCAACACGCAAAGCCATGACAAGGTTCTAAACCGCCATATGCGAGGTACTGAGACTGTGTGCTGGGATGTTTTTGCTGGTTAACTTTTGTATAAAGCAAAACTGAACCGATGGTGTAGAAGAGTAGGCATAATAATGCTCCTGATTATGTCCCTTTAAAATAAAATCGTTTGAAATATTAAAAACTCCTTTTTAACATAGATCTTTCAATTTCCCGAGCTTAAACGTGTGAAATTCTCAAACGAATTCAAACATAATTTCTGAAAAATGACTGTTGATGGCTGTAACTTGAGAAACAAGCATTGCAGGACATTCGGTTTTGAAACCTTGATGTGATACAATATTTTTTCAAATAAGTGACGTCATAATGAAAAAATGTAATGGCCCTATACCAATGACGTCATGACGAGGGAAGTATAAAAGAATGAAATGAAATCCCTCCCCTCTAATGAACTGAGCTTAAGTCATGAATTAATCAGGGGCGACTCCAGGATTTTGAAAAGGGGAGGGTCACGCCAAGGAAGACTGAAAGAAACCCTACAAAAAGACCTCTGGTCCGGGAATTAGGGGGTCAGGGTCGCAAAATTTGATTTGAAACCCTTAATTAAAGTTGTTCTAAAAAAAAGTTGTTTCGGCACCAAAAGGGGGAGGTCAGGACCCCCTTGACCCCCCCCCCCCCCCCCGCCTGGATCCGCCACTGTTAATGTTCTAGGGCCTACCTGCCGCATATCAGTATCTTAAGCATTGCTCATCAGTTGTTTTGTCTTGAACGGATTCACTTTACTGATTATCTATGCAGCCCATCGAGCACGGTGAACACCTGAAATACTCCTTGATCTCATGTGGTGGATTTTGTGCATCAGTACACACACACACACAGCTGCTAATAAAATTTCCTTTTATCAAAGGTTTGCATAATTTATTAACTGAAAATATAAAGCTAATCAAAAAAATATGAATTGGAACGATCATAAAACTGGGTTGATTTCCCCCTATTTTTTTCAACAGGAATTACTTGTTGGCCCTACTCAGGTCCCCAATTCTCTTAATTTCAAAATCTTCAAAGATTCGAAATAAATTACAATAAAAATTTTGTTGGAATGAGTCATGTGTACAAGAATAATTTTTTATATTTTCGGGCGTAGCGGTAAAATTGTTTGGGCGGATCAGGATATACGGATCAAGGCGTTGGCGGAGGTTTGCTCTCAATGATTGCTTTCTAATTATTTGTGAATCAATGACAGCAGCTTGAGTGAGAACGCCATCTGGTGACAAACGTTCGAAGTTATGCCACCATTTTTCCCTCAATACAGACTGGTCCACATCTAAGTGCTAATTTCACCGCTAAATCATGAACAAGCAGCAAAATGCAACCACGTGATCGTTTCTGTTATGGCTCATCTTTCATGTAATAGTGATGAGCCTTGGAATTTTCCATGGGTATCCCAAATCCCGATTTTTTCATCCAATGTTAGTAAGCCTGACACACAGGTAGTGCACGTTGTGCATACTCGCTCCAGATATTTGTTAGTGTTTGCTCTCGTCACCAGATGTCAGGCCTTGACTGACGTCATGTTCCGTCCCACAAGGCTGTGCGCATGTATGGCCGCTAGTGGCTAGTGGAAGGAGGTGTCGGAAACACTTGGAATATTACTCTGCTTGTTTTGTGTCTTGTGCTTTCAGACGCACCCGGGAGACTATATTAAATGGCCGGGACCTACGCAATGGAGGAAGTGGCAAGTAAGATGTTGTCATTTAACTGTTTCAGGTAACAGTTTTTGTCTAATTTAACCGTGAAAGTGGCGACTGCTCTGGCCTCGTTTGGCAAGATGGCTGGCCGGACCCAGTCGCAGGCACAATATCAGCAGAGCAGCATAAACTCCGCAGAAAACCACAAAGCAAGCGACGAAACTGTCGATACAGGACCTTCAGAGCTGATTGAACACACAGCTCGGGGTATTCTTAAGAGTCGTGGTTCCCAGGAGTCGCTGCCCAAAAAGAAAAGCTCTTTTCAAATCACCAGTGTTAAGAAACTGCCTGGCGACCAGGGGTTTGAAGATGCTGATAGTCTGGATGATTTAGATGAAACCCACACTGAGGATGTCAGTTCGGATATGTTAGATGTGTCTAAAAGCACGGATATAGAGCCAGACCCACCCTCTGTGGATACCTTGCACAGTGTGCCCCAAGTGGCTACATCTGAGGAGAGCCGACCTGACCCTGCCCCCCAGCCACAGGGGGCCATTGTTGGTGGTGGTGCTCAGCCGGTAGGGGGCTCAGCACCTGTTGTGTTACCTGTAAGTAGTTCATCTAAGGATAAAGTACAGGAGCTACAGTCTCGTTTTAAAGTAGTAAAAATAGAGAGTAAAGAACCGTTCCGACGGGGACGATGGACATGCCACGACTTTTTGGATCCTCCTGCAGAAAAGACCGCCATTGAAAAGTCGGATGTTCCTTCGAAGCCGGACGATGTTGGCTCTGGTAATTCCAGTGCTGCCAGTTCAGTTCACTATGTCCCAGGTGTTGATGATCCTTCTAAGAATCCATTTGGACCTGGTGCAGCTATCGGTGCCAATCAGGAGATGCCACATCCTATTGTCGAGCCAAAGCCAGTTCGAGCTGGGGGTAATAAACCTATGCAAAATGGCCAGGTACAGACGCCCCCTGAAGGTAATTCGAGTCACATTCAAGGTGGCAGTGACATACCTGTACCTGCTCAGGGTAACCTGCCTCCGGCGACCAGTACTCAGCAACCGACCGTCAACGGCCACCATCCGGTACCATCTCAAAGCTCAATGAATGCACAGCAGACAATGCCAGCACAGGGACAGGTTAGTAATGCTGCACCAGGTCAGCAAGGGGCAGTACAACCTGGGGTCACCCCAGGTCAGGTCCCCAGCCAGGGAACAGTGTCACAAACGGGGAATGTTTCAATGCAACAAAACACAGTGCCTGCAGAACGGAATAAGGACTATATAAACCCAGCCCAAAGCCAGGATTTTCGGCCGGGTGTTGGCCAAGAAATGGTGGCTCAGGGGGGAGAATTCAATCCCCATGGTGGTGAGTATAGGACCAGTGCCCAGCCAAATGTAGACTTGAACCAAACGCAACAGCCCAAACCTCCGCAACCCCTGAACGAGTTTAGCCAAGCTCCCCACAGTCTTTCAAGTCATGCTGTGCTACATGCAAGCCAGCAGAACCAGCCAGCGCTAGTTGGCAATTCCAATACTAGTCCAAATAAGGAAGCAATTCAGGGTCTGGATGCAGCGTCACAAGAAGCATCTGGGGCCTTTCCTGCTGGCGCTGAGCAAACAGTGGCGCAGCCGGATGTGGTGCCCAGAGAGCCTGAGACGGCGGCTGCTGAAAGCGTCACAGCCAAAGCATCAACTTCACAGCCATTCCTGTCTCCTCCTCTCCTGGAGATGGTGATTCAGCAACAACCCCAGCTGAGGGGCATTCCAGTGCCGGACAGTGAGGGGTAAGTTCAGTTAAAATTATAAAATAAATGTTTGTTACATAACCCATGAACTCTTTCTTCCAGCCCTGTCCACAGCATCCTCAGCAACAGAAGATTTGAGCATCTCTTCAGCATACACCCAGAAGATCACAGTCACACAAACCATACACTCATGATTTTCTATCATATACATATATATGTATATTCATTGTCATATGTGTTCATATATAAAATGGGTCTGCTTTACTGACTGCACAGGTCTGCATAATTATATTCAATGATCACATGATTCAAAAGTAACATGGATTCTATTTTATTCTATACATATTGTCCACATCCATGAATGAATGAAAGAACGTTAAGGACATTGCAGATTATTTTATTACAACAAGGAAATTATGTGACACTTGCAAACAGACCCCCCCCCCCCCAAAAAAAAAAAAAAAAAGTAAATAACTTAAACAAAGCTTTCAATAGGTGCAGAATCCAGTGCATTAGTATGCTGATTATAACTGAAAATAACAGAATGTCCTTGTAAGTTTCCCTCTTTAGACTGTTTGAATGTCATATATACCAGTAAGAGGGGAGTGGCATAGTTGGTGCTTGTTCAGTAATGAAATTTTATTATAAAATATTAATCCTTCTTTTGCGAGTTAAAGCTTGATGAAAACACTTCAGGGCAGCAATTATGGTAAAAGTTTTGTATTCAATATGACATGGGGTAAAGCCCCAAAAGACTTCTATGTAAATAGCCTCATTCATAATACCTGTGATAAATATATACATAATTTCTTATTGTATCCCCAGACAAAGTCGGGGGATACTATGTTTTCATACCGGTCCCGCCGCCGCCGCCGCCGCATATGAATCTTGTTGGCGCGATAACCCAAAAAATATTTCATGGAACTTTACCAAACTTTGTATATGTATAGATATGGGTTAGAGGACGACGCCTATTTAAAATGAGGTCATGACCTTTACTAGGAGAGTGTCCTTGACCTTGAATAGGTCCAATTTTGGGGAAAATCACACAAATTCTTTAATATCTCAAGAAATCTTGCATGGATTTATCCCAAAATCAAGTTGATGGAAGATCATGGATAGGGTTGTCATGTTCCAGAAACTGGTGGCGCCACCTATTATTCTTTTACTTGTTTTCGTGCCGTTTAATACCCCTTAATTGCCACCTTACAGCACTGTGAGCATTATAAGTCAAAAACTAATGGACAGATTTCTTTTATATTATGCATATACATAGGTATGGGTTATGGGATGATGCTTATTTAAATTGGGGTCATGACCTTTCCTATGATAGTGGCCTTGACCTTGAATATTGCCATATATGGTGAAAATCACACACCTCTTATGATATCTCCAGTGTTGATAGCCATATGGATTTCAAACATGACTTATGTATGGCCCACCACTAAAGTAAGAACCCTATAGGTTCTAGGGTCATGAGGTCAAAGGTCAAGGTCACTGGACTGGCATTTTAAAAGATACTGTGGATGCATTTTAAGCCAAACTTTCATCCCAGGTCTTCCATCTTGAATATATAGCTCACTTGCCAATAATGGATGATCCATTTAAATTTTGGGGTCACAAGGTCAAAGGTCAAGGCCACAGGAGCTATCTGTCCATAAATTAGTTTCTGGATGATAATTCCTGCTTTTATTGATGTAATGATTTCAAAATTGACTTATATATGTCCCATTGAAAAAGCAAGACCCAAATTGATTTTGGGGTCATGAGGTCAAAGGTCAAGGTCACAGGAAACCTCTTTAAAAAGATTGTGGATGCATTTTCAGCCAAACAATTCATCTCAGATCTTTCATCTTGCACATATAGTTCACCTGCCAAGAGTGGAAGACCCCTATCAATTTTGAGGTGACAAGGTCAAAGGTGAAGGTCACAGGAGCCATATGTCCAAAAATTAGTTTCTGGATGATAATTCCTGCTTTTATTGATGTATGGATTTCAAACTTGACTTATATATGTCCCATTGGAAAATCAAGACCCAAATTGATTTTGGGGTCATGAGGTCAAAGGTAAAGGTCACAGGCACATCTTCAAAAAGATGTGGATGCATTTTCAGCCAAACATTTCATCTCAGACCTTTCATCTTGCACATATAAGTCATCTGCCAATAGAGGAAGACCCCTATCAATTTTGAGGTCACAAGGTCAAAGGTGAAGGTCACAGGAGCCATCTGTCCAAAAATTAGTTTCTGGATGATAATTCCTTCTTTTATTGATGTATGGATTTCAAACTATACATGTATTTGACCCATTGGAAATGCAAAACCGGAATTGAATTTCGGGTTATGAGGTCAAAGGTCAAGGTCACAGGACACATCTTTAAAAAGATTGTGGATGCATTTTCAGCCATACAATTCATCTCATATCTTTCATTTTGCACATATAGTTCACCTGCCAAGAGTGGAAGACCCTTATCAATTTTGAGGTCACAAGGTCAAAGGTGAAGGTCACAGGAGCCATATATCCAAAAATTAGTTTCTGGATGATAATTCCTGCTTTTATTGATGTATGGATTTCAAACTTGACTTATATATGTCCCATTGGAAAAGCAAGACCCAAATTGATTTTGGGGTCATGAGGTCAAAGGTCAAGGTCACAGGACACATCTTTAAAAAGATGTGGATGCATTTTCAGCCAAACATTTCATCTCAGATCTTTCATTTTACACAAATAGTTCACCTGCCAAGAGAGGAAGAACCCTATCAATTTTGAGGTCACAAGGTCAAAGGTGAAGGTCACAGGAGCCATATGTCCAAAAATTAGTTTCTGGATGATAATTCCTTCTTTTATTGATGTTTGGATTTCAAACTTGACTTGTATTTGACCCATTGGAAAAGCAAGACCGGAATTGAATTTGGGGTCATGAGGTCAAAGGTCAAGGTCACAGGAAACCTCTATAAAAGATTGTGGATGCATTTTCAGCCAAACAATTCATCTCAGATCTTTCATCTTGCACATATAGTTCACCTGCCAAGAGTGGAAGACCCCTATCAATTTTGAGGTCACAAGGTCAAAGGTGAAGGTCACAGGAGCCATCTGTCCAAAAATTAGTTTCTGGATGATAATTCCTGCTTTTATTGATGTATGGATTTCAAACTTGACTTATATATGTCCATTGGGAAAGCAAGACCCAAATTGATTTTGGGGTCATGAGGTCAAAGGTCAAGGTCACATCTTTAAAAAGATGTGGATGCATTTTCAGCCAAACATTTCATCTCAGGTCTTTCATCTTGCACATATAGTTCACCTGCCAAGAGAGGAAGAACCCTATCAGTTTTGAGGTCACAAGGTCAAAGGTGAAGGTCACAGGAGCCATCTGTCCAAAAATTAGTTTCTGGATGATAATTCCATCTTTTACTGATGTATGGATTTCAAACTTGGCTTTGTTATTGACCCATTAGAAAAGCAAGACCCAAATTGATTTTGGGGTCATGAGGTCAAAGGTCAAGGTCACAGGAAACCTCTTTAAAAAGATTGTGGATGCATTTTCAGCCAAACAATTCATCTCAGATCTTTCCTCTTGCACATATAGTTCACCTGCCAAGAGTGGAAGACCCCTATCAATTGTGAGGTCACAAGGTCAAAGATGAAGGTCACAGGAGCCATATGTTCAAAAATTAGTTTCTGGATGATAATTCCTGCTTTTATTGATGTATGGATTTCAAACTTGACTTGTATATGTCCCATTGGAAAAGTAAGACCAAAATTGATTTTGGGGTCATGAGGTCAAAAGGTCAAGGTCACAGGACACATCTTTAAAAAGATGTGGATGCATTTTCAGCCAAACATTTCATCTCATATCTTTCATCTTGCACATATAGTTCTCCTGCCAAGAGAGGAAGAACACTATCAATTTTGAGGTCACAAGGTCAAAGGTGAAGGTCACAGGAGCCATCTGTCCAAAAATAAGTTGCTGGATGATAATTCCTGCTTTATTGATGTATAGATTTCAAACTTGACTTGCATATGTCCCATTGGAAAAGCAAGACCCAAATTGATTTTGGGGTTATGAGATCAAAGGTCAAGGTCACAGGACACATCTTTAAAAAGATCAAGGTCACAGGACCAACATCTTCAACAAGATTGTGGATCGTTAGATGGAATAAACAATAAATATGCCAAGTGTCAGTATATGCTGTTAAAAAATGGGGGTCTGTTCTTGTAGGAGGGGGGCCCACTATGTCTGGGGATACTCTGGCACCTGCGGTGCCAAGAAATGTCTAGTTATATGTGTAGTCGTACAGATATTTATAGTCCTGACAGGAAATTTTTATAAATAATAAATAATTATACATGGCTGGATCAGGTCAGATGATCCAAAGTGGAATATCTAGGTGGCAGCACCAGACATTGCTGACAAAAAGAAGAATGAAGGTATATATTAATTAAAGGAAGACATAAATCAGTGCAGCAACTCAGAACTTTACCTTTGTGATAAGTCTAGTTTTTATGTAAAAAAATGTTTGATTTAAGCTTGTTTATTGATATAGCAATTAATACTGGAGCTGTGTAGTTATTTTGTTGTTGGGGTTAATCCAGGATCTGGTGCTGTTGTTAGAGTGAGTACACTGGTCAGTATCTAGATAATCCTTTGTGCAGGATCAGATATCATTCATAGCATAACCAGGTCATTATGGTCCCCTCCACTGTATGCAGTGTCAGATAAAGATTTGAGTACAGTGATCCCTTGCCCCTCTCTAGACTACAGTCAGACTGGCCTCTCAGGATTATAGTTATATCATAAGTTTATGTGTGCACAGGATTATTAATTCAACCACTCCATAGTCCTTATATTAAGTTAATAACTGATGATCACAGTAAGGTTGGAGTGCTTGTGCAAGATGATTCATTTTCTATCTATCAAAAACTAAAGCCAAAAAGACGTAGATTTGTTCTTCATTTTTGGCGACAGCTTACTGATTGCTGAGTTCTTGTCTTGATGTCCAGAAAGGACACCACTGTCAGTTGCATTTATTTATTTAGGTCTGCAGGTCTGCATAAATTCACTTTTGGTAGTTTGATATAGTGCATGTGAAGTAAAAATACAAGTTTAAGATTATTAGTGAATAATTTAACCTATGCTTTGATTGCTTGCCAGCCTGCACACAATAGAAACTTGTTTTGTCCGCTCCGGTTATAAATGACATGCCAAAAGTTGTTTTATCTAATATTTATAAAAGGAATTCAGTTCACGTCTGTTCACAATGTTCTCTAAAACCGTGTGTGTACAATATTGTGCCATACATCATTTGAAAGGTTATTATCCCCAGAGTGACATAGGCGATATGAAAATAAATCATTTTTAATGTACATATAATTTTGAGTGATTTTTCCGTTTTTTTACCGAGCACAGCCGAACTGCCTTCGGCAATCACCGGAATACTTGCATCGTTGTCACTTGACCTCTAACACTAAGGACTATTGTTCATATGAATAACGTTAGCTTTCAATGAGGGATTTGACCCACGTGCGTGGTCAGTAAAAGAGAAAAACACATGATTCTCGCTTTATGAAATATACAAGTTCAACCCAGGAGGATTAATGACAAAACCTAATTCAAGGTCCCAATTTCAGGAACAGGGGTGGGGTGGGGTGGGGTTGAGTGGTGGCAGGGGTTTCAGGCCTCAAAATTTGTCTGTTACAATGAAAGAAAGGTTGCAGTGGTTGAAAATGGGATACAGACCCACTGCATGGAGTCCCACTGGGTCCGCTTCTGCTACTTATGATGTATGCATATTTCAGTTTCCTTTTTCAGGAACAGTTTCCTTGCAACATACATTTGATTAATCTTTCATGTGTTCCTCACATCAATCTATTCTTTATACGTCCAAAGATAGAAACCAGTCAAATATCAATGAAACACTGTATGCCTCCGCGTCTCATTCCGGTTCGCAATGAAAACCATCACTGTCCAGGTTTTCAAGGTAAACATACCGGGGTATGATTTTTGCCACGAGCACAGTGCCACAAAATAACAGTAAAAAATATTTGTACATATCGTATTCCGAGAGTATCCCACTAAAAATCTATATTTTCTTTTAACTTTAGCATCAGCATGGTTATACATTCATGACCAGTTTCTTTTTCAACAAGGGTTTCTCTAAACATGACCAGTGTGTTATGTGTTGTGGTTTACTCTACACAGTTTGGATCCACTCGCACATATGATGACCGAATGGTGATATGAATATATAAAGGTTGTACTTTTTCATTTACCATGTCTCACTTCTTCAGTTTTCTATATAGGTAAATTGCTGTGAATATTAATTTTTTAGATCTATACACTAGTGCAAAGCTTGAGTGAGTTTAAATATTAATTATTTATATCTTTGCTGTGATTAAATCATGATCTATCCATAGGTATCCATTAAATGCACTTTAAACATCTACACAAATCTATATAAGGCAAACTTGTTACTTCTGAGGGGAGGGTATTCTAAATGAGTTTGGATTGGTCCATTTCACTGGTAGAAAGAAGTAGTTCATATACATCGACAGGTAAAACAGGTGATCGTACATAAATATTATAGTATTGCATCACCATTGGAAGATTTTTTTTTCACACAGAGGCAGACCATATGGTGTAAATGACCCATATATACCCTGCAGGAGTGACATGATAACTACAGGCCATGTGACCTGTGTGTATTATTATGTATATAATGACAGAGTAGAGGCGGTCAGATTCAGTGGCAGCAGGCCAGGATATTGGGCATGGGGGATCTATGTCAGGTCTGTAGGTTATCTATCAGGGACATCCTGCTTGTCAGTCTGTCGTAACTAAGGTGACATCCTCACTAAGGGTAACCCTATCTAAGTAGGCCAGTGATAATTTTGACCAGGAAACCACTGGTGTGTATATACATATAGATATCTGTCCTGTTGAGTTGACCCACATGTTGTATGGTTGTCCCAGTGACACATTCATCCTGGTAGCCCTTGTGGATTTCACAACTACCATTCCTCTCACCCTCCCACCAGAGGTCGCCTCTTCTCCAAAGGAACCTCTTCCTGTTGGTCATTGGAAGAAGGCCCCGGGACTACTTGTCTTAACTGTCAAACTTGTTACATTTCAAGGAAACGCCTTCTGTCTTCTTCTAAATTTCAGATGTGCATATATGTACAAAATATTGCTTGTACCGTGAAGTCCTTACCACAAAACACCCATTTATATGTTATTTGCCTCGAAACAGGTCTTATCCAACATATGTACATGAATTACATTGCCCTCTTCACTACATTCATACCTACACCATTAGTGTATGTAGAACTCCAAGTCTATTGTGAAGTTTGAATTTCAAAGCCCATGAACCCAAACAAGCAGCGTTGTCTGCAAGTCTGATGCTGCTCAGTGCATCACCCCATCCTTACCAAGCACATACATTAATGGACTGTGGTGATGTTATGGTTAACTTTATATGCTTGATGTTCAGCTACTTGGTCATCGGGTTGTGTCCTGCACTAACATTGTGAGACCCATGGCTAAGATCTCCACCACACAGTTTTACCCTGTGCCCCTGAACCATTAGCAGTGGGGACGGGTTCTAGGTGGCTTATATTTTAAAAGTGCAGGGAGAATAACAGTCCAGCTTAGGAAGGCAGCTTAAGTGTCTTGCTCCCCAGGAGCAGAGTAAAACCTACAGGAATTATTGAGAAACAAGGGACCAGGAGGGACGAGTGTTTATTGGAATGAGACATTGTCAGTGATATCAGAGTGACAGACTATAAACCCAGTGCCTATACCTCTCCCTTTATGTGGACAGACAGAGAGATGCTCCAGCTGACATGTATTTCAATCAAAACCTAGAGGATTTGTTTGCCTGAGACTTCAGTGTCAGTTTGCCTACATCAGATCTGTCAGACTTTTCTACAGTATCTTCCTGATGTTGTAATTTTAATTCTGATGGTTGAAGTTCAGGTTCAACTTTCACATGTATTGATTTTATTGATTTAACATGTTTCCACCATAAAGATGTTATGTAATGATGGGTCATTGTGATGCAAACAGTGGCAGCCTGCCAGGAATGATCAGTTGAAGATATAAATATATAATTAATAAATTCATGCACACCCCTGTGTACTGTCTTATACATTTTGTTAAACTCCTGATGAATTACAACACCAGTACAAGCAATAATAAGTAAAATATACAAGTGAGTGATACAAGGCTAGATGTGTCCCCTTTTCAGACAAGGGCATTACTGCTGTCCCAGCAGAACAACTTGGTTGAAAGTTTGTCCTTGCTTCAGGCCAAGAAAATCAGTTTGCAGTAGTTGATTTGGAATGCCTGTTCTCAGCCAGAAAGGACTGCTTATCCTAGAGGTTTTATAGGAGGAAATCCTTGCTGAGTACTGGTAAGTCCTTAATTCAGACCAAGCATATCACTTCTCACTTCTGTTTGTAATGCAAACGCCTGTTGTCATCAGGAGGGACTGGTTATAACACAGTTATAGGTGAAGTCCTTGCTTTCAAGAAGCAGGTTCAGTCTGTCTACTAGTGCCTAGAGTAGTCCAAGTCAGCACATTGCTAGCTGTAGGACATGTAAGAGGACAAGTTACAGACCCGGAGGTCATGGGTGTCTACCATCAGAATGTCATTCAGATGCACCCTTCCCCTCTTCACTTGTAAAAGAAATCAATGTTTCCACATAGTCGCAAAATTTTCATTATAGCCATTTTATAAAAAAAAATCCCCACACATTGACAAGAAAATGAGTAATATTACCTCTAAAATAGCACTTTTGTTAGCTGTCTTGTTTAAATGTATCCAGTAGCTGGAAATAAGTGCAAATGGCTTGGGAATGCAAAGATGGGTTTGAGAATTTGACATTCCTGGCTCAAAGGTGTCCAATATTATAAATCTTCTTGTCTTTTGTGTCATATTGTGTATGAGAAGTCTGAAGCCAGTTTAGATGTAACTGTTCTGTAACTGAAAGTATTTCAGCACCTTCTGGGTATCCCTTTTGGCCACAAACCCTATAAAGGACACTCCAAGCCTGTAAACTGAGGCATTTCTTGTTTTTTACTTTCAAGGCCCTCTGGTGGCAGCTTCTAATCACAATTTAACAAAATACAAGAATTGCCCCAAGCCTCATACAATAAACAGGTCTGGTGCCCATCTTAGTTTTGGTTCATCCATTAGTATCAGCAATTATATATATAGTTCTCCCTTAAATCTGAAATGCTGCCTGTGCAGGTTATCTGCTATGACTAGTATAAGGGGACCCTAAATTATTATTGTTGTCTTGGACGTACTCCAGTAGGTTCAGATATATCATGTGATGGTTTATTGCTCCTATTACTGCCACATGACCCACCGGGCAGGCATTTATATACGTCTCAGATATAATACCATGAGGTATGAGGGCAGTTGTGTGAATCCTCTGGTATATATACCTGTAGTGTCGCAGCTTATGTAAAGTTCTGTACATTTTGTGTTGTGATATTTACATCTCAAAAGGGGGCTTTTTTAGATTGTAACGTCTAACCTTTAAGCTGATAGATAACAGCTGTTTTTTATAACGGTGGATTTGTGTTGGCCCTGTTTTTTTTTTGGGGGGGGGGGGGGGTGATTATGCCTCTTGATTTTATGTTTATATTTTGGGTTGCCTGGTAACTATTTGGTGTATACTTGATTATAAACAAAACATGATGTAGCTGTCTTTACCCAGATGTCAAGTTTTATAAAATCAGTGAGCCAGAGTATGAAGTGGTAAATTTGGTGTCTTGAATCAGTTAATTTGACGGGAAGCACTCAGAGGCAGTCACCATAGAATCCATTGATTTACATTTATGACATGTTGCCAGTAAGTAAGAAGCAAAGAAAATGTGTGTGTGCATACAGGGTTTACTTTCATATAGAATAGTAAGATCACATGGCAAGCAACCACAACTAGTTTGCCAACAGATGAATGTTGTCTGAACATGGGCCAGATACCGTAATAATTTGCAGCAGGTTGTGCTGGTTGTCAGTAGCAACAGATGTGGTGATGATATGGACGTATAGCATCTTAGAAATCAAACACAGTGTAAATCACATTGACCTCAGCGGCTCAAGGCATTTTTAAATATTGCTTTTTAACTGCTTCCCTCATGTTGTATCATGTTCAGCATGATAATTTAATATACAGAGTGCTCACTATACAGGAAATAACCATAATTGAACAGAACAAAAGGTTTGTGAAATTCACTGAATACTTACATGGTTGTGGCATAAAATCGTGTTATGGGGGTGCAATTACTAAATTACCATGATTTGATTTCTAGGTGAGCTAAATATAACAGTAAAAATTTGGAAGATCATCAGGAGCTATATGCGACTCAATTAAAGGAAAACATGTCCCACCCAGTTACACATGATAAAAGACATTTCTTGAGAATCGTGTTTTGATTACGTTGAGGAGGCAGAGATTGGCAGGGGGAGGGCTGCATGATGATTAACATTATGACTCAACAGAGATAATGCCCTGATATTGCATGATACTGGCAGTAGGGCTAGATCTGAACTCTGTATGTTTGTTACAACATGTTCTTGACAGTAGCCATTAACTGCAGAGGATAAAAAACTATTTAAAGTATTTTTCAGTCAAAGCAGGTTGAAACATTTGTAAACTGGAAATCTGCTTTCTAAGGAATGCAAGCCTCTGCTGTGTGGGGTTTGCTCCTTATTGTTGGATGCTCTGAAAACTGTTTGCATTTACTTATTTGGCTAATATTCCCAGTTTCATTTGTGCGTGACTAGATTGTTGACTGTTCCTAATGAGGCTCCTGGATCCGGACCATGTGCAGGATCAACACTGAAATCTTATCATTTCTTTTTTTACCCATTCCCTTAATGCCTTGAAAATTTCATGGGATCCCGTTCATATTTTTTGTGAGTTATTTTGTAAGTAAATACACACAAAAACACAAGCAGGGATGAACGTGTACCCTCCTGGCGGTGGCAATTATTATTACAGATATCTCGCCAGGAAAGTTGAAAACCAACTTCCAGCTGCCACAAGGTCATATTTTATTTATTTGCTTCACTGAATATTTTTGATCACAAGGAAGAATTGTTCACATTTCATTTGAACAAGGTTTGAATATGCACTGGGAAATCATTGGGGAAGTAAAAATGTCCCATAATAGTTCACATTTGAAATCAGTATGATGAGTATTTACAATATTTACTTAATCATGCAAAATTTTACAGGGTTTTACAGGAGATACACTTGTACAGACCAGTAGGACTTGGGTGTGATGGATTTTTACAAACCTGTCTTCTTTTGAATTCCACAGATATGTACCCCTGTCCAACTTAATATAAGATTTATACATAAATGGTATCCTTAAACTCTTAATTGATAAACATAATATGATTTTTAACTGCATAACTTATGCAGAACAGTGTATGTATTCATAATATTCAGAACATTTTCACACAAATAAAAAGTTATGTTTGTCCAGTGTTAAGGATTCTCCATGCCAGGACTGGCCCTGATGAAAAGTGAAAATTACTATAGTCTGTTTCATCCCCTCATGTCCACCTGTTTTTTGCTATGAAAATTTTTATTAGTTACATTTCAAGGGAAACAATTATAGTGGAGAGTCTAGAATTAAAGGACCTAATTTTCAACAAGGTAAATAAATACCTACCTTACACCTTATTTAAGAAACAGAATTATTTGAAAATATGAGAAATCAGTCTACATTTTACAACATATCAGACCCATTTATGTCGGTCAAGGTCATTGGTCACATGCAAAAACAGCCTCAGCTGACAGCTGCTGATTGGATGATCTCATGTAAACACTCTAAAAAATATAACCACGGAAAACAAAGATGGCTTCTTATGGAGGGACACATCATATCTGCCAGATCATGGTGAAGAGACTAAAGTGTTGTGAAACATAAACGGCAAATTTACTGTAAAATTCTTAATTGCCATATTAGGTTTTCACTTCCATATGTTATTTTCTTGGAAATTATTGAAAAATATAAACTTTTAAGAAAATCATCAACAAAAAAACAGGTGGACAGCAGGTGGTGAAACGGACTATAGTGGTTCTTTATTGTCTGTCTCTGTATTGTTCTAGAGCTTCAGGTTCCAGCTATACCAATATTTTTTTCACTTTTGAGCTATAATGCTGCATGTTGAGCAATACAGGATTACTGTGTACATGGTTGTTATGTTGCAACGGCTATGGGACAAGGCAAGCCAAAGCATATGCACTTGCTGTTTGAATTTAAACGCCTATAGATCTACAAGTAGCCCAGTTTCCAAGTAACCTGGTTTCCGCTCCGAACGTGTCCCTTGAGTGCTGGGAAAATATAAATATTCAGAGGATGATATGTTCACTCAGAGGACAGTGGAGCATTACGATGATAACCTCCGTTAAGGTGAAGTGTTGGAGGACCTAGATGATGGTCTCCCATCATATAACGAGGTCATATCATCCTAAATAAACCTGAGAACACTAGGGGCTGAGGCAGGGAGATGCGTGACAGAGGTGTATTATCTGATGAGCCCCCTACAAACTGAATATAACTAGCAGTTGTCCACTATTAATCTAATCACACACTTCATTGAAGGTCAGTACACAGGTAGACAGTGCAATATCAGGGCCATCCTGCTTGTTCTCACAAAAATATTATTCAAGTCCGGACACCAAGAAATATCACAAATATTGGTGGTAGGAATTGGTTGCAAAATCATATTTGATTATTGAAAGATAAAAAACCATTGATGGTCCATTGTTGATTATTATATTATAGTGAAATCTGCTGCACATATTTAGACTTATCATAATCATTGAGTAAATTAAGTCTGGACTTGTACACCACACTAAAAAATCAAGGTAACAGTCGGGTTGCTGACACTTTAGTCGCTGCACAAGGTTCACTTATAATGCAGTTCGCCATTTTATGCCCGGTCTTTCTTATGTCTCATACAGAATTATAACATTTCGTTTATATAATAATATAATAATATGACTTCTTTTGATGGGCATCCGTAATAGTTTGTGATGTATTATGCAAAAATCCAAGTTATGCAACCAGTTTAATCTTTTGTGAAAATGGACCAATCATCAGTATAATCAATGAATTGGCACACAAGTGTCAGATATGTTTGTACATAGTGAAGAGTGAACCTAGATAAAGAATATGAGTCCCATCATGTTTGTCCCTGACAGGGGTATTTTGACACTTTGGGATAGCTGAATGAAGATAGAAAGATCATGGTTTATTAATGAAACCTGGTTTATAATTGATGAAGTCGGCTGGCTGAACCTCCAGGGCGTTCTAATTAGGAGGTACAGTATATATGTTCTTAAAAACCACCTCTGATGTTAGTCTCTGTATCCCCCGGAAATTAACAAGTGCTCAGACATTCAGTGAACAAATAACTAAACAGCTGTGCATACACAATTCAGTGATATACTTATACTTAAGAATAACAGGGCACTGAAGATAATGTTTGTGTATTATAAGTTATATGGGTCAATTTTAAAGTGCCAAGTTAAATTTTATGTTTAGCAAGATGCAAACAACAAGGAGAAAAAGTAACAATACCAATATATCTTAGTTTCATAAATGCAAATAGATTTGACTGCAAGGAATACATGTAAGCAGAAAAAAAAGTAGATTAAATCTCAAAACTCTTACTCAAACTAAATCACAAAAGAAATCTTGACAGTTTCATTAATCTCCAATACTTTTATCAGTGGTTTTGTTCTTTTTATTTAAAAAAAAAATCATAACCAGGAAACCTGGAACTTGAAATCTCACAAATTACAAAAAAAAGTCTCCAGGTGACAAAACTATATATTAGTACTACTTCGGTGCTTGGTACATAATACTCCATATACATAATTGCATCTGAGGTATAAGAATGGACACAGAGCCTGTCAAAGAAATAATACAGCAGTTCCCCTGGTTTATATTCCAGTCAAGTAGCGTATATTGCTGCTGGGTGTCATATTATATCCATCAATGTTCTTTTTCCACAGCAGGTCCACTTCACAAAATTAAATCTGCCAGGCAAGCTCGCTGTCACCACCATTGTGGGGTAGCCACATGATAGTCCTTGGTAACCTTGGTTACCTTAATACCTGTTGATCCTGCAATAAGCGTGGTAACACATACAGGTGAGAGAGGGATGCAGTAATTTCATCAGCTAAGCTGCAGTCTCTGGTTCCCAAGAGGTGGATCTGCAAACAAGCGTCATCCTTTGACATTTCCGGATGATCACTTTGATACAAACTATCATCTTATATCAACACTAGTAAACCTCCCAGGTGTCATGCTGGACCTTGTTGATACATGCTTGTTACACTTGATTCAGAATAATACATGGGTTTAAAAATCTTGTGGTTTTGTGTTCCCCCAACGCATCTTGTGGGGTCATTAATTTTGTGTTTTATCATGACTAGGAGCAGAACCAATAGCAAAGAACTTGTTGTTTTAAAGAAATAAAGGATGAAATTAATAAAAAAAAAATTGTGCTATATAAAATGATGCTGGACTCCAAGTGAAATATAACAGGTTTGAGGACCTACTGATAAAATGATAGTAATAAATCCACCATGCAGCTTCAGTCTACCTACAATCAGTTTGGTTCAAGCTTTTCTATCATACAGGTAGATATGTGAAGATAAAAGTGGTCAGCAAATATTATTTTTTGAGTGATGAGATAATAGTATGTTGATTGAAATCAATACGTACAACTTACTGCTGGTGTGCAAATTAATCAATTGTATCAATGATTGGTCTTTTTCTTTAATAATCATTTAAATCAATTGTATTCTTGCATAATTTATAATAAACAGTGATGTATACACATTCAAAGAAGTTATATTATCCCAATATCTAGAATAGTCTAGTTCTATCAGAGTTATAAGAAAGACGGGGCACTAACAGCAAACAGCAATAAAGATTATTCTTGTGCAGTGATTAAGTATCAACAACCCGACCTTGACCTTTCATTTTAGTGTACAAGTTATACTGAATTAACTCTATTCTGTATTATAGGTATAATTTTAGACAGCAGATTTCACAATAATAAAGATGGTACATAAAATAATCGATTAATAATTGATCTCTGGTCGTGTTTTATCTTTCAATCATTGAACATGATTTGACAATGGATTCTTTCCACTACCATTACAAAATTAATCCTGGTCCACAGAAGTTCCCCAAACCTTCCAACCATCTTGATCGTCCACTGTAGTTTATACCAGACAGAATGTCGCAGTGGTCTGTCTCTCCTGACAGAGAATTGATTTCTAGGTGAGCTCAGCTGAAATTTAGAAGATGATTGTAGACATTGCGTCACGGTTAATGGTTGCTCACTCTTAATGTGGATAGCTTCATAATCAATTAAGAGACAACAGTCTTCCTTAGTATTTTCAATTTTTCACTTTGCCTTCTGATTTATATTTAATGAAGGATATTTGATAGAATTTCTAGCCTTCTAAGTTTTATAATTTCCAGTATGAGCCTGTTTAAATGACTTACAACTGTATATAATTCTATCGACCATATAGGCCAAGTTCTTGTTTTTAATGTTCCGGCATGTTCAGTTTTTAAAGTTCTTTGGACATAAGGACTTTGGTAATATATATCAGCCTGGGCACATACTATGGCACTCTAAAAACAACATAGTTATAATTGTAGCAAGTAATAAATACATTCACCCTCTTTTAAATTTTATCATAATCGTTTAAATCAATTAAAGTTTGGGGGTAATTGGCAGCTTGTGCTGTGTGCAAAATTAGAATCACAGAAGGGGGGGGGGGGGTGGAATTGTCTTTAAGGATGGTCAGTGAAGTTCACTGAGTAAACAGCCCTTCTCTTTGTGGATGTTTTAGGGTTGGACTTTGAAGAAGAACTTTAGATAATGTTTTAGCATTTCAACCACTGGTAATACTGTTTACCAGTTTAACAGCATTTTGTAGATGCAGTAACTAAGCAAATGATGCACCTACTGACTCTTGTCTTAATGTCATTGTGTTATCAAGTTCTGACTGACATAGTGGTCTGATCGACATTGTGTTATCCCTTGTACCAAGTGATGCAAGCCTGCCCTTGGGACTGGAATTTTTAGCCCATGTGATACCTGGGATTGTTGTTGTTTGGATTTCACCACCATAACAATGAAGGCCAGGTATGATAATACATGGGTGACTCATTGTAGCCATCCGGTCATTGAACATGATACTGTGGGTGAATTATCTAACCTTGAGAGCTGATATCTGAGGGCAGGGGGCTCAATAACGAAAAACTTTTAACTTGTCTTTAAAAGAAGCGGAGGAAGGGTAACTGCTATTTAATTAATTTAAGCGAGTCACCGTTGAAGATGGAGGGGTTCTTTATGGAGTTGCGAAACATTGATCACCGTCATCTGGCGACCTTTGTAAAACTGGGTCAGCAGCTGAGTCGACTGAATAATCAGGCAGAGGACCAGTCTATTTTCAGCCGATTCTGTGTGGAAGATCAATTGAACATGAGACTGATATCAATGGGAAAAGCAAACAGTAGTACTGGAAATAGATTGATGACTTAGATGGTCTCTTTGACTTAGAGCATCTTGTCATGGCTGATGAATGTTTTTACGATAATTTAAATAACCAGGGCTTTCAGGTGTAGGAGTCTGTGATGCACTAATTCTCACTCAGATGCTGTGTTCTGGGAGTCAAAGCATCCCACTAGACGCATGGAATTTTAGGCTGTTGGACCTTGTCTGTTTAAGTGGCTCTTTGCAGCAGCCTCTGACCATAGTGGACTACCTCAGAAACTAGTCAAATGTGTAAACATTCCGCTGAAAACTGACCCTAATCAAGTATTTATAACCATATAATGACACAATATCTAATATAAGGATAGGAAAATGACCAAAAATAAAAAAAATACAGAAGGTTCAAGGTGTTATCTCAAGTTAATAGACAAGAGATATTAGAAAAGGCCCTTTAAAAGACTTCATTGAAAAGAGCACTTGGGGTTGCAGGACCTTCCAAGTCAAATTTAAGCCTGTTTTGGTTGGTTATCTTTGCATGTTTGTGCGATGATATACTGGTATGCTGTACAGTAGTGCCTCCAAATTCTGGACACTGACAGGACCCAACATTTTTCCCACAATACAGAGGTGTCCTTAGTAGGAACATCATAGATTCCGGAAACTTATTTTAAGGGGCTGCCTGTAAGTGGCCGTAAATGTGAAGTGCCTTCAGTACCATGGTGCCCATAATGAGAAGTTCAAGTGTTTATTTATTGTTGTATAATAAAATAAAACTACCTATTTTTGGAATATTTTTTTGGTCTGGATATTGCCTTTTTGATGTTACTAATGTTCAACTGTAGAAACATTAATTAATTGGTTCTTGCTGATTAACTCCTTTGGTAAACAGTATTTGTCCGGAGTGCAAGAGCTCCTGTGACCACCATTTTAAGGGAGAGTCGGCTCAATTAAGGAAAGTAAAATTGACCACAATGTGTCATGCATTTCACCTTGAGTTTCCAGGTACACTGCTAATGAGGCACCCAAAGACCCTTTGATAGGAGTAACATGCCAAGTGGTGATGTAATACATGCAGCTCTCGTGTGTACTTTTATAGCATTTTTGCCAGGGAGTTGCATGAAGTACTAAGAAAGCAATGGGCACCAAATTGGCCAGAATTGGTTCTATTTATACCGAGGTGTGTTTGAGCAGAGTTTATGTAACAGCTATGTATGTTCAAGCTGGGTGGTTGACCTCCATACAGACCCACACATTCTGGTTAATATACTCACTTTAAATATTAAAATGACATATTGTATCATTTTGTTGACATCCGCTCTGCTCTGGAGGGGGTAATCATGGTGAAGCAGGTGGACCCAGTCTTCTGTTAACAAATCACTGGGATAATCAGTAGGATTGATACCACAGGTAACTGAAGAAATATCCCTGAAAATTATCCTGCTGGTACTATAATCTGATGATTTGGGCATGGTCCAAATAAGTGTTATTCCACTTCAAACTTTGTTGATACAAATACCCCTGCCACAAAATTCTCTCCCACAGATAGATCCTCACCTGGACCTTACTGGTTACTTTTGTGTCCCTTCCATATG
Organism: Sipunculus nudus; assembly: GCA_026874595.1. Lineage (NCBI taxonomy): Eukaryota > Metazoa > Annelida > Sipuncula > Golfingiida > Sipunculidae > Sipunculus > Sipunculus nudus. The sequence goes on along the minus strand of CM049314.1, from coordinate 11,146,503 downwards.
TCCTTTACCAATCCCAACAGGTTAACTTCTCCCCGTTTCTTGAAACAGATCATGAGGGCAGCCATTTTTCATACACTACCCAGTTCTCACAGGTGGCATGTTGAAATTCTGAGTATACTGCTTATAGTAATGTTTTAATGAAATGGTTCAATTATCCAATCACAGTATAGCCTGATCTGCTATCTAATATGTTTTTTTACTGTTTTGACAGTTATTAATTAATCTTAATTCTCCATTATCTGTGAAACCTTACATGGCATGTGTGGAAGAACTCATTATCTTGACAGGTTTCATAAATCAATATTCCAGCTTCATTACCTGAAATCTATCTGTTTACTCTTGTTTGGGTTTTCTCGGAAGTTGCTCAATAGGTGAATGACTTGTCATTCTTTAGACATGGTACAATGGTAACACCTGTATCATATAAGCCTGATCTTCTTTCATCTAGCTGCTTAGCCTTTGTCCTCTTAAGTCTGATCCTATAGAGATACCAGAAATAGCATACATTTTCAGTGATTCCTTGCATAGTCAGATTTGTTATCTTAACTGGCAGGTACAGTTAAAGCCTTAATAAAAAGGAAACAGACAAATGGATATTAACTGATGGACTGTTGTTTGTGTGAGTGTTCATTTGATATTTTCAAATTGCAAGTAGTTTAGTTTAGCCAGTGTGGTGAGGAGACTGGATGAATGTGTCACTGTGGTGAGAAAAGGGGTGATTGGCCAAACAGGGTCATCTGCCTGTGGATGTGGTAACCGTCAAGGCCCCCAGGGAAATGACATTGACTTGGGTAGTTGGTGATGTATAAGGGACATTCCCCACCATCACGATATCATCCTACAGGGCCGGTTCACTGAACAATGACTCCTCTGGTGCTCAGGGTGCAAAAGACATTACATATCCCCGCCCCCCTGTGTACTGGTTGTTTTGTATTGTGTGACTGATTTGTTTTGAGAACAAGACCTTCCAGTTTGATAATAAACATGTTATCCCTGGACTGATAGTTGTCTTGTTCCTAGGTTGTTTTGTTTATACCTGGTTAAATTGATGTCAACTGGATTAAAAATATCAACAGAATGTCATAGAACTCAGTGGGTTGATTAGCTGTGTGACTTTTGTTAAGGAGGGAATGTTTTCACCAGGGTTTGTTTGTTGTCATCAGGGTTATTCAGAAGTTATCAATATATTTTTACAAGATATGATGATATCATTGAATTTCATTTGAAGGTTCTGTTAAATTTAACAGAGCAAAGCCAAACTGTAGTACATGTAAGATTAATTATTTTTAAAGGATAGTGAAGTCACACCTTTTTAAACATGATTAGATTTGTGATTATGACTTTTTTTACGTTGTGCCTGTTCCTCATATGATATTTAATGATATGTACATAGTATTTAATCTACGGCAAATAATGTAATTTGTGGATAATGTCATCTGAAAGTAAACTAATATATAGGTATTTTGTACATGTGAAGATCCTCAATTAATTTAATTTTTTCAATATGCTATTATTTTCGTGGAAAACAACTTAAAGCAGTTCTCAGGATAAGGTGGTATATAAATAATGTAAAATAATAATTGACAGTAATGTTGAAGAGACCTAATCGATAACACAAGTTTGAAATAACAGCTTATGCTGAACAGCAGGTGTGTCCCATACCACTTCACCTGAATTCAATAATGAAAGGTTAAAAGCTTTTATGATTTGTTAAAATAAATAAAAGTGTGGATTGAGAAAAAAAAAATAAACATTTTGTGTCTCTTGGGTGAATAACAGCAGTACATTATTCCTGTCAGAAAGAAGGGTAACCCTTCAGCCTGCTGTACCAGGATGTGATTAAGTTAGTCCCTGCTAGTGCCAGCATGCTGGTACACAGTGGCTCCACAGTACAGCCAAACTTCACCTACAGTGAAGGCACAAGTGATCCAGCACTGGTCTGAGTGATCAGATGTAAGGCTGATTAATAATGCATTTAACAAAATTTTGTTGTGTTCAGGTTAGTAATCATCATTGTTTCCATCACGGTATCTTAGCATGTTTGTAAAATTAATTTTCCTCAGGTTTAAAATACTCTGGATTTAAATTTGTACAGTGCCAGCTTGTTTATTCACACACATGCAAGTTGTCTTACATTCTCAAGTCATTTCCTATGTATACTTGACCCCAAGGGTGTTTATATGAAGATATATAGAATAGGGCAAAACAAAGTAAATATTTTATTGACACCATTTTCTAGTCAATTCTGTTTTAAAAAATTGGCAAGGATTGGTCTTGTGTGTTTCGACAGATGGTTTGTGCTAAGTCAACAAAATGACATTTGTAGTGATTTGTTTGTCTGAGCTTTAGCTGTCACATATCAGCCCACAGCTTTGCTATAATACAGCCCCTAGTTGAGTATAATTTATTACAACTGCTCAGGCTGGGAATCTCATAAGTGAAACATGTACCTCCATCAGGCAAACCTACTAAACTCTCCTCTATCAAGACTACCTGTAACTATATTTTATGGAGTATTTCAATGTCTGATAAATCCCCAAGGTTTTGTGGAAACCAGTATGGTAGTTTTTGGCTCATCCTCATTCCTGCTGTCAGGCAAAGGAACGTGCAAACAGGGATGAAAACATAACCTCGTTTGCAAAGTTAACACACTGTGATACCATGTTCATCTTCAACCTGCTGGAATTGCATTTGCAGCATCATGCTGTGTATGACAGAAGCTGCCATTTCAGCTGAGCATTATGACCTGTGGGTCTCTAGCATTACTCTTGCATAGAGCCACTGCTCATGTTTGGAAGCATTTTAGGAGAAGTATATTTCTGAGCTAGCATGCAGGTCGTGACTTCAGCTAATCTGATATATTTTCTGCATGCCCCTGTGTCTTGCTGCACATGCGTGTCTGACTGGAGAGTGCATGCCCTTCTAGGCATCAGCATCTGAGTGGAGACTGCCTTTCCCCTGGTCCTTACGGTCAGGCGGTAATAGTGCAATGATTGATGGTCACACACAGATGCCTGTTTTTGTCTGGCTATTTGTACAAAAACATAGTGTGCCTTGAATTTTCATTGTTAAACTGTCAGGTGCATGCTTTAAAATGTCTTGTTCTTCAAGTATACAAAGGTACATTCTTTTATAATATTTGTGGAAAGGTTAAAAAAAGGCATAAACTTCATAGGTCTATCTATAAGTGTCATCTTTTACATTTTTCTTAGGATTGTGCATGTTCAGGTAACATTTGTGGGAAAGTTTCCAGATTTTAAACAAATCAATCAAAAATCCATTTAAAAAGTTTAAATTAAACAGTCTTTGCTTACTTATCTCAGTCTTTGAGAGGTTTTGAATAACTCTTCTTGATAAGTATGCCTTCAAAAAACTCCTAAAGTGTTCTAGTGTAATTCATCATGCTAAGAAGAACTGAGTTTCATCCTAGTTTGAAAAAAATTGTGTTGTCACCAAAATCTCAAAGACATATTTTATTTATGATAAAATAAAGTGCTTACTCCACATTCACAAAATGTTTCCATTGTCGCTTTCTCATGAATATTTAGTAGTGTACACCATGGTATGACAGAAACATTAATTCAATCATTTATTCATGAGGGAGGTCAGGTTAGGTTGACAGCCTTTTTTTAAAAATGACACATAAAACATTTTTGCAGTTAATACTTTTCTCATCCATTTAGATTCTTTGTAATTTGGAACTTGATTAATAATTGTGTCACACTGTGTATGCTTGTTTTCTGTCTCCAGTATAATTGTGATTTTTTGTTGTGGAACAAAGCTGTTGAATTTAAAAATACCTTGAATCTTTTCTTGTTTCTAAGTTCATCCTGGCCCTACTTTCATGGTCATGTGACAGCATAGCAACAGGCATGTTGCCCTAATAATCAAGGACAACCAGACCGTAAAGGGCGAGGAATTGTTACACCCCTGGAATTGTAACACCCCTGACACTCGTACAAATGAATGATGGAGATGATGATGAGACTGATGTTAGAAATTGCTCCCTCACACTGTGAAAATTACAGCCCCAGGTCAAAGGGACACATACCTAACAGAACATAATAAGAGCTGTTCCACAGAGGGGATAAGTGCCAGTTGATTTTAGGATCAGGAACTTTTGAACCTTAATGATCTTGCTTATTTACACCATACTTAAACATAAATGCATACACATGTAGCTTTATATTATTCTAATTATATCTTTGAACCCCCTTATAGCTTAATTAATGATGAATGTCAGTGATAAGGTGACTAATCTTACTCTAATAGTAATATTCTCTTTGTATTTATTTATAGAACTGTCCTCTAATATCATCAAACAACTTCCATGTCATATCAGTTAAGACCTTGATGATCACTTCTGAGCATGGAGACCTTTCATTGCTAAGTTAAAATCAGAGCAAAATCCTCAGTCATAAAGGTCAAAACGAGACTGCAATCCTTATAAAGATATAACAGGATTACATCGCATCAACAGGTTCTATACAAAACTACTTTTAGGGCACATACCTTGAATTACCTTCACAAAGATTTGACAGATATATATCCAGATATACAAACCTTAATAACTTTCCTACCTCTAAACTGGCCTCCTCATGACAAAATTTTTTCTAACTCTGTTCAGTTATAAATACTTATTCTGATCATTGAACTTTTATAGTCAGCACTTCATTTGCCCTATATCTCACCCACCATCACACTTATTTCATATCTGTATTTAATATTTGTTACAGTTTAACCAGACAGACCAGCCAACAAGGTTGATCGAATACCATTTTCAGGAATGTGCCATATTTGTTCATACAATAATAATAAGGAAAAACTGCAACTGTTTGCTGGAGAGCCATACAGACCTAACTATGACCAGAAGGAAACCATGTTGACATTCATGATGAGAGTTAACTATTGCTTTTTGTGGTGCACAGCTGATTGATTGATTAAGAGGTGGTTTTGATTTCAAAGAGTCAATAGTTTAAGTCAGCAGTTTAGTGTTTTAATGAAAATGATTTACAGAATTGGTGTATCCTTTGTAATTTGTGGGGTTTTTTCGTCAATAGAAATAAGAAAAACAAATCAACATTGATCAGTGTTTGATGGATAAAATTTTGTGTACTTGTTCAGACAAATAACTTTTAAGTGATAGGGACAAATCTTAACGCTATTTCAACCCTCTGACATTAGAGAGTATATGACCAGCATACTATCATCAGAGTGCTTTTATATCTAGGATCCAGGAAGGCACTGTAAGGCTCCGATAGGATGCAAATATTTTTGACAACGCCTCATGGCCTACAGGTATGCTGTGAATCCCTATGCATGTTTCTGACAACATGAACACAAGCATGGCTCACACAAGTTACTGGACAGCAGTGAACTTGTATGCAAACATTAAATTACTTGTAACCATAGAAACAGATTTTCAGTTTGTTTTGTAAGTTTACCATTTATTCTTTTGTTTTAAATTATCAATCATAGCCTTATGTTCAGATTTTTAGCTGTTTACCAAGATGTCAGTACCACAGGATAAATGACCATTGCTGTACTTTCCCTTGTATAGCTTGTATCACAACTTACAGTTAGGCTTGTATCACAATAAACAGTTGGGCTTACCAGCCCAATAAAAATGCCTACAAAGTCATAATCAAATATTCCCGACTAGGCAAATCTCGGATATTTGCATACATGTATTACATTATGCAACAGTTTATAAAATGGTGATTCCCTAAGAGCTACATATAAGAACACCTTGCAGTAGTGACTGTGTATTTAGGGGAATTATTGCTGCATTGGTGGGAAGATATGATAGTTAACCATGAAAATGCCAGGGTTCCTAAGTTGTCTCACTGAGAAGCAACCTTAGTTCATCAGAGTAGATGCAGGGGGCACTGCATGTCCCACCTCATTCCAGATGCAGTTTCTGAAGCTGGACTAAAAGGGGTGCCATGGGAAAATTGCAGAGTTACCTAATACAGTCACCTTGAAATTTTCAGTTAAACCATGTGTGTCACAATTTCACAAATGCATGCCTGGCCTTAGATGTACAGATTGTACAGCTGGTGAGGACTTCACATTCCAGGTCAGAGGGAAATATTTTAATAGCAGATATTATATAGGCAATTCACAAATAGCTGATCATTTGGAAAACAAGCTCTGCTATGAGTCAAAGTGACTTTGATGTGGGACTGTATACGAATAGTTGTTTATTACAGCAACTTTTATTGCTGTATCAGTGATCAAAGGGAGAATATATTTTGCTGTGAAAGCTTTATATTTATTGTAATATCATTATTTTCATAATTCAAATACTCACTGATGTGTCAAATGTTCCAGTGCTCCCTTTAATTCATAGAGGGGGACCTTTGCTTATTTGTTCATTGTGATATATAAGCACCAATTACTGATTCTGTAATGCTCAGTATCTGTTTTTGTGCTGAATAATAACAAAATGATTAGATTAATAATTCTTTAATGATACATTATTAATATTTATACATATAACACAAAAAAATTAATAATTTTCCCTAAGACCAATATGTTGGTGTCTAACCTAGATATTTTAGGTTGGTTTATACATTTATTTCCATTGAATTGTACAAGTGGTACAAGAGTGCTAATGAATGTAATATGCAGATTAATCTGTAAAATATACAAATCATTAAAAAATATCCAAAGCTTTTTCCATATTGATAATGGTATTTTTGTGAGCAAGGTATTAGTAATTGATTTTAGATTTCTGATTTAGTATAAAATATTTGTAAATCACGAACATATATACACTAGTTATTTCAAACTGATTTAAGTCAAATGGTTGTTGGATGTTGGTCAGGTGTTAGTCAGGTGTCACTGTGATTTTCTTTGGATCAGATGTTCTAATTAACACAGTGAAAAGTAGAACTTCTTTATAAAGGTACTAGATCAGTATGTTAATGTCCTATAAAGAATTAAAGCAGATGTGACACATTGGCCAAAATAAAAGGACACTCTTAAAGACAGACCTTGTACATTAAAAAGAAAATTTATCAGATTAGCTGTTTCCAAATTAGTTGCTTAAGAAATCTGCATGTTTTACCTTCGCAATTGAATTAGTGAATGTGTAAATGGTATTTATGTTGATTTACCTGGTACCAGTAGGTGATACTTGATTCATAAAAAAATAATGAATTAAAAAAGCACAATTTAGATCATCATCCCTTTTATGACCTGAGAGTGACTGAGTAGAATTTACAAGATTTTCTGTGATTTTGAATCTGTATACAGTGAAACAAGTCTGAAAGACCACCTGTCTTATAAGACCAACTGTCTATTAAGACCACACTTGGGTAAACAGAAAGCATTCATATGGTTATAACTGATCTGTCTAATAAAACCACCCCGTGAATTACGACCACTTGTCTAGTCCTATGGTAATCATAACACAGGTTTACTATACCATTAGGGCAAAGGGCCACAGGACCAGTAGAGATTTTACTTTATATATTTTCATGTTTTTGAAGCTCAGACTTTGTGTAGGTGTATGCATGGGGCCTATTATAGGTTGCTTGTTTCCATTTGTGGTTGTATATGATAAAATAGTTATAATGAGGTTCCAGTGCTTGGTCCACTGTCCTGGTAGCTCATCTGTGTAGTAAAGGCCTGGATGATGTGGTTTTTGGCTGACGTCCAGCAAGATTCGTGTTCTAGGATTCAGTCTCTCCAGCTCATATTTATGATGGCTATATCACAGATGTCAATACATGTCTTGAGCTTTTGTGTGCTCTATATAGTGTTTTCATTACCTCTACATCCTGAGTAATGTGACAGTCCTTAAAATCCTAATACCTATCATGATGAATTGATGTTCACAAGACCTGTCATAGGGTTAACTTTTCATTGTCTTCCCACCATTACTGACATCTTAGGGACATATTCAAGGATATAAATACTAATTAATAGTTTATACTGGTGACAGTTGAGCTGAAGAGAGGACTCTATCAGGTCAGCTTTTGTAACTATCATGTAACAATATTTGCCCAACAATTTAACAGTGATGGTTTAATTATTAAATGTTGCTGAGACAGTGAAAATATTTGAGAAGTAAATTGTTATTGGAAAAGCTGAAATGAGGATTTCATATGTGCATAATTTTTTTTTAGCATAATATTTATGAATAACATGGCCATGCAGGTAAGCTCCGAACATCATACCTGAATAAAAAAAAATGAAATCATCTCGAAAAATTACTCTGTACAAAATGATAAGAAGTAAATAGAAACACTTGACTTTTTGCAAAAGTGCCCAGTTTTGCTTCAAATTCATCCAGGATTTTTCCATCCTTGTGAGTGATCATCCAAAAACCATGACCTAATAATTATACATGACCTCATACTTCATGGATAAAATTATCTTAAATCAACAGAAATTTTAGGTTATGGGTGTAAAGTTAAAAAACCTTTGATCTCACCAGACAGGTGATGACCTGGACCTGTAGAGGATAATCATGAGAGAGGAGGATCTCCTACCTCAGACAGGTGATGACCTGGACCTGTAGAGGATAATCATGAGAGAGGAGGATCTCCTACCTCAGACAGGTGATGACCGGGACCTGTAGAGGTTAATCATGAGAGAGGAGGATCTCCTACCTCAGACAGGTGATGACCTGGACTTGTAGAGGTTAATGATGAGAGAGGAGGATCTCCTACCTCAGACAGGTGATGACCGGGACCTGTAGAGGATAATCATGAGAGAGGAGGATCTCCTACCTCAGACAGGTGATGACCTGGACTTGTAGAGGTTAATGATGAGAGAGGAGGATCTCCTACCTCAGACAGGTGATGACCAGGACCTGTAGAGGTTAATGATGAGAGAGGAGGATCTCCTACCTTAGACAGGTGATGACCAGGACCAGTAGAGGTTAATCATGAGAGAGGGGATCTCCTACCTCAGACAGGTGATGACCTGGAACTGTAGAGGTTAATTATGAGAGAGGAGGATCTCCTACCTCAGACAGGTGATGACCAGGACCTGTAGAGGTTAATCATGAGAGAGGAGGATCTCCTACCTCAGACAGGTGATGACCAGGACCTTTAGAGGATAATCATGAGAGAGGAGGATCTCCTACCTCAGACAGGTGATGAACAGGACCTGTAGAGGTTAATCATGAGAGAGGGGATCTCCTACCTCAGACAGGTGATGACCTGGAACTGTAGAGGTTAATTATGAGAGAAGGATCTCCTACCTCAGACAGGTGATGACGAGGACCTGTAGAGGTTAATCATGAGAGAGGAGGATCTCCTACCTCAGACAGGTGATGACCCGGACCTTTAGAGGATAATCATGAGAGAGGAGGATCTCCTACCTCAGACAGGTGATGACCCGGACCTTTAGAGGATAATCATGAGAGAGGAGGATCTCCTACCTCAGACAGGTGATGACCAGGACCTGTAGAGGTTAATTATGAGAGAGGAGGATCTCCTACCTCAGACAGGTGATGACCGGGACCTTTAGAGGATAATCATGAGAGAGGAGGATCTCCTACCTCAGACAGGTGATGACCTGGACCTTTAGAGGATAATCATGAGAGAGGAGGATCTCCTACCTCAGACAGATGATGACCTGGACTTGTAGAGGTTAATCATGAGAGAGGAGGATCTCCTACCTCAGACAGGTGATGACCGGGACCTTTAGAGGATAATCATGAGAGAGGAGGATCTCCTACCTCAGACAGGTGATGACCAGGACCTTTAGAGGATAATCATGAGAGAGGAGGATCTCCTACCTCAGACAGGTGATCACCTGGACCTTTAGAGGATAATCATGGGAGAGGAGGATCTCCTACCTCAGACAGGTGATGAACAGGACCTGTAGAGGTTAATCATGAGAGAGGGGATCTCCTACCTCAGACAGGTGATGACCTGGAACTGTAGAGGTTAATTATGAGAGAGGAGGATCTCCTACCTCAGACAGGTGATGACGAGGACCTGTAGAGGTTAATCATGAGAGAGGAGGATCTCCTACCTCAGACAGGTGATGACCCGGACCTTTAGAGGATAATCATGAGAGAGGAGGATCTCCTACCTCAGACAGGTGATGACCAGGACCTTTAGAGGATAATCATGAGAGAGGAGGATCTCCTACCTCAGACAGGTGATCACCTGGACCTTTAGAGGATAATCATGGGAGAGGAGGATCTCCTACCTCAGACAGGTGATGAACAGGACCTGTAGAGGTTAATCATGAGAGAGGGGATCTCCTACCTCAGACAGGTGATGACCTGGAACTGTAGAGGTTAATTATGAGAGAGGAGGATCTCCTACCTCAGACAGGTGATGACGAGGACCTGTAGAGGTTAATCATGAGAGAGGAGGATCTCCTACCTCAGACAGGTGATGACCCGGACCTTTAGAGAATAATCATGAGAGAGGAGGATCTCCTACCTCAGACAGGTGATGAACAGGACCTGTAGAGGTTAATTATGAGAGAGGAGGATCTCCTACCTCAGACAGGTGATGACCAGGACCTGTAGAGGTTAATCATGAGAGAGGGGATCTCCTACCTCAGACAGGTGATGACCCGGACCTTTAGAGGATAATCATGAGAGAGGAGGATCTCCTACCTCAGACAGGTGATGACCTGGACCTGTAGAGGTTAATCATGAGAGAGGGGATCTCCTACCTCAGACAGGTGATGACCTGGACCTGTAGAGGTTAATTATGAGAGAGGAGGATCTCCTACCTCAGACAGGTGATGACCGGGACCTTTAGAGGATAATCATGAGAGAGGAGGATCTCCTACCTCAGACAGGTGATGACCTGGACCTTTAGAGGATAATCATGAGAGAGGAGGATCTCCTACCTCAGACAGGTGATGACCTGGACCTTTAGAGGATAATCATGAGAGAGGAGGATCTCCTACCTCAGACAGGTGATGAACAGGACCTGTAGAGGTTAATCATGAGAGAGGAGGACCTCCTACCTCAGACAGGTGATGACCTGGACCTTTAGAGGATAATCATGAGAGAGGAGGACCTCCTACCTCAGACAGGTGATGACCTGGACCTTTAGAGGATAATCATGAGAGAGGAGGATCTCCTACCTCAGACAGGTGATGACCGGGACCTTTAAAGGATAATCATGAGAGAGGAGGATCTCCTACCTCAGACAGGTGATGACCAGGACCTTTAGAGGATAATCATGAGAGAGGAGGATCTCCTACCTCAGACAGGTGATGACCTGGACCTTTAGAGGATAATCATGAGAGAGGAGGATCTCCTACCTCAGACAGGTGATGAACAGGACCTGTAGAGGTTAATCATGAGAGAGGGGATCTCCTACCTCAGACAGGTGATGACCTGGAACTGTAGAGGTTAATTATGAGAGAGGAGGATCTCCTACCTCAGACAGGTGATGACGAGGACCTGTAGAGGTTAATCATGAGAGAGGAGGATCTCCTACCTCAGACAGGTGATGACCCGGACCTTTAGAGGATAATCATGAGAGAGGAGGATCTCCTACCTCAGACAGGTGATGACCTGGAACTGTAGAGGTTAATTATGAGAGAGGAGGATCTCCTACCTCAGACAGGTGATGACGAGGACCTGTAGAGGTTAATCATGAGAGAGGAGGATCTCCTACCTCAGACAGGTGATGAATCGGACCTTTAGAGGATAATCATGAGAGAGGAGGATCTCCTACCTCAGACAGGTGATGACCAGGACCTGTAGAGGTTAATTATGAGAGTGGAGGATCTCCTACCTCAAACAGGTGATGACCAGGACCTGTAGAGGTTAATCATGAGAGAGGGGATCTCCTACCTCAGACAGGTGATGACCCGGACCTTTAGAGGATAATCATGAGAGAGGAGGATCTCCTACCTCAGACAGGTGATGACCTGGACCTGTAGAGGTTAATCATGAGAGAGGGGATCTCCTACCTCAGACAGGCTATGACCTGGACCTGTAGAGGTTAATTATGAGAGAGGAGGATCTCCTACCTCAGACAGGTGATGAACAGGACCTGTAGAGGTTAATCATGAGAGTGGAGGACCTCCTACCTCAGACAGGTGATGACCTGGACCTTTAGAGGATAATCATGAGAGAGGAGGATCTCCTACCTCAGACAGGTGATGACCCGGACCTTTAGAGGATAATCATGAGAGAGGAGGATCTCCTACCTCAGACATGTGATGACCGGGACCTTTAGAGGATAATCATGAGAGAGGAGGATCTCCTACCTCAGACAGGTGATGACCGGGACCTTTAGAGGATAATCATGAGAGAGGAGGATCTCCTACCTCAGACAGGTGATGACCTGGACCTTTAGAGGATAATCATGAGAGAGGAGGATCTCCTACATCAGACAGGTGATGACCGGGACCTTTAGAGGATAATCATGAGAGAGGAGGATCTCCTACCTCAGACAGGTGATGACCGGGACCTTTAGAGGATAATCATGAGAGAGGAGGATCTCCTACCTCAGACAGGTGATGACCTGGACCTTTAGAGGATAATCATGAGAGAGGAGGATCTCCTACCTCAGACAGGTGATGACCTGGACTTGTAGAGGTTAATCATGAGAGAGGAGGATCTCCTACCTCAGACAGGTGATGACCGGGACCTTTAGAGGATAATCATGAGAGAGGAGGATCTCCTACCTCAGACAGGTGATGACCGGGACCTTTAGAGGTTAATCATGAGAGAGGAGGATCTCCTACCTCAGACAGGTGATGACCGGGACCTTTAGAGGATAATCATGAGAGAGGAGGATCTCCTACCTCAGACAGGTGATGACCGGGACCTTTAGAGGATAATCATGAGAGAGGAGGATCTCCTACCTCAGACAGGTGATGACCTGGACCTTTAGAGGATAATCATGAGAGAGGAGGATCTCCTACCTCAGACAGGTGATGACCTGGACCTTTAGAGGATAATCATGAGAGAGGAGGATCTCCTACCTCAGACAGGTGATGACCTGGACTTGTAGAGGTTAATCATGAGAGAGGAGGATCTCCTACCTCAGACAGGTGATGACCCGGACCTTTAGAGGATAATCATGAGAGAGGAGGATCTCCTACCTCAGACAGGTGATGACCGGGACCTTTAGAGGATAATCATGAGAGAGGAGGATCTCCTACCTCAGACAGGTGATGACCGGGACCTTTAGAGGATAATCATGAGAGAGGAGGATCTCCTACCTCAGACAGGTGATGACCGGGACCTTTAGAGGATAATCATGAGAGAGGAGGATCTCCTACCTCAGACAGGTGATGACCTGGACTTGTAGAGGTTAATCATGAGAGAGGAGGATCTCCTACCTCAGACAGGTGATGACCAGGACCTGTAGAGGTTAATCATGAGAGAGGAGGATCTCCTACCTCAGACAGGTGATGACCAGGACCTGTAGAGGATAATCATGAGAGAGGGGATCTCCTACCTCAGACAGGTGATGAACAGGACCTGTAGAGGTTAATTATGAGAGAGGAGGATCTCCTACCTCAGACAGGTGATGACCCGGACCTTTAGAGGATAATCATGAGAGAGGAGGATCTCCTACCTCAGACAGGTGATGACCGGGACCTTTAGAGGATAATCATGAGAGAGGAGGATCTCCTACCTCAGACAGGTGATGACCGGGACCTGTAGAGGTTAATTATGAGAGAGGAGGATCTCCTACCTCAGACAGGTGATGACCCGGACCTTTAGAGGATAATCATGAGAGAGGAGGATCTCCTACCTCAGACAGGTGATGACCGGGACCTTTAGAGGATAATCATGAGAGAGGAGGATCTCCTACCTCAGACAGGTGATGACCGGGACCTTTAGAGGATAATCATGAGAGAGGAGGATCTCCTACCTCAGACATGTGATGACCGGGACCTTTAGAGGATAATCATGAGAGAGGAGGATCTCCTACCTCAGACAGGTGATGACCGGGACCTTTAGAGGATAATCATGAGAGAGGAGGATCTCCTACCTCAGACAGGTGATGACCGGGACCTTTAGAGGATAATCATGAGAGAGGAGGATCTCCTACCTCAGACAGGTGATGACCGGGACCTTTAGAGGATAATCATGAGAGAGGAGGATCTCCTACCTCAGACAGGTGATGACCTGGACCTGTAGAGGATAATTATGAGAGAGGAGGATCTCCTACCTCAGGCAGGTGATGACCTGGACCTGTAGAGGTTAATTATGAGAGAGGAGGATCTCCTACCTCAGACAGGTGATGACCTGGACCTTTAGAGGATAATCATGAGAGAGGAGGATCTCCTACCTCAGACAGGTGATGACCTGGACCTTTAGAGGATAATCATGAGAGAGGAGGATCTCCTACCTCAGACGGGTGATGACCTGGACCTTTAGAGGATAATCATGAGAGAGGAGGATCTCCTACCTCAGACAGGTGATGACCTGGACCTTTAGAGGATAATCATGAGAGAGGAGGATCTCCTACCTCAGACAGGTGATGACCGGGACCTTTAGAGGATAATCATGAGAGAGGAGGATCTCCTACCTCAGACAGGTGATGACCCGGACCTTTAGAGGATAATGATGAGAGAGGAGGATCTCCTTCCTCAGACAGGTGATGACCCGGACCTGTAGAGGATAATCATGAGAGAGGAGGATCTCCTACCTCAGACAGGTGATGACGAGGACCTTTAGAGGATAATCATGAGAGAGGAGGATCTCCTACCTCAGACAGGTGATGACCAGGACCTGTAGAGGTTAATTATGAGAGAGGAGGATCTCCTACCTCAGACAGGTGATGACCAGGACCTGTAGAGGATAATCATGAGAGAGGAGGATCTCCTACCTCAGACAGGTGATGACCGGGACCTTTAGAGGATAATCATGAGAGAGGAGGATCTCCTACCTCAGACAGGTGATGACCGGGACCTTTAGAGGATAATCATGAGAGAGGGGATCTCCTACCTCAGACAGGTGATGACCAGGACCTGTAGAGGTTAATTATGAGAGAGGAGGATCTCCTACCTCAGACAGGTGATGACCTGGACCTGTAGAGGTTAATCATGAGAGAGGGGATCTCCTACCTCAGACAGGTGATGACCTGGACCTGTAGAGGTTAATTATGAGAGAGGAGGATCTCCTACCTCAGACAGGTGATGACCAGGACCTGTAGAGGTTAATTATGAGAGAGGAGGATCTCCTACCTCAGACAGGTGATGACCTGGACCTGTAGAGGTTAATCATGAGAGAGGGGATCTCCTACCTCAGACAGGTGATGACCTGGACCTGTAGAGGTTAATTATGAGAGAGGAGGATCTCCTACCTCAGACAGGTGATGACCAGGACCTGTAGAGGTTAATTATGAGAGAGGAGGATCTCCTACCTCAGACAGGTGATGACCTGGACCTGTAGAGGTTAATCATGAGAGAGGAGGATCTCCTACCTCAGACAGGTGATGACCAGGACCTGTAGAGGTTAATTATGAGAGAGGAGGATCTCCTACCTCAGACAGGTGATGACTTAGACCCTTAGAGGATAATCATGAGAGAGGAGGATCCCCTACCTCAGACAGGTGATGACCTGGACCTTTAGAGGTTAATCATGAGAGAGGAGGATCTCCTACCTCAGACAGGTGATGACCGGGACCTTTAGAGGATAATCATGAGAGAGGAGGATCTCCTACCTCAGACAGGTGATGACCGGGACCTTTAGAGGATAATCATGAGAGAGGAGGATCTCCTACCTCAGACAGGTGATGACCTGGACTTGTAGAGGTTAATCATGAGAGAGGGCATCTCTTACCTCAGACAGGTGATGACCTGGACCTGTAGAGGTTAATTATGAGAGAGGAGGATCTCCTACCTCAGACAGGTGATGACCAGGACCTGTAGAGGTTAATTATGAGAGAGGAGGATCTCCTACCTCAGACAGGTGATGACTTAGACCCTTAGAGGATAATCATGAGAGAGGAGGATCTCCTACCTCAGACATGTGATGACTTAGACCCTTAGAGGATAATCATGAGAGAGGAGGATCTCCTACCTCAGACAGGTGATCACCAGGACCTGTAGAGGTTAATCATGAGGGAGGAGGATCTCCTACCTCAGACAGGTGATGACCGGAACCTGTAGAGGTTAATCATGAGAGAGGAGGATCTCCTACCTCAGACATGTGATGACCTGGACCTGTAGAGGTTAATCATGAGAGAGGAGGATCTCCTACCTCAGACAGGTGATGACCAGGACCTTTAGAGGTTAATCATGAGAGAGGAGGATCTCCTACCTCAGACAGGTGATGACCTGGACCTTTAGAGGATAATTATCAGAGAGGAGGATCTCCTACCTCAGACAGGTGATGACCAGGACCTGTAGAGGATAATCATGAGAGAGGAGGATCTCCTACCTCAGACAGGTGATGACCGGGACCTGTAGAGGTTAATCATGAGAGAGGAGGATCTCCTATCTAAGACGTGATGACCTGTACTTTTAGAGAATAATCATGAGAGAGGAGGATCTCCTACCTCAGACAGGTGATGACCGGGACCTGTAGAGGTTAATTATGAGAGAGGAGGATCTCCTACCTCAGACAGGTGATGACCGGGACCTGTAGAGGTTAATCATGAGAGAGGAGGATCTCCTACCTCAGACAGGTGATGACCTGGACCTGTAGAGGTTAATCATGAGAGAGGAGGATCTCCTACCTCAGACATGTGATGACCTGGACCTGTAGAGGTTAATCATGAGAGAGGAGGATCTCCTACCTCAGACATGTGATGACGTGTACCTGTAGAGGATAATCATGAGAGAGGAGGATCTCCTATCTCAGACAGGTGCCCTGCCTTGTGAGGCCAATATCATATTGATTAGTTGATTAATTACTGGCATTAATTTTGATCAAACACTAAACAGGATATGCTGGATATTTTTGCGGTCATATGACCCACAAGTGTGAGTGTACAAGTCAGGTCAGTACATTCAGCAGTACCCTTGAGATTAGTGTTACACACAAGTCCCGATAAAACACACAGTGAATGCATACTGTCAGGGTATGATCACATGTTCTTGATAAAGATGTCTCAAATTATAAAATTTCATATAGTGTAAGCAATATCTATACACACAAACTAGCTTCTGTGTATAATAGTATAGTCAATCAATATACTTCCCTTGAAAGTAGACATTAAAACGTTTACTCCTAAATTGAAAATACATTAATAAAAATTTGTAACATAATAAAAAGTATTTAAAACAGAAAATCTGGGAACTTTGACTGCTCAAATATAACATTTTACACTACTTGGTAATTATATGTCCTAAACAGTATATATATGTATATCACTATTTAAACAATAAATTACAGAGCCTGCAGTGGAGTTCACATATATCAACATGAAGTATGGTTAGCCATAACCCATGCTCCTGACAGTCAGAGGTCCCCGTTCCCATAGTCTGGTTTATGAAGCCCTGATATTTATCACATATACGGCTGTGTTTAGCCGCCTGGGAATCTGATGAGATGTTAAAGATTTATTCATGGAAGCACCAGAGATCTACCTGTAGATTTATTAATTTCCCAGGTTTTGATGTCCAGGGTATGTTTGTGGTGCCAGGGCAGCCTCCGGCCCAGTGCTAGGAAACGCAGCTTAGGGGAAGAGTGGCCCCAGAATTACACCTGCTCTAATTACTACTTATCAATCAGGATCTAATTGATATCTACAAATGCCACATCATGTGACTTATATAAGTTTGTTTTATTCACAATTCTTTTCATGTCTTCCTCATACACACTGATTACAGTCTCATTTATTATTATTTGCCCTTGTGTTTATGCATTTCTCTACCTAATTATAATGCTCAACCTTTATCTTTATAGGCTGCTTTATAAGGTGTCTACCTACCAAATATAACTTAATTAACACTCACTGTATGGTTTGGGCCATTGTGATGATATATATCACCTTTTTGGGAGACTGGTGGGGCATACTAATTAGTGTCCTTAAACCAGGTCAGGTTTTGTATGGTGAAGGTTACTATGTTTTTATATCTGTGATCTTTTTACACACTGTGTCTAGAATGTATGATGGTTTCCTTCACTGACAGAGGTTGAAATAATTTATAATTGACCTTTTATTATAGTAGCCAGTATTAACATATGACTTATGACAGCAATACTTCAGGTATGGAAGACCTTTTTTGCTTGATGATGCAAAAATAACATCTTCACAAGGAAACGGTGACAAATGACTGAAAGTGAAACTTGTGACACACAGGTGAAAGTAGCAACTATGAGTGACATTAATACAGCCTTCATATTGAGCCACCTACTGTATGAAATTGAACGGAATACAAGGTACTAGTTGTCCTGTACTATACATGAAGCCTTAGGTGTTTCTAGTCTGTTTATTCTACTTCCATGGTCAACTGCATTCCCTGGACTCCTCTTGTATCTGTGTAATGGAATGAAGATACTGCAGTGGACTCTTTATTCACAATGGTTGAAAGTTTGCAATATTCTCCAAAGGGCAGTAAGCACAAAAATAAAATCTTTAAGAATAAGACAGCTCCTGACTGCACAGGTGAAGATTTGTTTATACTTCAGCCTCACAGGCATCTCATATACATCATCCGTACTTGCCACATCACAGGGCTAAATTTTTATATTATTAATATTAAAAGAACTTCTGTGTTATCTGTAAGACAGATTGATATTATGAACATTACAACAGGACACCTTAACATTATCTGCTTAAAATGAACCTGAATTTCTAATCATCTGATGCTCCCTGGGTCCTTGTAAAAATTTTTGTGAACAAATAAAATAATTCATATAATAAATGACATACTCTGTTTAACTTACTGTACATTGAGAAGGCGAAAATTGAACCTACACAAATACTGAAAAACTGGAAATTTTGACCTAAATTTGACAGTCACAGTAACAATCCAGCTTTAACTTCTGCACTTGATTTATTATACTGGTACAGAAGACTGTGAGAACTGTGGTGATGTGATAATGGTTATCACAGCAGTTATCACTCGTCATTATGATACTGCCTGTGATAGTTATAGCTGACACTGGTATAGTTGATAACCATCAGTTTCAGTGAAGGACAGTCAGAGGTACTGATAATGATCTACCTGGGCATGGACCTACCATGGGCAGAGACAGTCAACTTCAGTGTCAGGATAAAGATGGCCTGCACATATTAATGGTTATACTCTAACCAGAATGCTTAGACTATTAACATGGCACCCAGTATAAATGTAGTAAGTTGGTGACTAAAAAAGGCGAGGATAAGTCTTGATGCTGTAACCTGCTGCTGACAGTACAATGTCAGGAGACACAGGTGTAGCCAGGGGAAGGCTGGTCCAGTACAGGCCAGGTAGACATAGCATATTCCAGCATGCTTCTCCTGAGTCACAGTAACATGCAGACCCTGAGAGAATGAATCACGCAAGTTCAAACATACAAAGTAGCCTGCCTAAATAAATCAACTGGAGGTTTTACGTCTCTTTTGTTGGGCTGTGTCAACAGCCAGCCCAGCATCTTTTCAGTCCTGCTGCAGCAGCCAGGGAGGCTGGCATGCCACAGGACATTGGTGGAATGGCTGTGGTATTAACATGGCACTGCAGCCTAACTTGTTTATCCATTAAGGTAACATTGTGAGAATGAAGGAAGAGGTTATGTTTGTTACATACTGGCAGGAACTTCATCAGTATGTGACTGATAAATACGCAGTGTCTACTGATATTCACAGTCAAGACATAGTTTGATAGTCAAGTATGCTAATAGGTTCCGTAATCAGAAATAGGGGGGGGGGCGGCTTGAAAAATTAAGACAAATGTTAAAATATCAAAGTTGGGTATATGTTTTATATTTGTGTGTGTCTAAATGAAAGGTTTCAGGGTTGTATGCTCTCGTAACAGAAATAACACCCTTTCCCCCACCCCCCAAAAAAGGGTTAGAAGCATATTTTTGTTGTGTTTGTAAATGAATATCAGATAGGTTTCAGGGTCGTTTGCTGACCCAGTAGAATGAAAACAATTCATGAAGCATCTTATAAAAACTGCTAGGTCAGTGCTCACAAGGATATTTGAGGGATACTGGTGTAATTGGGTTCACATCAACAGCTCCTGACAGTACCTGTTTATTGGTTTGATGTCAGACTGCAGTGTTTGACACTAGGCAGTACTTGTTCATTGGTTGGTTTGATGTCAGACTGCAGTGATTGACACTAGGCAGTACTTGTTCATTGGTTTGATGTCAGACCGCAGTGTTTGACACTAGACGGTGCTTGTTCATTGGTTTGACATCAGACTACAGTGTTTGACACTGGGCAGTACTTGTTCATTGGTTTGATGTCAGACTGCAGTGTTTGACACTAGGCAGTACTTGTTCATTGGTTTGATGTCAGACTGCAGTGTTTGACACTAGGCAGTACTTGTTCATTGGTTTGATGTCAGACAGCAGTGTTTGACACTAGACAGTACTTGTTCATTGATTTGATGTCAGACTGCAGTGTTTGACACTAGACAGTTCTTGTTCATTGTTTTGATGTCAGACTGCAGTGTTTGACACTAAGCAATTAATGACTGTCACATATTGAACTCACATGGAAGACCAGGTGCACATGAATGATATACAAAACAAAAAATCTGATAAGTGTCTAAAAAATGTCAGAGTTGGTGCAATCATATTATGATGAATCATATCCTGTGGGATTGGTAATCCCTGTAACCCTCTGGTGAATTTACCCCAGTTGAGCCGTTCCCTCATGAACTCCATGTAAAGCATGTTGCCTGGATGGTGTTTTTTTTTCCTGCCAATGTCAGCTTCTTGAGATAAGCATCACGGCCACCAGGGCAGTTCCACGGGAGTGAGCTTTTGCTTTTATAAGTACATTGAGGCCCTTGAGGGATCTGTTTGCTGGAAAACTGGTTGTACCTTGGTACATATTAACTGATCAAGGGTCCCCTGGAAACTTATTAAAAGAATTCTTGAGTCAGCTGAACAAGTTGAAATGTTTAAAAAATCATGGCATATAGGTCTATTTCAAAGTCTGTATTGCAGGAGAAGGGCTGGCTTTTCTAATGGATTAAGCCTGCAGTGCACCTCAGATTCTTTATATTGGGGAAGTTTACTAAAGTGAACCGAATAGGTTCTAAAATCAAATGATTGAAACACCATACTGAATCTGATAGCTCATTCTATTTGATTAGATCCATATTAGTTGCAGCTGTATATTTTATTTGACAAGCTTGAATTTTGCACATAACCTCAAATGACAAAGGATTTTTAAATACAGAACTTGTCTGTATACAACCACTCCACCCTACTTGTCTGCATACAAAGATAATATAAATATACTCCAGTACATATATATTTGAAGTATATTTGGGTACCATTTACATAATTAAAGATAAAATGAAAAAAAGGAAGATAGTAAAGGTGCAGTTAAAACACATGACAGAATGGCACACCACAGCGCTTCACCTTCACTTGATGGTACCTCATATATAAACCTTGGGTCAGTAACAATCAGGGGTGAAGGGACGTCATGATGAGACAGGTACCAGATTGTGGTATAGACATGTTCTACAGTCAAGTGCTGTTCCACATGGTCATCCATTGGTCTCATGAATCAGTTACATCAGTTATTCATGAAATGCATGCTGGTCTTGTTTTAACATAACCAGTTTTAACAATGATAAAATGTTAATTGTTAATGAACCAGTCAACCAGTACAAAAACAAAAATAGCTAAAGCTTCATCTGGAGAATCTCTCATTTACAACTGTCAGTTGTCTTTAATTTACCAATTATCAGGTTATTCAGCTTTGTGTGGTGAAGCTGACACTCTTCAGTGGCTTGAATGCAGATACATGTTACTGAGGCATATTAATGCAGGCTTGTAGATAGATGGTTACAGGTGCTATAGTTCTTTAGATTTTGGCAGTGTGTGCTGATTTTGTCTGGTTTGTAATTAGGCCAGATCCTTACAGTGCCAAGTAGATCTTGCAGACACCTGTAGTGCAAAATTTACCCCCCACCCTTAGTGTCATTCATTCTATTTTCATTGTGCAATTGTTGCTCTGTACAGTTACTTGTGATGATAGTATTGAGTAAGACTGCCTTCTCTCCTACCTACTTTCTCATTCATTCAGAAAGAGTTTTATCTTAGTATTAGCAATGCATTTTTACTGGACATTATTTTTATTGACAAATGAGGGGTAAGGGGAGTGGGGTCAAGACTATCTTTTTAGGCAAGCATGAGGAGGGAGCAGTTTGGTGGGGCTTGGCACAGGGGCTGGCACTGGTTACAAAAACGAGAAATACATAGAACAATCTTTTCTTTAAACCAAATCATTTAACTTCTGAATGTCTATGAACCAAGTGGTCTCTTAAATGGTTTCCCAGTTGGTTGACTTTATCATACTTGGGATGTTAACTCTCTGTTCAGTATGAGATTGTATTACAAGGCTGTATGTCTGCTGTATGTCACATAGAATAGTGGGATAAAGTATGTGGCTCAGCATACATACATGCTGTGCTGATCTTTGATTTAATGTCCCAATGACCACCTGGTGGTCATCTTTAATGGTCAGCAGTAACAGTCAGCAGGAGACCCTTAATGTCCACCGTGTGCTTGGGACTGATGTTTGGTGTACTGTAGTACTAGGTTCACGGATAAAATTTCAGAAGCTACAAACACGAGTTTAATTGAAATCACTCATATTGTATAAACAGGACATTATACACATGATATTGCCATTGATACAATTGCTACTTGTTTAAAAGTCCAGTTCAAATGACTACTTTTTCATTAGAAGGAAGTTTGTTTTATTCTGGGTAAAGTATACTTGTAACATTGAAAGGTTACATGTATTACATATACTTTTAGTTCATGTACATTTACACTGACACACAGACTGTATAAATTTGTTGTTTTCTGATCACTGATTAACATCTTGCTTGAGTGGAGAATTAAAGTGTGACCTATAGGCCACAGAGTATCAGAAAAGCCTATATCAAGACATCATTTCATGAGCAACTTCACAAGTTACAGATAAACAAGTTAACGCGTCTGTCACAGAGGCGTTGTAAGAACCTTTCTTCACAGGAAATACCTACAGTTAATATGTATGTTGTGTAAGCCATAAACAAAATACATTTGACAGATTAGCAGGTGTATAGCTTGCTTTAAGGTCCCTACAATTGTTGTTCTCCTCATGAACATTGCTGGATTTTATCAGATGTAAGTGTTGTTTCCATTTGTAAATACTTCACTAATTTTGACTGTGGTTATATAACTGGATAAAATCTTGATAAATAATAATCAGGACTGTGAAAATGAAACAGGAAGCTGCCTGCATGATGTGAGAGACACAAACGTCAGAGGTCATCATGTGGTTTATGTCTGAATTACAAGTCTAAAGATAGACCTGTGATGCTGGCTAAAAAAAAAACAACAAAAAATCAGCAGTCTTTGTATGCAAGATTTGTGAATGATCACTAGTGTCTATGGTTTTAGTTCTTTACTCGTGAATTTTTATGCTGGTGTCTATGTGTCATTTTTTGCCTTGTGTCTTGGTTTGTGAGACAGATTGTTATCTCTCTTATCAGTAAAATGATTATATCTGTGTAAATACTAATAAAAAGGCAGAATTATGCAGACATGGGCCAAATCATTTTATCTGAGTTATTATTTATAAACCGTGAGAATTATGTGGACATGATCTATATTAAATACTTTAGGTACATGCATGTTACCGGTCACATGGGAGGATGGGTTGTAATCATGCTGATCGTGACCCGGTTTACGTGGGCTTCTGCCAGATGTCACATGGTAAACATGTCAGCTGTGTTATCAGGCAGACACTGATACAGGTAATCATACAGGTAATGATATTATACATGTATAAAACATGTGTAATGAGTGCTATCAGCTCATCACCAGGAAGACAGCACTATGATAACCAAAATGATCAGCAGGATGGATCTGGTTGCCATAGAAACTTATGGATGCTTATTACTAGGTTAATGCAGTAGACATTAAGCTATGAACCTGAATGTGTTTCAATGTGGTTTGTGTTGGTTTGGTATGGAGCACATCTTAACCCATCCTGATTCAGTCCTATCAGGTCAGAGATAATTTGTTAGATCCTAGATTAAAACAAATGTTCAAATATTGTCCTAATGCTGCTCATATAGTTTTAGACCAGGAGGCAGCACTCGAGGGGCTGAAATTGCAAGTAGCCTGCTAGACAAATGCCAGGTGGGTCAGTGAAATTTGTTACTTGCAGGCCCATTTGGCCTCAAATGTTTCAAATTGTTGTCCATCCCTTGGAGTGGGGGTGGGGTAGGTCATTCCCTCAGTAAGACAACCCTGCTGAACATACCCCCATAAATCACCCCTGAAACACAAGGGATCCTCACCCTGGTGAGGTCAGGCAGGATCAGGGACCATATGTTGTACAATTGATCTGTGGACGGTGATTCATGGGGATCATTCCTGACATCTGTTACCAACTGGAAGGTTACACACAGATCTACAGCTGTATATCATCCATGACTGTATGGTCAGCTCAGACTCAACACCTAACCCCAGGGGCCAATCCCAGTCACACTGGATTATGTCTACACATACACACAATGAATTGCCATACACTGATGCATTTAATTCTGCTCAACTGTACATTTACACACACAATGTATGCAGTGTCACTCTTACGGGGTCATAGATGTGCAGACACACACACACGCACAATGCTCTCAGATGCATATTTTCCTGGTCCCTGATAACATCCTTTAATTCCTTTAAGTCCTGATTCACATATAAACAAAACCCCTTCACCCCCATGTGCTTTAGCTGCATTGCTCTAGGATTTTAAAAAAATGTCCGAGGGAAGACTAATCAAACGCAATTTCTTCCTGCATATAAGGCTTTACCTCTGAGCGGTGATTCTGTATTTCTTTTGTTGTTCCCCTGTTCCATCAAACCTGGATTGTGTCATGTGTCTCAGATAAGCTTACTCTGTAAATAAATCAGCCCTAACCTGTAACATGATTTTGTATCAGTGTTAAAACAGTTAGTGACAAACCCCAGGCAATGCAGAGATAAGCCACCCTGATAATTGTACCCATCATCTGCTGACTACCCTCAGGGTGACTACATCTAGTAGCTGTGTTTAATGCTCATGTTTATTTTATCTTACAGAATAGGTGTAGCAACTCTCTTACACTTCTCAGAGAATCGATGGCCCCCTGTAAATGATCAATGTGCAGGATGATGTTTTTTTTGGGTTCTAGTCACACCTTGGATCATGTTATTGGATTTGCAGTCTAATCAGTCAGTGTTATGGGTCAAAGTCTCAGATTATTGTGTGCTTAAGTAGAAACATTTTGGACATCTCAGTGACTAAGGCAGTCATTATTGATCTAAATATTTTACGTATCCATAATCCTAATTGAGAGACTTATTTGTTGTCATAATATTTAAGCTCAGGTCCAGCTGGCTACTTGGGTTGAATTTAATTTATTGGTCAATCATGATTTTCAGGTCTAAGGTCCCAAATACTGAGTATCAGAAAGTGAACTCAGTCACTGTTGTTCACCCATTCATCTCAGTAACTGATGAGTCTTTTTATTACATATCTAATCAGTCATGAATGCAAATTCAACAAAAAGCCACCCCACCCCCCACCTCGGGGCAATCCCCAGCAGTTAGGATAACAAACACACCATTGCACTTAAAGGTGAAACCTCTTTTTAGGTCAGATTTTGGTACCAGTATACTTCAGTAATGACATGCAACTCGGCACAAAGATTCTATCTAGAAGAGACATGGATGGATGCACATGGATACTACTGCTGAGGTTGGGCGGGATGAGGACAAGGTCCATCCAGTATTACCATACCATTGTAGTGTTGTAAAGACCACTTATTCATCAATCAGGAGTGGCTATGTAATGGGACAGGTGCCCCTGGAGGACGCTCATTCATTCTCTCTGGTTACTGGTACGACATCCTGGAGGAGTGCATGAGTGGTATTATGAACAACTATAACAGGCGGCACTTGGCCAGTTGGGGATGGCATTAGAAGCAATCTGAGCTTGCTTTGGGAGGGGTGGGGAGAGGGGATTAAGAGTGAAGTATGGTCAGTTTAACCTGCACAACACTTACATTGGTGCTGATATTCCAGTTACACCTGTGATGACTAGGATTATCTGAAACACTTGCAAGTTGCATGAAAAAAAAACTCTGAAATCTGACCAAGCACATTTCACTTATTAATCATAGTTTTGTTTTTTATAATTATTTGCTTCATCCTTAGATAGGCTGCAAGGGTCTAACTTGAAAAATTCTGAAGATTCTGTATAAAACCTGATTACAAAGAATACAGGTATATACTGTAACTATATATGATGTATGGATGTCATCCACATCATTCTCACCCATGCATACAACCAAAAACCCTACAGGTATCTAATGTTTTTCTATAAACAAATTAAAGATATGTAAAGACTTTTTATATAAGTTATCTTATGCAGAAACACAAATTTTACATGTTCATGGTAATTATATGTTGTTGAATAGACCTCATTGTGCAAACCAAGCTGCCTGGTCATACTAGCCATAATGATAGTGGGTTTTATCTTAATGATTCAGTGGGATTGTGTTGTATGCACACCTGATTGTTTTCTGATCATGAACACAGTGCCGTGAATGAGCTATATCCATAAACAAAAACAATGGGAGATCCCTGTGATCTGTTTCACTTCCTTTCGAACATTTTAAAAATAAACATTTACTGGTCAGATATAGGATCAGTTTATTTCTTTCTGGAGGTTAAGTTCATACTTGGTATTGAATTTTTACAAGTCAGTGTGTCACCACTAATGATATATTTATATAAGTAACTTGGTATACATGTTTATTGTTAAGTCATGCTCGGAGTGACTGCCTAGATCATTAATGTGAGGATAAAGTTTCCTTAATTTTCATTTATCATTGCTTCACAATTGTTCCATTTTTGTGATCTCACTATGCAATAATTATCTACACAAAGTAGATCCATTATTATATGAATTATTTATTTTAAATAATTGCATGCAAAATTGAGAGACGAGGACTCAAGTGAACCTCAATTGAGTAGAAATTACTTTCATTATGGGCAGATGATTTGAAAGATCTGACATCATTTGTAATCACGATCTTTTTTCGATGTGCCTTTGATGATGGGGTCTCGTATTCAGGAAGATTTTATTTTTGTGATTATTTCCCTTTTACAAATATTGTAAATTTGAAATGCAAACAAAAAGGCTAACACAGTAACTGATATGGCAATCATGACAAATGTGATTGCTTCCCTAATGGCTGCAAGGACCTAGGAAGTTTTTGTTGCATCCGGAACATTTCCACTTAATGTTATAATATAATACTACATTTGTAGAGGCACAATATTTTCATTTTTTATGTGATTAAAAAAGATAGTTAATACCATGTCAAGGAGTTTTTACTTGATTATCATAGTATATATGTTATTTTGGTAACAGGATAAATCTTAATTAAATTCTTTAACCTGAAAGAAGATGTTATCTGGTCCTTTTTCTTGGTATTTTATCAATACATTTAAGTTGATTTATGGCCTCAGTCCAGGGATGTGTTTATTATCCAAGTTCAGGTGTCATTTTCGGTTTACTTTTTTAAAGTTGTCCATCCCTTTTATGATCTATAAATAAGAAGTATTTACTTCATGTAAGATACAAATTCAGTATTTAGGGACATCTTTATAAAGCTCAGTCTGCAAATTTTGTCATATTTCCTGTCCAAAACACATTTTCTTTTAAATCAATTCATAACTTTTTAAGAAATTTTTTTTACAGAGGCAGAATAATAGTGTTTGATTACAGACAAGGTGGTGTCTTCTTGGTGGGTAACCCAAAAGCGATGAGTCAGGGTTTTCTTCCAGAATTACTTTCCACAGGTCTGTAGTTGTCCCTATCTTTCCTGTCTCATATGTTGTCTTAGGATTGATTTATTTTGTATTGAGACAAATAATTATGAATGGATTGATCAGGAAAGTTTTTCCATGGATTGTCTGTAATGTTGGATTGTCTGTGATGTTGGTGTGACAGAAAGTCCAGGTGCTTGTGCATTTAATAAATGCATATAGAAACTATTTTAAAGTGGGATCCATACATGAATGATAAAATTGTGTTTCCCTTCAGTGTACAACAGTTTATAATGAAAACAGAACTTGCTGTTTTGCTGTAATTGATAGTTTGCTCACAAGACTTAAGTATTCACAGTGATTGCTCTACCACTAAAAGTCTGTATTTGTATTATTGGTTCAGAATGTTGTGTTGTTGAATGTCAGGTGATAGGATACTTGTGTGTATTTGTAGTGCCCTGTACTGTATACCTTAATGTTTACAGGTAGGTTCACTTACAGGTTGCCATACTGCTGTGCTATTTGTCCTAATGTTTATGGTGCTAGCATTGTACTGCTAGCATTGTATTTATTGCTGTACAGCTGCCTTTGCCTTTTAAAAATGTTAACATGTTCCATTGGTGCATTATAAACTAAATGTACACCAGTGTGCAGTGTTTTATGACATTTACTAACAGTTACACCAGGCTAGAAAATTTCCATTTTTGACAACCTTAGAAAGTTGTTCTATTACTGCCAGACTTAACATGCAGGTGTGCACACACTTGCATATTCCTCTTGAGTCAGTGATTGAATAACCCAGATTGACCTTAAAAACCCCATACTGCCAATCCAAAGCTATTCATGACTATTCCAACATAAGACTTTGAATCACCAGTTTAAATTTATTAGCCATTTTTGTAACTTGTAAGACCTGCCCCAGCCCATAACATCAATTAAACCTCGATAAAGCTTTGACATCCCTTCTGTTCAAACTCGAAATACAGACACTGGTGTACACTGACAAATGCTGCATGTACATCTGTATCCTGATTTACATCTCTTATTGGCCTCTTATCTTAGCTTGCCTCATTTCAAAGTGTCATTGGCTTCCATTACTTAATTTTAGGTCACATCTTACTCATGAACAAGGAGAAAAACTGATTCTCCAGTCATTCAGGCACTGACTGTTAAGTCTGTTTGAATAAATGAATGTATGAACTAATTATCATATTATGGCACACAGTGTCTTGATTATAACTGTTGGATATTAATGAGTGTTTAAGTATTTAACATACATGGCCAGATCATATAAAAAACATTCAGACCTGTGATAAATGTAACAGACACATTCCAGAGTAACCACTGTGTCAGTAAGGGTCACTGGGTTGAAGGACACGGAGGGTGCAGTCCCTGTCAGGTGAAGGATGTTTAGTACAGGTACTTCAACAGGCAACATTATACAGGTGTTTCTTTGTGAGGGATTAAGTCAGAGCGGTTGTGATGGTGTTTGACAGTTAAACCAGTCCCTCAGGGTTGAATTCCTGTCATACTTGGCTTGGGGACTTATGATACATTAAAAGTCACGGGGTCTTAAGTGTGACTTGTGACATAGGAGCGATGACAGCATCTTGTACAGGTGGCCAGTGTTTGGGTTACATTCCTTGGGGATGAGGAAGATGAATGGTTTACTGGTGATGAACATGTAGAGGAAAGATCCTTGTGGTCAAACTTGAGAGTTGATGGACTGTGTATAGTGTCTGTGTTAACTATTGCAGAAGTCACACATGCATAACAGTGTGAATCAAGGAAAGTCACCTGGTACTTGTTCTTGCATAGTTTGTGTGGATCCCAGTAGATGGTGCTGCTATAACTTCTTCATGAAAAAAAATTCTTTCTCAGGATTTATGGGAAATGACCCCCTTCCCCCCTTAGGACTCACTTGGCATCCTTCCCAATAGATCAAGGCCAGTCATGGACATTTCTAAGGCATGGCAGTGGAGGAGCTTTGTGACAAAGTGGAGTGGTTCCTCCATCAGTTATAATGTAGATTTAGGTGACTTTAATTTCAGTGACCCCAGGGTTGTTTATTTTTAAGTGTGTGATGCAATGCAGAAAATGTCAATATTACCTTTCAATCTGAACACCTGGTGTTCTTTGTTTACACATTTGGCTGTTACTATATAAAACATGTATTTACTAAATTGACTCTGTGAACCAGTTAACTATTTTTAATGAATAATTCAAGAATTGATACATCAAAGGAGAGAGAAGCTCAGCATAAAACAGTATCTTTTATTTTTTAGGAAACATTTTATGGACCTGTAGATTTTAGGATATTTGTGACATTTTGAAATCAACAGCATTTACCCCCCCCCCCCCCCTTCCTGGATTGTTATCAGTCCATTAAACCCTATACAGTCTGAACTGATAACGTCTGATCAAGAGAGATGGTTGAAGTGGTACAAACTATATAAAAGTGACCTGATAAACTGATATAATGTGTAATCGTACCCGATGAACCATGCAGCATAGCCACTCTTGTCATCATGGTCTCGCATACATTATAATAATGACCTGGTAACACGCTTTGTATTATAACATGGTTTCTAAAGGTGGCATATATTGTTGAATATTTTGTGGAGATTTGGAAGCTGTGCAGTAAATCTTTGGTAAATGTTTGATGATAATTATACTCAATCAGTGGAAAAAAACAACCATTCTGTTTGTGTTATTGATTTTTTTTTTTACGATTATAAATGATTTATACAAGCTACCGTGGAGAAAACCCAACTTAGGTTGAACACAAACACACTGCACAATAAATATACTTCATTAGGTAAGTTTATCATTTATCATGAGATGGTGATGAGCAGTTTATCAATGACACCGGGACAGTGATACAGTTTATCACTGAAAGCAAGACAGTAATGTCCTATTTATCAAAGAAAGTAACATTGCAAGGAACAAAATTGCACCAAATTAGGGTAGGACATAGCTATGTGGTTACTTAAGGCATTTGACTTCACAGCTGAAGGACATGGATTTGATCCTTATCAGAACTTTAAAGGCAATGCATCAAAATCTTAATGAACTTCAATAGTTCCTTACTAATGTCTTTACTACAGATACAACCTCCGGATTTTTAAGGCCTGTGCATATAAAACATGAAATCAAGAAAGCTTAATATTAACACAGTGTTATGGTTCATGCTTACAAATAGACAGATCCACCAAGAGGACATAGATGTATACTTTTAAAGTATCACACCTGAACATTTGGACAGACATATCCTTCTCTTGTGTGTATATTGAATCTGAAACTGCAGGTTTAACTACAGCATACAGTGCTGAAGTCACATGTAGCTACAGATTTACCTGTTTATTGTGGTTTTGAGTGATCTATGAGCTATAACATCAGCACCTGTGCCCTTCATGTTCTGTGCAGGTATAGATGCTGGGGTGTTTTGTGGTCTCGTGATAATTGTCAGTCTTTGCCAGCACAGGTGCCAGTAGACACCAGTAATTAGTAATCCAGGACAGTTAACGTCATGCTGAAGTGTCTGGTGTGTCATGTGATTACGAATGGGACGGTGTAAATGAGGTTATTGTCAATTTGTTTACCTGAATGTCTGCTGTAGTTTATTATGAGGTTTATCCCTTTGCTTCATTCATAAACGTACTAATCAAATTCTTTCTGTTACTTTCCTTTTGTCATTTTCACATTCTGTCTCTCCTGTCCCTCTCTCTCTCTCGCACTTCCACATTCTCACACATGCACTCACTCTCACTCTCCCCTTCTCTCAATCCATCTCTCATTCTCTCATTCCCAAAAAATTATTAAAATATGTCTTGTGGGTCCCTTTTTCTCTACATGCCTCTTTCAATATATTTATATCCTCTCTCACGGGCACCTCACAGACATATATATACGTGTTTGTATTTGGCCGCTTCCTGTGTCACTGTATGTGTGACTTGGACTGGCATGCATCTCCTTTAATTCCTGTAGTGTACAGCTGATGGAGAAGTAGAATATTTGTTCAGGGGATGAATACACCTAGGAGTTACGATAAAGTTATGTCTATAGAAGATCCATGTAAACAGTCCCGGGCCGGGGGGGACCCACAGATGATTGGTTAGAAATCTGGGGCCAGTATCATGGCAAAGGTGAAGCCAGCACGAGCCGTGTGGGATTAACTAAATAGAAAGTTCAAATACCAAAATATAGTCATACAAACAGAAAACTGCCTGCTGCCTGTGTGGTTAGAAATGACCTTTGGATCGAAACAATAAAAGTCACTTAAGTCTTCTGCAGCATGGTATTTATGATCCGGATATCCTGATAGTTAATCAGAATTTACAACTTGACCTCGCCTACTGGTTAAGACCCTGGCCACCAGGGGGCACTACCTTTCTCACGAGTTATGAATCATCTGACATGGTAACAAAGGGATCAAAAAGCTTGAAATGATGGAGGAATGGCGAAGCACGGGAGCGACATCACCTGAAACAATTGGCTCAATGGGAGGTGGCATCAACATAAGTGGTAGCCCTAAGATTTACAACCCTGTGATATTTCCATGTCTATAAAAGGTTCCTTTCATGTTTGTTTTATACCGCCAACATAACAAGTAAAGATGTTGTATTATCACCCCGCAGTGTAAACATTGACACTCTCATCAGCAGGTGCAATAAAGACATGACAGAAAAAACAAAGCCTTGGTTAAACTGTTTTTGAAGAAAAAATGTCTGCCTTGCAGGCTGGTCATATTGACTGCAACTTATGTATCACTGCAATTTGAATCCTATTACATTTTATAAACGACCCTCTCTCCATATTTCTGATCAGTGAGTGCTGATCTACAGACTCAGCCATTTCCAAATACCTGATTTTATACAGTTTTGAATCCTTTGATCATTTTTATCTCACACCCAGCCATCATTACAAAAGTTGTGGTGATTTCATGCACACATAAAGTCTCACCTTAAACAACCATTGACTAGAGTTCAGTCGTGTGACATTTTCTGTTCTGTAAAATGAATTGTAACATGTTTTCCAACTTAAAAATTGAACCTTTAAATATATCAGTACTGTATTCAGTTAGATTTTATAAAAGGATTTTAAAGGTTAAAGAATGCTGACCAGTTAAAGGACTATGCAGATGACTTTATGTTTAAATGTTAATTATTCTGCATGGAATATGGAAGTAAATATTAGCACGAGTACTATTGTGTTGGATTTAGCTCACAAAATCTTTTATAGGCAGTTCAAAGTAACATAGGCTCAGAATTGTTCTGCTTTTATCAAAGTCAGCCAGGGTAAAAGGTTAAGTTGTATTATCCAGATGGTATGATCATGTAAAAGTGGTCATGTAAAAAAAAAAGCTTTAACCAGATTGATCGGTGAATGCAGGGTCCTAATAATGTAAGAAGTGTTTTACTGAGAGATATATATTTTAATGGCTTCTGTGCTTAATATTTAATTTACCTTGTTGCCCTATGGCTGTAGTGCCATATGTCTGAATAATTTTTTTTCTTAATTAATGATTGTTTTAATGTTTGAGTATTAATCACATAAAACTCAAAAGATATGCCATTTCTGCAGTCATTATCATTAATCATGATGTGGTGCAGAGCACCATCTGTGGGCAATGTCCTGAACTAATGATAACCACTATCGAGGCATTTCGGACAGTACCAAACAAGACAAAAAAAAGCTGTTGGGAACCAAAAAAGATAGTACCTCAAGAATGTAGTCTAGATAGTCCCTCCAAAAAATAGGGGGACACTTCATTAATATCAAGTGAGGACACAGCTGCGTTGGATTTAGACTCAGTTTTATACTGATGCTTTGTGTTCAGGAATGCATTTATTAGTCAAGGTGTCAATGTTGTATTGCACATGCAGGATTATGAGTGAATGTTTAATGGGCCAGTGAACTTGATGTGTTTTGGCCTGGGTCATTCTTTTTTTTGGGGTCCTAAATGTTTCATTTCATCTTACAGTACACCACCATCATGTACACAGTTACATTGCTTCCGTAGCTTTATGGTGATTGTCTCTCTGATCAGTAACCACAAGGATCTGTATATGTATTAGTGCAGTAATAACTGGATAAATCTGGTGGCCCCTGTAAATAAAAAGGATGGACTTCCCAGTGAAGTGTTAGTGAAGCACACGGCAACAAAAAGTACAACACATACTTCTCCATTATTCAGTATTTAATATCCTTTATATGAGAACAGGAAATCCACATTTGTGACATTTAGAAAATGACCAGGGTGAGATAGGATTCAAATAATCTTTACTCTTTTTATTATTATTATTTTTGATGGGATGTAAAGGCTACCCTAAGATCATCTCTAGCAGAAACAGTAACTCTCATGTACCAGTTTCAGTGCATTGGTTATTCTGCGAGATTGGGGTATCGAGGATAAGGGGTTGAGGTGGTTACAGGGATATGATGCTGAGGTTGGTACCCTGCATAATCCGTCAGATGTGCTACACAGATTAAGGGCAGCAGGGTTGACTACAGGAGAGAGGGTCAGTAACACCCCATGGGGCGAGGGGACCAGGGGACCACAGGAATGGTTTATTTGAACAGTGAATGAAGCATGTCATCACACTAGACTAACAACATGGCTGGCCATTGTGTACAGGCAAATATATATTGGATAACCAGTCAAAACAGAGGAAGCTTGTGATTCAGAGGCATTAGGTCATAGCTGCAGGGGTTATAGGTCAGTAGGTCAGGATTTTGTGTTCAGCATGCGCTGCTGCCATCTGGGTGAAAAAGTCCGAACTGATGAACAAAATGAGCAAATTCATAAGAATGACCTAGGCAGTGATAGAGAGTTTCAGCATTATAATATTAGATTACTGGACAAGGCTAAGCTCACTTGTGGGAATATGGACAAATCTAGATTCCTGATTTTTTTTAAGTAAAGACTTTATTTAGAAATAATAAGTTTATATATATCTAAACTAAGCTGCTGGATTCTGAATGAGGTTTATTTGCAGACTTTGAATTCATGAGAAGGAACTTTGCAAACTTTTTGAAATAATTGAAACTGAAAATTGTTTGGAATTTTTTTTTTTGACTTTTAGAGAGAACACAGGCAAATGAACTTTAAAGCAGAGGTTGTGAAAAAGTGGGATACAATTTAGATGCTTTATTATTGTCACAATTGTCTAGGAAATGAGTTCACAAAGCAAAACAATACAGTTCTAATAGAGGTTATATACCTTCAAAATTAAAGTTAACAAATATATGAAATTAGTTTTGACATTGATCCCATCATTATGTTATTGTAATATTCAAATCATGCTGTGAATATATCAAGGTTCTTACTGGATGAGACAGTGTGCTTGGGTTGTTCATGTCTGAGACTCAAGGATAGTGACAGCATTTGGTTTGGGGAAATATTGTCCAAGCTTTAAATTGAGACTGGATTTGAAGGTTACACCCTACTTAACATGTCCGGGAGGACTAAGGAACCTACAGCACTGTACTTAACCTGGGGGTCAGCCAGAGGAATGGCACAGGACTGGGGCAGCCGGGAAGCAGAGACATGCTGCCAATCAGAATGGTCTAATTCATTCACAGAAGACCATAGGGCTGGCTGTCAGCTTCTTAACATTCATGACAAGGACCACAGAAAAAAGAACCCATCGCCCCCGTGGGAATCATCACTATTGATTCTGTTATGCTCTGCGAATCCCAGGGTCAGATAATACTATACTTGTCACTGAGGTCATGGATTTGACTTGTTATTATGTTGCCTCAAAGAAAATACACTCCCTATCATAATGCGTGGCCAACAAGTGAAAGAAACACAACTACATCCCTACTTGCACAATTTTATTTACTTCAAAGCATTCCAGTTTGGGTGGGGGGGGGGGGGGTCTGAACAAATCAATGTTTGTTTGGGGTTATACTTATTTTGGCTGGTTGGTGATTGTGGACAAGTCATGCCTGTTTGCTGGCTTGTCATAATCCTTATGATGTAATGTTTATTTACATTCTACGTCCAGGTGATGTGTACCGCACAGCTTGGTTTATGACCAACGTGTGTTTTAGTAGAGGCAGGGATGATTGTGGTCCGTGGTAACAGAGCATACTACTTGTTTGTGTTTAAGTTCGGGGGGGGGGGGGGGGTACAGAGATGCAAGGATCGCATGGGATTCAGGTTTATAGGGTTTCTTTGAATTTGCCCCAATGATCTTAGATATTTAGTATATATCTAACTATAAGATTAAGTCCCCAATTCTTAAATTCTGATACAAAAAGAAATCATTAAAAAATTATACCAAAACAGTATTTAAAAAGAGTTTATAAAAAATAAATTCCCTCATAATGTAAAATCCATGTATGTTTGTTAGTAAAAACATGCGTTACGATAACAATTTAATATGCATACATTTAAGTCGAGTATTAAGACTAAGGATAGCACGCATCCTTACTCTGTATACACACCTATAAACATGTCTTCTTGCAGTGTTATTGCATTCTCAAATCTGCATATGTATTCATTCTTTTGAAAAGGACATACCATTGACCAGACCCCCTACAAACAGCAGGTTTACATCCTGTAAAACCTATGGTCAATACCGCTTTGTATCAAACAGTATAACAATGTATAGACAAAGTATTGTATACAGAGGGATTGGTATACAGTTAATACAACGAGGCCGGGGCACCTGATGTAGCCGTGATGGGCTACAGCTGTATCTGTTTTAGGAGCAAGCTCATCCCCAGATCTGGTCTGACCTGTATGGTAACTATCCCCTCAAGGTTGACCCGTGTTTGTTTACTCTGAGATACCTTGGATAGAGTTGTTAAGCTCCTCACCACAGTAGGGATTCTGTTGTCATAAACCCTGTAAATAAAGAGGGGATATACCTACCCCAGGTGAGGGATTAAACAAAGACCACCCAGCTCACCAGGTGGAGGGCCAGCTTACAGGGGTCACTATAATGTTCCAGGAAGGCCATCAATACAAACTGGAGATGATGAATTTTTGTGATGCCCTGGAGGCGTATTACAACTTGTAATCTGCTGTCATTCATATGTTCCCAGCTGGTAATGATGTCAAAGCTGTCAGAGAGGCCAATGTTAGGATCATCGATGATCATATTTTATTGATTTTCCTTGTAGGTTGCATCATTTACTAATTCTAATTCAAATGAAAAGAGATCATATCAGTTGCATCATTTACTAATTCTTATTCAAATGAAAAGAGATCATATCAGTTATCTTATGGTAGATATCCTCTTACCCTTCAAGACCACAGTCTATGATTTCAAGTTGAAGTGTTTAAATGATGTTGCATTAAAAAAAATTGAATGTTGATCCAGCCAATCAGTTGCCATTTTGCAAGAATGTTATATGATACATGAATTTTTTTTTAAAAATGTGCATCATCTTTTAAGTTTTATGGTACTCTGAAGCTAAGAGAAAAGGTTATGATTATGATATATTACATTGTAATGCTATACCACAATTATCAGGTCTATTCATGGTAAACATGCTTGTTACTATCACAGGAAATACAGCTGTTTATTCTTGTAACTGATTTTATAACATCAGTTCACAACTCACTTAAAGGTGGTTTAGTCTGTCATTTAAAAATTACCACCAGATCATGTTCACAACTAATGAGTGCAAGTCTTCCACAGTTATGCTATCCTGGAAATAGTTGAATTGATGTGTGCAATCATAATACAGCAGTCTATGTTGTCTTCTTGTGCCTAAGTGAAAGAGTAGTTTTAATTGCATATTTTATATTACAAATATTTATGACAAGACCACTCCTGGGGTCAGCTGATGATGAGGCAGATTAACATAGAAAAGTGTGGGGAATCATCGGTGTGGAGATCACACAAGGACGTGACCTCAGGTTGACCTGGAATGTTATTGGGTGACAGCAGGGGTTGCTGTGTTTGTCCACCACTATCAGATCACCAAGGCTTTATCATTGAGAGTCCTTGGTTTGAGCCACTACAAGTATTGGTTCACTTGACAGTCATGGTGCTACAGATATATCTGCTAATCCACTCCACACGGGTGACAAACAAAATTGTTGTTGTTTTCAGAACTCCCTGTCCCGGAGCCCTCCCAGCTTGTCTTTATTGATATCGGCCACCACGTGTTGCAGGAGCTCTCCAGTAACCATCCCTCTCAAGGCCTCCAGAAATCCATATCAAGTGTTGGCCTGTTGGGGATCCTTTATAATGTATGGTATAACTGTAAAGGAAAGCGTATCTATTGAGACATGTTTGGGTAAACTTTTTATTCAGATGTTCTTGACATGATATCTTCACTCTCCACATACTCTCTGCACAGTGTCCTTGAACAGGCAGTGTTTGTGGGCGGCCTCATAATACCGGCCAGGTTGAATGCAGCTGGTGATAGGAGTGAGGCCATAAATTGGCCGGGAGGACCATTTGGCACAGGAGATAGCCCCATGATTGTTTGCTGACTATTGATCTGTGACTGACTGAGAGACTTCAGGACATAGCGGTGTTTCTGTGCTGCCATCTGTTGACAGACTTGTAAACTACAATACCTCACACTGATTGATTTTAGATTTCAGACCGAAGTCTGATGCGCTTCAATTTAGATATTATCTCAGTTAATTTTCATCGTCTTTACCAGAGTTTTTACAGTTACTACAGATGGTTTGCTTTAGGCTCATTGAAAACATGTAGAACTGAAAATAATGACATTTTATGTTATATCAGAAAATTTAGCAGAATAAGAAGGT
Source organism: Sipunculus nudus (assembly GCA_026874595.1). NCBI lineage: Eukaryota > Metazoa > Annelida > Sipuncula > Golfingiida > Sipunculidae > Sipunculus > Sipunculus nudus. The sequence goes on along the minus strand of CM049314.1, from coordinate 11,107,864 downwards.
TTTACATGTAAATTATATTTCACACACAAAAGAACTGTTGTATTTATGTGCAGTACACCAAAAACAGAGCTGAAATAATATACTTGTGTTGTGAGTGGGATATTGAATTTTTAAAAAAAAACTGATAAATGTTAACTCATATGTATCTTTATTTTTAGCTCAGCTGACTATAAGTCATCTGAGCATATTGTCGTGGTCCATTGTCTGTCGTCCGTCCGTCTGTCCGTCCGTCCTTAGATGTGGCACGTTTTCCAAAATTAGGCATAATGTTAGATGTCCCAAAGATCTCCTACCAAGCCGAAAATTGGGTCTTCGCGACTTCGTTCCTTTGAGAAATTAAGGAAAAACCTCAATTTTTTATTAAAACCTATTTTCACACTTCAGGACTGCCTAATATCAAAACCACTCATCTGTTTTTCCTCATATTTACCATAAATATTCCCCTTATAGTTCCTATGTACATGCCAGAAATTATGTCTGTATTATATAATTTAAAAAAAGTTATGGGCCCAAACATAATGCATTTTGTAAAAAATCAGGAAAGATATTTGGTCACTTAATACAAAACTTGTTAAAACTTTGGACTTTTTTTCCAGTAATATAACTGTAATTAATCAAAATTAAATTGTATACCCTAAATTAGATCAAAATCTTTTAATTTTTTTAAATATTAACAAAAATAAAAAATTGGTACCTTAAATTTTGCCCAACTTTGACCATGGCATGTTTTTTTCCTGTATGTACTGTGGATTAATTTTCACAGCAAGTTTTGGTTAGCATTTTGTCTGTTAACACCAAAAATTTGAAACCAGTTGATCAAAAAATGTAGATTTTATTCAAGTTTTCAAGCACCATGTAACATATTGTTTACATCAAGCTAGTGTTATGCAGTTTGCAAGAGCTCAGCTTCCCAGCTTCAGCTCTCAGTTCCTAAAATTTAGCATACAATTAGATGTCTCCAAAATCCCCTACCATGCCAAGAATCTGGTCACTAGAACTTAATACCTTCGAGACATTTATGAAAAACTTCATTTTTCCATTAAAAACCCATTGTTACACTTCAAGACTGTTTAATATCAAAACCACTGATCTGACTTTAATCATATATAATATACATATTTTTGTAATTGTATTTGTAAATTGTGATTTTGGTAAAAAAAAAAAAAGTGTTAAATGGCTGATTAGTCATGAAAGATACTTGTGTGCACTATTTTGCAGTCACTAGAAATGTATTATTTACTGTACAATATATTATCAGTGGACCATAATGCCTGGTCTGATCATTGGGATTACTAACCATGAGTGTTCTTTATCTCAGATTTAACACATGACAGGAGCTGTATTCCACATATAACGGTTCTTTTTGTGATTGTCTGGGTATGAAGGCAGGTACTGTGCACACAGGATCAGATCTTGTCATATGTAAGCATAACATACTGCTCCTTCAGGATGTGGTCTGTATGAGCGCTGTGTACAGCACAGTACAATCAGTGTACAGCCACTGTACCACAACAGTTGGTGTACCGTATTTGTAGTGGGAGTGTGTGTATGTTGAGCCATCAAAACAGACGTTAAAGACAATCAGGGTAACAGTCAGTCACTTAGCAGCTGACCAGCTTCACCAAAGAGCTCAGTGATCATAACTGACAGGCAACACCAGCAGCCATACACAGGGACTAATCATGCTGGATTCAGAAGGAGTATGCTTGACAATAACTCAAGTGATCTGTTAATTACAGTACAGTGATCAAATCAGGCTTTTCTGATATCACACGGAATGTCACATGTTTTGTCAACCCTTGTCTACTATCTGGAAAATATCTCTTTTTGACGAGCAATTTCTGGTACAGACATGGTATGTTTGTGTCTTTGTTTGGACTTAATCAGTTGCACATGAGAAAAACAGCATGTATCCACTTCCCTTGTGATTAGCTACATAATAGCCACTCTGCTGTAAGATACAAACTCATTACTAAGACTATTTGGTGTTGCCTTGATGCTGTCATGGCCGTAGAGCAGTCTTGAAGCAGCCAATTCAGACCTGAAACCAACATAACCGCAGTGAAATCGTCAAAATATTCACATTTCTCAGTCGGCCATGGAGATGAGACCTGGATGCTGGTTCAGTTGAGAAAATTAAAGCTGGATAAGTCTGGCTTATCAGCTGATCAGTCTTAACGATCCCACATTGGTGAACTTAAACAGCTCTCGTAGATTGGGGAAATGATGAAATCACTGTGATGTGGTTTTTGTCAAAGAGTAACAGGTATCTGTCATGGCTTCATGCAGCATGATAGCAAATAGCGGGCCACTTCCAGGCCAGTCTTTAATTTTCAGGATTGACGGATCTTTTTAAGTGAACGACCTCTACCAGGGCTAGGGGATGATTTTCAGGGGATTCTGCTTCTGTGAGAATTGTTTTTGCAAATTCTTAATCAACAAGTCTGACCTACACTAAAAATTGGATGGCATTGCACTTTCTAGGAGAATCATTTGATCGATGATTCAGGTTTTCTGCAACCGGTGAGGAAAAAATATCTTATTTTACCATTTTCATGTCTTGCTTCATTATTCATCTTTAAGTAAGAGTTGTGGCCAGATGTTAAATTGAAACTTTTTTGTCTCATAAATTAAACCAAGTATAAAAATCTGTCTTGATGTTTTGGCGCACATCCATAGCTGTCAAGGATTAAACGGCATCTTTTAGCAGAGTGGTGCTTATAGGGGGGGGGGGGGGAGCTCTTTACTGTTGAGTTTAGATAATCCGATCAGTTCTGTATAATTTCAACCTGCACCTTGTAACTCTGTCTGGTGAAAAGTTTGGTGGCAAGAGGATGTTTATGGTCAGTTTACAGGGCAGTACACTGCATTTCTTGGACCAACCCAAAATTGTAAATTCTAGTAGGTTTCTCTGGTTGTGTAATGGAGCAGTCTCTCACTGCTGGTTGAGACAGTGATTAGTCATAGGTGGATCATTCCAGCGCTGACAGTCATGTGCTGTCATCTGCCGTCTCCACCGTCCCTGTCTTTGACACCTGCATGCAGGTCTTTACTACAAGTGTTCCTGTTTTCTACAAGTGTTGCTGTTTTTCCTTCCAGACTTTCTTTTGCTTGCAGGGTCTACCCAGCTGTCTGATTAAAGTTACAGGTCATAAAACATACCTTAGTTTCCAGGTCACTCAGTGCTCAAACCAGCAGTAACCAGCTTCTGGTTATTGTGTTCTGAGGATATAAAAATCAGATATGTTAGTGATTTTAACCAAATCAAGGTATTTCAGTGAGATGAAAGCAGGTGAATGAGAAGGTATCTAGTAAAAAGAATATAATGGATGGGTTTAAAGGCCTAAAGGAACAGACAAGTCATGAGGCTGATCAGTTATGTAGATGTTGGTTTTTAGTTCAGAGAAACAGCTGCAGGTGTCAGCAGTAGTGTTGATCATGTTCATGTAATAGTACAGGTCTTCATTTTGTATTTCTGTTTATCATTCAGGGTTAAGACTGTTTAGTTTGACCATTCCTTTGGATACTACATTTAGTATCATTGATATCACTGGATTCTTTATTAACTGTAGGTATTCACTGAAGATCCCCACATCTTGTGCATGTTCATTTTTGCAGTTGTCTCACTGTATTGATTGCATTAATCCCAGTTGATTATTTGATGCTGTTGACTATTTGTGATTTGCTGACTCTGTATGCATTTAAAATAAGGTCAATCTGACCTACTTAGGTTATAAAGTCAGCTGTGATTATACAAGCAATGTAACAGCATTTCATAACTTTAATGGTTGTTTCATTGTGCTGATAGTACTCTGTTGTTAGAAGTGAAAACTGCCTTTACTAAACTTCTTTGCCTCTGTGTAAGATAACCCTCTATGTATGCCCAGTGATTTGTCCCAGCGTGACTGTGATAGTATTTAATTAAAGCATAGTGAGATTCAGGGGACTTCATTAAAATGAATCAGCCATATGTACCAGTATATTATTTATTGTGTGTAATGGCTGCCATTAGTCATATTTCTGTGCCACTGCTGTCACAAGATCAGCCCTTCAGCAGCAAGGGCTGTCTTTTGACTGGAAAAACAATTTGTCAGGGAGAGAATGAGATATTGTCTCATTTATAGAAGCTGTTTATTCACTGCAGTTAATGGATATATACAAATGAGCACTTCAGTACAGTCGTTTTGACACAGATAATGTTAATCACAATACAGTGCAACTGCGAGAGGTCATTTAAGTAATAAATTAGCCTTTTCTAGCTGACACTTGATTTCTGCATTCACCAGAGTGAGTACAAATTAGAAAAACAAATAGTTACACCCCATAATTAATTTTACCAGTTGTTTTTGAACTTGCAGAGTTTCAGTTTTGCGATATCTTTCAGTAATAAAAGAAATAATTACAATGAAGTGTTAGATATTTTACATGCTAATTTAGTCCAGATTATTTTACCTGAACAAAGTAACAGGGAAAAATAGCCATCGGGCATGCATCAACCCTATGCATGAATCTGGTTTTTGGTTCTACTGAATGCCTGCAGATGGCAGCACTGTTGAGCAGTTCACCCAAGATCCCATGAGGCTTTATCAATGCACAAGGAAACCTTGTAATGATGGGAAACTACTTATTGATTTATCATATTTTCCTGCATCATTTCAGAGTCAGTTGTTTTACTGAAGTTTGGTTTTTCTCTGAATAATACTTGTACATCCAACTCTTAGAATAATATATCCTAAAAAAGCAGACAGTTATGAGATGAGGTGAATTGAGTGGTTATTACCATTTGTCGCTGGTCAGCCATTGCTTTCATCTTATCATGTTCTCACAGGAAATTTATTGAGCCTGGCTCCGTTCACTTCCGTTTTTCATTGAAGAAAAACTTGTCCAGACGAGGCTGTATATTTCGGGAGAGTCTGACTCGCCCCCATCCATCTTGTATTAGATTATGAACTTGTCATCTTTAAGTGTAGAAGCAGCTAAGAAAAGTGCTCAGTGCCGGTAATTTGTTAGTCTCTGTCTGAGAGAGTCATATTGTTATGTGAGAAGTATGCTGCAGCCATTATTAGTGCCAACCCCTTTACTTGATTAATATTTAACTAAACAATAGCTTGTGATTAACTCAATTACAACATGTTGCATTAATTCTTAGTGCTCAGAAAATCATGAAGGTAAACTTATCAGTATATGTTATGATACTGTCATTTTATAAATGCAAAATTTAAAAAATTGGAAAAAAATATTTTTCTGTTAATGTTTTATTTTTTTTTCATGAAGAGAAAGTAACTATCTTGATATAATATGATAATACTGGCATTATACCTCAAGGCTAAAGAACAGATGAAATATTTTGAATTGACAGAAGGTAATTTTAATTGAACAACACCTGAGTTCACTTGTCCATTGTGCACTTTCCTTAGCATTAGACATGATTTATGTATCCTTTTAGTGGAGCTTGTTAGTTATTTATTTTTTTACAGTTTTTAAAATTGATTAGATATGACTTTGTCCATCAGGGGGCAACACAAATATCTACAATCCATTGAATTAGCCCTAACTGTATCATTTTGCATTAATGAATATGCGTAAAAGAAATTATCAAAAACAAGGAGAAATAATAACCATAAACTTGTAGTGATGTATATGTTGTGTAGCATACAGACAAACCTCAGTAGAGGCCAGATTTACCATCACATATACTACATATACAATCAAGCCCACTTATTGTCATATCGGTGGTGCATGCATAAATTATGATAATAACTGGGATATGACATTTTCCGGACTTCAACATTGATGTCCTTTGGAGTTATAGAAGAAGCGTTATGTCTCAAACGATATTAAATAAATCGTCAATAAACAGGAAACAGAAACGTTTGTGAATATTTTTTCTTGCACAACGGCATATCAAATCATATTTATGCACACTTGACAATTTATTTCCTTTAAATTTGTGCCACATGTGGCAATAACTGACAAAATTCAAACTTGCCAACAGAAAAAGATGTAGCGTCTTGGTCATGAGGTAAAATGTCTGGAAATATGTGGCACAGTTATAACGTTATTTATTACAAACTATTTTACTCAGTTATTCTTTCCCCAACTATTGGGCCTTATTTTCAGGATATCTTATTAATGACTCAAACTTCCATGATGGTCTGGACTTTTCAGGGAGAGGACATTGTCATGATATTGTCAACTTTCTGAAGTTTTGCCGTGATTGAGGTTTTTGACCGGGTATCTCCTCCAGTGCTCACAGAATCTTGTTTTTCTTTGACCCTTAAAGGGGATTTCCAGTTTTAAGCAACGTTTAGAGCTTGTGCTTCATATACTCTCGGCATAATGCCACTGAGGTGTAAACCACAGCTTTCAAATTATGTATGATATGTGATTGTAAACATTGCCCTTGTTAATGTACAAAGAAACACAATGATCTGGATTAGCGTGGTATTTTAAGGTGTTAATCAGCTGAGTGACCGGCAGTGACTCGCATGCATCACCGCACTTGCCTGCCGCACACAGGTGGGAGATGCGATTGTTTGATATGCCTGACAGATAACAGGCTCTTGGCTTCGTTGATTGCCACGTCGGCATTTGATGTGATATTAACTGTGAACTGGTATGACTGTCAAGGGGTTCCAGGCATGACAATAAACGGGATGATGACAATATTCCATGATATTAAACGGTCAGTTTTACCATTGTTTACATAGAGAGGGGTTTGGGATTTCAGATTTATGTGACAATAAACGGGATTTTCTATTAACCGATATGACACAAAGTGGGCTTGACTGTATTAATATTCCATGAATGATGAAGGTCATTAATATGTAACTTAATTACATAAATCGACTCATAAAATTGCCTGTGTGCCTTATGTGATCTTATTTTGGTCACTAACACTGAATGACAAACCACTCTTGTGCAGCCTTCCTGGACAGAAGCTAAATTGCTTATTAAGCAAATAAGATAAGTTAGACTGAAAGTGCTCTTGGGCAGAGGCCAAGGTCATTGGTTCAGTCTCTTGATGGTTCTGTAATTAAACTCAAGATGACATTGGTGGGGAGTTCTATTTACAAGGGTGGACAGATTAAATTAGTAGTCACTGGTAAGAGAACCTCCTGAGGGGCTTCACGACCCTGCGCTTGGCATCATCAATCTTGGAGCTGCTTACGTTATTATCAGAGCTGTGTCCACTCCAGCATCCACTCCAGCATCGTGTGAGAGGCCGCAAGTTTCAATCAGGCACCCCAGTTTACTAAACCTACCCACAGTGTATTTCTTATTAACTTATTTAAATTATGTTAATAATGTTCACTAATGATATCTGATGTTTGCCTCTCAGGACTAAATTGACTTTGAACTTGACCATAGAGGTATTTAAAGGTGAATTTATAATTACTGATACTTTTGATTGATGACCAGGAACCGATATGACCTTTAAAATTGTTAATGTCATATAAGAAATTGTAACTCTTTCTTGGAACTGTACATCCAGGTATGTTTTATAAATAGCATCAGTTTCTACACTTCACTGAGTAAATATTCCACTTGTCATATATCACTGTTTACATTTAATTTGGACACTTGGTTTTTGCTTTAAAATCCTGTAATTGCTTTTGATGATTTGTGTACCAGATGACACTTTTTCCCTTAAAAGTCTTTTAATTCCATTAGAATTAAATTTATTATAACTGCTACTTTAAAAAATTTTGTCAGTTAAAATTCTCTTTATTACAAATAGAATATCTGTGCTATTTTAGAATCTGAAAGATTGACATGTAAAGTTGATTTGAGTAAAAAGTAAATTTATTAAGATGTCAAATACATATTTCAGTCATTGCTTGGTACCTTTATTTCAGCATCACCTGAAATTTTACTGGACAGAGGGGTGTTGATATGTTGTCTATATGATGTTTAAGTTCATGAATTTTTTTTCTGTAACGTGACCTTTACAGAGGTCCAGAGTTGACCCTCACACTTGAGGGATTAATACTTAGACAGGAGAGGTTACATGGGCTCTGGTGGGTTAATTTTACATCACCTGAGGCTTCAGGTATCTTTTAGGGTGTTAAGGTTAATTAGACACACTACCCTTACATTGAGATCCACTCTCCAGGGCTTCCACAGCGTGACATTTAAGGTGTCCTGCCACTACTCTAGCATTTGAAACCGACAGAGTTGTCAGGTGACTGGGGCTGTAAAATTTTAGTTTGGGTAACCAAATACTGCAACCTACTAGCCCGTAAGGTAAATGGCAATAACTCGTACATTATAATTCAATACTTAAAAATTCCAGGCACAGAAATAACTCCCATTAGAAAATCCACATAATTTCAGTTGTGTTTGATTTATGCATCTGTACCTGTTGTTTTGCAATTTCTTATAAATTTCAATATTTTTATGCCCCTGCCACAAAGTGGCTGGGGCACATAGTTTTACCAATGTCCGTCATTCCGTCATTCCGCAATCAAACAGTTGTACAGACTTTTTTTCGCAATGCCTGCAGATATTGGCCTGATTTTTGGTGTGATCGAGTTTGCGTTTCGTCCCAGTTGACCTACTTTTGACCGTTATGCGGCTCCTAAACTTAGAATATTTCATGAAAAATAGAAATTTTCATGACAAATACACATGTACGGACTTTTTTTCGCAGTGCCTGCAGATATTGGCCTGATTTTTGGTGTGTAGTCAGATATTGACCAGTTACAGATCGAGTTCGCGTTTCATCCCAGTTGACCCACTTTTGACCATTTTACGGCTCCTGAACATAGAAAATTTCATGAAAAATAGAAACTTTCATGACAAATACACATGTCCGGACTTTTTTTCACAATGCCTGCAGATATTGGCCTGATTTTTGGTGTGTGGGCAGATATTGACCAGTTACAGATCGAGTTCGCATTTCGTCCCAGTTGACCTACTTTTGACCTTGACTGCTCCTGAATATAGAAAGTTTCATGAAAAATAGAAATTTTCATAACAAATGCATATGTACGGACTTTTTTTTCGCAATGCCTGCAGATACCACCCTGATTTTTTGTGTGTGGCCAGATAATGACTTGTTACAGATTGAGTTCGTGTTTCGTCCCCGTTTACCTACTTTTGACCATACAACACCTCCTGAACTTAAAAAATTTTACAAAATTTAACAAATGTTTATAATTTGCCCCAGGCGGGGGCAATCGTGTGGTTCCGACACATCTAGTTCTTCCTTGAAATGCAGACCCATTACAGGAATCTGTGTGTCTAACGTGGTTACTTGGTTCATAATATTGATTCTGACATGGAGAATAAATTGCAGATATTTGCCAGATGCCAACCTCATTTTATGTACAGTAGCTACAGAGCTCCTGATAGAAAAAAAATTCTTAGTATTCAGTATCTTTAGTATTTGTTGTATGAATGGACAAATACAAAGCATCAACCCCTTGAATGCTTACATTATAACTACAAAATTTTCTTTATGAGTTTGGTTTACATCATGTTTTTCTTTTGTTAATAAAAAAATGTCAGTGATAAACAACACTGTCTCCTGCTTCCAACATTCTTATGTCAGCCTGTCTTCTAATCAGGTCAATATTTTGTCTCAGAAGAGACGCTGAAGTCAGAATGTCATTTCTCAAGCATTCCTTTTGTACTACCAGCAAAACCTCTCTGTTGTGTTTTAGTCCTTTGGAAAAATACCAAACTATTTATAATGCAAAGTAATCCGTAGATAGTCCTGTGGGAAAGTAAATTTTGTGGAAGGTCACCAAGAATGGTTGATTCACAGAGACAAATGTTAGGTAAACTCCCCAGTTACAGCTCCCTGATGATATAATTTGCTGAACTGATGTCGATAAATCATGACCCCTGATTGGTTCCTTTACTGCAATGTAAATTGACTGTGACATCTGATTGGTTCACATACAGCCTTGTCAATACAACATGGCCTCAGATTGGTTCACATATTTATGTGTAAATAATAGGTGACCCCTGATTGGTTCAATCATACATTTGCTTATTTGACTGGTATGATTCATGGCCTTTGATTGGCTTGCTTTTTAAGATGTCAAAAATGCTTTATTTATGACAAGCTAAGAACAGAGGGCAAATACTACATCAGGATATGTCATACTTTTACCTTTAGTAAAACAGAAAGTATTTGGTATCCCAATATAATACAATTGGATGGTCTAAAAAAAATCTGTCTTGGTCAGATAATTAAAAAAAAATAGGAAAATTGATATGTTGATTTTGTCATCATTTTATGTCAGAGGAAATCTATTCCTTTATTAAATTACCTCTGTTAAATTGTCAAAATTGACAGTTTTATTTCATGAAACATGACTGATAATTGTTCAGTTTTAACACGTCAGTAGTAAAGAAAATAATCCTTCTTGTCATGTTCTCTTCAGATGAAAAATAAATTTTACACGAATATAATCTTGTTGTGGGCAAATCAGATTTGATCAGATCTCGTAGCATGGTTGGGTAGCAAGCTCAAATATCATATCGTGGAAACATGGTATCTCTTGTAATTTTATGGGGGTTGCCATAACAATAAACAGCTATCATATATGCAGCTAATATATATTAATCAAGAAAAAAATTTAATTTGTCATTGCCATTTTGGACATGACTGGCATCCTCTGATGTTTAACATCATGGTTCCTTCATCAGACACAACATTTACAAAAAATAACCTTGAAAATGGCCTTTGATGATAAATATAGCTCAGCTTGGACAAAATGAGATCTGGTCTGGGTGGAATATGATACTAAGCATTTTCAAGGTTGAGTTTATTGATAATTTACACTGACACACAAAGTGGAACCCGTTTCATTAATTCTTATTGTTTGGGGATAGGGAATCATAAACCACCGTAAAATGAGTTGTATCAAGTGGCACTCAGCTTGATTTTATGCCGCATCCTATTATATCTGAGGCAGTAAACAAAGAAAAAGTAGGCATGGATATTTTTATGTTGTTATGTGTTCCTCCAGTCTGTCCATGCATGTAGAAAAGCTGAGGACAAAATTGATGCTGTGTTCAGGCTCTTGTTTTTGCAGATGAATAGATTTAATACTAGCCACTGGTTCAGCATTTCAGAATGACTGTCCCAATTGGGCCAGTGCTTCTTATTATGGAAGCTTTTACAGATGGAATCATGATAGAATGATTCTCCTGGTATCTATTACTTGCTCCTTTACAGTCAGCAGTGGTGACACCTGGTAGAGACCATGTATAAAGGGGCAAGTGTGGGGGGGGGGCAGTTTAAATATGAACGGCAATATTTATTGCCTTCCTGCTGGACCTGTCAACCAATAGATTCGTAATGCCAGTCCTGCACCAGTGAATATGAGTTGACATGCCTATTTGTATACATCTAAGGTTCTGCCAGTTCTAATCGCCAGTTAACGTCCAAAATTCAGTCAGTTCTAACGGCTAGCAGCTGCTGTATGATTTATCACTGAGCCTTCAGAAAGATAAGTTTTGGAAGTTTTATTGAAAATATACGAGGAAAAGGGCAGCATATTTATGTCAGAGATTCTTTGATAGTTGGGGAGGTCTTTGGAGTTTGGTGTGTGATGAATTGCTTATTCCTCATATTTACAAATTGGAATATCTGTTCTCTTAAGTCCTTTTTATATTTCACGGAGGTTCACAATTATAGCTCAGAGGTCCTTATGGGTGGTATATTATGAGGGATGGCCAAAAAGGAATGTAATTTGCAGTATTATAAATCTTCATTCTAATGAATGCAGTCTCTGCCATTCACTTATTTGGCCCATTTTCCCAGGTTCATTCATCCATAAGTGACTGTAGATTTGTGAATAATCCTTGATGACAATCCTAGATCCAGGTCATGTGCTGGATCCACACCAAGATCTGATCCATTCTTCAAAGGCCCATTTTGAAATGCCCTGAAAATCATGAGATTCTGTACATGGTTACGTGGGTTATGTTGTGAACAAATACACACAAATCAGGATAAATCCATGATCTCCTAGCAGAGGCAAAAAGATGGCTGACAGACTTGGCACGGTCGATCCATCAGTGAACTAGATCAGGTAAAGTACACTCATACTTAATGGGTTATGATTTTTGAAACTGGACTTTAAGCTGAGGGCTCCATGTTTATGTATAATCAAAAAACAAGACTGCTAAGTGGATCTGTTGTTTTATCAGTACGTGATGCTGCATGCCCAGATGGTGGCAGGTCGGATTGGTGAATGCAGATCATACCCAACTGCAGTGTACAGTAACAAACAATACTCCTGGAGACAAATGTGTCATCTGATGCTGTGCTTTGTGTAGTACATGGCATGTATATGTTCATTCTTATCTTGATGATGAACCTTACATTGTGGTGGTATGCCTGATAATAATAACAAAATTTACAATTTAATAGTGCATTGAAGAAGAGGTTGTTGCAGTAATGAAATCACCAGCTGACTGAACCTGCCTGGACAGGTACAACACTGTGTATTCCCAGTACTGGTTGAACTCAGCAGTACAGCTGTATTTCACGACGCAGCAGTATAACAATACAGTAAATCCAGTCACAAGGGCTTTGTACCTGCTTGTAACAGCAGCATCTAAATGATAGTGCTTAATTGGATGTGTCACACTGGATACAGTTATGATGGAATAATGCCAGGGGAAGGTGTGAATATGGCCGAGCTGGTAGTCACTGTTCCTGCTCAGTGTCATGTATGTGAATCCTCGCTGAATAGCACTGGTATAATGGGAAGGTAATTGTCATCTTCATTTATTATTAATGAAATATTCTGACCATTATTTATCAAAACCTCCTTGTCTGGGTATGATCTCTGTAGCATTCAGATTACCTGTATCAAATGTGCAGTGCATACTTATTTAGCATTTGTGGTTGTGCCACATTGGAATTTGATTCCATGATCAAAGTTTCAGCTCATTATAATTACAGAACTTTGGTTGGAGGGGCACCACATTGTAATTACAGATTTTAGATTGAAGGTGCACCACACTATAATAATTACAGGTATTGGATTGGAGGTGCACCACATTGTTATTATTATGGGACTGGATTGAAGGTGCACCACATTGTAATTTCAGGTCTTGGATTAGAGGTGCACCACATTCACTTACCTGTCTTTTATTGGAGGTGCACCACATTCACTTACCTGTCTTTTATTGGAGGTGCACCACATTCACTTACCTGTCTTTTATTGGAGGTGCACCACATTGTAATTATAGGTATTGCAGTTCTTTGTTCTTAGATGTAGGTTTGTCTGTGAGACGTCAGTTGTTTTAAAGGTCCCACTTTATCTGTGAGGTTTTGTTAGAAATCTTTATCTGGTACCTTTACTGTTGGCATTATCATTTTCTTTCATTGCTTTCAGTCCTTCATGGCTGAAGTTCATGTGAGGTTTTTTGGGACTCCTGTAACTGGTACCTTTAGTATGGGTATTATCATTTTCCATCTTCACTAACAATTGTTTCAGGCTTGTTCATGTTTTGACTTTTCAAATGTCATGCAGGGAATCCTTCATGTTTTGTACATTTTCAGACGTTGTGTCTGTGTTGTGTCTGACTCTGCAGGTTTTTGCTGCCAGGCCATATTGATTGCTATGTTTTTCCCTACAGTAACAGCAGCACACTGATTATCTCTAATGGGATCAAGACGGCTGTGATTTTACCTGTCAGCACCCCTGGGGTGCAGGAGTGCTGGGAAAAATAGGGCTGGCATTATTTACCATGTTTACCAAGGAACTGCCAGTCCTAGGGACTGCTTCATACCAAATACAGTCTCTAATTGATGTATCCATCAGAGCCTGGTATAATCTCCCTTGCTACTTTTACTGTGGATAAAAGAGGTGAAGAAAATTCTCCTTTTATATGAATTAATGGCTTTTTGGTGTCACAGTAAAGCTGTCATGCTAAAATAGACCTAGGCTGTTTTTTGACTGTAATTGAAGCCCTGGCTATTGTTGTTAGCTCAGGATCTGTCAGAGACGCACTTTTAGTGATCATCACAAGAGATCCCATCACAGCCAGTTGCTGTATAGAGACCCTTTTTTTGCCAGAAAACTCATTTATATCCATGATTTACAGGTCCTTAAAATAGTTTATGGATATTTAAGAAATGGTCATGAGTATTTATGACATGAAATTTATTTTAAACAGATTGTGAATATTCATGATTTGTCTTTCAGGGAATGATGTTGCTAGTAATCAGATATACAGGGGCTACAGTGTGTGATATAAATAGCAAAGTTAGTTTCTCATATATGTCATATTGATCTGTTTTATGATGTTATTTCTGTCACCGGGTAGACTTTGGATTGTTATACATTAGTTATTGTCAGTGAGCTATAAATGTCCCATGTATAAAGTGGAGGTGGCTGAGGCAGTCTGGCTGACAAATGGCTGATGAAGCTACACTAGTCCACAAACAATACCCGATGTAATAGAGCCAAACCACCTCATCATCTCCAGTGATGGACCAGTCTTAACAGATCTCTAGCAGTAAAATAGTTGAGACCATGGCCACCAGGTGGCAGTGAAGTTTGGGTTGTGTATCCAGGATCCAGGAATGGTTTTGAAGACCTGACTAATCAAAGCTGATATTACAAATAAACCACCTAGGTTTTACGCTTAACCTTCATGCATCGTCGAGGGAAAAGTGCAGTTAGATCAGGTCACAGTACTGTGTGATGAAGATAGTAATAATACTACTACTAATAAAAAATTGTAGTAATGATAATGATAATATTGATATATAACTAGAAATGTTGTTGAAGCCTGTATGTCACCCCCCCCCCGAATCCCATAATCAACATAACTGTCATCCCAGAAAATGTGTAGGTCAGCTCTAAACAAAGGCAACCCTTAATATCAATGAACAGCTCTGGCGCTCAGCTGCTACAAAGAAATTGTCCTGTCTGATAATGGAAAAGAGTCATTTAAATGAAAAAACATTGTATGGTGACCCATACCTAAAATTACTGGGTTTTCCTTGGGTGTTAGCTTAATCTTCCACTAAATATCATCAGAATCTGGACATAACATTTTGAGTAAAGTAGTTAAAGGACAAACCACCCAAGGTAAAAAAATACTTCACTACCTAATGGAGATATTTAATTATGATAATGATAATAATAATAATGGTAATAATAATGATGATAATAATAAATATTTATCTGTTGACTATCAGATGAACATAAATACTTTCAGAGTAAAGTGAGAGAAAAAACTTGCACAAAATAATAAAAAAAGTCTTGCCCAGAAAATTGGAACAATAGACTGAGAGTTTTTTAAGCTGGTTCTTATGCTCAGTGTGTTATTTAAGACAGATCTATGAAGAAAGAACATTTTACTGTTATTTTTAACCTTGAGGCGTCTGTTTCTGAGGCTGCTGCTGAAACATTTAGATGCTACTCAGCCGCTTATAACTTTCTCTGGCTGTTCGGGAGTCTGCGCATCAAATTTCCATGAGGTCAAGTGGGGCATTATCCCCTTAATAATCCTTCAGGTAGCAGTCCCAGTCTCGCCCACATGATCAAGGTTATGTACGAT
The DNA here is from genome assembly GCA_026874595.1 of Sipunculus nudus. Lineage (NCBI taxonomy): Eukaryota > Metazoa > Annelida > Sipuncula > Golfingiida > Sipunculidae > Sipunculus > Sipunculus nudus. The sequence continues at coordinate 11,092,321 of CM049314.1, read as the reverse complement.
GCACCTGTTATTTATTACACATGATCTCCGTTCTGCCCGGCAGTTATACATACTTGTTGCACAATCAACAACCTGTACACATCACATCAGCGTATAGGTAATGGTCCAATCTGCCACTAGCCTAGGGTGATCATACATGATAGGGGGTACTTACACTAGTGATGTAATACAAGTATTATACAGTAAAACATCACACCATATATTTTCCTGTATGTTCCACCCTTTTCAAGCACAAATTATAGGTACATTTAAGGTCTAGGTGAAAAAATAGATCATGTGCAAGATCGAAACCAAATTTATGACAATTACCATACTTGTGTAGTTGTAAACTTTTATGTCAGTACCGCAGATGTTCCACCAGGAAATACCTTCATTCAGGGGCAGTCTTGTGATAAAGGTGGTTGGTATGCTGGGTTTTACTGTAGGCATGGCTGTGTAGGCGGAATGCACAAGATGGTTAATTCTCTATCAGCAGAATTGATGTTTTAATTGATGACACGGCAGCAGAGCTGAACGTTATCTGTTAGGTAGTAATGGTATAAGATTAGATGTTCAATGTCATTTTATCAATATCCTTAGATTGAAATATAACAGATGTCGGTTAATAATTGATTAGTGTTTCTTAGTTAGACTCTCCATCTTGAGTATCTTAAACCACAAGTATTTTCCTGAGTCTGCATTCTGGTTTTAATCTAAGGGTCTAAAAGACATTTTAACTCAAGACAAAGATGAATTAACTGATCATTTCTTCTGACCTTAAACAAGCAAATGAATTACATTAACCACAGCATTCATCTCAAACTAAATACTAAGATTAAATATCCCTAGAGTCATGTAATTTAGTCTGGAGGCTGTTATATCTCTTTGATAAGAATTATTATAGTTTTCAATAGATAGATCAAATTACTCAAACATTTTTTTCCTGCTTGCACATAATGATTTTTTTTTTTTGCCCAAACCTTAAATATACCTATAATTTGTGGTGGTAAGGCATGAAGCATAAGGGAAAATTATCATATATGTACATAACCTGGGAGGAGAAAGAGTATTTTAATCATACATTTTCAACCCGTCTCATTTATAGCAGCTGACAATGACTATTATTAGTTCATATAAACAGTATTAAGTGATCAAATGCATAATTATTATAAATACTAATGTAATAAGTATTCAGTGGTATGCCACCAGGCTAGTAGCGTGGTGAACAATGGTCATGTTATTTATGTCATATTGTCATGTGTCCACAAATGTTTCAGTCTGTCAGATAAATTACCATTAACCTAGCTGTGGTTTCTGGGTACAGGTTATGTATCCATCCCCCATCAATATGGACTTGTTGACAGGGGTTTCTGTATAGTTGTTAACATAGTGAGATGATGGGTGAGGATTTAATATGAAAACCACAACATTCTGGCACTAAATATTCTGTATTCTGTATGGACTGTCAGTTGAAATGACTACTTGTTATATACCTCCAGAAGCCGATGACAGGTCAGTCAGACGATTTATAGAAATATCATTATTTCAAGATAGAACATGTCTGAGAATATTGTCAATATCTCCTTCTGGAGTCTGTGTCATAAAATAGTCACAGCTGGCATTAACTACCTACATAGATGGAACAGTATTCAAGATTATTCTTTGATTTCTATTTCAAGGTAAATGTTTGAGCCTTTTGAGGTAAATAACAGTAGATAAATAGATATATATCCACTCTCCTGCCATCATATGATTAAGATTTATTTCTTCACTTTTAACCATGAAAAAAGGAAATGTTTCAGACAATTGGAAACAAATTTACACCACTTTTCCTGGGATTTGAATTCAAAAGGTTGTCATCATTTACTTGATTTAACAGAATGTGACACCATACAATTACTGTTATGTTATCAATTTTCAAGTCTTTGCAATAACATATATGAATATTTTACCATCCCTGCCAACTTATATTGACGAGAATGTGATTTGACACCTGAATCCTGGAAGATTCTGGATAAATCCACTGTCGCTCGCCAAGATGTATCTAGGGAATTTTCCTCAGATATCATTGATCTTTCTTGATGTATCTTGACTTTTAACTCTGTCTGATAAATCCTTCATGTCTCACATGGGTTCAGTGCCCTATGCAGAACAAGTGCAGGGGCTTAAGTGTTCCTGCTGCAAAAGAAGGATGGGTTATTGATGTCTGAGGGATCCTTACACAAACAAAAGATCTGTGGTTTAGGTTGTGTTGCAGCAAGAGTGTGAATGAAACACTTTAAAAAAATTGAAGAATTGCTCAAAGAGTGTATAGCTAAACAAAACTTTCCCTGAGAGGAATTCTGTGTTAGTACCAGCAGGCTGTCTGAGTGGTAGTACATGGTAGAACTGTTAGCTGTCAGTGATGATGTGTGGCCTGTTCAGGGTCACTGGGGGATGAGAATAATAAAAGATCCACCAGTCCTCCCAAGGTCTCCCTCTGGTGTTAGACTGGAGATTCAATATCTTTAGTTTCCTAAAATCAGGGTAGTGATGCATTCCTGGCAGTGGTCCATGGTGGATAGACTGACACATTGCACAGTAGGAATTTTCAGGTAGCACACTGTGGGACAGACCAGGTAACAGACAGGTGGGATAGTAAGGTAACATTTGGGACAGGCAAGGTTACAGACATGTGGGATAATACAGGTAACATTTGGGACAGGCAAGGTAACAGACATGTGGGATAGCACAGGTAACATTTGGGACAGGGCAGGTAACAAACATTTGGGATAGTACAGGTAACACTTGGGACAGGCCAGGTAACAGACATATTGGATAGTACAGGTACATTTGGGACAGGCCAGGCAACAGACATATTGAATAGTACAGGTAACATTTTGGACAGGCCAGGTAACAGACAGGTGTGATAGCGCAGTTAACATTTGGGACATGGCAGGTAACAGACATGGTGGGACAGTACAGGTAACATTTGGAACAGAGCAGGTTACATTTGGGAAAGGAGAGTAAACAGACAGGTGGGACAGTACAGGTAACATTTGGGGACAGGGCAGGTAACAGACAAGTGAGACAGTACAGGTAACATTTGGAACAGTACAGGTATCAGGTAGGACAGTACAGGTACGTTTGGGACAGTACAAGTAATAGGTGGGACAGTTTCACAGTGCCTAATTCTGTATAAAACTCCCTTTCGGATCGGTTTAACAGACTGTCTGGCAGGCTTGGATAAAAAAAACTTGCTTGTAGTTTTGGTTGTTTTCAAGGAATTTGCAGATAAACTCAAAAAGTTGGTTAATGGAGAATTTAAAATTTAGTTTTAAAACCAATGGTTTCAGGTGAAGTGGTATATATTACACAAAGTTGCTGGTCTAATTTCTAAGGTATCTTTCAGTTTGAGCAGCAGCTTGCATCATGTGAATGGGCTTGCACATAGATTTTCAGGCAGCTGTGTAGTGGAGCACACTGAGAGTTGCAGGGGATTTTGAGATAAATTACAATCTGTGGATGTTTTGGGTAGAAATATAATTAAGTACAATGTTTGTGACAGGAACACAGTCATGGAGTGATTTCAGGACCAAGTGCAGAGGGTGACAGGTAACTTTACACACAAGGTCACCTGCACAGCTGCAGCAAAAGAAAGCACTCCAGTATTATTAATGTGTGGAACTTGGTTTGATATAAAGAGAAATGAACTGTAAATCTACTTGAAAGGGTGATCCAGACTTGGCGTGTTTATTTCATGGTTGATATTGTCTCATATTGGGGTTTACAGGTGTTTGTTCAGCCAACAACTGTAGAATGAATGCTGTATGAGTTTTGTTGACCTAGGCATGATATGGTGGTCATTTAGGATCTTCCTCTGACAGAATGGTTGATGGCCATGTGTTGTTTCTGTAAAGTGATTGATTGTGGCAGTGTCATGTGATCAATATTATACAACTTGCAGGCCACGCCCTGGCAAATTTTAACACCACTGCCAGCCCAGCTGATTGTATGGTGATATGTTTTTACAACATGGCTTTATACACATTTCAGGTTATAATCATCTCGTCCCTTTTTGTCAGCACAAGCTCAGTGTTTACAGAGTTCCAGTACACACCTGCAGCCAGTGGACCTGTACTAGGCAGCCCATAGCTGCAGAGCTGCATATAAAATTGAAGTCCTTGTTTTTGCATGAAGTGAAATATAAGGCTTCATTCTGTGTGGTCGAGCGGAGGTGGTTATTTTTGGGCTCCAGCTCAGGGTCTCCTGAGGGAGAGTGTACATAGTCCTTCTTGTGGGCTCGGTGACTGGGTGGTGTTAGGTTGATCCAGTCCTCAGGTTGTTAATGACTTCTGTTGGTTTGAGTGATAACACCAGTCCTGATTTAGCTGTAGCCTGAACTTTGGAATTATCGCAGCCACAGATTGTTGGCAGAGTTCATGTCACCGCTCCGTGTTGGATAATGCCACCCTGTGGGTTGATATTTTATTGCAAGTGACTCTCATGGGGTTGATACACCAGATTGTGACAAATTACATTGCAATTTTTATGGTCATTGTTTGTAGGGATATCTGTTTACATTTGGCTATGTGCCTTATTGGTCTGCACTTTGGAGTGTTCTGTCATCAGGTATCAGACTAGCTGTAGGCCGACCACCAACAGGTGACTGCTGCGCCACCATTATACTCCTGGACGCAAGTTTGTTAATCTGTGTATCTGTTAATGATAAACAGGATATACAACCACACAAGACTGAAAATGAAATGATCAGCTCGGCAGTCTGCCCAGGAGTGTGACATGTTGATATTGATTGATCTCTTTAATTGATAACTCAGGTAATCAGCAGGGAATGTAGTCCACTCTACCTGGATTTACCTGGATAAAACAAGTCCACACGGCTGGTGTGAAGGTCACAAATCAAAAGAGCTGTAAATAGCAGGTCCGCAGTAAATAAAGAACAAGTCACACTGAAATTGACATGACTGTACATCAGTGAGATATCAGTCAGCCGTAGCCAATCACAAGCAACTCGGGGAAAACCTTTATCAGTTGACCTTTCAATCACCTTGAAATATTGCAGTTGGACGAAGCTATCCAGACCATAGCAGGAGCTGTGGATGATGGCAGGGATTGTAGATCGTACAATAAATACTTGTCCTTCGCTTGATCAGGGAAAACAGGTCTAGTTCAAACAAACTGATCTGCTGATATCAGAACTATAAAAGAGATACCAATATCAGTTCAGGACTGCAGCTATAACCCCAGTGGTGTGGAACAGACCACTAATTAATTGACTGAGGAGCTTGCTGCTGCAGCCTCCAGGCAGTCAGATCAAACAGGGAGTGCTGTGATAGTAGCTACAGCAGCGGTACCGCTACTGTTACACACTTACCGTCAGACAACTTATCATCTGAAACCTGAGTTTCTGAGGCCGACAGCAACTTGAGAGGACACTACTATCTGAGCTACCTTGATTATCAGTCCTTGTGGTGTTTAGATACATGCAGGATAAACAGAATAAACTGTCATATTGTAACAGGACCACCTGGAAATGCTGGGATCACCCAGCACAAAAAGGACTGCACAGTAAGAAACTGGATCAGCAGGACCTGACCATGACAGGTAACTTACAGCAGTGTTCTTAGTCATCAGGTCATTAATGCCTGTAATTTAATCCTTGTAATACATTATACGGCGTCACCTGCAGTGTTCCTCAGGGTGACTTATGACTCCATCATTAATTAGCCAACTATACAACAGGCGGACTATGAAAAAATTAAGGACCGTGTTTTAACAAAGAGGACTGCAAGGCTATTCATCTGTAACTATTAACTGATTTCATGCTGCTAACGAAAATTCAAGCTTAAGTCTTATTTGCTTGACACCATATGTCATGGACAACCTCAGCAGGAACCAAAAAGGTCTCGGAGAATTTAGCAGTTATTAAACAGAACTTAAAGAATTTAACAGTTACCGTAAGGACCCCAACGAAATAAGCAGCAGCCATAAAGACGCTAAAGGAACAGATGGGCATGGGATTGTCAAGTATTGGTGCTAGAACAGTCATCCCTGGTCAAAATAATACATGACAAAAACTGGAGGTAGATAATTTCATTTACAAACTACTGATGGACCAGTATCACACCACAGCAGTGACAAATGCAGAAATGATTACTTACGGCAGTCCACCCTCTGACGATGTGTTTACTGCAGGGTTCATCGCTGCCTCGCAGGGGGGTTACTTGGAGTCTGCTGATGATTCCATGGGGTCTCTGTCTAGATCACCACCCTGGAATCATATCTATCATCGCCTGAGACGAGCATCAGCGCAAATGTAGGTATCACTGGTGTTTATAGACTTACTATAGTACAAGAAGGAGATATCACAGACTTATCATTTAAAAATTGTTATATAGATAATTATCTGTGCATGCAAATTTGTCAGATATGCAGTGTATGTATGTGGATGTGTGCATAATTATACTCAGATTTGAAAGACATTTTTAGCGTTCACAGACAACCATAGCTGTCATGTGTCATAACAATTCAATTGTGTTTCTCAGAATTCAGTGAAAGTCAAGAGGAGTGGCATGAAAATCTAAGCATACAAGATAAAAAAGGTTATTTCAGTGTGATTTCAAAATTTTAAAGTATATGTTTTGAAAATTGAATCATAAACTTTGATTTTCAACCATTCCAAAGCATAAAGGTCCTTGATTAACTTTTTGGAAAAAAAAAATCTTCTTTATAAATATAAAGTTCTTTAGCATTCTTTTCATTGACCAGATATTTTGTCAGGTTATAAAATATGAATTTAGGCAAAATGAAGCTACTTTAGACCACATGGATTCGTTGTATTTAATTTAGTGAGAAATAAAGGATTTTGCATACCTTCACTTGTTGTAAATTAATATTAATCACCTTTTACACATGTTTATTATGTTATAAACTGAATGGGATGCCTGAGTAGAGAGCTTGCTACAACAGTACAGGTGTGTTAGTTACACGTGCCTCAAGTAATGTTTATATTATTACCATCTGCCAAGACACTTAATTTAGCTCTCTGTTCTGTGCCCCTACATGCCATTCTGGTTGTTTAGACCAAGCTGCCCTTGGACTTCATCCAACAGAGAATATTTTCACATTCTTAACAGATTAACATGCATGTAACTGCTGCCAAGTCTTAAATGGTTTTCTCTGATATATATTAATATTTATTACTTCTCCAGATCAGGCAGGGTAAGAATATATACAGTGACACCTGTGTAATAAGACCACCCATGGGACTTGCTGAAAGTGGTCTTAATTTGCAGATGGTTTTATTAGATAGTCTTATCAGTGAATGCGTTTGGTTCACTCAAAATGGTCTTATTTTAGAGGTTTTCTTTTTCATAAGAGGTGGTCTTATTACAGAGGTGGTCTTATTAGAGAAGTGGTCTTTCAGACAGGTTCTACTGTATTTGGATCTGATGACATTAATTTGAGATATATAGAGAGAAAATGAATATATTAGGATGTTATGTTTTCAACTTCATTTGGTATATAACAAACAAATGCGTGAATGGAAAGGATTTCTCACATTGGAGTATGTGTGTTATGATTATCAGTGTCAGTTTTTATGCCACCGTGAATTAATCTCTGATACATTTGAATCAGAATTATATTGTCAGTTTATTTTATACCAGTGACATTTATTTAGAATATTATGCTGTGCAGTACAGATAATAAAATATATCCCTGGTGTGTCCAGCGAACTGAAATGCTGTTTCCGAGATTGACAGAGGCAGGTTTTCCTAGATAATAATATAACTAGACTTTTCAAAGAGTTTAGATAATGTGTGAATTGACACGAGGTTAATTTGAATATTCTCATGTATAAAATTTTTTTTATAACAAATTTGCGTTGTATGGTAGAAGAATGCTCTGAATTGAAATTAAGTAAACAAAAAAATATGTGGATCTGAGATTTTGTATGACATTATAGGGAGGTGCCTGCACTGTGTTCTATACAGGTGGTTGATAAACATGGTGCGAAATTACGAAGGCGTTATTTTCTGTTAAATCTTTGATACATATATAAAAACACACAGATATATGTATTATATTTGCTTGCAGACTGGAGGATAGCAGGTGGTAGGGCGTGGGCTATCAGTTTAGTTTACCTGAGATGTAACGAGATGTGTGTTGCAGGCTAGGAATAGTGTTGTTTGCCTGTCCAGGTATGCTCCAGTGTTAAGTTTTTATTGCTGTTAACAGACCCAAGGAATCCTTCTCCTTAGTAAACAGGAAAGTCGCAGTCTCAGGTGATAGAAATAGGTCTGGTTATTTATATAAATGACTCCGTAATCATAACAAGCTTGTCTCAGGTAACCTGGGAGGGAAGTCAGGGCTACCCGTAACTTGCCTAGGCACAACCAAATCCTCATACGGTCGTGATGTATACAGAGCTCCAGAGAAATCTGTAGCAGATTAAGATGCAACCAAAAGGTGTCTACTCGTTAAAGCTGGCCCCACACATCCTGACCAGGTGGGTTATCTAATTATTAAGTCAGGAATTTACAGGTCCCTTGTAGTTTTATATGTGTAAAAGAACCAATCTCAACATTCTGTGTGGGGTTGATTTTTATTAACTGAAGCTCTGTTTAATGTTAGACAAGGTTGTTATAAAGTACATGGAGCACTTTGTTAAGTACTTTGTACAGTTTGGTTTTCTTGTTATATAAATATTACTTACTGTGTTTTTTCAGTATTTATGGGTATTAACCTGTTCCTGTTGTTATATTGCTTATGCTAATCTTGGTTCTTTTCAGGTTTAACTTTTTTTGTGCAGAATTGACTTAGAGTGAATGATGAGAATAGAGTAAAACACCCGTACATATCCAAGTTTCAATGAGAATTAAAGTATGGCTGGCTGGCAGCTTATACATGAATACAAGTGTACATTTACATTATAACTTGACATTTGTATTAAAGATCCATGGACAAAGAGCCATATATACTGCTAAAGAAGCTAGGGAAACACCTTCAGCCAAGTTTTCAATCAACAGAATTGATCACAGATCAGACATTAGTATTTGAGTCTGGTGATCCTGTATTATTATAGAGTTGATCACAAACAACTTGAAGCGGCTTTGAACATTGTTGTTATACACTTTGATCTGCCGTGGTGTGTCATAAATTTAATGTATTGGCATGTTGCTTTCAAAGAGACTTAATAAAGACAAAGGAAGGGCTCTCATGAATATTCATCAAGTGTGGACTGTGCTCCAGGAAAGTTGAAAATTGTGTATGGAAACTGTCAAACAGGACCTTGGCATTCAGGGCGTCCTGTGCTTCTTGATGGACTTCATAAATGATGCATTGAACATCACTTCTGGGACTTGACGTACATATTTTATATCCATGATTGATAGGGTAGCAGCATGCCGGGGGCATGTCGTATACATGACAGTTTGCACAAAACAGTTTTTTGTAAGAACGTAATTTTTATAAAGCTTTACGCAACATGAGCTAACATTTTCATTGCGTTACTGTTTTTCGCACTACATGAACATCATGGGTTTTATTTAGCCTGATTAAATGTGAATACATTAGGGTCACATGGAAAGACCAGAGGTAGTTCTGTTCAGATATTGAAGTCAGCATAAGGGGGCCATTATTTCCAAAATTGAACAAAAATCAGAAGAGAATATTTGTAAAATAAACCAGGAATCTCATTGACTTTTTAAAAATTACAACAAATAGTTATTCTGGATGCAGACAGGTGAAGTATGCAATTCATCACTCTGCCAGGGGAAGGCGATAACAGCGTGCTGCTAATCTTGAGCAACACTTGGTTTTAGAGTAGAGTCTTGCCTGTGTTTGGCTGGTCCTACTGATTTTATTTCAATAAACAGTTTTAGCCCAGCAGGGCCATGTCTGGCATTAAAGAGCAGCTTGGATTCTAAATGTCATCACTGGTGCTGTGGCTTAATATATCAACATCAATCTATTACATCATCTATATCTAATCCACGTAGACAAACAACTGAGACACCCACTCTGAAAATGAGCATCAATTACAGTCATTTTAAAGGCACAGGTTTCAGTTTTAACATTTAAACAGATGGAAGGAAAAAGGGTGGGTGGAGCAACTAGTGTCTGTGTGCTAACCCCTGGGGATTCACCGCAGGACCAACAAATATGTCAGTCTTTATGGGATCTACCCAGATATGATATGCAGTTGTATTATCCTGTGGAGCAATATGCGTGATATTCTAAGTAATACTTAAAGGATAGCTCAGCGGAGAGCAGATCACCTTTGGCAAGGTGTAGCAATCATGTCATTGTTGAAAAGGTTTGGAAAAATTGGTACAGAGCAAGTTGTCTGTGTAGGGATCCAGAATATCAAACACTGAATTGAAGGGCACCTGTGCTGTACACATGTCTGACCAGCAAATTAAGGAATGTTTTGGTCTATAAAGTCACATTGAAGGAAAGATTAATTCATGGTTACACTGTATATCATTATATGATATGATTGGTCTCTGTGTATGTACAGAGGTCAAGCCTGTTTCCCAATGTGACTTTGTCAGAGGGCATTATAAACGCAATATTATTATAAGAAAATGGTTCATTAAATTGACTGACAGTCATTTAGTCAAATCCATTAAAAACTTTGGAACACACCTCATATTGACCAAGGAGTGTTAGAGGGTTTAATATAGCATTAAATTTAATATTTGATCAAATGTAATTATATAGCAATTCCTCAGTATCACATAACTCATATTTCATAGACAACCATGAGTTACAGAAGTTTATATGGATTTCATGGCAGAGGTTCAACACGGAGGAGATAAACCATTCATAGTAGCTATTTTCTCCATTTATTGTGCCTTATAAAAAATTATAATATAATAGTAATATTCAGTATCATGTGGTTCAGATGCTCTTTTTAGAGAGCTTTGATGTCATTTTGGAGGATCTTTTGATGAAATATGTACGATGACATGCTGACCCGCGGGAGCAATAAAAGCTGTCTAAATTTCAGTAGGGATCAGCAGAGCAGAACTAACAGTTTCATCCAACCTGGACGGTCTAAAGGAGCAGCGGCTGACTTCAGGCTTGATAAACAGCCTTGGTTTTTAGGATCCATTGAAAAGTCCATTTTCTGTGCCGCTAGGAATCAGAAGGCTCTGGCAGAGGAGCTGAGAGGTCCATATAATAGCCTGGAGTGGGCTCAATATGTATAGATCAAGGTATGCCACAGTAATATCGACATTGGTGGCCCCCTGGTTAGCAGTACTTCAAGACGTGTACTGTCTTAGTACAATATCTCCTTAGCTGGTGTGCAGGATGGACACGCTTGGTCAGTATGAAAGGAGTTGATTCTCTCCAGGTCTGCGAGGTATGATCTTGTTTATTCCGTCCAGATGGAGCCATACACAGCTGATGGAAGGATGTGGTACGACGGAGGGGACACTGATTGGTACGCATATTGGATGGCGGTCCAAGACCCAACTGGCATGTGAGGACACATTTATAGTTCTGTAACAGTGTATCTAAGATAGTATATTTAACATTGTGTTATTGAGAATTCCTATGGATATTTCATAAGAGGTTTATCCACTGTTTAATATTTTTGTGCCAATGATAACTTGTGTGATGATCATGTAATTCATGTTGTTTGAAGGTTTGAATGATATTTGCTCAGGAAATATTCTTCTGATGTTAAATGGATGTGAAATGTAATTAAATACTTCATTATCAAGTGAAATAGTGAAATTGATCAAATATTTAAAGTCCATTACATCAGCAGGAGATGCATTCTGTTCTAACATATATAATGAGGTACAGTAGTAACTTGTGTATGTTCTGAAATAGTGGTTATATTTCTGGATATTGAACAGTAAACTAGTTCACATAAGAGTATAGCTTGCTTACATGCAGTTCCTGTGAAAAATTGGTATTAAAATGGTTCAACCAGTGTACATTGTAATTCCAAAGACAATTGCTTGATTTCTGAGCTAATCTCGATTCCAATATACTCTCTGAACCGTATTACTAGTAATATCTTTATGTACATATAATGCAGTGTGTTAGGTGGATATGCTCTCTTAATCAGCAGGTGTGTAGAAAAACAGTTGTTATTAAATGATTATATAAGTTGTTTGTCAGACTAATGATTCTTGATCACAGTCAGCTGGTACAAGCCCAGCCTGGCTCTCTGGTATGTAGTAAACATGAGGAACAATTTAGACGAGTTACAGGTTGTTAATGAAAGCATTATGATCGTGAAGGGGGGCAGATTATGGTGCCATGCAAGTAATAGTGCTCTGGTGAAAAGTATTCATACATAGCATGACATCACACAATCACATGACAGCATACGGACAAATTTGATGTAATATAGCTGCCAATAAAGTGACAAGTGTAGCAGGAATCTAACCCATGCCAGACCACTGGAATTCCCAGCAAAGTGACAGCGGTCTGGTCATGACAGGTCTACCACAGGTCTCTGCACTCAGTGAATGGCAGACAGTCGTGATATTCTATAAATTTACTTTAAGTATAAGACAGTGCCATAATTTGGCACTATTGAAATTTATTATTATTTATTATTGTATCCCCAGACAAAGTCGGGGGATACTATGTTTTCATACCGGTCCCGCCGCCGCATATAAATCTTGTTGTCATGATAACCCAAAAAATATTTCACGGAACTTAACCAAACTTGGTATATGTATAGATATGGGTAAGAGGACAACGCCTATTTAAAATGAGGTCATGACCTTTACTAGGAGAGTGTCCTTGACCTTGAATAGGTCCAATTTAGGGGAAAATCACACAAATTCTTTAATATCTCAAGAAATCTTGCATGGATTTATCCCAAAATCAAGTCGATGGAAGATCATGGATAGGGTTGTCATGTTCCAGAAACTGGTGGCGCCACCTATTATTGTATCCCCAGACAAAGTCGGGGGATACTATGTTTTCATACCGGTCCCACCGCCGCCGCCGCCGCCGCATATAAATCTTGTTGGCGCGATAACCCAAAAAATCTTTCACAGAACTTTACCAAACTTGGTATATGTATAGATATGGGTAAGAGGACAACGCCTATTTAAAATGAGGTCATGACCTTTACTAAGAGAGTCTCCTTGACCTTGAATAGGTCCAATTTTGGGGAAAATCACACAAATTCTTTAATGTCTCAAGAAATCTTGCATGGATTTATCCCAAAATCAAGTTGAAGGAAGATCATGGATAGGGTTGTCATGTTCCAGAAACTGGTGGCGCCACCTATTATTCTTTACTTGTTTTCGTGCCCTTTAATACAACCAAAATTGCCACCTTACAGTACTGTGAGCATTACAAGTCAAAAACTAATGGACAGATTTCTTTTATATTATGCATGTACATAGGATTATGGGATGATGTTTATTTAAATTGGGGTCATGACCTTTCCTATGATAGTGGCCTTGACCTTGAATATTGCCATATATGGTGAAAATCACACACCTCTTATGATATCTGCAGTGTTGATAGCCATATGGTTTTCAAACATGACTTATGTATGGCCCACCACTAAAGTAAGAACCCATAGGTTCTAGGGTCATGAGGTCAAAGGTGAAAGTCACTGGACTGGCATTTTAAAAGATACTGTGGATGCATTTTAAGCCAAACTTTCATCCTATTCCATCTTGAATATATAGCTCACTTGCCAATAGTGGATGATCCATATCAATTTTGGGGTCACAAGGTCAAAGGTCAAGGCCACAAGAGCTATCTGTCCAAAAATTAGTTTCTGGATGATAATTCCTGCTTTTATTGATGTATTGATTTCAAACTTGACTTATATATGTCCCATTGAAAAAGCAAGACTCCAATTGATTTTGGGTCATGAGGTCAAAGGTCAAGGTCACAGGACACATCTTTAAAAAGATTTTATGGATGCCTTTTTAGCCAAACATTTCATCTCAGACCTTTCATCTTGCACATAGAGTTCATCCACCAATAGAGGAAGACACCTATCAATGTTGAGGTCACAAGGTCAAAGGTGAAGGTCTCAGGAGCCATCTGTCAAAAAATTAGTTTCTGGAAGATAATTCCTGCTTTTATTGATGTATGGATTTCAAACTTGACTTGTATTTGACCCATTGGAAAAGCAAGACCCGAATTGATTTTGGGGTCATGAGGTCAAAGGTCAAGTTCACAGGAAACATCTTTAAAAAGATTGTGGATGCATTTTCAGTCAAACAATTCATCTCAGATCTTTCATCTTGAAAATATAGTTCACCTGCAAAGAGTGGAAGACCCCTATCAATTTTGAGGTCACAAGGTCAAAGGTGAAGGTCACAGGAGCCATCTGTCCTAAAATTAGTTTCTGGATGATAATTCTTGCTTTTATTAATGTATGGATTTCAAACTTGACTTGTATATGTCCATTGGAAAAGCAAGACCCAAATTGATTTTGGGGTCATGAGGTCAAAGGTCAAGGTCACAGGACACATCTTTAAAAAGATGTGGATGCATTTTCAGCCAAACATTTCATCTCAGATATTTCATCTTGCACATATAGTTCACCTACCAAGAGAGGAAGAACCCTATCAATTTTGAGGTCACTAGGTCAAAGGTTAAGGTCACAGGAGCCATCTGCCCAAAAATTAGTTTCTGGATGATAATTCCTGCTTTATTGATGTATAGATTTCAAACTTGACTTGTATATGTCCCATTGGAAAAGCAAGACCCAAATTGATTTTGGGGTCATGAGGTCAAAGGTCAAGGTCACAGGACACATCTTTAAAAAGATCAAGGTCACAGGACCAACATCTTCAACAAGATTGTGGATTGATAGATGGAAGAAACAATAAATATGCCAAGTGTCAGTATATGATGCTAAAAATGGGGGCCTATTCTTAAAGGGGAGGGCTACTATGTCTGGGGATACTCTGGTACCTGCGGTGCCAAGAAATGTCTAGTTATTATTATTATTATTGTCAGATTAATCATTATGTATATGCTCAAATGTCTGAACTTGGAATATTGATCCTAGCCAGATTTAGATGCAAAAAAACTTACTCAAATGCACGATACCCTGACAGAATAAAGAGAGATTTATATGACAGATTTGTAGTAACTGATACGACCTGATGCCAGTAAGCTTGTTCAAACATAGGCAGAATTGAGAAATGCATTGTATAGGGGATAAAATCTCATTTTCAATAAATAAAAATGTTGGAATGATTAAAAGACACTGTGATATTGGATGGTATGATAGAACCATGGTAATGGCGGTGACCTGCAGGTGTTCTGTATATTAATGGTAACTTCTGTAGGTGCTGATACTAAGCTTGTGGTGCAGTCTGCAGCTACCAGTGTTTTACAGGTCTAATGGTGACTACCTGATACAGCTCTAACATAACCCCTGCAGGGCTTCATCCTCAGTACATCAGTCAGGATAAACACTGAATCAGGGCACCCCAGTAAAAAACAATACTCTTTGATATAATTGACTGGTGCTGTGAAACCAGTATGTTACGATTGGCTAGACAATTTTTTGCATGGGTTTCAAGGACATAAACATCCAGGAAGCCTGGAAGTACCCAGTCAATCCCTGCTACTGTTTTGCATGCTTCTCCTGGTGCTGGCCTTCACGCTAATGGGCTGTTGGCCTGTGACTGAGGATAACCAGAACATCTATACAGGAAGGATTATTTGACCAGGACATGGCTGGTCCTCTCACCTGTGTTATGTAAACATGACCACACCTGGCTCTGAAATAGCTTTACAGCCTGGAGGGTTCTTTACCCCTCATCTCAAGTAATCTTGTCTGATGTAGGAATTGCACAAACCTGCAGTCGCTTCAGGGGCAGCATCAGCACAGACTGAACAGGAGTTCATTGATTTACAGTTTGACTGGTGGTATTAGAGAGACGTTAACACTGATATGTGGAGGGCTGTACGGTGCAGCTTATATTGAGCTGATATATACTGAACATTTATGTTAAAGGTAGCTAACGCAGATGAAATATTCATTTGTTTGCTGCCAGCAGCAGGGTCAGCCTTGTCTGCTGGAATTGTTCATCTTGGAGCAAGCATATTAGATAGAACATCGGTTCCAGCAATACACCTTGAATTCCTAATCGCTTGGAATAAATTGCCAAATCATCATGCTTGATTGCCCATCGCAGGTGATTGCAGACAGTTGTTTATCTGGGACAGGGTCACTAAAAATTCAGGTGGCTGTAGGTGCCAGAAACGGAACTGAATAATTGTGCTGGATCACACAAAAGTGCTCAGTATTGCAGATAACAATGTTTCAGTTAGATGATTGTTAGGTGCAAGATAGGCTCCAGCCAGCCCAAAGATAACATTTCTTCAGTGAAAGAAAATCTGAGGTGCTGAATAGGTGCTTGCCAGTTGAAGGACAATTAAGTGTCTGTGTAGGGGCTGTTAGGTGCCAGCCAGGCACTGATTAATCTTAAGTCAGATGTATATCTGATTAAGGTGCCAATCAGGTGCTGGACAGCCTGTCATTCAAAAGCTGAATTGTTCCTTGAGGTGATTTGTTAGGCCAAGTTATAATTAGCTGGCAGCTCCAGTGTAATATGTTCACCATTAATATAGCAAAAACTTTTATGCGTCAATTGATTGAGAAATAACATTGTTCATCACCTTGTGTAGTGAAGCAGATGACATTAATCACGCTCGCTCTCGAACAGAGTTACATATTTTGTCAAGCAAAAGCTTGACGAAAGAACCGGGATCACCAGCATTTGCGTGCCTTTGATCTTCTGGAGACTTTTATGCAGATAACTGGGTCACTTATTGATCACTCTGGGCTAGCTGTCTCTGTGTATCTCTGGCTGCTGTAGTGTTGATAGTGATTTCTGTGTTCTGTGATGTGCCGCTGCCCTCCAGAGCAGTTTTGGTTACCGTTTGTTATTACGTCACTGATCTGATCGTTACATAATTTCTATTTTTAGCTGGTATCAGGAAACATTCATTGGGCTTTGTTTTCAGCATCAGTATCTGCAGGTAGTTAAGATGTCAGGATCCCTGTTATCTCCGTGATGAATCATCATCAGGACAGATGTGATGGACATGCTTAGATAGGAAGAGCAAGCACAAATAGATACAGCATCTGATAAAACTGGACTACAAGGAGCGTTATCATTATAAACACTGGGTGGGCCTTGAACAAGCTTTCCTGTTTTGTCACTGTCAGTAACATAACCATGGATTGATAGATACATTCATATCAAGAAACACTTTTTATGTGGAAATTTATTGGAGTTACATTTAGACACAAAAAAAAAAACTATTTGGTGAAACAGGGATTACAGAGAAGAGTTATTGACAGTATCTGTGTGGATTTTGTTGATTTGAACCTAAAATAAATTGACATATATTACGTGGATGTCATGACATAACTGGAAAGTTATATATATTAAATGATATGTCATATATCTCAGAAAATAATCCAGTTTGACAATGTGGATATGATTTCACAAACTGCAATTTATAAGTGTCTGCTCAAATGTTTATTTTGCTGTTACATTTGCACACAGAAGTTGTATCCCTATTGAGAGCTGTGGATTTATGTGAACAGTTATATGAGCACTGCAGACATTACACAGTTGTGGATATATCTTTAACTTTTTTTATGATTTGACCAAGGGATACCCCTGTGCCTTCATGTGCCCACCTGTACGGCACTGGCTCACACATGGGAGCCAGAGATTGACAGCAAAATAGATCTAGGTGTTATCGTTTCATACTAAAACCAGAAGAGGTCAAGTGACTCTGAAGGCCGATTTATGTTGTATGCCAGATTATTATTGTAAACAAGGCTTGTCAGTAGCTCACAGAGTTCACCGAGAACAAAAAATTACTGTCGAGTACTAGTAAAAACCTGTCTGCATGTATCACAGTTGCAGGCATTATTGGCAAGGGACATGTAAACTGTGACGTCTTAAACACACAGGTGTTTAAAGACTGATGTTTATATGGTTTTGACATTATGATTGGGGGATTCTTCTACCAGCAGTGAGTGAATGCCAGGAATGATACATCTTGGGGTGTGGAGGATTAATTTGTTTACTAAGATCTGATCTGGTGATCACCTAGCGTGCATATCTAGGTTGGCATTGGCTTTTTTGCTGATTACTTACCGACTGTACAGCCCAGTAAACAGGTCCTAAAAACCAGCAGCAGGGGCTGCTAGCACCGGTTTCCAGTTGGCAGCCTGATTTTAGTGTAGGTATGCGTCGCCATGGAGCTTGTGAAACTGTGGACAACACTGAAACACCGTGGATACGCATCACTGGCCGTTCAGGAGGCCCAGAGTCTGAGACTCATGGATATGACTGACCTACTCACTGCCTACGGGTACAGCTCTGTGTTTTCTAGTTTCTTAATGCATGCCCCCCAGATCTAATCTGCTGAAGAGTTTATTAACATTACATGTATATTACAGTAGCCAGGCTGATTGTGGTAAGATTTATTAACAGTAGTAGGACCAGTAGAGGTAAGTCATATGGAGTGCTATACCTCAGGGTACGGATTTATTGAGTTCTCTGCTTACAGTCCAAGGTAAAAGACTTCTGCAGACATATTTGGTCACATACACACACTGCCTGCAGATGGTTGGATCATTTTCAGCATTTATTATGTCACGAAAGGGCAAGTGAGTACCTAACCAAATCATACAGACGGCACATATATTAAATCTTTGAACACTAGTGTTGATTTTAAGAAAGTGCTCATGTAGCTTTTGATTTTGTGAGCATTTTCTCATTTACCCAATAGGTTCCTCATTTCCTATATTATTTTTAAGACATTTTAAGATTCTGTATACATCATGTATTTATGTAAACATTATGGTACCTCCTATCACTCCATTGTTTAGTACAGCTTTACTAATTTTGCACTGCTACATTTGTGAATAAGTATAATAAAAATTTAACAAAAGTAGAGGTGAAATTGATTAATTGTCACAGTTGTCACAGACCTAATCAAAATGAGTGGTCACAATTACATCAGCTCTCATCACCAGACATAGTCCTCCACACACAGTGATTACGTAGGTTCGTGTTTGAGCATGTGACGGGCGTGTCCGTATTTTGTTATGGCGTACACCAGGATGGTGCTTACCTTTGATTGTTATTGAAGTTCTTGATTGACAGCAGACTAGATTTATTGACCATGGACTGATTTCTGATTAGAAAACAATCAGACAGATAATAAAACCACCAGGTGAACCACACATGAAGGGTACCATGTGACCCAGATACAGGTAGTTATAGATGATCTCATCTAAACACGTACAAAAACTTGGACAAGTAATCAAATATATGTACTCAGGTATAAACAACTCTGTCCAAAGGCTACAAAGATAACAGAGTTTGGGCAAAGGTTGTTTATCTACAGATGCTGATGAACTGCAAGAATAAAGACAGTGATGTGAGGGCTACTTGTCAAGTTGATAAAATTAATAACAATATTGATAGATTAAAAGAGTTAATAATAGATTTTGTAGGATAATTGGATACTTTTATCAATTTTTGCAGTGATAAGATGTATGCAGTGCTGATAAAGAGCTAATTACTTTTCTGGCTAAATACAGGGAGTGAGAGAAAGAGATTAGTCCCAGAGAAATTAGTGGTGTATATGTATTTTAATGCATTCATCAGCATGTCATCAGCACCGTAACTAGACACATTACGAGTGCATACATAATTAACTGTCTCATTGTCATGATGGTGTTAACACAGTAGTAGTGGTGGTCATATTTTCATGACTGTAAATTGTAAATCAAGTCACCCAATATTCCTCAATGATGATCTGGTATGACCATTAGGACTTACCAATTATACAATTGTACCTTGTGGATGTGATCTGATATACAGGTGTGTTAACCTGTCCAGGTATTCTATTTATATCATAACTATGGTCATACCACAACCCACAGGTGATCATACCAACCCTTATTTGGCCCGACCCTCTTCAGAACTGTTTAAAAATAGCCAGGAGGCCAGTTAGAGATGGTCATTTACATCTGTATTTAATTGGCTCACTGTGCTGTATAAAGTGCTGTATCAATTAATAGATTGTACATAATAATAAATAGATTATACATAATAATTTAATGTAGATTATACTTAGCTTTTCATCTAGATACAACTTCTTGAATGTTATTCAGGATTCCGATTTTGGGTTTGCCGCACTAGGGGTTTGATATAATAACATTAAAATTGTCTTACACATAAACCAGGGGGCACATTAAAATACCATCAGATTACAGTTGTGACACCATAATGGTTATTACAGTGACTAACACATGCCTGTTGGCTTAAATCCAAAGTATGACTTAAGCCCCAGGCTCCTTATGTTATAACAAATAAAGGTCAGTACCATTGAATATCTTACCTGTATTTCTCCCTGTACACATCATCTTTCGAGTGATGCGTCTCTGTAATACTGGCCAGCATTGAGTACTCCTGTGGTGTAGGAGATGGAACTTTGGAATATGTCTCCTTTTGAAAAATTTTTGGTTGGAATTATCATAACAGAAATTTCAACTTACATATTGATTATGTATTATACCTTGTTGGTTTTCTTTCATTTTGATATTTTGCTTGTACATTAGAAACCGCCCTTTTTAAGCATTGTGGTTTAATAATTGAAGTTGGTGGACTCAAAGCGGGATGTTTGTGGATTAATATCCTGTTTTGATTGTTATGTGGGTTGACGACCCCATCCAAGGTCTTTACCACATGGATAAATACCCTCGTCACCCAAAGTGAATACATACTGGCCAGGCATGACCGGCAAATGTAGCATAAATCTTGTTCTCAAATCTTAACAATGGCGTTAAAGGTTGTATGCTTCTGAGAGAGCTGATAAAATATACAGGAAGGAAACCAGGTATAAAGGCCAGGAAGGAAATGTTTTGAGATTAGACTTAGTGTTGTTGGTGATATCGGTCTATAAACACAACCTTTATCTTATTACTGCTATTTTTATGGCAGGGCTATTTCATAACCAGGGTTCAGTCATTTATCAGCAATCAAGCATGGTGTTTTATATGATATGGTAGATTACTGTTAGACTCCCTAGTCAGCCCGGCTGATTGTTTAAATATACAGAATGTGATGATGTTGAAATATTGAACCAATATATGATATAATTTTCTTAGTTGGAGCAGTTCTGGTCTTTAACCCAGTATGTTTTGTCAGATGAATATTCATAAATCTGTATGAGTCATGTAAGAAAGTGAAATTTAAATAAATGATAGTATAGTGTTTTACAGAAATTCATTATTATACAACATCCTAGGGCTATGTAAAACGCTCTTGATTTATAACAAGATGGGCTAATTGGATCCATTTATGTGATAGTTATAATTATGTGCAGTGGAGTTCGGTCACATTGGTACAGTTATGTTTATAATTAGAAAAGATTAATCGGTGTGTCATATATTTTGTAAGGGTCACCTTGATACTTTTACCTCATCTCTGTGAGGTTGTTACAGCTGACTGAAGGCTGGTACTGGTTAAATAGTTATTTAAAACTCCTGAGACACCTAACGGTTGGTGGGGACTTAAATTTATGTCAATGCTACTAATTAAAAAGGCTTCACTGTCCTAATCCAAAACAATCTACAGCACACAATGGTCTTACTGCCAAAAGTTTCACACCAAGTATTTTATTTGCAGGTACAATTTCATCTTTTTTAATATTTGTTACAAATCCCAATTGTAACTAAGTTAACAAAAAAAACACCTGTTGTGTAATGCTGATTTTAATTCCAGCTATCACTAGGCAAGCATTATCATAACTTGAGTTTCTGAATAGCTCAGTGATAAAACCCATTACCACATATCATCACGTACATCATGTCACTTTATATATATAAGGTCAAATTATGTTCACAACATATCATTGTTATATATATGGTCCCCTTATGTAGGCCATGAGATAATTGCCTGTATTATCACCTTTGATTGCTGATGAATGCCTTTGAATATATCTATATATACAGTTAATCACCTGTAATGTGACACTTTGAATATAACTATATATACAATAAATCATCTGTAATCTGACAGTGTCTTTCTATTTGTTACAGTGGTGCCAGTACAGTTGCAATAGATAACAAGATTGAACAGGCCATGGTATGTATTGTTTATATACTGCAGTTGATACACAATTTTGATAAATACCAGCTACATTAGGGCACTGCTTACACTGACTACTGTTGTGCCACCAGAAGTGGTTCTATCTCTGAGATGATTAAGTTAGACATATATCATTAATTTTGCACACAGAACAGTCACAAAACATCTTGGACAATACAGGTAAAGCCATCACAAAATGTTTCTCGTATTCACTAAGACAAGGGCTTAATTAGTATTTCTGGTGGTCCTGGCAGTCTTCCCATGCAGCATGCAGTCTCAAAACAGAACACAGACATTATATTTGTAGAGGAGTATGCAGATACACAGAATCACATGTGTCACAGTGTTTTTTAACATTCACATTGGCAATGTTTTTGTTTGGAAACTACACTGTCAACAGATATTTATTAGTTTAACTGGTCAGGAAATATTTTCAATTGTTGTGTGAATGCTCAAAATGTTTGAGAAAGGTATCCAATGGCAAAATATATTTTTGTTGAATGTGTGAAAGGAGGATATGACAAACCCTTTTACTATGGTTAAACCCAAACACATGGTTGTCCTAGAGGTCATATTACTCAGGTGGTCACATGATGGGATAATCATGTGACCAGGGTGGTAATAAATTGTTAAACTTTGAATGATTTTAAATAATTTCAAAATGTTAAATAACTTATAAGAATTGTTTTATTGAAAGAAAGACATATTTAAGATCATTGAAAATATAATAATTAGTGGACTTAGTTTCTTTGCACATAGAGATCCAAAAACACCTTGTTGAAATTTAAAATATCCTTATTATAAAACAGACCATTTCAGAATATGTTTTTGAGCCTCCAGCTTTAACCTCCATCTTGGTTCATATTAAACTGATAATGCTGCCGACCATGTGAAATGTTAAAACAGCAATAAACCATTAGTTGCCTTTCCCCTGATCATAGATCATCTCAGATAATTACAAATGGTGATTGCATGTAAGCAGGACAGTTGGAGCCATTTAATCCACTGGGATTTAATTTTTGTTTGAATATTGATCAACAAATGCTGTTTCATTAACCTCAATGATTAAAGCTTAATAACAAGCGTCCCCTTTAGCCATGACCTTCAACCATCAGTCAAATTTTTATGGTCTAGAATGAAGTATTCTACATTCACTGTTGGCTGGCTCAATAACCAAAGAAAAAAATCTATAAATATACATTAAGTCACTGAAGTATTTAAAAAAGACACTTGCACATGGTTTATAAATGGGGTTGTTAGTTGTGTTAATAGCTCCCCCAGTCATATAATAGGCCTGATGAGCTTATGCTTCTGGCTATGGTGCATCTGACATGCGTCAAAATTTTCAAAATGCTTCATTTCCGTTATTTCACAAACAATTTTGATTTTGTCTATGTTATCAGATAGGGCTAGGAGTGCCCTTTGAAACTTATACACAGAATTTTTAAAGTCATAATTTATGCAAATGTAATCTTAATTGTAACAAATTTTTTTTTTTTTTAATTATTGCTTGACCAATTTATATTCTGTTATCTCATATTACTGACAGTGCTCTTTGAAAGTTCTGCACAGAATTTTGAAGCTGCAGGTGGGGCGAGCTTGGATAGCAAGTTTATGCAATGAAAAAGTGCATCACATGCACTAAGTGAATGTTGTATAAATTTATGTTGCTTTGGTGCTGGAAGAGCAAAAAGCCATTGAAGTTCTAGTTACCTAAACAAGGAAATAATGTTTTCATCCCTGTCTCTGTTGTGTGGTTTGTTTGGTTGCTAAATTTCTTAGACAGATCAAGCATGCGTAAACACAAGACACTGGTTTGGGCTTAAGGTTTATTTTCTTTGCAGAGGCTAATCTTGCTGGTGCCCGCTGGGCTTAACACATGCAATCCAATTACAATATGTAAACATTCCTCCATATATCACATTAAGTATACAAGACAATATAAAGAACATATATATTAGACAAAGTGCATAATGTAATTCAGGCAGAAATAAACCTTGGAGAAGACTACCATTGATAACTACTTAACTAAACTAAGAAAAATAAAAGTAAGAACAAGCAGCAAAATCATGGAGAGCAACTCCTGCTGTACAAAGTAACCCCTGCAGGGGCATATAAATCCTCAGATACCATGAAAGCGTAAGTGAAATAGGTGTGGGTGGGTGGGGATTGCCAGTTGTAGTAAATTTGGTCTGCATGCCTGGGCTGAGATATGCTGAATGAACCTGCCAGGAAAATTTCCCAACCCACCACAACTAAGTCATGTGACTGGCTGTCACGTGTGACCACCCATCACAGTGCCGCAGACTGGCAGCCTGCCTACAAAATTAACACCCAATTCAACTAATCGTCCACATTATTATAGGAAAACTACTGAACTGATATTTATCAAGAAGGGAGGAGAAGGGCTTGGGAAATCACCATTAATTGTGAAGAATAAAAAATCTCCTGTTTTGCTTTGTGACCACTTTGCATGCTGGATATGTCCAAATGTCTGTCAACCATGGCCTGTGGCATGTTGTTCAGATACCCGTGTCTTGCGTGCATCCCACGGTCATGCGTGATCGTGGATTTGTTACAGATTTCAGGGTCAAGGCAGCATACATGTTATCAGTCTATCATGGACATGTAACAATACACAAGATGACAAAGCACTGGACATTGCAGATAAATATTTATAACAAATCAATCACAGTGTATCTTATCCTGGTGTGAATGACCCAAATACCAGAGCATGTATTCACACTCCCCTGAACATTGAAAGTAACATGTAGATCACAGTGGTCATATTATCACATGATTAACAGTCACATGACATGCCCCTCAGGATGGTACAATATAGGTCCTGTGATCAGTCAGAAGCTTTAATGTTTTTTTGCACCATTAAACCAATTTTTAATGCAAACTAAAAATCTGCATTCCCTGGAATGCAAGCCTCCACCATGTGTTTGCATTCACTTGTTTGGCCCATGTTCCCAAATTCATTCATGCATACATAAGTGACTACATTTCTAAATATTCCATGATGACACTCCTGAATCTGGATCATGTGCCAGATCCACACAAATATAATCAATTCTTCCTTGTCCCATTCCTGAAAATAATTTGTCCCAAAAATTTCAAGAGATCCCATTCATGATCGGGTGAGTTATTTTGTTAACAAACACACACACACAAATGTAGATGAAGGCATACCCCTGGCAGCAACAATGAAAGTTTGCTCAAAACTATGCACCCTTCATGGATACTGTAGAATGTTAATTCTTGGTGATTTTGCCAAAGACCAATCACTATAGAACAGCTCGTAACCACTACCACCATCCCCAGCTTTACACACTCACCTGTTGAGGCTGAGATGGACAACTCTTACCCTCATTCTCTTACACACCCTGCTGCCCATGCAAAATATACACACAAATATGTTTACTTTATAATTTAAAGGTGGATTACTCTTTAATAATTACTATTGGTTGTATTGAAAGGTATTATCCATGAGATTCAGTGATGTTTCTTTCCTCTGATTAAATATGTTTTTACCATTTGTGTTTTAAAGGAGCCTAATCACCCATAAACATGTTGAATTAACACTGAAAATAGTTTTTTTTATTAAAATAAAATTGTTCCTGCCACAATTCTGCTCAGAAATCGTTTGCCTACTCCTTTAATCTAGTGTTAAAGTCAGTGGACCCGGCTCGATCAAAGGTGTCAACACACAGCATGCGCATCAACCGGGCCACAATACATGTCAATCAGGAGAAGGCTCTGACTGACTTGGCCAACAAAATGTAATACATGTTCCCACTGGCTGAAACATCGCATGTTGCGGCTCCCAATCAGACCTCTGGTCACAGACACAGGTGGACTGTGTTTACCAACATGCAGAGCCATAACAAAGTGTTAAACAGCCATATGCGAGGAACAGAGACTATGTGCTAGGATGGTTTTGTTGGGAAACTTTTGTATAAAGAAAATTGAGTGTTTTGTAGGTTCATTCAATATTATTCTAATAATAAACATGTGTTTATTAACAGGACTTGGGTCAAGAGCCACCTAATGTTCACTGATTATATATGTTTGTCTGTATTTTATGTGTTTTATAGGTCCATTTATTACTTATCTAGTAACATGTATGTATTTCATTACAGGACCTGGTCAAGAGCCACTTAATGTTCGCTGTTCGAGAAGAGGTTGAGGTGTTAAAAGAACAGATCAAGGACCTCCTTGAAAAGAACTCACAGCTTGAATATGAAAATAATATCCTGCGTGGTGGGGCAAGTCCAGAGACATTGGCCAAATTAGCCAAGATAGAAAGCAATAAAACACAACCTCCCACCACCACCTCATAACAGCAACCAATGTTTAGCACCATGTAACTCGTCGTCGCTCGTCATAATCGAAACACTCCATGCATCATGCCGTAGTGCACCTTTATAAACACATGCACTAGAACCCCTTATACATTTTGCTGTCTTACCAAGCCCAGTCACCTCCAGATGTTAGTTCAAGGAGCAAAATGACAGCATCATAAGAGCATATTGGTCTGTAATGGACAGGTAAGCTTCACACAGGAACCCACTGGGCTGAAAGCGAGCACCTGCTAAAATGGTACTCAAGCAGGGCAGTAAGTGGCAGCAGAGTTTGGCAAAGTTGGAAGTTCTCACAAGGACCACCAGATTGAGACATCAACCTTAAATCACCAATCTTGCCATGCAGTCAAGTTACAGTTAGGTGACCTAAGTGCCCAATGAAGATAGAGGTCAATGGTCAGAGTTGAATAAAATGTGCTAGTATCTATTAGTAGTAGGTGAGAGAAATTGATAAAATTACAGATAATGGTAACAAAATCTGAAGCAGTAAGCCAGACTTGGAAGACTAAATGATATGAAAGATCACAAGCTTAGTAACTGATATGAAAGATGACTAGGTCATCGAGTATGATGCTGTTAGTGAGTTATATATCCCTAGATTGTGGCTATGCCCAGTCTGGGTGACAGCATCCTGCTAGACCTGTAGTAAGTGTTTGCTCTTATATCAGGAAAGCCAGCCAGAAGCATTGTCTTATAATTCAACTTTGACCCCCGCTTGCAATCAGATGCAACTTTAATACTCGTGGCTTACGTTAACATTGGGTTTATTACTGCTATGCAATAGGGGGAGTTACGGTACTGGTTAGTACAGTAGGTACAGTGTTGTAAGACCAACTTGAAAAGCGTATTGTTGCCATTAACGTGCAAGTCCAATACTGATGTAATGGTTGTATAAGGAGAAGGAGCGTTATGGTTTGTGGGCCAAGTCCATTTTAAGCAAGGGGGTGGCAAGATAACTTACCTGGTGCTTGGTAGGTATGTTGTTAGATAAAAAATCTTGCCGTATATTTCACAGTAAGAGTATTATGATGTGTGAAGACAGGGTAATTTCAGTTGGGAAGGGGGGTTAGAGAGGGTTTATGGAGTGGTAATTTGTCCAAAGATCACACTGTTCAGGGGGATGGGGGAATATTTTGGCGATGTGTGATATCTGTAATACAGACCCAAGTGCCAAATTTTGTTACTAGTAGGTCACGAATGAGGTCACCACTGTGATGTTTCTGTGGTGATTCGGAGGATAAAAGCCTGTCCAGGAAACCTGTTTAAATCATCACTTAGTATGACAGGGAGACCAGACAGGAGACCTGGCAATGTGCATGTTGATAATGGGTGAAATCATTTAACATTTACATATTCATGATATGCTAATACTGGGTGAAATCATTTCCACAATGTTCAGTTTGAATGATATTGCATTTATCATAGGTGTTCAGTTGATCCTTGAAATGTAGACATAGGTAGATAGGTCAAGGTCATGCTGCACAGGTCAAGGTCAGTCATGACAAGAGGAATGTTTATTGTATAGTGTACAGTTTAGGGGAATCGACCACTGCTATGCACTGGTCTAATTGTATTCTGCTTGGTTTCTGTAGTCACACATGTTGCTATGGATACTGCTGCCTTTGGCTTGTACAGATTGTGGTTAGCTTTCTTGCCTTGCGTAAAGCACTGTAGAATCATTTAGTGATGATGGTGATGATTGTAATAGTTTATAAAAATCCATCATGCCTCATTATATTATAAGTCTATATTACACTTCTCCAAATAATTCCGATTTTTCATGTAACATTTAATACATACATATTCATGATATGCTAATACATGTATGACTTAACAAGTACCATTCCTCTAATGTTCAGGCAGGGAAGGAGATAGATAATCCTCAGGCAAGGGCGACAGATACAAAATACTTAGACAGGTAGCATGCCATTCTGGGCCCCTGCCCATGTATCATGGATGTATTATCTCTGAGTTCATAGGAAATGCACATAACTTTATATAACCTTTCAAGTATGTACATCATAATGTCCTCACCACATTTACTGTATACAATCAGTGCTATTCTTGCATGTAAATATTACCTGTAGGATCTAATCAAGGACCGTGAAATGTGTGATTACAGCGGAAAATTATAACATCATGTGAAATGGACAAGTAATAAAGGTAAAAGGCATGGTAACATACAAATAAAGATAGTCACAAATGTGAAAGGAATGATTATACATATTGAAGGCCCTTGTGGAAGATGTCCAAGCAAAATTCTAAGCATATATACTTCAGCGTATAGTATGCTCTCTTTTTTTACCCATATTTAAATTCAGTTACAGTTACATATATAATTACAGATTAATTTAAAGATTGTGAAAATACCTCTCCCTTTAATTTCCATCCCTGGTTCCTGCCTAGGATTACACATGGAACTATCTCATTAAAGGTCTTAAGTAAATTTCATAGGACAGGGTTATGTTGGAAGACATCAGTGTGGCAAGGTGGTCTTTACATTCAAGAACAACAGTACTATTTTTACAGTAGTCTTAAACTTTAAAGCTCTAATATCCCTGATATGTATTTAAAGAAATAAGGAGATCTTCTGATAGATGAACAAATAAATTTGAAGGTTGCTTTAAGAAATGATATTGAGGATTGCTTTAGATGTAATACTATCAATTACCATTGTACTTAGTTGTACTGGCTAGCATTTATCTCATCTCATCTAATTTCAAATAAATATTTGCATTTACTTAGAATATTTCATGATGACAGCTTCATAGAAACAGTAAACATATTATATCTTGATATTTGAAAGCATATCATTGGTCGTTGATGGCCATTTTATTAAATTATTGAATTTTCAGCAAGTGCTTGGATATGAGATGCATGTTATGACTATGCTAGACTTTTCATTCATATACTTTTTACTTCAATCAAATGTTAGTGTCTGCTATCTCCAAGTGTACTCAACTGTAAGTGTTCGTTACAGAATCCTACACTGACAGTTCTCTGGGCAAATTAGTCTCTTTAGGTCAGCCTGTATCATCATAATTCTTTAAAAATACTGTATTCATTAGTTCCACAACATGTTGTCCTTATTGTACATTCGTAGAAATATGGTGAGGAAATGTTGCTAGGCAACTGTGGTAAATATATAAAGGAAATCACATGACTGCTTTTGTGATATTGATGGCACAAGGACTAGCCTAGTTCAAGGATTATGGATGGTTTCCCACATTAAGATATATACAGTAAAATCTGCCTGTTGATCATGCTTTTTAGTAAGATACCTTGATTGTCAGTGTAATAAACATTAAGTTGATTATTATTAAATAATACAGTTAAACCTCATATAACGACCACCTCAGCATAGCGACCACCTCAAAGTAAGACCACTTGTTTACAGTCCCTACTCTTGTTTGCTCAGTATACAAGACCTCGCTAGGACAACCAACTTGAAAAGGTGACCACTTCGTCAAGGTACCATTGGTGATTGAAATTTCAATGTTTTACTATATTACCACGTAAAATCTTGAGTGTCAAAGCTCAGATGTGGTGGAGACTTAACAAATTAGGTCATTGGTTTACCAGTATGTAACAAATTTCAGTCTGTGTGAAACTTTACCTCATTTAGGTTTCAGATAGGGAGACAACAGAAAAATTATCTACAAGGAAACATGTTTCATTAAGAATACAATTAAAACTTTACATCATTAGGCCAAAATAAAAAAAAGGTATGGTTCTCAGGCACTTTTTTTTCAGAAAAAATTGGGGTGGGCGTTTTTTATTTTTAATTTTTAGCTCAGCTGACTATAAGTCATCTGAGCTATAGTCGTGGTCCATTGTCCGTCGTCCGTCCGTCTGTCCGTCCGTCCGTCCGTCCGTCCGTCCGTCCGTCCGTCCGTCCGTAGATGTGGCACGTTTTGAAACCGTAAGACCTAGGAATCCAAAATTCAGCATAATGTTAGATGTCCCCAAGATCTCCTACCAAGCCGAAAACTGGGTCTTTGCGACTTCGTTCCTTTGAGAAATTAAGGAAAAACCTCAATTTTTTATTAAAAACCTATTTTCACACTTCAGGACTGCCTAATATCCAAACCACTCATCTGTTTTCCCTCATATTTATCATAAATATTCTTCTATATAGTTCCTATGTACATGCCAGAAATTATGTCTGTATTATATAATTTAAAAAAGTTATGGCCCCAAACATAATGCATTTTGTAAAAAATCAGGAAAGATATTTGATCACTTAACACAAAACTTGTTAAAGCTATGGACTTTTTTTCCAGTAATATAACTTTAGTTTATCAAAATTAAATTGTATACCCAAAATTAGATCAAAATCTTTTAAATTTTTTAAAATATTAACAAAAATAAAAAATTGGTACCTTAAATTTTGCCCAACTTTGACCATGGCACGTTTTTTTACTGTAAGTACTGTGGATTTAATTTTCTCAGCATGTTTTTGTTAGCATTTTGTCTGTTAACACCAAAAATTTGAAACCAGTTGATCAAAAACTGTAGATTTTATTCAAGTTTTCAAGCACCATGTAACAAATTGTGTACATCAAGCTAGTGTTATGCAGTTTGCAAGAGCTCAGCTCCCCAGCTTCAGCTATCAGTTCCTAAAATTTGGCATACAATTAGATGTCTCCAAAATTCCCTACCATGCCAAGAATTTGGTCACTAGGACTTAATACCTTTGAGATATTAATGAAAAACTTCATTTTTCCATTAAAAACCCATTGTTACACTTCAAGACTGCCTAATATCAAAACCACTGATGTGACTTTAATCATATATAATATACATATTTTTCTATACATTCTCTATGCATATGCCAGAAATGATGTCAGTATTGCGTAATTGTTTTAAGTTATGGGCCCAAACATAATGCACTATGTAAAAAATCAAGAAATATATTTACTCCCTTAACAAGGGGATTGCTGAAGCTAGAGTTTTTTTGCCAGGGATGTAACATTATTTAATCAAGATTCAATTGAATACCCCAAATTAGTCCTGAATTTTTCAAATTTTATATGTTATTAGTATAAATATAAAATAAGTACCTTAAATTTTGCCCAACTTTGACCATGGCACATTTGTTTCCTGTGAGCACGGTTGATATAATTTTCATATCATGCACACAAGGATTTCAGCTTTTTAGTTTAGAATGCTGAAAGAAATTGGCCAAAAATTGTAGCTTTTATTAATGTTTTTATGAGACCATGTCAGACCTTAACTCTCTCCAGCCCCTCTTGAGTCACCTGTATGTTGACCTTGTTGAACTTTCAGCAAATTATGCATGCTTGAGGCGAGCCATACACTGTTGCAGGTAGGCAGCTTATGGCCAGCCACAGTTGATCCAGGTGTCCAACCCAACTCATCTAGTAGTTTTAACCAACAACATAACAATTAACAATAAATTAATAAATTTTAATGTTTTTTTAATAACAAATTAAAGAAAAATAAAAAAGAATTTGTTAGTTTATAATAACAGGAAATCAACTTGCAGTTACTGATGATAAAAGAATCTTGTATCGATGGATAGAATGTCACATACTCCAAATAACACCATGCAGTCACCTATGGTATTTTTCAGTTCAATTTTAATGATAAAAAAGTAAATCATATTATTCATTACTAATCATTAGGGATCATATGAAGGAAATTAATGATAGACAAAGATGCAGTTGATATTATTAATCTAGATTCCTACTGTGTCTAGTGTGTACATTGATGTGAAATTAGTCCAAAATGAATATATTACATTTTTTTTAATATAAATAAAAGCCATAAAACCAGGTACTTTTGATCATAATTTAAATGTGTGAATTTTGTATATTCTGGATTCTCAACATAATTGTTTAGTGAAAACTGAATAAATGCCACTAATGGTGGGAAAACTTTGCAATTGTATTTAAATACGAATATTAATATGTACTCCATTATAAAATGTCTTGCATAAAGAATTGGAATTCAGGTAAAAATGAAAGTATATGAATACCAGTGCAAATACTTTCAAAATGTATTCATGAATGCATTCATGAATATATTCTTTAATATTATTTTAATAATCATTTCAGTTATATTTCATTTTAAAAAATCATAAGATTCTCTTGTTATTTTTAACAAAAAATTATATTTGGGACAATATTTGTAATTTTTTTAATAAATAGTTAAACTCTTATATCATATGTTCTGCTTATAAGTTATATGGCCAAGTCAAAATCTGTGTGACAATAGTACTCCATTTGTTAATAAAATAAATGAAATCAATCCTCTTACCTGTCTCCAAAGATAATATCATAATCATACATAAGCTAAACACCAACAACTCATAATAAAGCTTATATTTATAACCACACCAAACCAGCATATGCCTCATTCCTAAATCATATTTTTTAATCATATATAACAGCTGAGCGCCGTGACCCATAGGTCCCTTGTTTTTTGTATGTTTCGATAAAAAATGTCAAATGATAAGGGAAAAGTATGATAATAACATATTTATTTTGCTAAACAAGTAAAAGCCCTTCATAACAAAGGAAATTTTATGATTTTATCTCCTTGAAAGAAATTTCAGAGCGGCTGCAGCTTGAAATTGGTAAGTTTCTATTGAAAATCAAAATTAAAATGTTTGATGCGGGGGTTTAAAATTGATGCGGCGGTGCCTGAGAACCATACCTTTTATTTTTTTTTGGCCTTATGTATTAGATGGGTATGATTTTCAGAAAAACACACAATGGTATATTTCCATGATATCAGTTAAATCTATCAAGTTAAAATCAAAAGCAACAAAATCTTTGACACATTTGAATTTTAACGCAAGGGGGGTTTACCAAGGTAATAATCACCTAAATGTCACCTGTTCCTGTTTGTAATGAATTTTGAACACAAGTGGGATTTAACGAGATGTCACACAATGAGGGGTCACGATTTGTATATATGAACTGGTAACGTGTCATGCTCACCTTATGTTACCTGTTGTCTCAATAGTTTCATCATTTCTCAGTGTCTGAGCTTGGCTGTAAGTTTTGTTGTACTGACAGTGTACATATGTAAATAGCTGTACATACATATGACATGTGATAAGGAACAGTATTGTTAAGAACAGAACTGTCTACCAGTACAGGTCTGCCCTGCGCGGGGCTGCCTACCAGAAATGGTCTGCCCCACGTGGGGCTGTATACCAGAAATGGTCTGCCCCATGTTGGGCTGCATACCAGAAATAATCTGCCCCATGGGCTGGCTTACGAATGAACCTCGTGAGTGGGTTTGAACTAAACCACTCTAAAATTGAGGTTTATGTAAATAGATTTGCTGTAAATTGATTCCGGTGAAACAAATCAAGTTGGAAGGCATGTAGGATGAGCTTTATGGAAGGAAAATGTTCAGAATCTTTACAGTGTGTAGATGCACAACATCATTACAATAATCTGCTAATGATCGCTTCATATCATAAACCCTTTTGGCCCCAGACCTTTGCACATTCTGAGCTTTTAATCATATCCAGAGCAGTCTGAAGGTAGAGTTAAATCCATGACAGTTCTTTATCTTAAATGTATTTTAAATGTCATACAAGAAAATTTTGAACAAAGTAAAACCTGAGCACTGAGTGCAAGAGGAAGCAAAAGATAAGATAATAAACAAGAGGATAATTGATGTTCTGGTGCAGGGTGACGTGTAGGTATTGTGGGTTAGAGTAACACCAGCGTTTGCCTTTCACACTGTATTCTGATGGATGAATGTAACAATATTTTTTCAAGCTGCATATGACTCAGATGCCAGCTCTGACAGATATGTTATTTTATTTTTCATTTAATTTAGAAATATTTCAGCATCTCAAACCAAGATAGATCAGCTTTAGCAGAGGAAAATTGTAGACTTGTATCAGTTTCTGTTAGAGGACAAATAGGCTACGCAGATACCTGTATATATCTAACTACTAGGGCTGTATTATAATTCCTGTGTATTATATTATCATGCTGTATAAAATATTATTTTAATATCTTTTATGTGCAATATACAATGTACAGCAACCTTGAGGCCCACAGAGCCTCATTTATAGGTGTACGTTTATTTTTTTCTTTCCCGAATATTTTGTTGTACTGCCCAATTCACAAACACACCCTGGCAATAGTGGTGAAAAATATGCAGGAAATACTTTGTTATACTGAACCAGGGCTCAATTCACAGAAGATTAGAATTTTTAAAAGGACAAGAAATGTGGGAAAAAATACAGTAGTTCTCTAAATGTATTTTGTATCTAATACAGTTATTAACCAATATATTCAGGCATAGAGGGATTAATTATGGGTTAATGAGTTATTTCTACATCAGCTCTTTATTTAATCAGGATATGTAGCAGTTAGACAGTGAAAAGTGCTCATTAGGAGAATGTACAACAAGATGCCCTGGGACTTTTCCAGATCCATAAGTGACTTAGTTAACCTTTGTTGGTCTCATGAGCCTTGGGCCATTAGGTAAACATTAATTTTGAGCCCTGTGTTTTATGTAACATGGCTGTATGATGCCTGTTGCTTTCTCGTTCTCCCGTGAAGCTAAGGTTTAATCAACGTAAATCTGCCAGTATTACATGGTATGATTTTATGACAATCATTACACTGTCTGTTCATTCATGTTTATCTTGTCTCATACTATCACTGCACTGGTCACATGATCTGATCACATGAATAAATCACATGACAGGTATAATTACCTGCGGACTCATAACAAGTTTGTTTATTTTAGTTTTGGGCTGTTCCATTATTTATAAATATTACTATCACAGTTATTATTATTATTATATACAACAGTTGCATCAGTGAAGAGCTGTGAAAGTTCCAAAATACATTCCTGAACAGATCAGGGCTTACCATGCAAGGTTTCATCCATAAAAATAATAAAACTGGACCCGTGCATTTATAACTACAGTGCGGCCCATCCTCTCCTGAGCCATAATGTTTATTGACAGTGACCAAGGTGTAGCCTTCCAGTTTGTTCCACGGCATTATCTAGTAAATTATTTTTTATTTTATGGAAAGAAATCAGGCTAAACTTCCCTGATAAACAAGAACAGCAGCGTAAAAGTCTCATCAGAAATCAGAGGTATTTTTTATAATTTTTTGTAGCAAAGCTTCCAATTAATTGCAAAGGAACGTTACTTCTCATGTTGAGAAGTTCTTTTCATCGATGCCTGCTAAGGTGCTGCTTCAAACCCATTAATTATGGCTTCCAGATTGTCGAAAAAGTACAGTTAATTTCGCTAGACATTATTTCGCTTTCATTTTCTATTCTGGAGGCTATAATATCAGTGGGATTTTATACTTAAGAGAATTGCACTATGTTCAAGAACTGCCAAATCTCTATCAAGAGATGTGACTAAAAAGTAGATATTTTTCACCAGGGCAGTTTAGTTTACTGTGAGGATTATGATGTTGTAAAACTGTGGTAATCAGGTAATAATTGTGGTCCCTAAAACTGCATGAAGGAATTTGTTCATCCAGAATGCTTTGGCAGATTGCCATTTGTTCAAATTTATGTGCTACAAGACTTAAAATGAGTGTATTTACAAGCTACTGAAATCCTGTTCAGAGATGTGGCCACAATACACAAACTGCTGGTGCCATCTGCCAGTGGAACTGTATATTAAAAGTTCAACAATGCACTAGTTGCCTCTGACAAAATTACATGGGACTTGGGTTAATTTGAGATGATTTACTACTTTTTGGTACTATTCAGGTTTATGATCACTGTAACAAATACTCTTTACTTGTTTTATTAATGATCAGTTAATAATCAACTCAGCTTGACACATCAATACAAAAACACACATGGGCTTCACACATATGTACATACAGTGGTTGCAATAAACCACAGTCTTAATTAAACAGATGCTCCTGGAGTGGATATAGCCTAGGTATTTGCTGCAGGAGTATCTGCTGAAAGTCAGAAGTATATTTATTTCATGTATAATGGCCAGTGAATTCTTTATTAAGGCATCATGTAACAGTTATTATAATAAGTAGCTACTGTACCAAAGCACAATAGGGCACTGGTCTTCTGGACATCCCTTATCTGGGAATAAAAATTTTGGATTTGACAATTAAGAATTAACTCCATAATCTGTCTTAATGTTTTAAAAAGATAACTGAAAGCGGTGTTCTTGTTGAGAAGAATTGTCAGAACTTTCCCAACTTGGACTTGTTTATGTATCAGTAAATTGTACGTGTATCTATCAAAATCAATGTGAAATATAAAAGTTAATATGTGTTTATTACCAGTGTAGCTTATCCCTTGTTATACTGGATAATAATACCACCTCAGGTAAACCATCTAGACCTGGATGAAACTGATCGTGCAGGATGCAAATTTTCACTTTATTTGAACAGTCATTTATTCAAACAAAATGTATCCCCCCCCCCCCCCCCTTCCCAGAAAGAAGTTCAGGTGAACAGTGCTCTTATGTAAAGGCAGGAAGGGACAGTTTGTACTTGGTGTACACCAGTATGTAAAGGCAGGAAGGGCCAGTTTGTACTTGAAGGTGTGCACCAGTATGTGCCGGTATCAACTGGCACAGGCAGGTTTAATGTTCAACTTGACCAGGGAACTTGCACACCTATTAACTTTTACCTATGCATGTATATCTGTATGTATGAAAACACACATTGCCCTTATGTAGAGAGAAGTCTGTGTTTCATTGATGTATTAATTTATGTTCATGAAATAAATATCTCAACAAAACTAAACTGATCTGTATCTGAACTTGCATAAAATGAGTGGAAGTATATTTTAGTCTTTATGGTAACAACTGATCGCTTTGTTATTTATGGTAATGTGTTACTATTATGGAATGTATGCCAAAGCAGTCAGCCATTGATGAGGTCAAATGATATATTACGAAATTAACTGTATGGATGTCTCTAATTATCAGAATTTATACCTACTGTTTCACAATTTCAGTATGATTTAGGTGAATTTATAAATGGCTCAAAGTTTGAGTGCTGTAAATCATTTCAATTTTAGACATGATGGTGCAATGTGGTATGTTAGTGGACCGTGACATAGTCACAGGGGGGGGTCAGTTGGAGAGTACAATTATCATGACACAGTGGACACCACCACTGGTAAAACGGGCTCTGTACAGTCGTTGTCACAGCAAGGCGGTAAAGATAACGGAGCGTATATGGCTCTGTTTAGAATGTGTGATTAAGGAACATTGAAGTGTCTTATTGGAACATTGTGAAGTTTCACTTTGCCGAGTATTTTATTACAACATTTGGCTCAAAATAATAAAAAAATGCCATACCAACTGTTTGTCTTATGGTTTTATTTTGTACGTGTGGTAATACTCCCTCATCATGTGGTTATACCCCCTCATCGTGTGGTTATACTCGCTATGATACTTCCTCATCATGTGGCTATACCCCCTCATCGTGTGGTTATACTCGCTACGATACTCCCTCATCATGTGGTTATACCCCCTCATCGTGTGGTTATACTCGCTACGATACTCCCTCATCATGTGGTTATACCCCCTCATCGTGTGGTTATACTTGCTAGATACTCCCTCATCATGTGGTTATACCCTCTCATCATGTGGTTATACTCGCTATGATACTTCCTCATCATGTGGCTATACCCCCTCATCGTGTGGTTATACTCGCTACGATACTCCCTCATCATGTGGTTATACCCCCTCATCGTGTGGTTATACTCGCTACGATACTCCCTCATCATGTGGTTATACCCCCTCATCGTGTGGTTATACTTGCTAGATACTCCCTCATCATGTGGTTATACCCTCTCATCGTGTGGTTATACTCGCTATGATACTCCCTCATCATGTGGCTATACCCCCTCATCGTGTGGTTATACTGGCTACGATACTCCCTCATCATGTGGCTATACCCCCTCATCGTGTGGTTATACTTGCTAGATACTCCCTCATCATGTGGCTATACCCCCTCATCGTGTGGTTATACTCGCTACGATACTCCCTCATCATGTGGCTATACCC
The DNA here is from genome assembly GCA_026874595.1 of Sipunculus nudus. Lineage (NCBI taxonomy): Eukaryota > Metazoa > Annelida > Sipuncula > Golfingiida > Sipunculidae > Sipunculus > Sipunculus nudus. Next base: position 11,053,811 of record CM049314.1, on the reverse strand, counting down.
CCTCATCGTGTGGTTATACTTGCTAGATACTCCCTCATCATGTGGTTATACCCCACCATCGTGTGGTTATACTCGCTACGATACTCCCTCATCATGTGGCTATACCCCCTCATTATGTGGTTATACTCGCTACGATACTCCCTCATCATGTGGTTATACCCCCTCATCGTGTGGTTATACTTGCCAAGATACTCCCTCATCGTGTGCTTATACCCCACCATCGTATAACCCCTCATCGTGTGGTTATACCCCCCATCGTGTGGTTATACTCCCTCATCATGTGGTTACACTCCCTCGAGTCAAAGTCCACTGGAAAAATCTGTCGTATACCATAAAACTTTTATGCAGGTGGGAAAAACAAACCGAACACTACAAAAGACTAAATGTACCAAGCTTCAGCTCTGCATAGGGCTCTAAATGTTTTTAGACATTTAAGTAAAAAGCATATGCAAATTAATGTAAAATGCACATGAAAATCTCAAATTTTCTTTTAAAATTTCTTTTGATTAGGAGAGTTTGGGACTTGGGTTCAAGAGCCTGACTTCGGACTTGAATCTCGAAGATTTCGACTTAGCGCCAGTAGCCAACACTCTTGACTTGCACACAGACATGGTATGGACCAGTATTTTTGCCCTCTCCTTAGTTGGTGGAAGTGTGAATCCAACAGTCAATTAGCATGACATTTTTACCAATTAATAAGACCTTCAAATGTAAATGGTTGGAAATGCTTCCAAAGACCAAAATTCAAATGGAAGAGGAAAAGGGGGTGGCATCAGGATACAACAATAGACATCAAGACAAAACTATAAAAATATGATTTATTAATTCACACATAATGGAGAGAATGAAGCCATTCTCACATCACAGCAATGTGTAGGGTAAATCAATATATTTCAGGCCAACACAAAATCCCTCTTGCTAATAAACCTGCCAGTAATCTGGCAGATGCATTCATTGACACCTTTTAACAGAGTTCAGTCAACTGCATGTATGTGGGCATGGGTGTGTCAAATGAGCAGGAAACCAGGTAAGCTTACCTAAAGTGAGATAAAGACACTAGTAAGTTTAAAATATAAACCAGTAACACAATATCTTGACTGTATTTGAACAATTCTACATTATGAACCTGCAATGCTCTCCCCAAATTTCCAGCATAGTCATTCATGTTGAGAAGAACTGCAATATCATAAGTGTTGGTTCAAATTCTGTATAGAAGGGAGCAACACTGATGGAAATCAATTTTCTGTTATCAGTATGCACACAGCAATAAACAGGGGCATAGTGTTATAAACATTTTACAGTTTTGAATAGTGTGGTCATTAAAGACTGCAGACAAGTGCCTGTAGAGTGTTCACACTTGCACAAGTTACAACTACACTTGTTACACAAGTTACAGCTACACTTGTTACACAAGTTACAGCTACCCTCGTTACATAAGGTATATCCCCTTCACTGAAGAAATCAGACAACTGATTTAACTCCAAGGTTGAAGTCCAAGAATTTAATACTAATAGTTAATAGACAATAAAATTGCCACCTCTGCCTTCTAAATAGACAAATTATGAAGTATGGTGACACAGCTTAATAAACTTTGAAAGGCTAATACACTGACTGGGTACAATGGTGTACATCTGGTTTCTATAAATAACTAACAAACTCACAGGTATGTTGTTTTTAAATATACAGGTAATATGAATATAAAATGTGAGGAAGCATGATAATTCAGTAAATATTTAAATGATTTTCTGCATCTAGGTAATAAATATCCTAAAAAGGTATCATGAAATACAGGTATATATTAAATCAGTAAAAGCACTTTTTTACAATATCACTCCTGAAAATACTTCTAAAAAATTCTTCAAAAAGACCAGTTCATGCTTGATAGGAAATATGAATGCAATGTACAATAGTGTAAATAGCCTAAAAAGGATATATGCCTTGTTTGACAAAACTTTCATTGAAATATGATCATGCAAGCTACAGCTGCAAGCTTTCTCAGAATTGGCCCAAGTAGTAATAGGTGACAGGACGTAATAGTCTGTAAGATGAAACTTGATATCCCTGTCAGTGAATTTTCCATATGTCTTTTAAAATAAAGTCTTCTTTATTAAGTTTCCATTTATGGACAAAAGTGCCAAACCAGGCACAAATTAGTGGATCACACCCCAACTGAAGGGAACTCGTGTTACATGGACTGGTCAGGGTTGTAAAACTTCCTGACCAGTATTTCTAAACACAGTGGATATGTTTTTGTTTATTTTGTGGCTTTGTAACATTTCTTTGGGTGTTGCGTCCATGCATAATATTTTTTTTATGAACACAAAACTTATTTTCACAAAATGGAGATGCCTTGCTGAAATTCCTATTATCCATGTGTTAGACGAAAGCACAGGGTCATGCTCAAGGAAATTAAAGGATCACCAAAAAAAATTCTTATATTTGATGTTCTGGCTCCTCATAAGTGAAACCCTATGAAAGAACCTCAGCAAACAGGAAACTTGGAAACTGACGTATGTGTAAAATATATTCCCTGTGTAAGGCCAAAAAAAATAAGGTATGGTTCTCAGGCACTTTTTCTCAGAAATCAGTGCGGGCGGGCAGTTTTTTATTTTTTATCTATTTTTGAATATTCTGATAAAAATTTCATATGATCAGGGAAAAGCATGAACATAACAAATTTTTGCTAAACCGGTAAAAGCACTACATAAATTGTATCATTTATCTTCTTGAAAGATAAAAATCAAAATAAAAATGTTTGATGCGGGTGGTTAAAATTGACGCGGGCAGTGCCTGAGAACCATAACTTTTTTTTTTGCCTAAAATCTACAATTTTAATTCTTCATCTGTGAATATAAGGTTGAGGAAAACATATTATCAATAAATAAGTTACTTCAATGTCATTAAAAACTAGAATACGGGTAGTCGACAAGCGACTACGTGTATCCGCCAAAATCAGAGAAGGATGGGTGAAGTGAGGCATGGATTGAGTGGCAAGGGGATATAGAGTTACATATGTAAAATATTAGTATTGGATCTCTGCCACATAAACATGATTGTAGATGGCGCCACCTGTTATTTGAACAAGAAACTATCCAAGATATATACACATGCAAAATTTCAAGTGGAAAAGTCAAACCACTGCAGAGATATGAGTGATTTTATCCCACAGCAGACAAACAGATGGACGCTGTGCAAACATGGTTGCAGGTGGCGCCACCTTTTGTTGTGTATGTTATAAAGCTATCCCAGGGCTACATTTGTGTAAAATTTTTTTCCGGATCGGTCAAACGGTTCCCGAGATATGAGCTTGGATGTCTGCAGCGTTAACATGAATGTAGGTGGCGCCAACTGTCATAAAATCAAGGAAGCTATCTAGGATGTATACGCATGCCGAATTTTAGGTGAATTAGTCAAACCATTGCAGAGATATGAGTGATTTTAACCCCAGGCAGATGAACAAATGGACACTGTGCAAACATGGTTGCAGGTGGCGCCATCTTTTGTTGTGTATGTTATAAAGCTATCCCAGGGCTACATTTGTGTAAAATTTTTTTCCGGATCGGTCAAACGGTTCCCGAGATATATGGGTTTATGTGTGGAGCGTTAACGTGAATGTAGGTGGCGCCACCTGTCATAAAATCAAGAAAGCTATCTAGGATGTATATGTATGCCGATTTTTAGGTGAATTAGTCAAACCACTGCAGAGATATGAGTGATTTTAACCCCAGGCAGATGAACAAATGGACACCGTGCAAACATGGTTGCAGGTGGCGCCACCTTTTGTTGTGTATGTTATAAAGCTATCCCAGGGCTACATTTGTGTAAAAAATTTTTCTGGATCGGTCAAACGGTTCCCGAGATATATGGGTTTATGTGTGGAGCGTTAACGTGAATGTAGGTGGCGCCACCTGTCATAAAATTGAGAAAGCTATCTAGGATGTATATGCATGCCAAATTTTAGGTGAATTAGTCAAACCACTGCAGAGATATGAGTGATTTTAACCCCAGGCAGATGAACAGATGGACACTGTGCAAACATGGTTGCAGGTGGCGCCACCTTTTGTTGTGTATGTTATAAAGCTATCCCAGGGCTACATTTGTGTAAAAATATTTTCCGGATCGGTCAAACGGTTCCCGAGATATATGGGTTTATGTGTGTAAACAGACGCACAAACGGACGCTGGGCAGAGACGAAAGGTCAGAGGTCAAGGTCACTTGGTTAGGCACCAGTTCACATGTGACCCGATTTTTTGTGTAATTTTCGGAAAAATCTGTCCAGTAGTCTCAGAGGAGTTCTCCGGAAACGAACGCGGCGGCGGCGGCGGCGGAACCCGGTCAAAAACATAGTATCCGCAAAACTTCGTTTTGGCGGATACAAATATACGTAGCTTATATGATTCTGTCATGCGTGTGTGATTTTGTCAAGTTTGGTATTACATTAGGGTAAGGAGGATGGTTTAACTGGTACCACACTGGGTTTTGCTTTACACCTAATAAAACAGCACTTTAGCTGGAACTTGTTAAGAACATGCCCTATAATTGGTAAAGTGTGTTAGTAGTTAGCGGTGGTCAGTCTTGGCGTGGCTATGACTTCATCCAGGGACAGACCCTGCGTCCACTCGTATAGTCTGTCAGCCTCCGCTTCCCACTCATCGCCTCCATCCCCAAACTCTTCAATTAACGCGGCGTTCTTCTCCGAGGCGTACAGATCAACCTGCCTGTCTGTACTGTCTGCTGGGGACCCCTGTAACCAGAAAATACAACACTGCTCAATGGAGTGAATTCTAATACAACAATCCACAGGTCAGGATATTCAGCTGTCTTTGGTCATAATGTTTTTATCAGCAGTGTCTTTTTCCACTGTTTGCGACCCGTATTAATAGTGATGTACGGATGATCAATTATATTTGATGATAACTAGGGTAGATGCATACGATCTGATGATTGAGCTTGCAGTGTCATAATTATTGCAAATTTTTGTACATAACTTAGGCTTTGTGATGAGGCAATGTGTTCCTTTATATACATAATGCAAGCAAACTAGAGAATAGCCTGCATTTACTAAAAAAACTTTATTCCCAAGTAACTATACAGACATGTTGGCTAAAGAATTATGACATATGTAGGCCTACATATCAGTTGAAATAATGTACCAGTTTATGAAAAACTAATCATTTCCAATTATTGGTTTGTTGAAGACAACCAATTTTTACTGAGGATCGATCATGAAATTACAACCAATTCCAAACACTACTAATTAAACTAATTAATTCCCCAGAGCAAAAAAAAAGGTAAGTTTTCAAATTAAATATGCCAAACTACATTTACTTGAATTTTCCAGTATTATTTTTAATATAATTTCCAGATCTGTTCTCACCTTTTGGCTTGCATAAGTCTGCCTCATTTTTAGTGCCCGTAGTTTAGCTTGTCGACTCCTGCGGGCCGAGACTTGGGCTGTAGTGCCAAATTTTGACTTGGATGTTGGAGGAGGTACATATTCCCTGAAAATATGGAAATAATCAATACATTAATATATATATATATATATATATATATATATATATATATATATATATATATATATATATATATATATATATATATATATATATGACAAACATACTCTATTACATTTTGGATACAGATTTATCTAGTATCAGCTGGATCTTTCATAGATCAGACCAGTTATTTATATGAAATGGGAAATGATTTTTTTCTTTTAATTTGTAATTTCTTTAAACATCTTTCTTTCCTTTTATTTTATGAATGTCCACTGATAAACACAATGCATGAATAATGACAGAAGCTGTACTGTTTATCATTATTTTTATAATTTATATATTGATCTGGATTTCATAACAATGATATTTATTGTGGGTTAGTTTCCAAACTGACCAACAGATGGCAGGAGATCAGGCATTTCTGTCTTTTATGATTTCTCCGCATGCCAACAAATGGCAGTGCCTACTAATATGAGAAAGTGACACACAAATTCTTACAATAATATTACAACAACAAAAATGATCTTTACTGCCAAGAGCACTAATTGTTTTGCATTTCCAATGTTTTTTTTCCATTTTGATCAGCTTTGGTTTACAAATATGATTCATCCACTGTTGCCATACAAAGTTTTAAGATGATCAAGATAAGTTCCTCATCTGCATGGAGGTTATGATCTCATTTACATCTGCTCTCCTGGACTCAGTATTCAGTTCTACTTGTTTCCACTGACCTAGATTTTGCGATGAGTTCTATTTGTTTGCGCTGTAGTTCCTGTGTGACAGGTTTACTCATTAATACTGGCAGTTCCTTTCTCAGCTGGGAGCTAAGCTGACGATTATACAGGAAGTCTAGCACATCGTAAAACATTGATTGTCTCTGTAACACTGCAAAGAAATGAAGCAAAGAGTGAGCGTGTATCTGATTACTGATTTTAGACAAAACAGTATGATTTCCAGCATAAGTCTAGGAGTACTTTTTAAGAACAACAATGATCACATTGTATGTTATCACATAACAGTATAAATATTATCTCAAAGAAACTTATCCTGCAATATGTCCCCATGACAATTTATTTGTTTGAGAAAGCTTGACTTATCTGTAAGTATATTTATGACTGTTTATTGAAAATCCAGTTTGGAACAAACCTTTATTTTTCACAAAATGGTAGGATTTGGATAAACAGTATGCAAGATTGAGATATACATCAAACATGAAACAAAGAATGACAAAAAGAGAATAAAAATTCATTGATTCCCTGCTGCTTATGGAATAAGTTTCATGATAAAAACACAGAAAATATTTATGACTTTACAAATATAAAACTCAGCCAGCAAGTATGACATAATGATGTATTAAATGATTACCATCAATCATAGCCCCATTACCTATAATACCCCATTTAAATACACCTGTAAGTACAGATACTCATACTCACCATCCAGTGTTAGTTTACGCCATGTATTGTCTTTTCCTCCCTTTCTTGCTGGAGTTTCATCAAGAACACTTAAATACTGGAAACAAAATGATATGATATATGTGTGTACATGATATAAAGTGTTGATTCATCTCATCAAAATTACCAGACACTGCTGTTTTAAATTTTGCCTAAGCATTGCTTATTCTTATATTGTCTTATAAGCTGTAACTGCTGCAATAAACTGGGTAAAAACTAGATTATAGCCTTTACAGAAAATCTGGACAATCAATCTCCTATTGACAAAACCTTTTATAGTATTAGCAAATCTAACAATTACATAACCTCTGTGCATCCTACCTGCATGTAGTCTTTCAATGTGGTGATGTCTGTCTCCTCTGTGATGCGGTGAGACTCCTGGTGGATGATATCCTGAATCACGAGCTCGTAAAATTTCCTATTTCCCATCAGTTCACAGGCATCCCGGGCAGCCTGCAGCACATTACACCATACAACAATACACACAACTGTGCAAAGGGAATCAGAAATCCTCACTAACATTATTACATTCCTGCAGTGTATTTAAATCTAAAATGTATGACAGTGACTAGTCATGCCACTTAATAGTACCATTTTATAAACAACAATAATTTAAACATCAGTTGACAAAACATTCAAGTATAATATATTAAGTTGCACATAAAAAGAAGGATTCTCCTTAAAAAACACAGTATTCTTTTTATGCACAAAATTTGTTCTAATTATTTGCATTATACAAGTTAATAACTATTTCAAACAACCCTTAATGTATAATGCAGGCTTTCAATATGCTGAGATGCTGTTACTATGGTAACCTCACCTCTGATGCTGGCTGTATCATTTTCTTGCCACTCAGGTACCTGACAGCCATCCCATCTGATGTGCTGCTGAAGATCTTGAAGTAGATCATGGGAGGGAACTCACTGCCTCCAAACCTGCAGACAGTAAAAACAAGTTACTGGTACTCTGAAATTTGTGGAGACCATACTCAAGCATTCTGATCAACAGCAAGTTTGTCAAAAATGAAGGAACTTAAAAATAACATGAGACACAATTCAAGTTATTTTATACCACAAAATATATTTGGATATGTATAAACGAAGACACACAGGCATGTTAATTTAAAACAATAGCAATATCTGTACATATGGGATACAACTACAGTGTCTCAAGCAGACACAGCAAGGTTCATACACCCTTAAAAATCTTTTAAAATTGTTAAATTGGAAAATGAAAAATTTATGTACTGAAAAATGCATGAGAAAATAGCAGGAAATGTCAAGGAGAGATTTTGAGAAGAAATGTCAAGAATTCATGATGAAGATCCCAAATTATCAAAGTCATTAAAATGTCATGAAATGCCTGACTGTCATAACTATATGAAACTGACTATCTGACACTGGAACTAATCTTCATTAAGTTAATTATTCCTTTGTTGATAAGAAAAATACATATATTACTATACTGTAAATACAATCACCCAGATTATATGGATATTCCTCACAAACTGGCATAAGTCTAACATCAAAGTGAGATGTTATGTCAAACATTTTTAAAGTTTTCAACAATGTAATGAAAAGTCATAAAATCTTCCGGACTGAATGAACACAGCATCTGGTGACTATAACATGTAACCATGACATGTAACCCCTCGTAACCATGACCGGTAACTCCTGGTAACCATGACAGGAAACCATGGTAACCATGACAAGTAACCATGGGTGACCCACCTGAATCTGATCCTGATGTGGTGGGTCTTGTCCTTTAAGAATTCTGCTTCCCTTGGACAGACCTTCTTCAGTATGGACTGTGTGACTGAGTGTTCCTGTGAAAGCACATGCACATGCATAAACACAAAATCAAACAAACAAAAGTGTGAAGGTGTTTCATCTACACATAGAGAACAGTGATAACAGTCAATGTGATCAAATATTATAATTACAAAAGTGCTTAACTTGTACCAGCAAAGGACTACGTGCATGTGTTTGTTTCAGTTACAAGTCACTGGATTCTACTATAGTCAGTTTCATCCCCTCATGTCTACCTGTTTTTTTGCCAAGAAAATTTTTATTAGTTACATTTCAAGGGAAACAATTATAGTGGAGAGTAGTGGATTAAAGGACCTAATTTTAAACAAGGTTAATAAATACCTACCTTACACCTTATTTAAGAAACAGAATTATTTGAAAATATGAGAAATCAGTCTACATTATACAACATATCAGACCCACTTATGGCGGTCAAGGTCATTGGTAACATGCAAAAACAGCCTCAACTAACAAATTCTGATTGGATGATCTCATGAAAACATTCTAAAAAGTATAACTAGCTAGAACAAAGATGGCTACTTATGGAGGAACACATCATAATCTAGCTGCCAGATCATGGTGAAGAGACTTATAATGTTGTGAAACATAAACAGAGGATTTATTGTAAAAATCTCAATTGCCATACTAGGTTGTCACTTCCATATGCTTTTTCTTGGAAATAATTGAAAAATATAAACTTTAACATAATCAGCTACAAAAACAGGTGGACAGCAGCAGGTGGTGAAACGGACTATAATATTCACAAGAATAAACAAGCAAATGGTTCTGATAATTTCAACCTGGAGTCAAAATATTAAATGACACAAAAAAAGGACAGCCATAGTGTTTAATATTTAATTATGGAACATTTTCAAAACAAACAAAAAATTATCAGTGCATGTCAGATATTAAAGACACGGAGGGCAACAACTGGTTTGTGTGGCATTTGGACTTCTATGTTACCTGATCAAAACTGGAAGAATAAATTCATAACACCTTTTTCTTTTCTTTCCCCGATTTCTAATTATATCTGAATATCAGGACCATGTGATCTACATGCAACTTATTGTGACATCAAACACTGTGAAAACAATCAAATAATGTTGAAACATCCCAGTGATGGTAAACATTATGTTTGTTAAATGTCAGCCCCCTAGGAGTGATGAACTATAATTCTGTGTGCATAAGATGTGCTTCTTTTATTACTTTGACTGTACTGACTGGATAAATTAATATTTAGCTTGATTCTTTGTGTCTTCTGTTCTGGTTTTTACTGCCATCAAATAAAAAATTAACTTACTGAAAATTAAAATTTCTTATTAAGACAAAAAATGAAGCAATAAACAAGAGTACTAAAGGAAGAGTGAGAGGATAGTGTGTGTCTCTTATTTTCTCAAGCAGTCTGATTTTGTGCTGGTGAATGTCACACACACAAATATATAGTTACATATTGAATAACTGTCCTGCCATAGTGTACTCACAGCAGCACATACTGCGTGTTTCAGCAGTCTGAACATTTGCTGGTCTCTGTAGGACAACCAGGCTCTTTCTATTATCCTGGCCGCCAGGATCTGTGTTCTCCTGTACAAATAATATCAAATATACACAACTTTAAAATCAGGAATAGCAAAGATGGGAGTTGTTTCCATTTTAATGACTAATCATTGATTTGAGCAAAATATGTGATGACCACTTAATGGTAAATATGGTTCAGGTAAATATTCTGTTATCTGTGAATCTCACAAAAACTGACAGATGCCTGGACAAGTTTGGAATGTTTGAATGACATAAGAGGTCTGTTTTCTACCAGATATTCATCATATAAAGATGAGGATTCCTTCATTAATTTATGATAAATAGAAACCAATCTTGTGGATTATTGAGAGAAATGGTCACTAAAGATCCAATCCACTCATGTCATGCATTACACCTGGAGCACAATAATGAGGCATGATAAGTCGTAGTGTAAAAGAAAGAAGGACATATTACCTGTATGTCTTTCTTAGCAAATGATAACAGAAATAGTCATATTTTAATGGCAGTTCCAGAAAAAAAAACAATTTTTTTTTTACAAATTTCGAGATTGAAAATAATTCTTTGAATTAACACACTATTAAGGTCATTCATATGAAACTGAAGTCCATAAAGCATGGTCAATTTATGAATCAATCTTATACCCCATGTCTGCATGTTATAACGCAAATACATGAAGGCAAAAAATTGCAAACATCACCCTTGGGAAATCCTTTTGAAAAACATCCCCTTTAAGTTGTATTTCATACCTCATCAATGTCTCAGGTATAGGCAAATTGATACACCGGATTTTTAACTAAGCTGTAATATATGGATCCATGTATATATTTGAATGTTCACGTTGACTCACTGTGATTCACTGAGATGGCGTGGGGCTGGTGTACCAACCGGCGCAACTGTTCCACTGGAAGGATGTGAGAGAGTGCCCTGCTTCTGGCGAACAGGACTGGTGACGTAACGTCTTGCTGATTCTGGACTCCCTGCATCAGGACCGATCTTGCTGCTTGTAACATGAAGTGCTGCATCAGGAGTCTGTCGTCGTGGTGATGCCAGTGATGGGGGTTCATTTGTTGTTGCTGGAAGTGTAACACTAATTGACGTTCTGCTGCCTGCACTCTTGGCACTTTTTCTCCCTGCCTCTGACATTTTGGTTAAAAAACTACTCTATATTGTATCTGAAAAGATAAGGTCACAAAAAATGTAAATCCAATCATGTAAAATTATTATCTTTGAAATTATTAAATAGGGGCTAAAACCTGCATAAGGTCCAAGTCACACTGATATAGCAAAAATCAATCATGCAGGGAATTTATGACCCAAGTCTGTAAGTCCAAGATTATTAAAGTAAATTTCGGTATCTTCATGCATTTTATACCAAACAAAAGATTACCATATTTAAACATTTTAACACCAAACAAAAAAATTATCAATGCATAAGTGTGGTTTAAAACAATCAAGCTGGAACTATTACACACCATGGAGCTGTTAAAAAATAAGCCCTGTAATACACTGACAGACCAGTGTAAGTAACCTATGGGATAGTTGCTTCCCCTATATTTCTGCATCCTCGAAATTTCACAACTTAGTTACCAGACAAATGGAAGTGGCATTTTGTTTTCACACCTAGAACTGTCCTGCAATAAACATTATTACATCTGTACATGTACTTGTAAACCCTGACAAGCTACATCAAAGATACTGTGAGTTGGCCAACCATGTGGATACAACTAGAGAGTGCGGTAGACACAGGTCTAGAGGCAGAGTAGTCATCAGATGTTAATTAGGCCAGCAGGTCACTGATTTATTGTATGGATGAATTACTGAAAATTGCAGTTTTATCAGGATATCTCCATATATTAAAGAATTATTACTGGCCCTGACTTTGTCTGGTCCCATGAAGCTTTATTCTAATTCACACTGCTGCTCTACATCAAACACTTGAGTTTGGCCTTACTCAAAATAATGTGTAAGGTTCCAAATAGGGACCCCTTTGGGGTCATATATAACTTTTTAAAAGCACCTTAATCAGCAAATATTTGTTTGTCACACTTGCATTTTAGTTCTCTTTAGTTGGATTATGAAATGTTATGATGGTGACAGCACCAATGTAATGCATAACTACCCACTTTCAATTTTGTAGGATCCTTGGTGTTAACACATAGCAGTATTTGACATGTTGATTTGAAATGACCAACAGTGCTTCCAAACAGACTGCTTTTAAAAGCATATGATTAATTACTAGACTGGGACCCCTCTATAAAATTATCACAGTTAAAATGGGCACAGGGCGGGGTAGTTAATACAGAAGTCAAAGAACCCTATAAGGTAGTCCTTAACTTTTCTCCTGGACGCCATTCTTCTAGCTGTCTATAGATCAACAGCCACTTGCACAAGACAAAGGTCACTGAGTTTGTTTGTTTAGAGTACACTGATCAGACTTACAAAGATCATTAAGGGGTAATTTTCTTATAAAAATATTGTCTTAATTTCTTGAGTTATTCTATAGTGATATTTTAATCATGAACACTCAGTCATTTTAAACTATACATGTAACTTTTATTATCACTGTAATTTTTATTATATCATAGTCTTAGATTTAAATATGTGTAACTGATCGACATATGTACATGTATGAGTGTTTCCAAGTTCAAAAGTCTTAGTCAGCAATTTGAAATTATTTAATATGATAAATTATTTAAATTGTATGCATGGTGTGCTAACTTGTTAAATGTGTTTTAAGGCCCACTGTGGAAATAAGTATACCACACAAAATATGAGGTTACTTTCTAATGCTCCTTTTTCATAGCTTTTATAACACTTGCAGATTTTATGAATAAAATTTTGATAGATATATGCATTTTTATATTTATCCATTTTATTGTGATCTGTATGTGTTGTTGTTGTGAATTAAATATATCTATCTATCTAAGGAAAGTTACAACCGGCTTAAATTGTTTGAAAGACTCATTTTGACATTTAGACACGAATGGATGTATTTCACCCTTTGGCATACTGTAGAATAACTTACCCACCTCTCTGGGGAACAACACTCGTGTGATCAGAAACCCTTTATTTATCCAGTTGCATGCATCTTGAGTGTGCCACTTATTTTAAACTGAATCTTGCTACTTCAATATCACATCATGAATTCTAATCATCCTACTGTCCGTAGGTATACGCATACACTAGCCCTAGCACCCATCCTCTCTTACTACGCTACGCTGTGCGAGAACCTTAGAAGATGATCTGAGGAAACTGGAGACATTCAACATGACAATTAAATTCTTATATTTCGTCTGAAAATGTTGTACTCATTATGAAATAAAGATATTCTTATCAAATACACATATAACATACCACTTAGACAGTGTTTGTCCACTTTAAATGTTGATTAGAAGAATATGTATTATCTTAATTAACGGTGATACACGGGGAACGATGTCTACTCTGGGTTTTCCCCCAGCCACGGCTGGCCGGCAGCCGCCTGTGTAACCAGTGGTAAGGGGCCGTGTTGGCAGTGAGCAAAGGTCACGCAGTTCATTGTTTCAGATTCTGAGACAGTTTCAAGTGCAAGGATTGCAAAGTTTTAAGAGTGAGTCTTGTTTACATACTAAAACATAATATTTAATTTAGCTGAATTTCTTGGTCATTCGAATAAAGTACTATATCTCCCTTAGATTACTTAAAGTTTCCTTTTCATAAACGCACTATTTGATTTTACATAATTTTTTTTCCGACAAGGGTTTGAAGTTCTCCAGTTTACTCTAAAGCTTTTTATGCGGCAGTATCCAGGGTCCTGGATACCGCCGCATTTAATGCAGTTACGCATACACCTTTCTACATTGTTATGGGTTCATAACTGAAATGAGATTTCAGTTATGGGGATCCTCTTATGGAAAAGCGTAGCAGGGATATATTGGGATATTTGCAAAATAAACAGAGAAAATAGAGGCAATTTAGCAAATTTCTTACCAATAATGGCTAATAAACTGTTCTGGAGTAAAAAAATAAATTATGTAGAAGTGCCCTTATAAGGAAATTGTTAAGATTTTAACTCCTGTGGTTTTTTTTAGCCTGCCATGCAGTCATGTTTATCTTTTGTCACATGACCCTGTCCTTGACCTTATTGATATGAGAAAAGTTGTCCTCTGATTATTGTTCCAAATAAATTATAGTAAATATTGTTTCCATAACTCCGATAGGCAAATTTGTTAAAACCTTAAATGATATAGCCATACACTTATAAAGGACTTATTGAAGCCATATATTATCATTTACTCATAAGTATTATTCATAAAATAAGATTTTTTTAATAGATTTATTAGCAATAAATTACTCTGGTACACCAGAGGTCAGGTCACAGGTCAGGTCATGGGTGACAAGAGTTCATGCCTCAGCAACATGGCTGTGTCAGTGATGGTTTTCTGCTCTTCTCTTCATGATAAAATGCTGTTATATCATATATAACATAAACAGGAGACTCCACATGTATGGAAACTGATATATAAAGGATATATAGGTAGAGTGAACATAGTTTAAGCTGCATCTTATTCTTAATTACTCTTTTATTCTTTCCTTCTGATACATCAGAAGGACCGCTACGATATTTCGTAAGAACATACTCAAGGCTGAGTATGGAGCCCGGGTCACCTGGTGTGTAATTCTCAGCCTTGCACCAAGGCAACTTTCTACACTGGCAACTAAAGCCTTTATATACCTAATACTATTTCACAATTATATGGCCTAAGAGTACAGGTAAGACCCACAAGGCACAACTGTGAATGGAGTATCACACTTCACAGACACTGATCAGCTGATGCTGAGTGATGGGTGGTGGGCCCTTGTGCCAAGTTGTGGTTTCAGCAACAAGCCCTGACTGAGGAAAATGATATATATATAATGTTCATGTTAATGGACATAATTTGAAAAAGTGAACATTAATATCTAAGTGAACTCAACATACTTGATCACTGAGCTGTCAACAGTCGCGTAAATTTCCCATCACTTAAACGAATACACGTGATCTGGCGGCAAAACCACGCCAACGCGAGTGGCAGTTGTCAGATTCGTTCGGTTTCCATAATAAACAATATGGCGGCCTCTAGTTGCGATCTCACAGAAAACACAGATCTGATTTACGACAACTGCATCCGCTTCTATAAATCTTGATTATTTCTTTATATATCTGTCTCAACAATACTTTATATTTCTGTTATAAAATTATCCATTACCTAATTCAAATATGTACAGTGTCTAAATGTTGAAATCTGGTTTTAGAAAGAAGAAAATGCTCGGTTTCACCTAGAGTTATTGTTTTCTAACAATTTCCTGTCATGCGTGGTGAGGGCATTCCAAGGCAGCACGAAAACAGAACTTGTTGCCCACAGAGAGAACTGTCACCTGCCGCATGACAGGTCATAAACGAAATATTATCTGTCAAATAAGGTATGTACATCAGGCTGATTACATCTGAAAGTTCTGATCATATGTTTATATTTTGTCGGCTTTATTCAAACCCTTGACTGAGTCCTGAATTTCTGTAGTCAGAGGAGTACAGTGACTGATTTGTCGGATTACTGACTTTTCAGTGTACCACTGCCAGTGTCTGAGTGTGTACTGAATAAGCCCCCGGTGTGACTAAAAAATCCGTGTCCACCCACTACAGATTCCGTGAACATAGAGCACATCTCTTCCAAATGTCTCTAATGATACATACCCCTATAAAGTTCCCTCATGAATACATGCCAGCACTGTATAAGCCTACTGCTAGGGGGAATCACTAAAATTTCAGATCCATAAATCTCTTATTTTTTTCAATTTCCCAGATAAAGCTCTCTAAACAATACAATAATCTGTTTGAATTTTGTTTCTATCTTTATTGGTTACAAAGTTATGGCTATTTTAAGGTTTTCAGGTAAATGGGCCCCGGGAGACACACCTGTCCTGTAAATGGCCAAATTGGCTCTGGCCAGTTTTGTGGTTGCCATATTTTGAAAATTTAATGTATAATATATTACAATTTATCTTTTATTCCATGTAACTTTCATAAAAGTTCATTATAATGTAAAATTAATACATGTTTATCTTCAAATTTTTGTATGGTCAGATTAAAAAAATTTAAAAAAAATGTCCGGACTTAGTCAAATTTTGGGCGGTAGCCCTTGAAACAAGGCATTTTTCGCAAATTTCAGATGTCTCTAACTTTTTTGCATTAAAAGATACGTGGATAATTCTTTCAAATCCTATAACAGCTATGAAATGTACATTAGGACAATATATATTGTCAATGTTATAATATAAATAATAAAAATTATTTGGTGTCTAAATGGGAGGAGCTTCTTATTTGACTAAAGTTTCAGTTTTGCAGGTGCGGAGAGGGGTCATCACAGGCAGCTCTGGCAAACCACGCGAAACCATAAAAAACTGAAGAAAATCAATCTCATGTTTCAATGAGCTGTTTATTTCAATAAAAAGAGGTGCTAAGGAATGCATGCATGGTGCAAAAAAGTACAATGGAATAATATAGCAGTTTAAAGCAAAAAGTCCTTTCTAACAATGCGGGGAATATTAAGTGCCAAGAAGAACCATTTACTGACTGACCGTGATGTATTTATATGCATATCACTTAACACACACACATGTATGTATGTATGTATATGTATATATATATATATATATATATATATATATATTTAAGCAAATATATGTAAAATAAGAAAATAATAAAAGGGTTCAGCCTCCCCAACACCCCTTACAGTTACAGCTGACCCTACCCAACTGAAGTAAATGAAGAGTTAACATGCATCGATGACCACTTGAAATCGAAAGGTGCAAATCATTATAATGAAACAATAATAAAGGAAGAAAAAGAAAATAAAAGGTTGGCTCCAGAAATCTAATCAATATAAACAGAAAAGTAAAAAAAAAGAACGGTGACAGCAAAACTGTGAAAATAAATCATGAGGTTAGACAATAACTTAAATGGCACTGGATATGTTGAAACAAAAGTTGTTGCTGACTTCCGACTGGGCCTCCTGAAAAAGAAAAGAAAAAAGTATTTAGTTTCTTGTCAACTTAATTCATAGAGCATCATCAGTACATCATTACTATACAGCTGGGGGAAGTTTCAAATTAACAAAATACTAAGTTTACTACACTCATCCTATATGGATAAAAGAAAAAATAGAAAGGAGTGTATATCACTTTATTGAAACTTGTGGGATTATGCAATGTAATTGTATGAAAGGTCGGGGGTCATAAATAACTATTATTCACATAAATACTGAACATAAAATATACTGTTTCTTTATCTAAGTTAATTTTATTCAGGAATGTGAATATTGATATTTGCTGTCATTATTAGTACATGCATATAACTTAAAGAAAAAGTTAAAAAAAAAAAAAAAAAAAGAGTAAGGATTGACTGATCCCATAACACCAAAAAAAAAAAAAGAAACTGATGATTGTTACAGTTTAGTATAATTAAATACATTTGGTTCCTTTTCAATACAACACATCCAATAATAGTCAAAGGTTGTAATAGAAAATTAATATTTATTAATCGGTTTATGTTACTTTTACCATTGCAGGTTACAATTTCTCATCTCTTCCGGTTATGTTAAAAACCTGTCATGTCCTATCCTATCACTATTACACACTACTATTATCCCCATCCCATATATATATATATATATGGAAAGGAAGTGGGGGGGGGGGGGTGGTTAGATATGTAAGCTGCTGCATATTTATATGATATTTTAAAAGTACTAAAATCAAATTATATATCATTTGAATATATATATATATACATTTCATAATTTTTATAATATTTACAATTTATAATTTTATGCATAAAAATTACATTATGTAAAAAAAGGTATGATCCTGAAATAAAAAGCTATCCGTTGATATTTTTGTCAATTAAAAATTACAATTTGAAAATTTCACTGATATACCTATTTATTATATACATAAAATTCAAATGAAATATTTATAAAAAACATGTCAATCAAAATATACATACCATGACACAGCAAATATATATATTTCTTAAATATTATAACTAAAACTTATCCTTTTACCATGCTTTATTTATGACATGATGCGACTTGGTCACAGTAGATCTAATTTTGATCCATAAAATCTCCTATTATAGCTCACCTGACGATGTCAACCCCTCCTCCTCCAAGGCTAAATATATATAAT
Organism: Sipunculus nudus; assembly: GCA_026874595.1. Taxonomy (NCBI): domain Eukaryota; kingdom Metazoa; phylum Annelida; class Sipuncula; order Golfingiida; family Sipunculidae; genus Sipunculus; species Sipunculus nudus. Next base: position 11,035,310 of record CM049314.1, on the reverse strand, counting down.
TTTTATTCTCGTTATATATTAATTTGCCTCATTAGGGCCATAAATAATTTTTTTGTTAGATTTGCAACATGGTTCATACAGAAATTACATTTCACCCAAGTAATTTCTACATTTTATGAACCACAAACTGTCAGCGCCATCTGTGTCAGACGATTTTATATTTTTCTTTCACTTAATTTACCCATTAAATTTTATGATTTCTGTTTTAGAAAGGGATTGTATGTGAAGATAATATACTTATCTTTTAATATCAAAAACATTTTTAAGATATCTAAGTATATTTTTATTGTATATTGAATAAAACACGGTGTCTGCAAGGGGATGCGTCTTACCTCAATGTCACAGTGACAGCAGCGGTTTTCTCGTCTCTGTGGCGCCAAGACACACTTGGAAATGCCCGTTGAGACAAAAAATGGCCGCGTGTTTTAAAAATTTAAATATAGCATCAAATAGAGCATTTCCCATTCTACCAGAATGTACTTGACGATTTTTGAAAAAAAAAAATCATCCATAACAAAAAATATCTCCAAAAACTTGTAAATTTATCAAAAATACTTAAAAATTGGCGTAGAAAAAATCGTCAAGCGGCGCCGTCATGCCTACGATATAAGGATTCTTCTGGTACCATTTTTAACCCGATTACAAGTGAATTAACCATGCCTCAAACGAGATTAATGTATGCACGTTTTTTGGAAATTCCTGACCACAGGCACATAGCGTGCACCCACGGGGGTCAAATAAGGCCATGTTTACATCCATGGATAAGTAATTTCTGTCGCATGTACTGCAGAAAAAATGATACAGTAGGTAAAAGAAACATTTTAAATTTATAGTTATAAAGTTCCATGAGCAAATATTGAGCCGTTATCAAATGCCCGCAGGTTGAAATCATAATAGTTTTCAGCTTGCTTAACCATTGTGTCGCCCATTGAACGCTGCCGGTTGACGCCGCCTACTACTGCCCTCAATTATTATCCAAACACATCACGACACCGCAAGCCCTCATACCATTCCCCTTACACCATGTTCCACATTCACAACATGTTCCGCAAACTTTATACAAACCCTGGTGAAACCAATACCTGCCATGGGGCTCCTCGGGGATTTCTCATGATCACGCCGCATGTTCCTTTAAACACTCGTGCATGACATAGGGCCGGGGGGGGGGGGGGTCTCCCCCCAATCTGACTTACTCATTTTTACATGTATCCTCTCACATCATGGGGGGGTTGGGGGGTCTCCCCCCATTATTACTATCTTACTCACATATTTACCTGTACGTTTCAGACATCAAGGGGGTGGGGGGGGGGTCTCCCCCGTTATTACTATCTTACTCACATATTTACATGTACGTTTCAGACAGCAAGGGGGGGTTGGGGGGTCTCCCCCCAAATTAACAGGGAATATATTATTCACATAGGTCCATATTTTTAAACCATTTACCTTTTTCTTTCATTGCACACCTGCTCTTCCATCTTCATGAACCGTCATGGGGATGAATGTAAAATGATATTCTCAACTTATGATACTGTCAACTTATAACGTATGTACAAGCCGGCTATGTTACAAATATGCACACACATCTCAACTCACTATCCACAAAAGTGGCAGCTGGCTTTGCTGCACTTCCCGTTATACAGGGTTTTCACGGATTTCAAAAATGCACTAAAAAAATTCTGCCCCTGATGCCGTAATCGCCATATGTAAACGCCCAGGTAGCTTTGTAAGTGGGCTGATTTTACACCGAATCTTGGCATACCCACACCTTTTTTGACCTTTTGCCATTCTCCTTCTATTGAATTCGTGTGACATCCTGTCACTGGGTCTTTAAAATTCTGACTGTGGTTCACAGTCTCATGCTGGTAGCCATGATCAGTCAAACAATCGTACGTACGACTTCCAGCAATCAGAGCGTATGATCGAGCCGGCTTTAATGTATTTCTTTATAAGTGGCAGCAGGGTCTCCGTAGATCTGCCAGGGACGACAAACATAAACACTTTACTTTTATACCTCTGTTCCCTCCCTCCAAAAACCCAATCACCCTTCACCATATGACCTCTGTGGTATTTTCGATTTGAAAATTTTGATTCGTCTATTTCAACGATCACCCCTTCTCCCCCGATTTGTGCATCATCCGTCTGGGAGAGGATGCTGTGTTCACATACCTCTCTGCAAAAGTTACACCAGTCATTGAGTCAACACAAGTATTGCTGCCCCCCCCCCCCCTAAAGTTCCCCCATCATCTGACATTGTGTCATGCCTATCGACCACATATATGTTAGCTTCATTATTTCTTCTATGGTGAGATTGGCAAAACTAAACGAACTGCCATGTCTGATAGACAGACGCACATCGTGTTTTTTGGGTTGCTTTTTCTGACAACGCCATTTGAATGTATCACTGGTAATGCTTTCGGCGGTACTCACAAGTGACATAGCTTGTCCACATTGATAACACGTTCTGCTATCCTTAATCAATTCAACCTCCATCAGCCAATTGATTATGTTCTCTTTTTATATTAATATCTGCTGCACTAATGTCTCCCACGTCATATTGTCTACAGGTGGCAGATTCTTCCGCTGATAGCTGCCTTTGCTAATATGGTACTGTGTTGCAGCATGTTTGAAAGTTTTTTTTTTCACCCACCAATGTACACTGTGTTGCTGCATCAGTAACATTACACCGTTTCTGTTCATTGCTACCTACTCGTGCCACCAACCTGGGCTTATGAGGAACTCTGGGCCGTCGTGCACTGGTTTTCTGCCGTCCCCTCATGGAACCTCCAGAACTGTCAATTTCTGATTCCTTCACTCTTTTGGTGAATCCCGTGTCATCATGACCACTTTTTCTTTTTCTGCTGCACGTTTGTGAGCCTCTCAGGGTCACACCTGTCTTTTCTATGATGATACTATCTATTTTTTTCCGAAATCTAGGTATAATCGGGGACTCGAAGTCACTGTCGGACGACATCATGTCTGCTGTTAACGTCAACAGATTAACTGCCTAGGCAATATTGACCGTTATTTATTACATAACTAACTATTACATAACTATGGAATGTGCAATGCGAGTGACCAAGTGTACTGAATGACCTTTCACATAAATACAACCCCCGAACATTAGCCGGCATGAATGCCTTGATGGCATGGGTATTACACTCCTGGCAGCAATGCGAAAGGTTGGCGGATCGATTCCAATATACACCATGGTATCTTTATTTCTTTGCATGTTTGTATTAATCATTCAATTTCTCTTTCAGATTCCTTCAGAGATGCGGACATTACATCCTAAGTGTTACACCGACAGCAGATGAGATAAATCAGATAAGGGATGAGGGAGTTAAGGGATGAGGGAGATGGATAGGCAAGAACAATAAGACAGATGCAGTGACAATAATTTTTTTATTTTTTTTTATCCCCCGAATAATTCTACACCCCATTTTTTACTCTATCCCCTTCAAATATATCGCCTTCTTTAGCTTGTGTACTATTCCTATATCCATATTTTTGGGTTCATGGGTAGGCACTAATTCTATAGACTGTAGTCAGCAAAGTCCTGTCAGAGTACTGTCCAGTTACGACAACAGCCATGAAAAGGAAAGGGGTAAAAATGTAAAGGTAAAAGTGCGGCCCAAGTATAGAATCCGGCCTACATTTGCATCTGACAAGAATGGGTCTTAACTGGCTGGAACCATTTAATAATCGCCATGAGCCATCATAGAATATTCAATAACTTAAACTTAAGTGTAATCAGTCCTGTCCTTAATATGTGAACTTCATATACTTGCTGTTTCTTGTCACCTCAACTTCAACTAACGTATCCATCCATCACTGTTTAAGTCTCGCCATGTTGTGTTTCCTTATGCACACACTATGCTGACATCATACACAACAATCCAAAGGGGGTGACTTCAGCAGGGATGTGGGGGCGTTTTAATTTATTCCTACTGTCTTTTAATTACCACACATTCTGCTTTTTATTTTGCTTCACATTCTCATTTACCATTTTAGAATTTTAGCGGGGGTGTGGGGGCAGCCAGCCCCTAACTGAAACACGTTATTACATGTACTATTATTCACCTTTGAGAATCCAGTGAATCCACCCCTGAAACACGGGGACATCTGGTGGACATTTGCGCAGTTATTCATTTACAATAGTTTGCATAGTCTTAAATTTCCTGGCTGTCAACTTGCCTTCATGGCACAGTTAGTTACGCAGACGGCTTCTGGGCGTGCGGTTGGTGGTTCAAATCCAGTTGTATTATCACATCTTTGCATGTTCTCAATACACTAATATTTCACGTATTTATCTCATGTGTCAGATTGCACAGAATGGAGGTTACGGAACATAGAAAACAACACAGAACACACAATCACTCCAAAGAATTTTTTTTAGTAATTTTCCACCTTCACCAATGTAGGCAGGATTCTATACTCGCTCCAAAAGTGCAATATATATCATTACTATAGTAATTAAGAGACTAGCCCAAAACGGCAAAAGGGTCATCCAAAACATGCATTGGGCGTGAGACTCGCCCATTTACCCCTCATATCACGCAAAGGGACATAAATCTCACACATTCTGGCCCGGTCATCCCCAGCTTTCAAGTTAAAACTTAAAACTGAACATTGTATCCCATTTGTTCTTTCAAGACTGAAAGTGGAACAAAGTTGTGTTGAATGTGATGAATCAACCTGTTTGACAAGGTGTGATGTCTTGCCCAGAGGGTCGAATTTAAGATACCCCTCGGCTAGCAGACATCTTGCCTGAAAGACCTGTGGGCCCGCCAGTATTCATCTGATTGGTCGAGAGAATTTTCTATGATGATACTATCTATTTTTTTCCGAAATCTAGGTATAATCGGGGACTCGAAGTCACTGTCGGACGACATCATGTCTGCTGTTAACGTCAACAGATTAACTGCCTAGGCAATATTGACCGTTATTTATTACATAACTAACTATTACATAACTATGGAATGTGCAATGCGAGTGACCAAGTGTACTGAATGACCTTTCACATAAATACAACCCCCGAACATTAGCCGGCATGAATGCCTTGATGGCATGGGTATTACACTCCTGGCAGCAATGCGAAAGGTTGGCGGATCGATTCCAATATACACCATGGTATCTTTATTTCTTTGCATGTTTGTATTAATCATTCAATTTCTCTTTCAGATTCCTTCAGAGATGCGGACATTACATCCTAAGTGTTACACCGACAGCAGATGAGATAAATCAGATAAGGGATGAGGGAGTTAAGGGATGAGGGAGATGGATAGGCAAGAACAATAAGACAGATGCAGTGACAATAATTTTTTTATTTTTTTTTATCCCCCGAATAATTCTACACCCCATTTTTTACTCTATCCCCTTCAAATATATCGCCTTCTTTAGCTTGTGTACTATTCCTATATCCATATTTTTGGGTTCATGGGTAGGCACTAATTCTATAGACTGTAGTCAGCAAAGTCCTGTCAGAGTACTGTCCAGTTACGACAACAGCCATGAAAAGGAAAGGGGTAAAAATGTAAAGGTAAAAGTGCGGCCCAAGTATAGAATCCGGCCTACATTTGCATCTGACAAGAATGGGTCTTAACTGGCTGGAACCATTTAATAATCGCCATGAGCCATCATAGAATATTCAATAACTTAAACTTAAGTGTAATCAGTCCTGTCCTTAATATGTGAACTTCATATACTTGCTGTTTCTTGTCACCTCAACTTCAACTAACGTATCCATCCATCACTGTTTAAGTCTCGCCATGTTGTGTTTCCTTATGCACACACTATGCTGACATCATACACAACAATCCAAAGGGGGTGACTTCAGCAGGGATGTGGGGGCGTTTTAATTTATTCCTACTGTCTTTTAATTACCACACATTCTGCTTTTTATTTTGCTTCACATTCTCATTTACCATTTTAGAATTTTAGCGGGGGTGTGGGGGCAGCCAGCCCCTAACTGAAACACGTTATTACATGTACTATTATTCACCTTTGAGAATCCAGTGAATCCACCCCTGAAACACGGGGACATCTGGTGGACATTTGCGCAGTTATTCATTTACAATAGTTTGCATAGTCTTAAATTTCCTGGCTGTCAACTTGCCTTCATGGCACAGTTAGTTACGCAGACGGCTTCTGGGCGTGCGGTTGGTGGTTCAAATCCAGTTGTATTATCACATCTTTGCATGTTCTCAATACACTAATATTTCACGTATTTATCTCATGTGTCAGATTGCACAGAATGGAGGTTACGGAACATAGAAAACAACACAGAACACACAATCACTCCAAAGAATTTTTTTTAGTAATTTTCCACCTTCACCAATGTAGGCAGGATTCTATACTCGCTCCAAAAGTGCAATATATATCATTACTATAGTAATTAAGAGACTAGCCCAAAACGGCAAAAGGGTCATCCAAAACATGCATTGGGCGTGAGACTCGCCCATTTACCCCTCATATCACGCAAAGGGACATAAATCTCACACATTCTGGCCCGGTCATCCCCAGCTTTCAAGTTAAAACTTAAAACTGAACATTGTATCCCATTTGTTCTTTCAAGACTGAAAGTGGAACAAAGTTGTGTTGAATGTGATGAATCAACCTGTTTGACAAGGTGTGATGTCTTGCCCAGAGGGTTGAATTTAAGATACCCCTCGGCTAGCAGACATCTTGCCTGAAAGACCTGTGGGCCCGCCAGTATTCATCTGATTGGTCGAGAGAATTTTTCAGTGGTTTCCTGTAAATACTGGATCCCTCTAACAGCAGTTCCTGACTGCCACTACCACAAATTTTAAATCTTACGCATCTCACAATCTCTGTGGGTACCTGTGACGAAACACTCATTTAAATTCTACTTTGAAGTAAAAAACTGACGTAGTGACCATAGAATCCATCCTACAGGTGGGAGGAGCCAATTCCGGCTATTGATTACCAAAGTCAACAAAAAAACTGTCCATTTATGTCAGGTAGCCATGTTTATTGTTATGTCAATCATGATTGTGTGTCTCCGTCTGGTAGTGAACCTGGCATGAGAAATTCTTGAAATATTAGTACACATAACATGCAATTTTGAAACACGTAACTGTGTCTTGAACCAGCCGTATATTAACAAATTCTAAGCGCTACCTTCTGCGCCATGAAAGACAAATTGAATATTCAAGTGGGGATTGATGTTGTCTGGATGTTCAGAAAGAACAAAATGACCTTGCATGATGATTGTTTGGGAGTGTGTGAGAGTTGGCCATAGTTGTTAAAATGAGGGTTAATTTTTGTATAAGGTATGCAAACGCTTTTACATCACAAAGGCTTAAAAAATTAGCCCTCAGCTGTTTGTTAAATGCCTGCCACAATAATGTACTCTGTCTCATGCTTCACACAGACAAGTGGACTCACTGATATATTTGTAAAACCTAACCCTTGAAATATACCTGATATATGTGGAATACTCTGAACAGATGTGATCCGTTTGAATTCAAATGCCTGGAGTGGAGGGCCTAAAACCAAGGTTGTGAATGACCATGACATAGATAGGACATGTGAACAAGAGCCAAGTGGTGTAAACAAGCACAGAGGGGTATCATGATGGGTGTTGAATGTTGAAACCAAGGGGGATATTTATGACAGACAATATGATACCATAAATACTCTAATGTGAGAGAAAACAGTAGATTATAGAATATGAATGAGTCTACTATGAATTGGGAGCTGCAAAGGTTGAAATCACTCTTATGTAATTTGGATCACCGTTGAACAGATGTCATAGGACAGATTCTATGGTTGGGCCAAACTGGCATCAATTTGTAAATTATCAATTTATACAGTGTTATGGTCAATACTTTGTAAATTCAAAGTAAAAGAATGTTTTGTCCATCCAATGTAAACATTTAAAATGCTAAGCTTGATTGCAACTTACCGCACTGGGGGTAGCAGCATAGCTGGCATAAATGGCTTCCATGACCAGCTGTGAGCCAACTGCAGCACAAATCCCTCTTGGTTAACTTTATTTCATGTAATTATGATACAATATTGCATAGTCATATATTTATTCAGCAGATGATTGTTTATCGGTGTAATTATTTGGTGTTCATTTTGGCTTCAGATTCGAAGATAACTGGGTGTGTCTCAATTAGTGTTGTAGTTGCTTTGTAGTCAGATCATGTGAGAATCACTTGTCTACTGATGGTTGTCATTAGCAGTCAGGCCTGCAAACTGGTAACACATAAAAAGATTTGTCAAAAACACTGTTTGATTGTACACTAATCCATGCACTCTCTGTTTTATTTCAGTGTGTCTGAGAAGAAGGAACTTTAATCTGGAAGTGGTGATCAAGTATAATAGCCATATCTAGATCCAGCTGTAAGCATGAAGTTCAACACAACACTACAGAAGGAACCTAAACATATCCTTTGTTTATAGTGGTTTATGTGTGGTTTATAGAGTGTCATTAACTTTAATCCAAGTTTTAACATTTGATTAGTCAAGTCACAGTATTTATCACCATCTGGCCTGCACTCCTCACTCAGCAGGTATCCACTGTAGTCATTCCAGATCTTCTTTTTACCTGCTGCTTTGTATAGTGGGATTCTCCTGGTCTCACAGGGCAAACAGTTGTAATCAGACCAATGAGATCTCGGTATTTCCATGTGCATCCAACTCCCAGGTTTTAAATCTGTAACTCCTCACTCTTATTAGTCTGATTCTTGGCCCTGTGCCAGCCCTGGTGTTGAGACCTTGAAATACTTGCTAAACAAAGCAGCGGTTTAAACGAAGGAGATCTGGAACAAAAGCTTTGTGTAATGGTGGCATGAGGAGTCTACATGTATCTGACTTTGTATTTATACATTTCAAATATCATTATAGGCATCATAAATGTGGAACTTATCCTAAAGTGGTATCATCAAAAATTCAAAAGGCCAGGATTATTCTTTATGCCTGCTTAGCCTGAGCCGAAGGATAAACTATTGGTATATGGCGTGTAATAACAGATGATTGGTCCTATACCAATAATATTTTCTCACTTTGGTATGAGACCTTGACCACTGTCCACATGCTGAACTTGTAAGCTGTGTAGGGTGGACCACATCTGAGGAAGTGTACTCCGGCAGCGACGACCACAAGGTGTTGAAATGGAACCTGCTGAACGGAGAAACAAGCACACTTGCCAAGCTGGCCAATGATGTGTACCCCACAGACATGCACTGGTTTCCTAAAGGTGTCGGTGCCAAAAAGGGAGGATCTGATGTGTTTGTACTGTGTTCTACTGACGGTGAGTTAATGATAGTGTCAGGCAGAAAAGTTTGATTCTCAGGCACTTTTTCCAGAAATCAATGTGCGAGGAAATTTTTTTTTTTTTAACCTTTATTTGTATGTTTCAATAAAAATGTTATATGATCAGAAAAAGCAGGATAATGACGGACTTTTTTGGCCATACAGGTAAAAGCACGACATAACAAAGGAATTCTTATCAAAATTGTATTATTTTATCTTCTTGAAAGAAATCTCTGAGCAGCTGGAGCTCAAAATTGCTAAGTGTCTATTGAAAATCAAAATAAAATTTTTGATGCACAGGGTTAAAATTGATGCTCACAGTGCCTGGAATCATACCTTTTATGTTTTTTTTAGGCCGAATGAATCCATTGTTATTTCTTGATCAATCTTTTGTAAAATCATTGACCTCCAGTGACCATTTATCAAAATTAATTGATTGTTGAGGAGTATGAAATTCCTAAACCATTACAGATCTGTACATTATTTCAGCTGATATAAGCAGGCCCACACATTTGCTATTATACATTTTAATCTGTATATTATAAGTAAACACAGACTTTTCTGTACTTTGCTTGCATGAATGAAATGCTCATACATTTCCTCTTCAAAAAGATGGTGTTATTTGCAAATGTTTGTTACTGATCATGTCATGATGGCATGATTAATGATCAGATCATTTTGCATTTTGATAGGTTATAATTGATCATGGACCCATCATTAGTAAATGTTGCAGAATGTTATGCCTCAGAAATGTCTTGTTAGGGCTTATAGTGATATAGTGATTGCTGTGCTTATAATTCATTTACATTGTTACTGCTTATATTCCTCTGTCCCACATGTTGAGCGACAGGAAGATGGAATAATAATGCAGGGGTGGATCCAGGATTTAGGAAAAGGAGGTCCAACCCAGTAGGACTAATGAAAAACCTTAAAAAAAGTCTCAAGGTCCGAGGGGGTCCAGGCATCAGTGATTGGTCTGAACCCATTAAAAAAGGGTTTCTATGTTTGAAAAAGGAGGGCTCTGGAACCCCCCCCCCCCCCATTCCGCTTCTATAATGGATATTACTTTTGATTCTCATCACAAAATAATCTTGGCATTATTGTGCAATTAGTTGCAGCTCATTTGTAGAAAAAAAGAAGCAAAAATGAAAAGTAAAACTTATATAATTTTCTTCATAGTTATATTTAGATAACCAAGTAAGAACATTTCCCAGGTGAAGTCTTATTCAAAGGTCCTGTAAAATACCATATAGAAGCAGAATTCATGTAACGGCTGCTTAATGAACCAAAATACAAAATAAATGGTCAGTTAATCCTGTGATAATATACATGAGCACACAGGTAAGTTAACAATAATATTAAAAATAACATCTGCAGGCTTAGAGCCTATATATTTTAAATAAATGTTTTTCCAGGAAAGTTCCATCTGATCTCAAGGACTGGAAGAGTTGAGAAGAACGTTGAAGCACACAGAGGTGCTGTACTTGCTGGCAGGTGGAGCCACGATGGTTCAGCCCTTGTTACAGGTATGGAATAACTATGGACAGCATTTTTAGCAGGACTCATAGTCAGCTGAGCTATAGTGGTGGCCCTTTGTCTGTCAGCCATCTGTAGACAAGGCATATTTTGAAACCGTGGTACCTAATCCAAAATTCTACCACTGGTGTTGTTTTATTCATATTTTACATAACTATTCCTCTATATGTTTCCTATGATCTTCCCAGAAATTAGGTGTATATTGCTTAATTTGTAAGAATTATAGACCCAAACATAATTTATATTATAAAAATATCAGGAAACATAACCCTTCATTCATGGTTACTGTTGAATTTAGAGAGCCTTTTTCAAGCATGTACCTTTAATCAATATCTTAAACTTTGCCAAACTTTGACCATTGCACATTTTTTACCTGTACACACTGTTGATTTCATTTTCACAGCATATATACACAAGGTATAAAAAACCTTTTAGATTTTCATTCAATAAATCGTTGAATAAAACCGTGAAATTTCAGTTTTAGGGTATAAAGAATCATGATAGAGAAAAAAACAAAAAAAAGGTTTTTAGCTCAGCTGACTATAAGTCATCTGAGCTATAGTCATGGTCCATTGTCAGTTGTCTGTCCGTCCGTCCGGCCGGATGTCTGTCTGTAAGACTGGCACATTTCTACACCATTGGACCTACAAATCTGAAAATCAGCATACAGTTAGATGTCCCAAAAAAATGGGTCAATAGGACTTTGTTCCTTCGAGATATTAAGGAAAAACCTCCATTTTTTATTAGAAAACGATTTTCACACTTCAGGACTGCCTAATATCAAAACCACTCATCTGGTTTTCTTTATATTTACCTTAAATATTCCTCTATATAGTTCATATGTACATGCCAGAAATTAAGTCAGTATTATTAAATTTAAAAAAGTTATGGGCCCAAACATAATGGACCATGTAAAAAGATCAGGAAAGATATTTGGTCACTTAAGAACAAAAGTTTTAAAGGTAGGGACTTTTTTTCAGTAATAGAACTTAAATTAATCAAAATTTAATTGTATACCAAAAATTAGATCAAAATCTGTTAAATTTTTTTTATATTGGCAAAAATATAAAATTGGTACCTTAAATTTTGCCCAACTTTGGCCACAGCACATTTTTTTCCTGTAAGTACTGTGGATTTAATTTTCACAGCATGTACACATAAGAATTTAATCTGTTAAAATCTGAAATTTGAAAATAAAAGCTGCAAAATTAGGCTAGTTATTGAATTTTTTGGAGGCTCTTGTTGTATTCCCTTACATTGTCAAGCAGTCCACTTTGATGACTATAGGTCATTCAGTGCAGCTCTCCAGGCTGTTGACATAATGTTATGCAATCCTATCACTAGGGCAAGCCCTATCTCCACTGATTTGAGCTTGATCAGGCTGTCTGCAGTTTATACCACACCACAGGGAGCCTTTTTCTCTGGCATCCCCCCCCCCCCCACCCCATTCTGTTGACAGACCTGTACTATGAACTAGATGAATCTTAAAATTTACATTTTTTTCAGCAACGCGCTGTAACAACGGAGACCCCTCCCCCCACCCACCCCTTCAATACACAGGACTAATAAACAAGATGAATCTTATAATTTAAATGTTAAATAAATTCTTTTTGATGAGACTTGGACAATTTTGAATTTTTTTAAGAAAAAAGTTTCAGGAATTTAATCCTTATATTCAAATGTGATAAAATATTAGTATCTAATGTAAGTGCTAACTAACAAGATTTAAGAAGATATAAATACTTTGTAGCATTTCATTCATATCTCTTAAAGGTGGCAGGGCCAAGGTGTGAATAACACTGTTAACTTAGTATTAAAATTAGGAATATTGGTCAAACTTTGTGGGATTAATTTTTAACTCATATAGCCATATATTTAACTTTTGAAAACTTAATTACCTTCACACGTTATTTGTTTATAAAATGTTACTTTTATATAACACTTACCGTAGGCCTATTTGTTCCCTTGGTGCATCACTAAATGGTTTAGCTCTTGTCATTTATTCTATAATTTACAGAGTTTCATTTTAGCAGGGCCATTTTCTCATAGCTTTTCTAATGATAATATACATGAAAAACCAAAAGAAATAAAAATATTTTGCAGTTACTAATATTTTCCAAAATTCAGCTGAGCGATGTGACCCATGGGTCCCTTGTTTTGAGATATTGACATTTAGTTTAATAATAGTTCATTAAGAAGTGGATTATTGTTACTGGAGGCCTAAAATAGGGTACCTTTTAAACATTTTTTTTATAAATGTTAAAAAATCATGTGAAAATGATTGAAAAATTCAAAAATATGTATACTATCAGAAAGATCACAGTACCAGGTTTAAAATAACCAGGTTTGTTTGGCATTGGTATTGTTTGCTTCAGTCCTTCTTGTCAGATGTGGGTGCCAGTTGAAAATGACTATTGTATTAGGTTATTAAAGTTAAATTTTGTTCTTGTTTATTTCTTGGTTCATTATAATTATAAGGGTGAGGTTGCTTTTCTTTTATAATAACAATTAGGGTCACAGAAATTTATAAAAGGTTCAGTTATATGAGCCTATATCCAAACTGTATACCAAGGAAAAGTTCTTATTTGTAAAGGAATTGTTCATTGTTCTTAAAGAGATATTACTGACCAGGTAAACTGATATATGTTATATCCCACAGCCGGTGAAGATGGACAAGTTAAAATTTGGTCTCGAAGTGGGATGCTGCGGTCCACACTGGCACAAAACAGTTAGTATACTTGTTGTATCATACAAATTACTGATTTTGTAAACTACTTGCTGCATTTAGTTATAAAGTATATTATAATGAATTAGTTATATTATCATTATTTGCAATAGAGTAATTTCTTAGTTTTTGGTGCCCAGTTTTGTTTTACAGTATTTTCTGAAATAAGGAAATATTATGTCCGTATAAGAAGAAAAAACTTATATTTTTTTCTGGAAGACTTTAAAAATGACACCGAGAGTAACATATTTATTGATACATATTGATTATGAGGTGAGTGAAAAAATAAAAAATATTTGTGGTCATATTATAATCTGTGACACTCACTGAGAGAGTTTGTTTTATCAGACATTCAAGTGAACAGTTATATGGGTACATCTACTTTACATTACAAACATGCAGAGGGCATTAAAAATACAATAAAAATGTTTAAGTGAATCAGATGTTAACTTTAGATATTATTTCATATAAGAGTATAATGCACATCAATTTCTTTTAGTATACATCATAAAATAATGGCAAACATCAATAATCATTTTACTGAAATATAAGAACAACATTTTACAATAACACATTTAAATATAGCCGGAATTTTAAGAGATGAGCTGGTCTTTCTTTCTGTTTGTTTTAGGTTCTCCTGTTTACTCTGCCACTTGGGGTCCAGACTCAGATCAAGTTCTGTACACAAATGGGAAACAGCTGGTTATTAAACCTCTACAGGCGAATGCAAAACCTAATATGGTAAGTAACACCACTAAATGAAGGAAAGCTTAAGACAGACTGGTTCAGAATGAGCTTTGAGGACAGATGGTGCCTTTTGTTCTGTAACAGGGTAGTGTCTACAGTATAGGAGTTTTTAACATGGTTTTTAATGAAAATTCAAGTTCATGTAAGACTGGTCATGCCTATAATCAGGTCTCATATATTGGCAGATGACTGAAAGAGGAGATTCTACTTTATTTTAAAGAGTTACAGAGATATAGAAAAAAATTATACTTATAGATTTTTCATTTAACTTTTGGATTGAAATTGTGGTTGAATAGCAACTTACTATTAGTTTGTTATTCTGCAAGGACCTCATTTTGTGACTGTAAGATTTAATTTTATTTTAATAATGAACCTAAAGAGAAAAATTAAGCACAAAAATGTGATGTCACTAAAATTCCAAACACAAGGAAAATATGTGATATCCTGCCAAAACAATTATGTATCTATTTTTAGAGTCATGGATAATGGATAATTATGTAATTTAGTTATTAAGTGAGACCTTAACTATGATAAAGCTGTATTCTCACAGTAATTTGATACTAAATTTGTTTTGTTTTCTAGTGGAAAGCTCATGAGGGAGTGATTCTGAAAGTTGACTGGAATCCTGTTAATAATCTCATTCTGTCCTGTGGAGAAGACTGCAGATACAAGGTTTGTATAGATTCTGTAGTCCCATGCTGTCTGCTGTGGAGGTACATGCATGCACAGTTAGAGGTTTGTGTCTAGTCCCTGAACATGTTATAGTTGAACATTGTTTGTCTGAATGCCATGTATATGAAAAATCATCTATTGAAACAAAAAACCAAAATTCTCATATTTTATCTGAAATCTTGACAATGATAAAAAAATCCAAAAATTAAGTATGAAAGATTCCAACACATGTACATAGATCTTCAGTGATACTTAAAAGGACCTAATCACATACCAGGTATGTTAAATATACACAAAAGTATATACATAAAAGTAAAAACTAAATAATGCCCTTTGCCAACTTATTATCATTAGCTTAAACTTCATATCATCTGTCAGCATATTAAGACCCCAAATACTGCAGTTTTTTAGATCAGCTGACTATAAGACATCTGAGCTATAGTCCTGGTCCATTGTTCATCGTCCACCCGTCTGTCAGTCTGTTGGTCCCTAAGACTGGCACGTTTCAACACCATTGGACCTACGAATGTGAAATTCGGCATACAGTTAGATGTCCCCAAAATCTCCTACCATGCCGAAAATTGGCTCAATAAGACTTTTTTCCTTGGAGATATTAAGGAAAAACCTCAATTTTTTATTAGAAATCTATTTTCACACTTCAGGACTGCCTAATATCAAAACCATTCATCCGGTTTCTTTATATTTACCATAAATATTCCTCTATATAGTTCCTATGTACTTGCCAGAAATTAGGTCAGTATTATTCAATTTAAAAAAGGCTCTTGTTGTATTCCCTTACATTGTCAAGCAGTCCACTGTGGTCACTGTAGGTCATTCAGTGCAGCTCTCTATGCTCCCCAGGCTGTTGGCATTATGTTATTCAATCCCATCACTAGGGCAAGCCCTCTCTCCACTGAGTTGAGCTTGATCAGGCTCTCTGCAGTTAATACAATACCATAGGGAGCCTTTTTCTCCCCCCCCCCCCCCCCCCCCACAACCCCCATTCTGTTGACAGACCTGTACTATGAACTAGATTAATCTTAAAATTTACATTTTTTTTTAGCAACAAGCAGTAACAACAGAGACCCCTCCCCCCACCCACCCCTTCAATACACAGGACTAATAAACAAGATGAATCTTATAATTTTATTGTTAAATAAATTCTTTTTGATGAGACTTAGACAATTTTGATTTTTCTAAAGAAAAAAAATTTCAGGAATTTAATCCTAATATTCATATGTGATAAAATATTAGGATCTAATGTAAGTGCTAACTGACAAGATTTAAGAAGATATAAATACTTTGTAGCATTTCATTCATATCTCTTAAAGGTGGCAGGGCCAAGGTGTGAATAAAACTGTTAACTTAGGAATTAGGAATATTGGTCAAACTTTGTTGGATTAATTTTTAACTCATATAGCCATATATTTAACTTTTGAAAACTTAATTACCTTCACACGTTATTTGTTTATAAAATGTTACTTTTATATAACACTTACTGTAGGCCTATGTGTTCCTTTGGTGCATCACTAAATGGTTTACCTCATGTCCATTATTCTATAATTTACAGAGTTTCATTTTAGCAGGGCCATTTTCTCATAGCTTTTCTAATGATAATATACATGAAAAACCAAAAGAAATAAAAATATTTTGCAGTTACTAATATTTTCCAAAATTCAGCTGAGCGATGTGACCCATGGGTCCCTTGTTTCTTCATTATCAAGATCTGCTTAGTGTGTAGCAATGCTTTGTGCCTACATTATGTCACAGATTATGATGAATTTTATAAATGTTATATAGTTATAGAATATAAGCCAAATTGAACTCAGGTATTTTGAAAATACAAAGACCTTAAGCAGAGATCTGTGTTACATATGTAATTGTCCTGGATATAATGTCACATGACACTGTTTCCTTGCAGATCTGGGACAGTTACGGTCGTGTGATGTACAGCAGCTCGTCACATGACTACCCCATCACGTCCGTGGCCTGGGCTCCTAACGGAGAGCTGTTTGCTGCAGGATCTTTCAACACGCTGAGACTGTGTGACAGGACGGGTGTAAGTAGTAGCTGTTCTCATACAAATTTATAAGGTTAAAATTTCTCAATTTTTCTATGGTTCTGCAAATTTCAATTTTGTATTCTCACCATACACAGAGTATATCAGTTATTATATGATTTAATGATGTTAAATAATATGTTAACCAAATCGTTAACTTTATTTGAAAGGGACCAAGCCAGAAGATCATCAAAGGAGTCGACATTACTATTAAATAATTTGCAGATAATTGGACAGGTCTGATATCATTTATAAAACCATTCCTTTCAAGTTGTCATCAATGATATGGCTTTTTATTAGCCCTCAGCCCTTAGGCTGATGGGCTATTGTCGTCACCCAAGCTGTCCGTCCGTCCGGCGTCCGTTAACTTTTACCTTGTGAGCGGGAATCTTGAAAAGGATTCACCGTCAGAATTTTATTTCCTCGGTAAAGATGTATATCGACAAAATCTCGGTCAAGTTCAAAGATGGGTGACCTTGACCTATTTTTCTACATTTTAGAGCTGATTATAGAAAAAAACACTTAGATGCTTATTACTCAGGAACCATTTGGTGGATTTTCACAAAATTTACTATGATTTTTGGGACTGATAGTCTGTACCTGCTGCTCAGGTTTGGTGGCGCCACCTACAATTTCTGATTTTTAATGAATTTTTCTTGGATTTTTCAACTTTGTCCTTGTGAGCGGAATATCTCTTAAATGATTCACAATAGGAATTTTATTTCTTTGGTGAAGATGTATATGGACAAAAATCTCGGTCAAGTTTGAAGATGGGTGACCTTGACCTACTTTTCAAGGTCACAGAGCTTATAATAGAATAAAACTTAGAAGCTTATATTTCAGGAAGCATTTGGTGGATTGTTATGAATCATGGTACATACCTCTCCATTTTAAATTTATAACTGAGACATGTACAGATATACATCCATGTGAGAACAGATATTTAGTACTTGTTACTGTTACCACCTCTAAACACTGTTCTTTTGGCTGAGGGCTTTTGTCAGCTTCTGCTGATATTCTAGTTCATGGATGTATCATTTCCTACGTTAATTTCCTTTTCATGAATACTGTGAATTTGAGACCCTCATGACCTAAAAGGCAGGAATACTGTGAATTTGAGACCCTCATGACCTAAAAGGCAGGAATACTGTGAATTTGAGACCCTCATGACCTAAAAGGCAGGAATACTGTGAATTTGAGACCCTCATGACCTAAAAGGCAGGAATACTGTGAATTTGAGCCCCTCATCACCTAAAAGGCAGGAATACTGTGAATTTTAGACCCTCATGACCTAAAAGGCAGGAATACTGTGAATTTGAGACCCTCATGACCTAAAAGGCAGGAATACTGTGAATTTGAGACCCTCATGACCTAAAAGGCAGGAATACTGTGAATTTGAGACCCTCATGACCTAAAAGGCAGGAATACTGTGAATTTAAGACCCTCATGACCTAAAAGGCAGGAATACTGTGAATTTGAGACCCTCATGACCTAAAAGGCAGGAATAGTGTGAATTTGAGACCCTCATGACCTAAAAGGCAGGAATACTGTGAATTTGAGACCCTCATCACCTAAAAGGCAGGAATACTGTGAATTTGAGACCCTCATGACCTAAAAGGCAGGAATACTGTGAATTTGAGACCCTCATGACCTAAAAGGCAGGAATACTGTGAATTTTAGACCCTCATGACCTTAAAGGCAGGAATACTGTGAATTTTAGACCCTCATGACCTAAAAGGCAGGAATACTGTGAATTTGAGACCCTCATGACCTAAAAGGCAGGAATACTGTGAATTTGAGACCCTCATGACCTAAAAGGCAGGAATAGTGTGAATTTGAGACCCTCATGACCTAAAAGGCAGGAATAGTGTGAATTTGAGACCCTCATGACCTAAAAGGCAGGAATACTGTGAATTTAAGACCCTCATGACCTAAAAGGCAGGAATACTGTGAATTTAAGACCCTCATGACCTAAAAGGCAGGAATACTGTGAATTTAAGACCCTCATGACCTAAAAGGCAGGAATACTGTGAATTTGAGACCCTCATGACCTAAAAGGCAGGAATACTGTGAATTTGAGCCCCTCATGACCTAAAAGGCAGGAATACTGTGAATTTGAGCCCCTCATGACCTAAAAGGCAGGAATACTGTGAATTTGAGCCCCTCATGACCTAAAAGGCAGGAATACTGTGAATTTTAGACCCTCATGACCTAAAAGGCAGGAATACTGTGAATTTGAGACCCTCATGACCTAAAAGGCAGGAATACTGTGAATTTAAGACCCTCATGACCTGAAAGGCAGGAATACTGTGAATTTGAGACCCTCATGACCTAAAAGGCAGGAATACTGTGAATTTGAGACCCTCATGACCTATAAGGCAGGAATACTGTGAATTTGAGACCCTCATGACCTATAAGGCAGGAATACTGTGAATTTGAGACCCTCATGACCTAAAAGGCAAGAATACTGTGAATTTGAGACCCTAATGACCTAAAAGGCAGGAATACTGTGAATTTTAGACCCTCATGACCTTAAAGGCAGGAATACTGTGAATTTGAGACCCTCATGACCTAAAAGGCAGGAATACTGTGAATTTGAGACCCTCATGACCTAAAAGGCAGGAATACTGTGAATTTGAGACCCTCATGACCTAAAAGGCAGGAATACTGTGAATTTGAGACCCTCATGACCTAAAAGGCAGGAATAGTGTGAATTTGAGACCCTCATGACCTAAAAGGCAGGAATACTGTGAATTTGAGACCCTCATGACCTAAAAGGCAGGAATACTGTGAATTTGAGACCCTCATGACCTAAAAGGCAGTAATTCTGTGAATTTGAGACCCTAATGACCTAAAAGGCAGGAATACTGTGAATTTTAGACCCTCATGACCTTAAAGGCAGGAATACTGTGAATTTGAGACCCTCATGACCTAAAAGGCAGGAATACTGTGAATTTGAGACCCTCATGACCTAAAAGGCAGGAATACTGTGAATTTGAGACCCTCATGACCTAAAAGGCAGGAATACTGTGAATTTGAGACCCTCATGACCTAAAAGGCAGGAATACTGTGAATTTGAGACCCTCATGACCTAAAAGGCAGGAATACTGTGAATTTGAGACCCTCATGACCTAAAAGGCAGGAATACTGTGAATTTGAGACCCTCATGACCTAAAAGGCAGGAATACTGTGAATTTGAGACCCTCATGACCTAAAAGGCAGGAATACTGTGAATTTGAGACCCTCATGACCTAAAAGGCAGGAATACTGTGAATTTGAGACCCTCATGACCTAAAAGGCAGGAATACTGTGAATTTGAGACCCTCATGACCTAAAAGGCAGGAATACTGTGAATTTGAGACCCTCATGACCTAAAAGGCAGGAATACTGTGAATTTGAGACCCTCATGACCTAAAAGGCAGGAATACTGTGAATTTGAGACCCTCATGACCTAAAAGGCAGGAATACTGTGAATTTGAGACCCTCATGACCTAAAAGGCAGGAATACTGTGAATTTGAGACCCTCATGACCTAAAAGGCAGGAATACTGTGAATTTGAGACCCTCATGACCTGAAAGGCAGGAATACTGTGAATTTGAGACCCTCATGACCTAAAAGGCAGGAATACTGTGAATTTGAGACTTTCATGACCTAAAATGCAGGAATACTGTTAATTTGAGATCCTCATGACCTGAAAGGCAGGAATACCATGAATTTTAGACCCTAATGTGCTAAAAGGCAGGAATACTGTGATTTTGGGACCTAAAAGACACAAATACTGTGAATTTGAGACCCTCATGTGCCAAAAGGCAGGAATACCATGAATTTGAGACCCTCATGACCTAAAAGGCAGGAATACTGTGAATTTGAGACCCTTATGACCTAAAAGGCAGGAATAATATGAATTTGGGACCTAAAAGACATAAATACAGTGAAATTGAGACCCTCATGTGCCAAAAGGCAGGAATACCATGAATTTTAGACCCTCATGTGCTAAAAGGCAGGAATATTATGAATTTGGGACCTAAAAGACACTAATACTGTGAATTTGAGACCCTCATGTGCCAAAAGGCAGGAATACCATGAATTTGAAACTCTCATGACCTAAAAGGCAGAAATACTGTGAATTTGAGACCCTCATGACCTTAAAGGCAGGAAAATTATGAATTTGGGACCTAAAAGACACAAATACTGTGAATTTGAGACCCTCGTGCCAAAAGGCTGGAGTACCATGAATTTGAGACCCTCATGACCTAAAAAGCAGCCACAGTATGTAGGAGATCTTCAAAGTACATGCATTAAAAAAATTGTAACATATTATAGTTTGTCTCATTACTTGGATAACTTGTATTGATATGACCATTGTCAAATAATGACAACAGCACCAGTGTCTTCAGACCTAGACAGCTGCAGATCAAGACAGTTTGCTTGCTGTTTGCCATACTGTAAACCACTGTCTATGAGTACACTGATTAATAAGACTATTGTTATTATTATTACAGTGGTCTTATGCCCTTGAGAAGCCCAGCACTGGCAGCATCTTCAACATCAGCTGGTCCAGTGACAGCACACAGGTAGCCGGGGCCTGTGGGAACGGACAGGTCATATTTGCTAACGTTATAGAAAGGTATGTAAATGAGTATACTTTTACTGTTTTGAGGCTGGTGTAAGCAGTGCAGTATAACTAAATTATTTTGCTGTATGCAGGAGCTATGTTCATTTGGGGTTCTTTCTTTTTTTATTTATCGTATATAAAGTTTCACATAATTATCGGCACCATATCTTGGTAGGTAATTGAAAATATATGCTTAGATCCATGTCTCAAAAGACTGATTGAACTGTGAAAAGTAATATGTTGAAATAAAGCCAAATATGTATCCCAGACATTTTTCAAATTAAACATCTTTAGACAAGGCTCTCTTGAGTTAAAATAAATTCAATATTAACACAGACGCCTGGAGTGGAAGAACTTTGAAGTGGTGGTGACATCACAGAAAACAATCCATGTGAGAAACGTAATCAATGATGCCAAGGAGAAGCTGGACTTCAGGGAGCGTATAATTAAGGTCTCATTGGCGTACGATCATCTGGTGGTGGCTACATCCGCACAGTGCTACATCTACACGTAAGTAGATCAAACTTTTTCTATCTAATCATCAAAAAGGACAACATTTCGTTCAAAACTCCAAAGAATATCCAGTAGATTCAAATCCTTGGTCTCCCGACATAAAAAAAATTATATATTTATGGATGCATTACTTTTCTGTCAAATAAAATGTTTCTCTCTCTCTCTATCCATACACTGATAAAATATATTATATTGTTTTTGATCTTCAAAAACAATGGTAAGAAAACAAAGCTTCACCTGTCATTTTCCTAAGGGGAGACTGAAAGGTGCTGCCACCTTGTGATTTGCCTGCTAACTACTGTGATCATTGCTGTTGAGTCAATATCTCCATATCTATGACCATGATTAGTTTAAGAATAATTTGATTAAAAACAATTGTAACTACTTATAATAGGTGATTAAGACCAATATTTCAATATTTTGGCAATGGTAAGATTATTAATACCTTGTACTGCTCGAAAGTGATGCTGCTTTGCATACTTTATAATGAAATGACAGGTCAGTGACTAATGGCATAATGATATGGTGACAACCCTTCCATGTGGAAAATGTTACAATAGTTTCAAATCATTTTCAATCAGCATTCAGTCTGCATTGGGTGTTCACACTACCATGAAATGTGTATTAAATCTGTATTTGCCAATCTGTTCAAATGTGAATTGAAACCATTTCCAATGTGGATTGAGCTTTCACATGGCATGAAATGTGAATATAATATGCTTAGGCCATATCAAGAGTAAACCTATTCACCACTTTACCTACAATAAAATATGTCACACATGTGGTCTCTTGTTTCATATGACATATTTTGGGGGACATTACACTGTGTGTACTAGACATTCGTGCTTTTGCCCAAACAATTCTGGTATATTAACCATGTGAAAGCACAAAACTGGTTTCTCCAATCAGCATTGGCCAATATGGTTTGGGCACAGTTGTAGTATGGAAGGGGTAATAGACTTGTGTCATTTGACTGACAGTTCACCGTGCACTTCTTTGTGGTCCATATCATTATTTCATGTTCTGTTTCCATATTATAATCACAGATTCTCTGGTATATTTTTCAGCACAAGGAACTGGAATACCCCCATTATCTTTGAGCTGAAGGAAGGAGGCGTGACCCTGATTGTACAGTCAGAGAAGTAAGTTATCATGAGATAAACTGAAGCAAATAACACCTGCTGTTTGATGAGGAAATGCATGCTTTCATATAATTCATGCAACAAACCCTAGAAAGCCTGTGGTAACTGATAACGTATAGTATAGTGGCAAACATGTGGGCCTGCATACCAGTTAAGATGATATACTGGCTTGTATTTGATCAAAAATCAGATTATCTTTTGGTAGATTGAGAGTGACATGAAATCATCTCACGTACAAACTTATTTAGTCAATTAACTGTACGTTATGGATACCTATTCCTAAATTTTAGAAGTCCCTTTAATATGAGTGTGTCAACTATTAAATAATCCTTCAATTATTTGCACTAATTTTAATGATGTTAACACCTATGCGTTATTGTGTTACTGTGGAAACCACTAAAATGGTAAGATTCTATTAATTTGTATATCTCTATCATACATTCATTCATTTCATTTCACTGTAGTCCATCCAAGGGCCCCTACCTGCATGATTTTTAGCTCAGCTGACTATAAGTCATCTGAGCTATAGTCGTGGTCCATTGTCCGTCGTCCGTCCGTCTGTCCGTCCGTCCGTCCGTCCGTCCGTCCGTCCGTAGATGTGGCACGTTTTGAAACCGTAAGACCTAGGAATCCAAAATTCAGCATAATGTTAGATGTCCCTAAGATCTCCTACCAAGCCGAAAACTGGATCTTTGCGACTTCGTTCCTTTGAGAAATTAAGGAAAAACCTCAATTTTTTATTAAAATCCTATTTTCACACTTCAGGACTGCCTAATATCAAAACCACTCATCTGTTTTTCCTCATATTTACCATAAATATTCTTCTATATAGTTCCTATGTACATGCCAGATATTAAGTCTGTTAAGTATAAATTCTTTAAGTTATGGGCCCAAACATAATGGACTTTGTAAAAAATCAGGAAAAATATTTACTCACTTAACATGAAAAATTTTGAAACTAGAGTCTATTTTCCCAAGTATATAACTATGTTTAATTAAGATTCAATTGTTTACCCAAAATTAGATCTGAATTTTGTAAATTTTTTAAGTAATTAGCATAAAAATAAAATCAGTACCTTAAATTTTGCCCAACTTTGACCATGGCACGTTTTTTTCCTGTAAGTACCATTGATTTAATTTTCACAGCATGTAAACATAAATATTTAATTTGTTTAAATCTGAAATTTGGAAGTAAAAGCTTGAAAATTAAGCTAGTTATTGATTTTTTTTCTTGAGGCTCTATTGTACTCATTTGCTTTGATTACAGATTACAGATGCAGGGTCCCACTCCAGGTCACTGGAAGTCAGCTATGCCAGGGTTTCTGATTTGTTACAGTCACTGGGGGAGATCCCCTGCTGTGACAGGTGTACAGTTATTCTCATATCACCACCCCAATCAGCCCCCCCCCCCCCCCCCCGCCCCCCCCCCCCCCCCACAAAGCCAACCCAGCAAGTGTTATGCAGTATTGTTATTGTTTTCACTGTATCTCCTCTAATTGTAATGCTGTTTCCACTCTGATATGCAAAAACTTTCAATGAAAAAGTAATTCAAGGTGTAATCCAGAAGATGCAATGTTGTGTAATGTAGCATTTTTAAAGAAATCATTTTTCTTTTAAATGATTTTACCAATCATAATGGGACCCATCAGTATGCTTAAATTATGATAAAATATGAAGCACATTATGGATAAATAAAGACACAATTAAAAATTATGAAATCTAAATCAAGTATTTTTTTTAGATATTTATTGTTTTTCAGATTTAAAAGATATATTTTTGTGGTAAAAAATAAATAAACATTTGTATGCATATGATGTGGTGTTATCTGACAAGATTGAGATTTATGATGATGCAATTGAGAATTATGAATCAACTTTTATATTCAGATATATATGTTATATTGAAAATGTATAGAAATATAAACTTAAATTAAAAAAAAAATTGATGTGATAAAAAAATGAGGATTTATTACAAACATTTGTTCATTATTTTCCTGCATCAGCAGAATTTGAGATCAGGCTTTGTTTGCCATGTTTTATGTTGTTAATTAGTTATATTTCAGCTGTATACATTTCATAAAAAAACCATATATTTAATAATATATATATATACAAAAAAAAGATTTGATTGAACAAATGTGTAAACTACTGAAATGTCAACAGTTAATCGAAAAGCCAACTAATGATCATGGTAATTGTACAGAGCATTTGTTCACAAACTGCTCACATACTTCAGTTTCAACATTAGGAAACACATGGTCAGGTCACAAAATATTATTTGCAACAATTTCTTGCTCATCAATACAAACCAATCATATAAACCAACCATGGGCTTTATTACCTCTTCCTCTTACACTTTATCTCAATTTGATATTATTTTAGATTTTTACCTTCAAGGTTAATGTCAGCTGAGCACAGTGACCCATAGGTCCCTTGTTTGTGATAACAGCCTAAAAATGTGCAGATGTTTGGCAGATTTTGTGTAAAGTAATAATATTTTAAGTAAACAAGTATTTACTCTGTGGCTCTTTTTCATTTTATCCGCCACCTTCGTTTTGGCGGATACTATGTTTTTGACCGGGTTCCGACGCCGCTCCGTTTCCGGAGAACTCCTCTGAGACTACTGGACGAATTTTTCCGAAACTTACACAAATTATCGGGTCACATGTGAACTGGTGCTTAACCAAGTGGCCTTGCCCTCTGACCTTTCCTCTCTGCCCAGCATCCGTTTGTGCGTCTGTGTCCACACATAAACCTATATATCTCGGGAACCGTTTGACTGATCAGGAAAAAAAATTTACACAAATGTAGCCCTTGGATAGCTTTATAACATACACAAAAAAAGGTGACGCCACCTGCAACCATGTTTGCACAGTGTCCATCTGTTCATCTGTCTTGGGTTAAAATCACTCATATCTCTGCAGTGGTTTGACTAATTCACCTAAAATTTGGCATGCGTATACATCCTAGATAGCTTTCTTGACTTTATGACAGGTGGCGCCACCTACATTCATGTTAACACTGTAGACATCCAAGCTCATATCTCAGGAACTGTTTGACCAATCAGGAAAAAAAATTTACACAAATGTAGCCCTTGGATAGCTTTATAACATACACAAAAAAGGTGGCGCCACCTGCAGCCATTTTTGCACAGCGTCCATCTGTTTGTCTGCCTTGGGTTAAAATCACTCATATCTCTGCAGTGGTTTGACCAAATTACCTGTAATTCGGCATGCGTATACATCCTGCATAGCTTTCTTGATTTTATGACAGGTGGCGCCACCTACATTCACATTCACATTGACATCCATGCTTATATCTCCAGACTCGTTCTACCAATCAAGAAAAAAGTTTTACACAAATGTAGCCCTTGAATAGCTTTATAACATATACAAAAATGGTGGCACCACCTGCAGCCATTTTTGCACAGCGTCCATCTGTTGTCTGCCTTGGGTTAAAATCACTCATATCTCTGCAGTGGTTTGACCAAATTACCTGTAAATCTGTTTGTCTGCCTTGGGTTAAAATCACTCATATCTCTGCAGTGGTTTGACCAAATTACCTGTATTTCGGCATGCGTATACATCCTTGATAGTTATCTTGATTTTATGACAGGTGGCGCCAGCTTCATTCACGTTCACGCTGCTGACATTAATGCATATATCTCCCGACTCGTTTGACCAATCAGGAAAAAAAATTTACACAAATGTAGCCCTTGGATAGCTTTATAACATACACAAAAATGGTGGCGCCACCTGCAGCCATTTTTGCACAGCGTCCATCTGTTTGTCTGCTGTGGGATAAAATCACTCGTATCTCTGCAGTGGTTTGACTTTTCCACCTGAAATTTTTCATGTGTATACATCTTGGATAGTTTCTCGTTCAAATAACAGGTGGCGCCACCTACAGTTTTGTTTACGTGGCAGAGATCCATTCTAATATGTAACACATGTAACTCTATTTCCCCTTGCCACTCAATCCATGCCTCAGTTCACCCATCCTACTCTGATTTTGGTGGATACACGTAGTCGCTTGTCGACTACTGGTATTCTAGTTGTGTATGCTGTTGACCATAGATGGCATCTTTCCAGCAGAGCTGGACAGTACGTTCCTCCATGGAAGACTTTCATGTCTATGATTGCAAGAGCTGTTGATAAGACAATAGTGGTGTCACTGAGACATCACAAAGATCAGTTGTGTATGACCATCCATTGACTGATATCATCAGCTAGAATGACTTGTTTATGTCTAAGTTCTCTGTAGATGAATATGTTGCAAAGAGAGATTACTGTTTTGTTATATTATGGATTATTATCTCCTACAAATTCAGTTCAAGGTAAGACAACTTTTTTTCATCCAGTTAGTAGGTTGAATAGCTAATGCAACCTTTGGGACAAAAATTTTTATAGTGTCACACTTGTATAAAAAATTATCCCCAAAAAATCTGCAGCCAGGGGTTCTGGTTCAGACTAAAGTTTGAAAAAACTTCTGTTTAAATATAATTCTTCCTTTGATATTACAGGAATTTCCTGATAGTGGACAGCTCTAGTGTGTATGTGTATACTTATGAAGGCCGACATATCTGTGCACCAAAGTTTCCTGGTATGAGGACAGACATCTTGAACCCGCAGACAGTGTCGCTCAGTGATGACACAATTGCTATAAGAGATAAAACTGATGAAAAGAGTGAGTATTGTAATTTTCTTGATTTATATCATGGTAGTATATTGAATAATGGACATATTTGTAATATATTATCATTATTCTATGTTTCTAATTATTTTATAATAGAGATATATATGTTGCGTGTTCCTTTTAACATTTCCTTTATGAAATCAATTAAAACTTGGGCTTTGGCCTCTTCTTGACACATTTACAATAAAATTCTGCTGTAGAACTCTTTTTACAAAGAACATGAAGAATTCCAAGGGTGTATTAAATACTATTCAACCCCACAGTTATGTCCCAGGGGTAACATGAACCCAAAATCCAATTCCCACCGTGTCTGAAACCAACAGTAGCAGTCTGTCTTACCTGACCTCACGTAATCCTGACTGCAACTTGATAATCCATTATCTGAGCTTATACACACAAAATATAATCATTGAAATCAAATGCTGGAGGTCACTTGATCATAATTTATGGTCCAACTGTTAACCAGAGCTAACCAACATATTGTCTTGATGGTGGATGTTCAAACTGATAGATTTAATTGGTTGCTACTCACGGTACCATGTAAACACTAGTAATGTTTAATATACTCCTTAAATGATATGAATAACTGGCTCCCAACATTATGTTATAAACTGAGATTTTCATAACTCTTAAAGTTTACCCTTAATCTGGCCAAATGTTATTGTAACTGCATGGTGCTGACATCTGGTGACAAGATTTGTACTAAATCTGCCCATCTTGCCTGGTTGTATCCTCTTTTTCAGAGTTCTTATTGGTATCAACCAGAAATAATTCCAGTCACATTAAATTTTTTCTTGTTTATATTTATTTTAGATTTCAGACTGAAGTCTAACACTCATAACACTTATATAACAGGCAATATCCTGTTCAACTTTTGTTGAATCTTTACAAAATTGTCAACATTTCCTAGAGAAAGGATTTGCTTCAGATTAGTGGGAATCTCTATGACGATAAATATGCAATATTTGACCTTGGAGAATCTAACTACATGAGACAGTTCTATGTGTCAGTTTTAAGAGAACTTTCATGAGTCTGTGAACAGTAAAAGGTTAAGAAGCGGTCTGCTGTCAGAGTTTATTCCAAAGTAATTATTTTCTTTTAGGTGAATGCATACACTGTTTTTATACTTCTCTATTTTCTTCAGCTGTTCATCTGTTTGAGACATCAACAGGCAAAGCTCTGGGAGATGGGAAACCATTCCAGCACAAGGTCAGTTGTTACGCAAGTTAAAGGGACCTTTTCTGATGTCTTCTATATAAAGGTTGAGCTTTGAACTTTTTATAAAAAGTGGCCTACATTGAAGATACCACTGCACACAGGCTGTTTGTTTTGTTTATATCCTGCTAAAATAATCCAAACATATTCAAAAAAGGAAACCTGATGGCATGTCAGATTCACGCTGTCATGAACATAATCTCCTGAAATTTTCAGAAATTTTTTTCAAATGGGGGAGTAAAGAATCAATTACATTTTTGTGTGGATCCAACACATGACCTGGATTCAGAAACTTCAAGGAATATTCACAAATGTAGAGTCACTTATGCAAGAATGAACCAGGGAATACGGGCTGAATAAATGTATGCAAACACATGGTGGTGGCTTTCTAGTTTATTTTTTGTTCATATTTGTTAAATATTATTTTATTTTTTGAAACTGTCAAATATATGTCATATCAGAGTCTCACCTCAACCCTGCGATTTATTTTGGGTACCTTATTGCTGTTACAGCTTGAGGTGATGGAGGTTGCACTGGACCAGTGTGGTACTGCTGGTGAGAGGAGACTGGCCGTCATCGACAAGAACAGAGATATGTACCTGACACAGGTCCGCGTGTTTGGCAACGCAAGAAGAACAGTCAAGCTCGGTGAGTTGCAATTTGTCACCTTTGTACCACAGGATGCCTAATTTTCCAACAAATTCTTGTTAATATAACTTTATAACTTTTACTCATTGTAAGCTTCTTTATAAAAAAATCTCCCAGTATAATTAATGGTTTAGATGTATCTAGTTGTTCACACTCTTTTGTATAGATTATATATCATTCAGCCTATCATGGGGTTACACTGCTGTGCTGTTTGCCTCATTTTCATACAATTCTTGATTGAAACAAGTCTCAGCAGTGTGCTGACATCTGGTGACCAGTTTCATGAACAAGATTGTCATTTTTGTACACTGTATGAATGAACATAACAGAACAGAAGTTAATTCAGGAACAATTTCCAAACATTTCAACAATAAATCAATCAAATAATTTCCTAAATAGAACACTAAGTATCAGTCTTATTATTAATTAATATATAATGTAACAAACACATGTAACATGACTGCATACCTTTGTACAAAATGTACCTATATTGCCATCATCAGTGAGTATGAACCACATAATTTAACCATCAATTATTCTTCGTCTCCTCTAAAAGGAATTATATACATATGCATTAACATATATTATTTCAACATGATTGTCTACATTAAATAATTTAATCAAATTTTGTTCACTTGGATAATGTAAGTCTTGTCTAAAGTATTTTAACCTCAAATCATTCTATTAATATACATTATAATAAATCATGACTTTTGAGAAATTTCATGACTATATGAATGAAACTAAAACATTATTATTGAATATTTATACAAAAGTTCTAAGGAATCATTTAAAATCAGGAAAAGGGGAAAAGACTTCATCATCTATGTCCTTGGACATGATCTCCACTATAACTATGCTCCTATGTACCTGTGAGTCTCAAGTTATAATATAGTGAGGGTACCCTTTTCATAGATAGCTCATGTTGGAAGGTCTTGTTGCAGGTACCCTTATGTTTCATAGATAGCTCATGTTGGAAGGTCTTGTTGCAGGTACCCTTTGTTTCATAGATAACTCATGTTGGAAGGTCTTGTTGCAGGTACCCTTTTGTTTCATAGATAGCTCATGTTGGAAGGTCTTGTTGCAGGTACCCTTATGTTTCATAGATAGCTCATGTTGGAAGGTCTTGTTGCAGGTACCCTTTTGTTTCATAGATAGCTCATGTTGGAAGGTCTTGTTGCAGGTACCCTTATGTTTCATAGATAGCTCATGTTGGAAGGTCTTGTTGCAGGTACCCTTTGTTTCATAGATAGCTCATGTTGGAAGGTCTTGTTGCAGGTACCCTTATGTTTCATAGATAGCTCATGTTGGAAGGTCTTGTTGCAGGTACCCTTTTGTTTCATAGATAACTCATGTTGGAAGGTCTTGTTGCAGGTACCCTTATGTTTCATAGATAGCTCATGTTGGAAGGTCTTGTTGCAGGTACCGTTTGTTTCATAGATAACTCCTGTTGGAAGGTCTTGTTGCAGGTACCCTTATGTTTCATAGATAGCTCATGTTGGAAGGTCTTGTTGCAGGTACCCTTTTGTTTCATAGATAACTCATGTTGGAAGGTCTTGTTGCAGGTACCCTTTTGTTTCATAGATAGCTCATGTTGGAAGGTCTTGTTGCAGGTACCCTTTGTTTCATAGATAGCTCATGTTGGAAGGTCTTGTTGCAGGTACCCATTGTTTCATAGATAACTCATGTTGGAAGGTCTTGTTGCAGGTACCCTTTGTTTCATAGATAACTCATGTTGGAAGGTCTTGTTGCAGGTACCCTTTTGTTTCATAGATAACTCATGTTGGAAGGTCTTGTTGCAGGTACCCTTTGTTTCATAGATAGCTCATGTTGGAAGGTCTTGTTGCAGGTACCCTTTGTTTCATAGATAGCTCATGTTGGAAGGTCTTGTTGCAGGTACCCTTTGTTTCATAGATAGCTCATGTTGGAAGGTCTTGTTGCAGGTACCCTTTGTTTCATAGATAACTCATGTTGGAAGGTCTTGTTGCAGGTACCCTTTGTTTCATAGATAGCTCATGTTGGAAGGTCTTGTTGCAGGTACCCTTTGTTTCATAGATAGCTCATGTTGGAAGGTCTTGTTGCAGGTACCCTTTGTTTCATAGATAGCTCATGTTGGAAGGTCTTGTTGCAGGTACCCTTTGTTTCATAGATAGCTCATGTTGGAAGGTCTTGTTGCAGGTACCCTTTTGTTTCATAGATAACTCATGTTGGAAGGTCTTGTTGCAGGTACCCTTATGTTTCATAGATAACTCATGTTGGAAGGTCTTGTTGCAGGTACCCTTATGTTTCATTGATAACTCATGTTGGAAGGTCTTGTTGCAGGTACCCTTTGTTTCATAGATAGCTCATGTTGGAAGGTCTTGTTGCAGGTACCCTTATGTTTCATAGATAGCTCATGTTGGAAGGTCTTGTTGCAGGTACCCTTTGTTTCATAGATAGCTCATGTTGGAAGGTCTTGTTGCAGGTACCCTTATGTTTCATAGATAGCTCATGTTGGAAGGTCTTGTTGCAGGTACCCTTTGTTTCATAGATAGCTCATGTTGGAAGGTCTTGTTGCAGGTACCCTTTGTTTCATAGATAGCTCATGTTGGAAGGTCTTGTTGCAGGTACCCTTTTGTTTCATAGATAACTCATGTTGGAAGGTCTTGTTGCAGGTACCCTTATGTTTCATAGATAGCTCATGTTGGAAGGTCTTGTTGCAGGTACCCTTTTGTTTCATAGATAACTCATGTTGGAAGGTCTTGTTGCAGGTACCCTTTGTTTCATAGATAACTCATGTTGGAAGGTCTTGTTGCAGGTACCCTTATGTTTCATAGATAGCTCATGTTGGAAGGTCTTGTTGCAGGTACCCTTTTGTTTCATAGATAACTCATGTTGGAAGGTCTTGTTGCAGGTACCCTTTTGTTTCATAGATAACTCATGTTGGAAGGTCTTGTTGCAGGTACCCTTTGTTTCATAGATAACTCATGTTGGAAGGTCTTGTTGCAGGTACCCTTATTTTTCATAGATAGCTCATGTTGGAAGGTCTTGTTGCAGGTACCCTTTTGTTTCATAGATAACTCATGTTGGAAGGTCTTGTTGCAGGTACCCTTATTTTTCATAGATAGCTCATGTTGGAAGGTCTTGTTGCAGGTACCCTTTGTTTCATAGATAGCTCATGTTGG
Organism: Sipunculus nudus; assembly: GCA_026874595.1. Taxonomy (NCBI): domain Eukaryota; kingdom Metazoa; phylum Annelida; class Sipuncula; order Golfingiida; family Sipunculidae; genus Sipunculus; species Sipunculus nudus. Next base: position 11,002,298 of record CM049314.1, on the reverse strand, counting down.
AAGGTCTTGTTGCAGGTACCCTTATTTTTCATAGATAGCTCATGTTGGAAGGTCTTGTTGCAGGTACCCTTTGTTTCATAGATAACTCATGTTGGAAGGTCTTGTTGCAGGTACCCTTATGTTTCATAGATAGCTCATGTTGGAAGGTCTTGGTGCAGGTACCCCTATGTTTCATAGATAGCTCATGTTGGAAGGTCTTGTTGCAGGTACCCTTTGTTTCATAGATAGCTCATGTTGGAAGGTCTTGTTGCAGGTACCCATTGTTTCATAGATAACTCATGTTGGAAGGTCTTGTTGCAGGTACCCTTTGTTTCATAGATAGCTCATGTTGGAAGGTCTTGTTGCAGGTACCCAATATGTTTTATAGATAGCTCATGTTGGAAGGTCTTGTTGCAGGTACCCTTATGTTTCATAGATAGCTCATGTTGGAAGGTCTTGTTGCAGGTACCCTTTGTTTCATAGATAGCTCATGTTGGAAGGTCTTGTTGCAGGTACCCATTGTTTCATAGATAACTCATGTTGGAAGGTCTTGTTGCAGGTACCCTTTGTTTCATAGATAGCTCATGTTGGAAGGTCTTGTTGCAGGTACCCAATATGTTTTATAGATAGCTCATGTTGGAAGGTCTTGTTGCAGGTACCCTTATGTTTCATAGATAGCTCATGTTGGAAGGTCTTGTTGCAGGTACCCAATATGTTTTATAGATAGCTCATGTTGGAAGGTCTTGTTGCAGGTACCCTTATGTTTCATAGATAGCTCATGTTGGAAGGTCTTGTTGCAGGTACCCTTATGTTTCATAGATAGCTCATGTTGGAAGGTCTTGTTGCAGGTACCCTTTGTTTCATAGATAACTCATGTTGGAAGGTCTTGTTGCAGGTACCCTTATGTTTCATAGATAGCTCATGTTGGAAGGTCTTGTTGCAGGTACCCTTTGTTTCATAGATAGCTCATGTTGGAAGGTCTTGTTGCAGGTACCCTTATTTTTCATAGATAGCTCATGTTGGAAGGTCTTGTTGCAGGTACCCTTTGTTTCATAGATAACTCATGTTGGAAGGTCTTGTTGCAGGTACCCTTATGTTTCATAGATAGCTCATGTTGGAAGGTCTTGGTGCAGGTACCCTTATGTTTCATAGATAGCTCATGTTGGAAGGTCTTGTTGCAGGTACCCTTTGTTTCATAGATAGCTCATGTTGGAAGGTCTTGTTGCAAGTACCCTTATGTTTCATAGATAGCTCATGTTGGAAGGTCTTGTTGCAGGTACCCTTTGTTTCATAGATAGCTCATGTTGGAAGGTCTTGTTGCAGGTACCCTTATGTTTCATAGATAGCTCATGTTGGAAGGTCTTGTTGCAGGTACCCTTTGTTTCATAGATAACTCATGTTGGAAGGTCTTGTTGCAGGTACCCTTATGTTTCATAGATAGCTCATGTTGGAAGGTCTTGTTGCAGGTACCCTTTGTTTCATAGATAGCTCATGTTGGAAGGTCTTGTTGCAGGTACCCTTATGTTTCATAGATAGCTCATGTTGGAAGGTCTTGTTGCAGGTACCCTTATTTTTCATAGATAGCTCATGTTGGAAGGTCTTGTTGCAGGTACCCTTTGTTTCATAGATAGCTCATGTTGGAAGGTCTTGTTGCAGGTACCCTTATTTTTCATAGATAGCTCGTGTTGGAAGGTCTTGTTGCAGGTACCCTTTGTTTCATAGATAACTCATGTTGGAAGGTCTTGTTGCAGGTACCCTTATGTTTCATAGATAGCTCATGTTGGAAGGTCTTGGTGCAGGTACCGTTATGTTTCATAGATAGCTCATGTTGGAAGGTCTTGTTGCAGGTACCCTTTGTTTCATAGATAGCTCATGTTGGAAGGTCTTGTTGCAAGTACCCTTATGTTTCATAGATAGCTCATGTTGGAAGGTCTTGTTGCAGGTACCCTTATGTTTCATAGATAGCTCATGTTGGAAGGTCTTGTTGCAGGTACCCATTGTTTCATAGATAACTCATGTTGGAAGGTCTTGTTGCAGGTACCCTTTGTTTCATAGATAGCTCATGTTGGAAGGTCTTGTTGCAGGTACCCTTATGTTTCATAGATAGCTCATGTTGGAAGGTCTTGTTGCAGGTACCCTTATGTTTCATAGATGGCTCATGTTGGAAGGTCTTGTTGCAGGTACCCTTATGTTTCATAGATAGCTCATGTTGGAAGGTCTTGTTGCAGGTACCCTTTGTTTCATAGATAGCTCATGTTGGAAGGTCTTGTTGCAGGTACCCTTATGTTTCATAGATAGCTCATGTTGGAAGGTCTTGTTGCAGGTACCCTTTGTTTCATAGATAGCTCATGTTGGAAGGTCTTGTTGCAGGTACCCATTGTTTCATAGATAACTCATGTTGGAAGGTCTTGTTGCAGGTACCCTTTGTTTCATAGATAGCTCATGTTGGAAGGTCTTGTTGCAGGTACCCTTATGTTTCATAGATAACTCATGTTGGAAGGTCTTGTTGCAGGTACCCTTTGTTTCATAGATAGCTCATGTTGGAAGGTCTTGTTGCAGGTACCCTTATGTTTCATAGATAGCTCATGTTGGAAGGTCTTGTTGCAGGTACCCTTTGTTTCATAGATAGCTCATGTTGGAAGGTCTTGTTGCAGGTACCCATTGTTTCATAGATAACTCATGTTGGAAGGTCTTGTTGCAGGTACCCTTTGTTTCATAGATAGCTCATGTTGGAAGGTCTTGTTGCAGGTACCCTTATGTTTCATAGATAACTCATGTTGGAAGGTCTTGTTGCAGGTACCCTTATGTTTCATAGATAGCTCATGTTGGAAGGTCTTGTTGCAGGTACCCTTTGTTTCATAGATAGCTCATGTTGGAAGGTCTTGTTTCAGGTACCCTTATGTTTCATAGATAGCTCATGTTGGAAGGTCTTGTTGCAGGTACCCTTATGTTTCATAGATAGCTCATGTTGGAAGGTCTTGTTGCAGGTACCCTTATGTTTCATAGATAGCTCATGTTGGAAGGTCTTGTTGCAGGTACCCTTATGTTTCATAGATAGCTCATGTTGGAAGGTCTTGTTGCAGGTACCCAATATGTTTTATAGATAGCTCATGTTGGAAGGTCTTGTTGCAGGTACCCTTTGTTTCATAGATAGCTCATGTTGGAAGGTCTTGTTGCAGGTACCCTTTGTTTCATAGATAGCTCATGTTGGAAGGTCTTGTTTCAGGTACCCTTATGTTTCATAGATAGCTCATGTTGGAAGGTCTTGTTGCAGGTACCCTTATGTTTCATAGATAGCTCATGTTGGAAGGTCTTGTTGCAGGTACCCTTATGTTTCATAGATAGCTCATGTTGGAAGGTCTTGTTGCAGGTACCCTTATGTTTCATAGATAGCTCATGTTGGAAGGTCTTGTTGCAGGTACCCTTATGTTTCATAGATAGCTCATGTTGGAAGGTCTTGTTGCAGGTACCCAATATGTTTTATAGATAGCTCATGTTGGAAGGTCTTGTTGCAGGTACCCTTTGTTTCATAGATAGCTCATGTTGGAAGGTCTTGTTGCAGGTACCCTTATGTTTCATAGATAGCTCATGTTGGAAGGTCTTGTTGCAGGTACCCTTATGTTTCATAGATAGCTCATGTTGGAAGGTCTTGTTGCAGGTACCCTTATGTTTCATAGATAGCTCATGTTGGAAGGTCTTGTTGCAGGTACCCTTATGTTTCATAGATAGCTCATGTTGGAAGGTCTTGTTGCAGGTACCCTTTGTTTCATAGATAGCTCATGTTGGAAGGTCTTGTTGCAGGTACCCTTATGTTTCATAGATAGCTCATGTTGGAAGGTCTTGTTGCAGGTACCCAATATGTTTTATAGATAGCTCATGTTGGAAGGTCTTGTTGCAGGTACCCTTTGTTTCATAGATAACTCATGTTGGAAGGTCTTGTTGCAGGTACCCTTATGTTTCATAGATAGCTCATGTTGGAAGGTCTTGTTGCAGGTACCCTTATGTTTCATAGATAACTCATGTTGGAAGGTCTTGTTGCAGGTACCCAATATGTTTCATAGATAGCTCATGTTGGAAGGTCTTGTTGCAGGTACCCTTTGTTTCATAGATAACTCATGTTGGAAGGTCTTGTTGCAGGTACCCTTATGTTTCATAGATAGCTCATGTTGGAAGGTCTTGTTGCAGGTACCCTTATGTTTCATAGATAGCTCATGTTGGAAGGTCTTGTTGCAAGTACCTTTTTGTTTCATAGATAGCTCATGTTGGAAGGTCTTGTTTAGTGTAGACTCAAATGTGAAAGGCACAACTTTAGTAAATTTGCCTTTTTATACTGTAAAATTATGATTAAAAAATATTTTGTATTGTTAAATTGAATACTTAATTAAGTTTAATTTAAATTGTTTAAAATCATGACAATTCAATTAAAATATCAGATGCTTATGCATATATAAATTCCGCATTTTCTTCATATTTTGTACTTTCATATGATGCTGAACAAAAAACTGACCTCACACTGTAAAAAATAATTATATACTTGAATGAAATGCTATGTTATTATAAAGCTTCAGAGCAGGTTAATATAGTATTGTATTAAACATGAAAACAAAGGAATCAAGTTCACTAATAATGCATGTGATCAGAAGAATAAATTAATCTTAATCTTGTTCTTTATTCAAAAAAAAAGTGATATCTAAACTGTGTCCTCAATAGATGGTATCAGCATTGAAATTGGTATCAGTCTCCAGTACAAAATTTCTGATGTTAACTGTACACCAGATAGAAACTTGGGTATAAATGTTACAGTCAATGCGTAAATTCAGTCAATTTGTAAACTGCCTGAAATTTTCAGTCAGTTTACAAATTGCTTGATTCACTCAGGCACTTTATAAAATGACTGAAATTTCAGACATTTTACAAATTGACCGTAAAATCAGTCTGTTTATATGACACATTGACTAAAATGTAAAAAGAATGAAATATTGTTTTAAGGTTACAAAGATTAAAATGACATTTCATTTATTTCATATACTTTACTCTTACAAAACAGTAATACATTTTACATCATATTATTGAACAATTTTATAATTTATTTGGTCAGAAGCATCCATCTGGCTTAATTCTAGTTCTTGCAGAAATAATTATATAATCATATGAGATGTAAATGTTACCGTCTCCCTCTCATACCAGAGAGCAGCTCAACAATAACGACTCAGTACTGGGAGGAATAGTCGTTTATTTAGTTGTGGATGGTGGTTCAGTAGGAACAATAGTTTGTTCGTTCGTGGATTCTACAATTATAGTACAAATAATAAATATGCGGTACCAACATGTCTATGAGACATATACACATTAAGACGAGATATAGAGAACATACAGTCCTGGTGATAATAATAAGAATAACGTAATGGTTCTCTTTGAAGGTCGTAAGATATACCTGTAGGAACAATGGAACACTGGAGAGAACGGAATGACCTGTTCATTACTGATATCTGACTGTTAAGTGTGAATACCTATTTCCAGTAGCCATATGATATAATAATAATAAAATAATATGTGCTAAACTTATAACTTACCCTGTGCTATGAATCCTGTTAACCATAACTGTTCTGTACAAACGTGTGTGCACAGCTCGAAGTGTTACATGTGCACCAGGCCAAGAGCTAATCAGGAATGACCACTTCAGGGCAGATAATTAGTGACCTGTTATAGAACGCACGATAGGTGGCAGCACAGAGTAACTTAGTATAATACAATAAAACAGTTCAAGCTACCTCAAAGTTATATGAATTGTGAAGATCTATGAAATTAAACTGTAACATAAATATTATATTATCTGAGGGGCACAATTTCCTTTTGCACTTTGGGGAGCAGTGTAGGTGGGATGACCACCTCCCTCAATGCAGGAAATTTGTCACAAATTCCTTTAAAATTTTCAGCAATTTTTTTAAGCACATTTGGTGTAAAATAACTGAGGATATTCTCGCTTCAGAAACCAACAACATATTAAATTGTTTGACCTAAAAATACTTAGGGCAGCAAACAATCCCCTAAGAACACCCCCCCCCCCCCCTTCAGAAACCAACAACATATTAAATTGTTTGACCTAAAAATACTTAGGGCAGCAAACAATCCCCTAAGAACACCCCCCCCCCTTCAGAAACCAACAACATATTAAATTGTTTGACCTAAAAATACTTAGGGCAGCAAACAATCCCCTAAGAACACCCCCCCCCCCCCCCCCCTCCTTTTTCCCCAACCCTTGGTTCTGCTGCTGGTTATTTCACAATAAAACTTCTAAATCTGCATGGACCATTTAATTTGTGCTTTAACTATTGGGTCCTATGCAAAATGTCACGGAAAAGAGTGAATTATGCTTCATAAAGTTAGTTATTAGATATTTCTGAAAGATTAAATTCTTTTAATATTTGAGGAAACTGTATCACATTTTTGTAAATAACTCAATTTTTATGGCAAAATGACATAATTTTATTTGTCAATATTCTTAAGGTCGTCCCCTCCCCCTCCCTGGTTCACCACTAAATTACACTTCTGTACTATCTTATTAACAGTTGACTACTCAATATACTGGCAATCACAGTTTGCCTCCAATCAAAGAATGTGGATGGCAAACTTATTAAAAGTCACAAATACAGGTGCTATAATTGTGGTTAAACTCTACCCTTTGTAACTCACCTAAGCATATATATCTTAATCATATATTTGATATTAACAACCATGTAACTGTGGTTATCCTTCAACATTCTACAATTTTAATCATTCATTTCACATAGTATTGCACATTTAAATGTTTTTAATGTGTTATTTGACCAAAAGCTTCCATTTGACTTGATTCTTGTTCTTATAAAAACAAAAATGTAGCCAAATGAGTTGTGAAATATAGTATGAATATTTCATTATGTTATAATAGTCTGCATATTTCAACTTTATGAATCTAGTTATACCCCTCACCAGTCTGTGTATTTTAGTCTTATTACGTGATCAGTATTCTTCATAAATAGCCTAGAAAAAAAACAGGCACAAAGTTTACATAAAAGTAGGTGGTTACACTAAATGACAATGTCTGTTTCATCATAATGAGATATATGAAACAACAGACTATTCCATATCGATTAAGTCAGTGTGTTTAATAAACAGACTGATTTTTCAGTCAATTTGTAAATAAAATGGTAAAATTTACAAACTAACTGATTTTACACATTGAAAGTAACATATATATGTTTGTGAGAGTGCTGTTTGATCTTCAGGAGGGGTTTGACCTTCAGGAGGGGTAGGTCAAGCTGCAGTTTCATGTGCAGAACTATTGTGAGCTGTCAATTAAAGGAGCTGTGATCTTTTCAACGAAATAATTTTAATCATTAAGTACTCAGGACACAGGTGTAAAAAATCACCACATAATTACAAGTATCACACTAAACTTGTTTATAAGCATCACATAAAGTAGTATTATGTGGAAAAGTAAAGCAATTTGGCATTGATCTTTTTTTTCATATTTTTTTCTGGCAGTTTTGTCTTTTTTGTAAAACATTTTTTAGCTCAGGGGACTATAAGTCATCTGAGCTATAGTCATGGTCCATTATCCGTTGTCCGTCCGGATGTCCGTCCGGATGTCCGTCTGTAAGACTGGCACGAATCTGAAATTTGGCATACAGTTAGATGTCCCCAAAATCTCCTACCATGCCAAATATTGGGTCAATAGGCCTTTGTTCCTTCGAGATATTAAGGAAAATCCTCAATTTTTATTAGAAATCTTATTTTCACATTTCAGGACTGCCTAATATCAAAACCACTCATCTGGTTTTCTTCATACTTACCATAAATATTCCTCTATATAGTTCCTATGTAACTGCCAGAAATTAAGTCAGTATTATTTAATTTTAAAAAGTTATGGGCCCAAACATAATGGACTTTGTAAAAAAATCAGGAAAGATATTTGGTCACTTCAGACAAAAGTGTTAAAGGTAGGGACTTTTTTTCAGTTATACAACTTTAATTAATCAAAATTTAATTGTATACCAAAAATTAGATCAAAATCTGTTAAATTTTTTTAAATATTGGCAAAAATACAAAATGGTACCTTAAATTTTGCCCAAGTTTGACCATGGCACGTTTTTTTCCTGTAACTGCTGTGGATTTAATTTTCAAAGCATGTTTTGTTAGCAATTCAACTGTTAAAACAAAAAATTTGAAACCAGTTGATCAAAAACTGTAGATTTTATTGAAGTTTTCAAGCACCATGTCACATATTGTTTACATCAAGCTAGTGTTATGCAGTTTGCTAGAGCTCAGCCCCCAGCTTCAGCTCTAAGTTCCTTAAATTTGGCATACAGTTAGATGTCTCCAAAATCCCCTACCATGCCAAGAATTTGCTCACTAGGACTTAATTCCTTCGAGATATTAATGAAAAACTTCATTTTTCCATTAAAAACCCATTGTTACACTTTAAGACTGCCTAAAATCAAAACCACTGATCTGACTTTGATCATATATAATATACATATTTTTCTATACATTTGCTATGCACATGCCAGAAATGATGTCAGTATTGCGTAATTGTTTTAAATTATGGGCCCAAACATAATGCACTTTTTAAAAATTCAAGAAATATATTTACTCCCTTAACAAGAAGATTGCTGAAGCTAGAGATTTTTTTGTCAGGGATGTAACATTATTTAATGAAGATTCAATTGAATACCCAAAATTAGTTCTGAATTTTTCAAATTTTATAAGTTATTAGTATAAATATAAAATTAGTACCTTAAATTTTGCCCAACTTTGACCATGGCATGTTTGTTTCCTGAGAGCACTGTTGATATAATTTTCATATCATGCACACATAAGGATTTCATCTTTGTAGTTTAGAAAGCTGAAAGATATTGGCCAAATATTGTAGCTTTTATTAATGTTTTTATGAGACCATGTCAGACCCAGGCTCTACTCAGCCCCTCTTCAGTCACCTGTATATTGAACTTGTTGACCTTTCATCAAATTATGCACACTTGAGGCGAGGCATACACTGGGGCAGCCAGGCAGCTAATGCCCAGCCACAGTTGATCCAGGTGTCCAACCCAACTCATCTAGTAGTTGTTTTGAAAAACAACATTACAATAAACAATAAAATTTAAAAAATTTTAATTGGTTTTTAATAACAAAGAAAAAAATAAATAGAAAAGGAATTTGTAAGTTGATGAGTAAAAGAAAATTAACTTGCAGTTACTGATGATGTAAGAATCTTTTATTGATGGATAGAATGTCAATGTCAATGTTATTCCAAACAACACCATGCAGTCACCTATAGTATTTTTTAGGTTAAATTTTAATGATAAAAAAATAAATCATATTATTCATTACTAATCATTAGGGATCATATGAAGGAAATTAATGATAGACAAAGATGCAGTTGATAATATTAATCTAGATTCCTACTGTGTCTAGTGTGTAGATTTATGTGAAAGTAGTCCAAAGTGAATATATTACATTTATTTTTTTAATATAAATCACAGCCATAAAACCAGATATCATTATTTAAATTTGTGAATTTTGTATATTCTGGTTTCTCAACATCTTTGTATGGCTAAAAATGAATAAATACTAGACATGGTGCGAATGCTTTGCAAATGTATTTGAATAAGAATATGAACATGTACTGCATTAAAACATTTTATTGCATAAGAATGGGAATTCAGGTAAAAATGAAAGTATTTGAATACCAGTGCAGATACTTTCAAAATGTATTCATGAATGCATTCATGAATATATTCTATAATATTATTTTAATAATCATTTCAGTTATATTATATTTTAAAAATCATATGATTTTCTTCTTATTTTTTTTAATAAAAATTATATCAGCACAATATTTGTTATTAAATTTTAATAAATAGTTAAACTCTTTTATTATATGTGCTGCTTATAAGTTTTATGGCCAAGTTAAAATCCGTGTGACAATAGCACTCCATTAGTTAATAAAATAAATGAAATCAATCCTCTTTCCTGTCTCCAAAGATACTATCAAAATCATATATAAGCTAAACACCAACAACTCATAATAAAGCTTAATTATATTTATTACCACACAAAACCAGCATGTGCCTCATTCCCAAATCATATTTATTATCATATGTAACAGCTGAGCGCCGTGACCCATGGGTGCCTTGTATCATCCAACCAGAGATAACTATAACAAAACTAGACGTGTAGTCTCAGCCTGCAAGGATACCTCCACCAAAATCCTGATCAATCTACCCTGTGGTATAGATGTGATACTGTTCAGCAACTCCATAGCTGGATTACAGCTTGATCAGCAATTAAACAAAGACAGCCACTAATGACAGTGAATAGTAATGGCTCTTACAGAGATAAAGAAATTGTCCTGTCTCATGATAAAAAAAAAAATATTTTTGTGATTCAGATAACCTCCTGATGTCCTTGTTCTGTTTATATTTGTTTATAACTTTTACAGTAAACTTATTAACAAACCAACCAACCAAAAAACAAACAAGCAAAAACTAATATAATACATTCACAACCTGGTGTGGCTAAAATCATTGGTAACAGCACTGAGAGTTAAGTTTTCAAGACAAAAACATGAGAGCTACTCGGTTGTCCATGGGTCACTTGTTAAAAGTACACTCCAGCTTACTGGAGTTAAAAATATCAAAGGGTGTACTGTATTGGAAGCACCTGTGGGGTTTGCATGTAAAAACCTGAAGACGGCTGCAGAGAAATGGGGCAGGAGATGGGGTGAAACAGGGACTGGTACAGTCAGAGCCTGCTTCAGTTTCCTATGTTTTGTGTTTGGATGCTTTACGGTAAGCTGTTAGCATCTTTATGGTAACTTGTTACCATGGTAATGAGAAGTGATATATGCTTCACACCTGGGAACATAAAACACCGGAACATAAACAGAACCAAGCATATATATTGTGGAACTAGGGCATACATATATTTTTTTGTTCTATCTCATAGATTCCTTCACTGATTAAGTTTACAAAATACCTGACTAATTATTTTGAAAATTACAAAAAACATTTACGATGTATAAGATATGTAATTTTTTGCGATGGCTTCAAATTCACGATATTCCGTGAAATCAAAACCACACAATTTTGAATGCATCATTTTCAGAAGCTGCTGATGGGGGCAACATGTTATGATTAATCTTCAACCACGTAGTCATGTCCATGGAGCCTTGTGTATTTAATTTAAGTGATTCAGGTAGAATAACAGGACCCTTTTTATAATAGAATTGGTTCAGTGGCTTAGATGTGTAAAATGTGACCCTTTGCAGGGATATGCTTTTGCTGGCGTGTACATTAACTTTGCTGTGTTTTACCTGTATTACTATATCAGTGACCCCTGTCAGATATATCTGAAGTGTATGTGTGCTAAGCTAGATTACATCCAGTGGCCCTTAAATTAATATTTAATGGAAGGTACTCTTTCACATTTTGCAGTGTAAAGTTTATTTTAATTAATAAAATTTGCTACTTAAAGTAGTGAACATAGCTGCTGGGGTAGAGCACCAAAAAGAAACCCTGTGAAACTTTTTTTAAAATAAAAAAAAAACATGAAAAATTCAGCCCTGCCAAATATAACAGAAACCTCAGTATGTACTTTCATGATCACATGATGATGGCACATGTTTGATTGAAGTGTAAGATTTCTATAAACTGTTCGAAAGACAATTATATTTAATGCAGAAATTATTATAATAATTATTATAGGTTTAAGGAGAAATTATCCATAGTTAAAACACTATCCAAGTAACTGTTTAAATACCAAACTTATTTGTAGTTAAAATAGATAATTCAGTGGCTTCTAGTAATTAATTGAATACCAAATACACTAGTACACTACTTCATTAAATCACTATGTATCTTTAGTTTGGAGGGATTGAGTGGCTGGTTGTTGTGATCAGTTATTATTCAAAAGATCTTATCCAACAGCATTCGCACATGCAAATGTTTGAGCAGGGTTTGGTTCTCCAGGGTTCAGGTAACCTGAACTCCGCATGTAAACAGACAGGTGACAATGGTATCAAGTATTCAGGTGCCTAATATTAATAAATAGGAGGTAGAATGCAACTATATTACAGCTGGGATACTATATACTTCTGTAAGTTGACCACAAATGAATGAAATAAAATCATTATTTTGTTAATGTAAGTACCATTGATTGTCAGATATAGCTTTTCAAGATGAACCCTGTTTCATTCATACTTATTTATGTAATCTCAGTAATTCCTTGAAAATCCTTTAATTTCACTCGTACTGACTACAGCTGACAAAGAGAAAAAGGCATGCATTGTTGTGTTGACAACGTTGCTGTATCTTTTTTTTTTTTTTTTTTTTTTTTTTTTTTATTGAAAATAAGTCACAAAAGATATAAATATAACAGACTTAACAAATGAAGCATGACATAAATCATACAAAACATGACATGAGTACAGCATACAAGAACATGCATGACAAACAAAACACAAAACCTTATTACATAACTATTTCTCGAGTTATAACTGTCATAATACTAAGTCTTTTCATTCAATTAACCTTTCTTTTCTTTTTTTTAAGTCTGTATGTAACAGAGCAGATTTGACCATTTCTTATAATGCTGAGGAAGCTTTCCTCTCTTTGTTGCTATAGTTTTTTCTATTGTCCAGACTTCATTAATGAATGACATGAAGCCTTGGAATGTTGGTTTCTTTTTATAACATCTACTATTATATATGTATTTTTTAGTAACTAAAGAAAGCACATTCATCCAAACATGTTCACTATTGCTAATTAGTACATTGCTATCTGTCAGTTTCAATGTTAATTCCCGAGAGGATTGCTCTTTAAAAAATCTTTGGATGTCCGACCATAAACTAATGGTGAATGGGCATTCCCAAAAAATGTGCATCAATGATTCATCTGTTTCTTTACAAAAAGTGTCTTTTTTTGTATCAATTATATTTATTTTGTAGAGAAAAGGGTTTAAAGACAACGTTGCTGTATCTTTGTGTGTGAAGTACCAAATGTAATAAAGAGGGTACTAGATGTATTATTAGCCGTATTACACAGTGTATCACTGTATACCAGTGAGCATTAGAATGCTGTACATTACAGTCATATAAAACAGCATACAGGTCTATTAAATGTATTTTTCTATGTAATACAATTAGCACCGTTGTGATAACTGAAAACTGGTTTCAGTGGTGCAATTTCAAATAACACCATTCAAAGCTAATTCCATCAATTATTTAATATCAGGTGTAGCTCAAAGTGAGAATATCGTCATTACCAGCAGATAGTAGTGGTTCCCATTAACACTAATGTATAAGTAATGGCCGAGTGGCAGGGCATTCTTAGAACTGGCCACATGTGAGCTGGAGACGCTCATTGATAATTAAATTAACTGTCCTGAAATACCTGACACCTGAGACAGGGAACGTCACACATTACTGCTGGATACAGAGAGGTGTGAGGTGTGTAGATGGTGACTGGCAGCTGTCTGATGTACAACTTTCTCCTTGTATTCCTGATGCTTATTTTTTGTCATACTGTTGTCACCCTCTGATGTTTTAATAAGCTGCTGGTTGGTAACTGCTTGGTTTGTTATATGATTTCTTTTTCCAGAAAGTGGACCACTGTCACTGCTCAATAAAATATTAGCAAAAGTAAAAAAATGGTACCTTAAATTTTGCCCAACTTTGGCCACAGCATGTTTTTTTCCTGTAAGTACTGTGGATTTAATTTTCACAGCATATGCACATAAGGATTTAATCTGTTAAAATCTGAAATTTGAAAATAAAAGCTGCAAAATTAGGCTAGTTATTGAATTTTTTTGGAGGCTCTTGTTGTATTCCCTTACATTGTCAAGCAGTCCACTGTGGTCACTGTAGGTCTTTAAGTGCAGCTCTCTATGCTCCCCAGGCTGTTGGCATTATGTTATTCAATCCCATCACTAGGGCAAGTCCTCTCTCCACTGAGTTGAGCTTAATCAGGCTCTCTGCAGTTAATACAATACCATAGGGAGCCTTTTTCTCTCCCCCCCCCCCCCCCATCCCCCATTCTGTTGACAGACCTGTACTATGAACTAGATTAATCTTAAAATTAACATTTTTTTCAGCAACAAGCAGTAACAACAGAGACCCCTCCCCCCACCAACCCCTTCAATACACAGGACTAATAAACAGGATGAATCTTACAATTTTAATGTTAAATAAATTCTTTTTGATGAGACTTGGACAATTTTGATTGTTTTTAAAGAAAAAAAATTCAGGAATTAATCCTAATATTCAAATGCTTTTGAAAATTAATTACTTTCACACATTATTTGTTTATGAAATGTTACTTTTATATTACACTTACCATCTACAGGCCTATTTGTTCCCTTGGTGCATCACTAAATGGTTTAGCTCATGTCCATTATTCTATAATTTACAGAGTTTCATTTTAGCAGGGCCATTTTCTCATAGCTTTTCTAATGATAATATACATGAAAACCAAAAGAAATAAAAATATTTTGCAGTTACTAATATTTTCCAAAATTCAGCTGAGCGAGGTGACCCATGGGTCCCTTGTTTATCTATCTGTCTCTCACACACTTACATTCCAACACAGAACAGTCTGAACAGATAGTATGTGTAATTATATACACAATAAAACAGGAGATAAGATTGGCAACACTAAAGTGTAAAATTCCATCAGGATGAGATTGGTCAAGATAACACCTTTCTGGTAAAGTTCAGTCTGGTCTTTTCAGGATATTATTTGACATAGAAATGGTGAGCGTCTATCCGTTTGTCAATCTGCCTTTTGTCTTGCAGTCCTTTCCTTCGTCACATGTTTGTTAACAAGTCGCCAAACTTGCAACAATGATGCACCTTATCAAGGGCTAGGTCAAGTTCAAAGATGGATGACCTTCATGCATTTTCAAAGGTCACAGCAGCAATAATGCTAAAATGATGTTAACACAATAACTGGAAAAGAATTTGAGATACAGTCACCAACTTTGCAGCATTGACTTACCTAATGAAGGGCCAGGTCAGGTTCAAAAATGGATGACATCGTGCAGTCTTTAAGGTTGCAGTGATAATCTGGCAGTGTGAAATTGACCAATCTCAAATTTCATACGTGTATTCACAACTTTTTTCTAAATATTCCCACATCAGGCGGGGGACATATTAGATCTGTTCCACAGGTCAGCTTTCCCTTGTTAGATTTAATAACAGAAATTACAAGGCTAAATTGGATTGTGACTATTTGAGCAAATTGTCTCATTTTAAGACCAGGCTGAATCTTTTAGTTTGCTCTTGGGTTCAATGGAAAAGTCAGAAGGAATGTCTGATGTCAAACTAACAGTGAGCTAATTTTAGCCACACTGTTTTGAGATCTCAAACTGGCCATGAAAGAAAGCATGACCCTGCCTGGAAATAAACATCTGAGTGCCATGGGGTTTTTAACTCAGCATCAGTTTGTTAAAGAGCTGATCAGCACAGGGCTGGACTGGCAGCTGACTGACAGTGTGTGACTGCTGGCCGAGTGAAGGCTCTAAGCTCCTGTTGTGTTCTGCAATACATCTGTTACAGGGTAAAACCAGGTCGTCACATGTGGTCATGTCTCATACCATTATTGTAGCCCGGCATCACACACTCCGGTAAAAAAGACCAGGCTAAATGGCAGGCCCAGTGTTCTGTGAATCTCCCAGGCAGCTGTGTATGATGTATTACTGTGTATATCAGTGCGTACAGACACACCCTCTTATCCTCACAGAATGGGCCGCCATGACAGTGACCCTAAATGTTTACAGAACACATGCCCAGGAAAATACCCCATATTTTATCAGGGTCCCAGTTTTCCCAGCAGAGGGTGACTGTAAAGTATTAACAGTCAATATTGTGGATACCTCCACCAAGGTGATCATGTCTTCACCCCTGTTTGTTGGTTTGCCTGTTTGATAACAAATTTAAGCAAAAACTTATCAACTGATTCTCATGAACTTGAACATTGCAGAATGTGACATGGGCCAGGGAGGATGCTATTTAATTTTTGAACCTGTCTAGGTTAAAGGGTGTGTCTAACATGCTTTGGTAGTAAACAATACTTTACCAAGTGCACCATACTCAGGTTTTATAAGGAAATTAAATGCCAGAAGTTCTATTAAAGTCATCTTCCATAATTTCTTTCTATAATTTATGTAAAAACAGATGCAAATACATATTTGACCGCAACATGTTTAATAAAAATGTCTTTAGACTACACTGTTTAGCCTGTTGATAAAGTCAGGGGTTAAACTAACAGGTGTTACAACACTGTAAAACCAAACCCTAATGGGGTTCTTGTCATCTAATTGAAATTATAATTTTTGTTTGATGTATTGAATGATGTTCCCACAGGTATCTGAAAGTGAAATAAAATGAATACCACAAAGTCCCTAATTACCACCACATAACCACAGTTCAGCTTGTATTTAAATAATTACAGTCTGTAAAGCAGTTATAATGAGACCCCGAGTGACCCCGAGTGATAAAAAGAATCCCCAGCTTAGCCAGCTAGCAGAACCTATCAAACAGTGCCTGAAGACTAAACGCTGGTATTACCAAGGTATCTGATGTGTTGGTTTCGTTGCATGTTGCAGTAATTGTGTATTATGACTTGTCCCCCAGTGAAAGTGCTGCCCAATGATAACATGAATGGCAATCCTTTGGGTTGATCGGACAGCATGCGGCAGTTATTAGCGGGCCAATTATAATGGCCTCACACTAACAGACTTGCTGTTAGTTTCACATCTTAAGCAGAACAGCACAAGACGCTGGCCAGGGACTACTTTTTCAGCCCCATCAGGCAGTAGCAAGAGAGAGAAAAAAAAATCTAATACACTTGTTGCACCATCTCAGACAGTAATAAATAACAGAAATTCTCCCTAGGTGAGTGTTGTCTGTACAGACTGGTCCCCTAGGGCTGGCCTCATGTTTTATGGAACTAACTTGGTATCCAACAATCGCAGTTTGACACACGGAAACTAGCTATCAGACGCGGCCAAAATGGCCTGTCCAAATATACGTGATTGTATTGGGAGGATAGCTGTGTCTATTCTGCTACAGACATCTGATAAAAGCCACGAAATGCAAGTCATTTTGCCAGTCTTATGGGAGATTAGCTGCAGAAAATATATCCCGCACGCCGTCACCAAGATGTAGGTCACAGTGACCTTACAAGGTCACCCACATTTTTTTTTTCTTTGATTGGGTGTGACCAACCATTTAAAGCTTGGTAGGGTAAATTTACAAAGAATTGAAATATCAGCCAGACTCCTGTTGATCTTAAACAAAGCTTCGTTGCAATAACCCTGTCATGAGGTCCAAGTGAAGTTTGACCTGACAACATCTGAAACAAAGGTCTTCTAAGAAAGATGAATTATTCCAGTGCCGGGACCAATCAGCATCAACCGTGACTTAAAAAAACCAAATGGAAGACATGATAACTTATGATGTACTTGAGATGTAACAGATAAGGTTGTTTGGTTGTTACATCAAAGGCTGGGTAAATATTAAACATGGCAGAGACATTATACCTTTGTTGTCTCAGGGGTTGTGTTCCTATGAAAAGAAACCTATGGCCTATATTGGCACCAACTTGGGAGTCCTGTAGGACTTTGTCCATCCAGTCTATATGGCTGTAACTTGCCTGTTTTTGGTCACTCATGCCACCATGTCGGATGTCAAGCTGAGATGTAATACATCAGAGATGACATTGGACTACAAAGCCAAAGATCTAAAGTTCAGCTCTAGCTTAAAGATAAAACCTATTTGTTGAAATTACCATCTACCGATAGATATTGATTTTATTTTATATTTCCTTTAATCTATTTCTGTTTGTGATTATTAATTCTTCAATTTAAATGCTAAAAAAGAAGGTCAGAAGCAGACAGCCTACCAACTAAATTTAGGTCTTATTTAATGCATTGCAATATTCTAGTACTTTGTATACTTTTCTCTTTCTTTGCCCCATCTACTGATCAAACAGTCAGATCTGTTGATTATGCTGTCTCATCCCTAGATTGCGCTGGTTCAGGGTATTATGATTGGAGGATTTTGGTGTTCACTGACAGACCCTTCACTCACACATGTTCCACCGCGGTGCTGGTGCACTCTGGAAGGACGTCTGCTGAGGGCCAGTCATGCTTTAATACAGTATTAAGATACTTCTTTGAAATATGTAGATTTTAAAGATTTATGTTATACTTGCCCGTCCCATTGAGACAGCTAATGCCCTCTCTCACATATCTAATAAACCATGTGGATACATAAATCATGTTCACACCTGGTAATTGACCGCCCTGGTTTGTCAGCTGGTGATGTCTATAAACAGTTAGAGTCTGTCCAAACTCTACTGGCCACCTGTTAATTCTCAGGTATTTTGTACTTGCAACTGATTTCAAACTGTTTCAAAAGCACCACAAAAAAATTAAGTATTTAATTTGAAATAAAATAAATCATATTATACCTTGTTTAAAGTTACAGCAAAACAATGAACAGGATACTAGTAAATAATTTGTATTTGAGACTTATTTATCCTAAGCAATAAAAACAAGGTAGCCTTGAGAAAAAATGATGTCATCAAGGAATGTCTGTTGTATTGATGAAATGGTCTGTGTGATCTTGGTGACTTCATATAAACATTGCAAGATGGACAGCTTAGTGACTGCATATTCCAAGAAATATACAAGTCACTCAGTAGCATAATCACAACAGACAAATAATAGACAACAAGTCATTTAGGAAATAAAAGGCAAACAATAGCCCAATTTACACTAGAAAAATGTGGCACGCGCTAGACCAGTCCAGAAAAATGTGGAGCGGGCTACATTTTAACTTGCGCTACCCTGTCAAGTTAGGCCGCATTGCACTTGGCCCGGCCTAGAATCTGCATTGCATTTACAAGCAGATAAATACTACAATCTAGTGCGGTCCAGATTGGATTCCCCCTTGCTCGCATGGGTAAATCCCAGTCACATGACAGCCGAGTCTTGCTGGAGCACGCTATAATGATAGCGCGTTCCACTTCTGTTTACACACGTTCTAAGCACAAATGTAGGATGCGCCAGACTCAGTCTGGTGCGCGCTAGAATCTGGAACCAACTCAAACAGGTGGTCAAAATGTAGTGCGCTCCAGACCAAAAACCTCAAAATCTGGTGTGTTTGGGGGACTTGGCACGCACTAAACGATGTAGAGCACTCCAGAAAAACGTGTAAATGGGGCTATTAATTATTACACATTGATCTCCTCTCATATGTGCTTCTTTTTGTCTTTCAACTGGATGGACTAAATTTAATATTTTGATATGAATTATTTGAATAATATTTTAACATGATTGTTCATTTTGAAAAAAAAATGTGGACAGGGAATCAACTATACATTGTAAAAGATTGCATGTGGCCACAAAGAGAAAATCTTGGGTCAAGAAAGGCAATAAATTATTTCCTTGGTCGCCGTTTTACATTCTGACTAAACTCCATATTTGATGACTTATTAATGTTTCAAGTTCAGTTCTACCTATAGTGTAATTGTTGTCAGAAGTTCTGTTTATAAATGGTTTAGGTGTGCTTTACACTCCTCATATTGTTTATAAATGGTTTAGGTGTACTGTACACTCCTCATTCTGTTTATAAATGGTTTAGGGGTTCTGTACACTCCTCATTCTGTTTATAAATGGTTTAGGTGTGCTGTACACTCCTCATTCTGCTTATAAATGGTTTAGATGTGCTTTACACTCCTCATTCTGTTTATAAATTGTTTAGGTGTGATTTACACTCCTCATTCTGTTTATAAATGGTTTAGGTGTGCTTTACACTCCTCATTCTGTTTATAAATGGTTTAGGTGTGCTTTACACTCCTCATTCTGTTTTCAAATGGTTTAGGTGTGCTTTACACTCCTCATTCCGTTTATAAATGGTTTTGGTGTGCTTTACACTCCTCATTCTGTTTATATATAGTTTTGGTGTGCTTTACACTCCTCATTCTGTGTATAAATGGTTAAGGTGTGCTTTACACTCCTCATTCTGTGTATAAATGGTTTAGGTGTGCTTTACACTCCTCATTCTGTGTATAAATGGTTTAGGTGTGCTTTACACTCCTCATTCTGTGTATAAATGGTTTAGGTGTGCTTTACACTCCTCATATTGTTTATAAATGGTTTAGGTGTGCTTTACACTCCTCATTCTGTGTATAAATGGTTTAGGTGTGCTTTACACTCCTCATTCTGTGTATAAATGGTTTAGGTGTGCTTTACACTCCTCATTCTGTTTATAAATGGTTTAGGTGTGCTTTACACTCCTCATTCTGTTAATAAATGGTTTAGGTGTACTGTACACTCCTCATTCTGTTTATAAATGGTTTAGGTGTTCTGTACACTCCTCATTCTGTTTATAAATGGTTTAGGTGTGCTGTACAATCCTCATTCTGTTTATAAATGGTTTAGGTGTGCTTTACACTCCTCATTCTGTGTATAAATGGTTTAGACGTGCTTTACACTCCTCATTCTGTGTATAAATGGTTTAGGTGTGCTTTACACTCCTCATATTGTTTATAAATGGTTTAGGTGTGCTTTACACTCCTCGTTCTGTGTATAAATGGTTTAGGTGTGCTTTACACTCCTCGTTCTGTGTATAAATGGTTTAGGTGTGCTTTACACTCCTCATTCTGTTTATAAATGGTTTAGGTGTGCTTTACACTCCTCATTGTGTTAATAAATGGTTTAGGTGTACTGTACACTCCTCATTCTGTTTATAAATGGTTTAGGTGTTCTGTACACTCCTCATTCTGTTTATAAATGGTTTAGGTGTGCTGTACACTCCTCATTCTGTTTATAAATGGTTTAGGTGTGCTTTACACTCTTCATTCTGTTTATAAATGGTTTAGGTGTGATTTACACTCCTCATTCTGTTTATAAATGGTTTAGGTGTGCTTTACACTCCTCATTCTGTTTATAAATGGTTTAGGTGTGCTTTACACTCCTCATTCAAAATCTCCATTGTTTAAACTGCTGCTCTGTTCAGCAAGTTTTTCAGGTGTTAGTTCCAGTTCCTGGGCTGGCACAGGGCCAAGAATCAGACCCACAAGAGCTGGATGTGGCAGATTTAAAACAATGCACTACCACACTTACATTGGTCTGATTACAATTGTTTGCTCTGTGCAAGCCCTGGTGGTGAGTCCCAGAGAATCTTACAATGCCAAGCAGCAGGTAAAGCAAAGGAGATAGAGAATGATGCTGTGTATTGCTGCTGCATGAGGTTGTAGGTGTGCTTCTGATGTTAATACAAACAGGCAAAAATGATGTAAGCAAGCTCTCCATGATAAAATCACCTCCTCCATAAATATTTCTGTGGTCAGTGGTCAGAGATTCATTTTCTTAGAAGACCAAAGATTCTCGAGTGAAATAATAAAATTTATTGTTATATCAATTTCTTCTTAGAGCTGTATTTTTTCCACAATATATGGATATTGCTTCGACCACCATGCTAATGTTATATTAAAAGGACCGCAAATGTTCATCCAAAACATCAAATACATGGAGCTGGCATTCAATTCTCTGGTGGCTGTAATATGACTTTGAAGCCACCTGCATGTTTTTGTACAGTATTAATTTATACGCATCATATCATTGATCTCCTTGGATCTATTTATGAAAAGAAACGTAACCAGATGCAGGTTACAGGAATCCTGTTTAACGTAAAATGAAAGAATATAAAGTACATCAAGAAGTCATTACAGCAAAGAGAAGTGGAGCGATGGATGCGGGATACATGAAAGAACATTGCATTAAATAATCAATTCACAGAGGGATTGATATTAAACCCAAACAAGCAGGCGATAAGTAGTTATATATAAGTGGGAGTAGTTCCTTCATTTTTTGGTTTATTTAAATGTTACCATCTTACGTCTTGATCTGGTTTCGTACTCCAGCACAGCCGCTGTGCGAAAATGGCATGAGGATCAATAAACAAAGGCTGGATTAATTTAATCGTATCCATAGGGACAGTGGATCTCATGCATTACCAGAACCCCTCTTCCAAGTAGCAAAGATAAAACTGTTCACCATGTTGAAGATGTTAGGGATATACCAATTACCTATTCTAGTCTTATTTGTCTGGCAATTTTTAGTTGGATTTTTCAAGTTTTTATTATGGTGCCCTTGAAATGGCTTTGTGGCATCTTGAGTTAATTTAATTTCATTTTACAGCCTGTTCAATAAACCTAGCCTGGCTGGTTAAAGAAATTTGTAAAACAGTCTCTCAGGTATGCAGTATTCACAAATATTTGAACAAAATCATTATTCATGTTTGTGAAATGTACATGACTCATTAAATTTGTAATACTCCCACAAACTGTATGTAATCATGGAAACATTAATATACAAGAAATGAAAAAAAAAATAAAGGGACCTTGCAGATTTAAACTGGTTTAGTTCTGTCCAGGAACTTAGGTTATACACTAGTTGCAATTAAACACGTTTCAGTTGGAATTGACTGTTACTTTATTTTCACCTCATTGAACTATTTATCAGTTGCAGGATTCTTATTATGCATTAGCCAGGGGTATTATATCTTTTTGTCTTGTGTTGCTATCCATTAATTTTTAGCTCAGCTGACTTTCAGTCATGCTGGGCTATAGCAATGGGTCTTTGTCCGGCGTCCTTCTGTCTGTCCGTCCGGCCGGCCGGCCGTTAGCAGGGCACAAATCGTAACCATAGGGGCTAGGGCCATGAACCCAATGCAGTCTTAGAGGTTCTAAAAAGATCTCCTTGCAAACCTGAAATTAGGTCACTGCAACCTATATTCTCAAAGTTATGGGGTGTGCTTTGCACCCCCCAGAAATAATTCTTTTAGCCAAAATTTTCATCCAAAACCTTCCATCTTTCACATACAGCTCACCTACCAACAGGGGAAGAACCATAATTATTTTGAGGTCACTAGGTCAAGGTCACAGAACCAACTTCTTTGAAAAGCCTCAGGATGCATTTTAAGCCAAACCTTTCATCCCAATTCTTTGATCTTTCACATATAGCTCACCTACTAAGTGGGAGAAGAATCCTATAGATGTTGAGGTCACAAGGTCAAAGGTCAGGGTCACAGGATCCACTTCTTTGAAAAGGTTGTGGACACATTTCAAGCTAGACCTTTCATTCCAAACCTTTCAGCACTGATATCGCTCTCTGCCAACAGGGGAGAAGACCTGTTGATTTTGAGGGCAAAGGTCAAGTTCACAGCTCCCTCTTCTTGCGTGGAGTCATTTTAAGGCAAACTTTTCAATCTATACTTTCCATCTGTCATATATGGCTTGCCTACCAATAGGACAAGAAGCCTATTGATGTTGAGTTCAAAAGGTCAAAGGTCAAGGTCACAATATTGTTCTAAATGCTTGTGAACATATTTCAAGTGAAACTGTTCAACCTAAACCTTCAGTCTTTCACAATACCACATCTATGCGTCACTGAATTTGCTTCAAATTTCCTATTTATGGGTCTTTTTGCATGAAGAAATAACTAATTGATTTTGAGGTCAGCTGATCAGGAGGTTAAAGGTTGCAGGTCTAAGTTATTCACTCATTGGTTGCCAAGTAATTACACCCGCCCAGATGTAAGTGGTAAGTAGTTACCCATCATATAGAAAGAATCCAGTTGATATGTGGGCAAAAGGCCAAGGTCATAGGTCAGGGATGTTCACAATAATTTATTTTGTAGACCATCTCTATTTTTCTTGTATATATAACCATGGCACTCACAACTGGTACATCTCACTATGTGCCCATAATTGTCAGTGACACTTGTGATATATGACTCCCTTTTGTATCAGCTCATGGAGTGATAAGGATATATCATTAGTGCATAACAAAAACACTGTTGCCGGAATGCTTTGGCCAGGCATTAAGACTATGAGAGTTAAGTGTTAAGGTTTAGCTACTGATTTATAAAATGATGGAAACATTTTGCAGTTTATATCATGGAATCATAGCAATAAACTTAGTTTTCTAGATATCTGAATATTATTATACAAATCATCAGATATACCATAAGCAAGTGTTTGTTCTGATATGTGGGTCTTTACCTGGATTTAGGGTGGCTTTATTTGATTACAAGACTCTTAGTGATGCTTTCTGCATTTCTTTTCTTTAGGTTTTGCAGTTTACCTACCCTGCTGACCCCATTGAATAGCAAGCTGATAATTAAAACAAATTGGACTTGCACTTTTTACATTTGCATGTTCATAAATCTGATATGAGAGCTCTCCAACCTGATCATGCCTTTTGAATTGTTTTGGACATTCATAACTGTTACATTCTTTGAAGCAATTGTTACAAGTATAGTGTCTTATTGGAGGATGTACGATATCAAATGTCATACTTGTCAGAAAACCATTATGTCTGCCAGGTAGCCATTTTAGAAATCCTTTTGCCAGGGCAGTTTCTGTGATTTTTTTATGATGTTTTGTCCCTTTTGGAGGATGTTTGTTGTTCAATTTCCGACCTGTCAAAAATCCAATATGGCCACCAGGAAGCCATCTTTAAATTCCTTTAGAACATATTATCTCAAAAACTATTAAAGTGAATGTAGTGGGATGTATATTAATGTTATCTTGCATTGGGTCAAAGATTTCTTAATAAATATGACCATCATTTATGAAAGCTCAGTACAGTTGACTTGTATTGAATAAAAATAATTCTTGCATGGATTTCCTTGATCTTTTGCTATATTTTGATCTTAAATGTGACCTGTGTGGTATTCCTTTTGAGACTGACAGGTATCGAGCAAGCTGTGGGATTAGTTCCTGATAGCTCAACAACCATACATTTTGCCTCAGACCATCATTGTATCCCCAGACAAAGTCAGGATACTATGGTTTCACGACGGTCCCGCTGCCGCCGCAGAAAAACCTTGTGAGTGGGATAACTCAAAAAATATTTCACTGATTTTTTTCAAACTTTACATTTGTATAGATATAGGTAAGGGGACGAAGCCTATTTAAAATGGGGTCATGACCTATGCTAGGAGAATGACCTTGACCTTGAATAGGTCCATTATTGCTGAAAATAACACAAATTCTTAAATATCTCAAGTAAGCTTGCATAGACTGGTCTAAAAATTAAGGTGACCGAAGATCTTGAATAGCCTTATGATATACCGGAAACTGGTGGCGCCACCTATTATCCTTTTCTTGTTTTTACACCTTTTAATACCCCCATAATTGCTACTTGACAGTACTGTAAGCATTATAAGTCAAAAACTAATGGACATATTTCTTTCATATTATGCACATGTAGAGAGATGGGCTATGGGATGAGGTCTGTTTACATTTGGGTCATGACCTTTAACCGTGAGAGTGGCCTTGACCTTTAATGTTTATTATTCACCATATTTGGTGAAAATCACACACCTCTTATATCTCCAGTGTTGATAGCCATATGGATTTCAAACGTGACTTATGTATGGCCCACTACTAAAGTAAGAACCCTATAGGTTCTAGGGTCATGAGGTCTAAGGTCAAGGTCACTGGACTTGCATCTTACAAGATACTGTGGATGCATTTTAAGCCAAACTTTCAAGGTCTTCCATCTTGAATATATAGCTCACTAGCAAATAGTGGATGATCCATATCAATTTTGGGGTCACAAGAACAAAGGTCAAGGCCACAGGAGCTATATGTCAAAAAATTAGTTTCTGGATGATAATTCCTGCTTTTATTGATGTATTGATTTCAAACTTGACTTATATATGTCCCATTGAAAAAGCAAGACTCCAATTGATTTTTGGGTCATGAGGTCAAAGGTCAAGGTCACAGGACACATCTTTAAAAAGATTGTGGATGCATTTTCAGCCAAAAATTTCATCTCAGACCTTTCATCTTGCACATATAGTTCATCTGCCAATAGAGGAAGAACCCTGTCAATTTTGAGGTCACAAGGTCAAAGGTGAAGGTCACAGGAGCCATCTGTCCAAAAATTAGTTTCTGGATGATAATTCCTGCTTTTATTGATGTATGGATTTCAAACTTGACTTATATATGACCCATTGGAAAAGCAAGACCCGAATTGATTTTGGGGTCATGAGGTCAAAGGTCAAGGTCACAGGACACATCTTTAAAAAAATTGTGGATGCATTTTCAGCCAAAAATTTCATCTCAGACCTTTCATCTTGCACATATAGTTCATCTGCCAATAGAGGAAGAACCCTATCAATTTTGAGGTCACAAGGTCAAAGGTGAAGGTCACAGGAGCCATCTGTCCAAAAATTAGTATCTGGATGATAATTCCTGCTTTTATTGATGTATGGATTTCAAACTTGACTTATATATGACCCATTTGAAAAGCAAGACCCGAATTGATTTTGGGGTCATGAGGTCAAAGGTCAAGGTCACAGGACACATCTTTAAAAAGATTGTGGATGCATTTTCAGCCAAACAATTCATCTTAGACATTTCATCTTGCACATATAGATCACCTGCCAAGAGTGGAAGACCCCTATCAATTTTGAGGTCACAAGGTCAAAAGTGAAGGTCACAGGAGCCATCTGTCCAAAAATTAGTTTCTGGATGATAATTCCTGCTTTTATTGATGTATTGATTTCAAACTTGACTTATATATGTCCCATTGAAAAAGCAAGACTCCAATTGATTTTTGGGTCATGAGGTCAAAGGTCAAGGTCACAGGACACATCTTTAAAAAGATTGTGGATGCATTTTCAGCCAAAAATTTCATCTCAGACCTTTCATCTTGCACATATAGTTCATCTGCCAATAGAGGAAGAACCCTATCAATTTTGAGGTCACAAGGTCAAAGGTAAAGGTCACAGGAGCCATCTGTCCAAAAATTAGTTTCTGGATGATAATACCTGCTTTTATTGATGTATGGATTTCAAACTTGACTTATATATGACCCATTGGAAAAGCAAGACCCGAATTGATTTTGGGGTCATGAGGTCAAAGGTCAAGGTCACAGGACACATCTTTAAAAAGATTGTGGATGCATTTTCAGCCAAACAATTCATCTTAGACATTTCATCTTGCACATATAGATCACCTGCCAAGAGTGGAAGACCCCTATCAATTTTGAGGTCACAAGGTCAAAGGTGAAGGTCACAGGAGCCATCTGTCCAAAAATTAGTTTCTGGATGATAATACCTGCTTTTATTGATGTATGGATTTCAAACTTGACTTATATATGACCCATTGGAAAAGCAAGACCTGAATTGATTTTGGGGTCATGAGGTCAAAGGTCAAGGTCACATGACACATCTTTAAAAAGATTGTGGATGCATTTTCAGCCAAACAATTCATCTTAGACATTTCATCTTGCACATATAGATCACCTGCCAAGAGTGGAAGACCCCTATCAATTTTGAGGTCACAAGGTCAAAAGTGAAGGTCACAGGAGCCATCTGTCCAAAAATTAGTTTCTGGATGATAATTCCTGCTTTTATTGATGTATTGATTTCAAACTTGACTTGTATATGTCCCGTTGGAAAAGCAAGACTCCAATTGATTTTGGGATCATGAGGTCAAAGGTCAAGGTCACAGGACACATCTTCAAAAAGATGTGGATGCATTTTCAGCCAAACATTTCATCTCAGACATTTCATCTTGCACATACAGTTCCCCTGCCAATAGAGGAAGACGCCTGTCAATTGTGAGGTCACAAGGTCAAAGGTCAAAGTCACAGGAGCCATCTGTCCAAAAATTAGTTCCTGAGATGATAATGCAAGCTTGGATTAATATATGGATTTCAAACCTGACTTATATATGGCCCATCAATAAATCTAGACCTCTATTGATTTATATATAAAAGTGGATGATCAATATCAATTTTGGGGTCACAAGGTCAAAGGTCAAGGCCACAGGAGCCATCTGTCCAAAAATTAGTTTCTGGATGATAATTCCTGCTTTTATTGATGTATAGATTTCAAACTTGACTTATATATGTCCCATTGAAAAAGCAAGACCCCAATTGATTTTTGGGTCCAAAGGTCAAGGTCACAGGACCAACATCTACAAAAAGATTGTGAATTGATAGATGGAAGAAACAATAATTGCTTGCCAAGTGTCAGTATATGCTGCTAAAAATGGGGGCCTATTCTTAAAAGGGGGGGGGGTCCTACTGTGTCTGGGGATACTCTGGCACCTGCGGTGCCAAGAAATATCTAGTTCACTGTTTTAACCAGACAAATATGATAAGAATTTATGGCAATGTAGAAAGTTTAAACAAAATTGGCATATAGGTTCTGCAACAATTTTACTAGTTGTGAATCACAGCCCATGATGTCGCAGGTCATGCTTGGCAGCTGAGCGTCATGACCCATGGGTCACTTGTTTAATAATGTGAATCTTCATCTTAATTCTTGTATTTTTGTTCAAAGGATTCATTATCATTTTGAGATAGGGCAAGTTGAATGATAAATGAATAAATGCATGCCCTTATTTCTTACTGATATTCCCAAATTGACCTGGATTCCTATAGTATTTTGTATATCCCAGGCACATTGTCCCAGTTTACATCCTATCCCAGGACAAAAAAAGTCTTCTCTTAAATAAATTATCACAAGCAAGAGTAACTTAAGGAAAAATACATTGATTACTTATACTTTGTTCCAACAACCTGTGTTTACCAGTTTAAAAGATAATTTTCTTAAAAATTTACATTTTATCAGTAATTTTGTAGAAAGCTGCATGTGAAAGTGATGATTTTAAAAATTATTATCCAGTTTATTGTTATACTACTTTTTGGACTTTTGCCAGTGATTTGTTTTAGCTGGTCATATTTTTAGAGTGTTTACATGACAATTTGACATCATCCAATCAGCAGCTGTCAACTGAGGCTGTTTTTGCATGTGACCACTACCTTGACTGCCATAAGTAAGGCTGATATGTTGTAAAATTTCTAATATTTTAAAAACAATCATGTTTCTTAAAAATGTGTAAGGTAGCTAGGTCTTTTTTTCTTTGGGTGAAAATTAGGTGGATTAATCTTAAACCCCTTCATTATCATTTTCTTCCTAGATATGTTAACTAATAAAAATTTTCATAGCGAAAAAAAAAACAGGTGTTTACCTTGAGGAGATAAAAATTACAGTTGTTTATAATAACAGATGTTGAAAGTATACACATTTTTTTACATTTATGAATTTGAAGTCAATTAAAATGGGATTTCAAATGTCATCTCCAGTGATTGCTTATGAATTTGACAGATGATTTATTTTTTGTTTATGCTTCATTAATGCCCCATGAATAACTCCCGGTCTAGACTGCCAAGAGTGGGTCAGCAGACTCCGTACCGACAGCCAGCGTCCCCGGCGAGGCCCTTCCTGTTCCTGTTGGCTCATCAGGGCATTGTAAATACACCAATTGATTTTAAAGTGTATCAGTTTTTGTCACCCGAATGATTGATAGTCACACAGGGAGTCAACACATATTCACACTCCAACGTGAGAGTTACGAGGGCAAAGACCGAGACCAAGGATCCGTTAACAGAATGCAATTAACTGAGGGAAACTGACAAATGTAAAATTCTAATCTCAAACACTCAATCTGTATACATGTCTCTTCAAATATACATTATTGTAGAAGACGAATATGCAAATACTGTTCCCCTGATTATGTTATTTTGATCACATGAGACAACATTAGACATCCTTGATTGCAACTGGCATCCTTGATTGCCATTGCATGGAGACCCACTAAATTAAAAAAAAAACACAACAAATCTCAAATTCATTGAAAACATGAGCATGCCATCAAGTAGTCCAACCTTGCTCCATCCAGATACTTTAAATTAAAAGTGTCACCTGGTTTTGAATATATTTGGATGCTTATGAAGGCTTTTTGTTTTTGAATATATTTGGATGCTTATGAAGGCTTTGCACATAACAACAAAATATTGAAAAGTTTCCCCAGTAAATTAATATAATGGATATAAACTTACATGCTTCATATCTTAATATTTTTTAATGATTTTTAGCTCAGCTGACTATAAGTCATCTGAGCTATAGTCGTGGTCCATTGTCCATCGTCCGTCCGTCTGTCTTGCTGTCCGTCCGTCCGTCCGTCCGTCCGTAGATGTGGCACGTTTTGAAACCGTAAGACCTAGGAATCCAAAATTCACCATAATGTTAGATGTCCCCAAGATCTCCTACCAAGCCGAAAACTGGGTCTTTGCGACTTAATTCCTTTGAGAAATTAAGGAAAAACCTCAGTTTTTTATTAAAAATCTATTTTCACACTTCAGGACTGCCTAATATCAAAACCATTCAACTGTTTTTCCTCATATTTACCCTAAATATTCCTCTCTATAGTTCCTATGTACATGCCAGAAATTAGGTCTGTATTGTATAATTTAAAAAAGTTATGGGCCAAAACATATTGCACTTTGTAAAAAATGAGGAAAATGTTTGGTCACTTAACACCAAAAAAATTGTTAAAACTAGGGACTTTTTTTCAGTAATATAACTTAAATTAATAAAAAAATTTAGTTGTATACCCAAAATTTGATCAAAATCTTTTAAATTTTTTAAAATATTAGCAAAAATATAAAATTGGTACCTTAAATTTTGCCCAAATTTGACCATGGCACTTTTTTTCTCGTAAGTATATTTAATTTATTTTTCACAGCTTGGATACATGAGGAATTAATCTGTTGAATTCTGAAATTTGAAAGTAAAAGCTTAAAAATTATTCTAATTATTGAAGTTTTTCAGATTCTCTAATGTATTTGCATTTTGTATATCCAAGACCCCACTCTTGCTCACTACAGTCTTGCCTCAGTAACCTTATAAGTGATGCAGCACTGGCAGAACGGCCCTGCTGTAATAAACATACACTTATTCTCATGGGCCCTACCCTAACCGCCCCCCTCCCCAGTCCCCCCACCACACGCACCAAAACCTAACCAATTATATTGCAATACATGGTTTGTTATTGTCAACTGTATTTCTTTAAATGTAAAGCTGTTTTTGATCCAATGTGCACAACTTTTCTTGAAATATTAATTCAAGAAGTAATCCAAGAGATGCCACGTTGATCTAATGTAGCAATTTTAAGAAATTATTTCCTTTAAATTATTACACAAAATATAATATAACCCATCAGTAGGCATAATTTTATCATATATGAAGCAAATCATTGATAAATAAAGGTGCAATTTAAATTGTAAAATCTGGAGTGTTATTTTCATATATAGTATTGCTTTGCAAAATTAAAAATATTTTATAAAAATATATATATATATATATATGTGCATAATTTGATGTTACCTGACTAAATTATGTATTAATGTTGATGCAATTTAGATTTGTGAATCAATTCAAATATTCAGATATATATGATATACTGCAAATATATAGTAAAATTTATAAACTTAAAAAAAATGACTTAACAAAAGAAAAAATAGGATCATATGCAAATATTTGTTCATTATTTTCCTGTCTCAGTAGAATAGAAATTAAAGTTATTTGCTTTGTCTTCCATCTCTCTGCATGTTTTTAAATATTTTAAATAATTTCTTTTAAATTAAATGTTATCCTGTATGTATATGCAGAGGTGCTGTAACTCCCACCAGTCCCTGTAAGCACCATACGGATACAGAATTTTATTCCGTATTCTGTATTAATATCCACAGGTGTTGCAACTCTCCCCCCCCCCAGTCATTCAGCCCTAGTTTTAAGTTATTAGCATAAATATAAAATCAGTACCTTAAATTTGCCCAACTTTGGCCACGGCACAATTTTTTCTGTAAGTACTGTGGGTTAAATTTTTACAGCATGTACACATAAGGATTTAATCTGATAAAATCTTAAATTTGAAAATGTAAGCTGCTAAATTAGGCTAGTTATTTAATTTTTTTTGGAGGCTCTTGTTGTAGTCCCTTACATTGTCAAGCAGCTAGACCACTTTGGTAACTGTAGGTCTATGCTCCCCTGATGTTATGCAATCCCATCACTGGGGCAAGCCCTCACTCTTGTTGAGCTTGATCAGGCTGTCTACAGTTAAAACCACAGGGAGCCTTTCTCTCTCCCTCCCCCCCCCCCCCCCCCTCCCCATTCTGTTGACAGACCTGTACTATGAACAAGATTAATCTTATAATTTCACATTTTTTTCAGCAACGAGCAGTTTCAACAGAGACCCCTCCCCCCACCCACCCCTTCAATACACAGGACTAATAAACAAGACGAATCTTATGATTTTAACGTTAAATAAATTCTTTTTGTTGAGACTTAGACAATTTTGATATTTTTTTAAAGAAAAAATTGTTCAGGAATTTAATCCTAATATTCAAATGAGATAGGTTTAAGATAGATTTAACAAGATTTAAGAAGATATAAATACTATGTAGCATTTCATTCATATCTCTTAAAGTTGGCCGAGCCTAGGTGTAAATAACACTGTTAAACTTAGTTTTAAAACAAGAATATCGGTCAAACTTCATGGGATTAATTTTTAACTATTATGGCCATATATTTAACTTTTGAAAACTTAATTACCTTCACACATTATTTGTTTATGAAATGTAAATTTTATATAACACTTACCTTAAGCCCATTTTTTCCCTAGGTGCATCACTAAATGATTTCAGGCCAAAAATTTCATTTATTACACAGTGCATATGCTTTAGCTCATGTCCATTATTCTATAATTTACCGAGGTCCATTTCAGCAGGGCCATTTTCTCTTAGCTTTTCAAATGGTAATATACATGAAAAACCAAAAGAAATAAAAATATTTTGCAGTTACTAATTTTTTCCAAAATTCAGCTGAGCGACGTGACCGCTGGGTCCCTCGTTGTTAGAAGTACTATTTAAATGCTCAAAGATAAGATTTATTTCTAAAGTGTTTATTGATTTTCTGTCAGAAGTGAACTAGGGAAGTAATTTAGTAATTTTTCTGTTTATTTTTAAGCAGATGAAAAAGCATTCATTATTTAAGTCCCTGTGTCAGAGGTTTGTGAATATGAATTGCATAGGAAACATATTAAGATTTATTTATCACTCACAAATGTTTCATTGCTATTATTATCACTCATTATACATGTAAACTCCAGTTTAATTCACAAGGTCCTGCATCCTTAATGTCAATTTTATTCCTTAAGAATACAACAGTTTTTTCTCTCAGTGTCAATTAAGATATTAATTCTTGTGGTCACCATCAACAGTCCTGTCTTTTAAAAATGCTTAGTATAACCATTGGTTCCTCCCATTTGAAGAGTATAGGGTAAATTTATTGCACCATATATTTTGTCTGAGCTGGCTGCATTGTCTTTGTGGAGTATATGAAGCCTGGCTTAAGTCAGAACGAAAGCCTCCTCTTATGACTTAATCCCTCACAGGAAACATTTCTCAATTAATCCTGGACAAAATAAAATGTGGTCTGTATTTTACAGACACTATAGATTGGTTACTATAGGCAACCACCACATAACTTGATCCCGGTAAATGTCAGATTAAAGTCAGCCTGAGGCGCTGACATAGGTTGCTTCCTGCTATGTCACTGACCCTCATGGAACGAAAAAGAAAACGGGGCACACAACAGACAGATACATCTCCCTGCATCACATTTTCCTCGTTGTTTCTTGTTGTACATCATATTGGATACTATACACCCTTTACAATGATAGGCTGTTTACATTACACAGGGACTGGCCTGGTGTATTTATAGCAGAATTCCTGATCCAGGGCCAAGGAAATATTATTATGAATTTTGAGGTTCCAATTTCCTTTGAGAGAGAGGTCCTTTTCATTCATTATTACCTATCTGTAAGAGAGGTTTTTTTTGTTCATTATTACCTGCTGGTTGGGGGGGGGGGGGGCTAACGTGATCAGTTCTGTCCATCAGCTATTGTTGCCATCTGTAGGCTTTTCATTAGCAATGTGATACAATGGAACCTGTCTTAAAGACCACCTATCAAAAAAAGACCACCTGTCAACCAAGACCACCTGGTCATACCTGGTGGCCTGTAGCATATTGCTACCAGGACTGGTCTGGGTTTCAGACACACTTCAATCCATATCAGTTCTAATTCATTGTTTTCAAGATCACTTCTTCTTTTGCAAGGCAGTGAAGTGTGCGTGTAAATACAAACTCCTCTAGTTTGCCTGTCCTTGTGATATACATTGTAGTTCAAGAGTTCAATATCTTCGTCATATACATAGTTAGTAAGTTATAAGTTTCACTTATACCTATAATTTCAAATTTATGCTGATGATTTAAGACAGTTCGTAGCTGATCTAGTTTGGAGTTTGCTTTTGCTGTTGCTCCATGTTTTCCAGTACCAAGGCTTTGTATGTTTACATGACACATGGATATATTCTTATGTTATATATATTTTTTTTTAAATAAAAACATTTTTTGTCTGTGACAGTTTCTGTAAAATAAATGGCAGGGGTATCTCCTTGGACTCCTCAACCTGATGAGGGTCATATTTAATTGATTTTTAGAAGTATTTAAAGTTTTTAATTATCTGTCTGTCAGTTTGTCCATAATGTTTCATACACAGCACAGTTTACTCCGGTCCCTTTCTATTTCGGTGACTGGTGTATCTTAAGACCTCCTCATCTGATAAGGCCGTGGTCTTGTGTACATGCTAGCACCATTTTTTAAGACTTTTCCATTGTCATGCTTCATGGGAAGTTTTCCAGCTTTTAACTTTGTTAAAGCAAATATAACTTTCTCACTGAGATTCACTTGGATGAAGTCAGCTCGGCTGTAGTAATACCCTCGGTCAATGCTGTATACATGCACCCAACCCCTACCCCACACACATGGCTTAATTAAGGTCAACCACAAAAAAAGGATAATGTTAATGTTTCTTTTACTGTTCTTACTTGCAGGACAGTTATATATTATTTATGAGTTCATTTTTGTATGAAAAATAAATCAGATAAGTCCGTTTGATAAGGCCATGTTATGTATTGAGGAAATTGGAATCAGATAGTCTTCATACTGAATTAACCCTGTGTCTGTAGGAATCAGTAATTGCCACTCAGATAGAGATATTGAGGGTGCACCACTTCCCTTATGGACTGACCCTCGGCCATTCAAAGTCAATTAACTCAAACTCCGTCATGTATTGATAAAGAGAGGAAATTGGGGGGCTGCTTAATTCCAACCTCCAAACAGTGACAGAGAAAAAGATGAGCACCTTGCCTGAACAACCGGTTGCTCATTGCACGGAGATTACGTGGATGTTGGCTGATTTTAGTCCACAGACAGATGAATTAGACATGAAACTGGTCGTCAGACAATAGGGGATTAACCGTGCACTTTTATCAGCCCGCCAGAGTGCTGTGGGATGGGGACGTGTCAGTGAGTTCAGTGGTGGAATATATTCTACCGTCTGCTTCAGTTCTCTCCGTGTTCACTTTGTAACCAGCATCGTCATGATTTGTGGGTGTCTTGGCACTGTATCGGCATGTTGCCACCTGGTTTTGCACAGTAACTGCTCCGTTGAAAAAGGAATCAACAAAATTATACCCGTGCAGTATCGCCTTAGCGTATTCATACCTTGCCTCTGTGACAGTTAATCAAAACAAATGGTCCATTACAAGTCAACTTACTCAGAGAGGTTTTTATCACAAGAAAAGTAAGACAGAAATTGTATAATGACAGGGTTTCATCAGGCTGTGCTGTGTATTACTCTATAGAATGTCTGGGGCAGCTGCATGGGAAATAACCTTGGATACCGTATTAGGACCTAGGCCATTGAGGGATTTATTTTTTTCATGTTGAGAGCTTCTGCAGTCCCACATTGAGAGAATTATTCTGATGAATCTACATTTTAGAGTCTCAAAGCTTTCTTTTTTTAACTCAATCAAAATCAAATGAGGAATATTTTTGTACATTTTCTCAATTAGATGTTCTTGAAATGTTTGCTTTCTTGTCTCCGACTTGCATTTTTAATTCACTTATAACCTCTGGTACATGTCGTTGGAAAAAAAGTTACCAAAGTTTTCATAGATATAAAAAAAGCAAATTCTAAATTTATGATTATTTTAAGCCAGTATATATATATAATATTGTTTTGGAAAAGAACCTGAGAAGAAGAATGGAATTGACCAAATCTGTCTGCCTGAGATCTTGTGGTGATCTGATAATTGGAAAATATAAGTCTGAGATAAACTTCAAAAGGTTAAGTCTTCCTGTACCAATGTGGATTGTCTGTTGGTCAAGTAAATTAAGTAAATTAATGTGGAAACTGCTAAGTAGATATGGAGCTTCAATTGAGAAAAACATTATACTGAAAAAAAAACCTAAAAGAACCTTAAGAAACATTTGTTCTTGAAGTTCCTATTCCTTCTAGATTTCTCTGCTTGCAAATTAACTGAATATTCAACATGTGCGTATCAAAGTTAAGGAGCTGTACAAGTGTGACCAATACAACCAAATTAGTAAATAAAATAAAAATATAAGATTAAGTAAAATGTAGGAATAAAGTCATGTTCTAAAATAAATCAGTTTATTGGTCTCTTAAACACGGATGTACTTTGGGTATTGAGAGTGGAGAATATGGTATGGAGAAAAATAACCTCCAGGCATATGGTATATATAATCAGAATTCTGTTGAATACTTGCACCGCTAATCTCCATAGGGAGATGTGAGTCAGGTTTGAGGGGAGTGAAGTTCCTAGCCACTCCAGGGATCAGCGTATTGCCAGTGTTCAGTCATGTAGCAATTCACTGAGGGCCAGGCTGCTATAATATCAGTAAATCTGTACAGCGATTCCTGAACGTCCAAGAAACTAGTTACGTAATCCGGCCCCCTTTGGGCAAGATCAGACGCAGATTGATGATTCATTATATTCAGCGTTCTGTGAAGTGAGTCCTCATCATTTAATCATCACCTGTTAGGTGATTCATGGCATTGAACAGCTTGAAAATTATGCAATGTCATATTTTTATTATAGTTAGGGATATGGCATGCAGATGGCAGCATGAGACACATGACAGTACAGGCGGGCCTGCATGCCAACAGAGCAATGAGGTCCATTATGCCTTGGAATTCTATAAATCATAAAAATACTATTTTAAAATATTAAGTAAAACACAGCATACTGTACTTCAACACAGTATTACATGTTTCATGTTGTATTGTTATTTAAAAAGTATGGTTCTATGATACCTGCATATTAATACATATATTTATTTGCATATTAATACATCATATGATCTCTAAAGAAATGAGGCAATCCAGGAAATTTGGATGAGCTTATATGTTACTTCCTGATGAGTGAAGACATTTGAATAAAACATTTTACCATCCAACATGTAAAATCAACAACATTGCAACATAATTGTAAACAATTTCATGTGATCGTTAACAGGAGCACCTACTGGTAGGCCACAGCATGTGAAGTTATTTGTTAAAATGTAAATGCATTGTACTGAAAGAAATTGTGATAATGCACCAAAATACACTCAAAATTGGAGATAAAGTTGAATAGCCTTTGTGTGAAACTGAACTATGTAAGAAACCAGAGACTATGATAAACCTTTTACCAGCATCAGATTTTTCATATTTAAATGTATCAACTTTTGCTTAATGCAACACCCTCCTATCTTATGCTTCCAGGGTACTCCATCAGTGGTAAGGGGCATTATCTTGCTGGAAACAGATGAACAAGGAGACTGCAATCTCAAATCCTAACCCTGCTAGGAATTAAAAGAATTGCATCTCCTCCCAGTGGAAGTTATATATAAGTTTGAACAATAAAGTCAAATAAAATAAATGACAATCAAAATTTTGACATATACTGTCCTTTGTAACCTGCAAGGACTTTAAGTATAACTAATTATAAAACAGTTATAATTTTATTATTGTGTAAAACATAAAAATGACACATAAATTTCAATTACCTGTCAATTCATAGGGAAATAATATTCACTTCTGTTTTTAGCCAAAAAAAATAACAAAAATGCCTGTCTGTATTATTTTCTGAGAAAAGGCACACAAAATACAAAATTTTAGTATTTTCCTTATGAGCTTTTTGTACCAATCACGTGTGTTGAAAATGAAACACTCTCTGTGCTATGCTGTGCTAATTAGAATGTCAGTTTATCTACACCCCCCCCCACCCACCTCCTTATAACTAAATCATCTTTAAAAAAAATATTTGAAAATCAAACAGGCATGTGACATAGAATCAACTTCCTTTACAATTCATGTTATCTTTCATTTTGAGCCAACTGTAAAAGAAAGTTTATGACTTGAGGTTGATGTCAAAAGAAGAAAATATAGTGTGCAATTAAATGAACATCATTGTCAATTAGCAAGTCATTATGTGATTTGCAGCAACCGTTAACTTTTGTTGTTTTTTGTATTAAAGATTACTTCACCCATTTCAGTTGTAACCAACCAGCTGTTTGATAGGATTTCTCTGAACAATTTAATTACTTCCCACACAAAAGCATTTATGGCTAGCACCGGTCACATTTAATGAAAAATTGTATTCGTCATTTGTGGTTTGCATTACAAACGCATATTGCTAAAGACTTTATCACCTGTTTGTTTTTGTGTCACTGTTGCTTCACAGTGGCTATGAAGTCCTATGGAGGCAGCAGTATTCCCCCTGCCATTCTGTCTGTCTAGTGATGTCTCCCCCTGTAGGCAGACAGGTTGTTTTCAGTGCCATCGTCTGTTGTTATCATCAGTACCATATCTTGTGAATGTGATAAGTTTTGAAGGGCTGCATATTTTTTTCTTAAATTTGTTTTACAAAAATCTTGGAAGAGTTTGAAAAACTGAGACCTTGATCTTCAAGTTCTGAAGATTTTTCCCTTTCTCACACAGGCTGTTTCCACCAAGTTTGATCTTCAAGGTCAAACATACAAATACACATGTTTTCTGTGAACTCCATAACTTTTGTTATGGTGCGTTTTTTTTTCACAAATTTTGGCATTTAGGCTTATGGGGGACAGATTTATCTGTTTTTGGTACTGCAAAAACAAAACCTTCTAGTTGTCTTTCTGTTTGCAATGTACAAGTTACTTGTAAAATGTTATTGATGGACAGTATGGCTGTATAGTGTTACTATAGTGTTTTAGCTTCATAGTCTATTTATATGACTTAACATTTGTGGTAGTTCTTGCCAGATGTATTACTCATTGACACTTTGTTTCATGATGGTCAGTAACTCTAAAGACTCTGACAGTCCATCTTCACCAGAATTAAAGTAGCACATGTATTATCTTAATCCTGGGAATCTGATCTGCTCATTTTGTATTTTTCCAAAGACTAGCTTGCAAGTAACAAGGGATCTTCAGGGTTTGTTGTTGGCCTTCTAATTATACAGATAAGGTCTTTGAGTGTTGACATATGTTCACTTGATACAGCTCTGCAAGGACTCTGTGAAACTCCATACATTAAAAATAGCCAAACAGTGATTCTAGAGCTTTTCACCAACCCGACCTTGCTGCACAAACTGAGGCAATATTTATATAAACTAATCACAAAGATTACTCATTGCATATGTTACAGCAAAATGTTAAACAGAGTTTACAATTCCAACCCAATGCAAAATTTGTGAAAACAGTTTCTGATTGAATTTAAGGGAATAAAGGGCAATAAAACATCTTAAATAACAAACTGCTTTAGTAATTGGTTGCTTTACATTTTTGTCACATAAACTCTCAGCGACACCTGCCCCCTGTACTAACAAACGTACCCTTTCAAGGAACCAAGATCGGGCCAGCTCAAAGCTCCACCAGCTTCGTGAGGAACTAAATTAAATCAGAAACTGTAATTGTGTAGTTTCATTGATTCGACACCAATTGGCGGTGACTTTGCATTTAACAGCGAGTCTTGACGTGTGCTTGTGAAATGATCATGCACGGACAATGTGTTTATAATTCTTTTGCCCGCAGACATTGGTTCGCCAGATATTATGAGTCATGAAATTTGAGGATGATTTTCATCAGGACACTGTTTACCTCCCTGTCTCGTGGACTTGAGGTCAGCCAGGTAATGAAATAACGGCCCTGCAGACTTCATCCTGAAGAAGTTCTTTTCAAGAGCAAAGAGCACTAGTCTGAATGCTCCATCTTTTTTGGCTCAGCTGACTGATCCCCTGCAGCCCCGTATAACTGTTAGTAGGACTTACTTTATAACCCTGTGGAGCTATGAACTTGTAATTTAGCATGATGGCACCATGGTCAAGATCTCTTGATAGACCCTGAAGTTAGGTCACCTGAAATTATATATTGATATATTTATAAGAACACAATTTTATATGCAATTTCAGTAATTAACAAATATATAAGCTGCAAAAAGTATATGCTTTCTTTATCCCAATTTCCACCTAATGGAGTAATTATCAGACACAAGTACATATTTTTCAAATAACTGTTTGTTTAAGATAACAATATAAACCATGACAATTATATTAGCTGATCAATGTCAAAGCTGTAGACAGAAGGCAATTTTTTTTGCACAGATTTGTGTCTTTCTGAATATTAATGAAAAACAAACTGATTGATCATGGTTCTTAACAATTATTAGTTGATATAAAACATGCTTTCTGTGGGCCAATTCGCAGCCAATTGAATATTTATGACAAGCAAGTATTGATTGTCTGTAAAATATTCTAACTTATAATGAGACTCTGTATACTGACAATTATGTACATGTTTGCTATGAATACCATTTTCTGTATGCAGCTGTTATTAAGAAAAAGTATTGTTAGGTTCATGCTCGGTCCTCAGAGAGCATTCAAAAGGAAATTACTCTTATTGTAATTATCACAGTCCCTAAATTATTCAGCTCAACTATATCTGTTGATATGGCTTACAAATTCAGTCACAGCTGGACAAGCTACTTTACACATCTCAAGTGTATATAACAATTACTGGTCACCAGCAGTTCATATTTAAATATTCTCATAAATCTCCTTAGTTGAATGGTTTCGTGCTTGAATTCACATTTTTTTATAAATCTATAATAATGGTAAAATGTACATGCAGTTTACTTTAAAAAGTGTAAAACATACACACAAGTATAGGCCAGTGTGTGATAAAACCATCACCTGTAACAAAACCTGTTTATGCACATACGCAAAAAAAACAGTCTATTGATCAAGAATAAAGAGTTATTCATAAAATGTGTGTCCTTGTAGACCTTCTGTGAGAAGTTACGTTATGTTTTATTTTGCAGAATATTTCATCACTAAATACATTTTTATTTATGAAAATCAAACCCTGTCAACTTTGCTTTCTTTGGTTTAGGCTTGCATTTTGCATTTATGTGAGTTTATATTGTGAGTACCAGTAGCTGTCCCAATGTCTTTTGTTTTAAAGGGTCTCATTCTTATATCTGACGTATATTAAATAAAGATAAACCCTTTAACCTTTCATAAAAATAAGCCAATAAACACTGCAGATTGTCCATTTTGTATTACTATCCATGTGTTTGTAATATGCGAATAGTCTGCTAAAATAGCCACCAGTTGTTGTCCAAATAGGTTAAACAAGGACATCTCTGCAAATCAGATGCACCAGAGTTTGGTAATGACAAAAGATTAGGTTGCTTCATATGCTCTTACTGCCAACCACTTCCCCTTCTGGTCACAAGGTTTTTGTGTTTGTCAACATGGGCATATATACCATTTTTACTAAGCACTTGTAGATAAAAAAAGATTACCAGGTTTACTAACAATTAACTTGTAGATAAAAAAAGATTACCAGGTTTACTAACAACTTGTAGATAAAAAAAGATTACCATGTTTACTAACAACTTGTAGATAAAAAAAAGATTACCATGTTGACTAACAACTTGTAGATAAAAAAAGATTACCAGGTTTACTAACAGCTTGTAGATAAAAATTATTTTACATTCATTACAACAGTGTGTGTTATCAGATTTTTCCCAAGCAGGATTTACCTACAGTTTAGTGATATATACACAGAGTAAGCCAGAAATCACATAAATTATACAAATAAGACAGATGAAAGCCGGCTTTAATTAACCAGGCAAATACGTAAAATAAAGTGAAATTCTTGGTTTACATGCACACCTGGGCTGCTAAATTACTGCACCTGAAACAGCTCAGCAAATGTGATACTGATTGGAATCGGAAAAGAGGAAATTGGAGAAAAAAATTTAATTAATAAATATATATGTGTATATATATACCTGCAGGTACAATGATACAGTCGTTAGCATGGAACGACGATACAAACATGCTCGCAGCATTGGCTGATGGGAAATTCATCGTGTGGTACTACCCCAATACGGTGTATGTCGACCGAGACCTGCAGCCCAAGACGGTCTTCATGAAAGATTCAAGGTGAGTGTCTGTCTGTCCGGGTACTAGCACAAACTCTTGAAAATTACTATGGTCTTGTACACAGGAATACAGTGATATGGTAGATAGTTGTATCTTGTCACATTGTTGTCTTGTCTTTCATTTTCACTTCAAAGAACTTGATACGTCAGTTATGGCTTTCCATTTAATTTGATGAAGAATGGTCTTTTGACAGTATTTAAGAGTATTAGTGATACAGACTAAAAAAAAACATATCTTACTTTACACAGGTCTGATATGAATATTTTTATAAATTTTTTTCTGGTAAGTTTTTCTCCAACTAAATTTAGTGCCTGATCAATACAAAGGTTGAAAAGGCTTCCAATAACCTTTGTGTGGATAAATATCCCCTACAGCCACATTGCAAGGGATACAGTTAATTTAACTCCCTCTCTCTGTCTGAATGTAAACTTTTCATATGAAGAATGTTATTAAGAGAGTAGCATATACTCAGATCTGCTTCTGTTTAAAGTCAAACATGTTATAGGTATCCTCATTATATTGTGACCTTTCTCAGTAAATTTGTGATCTTTTGTGATTTCTTATATTTCATGCTATAAGTTATTTGTGTCAATTTGTATAACTATAGAAAACAAAAGTACAAATATTTGACATTCCAGCTTGATGAAGAATATTATCCCTCAAACAAAATGTCACTAATTTATTATGCAGGACATCTGCATCAACTTCAGTTCAAAATTATCATGATTTTGCAGTTGCAATATTTTTACCAACATCTTGATATATATACAAACATCTGTATAGATCATGCATCAGTGTCTATCTTAAGTTCAACCATGTCACATTTCAGTGAGTTTGGGAAGAACCCCCATATATTGGCATTTCTGGGTAACCATGTGACCATGCGAAGGTCAGAAGGCTCGATTATCAGCACAGGAATCTCACCGTACCCGGCCATGTTGCACAGCTACATCAATGGTGGTCGTTGGGATGATGCAGTGAGGCTTTGCAGATTTGTCAAAGTAAGATAATAATAATTAAGTAAATTTATTGTAAAAATATCTAAAAATTGTTTTAGCTCAGTTGACTTAAAGTTGTCTGAGCTGCAGCGATCACCCTTTAGTCATGGTGTGTCTGCCTATCCAAAGTTTTTGTACAAGTTTTGTGTATGAAATAATTGTCACGAAATACACAAGATTGGCTGCAGCCGTCAGATCTAAATTTTACATGTACATTGATCATGTGACTTGTAAGTTTCAGGTAAGGCCACCAGTGTTTA
Source organism: Sipunculus nudus (assembly GCA_026874595.1). Classification (NCBI taxonomy): domain Eukaryota; kingdom Metazoa; phylum Annelida; class Sipuncula; order Golfingiida; family Sipunculidae; genus Sipunculus; species Sipunculus nudus. Next base: position 10,958,747 of record CM049314.1, on the reverse strand, counting down.
GCTTCTTTCACTGAGTCACAGTGTAATATTCCACCTTTTTCTGAATAATGTGCTTTTTAAGCACTGCTTACTTTGGACTACAGCTGAAATAGTATTTACAATATCACTGTATTATTTCACATTTTTTCACTATCATAATCAGTTTAGCACAGAGATAGTATTAGACCCACAGGTCTCTTGTTGAGTTTAAAAATACAGCTTTTCAGTTTGATGCTTAGTAGGACCCAAGTTAGGTCACCATGGTCTTTGACAATTCATGAGATTCAGCTGAGCATCATGGACCATGGGCCACTTGTTTTGTAATGGTAAGGACCCTGGCCTCTTGTTGCCCCCATCATGTTAATGGTAATTATGTTAGTGTTGCTGACAGATATACAGCTGTGTATCTCTTTAACTGTGTGGATGTGTGTATGTGTAATAAATTCTGTGTGTGTGTACATGCTGCTGAAAATCCTAATGACAATTCTTTGTCAGGTTCATGTCACCAAACTTTTCTCTCATACAAGATGAATATGTGTGTGTCCTATCTATAAAATGTCATTGTGTAAAGCAAGAAACCCTAGTCATTTTAGTGTATTATAAAACATATTGTCATTAAAGCTGTCATACCTGTGTACAAAGAGGATAAGTAAATTAATTGACAGTGGAATGGTCATACACTTATGGGATCACACTGACTGCTGACTACATGGTTAATTACAGTATGTCACTCATTAACGTTAGCAGTAAATTATCCAGGCATGCTTATTGATTAATTTAGGTGATATCCCTGATAATACATATTTACCATTACAAGAGGATGACGGGACATAATAAGGCTCCCCTTCCTGCCTTCCAGTAATCCCAGCCACTCATTATTATGAGGAGTTTGCGGGGGATGTAACGAGGTTTAATGTGTTGGTTTACGTGCGGCACTGCCGATGGCATTTTGAAACGGTAACTGTGAATAAGGAGAAGTCCCCGGTGCTTTTATTACACTGGACTATCATGTCGACATTGCTCCCCCATTTACAGAGCTTAAAAGGCTGGCTTGATGTCGGAAAGCCATCACTCGGATATAACTGCAGGACATTAATGCTGCAACTTTGTAACAACGAGGTTTACTGGTTTATCAGTGATTGCAGAGAAAACAGCACTATGTGCTGTAGTGGATTTGCATAAATTGTCGATTGATGGATTTACGACCTCCATGTGACATTAATAAATTTCCTGTAGACCTAATCTATGAAAGCCGCTATCTGACGAAGCAAGCACACACAGACTGCAGTACACAATAAAACACGAGTCCATCAAGCCCCCCCTGATAATGTAGCTTATCCCTATCTGTAATTTACCTGATGTTAAACACTAAATGGAACATTTTGTTTTACAATATATCTCTTTTGTAAGTTTAAATGGTTAACCCTGTGATCTTGTTATCTGTTATTGCATCTGTTAATGGTCTTACTTACAAATGTATAATGATAATAGTAACATTAGTCGTGTTTTGTTGAACAGGAGATGTTTTCCTGAATTTGCACATATTTTTATTCTGTTAGATAATATATCAGCATAATATCACTTGTACAGTTCATGTTTGTTACTGTCCTACCAAAATATCACTCTTTTTCTGTTACATGTACATGTTTGCTCTCAGTGTAGTTTATGTATACATGTCTGACCAAATTTGCCAATGCTGCTACTAACCTCTCTAACATAAACACCTCTGACCATGGAAAGTCATCATAACAGTAACCTCCCTAATATTAACACCTCTGACCATGGGAAGTCGTCATGTCAGTAACCTTTCTAATATTAACACCTCTGTCATGGAAAGTTGTCACATCAGTAACCTTTCTAATATTAACACCTCTGACAATGGAAAGTCATCATGTCAGTAACCTTTCTAATATAAACACCTCTGACCATGGAAAGTTGTCATGTCAGTAACCTTTCTAATATTAACATCTCACCATGGATAGATTTCATGTCAGTAACCTCCCTAATATTAACACCTCTGACTATGGAAATTGGTTATGTCAGTAACCTTCTAATGTTAACACCTCTCACCATGATAAGTTTTTATGTCAGTAACCTCTCTAATATTAACACCTCTAACTATGGAATGTTGTCATGTCAGTAACCTATCTAATATTAACACCTCTAACTATGGAAAGTTGTCATGTCAGTAACCTTTCCTATATTGACACCTCCAACTATGGAAAGTCGTCATGTCAGTAACCTTTCTAATATTAACATCTCTAATTATGGAAAGTCGTCATGTCGGTAACCTTCTAATATTAACACCTAGCTCTCACCATGGAAAGTCTTCATGTCAGTAACCCTTCTAATATTGACCTCTTGTTTATTTCCAAATGCCTGATCATGACAGAACTTGGTCCAAGGCTATCAAGTCAGGTCCTTAATTCTTTATTTCATTGAGGTATAAGATCCCTTAACATGGTATAGAAGTTAAGAAGACACAATCAGATCAGACTAAGGAGCATATGGACCCAGGTTCAAACCTGGCCAGAGCGTTGAAGCCAAATGATTAAATATCTGTAGAACCTGAGAGATTTGCCCCGTTGTCATGGTGATAGGTTATGACTCCTGGATTATGCATGTATAAAAAAAATGAAATCCTGAAGACTTGATGATAACATGGCATTCTCACAATATAGGCCATGGACATGTCCTAAGGAAATCCTGAGTTGGTTCAGCATGTATCATAATGACTGGTAATATGTAGGTCTATCTTAGATCATCTGTATTTCTGTGACAAAATATCAACAATATAAATGACAGATACAAAAGGAATGATTACAAATTTATTTACTCATAAAACTATGAAAACTGTGCTGTATCCTTTCTGTGGGCACCATCTAAACCAATGCTTAAAACTAAAAGATCACAAAGATTAATTTCTTTTAGCTGACTTTTCATTATATTACAGGGTATCAAATATTTGAAAAAGGAAAGCAATGAATTCTGGTGAAATCTAACATTTCAGTAGGTTCTAGGTTACAATAAGAAAAAGATGTTCTTTCTTGAATATATGTGCAGAGATAATACTGTATGTGTTCTAAGTATTTAGAGTAAAACTTGTGTATGACGAATGGGCAAGTTTGCAGTTGTCGTCCATAAACTATACTGCCCCCTGTCGGCCAGAGATGACATCATGTGTCTGTGTCTGAGTGTTTGCCGCGTGGCTGACACATTATGTAATCCCAAAGTGAAGCAAATTGTATTTAGATCAGTCCCCGGAGATGGAGGTCTCATGAAGCTGACGGGGACGACGCTGTGACGCTACCTGACATGATGCTGCTTCATTATTAAACATACGTCCCAGACAGCATCACTTAAACCGTCCCCGTCAAAAACATGCCCTGCATCACACCACCATATGTACCGGCAGCCACTGTGACCTAAATTTTCATATACATATCACAGTTGTATTGACAACATTATACGTAGTGGTGACTGAAAAGACTGGTCTTATCATACTGACCAAGTGTTTAAGTGGATACTTACGACAATAAAAAAATAAGTTACTCTGATCACTTGAATTAAGGAATCATTATTTAGGGGGTTAGAAATGTTGTTTCAAAACCAGATATTATTCAGATGTATAAAATTTAGAAAAAAACTACAAGTGTCAAATTTGATGTTTTAGTTGGATGAAATGACATAAAGTGAGATCTTGCTTGAGTTATAGGACCCACCATCATGACCACCCCACTAAGACAGCAAATACCATTCATTCGAGTTACTTGTTTCAGGTAATTCCATCAGTTGCTTTATATACAATAAAACCCCACTTACAGACGACTAAGAAGATACAACCACCTCATGAAACTGTTTGGTGTATTTTAGTCATTTGTCAGTGCCTCTAGACCACACTGCAGGGTGAGAGGAAGAGCTGCTTCTCTGGCAGTTTGTTTCAGTAGCTGTCTTGACTTCCCTTTATCAGCACATGTGTTGCAATGGCATATAAATGTTCTGATGGTGGCCCTGAATTAATTTTATGCATCTCTTCACTGGCCACACCTTTGAAATGCACATTTTTGGTTTTGAAGTGTCAGGGATGATCCTAAATCACAGTTGCTCAAGGAAAACAGCAAAAAAATATTGATTTGATCATGTTCACAGAATATTTTTGTATATACTTGTATATACTAAATTGAGGTAAATGATGTGGGGCACAAGACAGCTGGTCCCTGTCTCAAGACTGGTCTCGAGACCAACTTTTAAAGATCTGATTGGGCCTGGTCTAAGATTTGTTCTTAATGTGGAATGGTTTCTGCTCTCAGCCACAATCCTGGTCATGACTTTGAGATCAAGTAGATTTTAATAAGTCTGCATTAAACATTGCATATATACTTGTGTGATGATATTTCCTTTCCTCAACAGAAGAACTTGTATATTAGAACTACAGTCATATTAACTTGATCAGTGAGTAACAGAACTATGTGATTATGGTTGTTATGCTCTGTGTAACCACTAGGTATCAAATCTGCCATTTATGAGACCAGGAATACTTCTTAAAAGTTTCACAGTTCCTCAGACATAAGATGAAACATTTGTGAAATTTGTATTTTAACCATTTAGCTATTTCAGATCAGCCACAGTGATCTCCCACATTAAAGCTGAGGTTTAAAAATACATGATTAACATTGCATCAGTGCATGGCAATACCATGAGAATTCTCATTAACTTTAGTTTATCATCAACAATCAGCTTGAATTTACTGATTTTTCTGTTGTCCAGAACAACAAAATAATTTTATACCTTTGTATTTGTATTTAACTAGTAATTCACCAGTGACAGGCTTGCTTTAGTGCCCTTCAGAAATTAATAATTACCATTTGAAGTTTTCCAAATCTAACAGATTAAATCAACATACCTCCTGCTAAAAAATTCTTGAAGAAAACATGGGTTTAAGTCACACTAGGGTGTTTTCTTTTTATTTTTTCATAAGTCAATTGATATCAGTTTATATATATTTTTATCAGATCTATGTCCATGCATGAGTGGAAATGAAGAAAATACAGATTAACTGGTATCTTAATTAAATTTTTATGTAAATCAATGAACTCTTATGAAAATAAGTATCATGTTTGCTCTTGGTGTCAAGTTACCCATTTATTTGATATCTGTCTTTTACACTGACAGGCTTGATGAACTAGGCGGTAAATAAATACATCAGCCGGTGACATGGGATCACAGCTGATAATATCATATCATTCTGACAGTCATCTGGAATGAAATAATAAAAACCTGTTAGTCCTTGGATGGATTACCATAAGAATACTATAATGAAGGCGTCTTTCGGAAGAGGGTCAATGAGTACAACACCCTTCTCATTTCGGTGGGTTTCCTCAGCTGTCAAAATGGTGTGATTGATGGTCTATCCTTTTCGATTTGGACAAGCACGCACAGAGCAATTGGCCTGAATGCCCCATGAAATCAACCACTAGAGAAAGTTTTGCGAAAGAAGATGCAGTAATAAACGCCACAAAATGTTTGTATGGATCCCTCAGTGCCCCTGGGACAGTTTAGGACGACCATTATGGTTTGGGTGTGGAAGCTAGAATTAGGCCCATATCCACGCGTGTAGCAATCACCCACGGGGGAAACGTTAAATCAAACTTACTAGCACCTGAGCCTTCTAGCTAAGCTCTCATTGGCTCGATGGTTTTCGTCACACAGGGCTAGCAATGCGACTCCAGAGGCCAAGTTTAGGACGATCATAGTCTAGGGGCAAGACTACGCAAATTGACTTGACTTTATCTCCGCACCACCCAGACAAATTGATCGCTTTCATTGGTTCAGTGGCAGGGTCGTGCGTTTCGAGATTTGGAAAAGGAATTTATGCGTCAAACACTGCCCCTATTTTTGATTGATCCTGTCTGGTGTAAGCTAAAGAAAAATTTCTATGCAACTCATATCACTGTGTGGGGGCCTCCGTGAACCACTCTACTTGGTAATCAGGTGATCTGAACACCCTCGTCGTACCCCTGACTCTGTCAAGATAAAAAAACAGCGAAGAGCACGACATGCTAGATGAGACACTTTAAGTTCTTTCTTGTTTGCCTGCCATGCTTGTGCCTGACTTAAAATTGCTTTCATAACCTTGCTAGGCGAGACGTTAATTAAGTGAGTTTTTTTTCCTTCAGGAGGCATTGACCAGCCATTCCGCTTCTGACACCTGCTATCTTGATTTATGTCACGTTCAAATATATTAAGATTTTTTTATGAGAAATATTTCTTTTATGTTTTCATACATGAAAAGCCCAAAGAAGAGTATGAAAAGCATAACTAGAGAGAATATATAGTTGTTTCTAAATATTACACACATAACTGCTCACTCACAAACACAGGAGACAGAGGAAATGAGAGGGAAAGAGGAGGAGAGAGACACAGACAAAAAAAGGGAAGGAAAGAAAAAAGAGAGAGAAATAGAGAGAGAGAGCAAGAGAGAGGATGGGAGAAAGCCACAGAGACAAATAAGGAAGGAGAGAATGAGAGAAGAGGAGAGAGTCACAGACTAAGAGAGGGAAGGAAAGATAAAAGAGAGAAAATAGATATGGGGGGGGGGGGGAGAAAGCCACAGAGATAGAAAGAGGGAAGGAGAGAGTGAGATGGAGAGAGAAAAAGGTGAGACAGAAAGAAACAGACTGAGAGAGAAAGAAAGAAGAAGACCGCACCAGAGGGAAGGTTTTAGGGAGAAGGATAGAGAGACTGACAAAAGGAAGAATATGGAAGTTATTTATGCAGAAGGATGCACCAAAATAAATAAGATGATTGATTCTAAACAACAGATTTGATTCACAAGTTAATTTACAAAATAGTTTCTGTTTAATGTACCATGGAATCTGGGATCTGGATATTTGTCCTTATACCGTAAAAGTCGTTGCAGAAGTCGCGACTTGTACTAGGAAATCGAATTCTAAAATCTAGAATTTTCTAGCAAAGTCGGGGTGCGACTTGTAATACGTATGTATCCCGTTTCAGTCAGCTTTCCCGGTACATGGAACGACGTCAGTTGAGCGATAATATGCGATACCTTTAACCAATGCTTTGCGAAACGTCTTTCCCCAATAATTTACACTTTTAACCATCTCTTATGGCTTATATTTTGTGAACTGACGGAATTTTCATTTTATTAACATTAAATGCAAATTTTAAATTTGCCCAGTTCAAGGCCTACCCGTTGTGACAAGTCGCAATTCAAGTGACACTTCCTAATCTGCGTTACTGTTATATCATGAGTCAATTTGACGCATATGCCAGTCTGCCGCTCTTTGATGTACATTTTCTATCCGTTTAACTATATGGGTATGCTTGTCGTTATGAAAAACTCGCGGTTCCATATCCGCTTATGCTTGTAAAGTTGCGTGTCATTCAAGCTTGATCCACTGCAGACACGTCGTGAATTCTTTTGCCTGCCCGGTTGATCGCTGAATACCAGCTGACCTTTGAAGCCGTGTAGCGGAAATTCAAGCCCCGGGTCACCCGTGCAATGACCTTTACATCCCCATGTCAACTAAGCCTTCCGTGACTGATGTCCACAGTTAAAAACTCTCATATTAAGAACCATTACTTCACTGTCACCATCTCGTGGTTTTGAAGCGTTTTGGATATCAATGTTATAACGTTTCACGTGAGCTGCAAATATACGATTTGCTTCGTGTGTTACCCGTGTCTCTTTCAGGACGATCGTATGCCCGGTCATCAATATGGCGGCACGCATGCATTACGGTCAATCGTGCGTTGACGTATTCGTGATTTTTTTTTAAATGAAGACACATTAATCAATACAATGAAATAACAAACACCATACAGGTATATATATTATTTACTTAAAATGCCACATACGTACCTAAATTCCACGGGAACCGGCATCGTTTGGTGTCATGACGGATCTAGTTCAACACGGCTGAGTTTGCCATACATCCAAGCAATTCGAATATAATCACTGATAACGATGGAAATAGGGTTTTCGAGATAAAAAAAAATCATTAGTCTCAGTAAACATAATACCTGTAAATTCAATTATTTGTATTTAAAATTAACTGACCGGTCAATAAAGCGTTCATTATCCCCCTGTTGACTGACATATGATCAGTGATTTCAGTAATACCAGTATGTGCCGCGTATAGATGGTAAGTTGTAACAATTAGTTCAAGGGTTACTAAATTCAGTTTTAGAGCCCATTTCAGAAATTAGCTGAAAAAAAAATCGAATTCAATTATTCTTTCCATCTTTCAGTTGTCTTAAGTCAGTTAAATTCATGCGCAATATGACGGATTGGGATTCGTCACGCGTACGCAAACTAATCAGTGTAATGAATCCATCCTACGTTTGACGATCTTTAACGATTTAAAGAGTTGCTCGATTGTGATAGTATTTTGCCTCAGACTCTTTTAGATTATTAATACAGTCATTTAACTTTATATTTGCATTCTAATGTTACTTAACCTAGTAAGAAACGGCAACAATGACATCGTTTCACAGCACAAAATATTATCCGACGCAGCTGACTTTGGCACTGTACAAATCTTGCCTGACAATTGAACCTCGACTTTATATGTTAAGATTCTGTTGTTGTTCCTTAAATATAAGTATTGTATTAAAGCTGTCCATTTATTTTTATGTTTAAATGGTTTATCTAGTTTATAAACCACATAAGTACTACGGGGACGTTGGTTGTAGTCTTGCATCGCAAGGAATGATACTCAAATTCCATATGTATCAGGTGGTTGGGACGCCTCTGAAGTCTGGGTGCGACCTATATAATGGACTTTTCCTGAAACAAAACTTGAACGGCTAATCCCCAGGGGTTTCCTAAAAGTCAGGGTGCGACTTGTAATAAGGATGCGACTTCTGCAACGACTTTTACGGTACTGTCTTTACTAAAAGACATGTCACAGTATCAGAAAATCATCTCAAATCCAGTAATTCAACATGCGTAATTGACATTTCTTAATTTTTAGTGAATTTTTAAAACCTTAAACTCAAGGCAGCTTCTTGTTCCAGTATGTCAGTTTCCCCATGAACTATTCCATCCTGTTTAACAGAAGATGGGACATGATTATTGCATTATTGCACAGAGATGGCCTAACAGACGTTGATGCATGAGGACTTGTGATGTATATTAATGGTGTAGACAGTATGTGGACATGTTGGTCGGTGGCAGGCAGCGTGATTCAGATACTGTGAACGTTAATGAGACATCGCAGCAGAATCCGGTGGGATATGTCGTATATCTCACCATGCCCCGGACCCTGACATCTAACAAGTGCCCTACAGCATCAAAATCAAGCACCCTGTCAGTGGTACTGATGTACCATTAACGTGTTGAATAACCTTTCCGATTGTATCACAGAGTGACAAGCATTTCTGATTGGCCAGTCAAATCATGAGACAAATCTGTTATAAAATTTGTTATTTTTACCTTTTTCTTATTTCAGAAACATAACCCAGGATTATGGATCTGTTCCACATTCAAGTTGTAAATGTTTTATCACATCATTATGAAATTAGAGGGACTTCAGTAGAGTGCAAATACCTAGGTAGACAAAAAAATATTGACAGATTATAACCCAATCCCTGCAAAAAAAAATTATTTGAAGTGTTAATTTAAATATTACTAAATGCAGGCCTGTAAGTTCTGTGCATCATTTATACAGTTGAACAATAATCTACAAATCTTATTTATTACAAATGGACTCTTGTGGACACAAGAACCTGTCATATCAATGGAAATGGTAAAACTAGTAAAACATAAACCTGGGATCTATTTTACAATTCTTTATTGCCACATAATTTTGTCATTTCCATAGTCTCAAATGAAAGTAACAGAAAAAAATGTAATATTCATTAAATTATTTGCTCAGTATATGCATCTTCTGTACAAATATTAGGTCAGATAAATATAAACAGAATATGCATTATTTACATCATTCTTTTTACATCATCAGTTTGATCATCCATCTGTTCCTTGAATACATTCTGTAAGAAAAGGTAATACAAACAAATTATTGATCTACAAATTCCCCATTTTTCATGGATAATTTTTTTTTTGCAAACAAATGAAGACCTGGTCAGTGGTAATGTGGCTAATTTGTGCTATTTCAACCTGAAAAATGAAAAAGAATTCCTGCTCACACCATATTTTTTTTTAATCCCAGAGTCCATAGAACAAAAAAATTGTTTTTTATTAGTTTATTAGCTATAAGAGGGAGGACTGCTAAAATGGTCCGTGTCTGTCCATCCATCCATTCCACCCCCTCACTGATGCCACACTTTCCTAGTTAAACCCTTGGTAGGGGATAATTTGTGCCTCTGGGCCCTTGTATGGCTTAAACCAACAAATGTTTCCATATCTTAACCAAAAAAAGGATAAGCAGGAGTTTGACCCTCTGGTGATAGAGCGTCAGCTACATCATTAACTGGACTCTCTATTGTTAAAGGGTAAAAAATCTCAACCAAAACCTGTTCACAGAGATGTTACATATAATACGCCTGAACCTGATATGACCTGGTGTAGCTCACAGCAGTATTTGAACCACTGTTAGTATGCATGATCTACTCTGTCACAACATGAAAAGGATAATTTAAATTTCCAGTAATAAAAACATGACAGGTCTGGTCACTTTTACTCCTGCAAGAAGAAGCATAGTACTTGGTTTGTTGTATGTTATGATTAATTTTGACATAAGGTTCCAAGAGACACAACTGTGGTCTTGTTTGGATTCTGTCCCTCCTGTATAATTAATGTACATAGTGTTATGATTCTGTGTGTTCTGGAAGTACAACAATCAGCTTGCATTCTTGTAGCTCTTGAATGAAGAGAAATTGTTAATTGCTTGATTCCATGAATAACCAGTGCTGACTTGCTTGCCAGCTATTCACTCAGTTTACAATATCTCAAATTGTATATTTCCAGGAAGAATCGCTTTGGGCTTGCTTGGCAGCGATGGCAGCATATTCCAAGGAACTGTCAACAGCAGAAGTGGCTTATGCAGCCATTGACGAGGTAATTCTCTCGCTGTTTATGACACCAAAGTATATGTATTCTAAAAAAGAATAGACCAAAGTTCAACAATGAATGTTTCAGTTGTTGATATTTGCTTAGAACTTTTTGGTTTAAAAAACACATCTTGAAGTTGTGATGTTAAAAGACCCGCCTTCTTTATCCTTTCTGCTGATTGCACACCCTTGTTTAACCTGTGTTTGTGTCTGATGTACAGCGGTCAGGAAAAGTCACGGGAAAAAATATTTTTTCAAGGTCAGGGAAAAAATGTCAGGGAATTCTTTGATATTTTGGGAAGTCAGGAAAAGTCAGGGAAATTTTTTGTTGGCTATGGTGATAGCAATTAGTTATCAGGTCAAACGAGTTTGGATCTCTTATAAATATGTGGTAAATATCCATATTTAATCTTGTTTCCTTTCAATTTTTTGTTAAAAAATCTAAGGTTGATGATGCAGGGTATTGATACACAACATATAACAACAACAATTATTGATGGACCAATTCTGTCCCTGCGCGGTTACATAAAACAGCAGAATTTGATGTGTTATTCTGGTGTTCCAAATGTTTCTCTGACGAAGTTTTGCATTGGGTTGGCTCTGAAATGACGTTTTTTGAGACCAGTTGAAAGTCAGGGAATAGTCAGGGAATTTGTTCAGAGTTTGCTGCTGGCAACCCTGTTGTATTGTGCAATTGGTTTACTTTTAATGATCCTGTCCAATATATGAAAAACTTGCTGAAGGTAAAGAATGGATATTCCTGCAATGCATGTCTTGTCAAGATATTGTTTCAAAGGTTAAAAGGTTTTTGTTATCATATGAAGAAAATCTTTTTTGTTAAGTGCTGATAATATGTGCTTGTGCTTTTTTAATACTATAGAGACATTAATTAATACATGGAGAATTTGTTAAAATGGTAATAATATAATTAGAAGTAAATTTATTGTAATCCTAAGAGCACAATTAATTTAATTATGAGAATGTAAAAAGAAAAGATATATTGATGTAAAATTGTGTATTATTTAGTGAGCTTGGCCTGTATCCTATACAAAATGTCAATATAGTGAATACTTGCATTATAAGTGTTCTCTAATATAAAGTGGTGTTGGTGTAATAATCACAGGTTTTGTCATATACAAAATGTCCATACATTGTATTTGTACTCATCTTTCGAATGCAGTTTCTCTTATGTTCTAAGTTCATTAGTATTTTAAGATCCAAACAGGAGTTAATGTTGTAGTATATACGTCGTCTTTTACTCCTCAGGCTGATAAAGTACAGTTCATACAGCACATCAAGGACATCCCAACAAAAGATGCTCGGAATGCGGAGATGGCATTGTTCTGCGGCTCAAATCAGGATGCTGAGGGGATACTGCTGCAGGCCGGCCTCATCTTCAGGGCCATCATGTTAAACGTACAGCTGTACAACTGGGAACGGTGAGTGACTGGCCCGAGTGTAGTGAATGCAGAATAGCGGAAACATGTGAGCCATCATGCCCCGGGTTGTCTGGTTCTTAACTGGAGCGGTCTAATAATTCTCCATGAACATTCATCTCAGAAAACGTTGTCTCATGATTATATTAGTCTGAGGATTATGACCAAGATCTCAGTTGTGAGGAAAAATGAGGTGTGGTCCACAAATGATAACAAATTATATAATAAGTGTGGTCTAACCAGCTTAGACTTCAGACATTTATATCAGTCATAAATGATACTTCTAATATTTACTCTAAATTGATCAATTTCCGATACATTTGTATACATTAAACAGAGTAAAGGCCCACCTTTGGGACAACTGATATAGATTTTAGCACATGGTCATATTTCAGATTTATTGAAGATGTCTTATTCCTAGCTGGAAGCTTTAAAAAGAGGTGGATGTCAAAGCAAACAGAAAGAACGAGAGAGAGAGAGAGAGTCGGTTTAGCCATTTTTAATCCACTCTATTCAGATACACTAGACACTAGTAAGGGAATTCACAGAAGAGTTCTTGTCAGGTCACTGTGACAAACAGTTGACATACCTTCCCTTTGTGACTAATGGCCTTTTATACATATGACAAAGCTGTGCTTTGCATGCAAATACAATGTCCAGTTTTATGATATTTCGGGTAGTGAAGGTGTCCATTAGATCTTTCTGTTACCCACAGGGACCCACGACCCTCATGAGAACAAACCAATATCGAAATGAACACATCTTTTCCACTCAGGTCACGCATAGCCAGTCTCCCATTCTGTCTCTATTACCCTGCCTTTTCACTAGGACAGAAGATTTTCGAACAGGTTTTTATCATCCATAGTTACTGGTACCATTGGCCGTCCAGACTAGTTTAATTTTTCCATGTCCAAAAGATGTGACTCTCATTTGTTTAGGTTGCCCTACGGTGTTGTCAGTTATGGCGTGCCGGCTGATTCGTTAACTGTTGCGGTAACATATGATGCACCATATTCAAGACGGGGGAGCGATTAATTCCCCAGCCTGCTCAGATGGCAGACTTATTGCCCACACTTTTAGCGAAGGTCTTACTTTGTAATAAAGTCTAAGAGCTCACAGCAGCCTTGATTGGAAAACGGCCTGATGGGATGGCTTGTGGCTTTGTTTGTGACACTGCTGTAAGAGCCCGGGATTGCTTACTTGTGTTGTCAGAGCATGGTAACACCTGTCGGAAAGTGGACGGAAGCATATAAAACTTGCTTCCTTTGGTGACATGTTTCTGCTTTACCTAGATAAAAGTCAAAAGCTTCTACTATCTGCCCTCTTTCAACTTTCAAGCTCTTTTTTTTCTTAACTGTGTATTGGAATACTACTTTTTCTTAAATCCACAAAATTATCAATGAATTATTCAATTTATAGCTCAGCTGACTGAAATTCATCTGAGCTAAAGCAATCACTCTTCGTCTGTTCAGCCGGCCAGCCAGACCTTAACAAGGCGCAAATCACTGGACCTAGAAACCTTCTAACTAAAAACCCATATAGATTTATTAAAGATCTCCAAGGAAACCTGAAATTTAGGTCACTGCAACCTATATCCTCTAGGCTATGGGGTTCATTAACCCCAAGAAAAAAATTTGAAAATTTGATACAAAAACTCCAGTATCTGAATAAATAAGGCATTGATTGCCATGATTCTTCCATGCATATTTGTCATGGAGTTTTTCATCATTTCCCGAAGACTTGTGGCATCACCTGTCTTTTTGCAAATTTTTATGAATTTTCTTCTATATTTTTAGATCTTCAAATAGAGCAGTCCAGCTGTTAATAAGGCACAAACTGTAACCGTTAGACCTAGAAACCTCCAACTGTACATCAAGGAAGGTTCTAGGCAAAGCTCCCTGAAAACCTGAAATAAAGTCATGGTGACCTATATTTGGCAAACTACAGGCCAAAAACATGATTTTTTAGCACCCAGTGAGTCAGGCGGGGCACAAATTGTATCTGCTAGACCTAGAAACTTCTACCAGTACATTAAGGAAGGTTCTAGGCAAATCTCTTTGGACCCCTGAAATTAGGTCATAGTGACCTACATTTTGCAAACTACAGGCCAGAAATATGATTTTGAGCACCCATGAGTCAGATGGGGCACATATTGTTTCCTTTTGGTCTGAATTATTCTAACATGAAAATCAGGGAGGTCCTGGATAAATCTCTGTGGAATCATGAAATGAGGTCTTGGTGACCTATATTCTGCAAGATATGTGAAAGAACATGATTTGAGCTCCCTATAGGACAGATTTGCATGACTGATTAAAGCTGAACCTAGAAATTTCTAATTTGATTTTGATCCAGGGAGGTTCCTGTTAAAATTTCTTAGAAACCTGAAATAATATCACTGTGACCTTATATTCTGTAAGCTGTGTGAAAGAATATGTTTGTAGCACTTTACTAGTCAATGTTGAATTAAATTTCATATCCTGTATGTATATGCAGGGATAGTGTTACTTCAGTGCCAAGACTCCTAACCATAGCCTATACCACAAAGGTATGCTCTCTCAACCCAGTAGTGAATGAGTACTGGTCATGGGTGGCAGGCAAATGTAGAACTAGTAACCTTCTAGTACATATGATGGCTGCTTTGGTTGTATGCACCCCAGGAAAAGCTTCAAGAGACCATAGTCAGTGATAGTTTATAAACCCCATTTTTAGCTCAGCTGACTATAAGTCATCTGAGCTATATTCTTGGTCCATTGTCCGTCGTCCGTCCGTCTGTCCGTCCCCTCCGTAGATGTGGCACGTTTTGAAACCGTAAGACCTAGGAATGCAAAATTCAGCATAATGTTAGATGTCCCCAAGATCTCCTACCAAGCCGAAAACTGGGTCTTTGTGACTTCGTTCCTTTGAGAAATTAAGGAAAAACCTCAATTTTTTATTAAAATCCTATTTTTACACTTCCGGACTGCCTAATATCAAAACCATTCATCTGTTTTTCCTCATATTTACTATAAATATTCCTCTATATAGTTCCTATGTACATGCCAGAAATTAAGTCTGTAAAGTATAAATTCTTTAAGTTATGGGCCCAAACATAATGGACTTTGTAAAAAATCAGGAAAAATAATAACTCACTTAACATGAAAAATTTTGAAACTAGAGTCTATTTTCTCAAGTATATAACTATGTTAAATTAAGATTCAAATTTTTACCCAAAATTAGATCTGAATTTTGTAAATTTTTCAAGTTATTAGCATAAAAAAAAATCAGTACTTTAAATTTTGGCCAACTTTGACCATGGCACGTTTTTTTCCTGTAAGCAAAATTGATTTAATTTTCACAGCTTGTAAACATAAATATTTAGTTTGTCTAAATCTGAAATTTGAAAATAAAAGCTTGAAAATTAAGCTAGTTATTTATTATTTTTATTGTAGTCACTTGCTTTGATTACAGATGCAGGGTCCCACTCCAGGTCACTGGAAGTCAGCTATGCCAGGGTTTCTGATTTGTTACAGTCACTGGGGGAGATCCCCTGCTGTGACAGGTGTACAGTTATTCTCATATCACCAGCCCAATCACCCCCCCCCCCCCCCCCCCCCCCCCCCCGCAAACCCAACCCACCAAGTGTTATGCAGTAATTGTTATTGTTTTCACTGTATCTCCTTAATTGTAATGCTGTTTCCACTCCGATATGCAAAAACTTTCCTTGAAAAAATAATTCAAGGTGTAATCCAGAAGATGCAATGTTGTGTAATGTAGCATTTTTAAAGAAATCAATTTTCTTTTAAATGATTTTAACAAATATAAATGAACCCATCAGTATGCTTAAATTATTATAAAATATGAAGCACATTATGGATAAATAAAGACACAATTAAAAATTGTGAAATCTAAATCAAGTATTATTTTTAGATATTTATTGTTTTGCAGATTTAAAATATATTTATTTGTGCGGTAAAAAATAAATAAACATTTGTATGCATGATGTGGTGTTATCTGACAAGATTGAGATTTATGATGATGCAATTGAGAATTATGAATCAACTTTTATATTCAGATATATATGTTAAATTGGAAATGTATAGAAATATAAACTTAAATTAGAAAATAATTGATGTGATAAAAAAATCAGGATTTAATATAAACATTTGTTCATTATTTTCCTGCCTCAGCAGAATTTGAGATCAGGCTTTGTTTGCCCTGTTTTATGTTGTTAATTAGCTATATTTCAACTGTATACATTTCATAAAAAAAAATACATATATATTTAATAATATATATTATACAAAAAAATAGATGCAATTGAACAAATGTGTAAACTACTGAAATGTCAACAGTTAATCGAAAAACCAACTAATGATCATGGTAATAGTACAGATCATTTGTTAACAAACTGCTCACATGCTTTAGTTTCAACATTAGGAAACACATGGTCAGGTCACAAAATATTTTTGGCAACAATTCCTTGCTCATCAATACAAACCAATCATATAAACCAACCATGGCCTTTATTCCCTCTTCCTCTAACACTTTATCTCCATTTGATATTATTTTAGATTTTAACCTTCAAGGTTAACGTCAGCTGAGCACAGTGACCCATAGGTCCCTTGTTTTTAGCTCAGCTGACTATAAGTCATCTGAGCTATAGTCGTGGTCCATTGTCCGTCGTCCGTCCGTCTGTCCGTAGATGTGGCACGTTTTGAAACCGTAAAACCTATGAATCTAAAATTCAGCATAATGTTAGATGTCCTACCAAGCCGAAAACTGGGTCTTTGCGACTTCGTTCCTTTGAGAAATTAAGGAAAAACCTCATTTTTTATTAAAAACCTATTTTCACACTTCAGGACTGCCTAATATCAAAACCACTCATTTGTTTTTCATCGTATTTACCATAAATATTCCTCTATATAGTTACTATGTACATGCCAGAAATTATGTCTGTATTATATAATTTAAAAAAGTTATGGGCTCAAACATAATGCATTTTGTAAAAAATCAGGAAAGATATTTGATCACTTAACACAAAATATGTTAAAGCTAAGGCCTGTTTTCCAGTATTATAACTTTAATTAATCAAAATTAAATTGTATACCTAAAATTAGATCAAAATTTTTAAACATTTTAAAATATTAGCAAAAATAAAAAATTGGTACCTTAAATTTTGCCCAACTTTGACCATGGCGCGTTTTTTTCCTGTAAGTACTGGATTTAATTATCACAGCATGTACACACAAGGATTTAATCTGAAATTTGAAAATTAAAGCTGCAAAATTAGGCTAGTTATTGATTTTTTTTTGAGGCTCTTGTTGTATTCCCTTACATTGTCAAGCAGTCCACTTTGGTCACTGTAGGTCATTCAGTGGAGCTCTCTATGCTCCCCAGGCTGTTGGCATTATGTTATGTAATCCAATCACTAATGCAAGCCCTCTCTTCACTGGGTTGAGCTTGATCAGGCTGTCTGCAGTTAATACCACATGGAGCCTTTTTCTCTCCCCCCCCCCCTTCTGTTGACACCTGTACTATGAACTAGATGAATCTTATAATTAACATTTTTTACGTAACGAGTAGTAACAACAGAGACCCCTCCCCCACCCACCCCTTCAATACACAGGACTAATAAAAAAGATGAATCATATAATTTTAATGTTAAATAAATTCTTTTTTATGACACTTGGACAATTTTGCTTTTTATGGCCGCGCCACAAATTGGCCGGGGCATATAGTTTTATGTCTGTCATTCCGTCCTTCCGTCATTCCGAAATCAAACAGTTGTACGGACTTTTTTTCGCAATGCCTGCAGATATTGGCCTGATTTTTTGTGTGTGGGCAGATAATGACCAGTTACAGATCGAGTTCGCGTTTTGTCTTGGTTGACCTACTTTTGACCGTTTTACGGCTCCTAAACCTAGAAAATTTCATTAAAGAAATTTTCATAACAAATACAGACTTTTTTTCGCAATGCCTGCAGATATTGGCCTGATTTTTGGTGTGTGTGCAGATAATGACCAGTTCCAGATCGAGTTTGCGTTTCGTCCCAGTTGACCTATTTCTGACCGTTTAACGGCTCCTAAACTGAGAAAATTTCATGAAAAATAGAAATTTTCATGACAAATACACAATCAAGTACGGACTTTTTTCTTAGTGCCTGCAGATATTGGCCTGATTTTTGGTGTGTGGGCAGATAATGACCAGTTACAGATCGAGTTCGCGTTTTGTCCCGGTTGACCTACTTTTGAACGTTTTACTCCTCCTCAACTTAGAAAATTTCATGAAAAATAGAAATTTTCATGACAAATACACATGTACGAACTTTTTTTCGCAATGCCTGCAGATATTGGCCTGATTTTTGGTGTGTAGGCAGATATAGACCAGTAACAGATGGAGTTTGCGTTTCATCCCAGTTGACCTACTTTTTACCGTTTTACAGCTCCTGAACATAGAAAATTTCGTGAAAAATATGAAATTTCATGACAAATACACATGTACGGACTTTTTTTCGCAATGCCTGCAGATATTGGCCTGATTTTTGGTGTGTGGGCAGATAATGACCAGTTACAGATCGAGTTTACGTTTTGTCCCAGTTGACCTTGTTTTGACCATTTGACGGTGCTCTAACATAGAAAATTTCTTAAGAAGTGCACATGTACTGACTTTTTTTTGCAATGCCTGCAGATACGGGCCTGATTTTTGGTGTAGGCAGATAATGACCAGTTACAGGTTGAGTTGTTTTGTCCCAGTTGACCTACTTTTGACCATTTGACTGCTCCTGAACAAAGAAAGTTTCATGAAAAATAGAAATAACAAATGCATATGTACAGACTATCTGCCTGCAGATACTGGCCTGATTTTTGGTGCGTTGCTTGATAATGACCCGTTACAAATCGAGTTTGCATTTTGCCTTTGTTGACCTACTTTTGACCATACAACACCTCCTGAACTTAAAAATTTTTTTCAAAATTTAACAAATGTTTCTAATTTGCCCCAGGTGGGGGGCATTCGTGTCGTTCCGACACATCTAGTTTTAAAGAAAAAAATGTTCAGGAATTTAATCCTAATATTCAAATGTGATAAAATATTAGGATCTAATGTAAGTGCTAACTGACAAGATTTAAGAAGATATAAATACTTTGTAGCATTTCATTCATATCTCTTAAAGTTGGCGGGGCCTAGGTGTTAATAACCCTGTTAACTTAGTATTAAGATTAGGAATATTAGTCAATCTTTGTGGGATTAATCTTTAACTCATATGGCCAAATATTTAACTTTTGAAAACTTAATTACCTTCACACATAATTTGTTTTTGAAATGTTACTTTTATATAATACTTACCGTAGTCCCTTTTTTTCCATTGGTGCATCACTAAATGGTTTAGCTCATGTCCATTATTCTATAATTTACAGAGTTTCATTTTGGCAGGGCCATTTTTCATAGCTTTTCAAATGATTTTATACATGAAAAACCAAAAGAAATAAAAATATTTTGTAGTTAATAATATTTTCCAAAATTCAGCTGAGCGATGTGACCCATGAGTCCCTTGTTTCTTTCTTTTATGAACCTTCACAGTTTATGTAGAATATGTTATTCATAGTGAAGTAGGCTGATCTCAGACGGGATTCTGACCTTTCAGTTTATAACATGTGTTTTTCTGGTGAACCTGTCAATCTCTACCATCAGACATATCATCACAATACCAACAGCATCATGGCTCGCCATGACCAGGAATTTAATTTCACTATTGATACTCCTGCTAAAGGGGTGTTTTGATATATGTTTTTGTTGATGTTATCCTTAACATGATATAAAACTGAAGGAACCAGAGCTGCAGGTAGATCTGATACTTAATTATAAGTCTTGATATTTTGAATAATTAGAATCAGGAAAGAATTATTAAAATTGTGAATATAATCAAATTTAGGAATTGTATAGGAAACCAGACCTACCATTTCACTCTTTGTAAAAGAGTCATTTGTTTCTCAAAGATTCTGAAAAGTTATGCCAATACATACAACTTTGTTTGGTTTACTTTTCTATATCAGCACTCTTTCTCCCCTCTCTTTCAGTGAGCTTTGGTAATTCTTTGTTGTAATGCAGTCCAGTAAAATCAAGAATGAGACAGCATTTCTGTGCTAGTTTCTAGTATCTGTTTCAGCATGTTTGAATGTCCTTATCTGCATAAGAGCATATAGACCATGTATCTGTCACTTTTTTTTATAGCAGTACTCTTTTTCTCTTATCTCTTATAAGTGAATATATAGGTAAACATATGTGGTATATGCAGCTTATATCCTTTATTCAGTCTGTGTTGCTAAATAGTTTAGTTGACTGCAAATCTACACTCTGTTTTTAATGAAGCAAATCACTCTTTTTTCTCTTCCAAAGCATTTTTTGTTTCCATTAACCTTTGACCTTCCTAGGAAACATTTATACACAAGTGAAATGAAAGACATTTTGGGAAAAAGTTGAATTCTTTCTGTAGGGGATGGAATCTGTGCATAGTGGGTACTTTAAACAAAATATGCAGGGATTTAACCATACAGGAAATTAGGAAGGTATAAGCTATTTGAGTTTGAATCTCAGCTGAAATAATAAGATTTTTCATGGTCTACAGGTTAAAAGGGAAGGCTGTGCTCAACAGCCATGTTTTACTCACAAACGAGTGCACATTTTCCCCAGTGGGGGTGATAACATACCCAGGGCCTGCAGGTGTAGTATAGTCACCCTGCCTGGTACACAGCAGGATATAAAAATGAGAAAAAAGCATGAGATACTGCCCTGTCATCTGGTCTGAAACTGGAATGGAATCCTGCAGATTACATATACTTAGTTTACATATACTTAGTTTACATATACTTAGTTTACATATACTTACATTTAAAAAAAATGGAGGTGGTTACCTCAAGTAAAAAAAAGATAAAAGATCACAGGGTGATGTTAGAAAAAGCATATTGTGCCCTGTATTTTTATTGTTAAAGTTAAATGGGTTTCCCCTCAGTGGTATAGACTGGTTTCCTGTAGATTTGTTTAGGGAGCTGATTTGTCAGCGCTGAACTGTGCTGTGACATTGTAATGGCACAACCTGTCAAATCTCTCAGACGGGGAACGTAAATTTACCAGCGTGCTATGTCTCCATTAGAGTTATTGGTGCCATGCTTTTAACTTAGGAGCTCTCAAGGATAAAACTGCATAGGGACCTCATATCAGTGGTTTACACTGGCTAAAGCGGTGCTCAGAAAACAAGTCATACTTAAACCAGACTAAATTCAGAATTTCCAATTATTGGTAAAAATGGAAGGCAGCGCAGCAAAAGTGTGACTTGGGAGAAATGTCACTGTCAAGATCGGCAGACGGAGTGTAAATTACCCACCATGCTTTGTAAATTACCCACGATGCATTCCATCTCCATCTCTAGAGAAGACAGGTCGTTCAGACAGGCGTGGCTCTTTAGTCACATGAGCAGTATGCAGTACTCTGGGTGATTCCGGTACGGCAGAATATCCAGGGCTTTCCTGGCCATTTACGATTAAGTAGCGAACAACATCCATCAGGGTGGAGTGACGGGAACCACCAGTTGCCGAGCTGACTTTAATCTTTACAACCCTGATGTTTTTGGCTGTTATGAAGCCTGCTTTAACAAGATGATTGCTGATTTCTAATCAGATGTGAGACAAAAAAAAACACTTGCTTTTTATCTGGCTGTCATGCTGATGGGATTAACCTGCCAATTCCCAAGCAGGACCTAAGACAAGACAGCCATTTTATGACAGGTTTCAGTATTTTTTTTACACCTGTTGTGATATTTGCGTATCCACAGGTTTCAATTTATTACCTGTCATCAAAATTAACTGGTCAAAAAACTCATCTGGCCGACTTTATTTGACATATATATGGAATAGACAGAAACAACCAAGTAATTAATGATTTCTGATTGGGAAAATATTTTTTCAATTTGCTGTCTGCAAATGCAATCAGTTTTTAGCCCTCAGCCCTTAGGCTGATGGGCTATTGTCGTCACCCAAGCTGTCCGTCCGTCCGGCGTCCGTTAACTTTTACCTTGTGAGTGGGATATCTTGAAAAGGATTCACCGTCAGAATTTTATTTCCTCTGTAAAGATGTATATCGACAAAATCTCGGTCAAGTTGGAAGATGGGTGACCTTGACCTAATTTTCTACATTTCAGAGCTGATTATAGAAAAACACTTAGATGCTTATTACTCAGGAACCATTTGGTGGATTTTCACAAAACTTACTATGATTATTAGGACTGATAGTCTGTACCTGCTTCACAAGTTTGGTGGCGCCACCTAAAATTTCTGATTTTTAATGAATTTTTATTGGATTTTTCAACTTTGGGCTTGTGAGCGGGATATCTCTAAAAGGATTCACCGTAGGAATTTTATTTTTTTGGTGAAGATGTATATTGACAAAATCTCGGTCAAGTTCGAAGATGGGTGACCTTGACCTATTTTTTTCTACGTTTTAGAGCTGATTATAGAAAAAAACATTTAGAAGCTTATTTCTCAGAAACCATTGGGTGGATTTTCACAATTCTTATTATGGTCATAGGGACTGATGGTCTGTAACTGCTGCACAAGTTTGGGGGCGCCACCTGCAATTTCTGATTTGTAATGAATTTTTCTTGGATTTTTCAACTTTGGCCTTGTGAGTGGGATATCTCTAAAAGGATTCACAAGAGGAATTTTATTTCTTTGGTGAAGACGAATATCTACAAAATCTCGGTCAAGTTCGAAGATGGGTGACCTTGACCTACTTTTCAAGGTCACAGAACTTATAATAGAATAAAACTTAGAAGCTTATTTTTCAGGAAGCATTTGGTGGATTGTTATGAATCATGGTACATACCTCTCCATTTTAAATTTATAACTGAGACATGTACAGATATACATCCATGTGAGAACAGATATTTAGTACTTGTTACTGTTACCACCTTTAAACACTGTTGTTTTGGCTGAGGGCTTTTGTCAGCTTCTGCTGATATTCTAGTTGTCATGTACAGTGAAACCCCCTCTGGGGCGGACAGTCACGGATTTGTCTGTTATAGCGGGGTGTCTGCCCAAGAGGGGGTCTGGCCCAGGAGTTCCGGCCGGTTGAGACCAAGTATGGGACCTAAACAACCATAAAATCTGTTATTTTTATCTAATATTTGATCTTACATATATGTTATATGTGAATACAATTTATTGCAACTGGTTGTTGTATTTTATTTATATCCTCAAACGAGGCTTCTATTATTAACTTGGAAATTTATCGTCATTACTTGTAAGAAAATAATATTCTAACATTGACCGACATCGACTCGACTTACTCGTAGGTATATCAACATATTTCTGCACTAGGTCCGTAAATTTCTTAATTACTCACTTTTTCCGTGATATTAAAAGAATGGCTTATTGAATAAATTATTTTCTGACATCAGGTTAAAATTATGTGGGCACTACTATGGATAAAAGGATAAATTTCTTTAAATGATCCAACTGAAAAATAAGGTTAATTGATTAAAAATTGCCCAGGTCTTATATTCTTGGCGATATATGCCTAAATAATAAGAACATTTAGTGATATAAGGCGTACCGGAAACAAACCATACTTGCAATTTCAAAGTATTTATGCAGACATCGATCGTAGCGGCCGCTTAGGTGTCCATTAGCCAAGGTGATTTAAGCCATTGGGCGGACAAAAAGTGTCAGATGTCCTGAAAAGTGGGGTGTCCGCCCAAGAGGGGTTCTTAAAAGAGAAAAAAAAAACGCTTGGTTGGCCCAAAAACTGTCCGTTAGGCGGGGTGTCCGCTCCGGAGGGGATTCCGCAGCCCGGGGTTTCACTGTATTATAAGGTCATGATTCTTTACCTGTGTGGTTGGGGCTTCTAATTCATGAAGGTTTTATTTTTGCAATAGTTTAAATATCACAAATTTTGAATCCTCGCAAACAAAATGTCAGCCGCTGTTTATGGCTGCTTTCCATCTGTGTTGGTCTAAGCAACAACTCACAAATGTCATCGAAGTTACCCAACAGTTACTATGATGGCTGGCATAATTTTTCAAACAGCAGTTACAGATCGAGCATTACATTTATCAGTAACTTTATCAGTGACTGATGACAAATGAGAGGTAAAGTCTTTTTAAAGTGGAACCACAGACAAAACAATTTTAAAGGCTTATTTTTAATCTTTATAGCATTAAATCATTAGTGTACCATTAAAAAGAGCACAAGTTTAGCTGTCTCACCTGAGTTTTACAAAGGAGGGACTATTGAACATTTTGGTGCCTGATATGTTATTCTCCAGTTTGGGCATTGAAAATAAATAGATCTGCAGAGAAAAAAATTTATGCCTATTATGGCATTTGAACCAGGTTCTCTGTCAAGGTCAACAGCCATAAACAGACATGTAACAACCAGATTGGCAAGTTCACTGTTGGCAAATCATGATCAGTCCTCTAAAATCTTAACTTAAAATGAAAATTATCCCACAATGCATTTCACTCACCATTCAGCGTGACAGCTAACCCAGTGTCCACTTCTCTAAATGCTTACAAAAATATATCATTATCAAGGTTAAAGCTGTTTACGGAAGCAGGGGCATCATGCCTCGTTGCTTGCTTCATCATTTGATACAACGTACCTAACTTGCACTTGACTGCTGAAATAGTATAAGTCTACACCCTGTATCAAATTTACACAGTCATTTAAATAAAGCATATAGATTGTATTTTCACATGATATCAATATTTTATCGATAATCAGTATTTTATTGAAAATTAATATTTTGGATTGATAACAACACTTTGAACTTGGACCAGTAATTAATATGAACATTTAGAACTCCTGATAGCCAGTCGTAGCTTTTATATACAGTGTCACCCCCTAGTGGCAAGGTAAGTAATTCCCTTTTGACCTTTGCTGCCAGACGCCTTTTCCTGCTTCGGGCCCATCAGCCATGGTCGTTACCCTGAAGTAGCCTGTACATTTCCATGAGTGCTCCGAAAACCAAAGTCAAGTTTCCTCTGTGTCAGTAAAACCAAGAGACACTTGCCGTTTCCTGTTCTCCCTTTTAACAAAAAGTCCCAACAAGACATCAAACCCTGCAGGGTTAAGTGTGGTTCTCTCAGGTCTCCTGCATGGGAAGAAAAAGAAAAGGACTAACATGGAAATTATCGCGTCAGTTTCTGACATCAGGTCGAGCTGCTGTTTGACTTAATCTTGAATCCAGAGATTGTGATCCAATTTATCAGCCTTGTATCCTGATATTTGTCCATAAACACATCTACTGTTTCCAAAAGCTTGTTTTTGGAGGCATGTTTTTGTGAACCCATTTGAAGATTTGTCATTAAGTCTCCCTTTTGTTTAAATATGAGAGAAGTCATCCTGCCTGCCACAGTGTCTGAGAAATATTTAGGAAAATATGACAGGACAACACACCTGAATGTGAAATCGTTTAAGAACGATGGCAAGTGCTTCCAAGCAACTTGAGGAGAAATGTCTACCTCTCATAATTGAACTATCAAAGTCTACCACATGACAGTTAACAATTATTATTTCCCTTTTGCTAGACTGACACATAGCAAGATAGAGGAGAGAGAATAAAATATATCCACCAAGGACTATAGCTAGAACAGTTTGAATATACTTAGCTACTAGACATAGTATTTAAAATATGAATAAATTATAAATTAAAATCTTTTAAATTTTTTTAAATATTAACAAAAATAAAAAATTGGTACCTTAAATTTTGTCGACCTTTGACCATGGCACGTTTTTTTTTCTGTAAGTACTGTTGATTTAATTTCACAGCATGTTTTTGTTAGCATTTTATCTGTTAACACCAAAAATTTGAAACCAGTTGATCAAAAACTGTAGTTTTTATTCAAGTTTTCAGGTACCATGTAACATATTGTTTACATCAAGCTAGTGTTATGCAGTTTGCAAGAGCTCTAACTATAAGTCATCTGAGCTATAGTCGTGGTGCATTGTCTGTTGTCCGTCCGTCTGTCGGTAGATGTGGCACGTTTTGAAACCGTAAGACCTAGGAATCCAAATTTTGGCATCATGTTAGATGTCCCCAAGATCTCCTACCAAGCCGAAAACTGGGTCTTTGCGACTTTGTTAATTCAAGAAATTAAGGAAAAACCTCAATTTTTTTTTTAAAACCTATTTTCACACTTCAGGACTGCCTAATATTAAAACCACTCATCTGTTTTTCCTCATATTTACCATAAATCTTCCTTTATATAGATCCTATGAACATTCCAGAAATGAGGTCTGTATTTTATATAATTTAAAAAAGTTATGGGCTCAAACATAATGCATTTTGTAAAAAATCAGGAAAGATATTTGATCACTTAACACAAAACATGTTTAAGCTAAGGACTTTTTTCCCAGTTATATATCTTTAATTAATCAAAATTAAATTGTATACCCAAAATTATATCAAAATCTGTTAAATTTTTTAAAATATTAGCAAAAATAAAAAAATTGGTACCTTAAATTTTGCCTAAATTTGACCATGGCACGTTTTTATCTCATAAGTACATTTGATTTAATTTTCACAGCCAGTTTACATGTGGATTTAATCTGATGAATTTGGAAATTTGAAAGTATAAGCTTAAAAAATAGTCTAGCTATTGAAGTTTTTTAGAAGCTTTAATGTATTTGTATTTTCTAGCATCATGACCCTACTTTTGTTTACCTGTGAATCCAAAAAATCGCATAATGTTAGATGTATTAGGAAATATTCATATTCTTCCATACATTTCCTATGTACATACCAAAATTTAGTTCAGTATTGCATAATTTGTAGAACTTATAGACCCAAACATAATGCACCTTGTAAAAAATCAGGATATATATTTACTCACTTAACATAAGAAAGGCTGAGACTTTTTTTCAGGGATATAACTTCATTTAATCAAGATTCCATTGTATACTGAAAATTAGATCTGAAATTTGCAATTTTTTTAAGTTAACAGCATAAATATAAAATCAGTAGCTTAAATCTTACTCAACTTTGGCAACGGCACAAATTTTTAGCTCAGCTGACTATAAGTCATCTGAGCTATAGTCGTGGTCCATTGTCCCGTCGTCCAGGCTCCGTCTGTCCGTCCGTCCGTCCCGTCCGTAGATGTGGCACGTTTTGAAACCGTAAGACCTAGGAATCCAAAATTCGGCATAATGTTAGATGTCCCCAAGATCTCCTACCAAGCCGAAAACTGGGTGTTTGCAACTTCGTTCCTTTGAGAAATTAAGGAAAAACCTCAATTTTTTATTAAAAACCTATTTTCACACTTCAGGACTGCCTAATATCAAAACCAATCATCTGTTTTACCTCATATTTACCATAAATATTCCTCTATATAGTTCCTATGTACATGCCAGAAATTATGTCTGTATTATTTAATTTAAAAAAGTTATGGGCCCAAACATAATGCATTTTGTAAAAAATCAGAAAAGATATTTGATCACTTAACACAAAAAATGTTAATGCTATTGACCTTTTTTCCAGTAATATAACTTTAATTAATCAAAATTAAATTGTATACCCAAAATTAGATGAAAATCTTTTAAATTTTTTAAAATATTAATAAAAATAAAAAATGGTACCTTAAATTTTGCCCAACTTTGACCATGGCACGTTTTTTTCCTGTAAGTACTGTGGATTTAATTTTCACAGCATGTTTTTTGTTAGCATTTCAACTGTTAACACCAAAAATTTGAAACCAGTAGATCAAAAACTGTAGATTTTAATCAAGTTTTCAAGCACCATGTAACATATTGTTTACATCAAGCTAGTGTTATGCAGTTTGCAAGAGCTCAGCTCCCCAGCTTCAGCTCTAAGTTCCTTAAATTCGGCATACAGTTAGATGTCTCCAAAATGCCCTACCATGCCAAGAATTTGGTCACTAGGACATTCGAGATATTAATGAAAAACTTCATTTTTCCATTAAAAACCCATTGTTACACTTCAAGACTGCCTAATATTAAAACCACTGATCTGACTTTAATCATAAATAATATACATATTTTTCATTCTCTATGCACATGCCAGAACGATGTCAGTATTGTGTAATTGTTTTAAGTTATGGGCCCAAACATAATGCACTTTGTAAAAAATCAAGAAATATATTTACTCCCTTAACAAGAGCATTGCTGAAGCTAGAGATTTTTATGTCAGGGATGTAACATTATTTTATCAAGATTCAATTGAATACCCAAAATTAGTTCTGAATTTTTTCAAATTTTATTTAGTATAAATATAAAATTAGTACCTTAAATTTTGCCCAACTGTGACCATGGCACGTTTGTTTCCCGTGAGCACTGTTGATATAATTTTCATATCATGCACACATAAGCATTTCAGCTTTTTAGTTTAGAAAGCTGAAAGAAATTGGCCATAAAATTGTAGCTTTTATTAATGTTTTTTTATGAGACCCTGTCAGACTTTGGCTCTCTCCAGCCCCTCTTGAGTGACCTGTATGTTGACCTTGTTGACCTATTCATCAAATTATGCACGCTTGAGGCGAGGCGTACATGGAATCCAGGCAGCTTATGGCAAGCCACAGTTGATCCAGGTGTCCAACCCAACTCATCTAGTAGTTTTAACCGAGAACATAACAAAAAACAATAAATTAATAAATTTTTATTGGTTTTTAATAACAAATTAAAGATAAATAGAAAAAGGAATTTGTTAGTTTATAATAACAGGAAATTAACTTGCAGTTACTGATGATATAAGAATCTTGTATCGATGGGTAGAATGTCACATATTCCAAATAACACCATGCAGTCACCTATGGCATTTTTCAGTTCAATTTTAATGATAAAGAAGTAAATCATATTATTCATTACTAATCATTAGGGATCATATGATGGAAAATTAGACAAAGATGCAGTTGATAATATTAATCTAGATTCCTGCTGTGTCTAGTGTGTACATTGATGTGAAATTAGTCCAAAATGAATTTTTTTACAGTTATTTTTTAATATAAATAAAAGCCCATAAAACCAGGTACTTATGATCATTATTTAAATGTGTGAATTTTGTATATTCTGGATTCTCAACATCATTGTTTGGTGAAAACTGAATAAATTCCAGAACTTTGTAATTGTATTTGAATACGAATATTATTTTGTACTCCATTATAAAATTTCTTGCATAAAGAATGGGAATTCAGGTAAAAATGAAAATATATGAATACTCGTGCAAATACTTTCAAAATGTATTCATGAATGCATTCATGAATATATTCTTTAATATTATTTTAATAATCATATCAGTTATATTTCATTTTAAAAAATCATATGATTCTCTTATTATTTTTAATAAAAATTATATTTGGGACAATATTTGTATTTTTTTTAATAAATAGTTAAACTCTTATATTATGTGTTCTGCTTATAAGTTATATGGCCAAGTCAAAATCTGTGTGACAATAGTACTCCATTTGTTAATAAAATAAATGAAATCAATCCTCTTCCCTGTCTCCAAAGGTACTATCAAAATCATACATAAGCTAAACAACAACAACTCATAATACAGCTTATATTTATTACCACACAAAACCAGCATGTGCCTCATTTCTAAATAATATTTTTTTATCATATATAACAGCTGAGCGTCGTCACCCATAGGTCCCTTGTTTTCATGTAAGTACTGTGGATGTTGTTTTCACAGCATGTACACATAAGGATTTAATGTGTTAAAATCTGAAATTTGAAAAATAAAAGCTGCAAAATTAGGCTAGTTATTGAATTTTTTGGAGGCTCTTGTTGTATTCCCTTCCATTGTCAAGCAGTCCTCTTGGTCACTGTAGTCATTCAGTGCAGCTCTATGCTCCCCAGGCTGTTATGTAATCCCATCACTCAGGCAAGCCCTTTCTCTTGTTGAGCTTGATCAGGCTGCCAGCATAAATACCACAGGGAGCCTTTCTCTCTCCCCCCCCCTCCCCCCCCCCCCCACCCCATTCTGTTGACAGACCTGTACTCTAAACAAGATGAATCTTATAATTTCACATTTTTTTCAGCGATGAACAGTAACAAGAGACCCCTCCCCCACCCACCCCTTAGTTACACAGGACTAATAAACAAGACAAAGCTTATCATTTTAATGTTAAATAAATTCTTTTTTGTTGAGACTTGGACAATTTTGATTTTTTTTAAGAAAAAAAAATGTTCAGGAATTTAATCCCAATATTCAAATGTGATAAAATATTAGGACCTAATGTAAGTGCTAACTGACAAGATTTAAGAAGATATAAATACTTAGTAGCATTTCATTCATATATCTCTTAAAGTTGGCTAGGCCTAGGTGTGAATAACACTGTTAAACTTAGTTTTTAAAATTAGGAATATTGGTCAAACTTTGTGGGAATAATTTTTAACTCATATGGCCATATATTTAACTTTTGAAAACTTAATTACCTTCACCCATTATTTGTTTATGAAATGGAACTTTTATATGACACTTACCGTAGGCCCATTTTTTCCCTTGGTGCATCACTAAATGGTTTCAGGCCAAAGGTTTCATTTATTACACAGTCCTCATGCTTTAGCTCATGTCCATTATTCTTTAATTTACAGAGTTTTATTTAATCTTGGCCATTTTCCTAGCTTTTCAAATGGTAATATACATGGAAATCTTATGGAAAAACCATAAGAAATAAAAAATATTTTGCAGTTACTAATATTTTCCAAAATTCAGCTGAGCGACGTGACCCATTGGTCACTTGTTTTATGATTTTTTTTCTCTATTTTTGGGACCTTTAAAGATATGAACATCTGTTAACAGGGCACAAATCATAACAACTGGACCTAGAATCTTCATTCTTGACACACAGGGAGACCCATGAAAAGTCTCCATGGAAACCTGAAATTAGGTCTCTGTTACCCATATCCTTTAAGCTGTAGGGCTCCAAAATACCCCCAGAATAATGAAAAATTTGATTAAAAAACTGCAGTTTCTCAAAAACTACAACACTGATGGTAATGATTTTTGGAATACATATTGCTCATGAGGTGTTCCATCAGTTTCTGCAGACTAGGTGCTCCACCTCTATTTTTTTTCCAAATTTTTATGAATTTTTTTCTCTATTTTTGAGACCTTTAAAGATATGAACATCTGTTAACAGGGAACAAATCATAACAACTGGACCTAGAATCTTCATTCTTGACACACAGGGAGACCCATGAAAAGTCTCCATGGAAACCTTAAATTAGGTCTCTGTTACCCATATCCTTTAAGCTGTAGGGCTCCAAAATACCCCCAGAATAATGAAAAATTTGATTAAAAAACTGCAGTATCTCAAAAACTACAACACTGATGGTAATGATTTTTGGAATACATATTGATCATGAGGTGTTCCATCAGTTTCTGCAGACTAGGTGCTCCACCTCTATTTTTTTCAAATTTTTTATGAATTTTTTCCTCTATTTTTGAGACCTTTAAAGATGTGGTTATCTGTCAACAGGGTACATATCGTAACAACTGGACCTAGAATCTTCATTCTTGTCATGCAAGGAGGCCCATGAAAAGTGTCTGTAGAAACCTGAAATTAGGTCTCTTTTACCCATATCCTTTAAGCTATAGGACTCTGAAGTATCTCTCAGAATAATGGAAAATTGGATACAAAAACTGAAGTATCTGAACAACTAATGCAGAGATCACCATGATTCTTTGCATGGATATTGACCATTAAGTGCTTTTATTAGTTTCTGCAGACTGGTGGAGCCATCTGTATTTTTTTTTTTACGCAAAAGTTTACGCATTTGTTCTCTATTTTTGAGATATATAAATCCAGACACAACTC
Source organism: Sipunculus nudus (assembly GCA_026874595.1). Taxonomy (NCBI): domain Eukaryota; kingdom Metazoa; phylum Annelida; class Sipuncula; order Golfingiida; family Sipunculidae; genus Sipunculus; species Sipunculus nudus. Next base: position 10,926,491 of record CM049314.1, on the reverse strand, counting down.
GCCTGTTAGATAATCTGTTTGATGCTTCAGTTGAATGGGTATATACTACCATTCAGATGATAAAATTTCCTTTTGCAAATCTCTTCCCAGTCAGCTGAGCGTCATGACCCATGGGTCACTTGTTCCATTTTGTATCGAAATACATTTGTTAATTCATTCCATATTGCTTCATGCATGGCCATAATGATGTGGAAATGTGCTCCAAATTTCAGTAAAGCAAATACATGTACACAGAAACACACCCTTTAGCTGTAAAGTCTATCAAATATATGGCTTCTCAATGAGTAACAGAGAACAAATCAAGGAATGGAGTTGGCATGTTTATTTCCACTATTGTAAATAGAGCATGATATAGAACATGTTTTATTCAAGCATAAATATGTATCATCTGGATGCTAACCTGTTATTTGGAGTTGTGTTATTGAATTTTAAAGCATTGCATGGTCCTCATTTGGTGTCACTGGTCAAAGGTCAAATGGCACTGGAAAGTTTCTAAAGTCAAATGTCAGAGTTAAGTGCCAATGTGCTGGCTTTTTACATTCTTCAAATTAACATGAAAACAAAACTGTTCTGAATCAGAAATTTGATACAAGCAGTATAGTCAGTGACTAATGCCAATGTTCTTTTGGATGTAAATAAAATAAACTGTTATTCATTCCTTCTCATTCACCAGCATACCAGATGTATTGTCATATGTTAATTGTTTTAATATATAAAGCCATACAGGGTACAATATATGATAACATCATTACATATGTGTATGATATGTCTGCTTTTAAACAATCACCAGTGGTCCTAGCTAGGACTTTACCATAATATACCATATTAATATCGCAGATATGTTTCTGTATGAGACTTTCATATTCTTCAAATTATTTACAAACAACCGTTTAATCAACTTTTTTATGGGCTATTGCCCCCAGAAAAAAAGAAGAAAAGAAAAAAAATGGTGATTCTTGGATTGCTTTTTTTTCTTTTTTCTTCAAGTTGGGTATGCAATCCTCCTTGTGTATTTTGATATGGATGACTTAGATAAGAGTGTCAGGTTTCCTTTCAGCATTGTCGTAGATTTGTTGGCGGCCTTGCAAGTAATCATTCCACGAGGATAAAACGGGTGTTATGTTTTATTTTATGGGCGATGGTAATGGTACTTCCAGCTATGTGTGAATCCCTTCCTCGTCAGATACGGAGGCTGATTTAAGCCGTGCTCCCTTTCTGCATCCATAGGCCTATCTCGTCAGAGTCAAACTCTCCAGGCAAAAAAACAATGATTTAATCGAGTTGTGCAATGAAAATGGGTCAGCGTAGCACCGTTACCGCAATTTCTTCACCTTTAACGGCCATATATTGTGCTGCACGCTGCATTGAACTGGTTTCAGAATGGCTTCCTTACGAGTGCTTTACTCTCTCCAGCCCCCAAAACAGAATACCTGTTAACAGTGTGGTGTATCTCCTGACTTTTTGAGAACGTAATTTGCAAGCTGCTGCTGTTTAGAATTTCATGGCTTTGAGCTCACTGGATCTTCCGTAACAGTGATTTTGGAAGGCTGGAACTTTCACCTGAGTAAGCAGGAGGCAGCGCTGTGAACCCTCCAGGCCCAGCATACATAGATCCCTGGACCATAATTCAGCCACTGCAAGCTCAGCTTGGACCAGCCTATGGCATCTGGGTGGCAGTGCTGAAATTTAGCAAAAAAAAAGTGTCAGCACTGTCTAGTAAGCACCATCATAGCACATGCTGACGGCAGCCAGCCGAGTGTCTGGTATACAACCTAAATACTTACAGACTGCTTTATTCTGACACTGGCATTGTTCAGAGATATTAATTTTGCCTGAAATGTCACTGATAGTGGAGTTATGGTGCTGTAACATGTATAAAGTTGTACTATGTTAGCTGGAGGGTTTTTAAGGGTCTACTTGGTCACTCTGTTGCTGATTTTCCCTGAGTTACAGCCTGTCTCTCATGCTGCAGCTTTGCAGACCCTTGTGGTGGTGAAATGTTAATGAGCACCAGCAAATACCTGCCAGAATGTTAACTAAAGTAGAAAACATTGCTGTCTCTCTTAAGGACTGTATTATCTGTAATAGTACTGGTATTTCTCACTTACTGGGTTTTGTAGTCAGTAGTTTTGTTTTAATAACTATCATAAAGTAGTGTACTTGTAACCTGGAGGTTGTGAATTTTCGCCCTGTTTAAGTCCTGTTTGCTCGTTTGCTAAAACCCCTGCTCAAGGTCTTGACTTCAAGCTCTCTATCAAATAATGAAACGGTCATGAACAGTTTGCAAGTGTTGCAGAGAGCACTTTTCATGACAGCTGTACAGGTTATTTGATTATGAAGGCAATACATGGTGTTATAATTAACAAATCTGAAAGGCAATTAAGGCAAAGTGGTGAAATGATAATCAAGCTTAAAGGGCAAGCAAGGCAAAGTAAAAAGAAATTGAATTTGTATTTATGTCAGACAATAAGACAAAATGTATTTTTATATAGTGTTGTATTTCAGGATGAAGCAATTTCACAAATGTTCTAAAATTATTCATCTTCAATAGTTTATTCTTTGCATATACATAAACTCCATGTGAAGTCTGTGAATGTTTTGTGGGTTACCATCAACAAATTGGTTAATTGAATAATTAAGGGTTCATTCAGGTATATGGTTTTCTGCAGTTGTGTACAAAAGGCATGTTTCATACAGTTAGTCTCAGTTTCACTCGGACACACAGAAGAGTAGTTTTGCTCACATTCAAGTATTTGCTTGCATCTTTTGGCACTTAATTATGATTACATATGGTCAAGAACAAATAGAACAGAAGTATTTTTAATTTCATTCATTAAGAAATGAAAATTCTGGGAAAATGTGCTTTCTGATCTGAAAGTTATGAATCAATTGAAAATCATTTAGTTGATTTCTGAATACCAATGTGTAATTTCATTCAAACTGATTATTACAGTATGATTAACTGATTACTTATTACAAACAATTGCTCTTATAGTAATGGCAATAAGACAGGTATGATTCTGTATTTTCAGTGTATGGATGACTCTTTGTGCAGGAGACTTCCCATTTATTTCATGTCCATGTGTGCATATCCTTATAGACCACTAGAGCTGTCAGAAATTTAGTTAATATGTCAGTTCTTTGAAACAGTACAATCAAGAAATACCGGTCTTGCCAAGTGTGTTCCAATATGCCACCTTGCCATCAGTTCAGCATGCCCTCTGGTGGCCAGAATAGAAATACATTCAAGTTACATTGCAAAAATGACTTTGGTCAAGAAGAAGACTTTAAAGCAGGAACTCATATCCCAAACATACAAACATACCCCAGGTACACTGTGCTGTACACAGACTGTTCACACCACCCAGACATCTACTCTTGCTCACTGGTTGTGCTGTATCAGTTCATTCACATCCATGTTCTTCTGTTAATTAATCACGTTTCTTCTGCTTGCCAATATATCAGTAAAATTATCATAAATCCCACCTTCCAAAATCAATTTCTTGTCAAGTATGCAGTTTTATCACACAGACAAGTGAACAAATTATGAGGGTAATTATTTTCATTTGTATTAATGATAATAATTTATTTGCCTGTAATTAATGTTAGTAGGAGTTTAAAGAATTCAGCCAGGGCTTTGTGTTACACTTGACAGATCTTTACATAACAGCATGCTGGTTTATTCTTAGATATTTAATGAGCAGTTAACGCTGTAAAAAGGCCAGCGGGTGAGTGATGACACACATGGATGACTTGCTTCTGATTAATGATTGGTTTTTCGGTACGGAGAATGAATCACCGTGACAACAGCAGTATACCTGGTGACCCCTCTGTCGTTACGTCAGGCACCTCACCAAGTGGCATATGGAAGTTACGTTTATGCTTCGTGGTTTTCCGCTGAAAGGTGGTAAACCATAAGGATACAGGACATGCCTGTGTGAGTCATACCCACAGCGCAGGGGGGTCTGCAACTCTCAAAAATTCAAATTAAAACTGACAATTCTTTAATGATTCTATGTTTCAGTGTTTCCTTGATGTAAAGCTGAAGTGTCATTTATTTGACGTTAGAATTAACATGAAAGTCTATTCACCCCAACCTGTGGAATAGCATTGCGGCAGGAATTAATAGCATAACTGATCCCCTGCGTTTCATCTGTGTGCTTTTATGAAAAAGTTAGCCCAGTAACATTGCCTGATACAGGCCAGAGACAAGGCTCTCTATAAATATTCAAATGCTAAGTTCTATTTCTCGTCACATGGATAAATTGATGAACTACGGGTTGCTGTCACTGGGTAGTGTTTTTCACTGAGTGGGCAATTTTTAACCAACCAGAACATGACACACTCTGTGTTCCTCTGACTCACACGTGTATCTAACACACAAAGTTGTCTTTGTCCTTAAAGTTGTGACTTTGTTTGTGAGTCATACTCGATAAATTATAATTACTAACTGATCCCTGGGTCTGGTGATATGATGTGGTACACTGTCCTACTGATTTCTTTCCTTATAGTATTGGTATTTCCTATTTGAAAACAGTATGCCAATAATTATGCAAGGTTTTCTTAACCAGGAACTTAAATTTTTATGTCCAAATGGTCCCTTGAATATGCAGTATCATGCATTATTTGTTTACCTGCATATTGCATAGATATGTATGTAATTTTTCTTCTCAGTATTTTCATTTCATTGTTGGTAACATACTGTGGGTCTCTTTTAAAGTCATTCCAGGCTCTGTGCTTGTGGCAAGAAATTCAGTATGTTTAACTTGAAGACATTTTCAGTGATGATGTTTACATTTGCAAACAAGAATGTGTTACGGTGGCATTCAGATTTTTGAAGAACTTTGACTGGTTACATATATTATTATTTTTAAATGTATAAAGGGTAGATTGATGGAAGGAAGATTTGAACGATGAATTAAATGTATGTTTAATGGCTAGGAAGCTGTTCCTAAAGAGAGATACAGAAATATGCAAAATCGCCTGAGAAGTGAAAAACAAAAAAAAATAGTAAATGGATCAAATATAGAGTATGCATGGACAAGAACCATGCCAAATATAACCAACAAAAGGTATTTGTGTGTGAAACATATTTTATATAATGGTAAACCTGTTGATCTATTCTGCGGTGTAATATCCATGACAAGATTTTGTAAATACATTCACACAGAAACTTATTCACAAGATTCCTTGTATATTTTACGTGATACAACTGCTTCCAGAATTGATAGAGATGTTAATGCAAGGTGTCAGAGCAGCAACACTTTTTGTGGTAATATCAACATTATCTAAAGGATTACCTGGATGCAATGGTGGATTAACCATTTTTGCGTGGGTCAGATGTCAGGCCAAACATGCTTTAATCTGTCACTGACAGCAGGGGTTATTGATATGCACAACAGACCCTAATCCTGCCCTGAAGGTGCAGGCGTCTGGTCATACGGAAGGCTGTTCCTGGTAACTGGTTTGGGTGGTAACCAGTTTGTGGTAACCAGTTTCGGTAGTAACCTCCCCGCAATGTAATAACCATACAAAATTATCAAAATGATGTGTACATTAAAAATTATTTATTCTCATATCAGCAAGGTCACTGTGGGAACAATGACCTTTAAAATGAGGTATAGCACAGTGTCATATGCAACGCTGTTTCAGAAAACTTGGAGGACAAAAGTGGACCAACTTCCTTTTATAAGTATTAGATATAGTACCTTTATATTACAGTATCAGTATTATCATTATACAGTTGATATTACAATGTATTTTATTGGTCTTTATAATTTTCCCAGATAATCAAAGTTATGCAGTTAAAGCAAGCTATTCACCTTCCTTTTCTGCAGAATTTAAGTGATTTCTGGCTTACCCAGCATACAAAATAATGAACTGTTGGCAGTACCTGTGAAGAAAAGTTCTTATAACAACTCTCTGACAGGTGTATGAGCTTGTTTATCTACAAGTTGTTAGTAAACACAGAACATGTGCCAGTCTTGACAAAAGGAAAATCATGAAACCTAAGGTGGATGGTTGCATATTGGCAGAAGTTGAAAGGTCACTAGTTGCAAAACGCCTTTTGCAAACTCAGGTTTATTTGACTTGCTGCAAGGTCTCCTTGCTGAATGTGTTTGGATTCTTTTGATTGGCCACTGATATATGTTATTAACATGTGGATATAATCAAAACAAACAGCCTGTGTGTGGTGGTTTCAGCAATTTCTGGCCTATTTTTATAAAAGGTTCGAGGGTTAAAAGATATCAGGTATTAGAATCTGCAAAGGAAATTACAGGAAGTGACCGGCTGTTGTTTGTGGCTGTGCACAAAAACCTCAGGCTGTGGAAAATCATGATTAAAGTACACCCAGGTGCAGGAGAAAACAATTGGCCAGGTGTGAAACAAATGGATAGATGTGTTTAGCAATTCTTTTCGTCACAATCACCAGTGGCACAGTTGTATTCCAGTGCTAGTATTGTTCATTCTTGAAAGATAAGCTTTATGGCCTTGGCAGGTTCTTTGGATCAAACTCATTTATTGGCACACCTTGTATTTTCACCACAGAGGTAAGATGTCATTGATATGGCTGTTACCATCATTTCGCTCACACCATAAATGACATCACTTGTCATGTTATTGATCCATCTGCCTTGAATGTATTGATATTGTGACAAAGTAAACTGTGGTTACTGTCAGGTCATGTGATATCATATCTAGCTCCTAATGATTAAGTTTTGCTAATTAGCTCACTGGCCTTGCTTTAAACAGTGGGGCAGATTAGGTCATGCCATAGAAGGTTGTTAGGATTTAATTATTTGTGTAAAGTGTATCCACTGGGTATGTGATAAGTGTAACTGTGTTGGTCCCCTTTTTTTATTTAAATGTTAGATATGGCCTATAAGTCAGACAGTAGAGTTAGTAGAGAGAATGGAATGGAATCAACAGAGACAGTAGCTAAACAGTGAGTAGTGAGAGGATACAGACAGTAGTTAAACAGTGAGTAGTGAGAGGAGACAGACAGTAGCTAAACAGTGAGTAGTGAGAGGAGACAGACAGTAGTTAAACAGTGAGTAGTGAGAGGAGACAGACAGTAGTTAAACAGTGAGTAGTGAGAGGAGACAGACAGTAGCTAAACAGTGAGTAGTGAGAGGAGACAGACAGTAGTTAAACAGTGAGTAGTGAGAGGAGACAGACAGTAGTTAAACAGTGAGTAGTGAGAGGAGACAGACAGTAGTTAAACAGTGAGTAGTGAGAGGAGACAGACAGTAGTTAAACAGTGAGTAGTGAGAGGAGAAAGACAGCAGGATAAACAGTGAGTAGTGAGAGGAGACAGACAGTAGTTAAACAGTGAGTAGTGAGAGGAGACAGACAGTAGTTAAACAGTGAGTAGTGAGAAGAGACAGACAGTAGTTAAACAGTGAGTAGTGAGAGGAGACCGACAGCAGTTAAACAGTGAGTAGTGAGAGGAGACAGACAGTAGTTAAACAGTGAGTAGTGAGAGGAGACAGACAGCAGAATAAACAGTGAATGTGAGAAGAGACAGACAGTAGTTAAACAGTGAGTTGTGAGAGGAGACAGACAGCAGGATAAATTGTGAGAGTGGAGTGGAATCAACAGAGACAGTAGCTAAACAGTGAGTAGTGAGAGGAGACAGCAGGATAAATTGTGAGATAGTCGACAGAGCAGAAGAAATCATCTCTTAGGAACTATAATCTGTAAAAAACATTTCTGTTTGTAAGAAGATCAGTCATTTTGTTGTTCAAAAACAAGAATCATCAAGCCAGGAACTCAGTTGTATATGTATAACAGAAATAAACCATTAACAATCATCAATCTCAAGTTGTCAGCTGAAGAGAAGGAGCTAACCCCAACCCTTGTGCTGACCAAGGATCCTACACACGCGGTTAGAATGTTGAAGCTCAAGAGAAGTTCTGCATTTAAGCTGGTTCACCTTTGAACTAGAATATATGTTTTGGTCTGGTTAACGTTTGAAACAAAGTGTACGATTAAAAACCTTGCATCTGAAGTCATGATATTGACTTCTGTCGTGAAGCTGTATTGTGGTAATGAAACCAGCAGATAAGTTTAATAACATTGTTTGTCAAATGATGCACATTTGGTCATTTTCAGACTGAGATATTGCATTCTCAGCAAAACAGTGTGCATGTACTGATGGTCTTCAGATGCATGGCAGTAATTGGTAACAAGCTTCATTTAGGCATTATTATTATATATTTAATAAATTCTTTTGTTATTTATATGTATAGATTGGTGCTGTGGAAAACATTAAAATCAGTCATTAACAAAAATTGAGTAAATAAGAATTTGCACCTTGTATAATCAAATATGTTTCTCTGATAAATGTAATTGTGGCTTTTTTTGGGGGGTGGGGCAAAACCATTTGTAAGTAACATTTCACCGTTCTTCCTCTTTCAATGATGGTAGGATATCCATCTTTGGTTTATCTGTAATAGAATACTTTATAGCACGGAGATAGACAGCTAAACACAAAAAAACTTCTACAGAGCCAGCAGTAAGCCAGAATCTCCTGTTAATCTAGAACACTTACATGAGTAGTCAGTGCCCTTCGTAGACCTATACACCACACTCAGGACACTGCGGTTAACGCTCACTTTTTAAGACATTATTTCTCCCCTGGCATTTTCATGTTTTATTCCACCATTTTTTGCATTCATAGAAACTACAGAAGTGTATTGCCCCATAGTTTAGGTCATTTTTTCTGTGGTTACTGACCTTGGGTGAGTGCTTACACTAAAACACATCAGCTGAACCATTAACCAAATGGATGGAAAAGGCCAAGTAATAGTGGTTTATTTTATTAGCATAATCTGCATATGTTTCTACCTATCTGTTGCAGGTCATTTGTATATCTTTTTCTGGGATGAGGTAACCACTTGTTCTTTTAGTTCTTTTCTCTGCTGATCTCTGCTTATCATTTAAGAAGTCTAATTTTCTCCGATGTCTGTATCTTTGTTCTTTTAGTAATATTTTTGCTGGTTTTGAATGAAACAAACCCAAAATGTATTACATATTTGTCAAACACTAGCATTGTATTACTAGAAGTTTACTTGTGACATTTTATAATACCCCTTGCACACACAAAATGATTATAAAACATTGGAGGCAATGCGGATTGATCAAAATAATTTCAAATTTCAATATTGCCAATTGTATATTCATAGTCACACAGATATCTAGCACAAGGGCTGGAGATATACATTTCATATGTGAACCAATATATAAGCATACTGACAGTGACACAGGCATTAGGGCTTGCACTGTGAACCAGTTACTGCTTCATTACTGAGTCTAAAACCCTTTTGGATGCAAGTTGAGCATTCACACAGCACTTTCACAAAGCGGATAATACAGTTGGCATCAGAAACAGTTTCAAACCACCTCTTGAGCTGGATTCAAAATTATGTTGGCCAAAACAGATTGTAAACTCTTTGGATTGCCATGTGAATGACTCAGTTTGCCTTCAGAATGGTTTGAAACCATTTTTCATTTGCTGTGTTAAAGGGGTTTTACCCTACCCTTGATGGGGTAAGAAAAAGGGACATAAGAAGATATCATAGATTCATATCAATTTAATATTATGCACACTATTTGCATTTAAGTTGCACAAAAAAATGTAAGATTCAGGAGCCAAGAGTATGATTTGAGTTTCGAAGCACATAGCACTGAGAACTGCTTGAGCTTGAACCCCAATAAACACAGAGAGCTTCATTAAAATAAAGAACACTTGATGTAATAGTGTTTGGTCTGGGTTTAAGCTGGCTTCATGGACATTTGATACGGTGCTCTTTGATTTTCAGCTGGCGAGTCTGATGCTAGGCCGTTTGACATGCATTCAGATGTCGTATTGATATTTTTTATTATGTAATGCTACTTAACATTTATATGCTCTCATTCTTCTTAGATCTCTTGATGCCATTGACATTATTTTTATGGGTTATGGTATTATTTGGTCAAGATTGTTGATCTGAGAATTACAATGAAGTCCACAGTTAATATTGACATTTTCCTTACTTGTCAACTCAGGAATTTGATCCTGGCCCCTTATCCACAATGCTGATTTCTCTTGTTCATTTCCACAGAAAAAGAACTAAATTTGTGCAGATTACTGTATGGTTGTTTGAGCTCATAGACAAATGTGACGTGTTCATGAATGCTTTGATGATTTGTTTCTGAATTGTTTTATTTTTGTTAATATTTTTATATAAATACTGTTGGACAATAGAGCTGATATGTTAATAGGTGCTTTCTTCTTTTTATAAACACAGGAACATAGGAAGCATTTTTCCAATTTATTTACAAATGAAAAAGATATAAAATGTTATTAATTTCTGATCTTTCATAAACAAGAGAAAAGCCTGTCTTTTAGTTCTGCCCATTGGGTTCTTCAGTTTCATGAAGAGAAATTCAAAGTTTAAAAAATTCTTCCTATAAAGACTTCCTGATAAGCTGGTGCAGGAAAACCAAACTGTTTTCACTTTTGCTGTAATATTCACCAGCAAAAGGAAAAATTACAAGAAATAAAATAAAAATATTTCTATACAACTTAGTGAATTAACAGTATCATTTTACTAAAGGAAACTTCACCTTTGAAGGCTCCTGTATATATTTGATATTCAAATATCAAGAGAAACATGGCATTTTAATGAGCTGTTGTAATTTCATTATAATTTCAATGGCTTGTCCATGTATTTCCAGAGCCCTGGAGTTAGCTGTAAAACACAAGACACATGTTGACACAGTCCTGGCCCACAGACAGAAGTACCTGCTAAACTTTGATAAAAAGGAATCCAACAAACGATTCCAGCAGTACGCCTCTGGGGTAAGTATATTGTTACATAGGTAGTTATTGTTTATAGATCAGGTAAATTCTGGATGTTCCTTTTCATGATGGAAGTCTTGGTTACATGAAAAAAGGTTTATAGTTAATATTTTTCATTGTGATTGGATGTCGCCTAAAAAATATGTGATTGGATGTCGCCTAAAGGAATGCATGTTACTTTTATAATCTCATAACAGTCATAGTGGGATCATTAGCCAATGATGTTCTACATGACTGATTATTGTTTCTGGTTCTTTAAGACAGCCAACCGAGTACTCTTTTATATACATGCTTTAGTCAGCCCCGTCATACTGGGATGTCCTACTTATATAATGCGACATAAAGCATGGATGCAACTAGGTGCCCATCTTCCTCCTGTACTCCTCCATCCTCATCTTTTTTAGTAAATTTTATTTCCGACCCTTTTATATGAAAATTTTAAGTTCAGCATTACAGCAGCTGATCATTTGTAAAACATTCAGTTAAATATCTGTATCAACTTGTTAATAATTCATGAAATAGCACACTGGGGACTCGCTGAAGTAAGAGCTCTGTTCAACAGAACTCGATACTGTGCTCCCAGAGTCTACCTCCTATTTCCTTGTTCAGGATAAATTTTGAGGTCAAAGAGTTCACAGTACCAAAATAAATTTCAAATAATGAACTGCAAATTTTAATCCATGTGGTTTTCTTTAGTCCTCGTTCAAATTAATATTGCCACAATGTATTGTAAAATACATGTTGTCTTAAAATGAAATATCATTGGACACTATGTAATGTCATTTTATGCTGGTTTAGACCTTTTAATTTCATATATACTAAAACCATTGAAAAAGCATTTTTAGCTCAGCTGACTATAAGTCATCTGAGCTATAGTCGTGGTCCATTGTCCGTCGTCCGTCCGTCCGTCCGTAGATGTGGCATGTTTTGAAACCGTAAGACCTAGGAATCCCAAATTCAGCATAATGTTAGATGTCCCCAAGATCTCCTACCAAGCCGAAAACTGGGTCTTTGCGACTTCGTTCCTTTGAGAAATTAAGGAAAAAACTCATTTTTTTATTAAAATCCTATTTTCACACTTCAGGACTGCCTAATATCAAAACCACTCATCTGTTTTTCCTCATATTTACCATAAATATTCCTCTATATAGTTTCTATGTACATGCCAGATATTAAGTCAGTATTGTATGATTTAAAAAAGTTATGGGCCCAAACATAATGGACTTTGTAAAAAATCAGGAAAAATAATAACTCACTTAACATGAAAAATTTTGAAACTAGAGTCTATTTTATCAAGTATATAACTATGTTTAATTAAGATTCAATTGTTTACCCGAAATTAGATTTGAATTTTGTAAATTTTTTAAGTGATTAGCATAAAAATAAAATCATTACCTTAAATTTTGCCCAACTTTGACCATGGCACATTTTTTTCCTGTAAGCACCATTGATTTAATTTTCACAGCATGTAATCATAAATATTTAGTTTGTCTAAATCTGAAATTTGAAAATAAAAGCTTGAAAATTAAGCTAGGTATTGATTTTTTTCTGTAGTCACTTGCTTTGATTACAGATGCAGGGTCCCACTCCAGGTCACTGAAAGTCAGCTATGCCAGGGTTTCTGATTTGTTACAGTCACTGGGGGAGATCCCCTGCTGTGACAGGTGTACAGTTATTCTCATATCACCACCCCGATCACCCCCCCCCCCCCCCTGCAAACCAACCCACCAAGTGTTTTGCAGTAATTGTTATTGTTTTCACTGTATCTCCTTAATTGTAATGCTGTTTCCACTCCGATATGCAAAAACTTTCCTTGAAAAAATAATTCAAGGTGTAATCCAGAAAAATGCAATGTTGTGTAATGTAGCATTTTTAAAGAAATCAATTTTCTTTTAAATGATTTTAACAAATATAAATGAACCCATCAGTATGCTTAAATTATTATAAAATATGAAGCACATTATGGATAAATAAAGACACAATTAAAAATTGTGAAATCTAAATCAAGTATTATTTTTTGATATTTATTGTTTTACAGATTTAAAAGATATATTTTTGTGGTAAAAAATAAATAAACATTTGTATGCATGATGTGGTGTTATCTGACAAGATTGAGATTTATGATGATGCAATTGAGAATTATGAATCAACTTTTATATTCAGATATATATGTTATATTGGAAATGTATAGAAATATAAACTTAGATTAGGAAATAATTGATGTGATAAAAAAATCAGGATTTAATACAAACATTTGTTCATTATTTTCCTGCCTCAGCAGAATTTGAGATCAGGCTTTGTTTGCCCTGTTTTATATTGTTAATTAGCTATATTTCAACTGTATACATTTCATAAAAAAATACATATATATTTAATAATATATATTATACAAAAAAATAGATTCAATTGAACAAATGTGTAAACTACTGAAATGTCAACAGTTAATTGAAAAACCAACTAATGATCATGGTAATAGTACAGATCATTTGTTCTGCTTTACCTTCAAGGTTAACGTCAGCTGAGCACAGTGACCCATAGGTCCCTTGTTTTAATATAATAATTCAGAAAGGAATTACAAAGGAATATTTGCCTGTGATCCATTTGAAATGCCACATGATGTTTTATCATAACAGCATTATACCAGGACATAAGATCAATTTATGCTTCTTTTACAACTTTATTGTCAAGGATTATGTGAATCCATTAATGTGCCGCTGAAAGTACCAGGGGTTGGCTGTTATTGTGATGGGGATCATATAGCAAGCATATATACAACCAGGGCAACGAGAAATGTCAGTAGGTCTCTTGGATTTCACCACAGAGGATCTCAAAAGTAAGGCCCAGCAAAGAACTCTGTTCTATTGAAGATTTGCCAAAATAATTCTTTTTGTGTAGGTGTAAACATTCATTCTTTTCTGTGGATCATTTTCATAATACAATCATTCTTAATACCCAAGTTAAATGTTAGTTCTGAATGTTTAGTTCTTGTTTGCTTGATCAGCATTTCATAGTGCAAAGAATGGTCTGATATTGCAGTGGTATCAGCTTTTCTTATTGTAAAGAATGGTTTTATATTGCAGATTACAACTGGAAGAAATGGATGATAAATGAAATGAACATTATAACATGATATAACAAAATGTAAAACAACAGCCATAACATAATATTACATCTGCAGTCAATTCTAAATTTAATTGGAATTTAAGGGAACTTGTATGAATTGCAGTTGAATTGAACAAAAATAAATGAATTGGATAAACTGAATTGCAGACTCAATTGATTTGGCTGAATTGATGAACAATTGTTTCAACTCACAGATTATCTCGGTATTGATCATTAGAAGCTTTCATTTTGAGTAATTCATTTTGCAGATTAGCCATTCAGTATTTGAATATGGTCAAAAGCAGATTTTTGCAATGAGCCTCAGAAGGAGTTTGGTGAGCAGATAAATAGCTGCACATTAGCTCTAACTTAGTATTGTGTATCACCACCCTTGCCAGTGAAATGTCTGTTCAAAAGACAGCAACAAATTGAATTTGAATTGATATTTTATCCAACACACTGAATTAAAAATGAAGTTTCATAAAAATCATTGCTCAAATTGGAATTGAAAAGTTTTAACTGACCTCATGCCAGCACTATATCAGTGCATTTAAATAGTATGTAATGAGCTTATCAGCTTAATTAGTACTTATGTTATTCACCTTTCTCATGATTTAGTTATCTTACTGTCTGTAAGTAAAAAATTGCTGTGTTAGAAAAAAACTCAGTTTTTTAATGAGTCAGCCATAGCCCTCATCTGTCTAAATTTCTGCCTTGAAAAGAACTTTCTTTAAAGGTTTATACTTATTTGCAGCCTGAATTTCCTGTTACATTTCATATTAAAGTGTCAGTTCGTCACTTTTTAAAGCTTTTGATGCAAACATAATATAAATTCAAATCCAAATGTACTTGCATGAGGTTAAGTTGTCACCCCTGATGGTGTCTGATTTTTATCATCAGGGTAAGGTATAGTTATAATCTGTATAATCTAATATTACTTTCACACTCAAAACAATTTTAAAATGTTTTGGGTGAAGCGGATTTATCAAATCAGTTTCAAACCATACTTTGGGTTCACACGGGAATGTCAACACCTATGACACCAATGCATGAGATGTACATTTTTTATGTGGAACGATGTAACAGCATGCTGCCACAGGCATGGGCGCTTTCTCTGTGACCTAGTTTCTGCTAGGTCTAAACCATGCAAATTCAGCATTTACACAGTAATATACACAATGGATACTTCAATTCACATTGCAATCATATTGCTGGGTTTAAACAGGTTTTGCCAAAACGGATTGAAAACACTTTGGATTGTCTTGTGAATGCTCAATTCACTTTCAGAACCTTTTTGCGTTTGCCTTATAAAACTTCACTCTCAGAACCTTTTTGCATTTGCGGTATAAAACTTCTTTGTATCAGTTTCACTCCTGTTAATCTTTGGATTGATGTAAGACGGATAGACCCTCCAACCAACAAATATCAAATTTATAATTTTATACTAATATTCAGATTGTATTTCATGATATTTAACATTAAATAAAAACCTTTATTTCTTATTTTATAGAACTGGAAACATTTAGACAGGGCACTGTTGAAAATATATTTCCTATTGCATGAGGTAGGACTGTGCTTCCACAGTACCTGTGATGAAAATGGAATATCTGTATTTGATAAGTTTTCCTTGGCAGGCCGATTAAATTTGTCCTAACTTTAGCAAGCATTGAATAATAGAGTCCTTGAGGCACCATTGTTGTAAGCAGCATCAAGGACGATTTTTTTGTGCAAAATCTGAAAAACCATCACAGTGGGTAGTGAGAGGTCTTCAGCTCCCCAGAATCACAATCAGGGTCTTCATAAATAGTGACACTTTTTGGGCTGGCAATAAATTTCTTACTTAACCTAGGTCAGAGGTCACACACGCTGGCTCCTCAAAGATAAATTTGAACTGTCAAATAGTTTGAGTGGCTAAATGGAAGAGGGCACGCATTGTGCGTAGTGTGACATGGGTGAATAAAAGAACAGGAAACTATGGAGTGGCTGCAAGGTCAGTGGAAGGTGGGCTACCGGAAGCCACGAGACAGCGCTGTACCAAGGTCAGCTCCCAAGAGGACTTCATTCCATATTTGGCATGCACCCTTGAGATGGGTTGATAAGACTGACTAGTCTAACACGGCCCCACCCTATGACCTGTCTTAATGGGGTCACAGGGAATCCATCCATGGCCGTGGCAGTCGTAGGATCAGGTTACATAAAAGTTGTCTCGGCAAATGAAGACAAGTCAAACAGTAAATAAAAAAGGAAAAGCCATACCCTGGCGGCCTGCTGCGGCTGTGCTACCCGTGTATTACTTCATCAAAAGTTGCAGAGATAAAAACACGCCTGATGGTGAAATGACTATCGCTGATATTTATAGACCCTACCAGTAGTGGTTCACGGGGATCAATTTTGTTAAGATGCTTTTTGTTCTATAATGGCAGGGGAACTCCTGCAAAATGGCGTTGCCATGGCAGTTAGGGTATAGACACGTAGTGCCCTATACTCACCAATCATGTGTATGACAATGCATTGTGGGTTTTGAAATTAAATCTTTCACTTAGGTAGAAAGACCATTTGTTATAGTTCCATTAAACACCAAATATAATAAATTACCTTGAACTTTAGTATTATGGTAGTTGTCCTGCATAGGTACTTAATACTCCTGTCTGATCAACCATGTGTCTGTCATTTAATCAAGCATTTTAAATTTAGTCTTACAAATCTTTTCAATCTTTTATATATTTTAAATGACAAGAAAGACCAAGGAATAAAAACAGATGGTTCTTTTGTGGTGAGAACATTTTACCATGACAGATTATTGACAGATTTGAACCAAAAATTACCAAAGCTTAAATATTTTTTAAGCCAAATTATCAACATGAGCAGTTTTTCAGTGTCTTGTTTGTCATTCTGTGTAAATCTTAGTGTTCTTTTAAGCCTTATTTCTATTTCTCAACCTTTCATATGAAAAGAAAAGCATCTGTTTTATGATTCAGTTTTGACCACTGATTTCACAAAAGCAAAACCACCTGATGAAGGTCCTCACATCATTGAATAAACCAATCATGAAGATTCATTTCCTTGTGTGATGGATATCTGCCTTGATTGAAACACTTCTATATGTGTTTCCAGTTTCATAAGGATATCTTCAATCCTGATTCATGATTAGCAATATTAATAATTTTCTATTAAAAATGTTTAACATTTAAAATTAATTTTAGTTCACTCATCAAAAGCCAACAAAATGCAGAACAGATAGCAGGCACTTTTTAAGTAGGTCATATTTTAATTAATAATCATAGTCTTTTAGCAGAATTCAGTGGTATTGAATGTATGTTAACAAATGGCATGCGTGTTTCCAGGTATTCACAATAAACTTTTTTTCCCCCTTATACTTTGTCACACCAGACATGTAATTCTGCCTCTGTGACATAGTATTTACATATTTTTTCTTCAAATTACAATATCTAACAAAATTCAAGCCAGATAATAAGAATTCTTGAGCTCAGTAAAGAGTGAAGATTTTCAGCAGGGGTTCCCACATGAGAAAAGTCAAGAATATTTAAATTAAAAACTTTAGTTCATTAAACAGTATGATTTTTTTTATTTAAAAATCATGAAACGTCTTGACATTTGATTTCAGATCCCTACACATCTAGAGAATCAGGTCCCTTAACCCATACCTGCCTCAATGATAACAGTTAATTGGTCAGCTTATTAAAAAAACAGAATACTTACTTTAACTCATAAGTGAAAATAACAATTTTTTTATAATATTAAACTAGGTAGTCTTTAACATTATGCTGCATTATGCATATTATTATTATTATTATAATTAATGGTCTTAATGGCCTGTTTCATATGTAATAGTTTATTACTAAAAAACCTTTTCAGGTCATGAGTTTTAGCTAAAGGTCATTAAAATGTCATGAAACATTGATCTGCTGAAAAGGTGTCTGGACCCTGTTCAACCCTGTACGATAACAATACAAGACATCAAGGGGACTTTGGTTTTAGAAGCAGGTTACACAACAAATTCATGTCAAGGTAGAAAATGATATTAGAAACCAGAGCACGTCCTGCAGGTTGACATGGCGTCACCGCAGCGCAAAACAAGGTGTCCCATGGTACACTGTGGTCAGACACTATTTCCCCACCCAGAGACCCTTAGCACCAGACTGTGGTGTCTGGGATTGCTGTTAAATCATTCCAACACCGAAGGCTATATGGAACACCATCTGGCTTTGTCAGCAGAAGCAATTTTCCCATAATTCCTGCTGTTATTGATGGCCTGTTTCTTTAGGTCCATCTGGGGATGACCAATTATACTCGGATAGTGTTGTTGAGTTGATCAGAGGTTGATCTTAATATCTCTTGTGGTTCAGACCTTAAATTACTTCTTGTATGGACTATGATTTTGTACTGTAAATTAGAAAGTTTGCAATTCTTAATTTTCATGGATTTACCGAGTCTGCCTTTCTCCGTATTTTATTTATGAATTATTCAGCTTCACACTTTAATTTAAATATGATTTTCCAGAGTTATTATTTGGTACTTGTGGCTTTATATTACTTTACTCATAATATTTGTCATTATCAGATAAAATTTGCTGTTTAGATTCAGTAAAATATTAAATAGTTGTATTAATCATTCTGAATTGTTAATCATTATGATACTGAATATCATGAATGAATTTTTTTAGGCTCCATAGAAACATTCCAATTATATCTATAAATTATATGTGCATTTACAATTTGTGTGAATCAGGTTAGTCCCACAGAATGTGTGAAAACTGCGTCCACATGAAAACTTCCTATTTTACAACCAACCATCCCTTTTCTTTTTCCTTATTGTTTGAGTAATGTTATCAGATAAGCTGAAAAAACAACCATAATCTGCTGGTTTATGATACAAAGTAAGCAGCATTGTGACCAAATGTATTAATTTGAAAGTATGAGCAAATAGTTTAGAATTGCTCCAAATGTTCACCCATTGACCTTTATATATCAAGTTAAAGTCCTCATATATTTATACTTTTTCTTTCCCTGTTTTGTATCTATTAGATGCTCAGTTGCCATCTGTGACCCCTTTCCTCTTTACATTAGTATCTGGTTACATGTGGTGTCATCCTACTGTGCACATTAAAGTGACCTATTCCAATATCTGACATCTGTTAACTAGAGAAGATGGAGAATCCCATGAACTTTTTTTGAAAATTTTCCAGAAAACGCCGATCCTACCGCACACAGGCTGCTTGTTTATTTATACCCATGTGTTAACATATGAGGGGTGCACCAAAACAATCAAAACACATTTAGCAAGATGTCTGGCAGAAAGTCCGACAAACCAGAGTTTTACATTTATGGCATTTAACAACCAATAACCTTTCAGCTTCCACACATATGCTACCACCTTAGGTTACATGGTTTTTCTATTTGACAACATTGCATGTACAGTTAATTGCTCATATAAAATCATCACAGAGGTCTTATAGGAACTTTTCTTGAGACGAAGTATCTAGAGTTTATTTTATGTACACAGTAAGCAAGAAATCACATAATTCCTATAAAAAAAGTAGTGATTCTAAGGTGGCTTTAATGCAGCCATCTACTTTTAGATGTTGCGTCATGTCCATGGGTTAGATGAGCTCCAAATAGCTTTCAGACCCGGTTCTAGAATCACAGACTTTTTTTCTAGAGAGTGCATTCCACTCCGCGAGCTTTGATTTCTCTTGTCTTGGTAAAGAAATGTGTTACTTCTGGTCACATGGTCATGACGATTGTATGACTAAAAGTAGCAGAAGTTCAGACAATGTATTTACCATATAAAGGCCAAGCGATATAGTCCCTTCAAGAACCCTGTATGCCCAGCTGTCATTAGATTTGACATTATTTGTGACACAGGACCGATTTTGTAATACAAACAAGAATATAGCTATTACTTAGTCTCTGAATTGAAAAGCTTGACTTTATTTAAGTAGTGTTACCTAAATTAGGTTCAAATGGTTGTATATATATTGATATATATATGCACACACTATATATATACTCTCTATACTGTGATGTATTGGCATTGTTGATTTTTTAAGGCTGATCAACAAGGGGATTCCCCTTTTTCCTTGTGCAGAGAATTGAGAACTGTGTGCCAGGTTACTTATACTTACTACCAAAGAAAAACATTCAGTTGAACCATCAAATGTCGTATTAGAGCAGACAGCGAGCAAATGTTCTGTCTCGTCTTCATCCAGTTTGATCACATGTCAAGCCTTGTCAATTCAAAAACCAGTGTGTCTTCTTATCTGTTTTTTACAAATAAAGGATTGGTTAACCAGATATTTTAGTTTAGACTCGAGATATCACTATAGCAGATTTCGCCTATTATTGGAATTTGATGACTATCAATTGACATCTCCTATCTTTTGACACATTTGTTTCTCTCTGATAAATATGGTATCCAGGGTGTACGTAGTATGGTTTCAGTTGGAAATGTTAACTGTACTGACAGTTGTCAGAGGGTTCTGAGATCTACAGACCATATGTACATTGAAACATCTTTTAACCCTTATCTGTACTTCTTTCTGTCCTACCAGGCATCTCTTGTCAAACAGCTGACCTATCTATTGTTTATGTTCTGTACTTTCTGTTCAGCTTTATCATCCATGTATTGGGTTGTCAGTCAACTTGTTTATCTTGGTATACCAGAGTCTAATACCAATCTGTCAAGCTTTATTTTGATTCACATATTTCTATTTTTTTGGTTGCTATTTAACCCTTCTTCAACAATGCCATCAAAATCAATGGCCTTTAAAGGTTTTTCATACAAAAATGTATTCATGTGTATTATGTTACGATTGCGATGTTAGTTTTATTATATGGTACCTTCACTCAGATTTACTTATATTGAGTGAATGTTTCAGCCAGGTAATGTAATAATGTCCATACTACTACCCTGTCACATAACATCCAGCTGTCACCACTGTTTAATTAACTTTTCATTTTGTTACAGGTTGAAATTGACTGGGAAAAAATCAATGCTAAAATGGAGATGGAATATCAAAAGGAACGAGAGCAACCAGCACCAACAGCCCCCTCTTCTGCCCCTCACAGAACTACATCTCGGGTTCGATAAAAATGCACACATCAGGAATTTTGGGAACAACCAATTAGGTTATTTATAAACTGTATATGTCTTGTTTGAAAGGGGCCACAAAAATCAACCAGGCACACAGTACTTTGTTGTTGAAGTAAAAAAAAAACATCCGTCCAAATGTTCCAGTTATAATTAAAATGCATTGGGTAAAGTAATACAAATAAATCATGTCTCAAAATGTGATTATACAAACATTCAGAAATACCTGGATTTATTTTGTACTCAACAATTAAACAGCATGACCCAGATAATAAAATTAATTGTTAAGTTTGAATTTAATTAATCATGTTTTAAATGGATTAGTGCAGTAAGTGAAATGAACTTTCTTTTTCACCCCATATGTTATTTTCTGTTTGTGATATTGTTGTTTCTTGAATAAAATATACATATTTTGTATCTTACAGAACTTGAGATGTATAAACTGTTGCCTTCTCACTATCCAGTAAAATAATATCCAATTTGAAATTCAAGTTAAACACAAAACTTTCTCTTTTGTTAACATACATATCACAATCAGGAGAACTAAGGTCTGTTTATTCTCAGGAAAATATGTTAAAGGGCACACTTTAAGGTCAAGCCTGCTACAGAAATGTTTAGTTCAGTCCATCTTCACCTTCACAAACATACGTCATATGTTTTCTCTGTTTGTACAAGTTCGTGTTTTGAATAAAAATGTCTTGCTTCTCTGTCTGTGATTATCTTTTCATGTCTTTAACTACTTGAAAGCCATTTGTCCTGGGGGTAATTTGTCCAGGGGGTAATTGTCCAGGGGGTAATTGTCTGGGGGGTAGTTATCCTGTTGCCCAAGGAACAACAGAGATGCACAAGATGCGTGTCTCTATTTCCTGTAAGATTGTGTCTCTATGTTTTGATTTAAAATCCTTATATACCTATCAGACTGGTCATCATCTCTTTGATATGTAATCAGCTTGAATGCTTTGATAAACTCTAATGAAATAAGCATGAACACCTGTCAGCCTGCCTGCCAGTATACCTTTGGACAAGCATGAGGATGTGTGAATATCTTAATAAGAACTTCAAATTTCCTCTGGCCTAAGCGTCACTATATGTATGCCTGAACATTGATTGCCTTCACTGGATTGCTAATTGGTTATGGCATCAAGCAGAACAATTATGTCTAAATAATCTCAGCCTCAAAAGTTAATCTAATCATTTAAGAGACATATTTTATAAACATAATACAAAAATATAGCTAATTCAAATCAACCATTGAAGAGTTATGAGGACCCTGTCATAATATCCATAAAATTCATATAGACCACCTACAAACAGACCACATGTACACTGATCCACAGTGAAAATTTATAAGATGTCTCCTCATCTTATGAGCAGAACTTTCATTGAGGCATTCATCACATGTGGGACCTGGAATAGTCTGGAACACCATATAAATTATTTTTTCATTATTAATTATAATCCATTACTTAAAATACCTTGATCATTGGCGATTGTTCAATTCTTCTATTCCTGAATGGGGACACCTGCTTGAAGGAAAGTATTGATAAACATGGGTCCAATGTACCCTTACACGTAGTCTTCTTTCTACCAATGCACCCTTCCTTGGGGAACCTGTGAGCTTATACGATGGTTTGGCATCATCTGTCGTCTGTATGTTACCCAATACTATCTAAAAAATGACAGGAGCTAGCATCACTAAATTTTATGCCAAAAAAAAGTAATCTAAAAACTCTATCGAATTATGATTATTTTTGCCTAACTGCAATTTCATAGATTTTATAAGGAAAAAGCTTTAAAAACTTTAAAATTCTTCTTCTGCGAAATACGCTCTTTACACACCACTTTACCCATAGGCCAACTACCTATAACGTAAGCGCTGTTTGTTATGACCTTGTATCCTGAATCTCAACACCAGAGGGGAGCACTGTATTTTGGTCCAATCAGACGAGATCCTGTGCTGGAAGCAAAACGGTTTACCAGCCAAGCGAGGAATACACAAAGCCGATGCTGTTCATTTCATTTTGAGTGACAGCTCATCGCCCCGGCGACCGTGTGAACAGGCCACAGGCTCGAAGAGAATTGCCCCACACAAGGTTTCCGGGCGGAGCCTTATGCCTGTCGAGTGTTTGTTGACTTGCATTTGGTTGGCTGATAGTCATATCAGCAGTTATTTAAGCAGACAGGCCCATGTGCACCACCTGGTGTTTAAATGCATGATAAACGGTCAAAGCAGGCAGCGTGAAAATCAGTAGCTTCTTTGGAAGCGCAAGATTTACATTGCCTCGGGAGCGTACTCCCAAACTGTCCAGCCAATTTGTCCAATATTTCACAGAAATGATTCCTGGAACAATCTCTCTCATGTTTGTTCGAATGGTTCAAGTTCGGAGATTTTAGGTTCGGTTACAGGAAGTTAAACCTAGTCATCTGTCCAAAAAAGCATACTTATATTACAATCTCAGAAATGGCCAAATTTTATGCAAATGTTGGTCACATGAGTCATATTTGAACTGATGTATCGGTGGCGCCACCTGCATTGACCTTTCCTGTACAGGGGTCATCAGTCATCAATGCATTTATCCATAATTTCTAAGGAATAGCAGGAGTATCCCCAAATTTTATGCAAAAATTTTGTCACATATTAAATGTCGTGGGATTGAGTTTTTTTTGCGCCACCTGCATTGATTTAAATTTTATGGGAAAAAGATAAAAAAAAACCTTGAAAATATTCTCAAAAGCATTCAGCAAAATGGTTCAATATTTCACAGAAATGATCCCAGAGACTGGCACTTTCAAGTTTGTTCAAATGCTTTTGGTTTGATGAATTTTGGCTGAGTTACAGGAATATGAAATTATTCATTTGGCAAGTAAGCATACTAACTAAAAAATCTCAGAAACAATAGGAGCTAGGATCACTAAATTTTGTGTAAATGTTGGGCACGTGACTCATATTTGAAATTGCAGTTTTTGTGGCACCACCTATATCACCTTGGTTTACAGTCAGAAACCTTGTAAATTTAGCCACTTTCCGCTTTAAAATGTTTTATGATGTAAATGTCAAGCTGAATGGTTAAATTTTTCACAAGAATTTTCTAGGATAGGGTTTTTAGCAAACCTGTGAGCTTATGTGATGGCGCGGCGTCATCCATCCGGCGCTGTCCAGGGCTTTCCTGTACACCGTCCATGGCTGTAAGTCAGAAACTGTCGGAGCTAGCAGCTCCAAATTACATGTAAGAATTAGTCCCATGTGAAACTTGGTGCCCTAGAGCTTATTATTTGGTGTCTGCATTAATTTAAATGGTATAGAGTAAAGGCTTAAAAACCTTTAAAAATCTTCTTCTCCGAAACTGTCTAGCCCAATTGTCCAATATTTCACAGAAATGTTCCCTGGAACAATCTCTCTCAAGTTTATTCAAATGGTTCCAGTTCTGTGATTTTTGACCGTGTTACAGGAGGTTGAACTTAGTCATCTGTACAAAAAAGCGGCTGGAGCTATCATCACCAAATTTTATGCCAATGTTTTTCGTATTAGTCATATCTGAAATTGAGGTATTGGTGGCGCCACCTACGTTGATCTGTTTTGTTTTTTTTTACAAGCGAAAATGTAATTTTAGACTCTTCTAGCTTATACACTGTTTTATGATGAAACTGTTAAGCTGATCGGTTTAAACTTTACAAGAATTGTTCTACGGTAGGGTTCTGCCAGTTTTATTAGAAAAGATCGGGTAAATGCAGCTTTAAAAAAGAAGTGTAGCCGTAGAAAAAGGCTTTCTGTGTTTGAAAACAGATTTGACAACTTGCCCAGTTTCTGCAGCCAACTCAAGAGGTCGCTCAGTACAACCAGGTGGGGTCCAGACATCACCGCTCAGTACAACCAGGTGGGGTCCAGACATCACCATGGCAACTGACTGGCTCTGTCTGGTGTTCAGACAAGGTGTCTAGACGTCTAGACACAGTGTCTAGACGTCTAGACACATCGTCTAGACTCAGAATGCCCAGATTGGAACTATTGGAAACATATCTTTCAACTGTTTGAAAAACCTGGGTTTGCATTTTTAGCGAATTTGGGAGCTTATGCAATGGTGTGGCGTCGTCCGTCCTCCGTCGTGCGTCACAGCTATCTCAAAAAAGGAAGGAGCAAGCATCGCCGAATTTTTTGCTAAAAACTTTGTCATTTAAAAATTCTATGGGATTTTGCTTATTTCTTGGCTTACTGCATTTTTGTAGATTTTATAGGGAAGAAGTTGAAAAACATTAAAAAATGTCCTTCTCCGAAACTATGCTGCCAAATTATCCGTTCATCTGTCCAAATAATCCACCCTGGCAAAAAAGAACATATCCAAATGTACTGACTGATACATCCTAGTTGTATCCGCCAAAACAGAGTTTTCCGGATACTATGTATTCAGTTGGACGCCGCCGCCGCATAGGTTTCCGGAGAACTCCGGCGTTAACCACTGGGCTTAATTTTTAGCTCAGCTGACTATAAGTCATCTGAGCTATAGTCGTGGTCCATTGTCCGTCGTCCGTCCGTCTGTCTGTCCCTCCGTCTGTCCGTCCGTCCGTCCGTCTGGATGTCCGTCCGTAAGACTGGCACGTTTCAACACCGTTGGACCTACGAATCTGAAATTCGGCATACAGTTAGATGTCCCCAAAATCTCCTACCATGCCGAAAATTGGGTCAATAGGGTCAATTTTCCTTCGAGATATTAAGGAAAAACCTCAATTTTTTATTAAAAACATATTTTCACACTTCAGGACTGCCTAATATCAAAACCACTCCAGTTATAATTAAAATGCATTGGGTAAAGTAATACAAATAAATCATGTCTCAAAATGTGATTATACAAACATTCAGAAATACCTGGATTTATTTTGTACTCAACAATTAAACAGCATGACCCAGATAATAAAATTAATTGTTAAGTTTGAATTTAATTAATCATGTTTTAAATGGATTAGTGCAGTAAGTGAAATGAACTTTCTTTTTCACCCCATATGTTATTTTCTGTTTGTGATATTGTTGTTTCTTGAATAAAATATACATATTTTGTATCTTACAGAACTTGAGATGTATAAACTGTTGCCTTCTCACTATCCAGTAAAATAATATCCAATTTGAAATTCAAGTTAAACACAAAACTTTCTCTTTTGTTAACATACATATCACAATCAGGAGAACTAAGGTCTGTTTATTCTCAGGAAAATATGTTAAAGGGCACACTTTAAGGTCAAGCCTGCTACAGAAATGTTTAGTTCAGTCCATCTTCACCTTCACAAACATACGTCATATGTTTTCTCTGTTTGTACAAGTTCGTGTTTTGAATAAAAATGTCTTGCTTCTCTGTCTGTGATTATCTTTTCATGTCTTTAACTACTTGAAAGCCATTTGTCCTGGGGGTAATTTGTCCAGGGGGTAATTGTCCAGGGGGTAATTGTCTGGGGGGTAGTTATCCTGTTGCCCAAGGAACAACAGAGATGCACAAGATGCGTGTCTCTATTTCCTGTAAGATTGTGTCTCTATGTTTTGATTTAAAATCCTTATATACCTATCAGACTGGTCATCATCTCTTTGATATGTAATCAGCTTGAATGCTTTGATAAACTCTAATGAAATAAGCATGAACACCTGTCAGCCTGCCTGCCAGTATACCTTTGGACAAGCATGAGGATGTGTGAATATCTTAATAAGAACTTCAAATTACCTCTGGCCTAAGCGTCACTATATGTATGCCTGAACATTGATTGCCTTCACTGGATTGCTAATTGGTTATGGCATCAAGCAGAACAATTATGTCTAAATAATCTCAGCCTCAAAAGTTAATCTAATCATTTAAGAGACATATTTTATAAACATAATACAAAAATATAGCTAATTCAAATCAACCATTGAAGAGTTATGAGGACCCTGTCATAATATCCATAAAATTCATATAGACCACCTACAAACAGACCACATGTACACTGATCCACAGTGAAAATTTATAAGATGTCTCCTCATCTTATGAGCAGAACTTTCATTGAGGCATTCATCACATGTGGGACCTGGAATAGTCTGGAACACCATATAAATTATTTTTTCATTATTAATTATAATCCATTACTTAAAATACCTTGATCATTGGCGATTGTTCAATTCTTCTATTCCTGAATGGGGACACCTGCTTGAAGGAAAGTATTGATAAACATGGGTCCAATGTACCCTTACACGTAGTCTTCTTTCTACCAATGCACCCTTCCTTGGGGAACCTGTGAGCTTATACGATGGTTTGGCATCATCTGTCGTCTGTATGTTACCCAATACTATCTAAAAAATGACAGGAGCTAGCATCACTAAATTTTATGCCAAAAAAAAGTAATCTAAAAACTCTATCGAATTATGATTATTTTTGCCTAACTGCAATTTCATAGATTTTATAAGGAAAAAGCTTTAAAAACTTTAAAATTCTTCTTCTGCGAAATACGCTCTTTACACACCACTTTACCCATAGGCCAACTACCTATAACGTAAGCGCTGTTTGTTATGACCTTGTATCCTGAATCTCAACACCAGAGGGGAGCACTGTATTTTGGTCCAATCAGACGAGATCCTGTGCTGGAAGCAAAACGGTTTACCAGCCAAGCGAGGAATACACAAAGCCGATGCTGTTCATTTCGTTTTGAGTGACAGCTCATCGCCCCGGCGACCGTGTGAACAGGCCACAGGCTCGAAGAGAATTGCCCCACACAAGGTTTCCGGGCGGAGCCTTATGCCTGTCGAGTGTTTGTTGACTTGCATTTGGTTGGCTGATAGTCATATCAGCAGTTATTTAAGCAGACAGGCCCATGTGCACCACCTGGTGTTTAAATGCATGATAAACGGTCAAAGCAGGCAGCGTGAAAATCAGTAGCTTCTTTGGAAGCGCAAGATTTACATTGCCTCGGGAGCGTACTCCCAAACTGTCCAGCCAATTTGTCCAATATTTCACAGAAATGATTCCTGGAACAATCTCTCTCATGTTTGTTCGAATGGTTCAAGTTCGGAGATTTTAGGTTCGGTTACAGGAAGTTAAACCTAGTCATCTGTCCAAAAAAGCATACTTATATTACAATCTCAGAAATGGCCAAATTTTATGCAAATGTTGGTCACATGAGTCATATTTGAACTGATGTATCGGTGGCGCCACCTGCATTGACCTTTCCTGTACAGGGGTCATCAGTCATCAATGCATTTATCCATAATTTCTAAGGAATAGCAGGAGTATCCCCAAATTTTATGCAAAAATTTTGTCACATATTAAATGTCGTGGGATTGAGTTTTTTTTGCGCCACCTGCATTGATTTAAATTTTATGGGAAAAAGATAAAAAAAAACCTTGAAAATATTCTCAAAAGCATTCAGCAAAATGGTTCAATATTTCACAGAAATGATCCCAGAGACTGGCACTTTCAAGTTTGTTCAAATGCTTTTGGTTTGATGAATTTTGGCTGAGTTACAGGAATATGAAATTATTCATTTGGCAAGTAAGCATACTAACTAAAAAATCTCAGAAACAATAGGAGCTAGGATCACTAAATTTTGTGTAAATGTTGGGCACGTGACTCATATTTGAAATTGCAGTTTTTGTGGCACCACCTATATCACCTTGGTTTACAGTCAGAAACCTTGTAAATTTAGCCACTTTCCACTTTAAAATGTTTTATGATGTAAATGTCAAGCTGAATGGTTAAATTTTTCACAAGAATTTTCTAGGATAGGGTTTTTAGCAAACCTGTGAGCTTATGTGATGGCGCGGCGTCATCCATCCGGCGCTGTCCAGGGCTTTCCTGTACACCGTCCATGGCTGTAAGTCAGAAACTGTCGGAGCTAGCAGCTCCAAATTACATGTAAGAATTAGTCCCATGTGAA
This sequence comes from Sipunculus nudus, assembly GCA_026874595.1. Taxonomy (NCBI): domain Eukaryota; kingdom Metazoa; phylum Annelida; class Sipuncula; order Golfingiida; family Sipunculidae; genus Sipunculus; species Sipunculus nudus. Next base: position 10,897,549 of record CM049314.1, on the reverse strand, counting down.
ACTTGGTGCCCTAGAGCTTATTATTTGGTGTCTGCATTAATTTAAATGGTATAGAGTAAAGGCTTAAAAACCTTTAAAAATCTTCTTCTCCGAAACTGTCTAGCCCAATTGTCCAATATTTCACAGAAATGTTCCCTGGAACAATCTCTCTCAAGTTTATTCAAATGGTTCCAGTTCTGTGATTTTTGACCGTGTTACAGGAGGTTGAACTTAGTCATCTGTACAAAAAAGCGGCTGGAGCTATCATCACCAAATTTTATGCCAATGTTTTTCGTATTAGTCATATCTGAAATTGAGGTATTGGTGGCGCCACCTACGTTGATCTGTTTTGTTTTTTTTTACAAGCGAAAATGTAATTTTAGACTCTTCTAGCTTATACACTGTTTTATGATGAAACTGTTAAGCTGATCGGTTTAAACTTTACAAGAATTGTTCTACGGTAGGGTTCTGCCAGTTTTATTAGAAAAGATCGGGTAAATGCAGCTTTAAAAAAGAAGTGTAGCCGTAGAAAAAGGCTTTCTGTGTTTGAAAACAGATTTGACAACTTGCCCAGTTTCTGCAGCCAACTCAAGAGGTCGCTCAGTACAACCAGGTGGGGTCCAGACATCACCGCTCAGTACAACCAGGTGGGGTCCAGACATCACCATGGCAACTGACTGGCTCTGTCTGGTGTTCAGACAAGGTGTCTAGACGTCTAGACACAGTGTCTAGACGTCTAGACACATCGTCTAGACTCAGAATGCCCAGATTGGAACTATTGGAAACATATCTTTCAACTGTTTGAAAAACCTGGGTTTGCATTTTTAGCGAATTTGGGAGCTTATGCAATGGTGTGGCGTCGTCCGTCCTCCGTCGTGCGTCACAGCTATCTCAAAAAAGGAAGGAGCAAGCATCGCCGAATTTTTTGCTAAAAACTTTGTCATTTAAAAATTCTATGGGATTTTGCTTATTTCTTGGCTTACTGCATTTTTGTAGATTTTATAGGGAAGAAGTTGAAAAACATTAAAAAATGTCCTTCTCCGAAACTATGCTGCCAAATTATCCGTTCATCTGTCCAAATAATCCACCCTGGCAAAAAAGAACATATCCAAATGTACTGACTGATACATCCTAGTTGTATCCGCCAAAACAGAGTTTTCCGGATACTATGTATTCAGTTGGACGCCGCCGCCGCATAGGTTTCCGGAGAACTCCGGCGTTAACCACTGGGCTTAATTTTTAGCTCAGCTGACTATAAGTCATCTGAGCTATAGTCGTGGTCCATTGTCCGTCGTCTGTCCGTCTGTCTGTCCCTCCGTCTGTCCGTCCGTCCGTCCGTCTGGATGTCCGTCCGTAAGACTGGCACGTTTCAACACCGTTGGACCTACGAATCTGAAATTCGGCATACAGTTAGATGTCCCCAAAATCTCCTACCATGCCGAAAATTGGGTCAATAGGGTCAATTTTCCTTCGAGATATTAAGGAAAAACCTCAATTTTTTATTAAAAACATATTTTCACACTTCAGGACTGCCTAATATCAAAACCACTCATCTGGTTTTCTTCATATTAACCATAAATATTCCTCTATATAGTTCCTATAAACATGCCAGATATTAAGTCAGTATTATATAATTTAAAAATGTTTTGGGCCCAAACATAATGGACTTTGTAAAAAAATCAGGAAGATATTTGGTCACTTAAGACCAAAAGTGTTAAAGGTAGGGACTTTTTTCCAGTAGTACAACTTTAATTAATCAAAATTTAATTGTATACCAAAAATTAGATCAAAATCTGTTAAATTTTTTTAAATATTGGCAAAAATATAAAATTGGTACCTTAAATTTTGCCCAACTTTGGCCACGGCACGTTTTTTTCCTGTAAGTACTCTGGATTTAATTTTCACAGCATGTATACATAATGATTTATTCTGTTAAAATCTGAAATTTGAAAATAAAAGCTGCAAAATTAGGCTAGTTATTGAATTTTCTTGGAGGCTCTTGTTGTATTCCCTTGCATTGTCAAGCAGTCCACTTTGATGACTGTAGGTCATTCAGTGCACATCTCTATGCTCCCCAGGCTGTTGGCATAATTTTAGATGTCCCCAAAATCTCCTACCATACCGAAAATTGGGTCATTAGGACTTTGTTCCTTCAAGATATTAAGGAAAAAAACTCCGTTTTCCATAAAAAAAAAGCCATTGTTACACTTCAAGGCTGCCTAATATCAAAACCACTGATCTGTTTTTGATCGTATTTAGTATTCACATTCTTTCATACATTTTCTATGAACATACCAAAAATAAGGTCAGTATTGGGTATTATTTTGAAGTTATGGGCCAAAACATAATGCAATTTTTTAAAAAATCAGGAAATATATTTACTCACCTAACATGAGAATTGCTGAACCTAGAGACTTTTTTTCAGGAATATAACTTTATTTAATCAAGATTCAATTGTTTACCCAAAATTAGATCTGAATTTGCAAATTTTTCAAGTTATTAGCATAAATAAAAAATTAATACCTTAAATTTTGTCCAACTTTGGCACTGTTGATTTAATTTTCACACCATATATACATAAGGATTTAATCTTTTAAAATCTGAAATTTCTAAGAAATTTATTGGAAAGAATAGCTTTTATTCATGTTTTCATTCACCATGTCAAGTGTTGTTTACATCTAGCCCTCCTAGTAGTACAGCTTTCACTTGCATTATGTAACCCACCCCAGGCAGCTTGCCTTGGGTCAGCTTGGCCACCACCAGCAGGCTTCCCCTCTGCCCTGCATCCCCCCCCCCCAGATGGTGCATAAACTAGATGAATGTTATTATTTTCTGTATTTGATTCATTCTTATTCTAGGCTATGACACATTTTAGATTTTGTATTGTACCACCAGGGTTACAATGATATTAAAGTGTACATTTAATTGTGTCCACAAAGTGGTGTATTGCTATGAAAGTGTGGATGTTCATGAGATAAGTAATTCCGTACTTCAGAAGAGTAAAAACTTCACCAGGTGTAAAATTGACTATTAATTCCAGTAATAAATTAAAACTGGGATAGTAATGAGCACAATGATATTGTTTGTCCCTCATTCAGCCAACAGTGTGTATACTTTATTTGAAAAGATGTTTTATTTTATCAAATTTACTGAATCTTTTATTTTATTTTGGTGAATAAAATTAAGCATGTACTGAAAACTCCAGTGTGCAAAACTTTTTAATAGTGATTAAGGAATATTCTTGTAGATGCCATGTTGTGGCATTATTTTCTTTTAAATTCAGTTTAAACATTTATGATTTAAAAATAATAAAATATATGTGTATGCATAATATAACCCAATATGAGCTACACTCTGGATATATGATGATTGCAACTTTTGCAACAATTCTAATATTTTCACTTATAGTTTCAGTTTTTTTACTCTGTATATATAATGATTGCAACTTTTGCAACAATTCTATAAAAATTAATTTATATTTTCAGTTTTTTTTATTAAAAATTTATAAAACATGTAAATAAAAAAATGATTCAGATAAAAACTTCTTAATGGAAAAAGTGGATATGCTTTAAAAAAAATTGGCTTATATATAAACTTAAATGCGTTATTCCCTTGAAAGTGAAATAAAGGTATTAGTCCATTCTGTCCACTTGCCTGTCCATCTGTAAATTTTCATATGCATCACAGTATTTCAAAACTTTTACTGTTTTTCTTCATGACAGTCTTGTAAGAGTATTAGTTTGCAATCATATATTTAGAACTTTACTATAACCAAGTAGGAGGGCCCCTTTCTTCTTAGCTTTTCATATTCTTATATAAATGAAAAACATTACAATAGAGTATTTCTACATCCACCTTCGTGCTGCCCTCACTTTTCCCTTCTCCGAACACCATCCCAAAGTCAGCCTCAATAAGCAAGAACAAGAAAAAATCAGATATATTCATACTTTATAATTATTATAACTATTTGTCCATAGGTACCTATGTGGGCATCACAATAATGTACCTTGTCAAGACTAAAGAGATATTGTGTCATACAGTCACAAATTCATAAATCACTTCATCAGCATAGTTAATCATAACATCATATCTGTCAAATTGAAAGCTTGCAGACTACCATACACTTTAGATCCTTCAACAAATAGCCTTATCATCATTCTACTACTGCTTATTACTGCTGTCATTGCATTCATATTTGCTCAAATATATCACAATTTTCAACCCCTCCAAAATAAATAAAAAATAAACCACTATATTTGACTCTATTAATCCATCAGTCAGGTAATTTCATTTATCATTTACTCACATATTACATTACATTCCTTTATAATAGTCCAACATGTCCATGATATTCATAAGCTTTATCGACTCGATATAGTATCACAGTGGAGAAACATTTATAGTCCAATCACAATCAGCTGAGCGCCGTGACCCATGGGTCCCTTGTTTTTATCAGGTCACATGTGAACTGCTGCGCCCTCATTTTTGGTTGACCTCTGACCTTTCCTCTCTGCCCAGCGTCTGTTTCCACACATAAACCCACATATCTCGGGAACCGTGTGACCGATCAGGCTAAAAATTTTGCACAAATGTAGCCCTTGGATAGCTTTATAACATACACTAAAAATGGTGGCGCCACCTGCAACCATTTTTGCAAAGCGTCTATCTGTTCACCTGCCTTAGGATAAAATCACTTATATCTCTGCATTGGTTGGACTTAACCACCTGAAATTTTACATGTGTATACATCCTGGATAGCTTTCTTGATATTGTGACAGGTGGCGCCACCTACATTCACGTTAATGCTGCAGACGTCCACGCTCATATCTCGGGAACCGTCTGACCGATTGGGCTCATATTTTGCATGTGTATAGATCTCACATAGCTCTTTATCATACACAAAACTGGAGGCGCCACCTGCAACCATTTTTGCACAGCGTCCGTCTGTTTGTCTGCCGTGGGCTAAAATCACTCGTATCTCAGTAGTGGTTTGACTTATCTGCCTAAAATTTTGCATGTTTATTAGGGCCCTGCGCGGGCTGAAAAATTGAACCCGCACCCGCCCCGCATCATGCCCTGTCAGCCCGCAGCCCGCCCCGCAATCAAAAAAATAAATTCAGCCCACCCCGCAGTTACTATGATTTTTTCAGCCCACACCCGCCCCGCGAAATTTTATTTTCGTCCGCACCCGCCCCGCCCCGCGTTTCTGGCCCGCAGTCCAGCCCGCAAAATAATGAAAAATAGTTTTCCGATCCAAAGGTTTACATATCAAAAAATTTTACAGCACATGTATAAGACACGCTTATTATTAATATATATATAAAATGTTTGCTGATTGGAATGAAAAATTTATTTGAATACGTTTTGCAATAATTCAAACCATAATACATGATATATTTTTAAAGACATGTTTGATTGGTTAGATGGATTTAATTTATAGATAATAATTTAACACACCTTAAATATGTTTTCATATTTTGCACGGGTAATAAACAAACCTTTGGTTTATTGTGTCTGTTTCTACTTAATGTATAAAAAAGTAAAGAAAAAAATTAGATTTCTTCAAAGTATTTGTACCCAAAGTGACCCTTTAGAATAGTATTGGCTAATCACAAGCCATCAAACTAACGAGATGTGTTGCTGGTTAAATTTTTATAGTCATAATCTGCAAGTTAGCTGAAACTGAGACTAATCAGGTCAAGGGATTAAGGGGTAATCTGACTGATATGGCTTTCGGTTCAGGATGTTCATTGAGATCTGGACATTGCCAGAGCCTTGTTTCTTACAGCAATCATCAACACATTATGCTGTGACCAAACAGGGATTTGACCAACCAGTGGCCAGTGTCATTTACAATTAGCCAGCACATGGAGTTACAATTAGATAAGGAGTCCACCTTAGGCTTTGTGCCTTCTTCTGCAAAACTGTTGTTTCAATTTATGTAACAATGCGCAAAAATGATTCTTAGGTGGCTTTTGTTCAGGTTTTGACCTTTAAAAATGAAAGGACTGCATATTTTGTTACTCTTAACATTTAAATAATCTTATGAATGCATGAGCTTAAAAAAGCATTTTAGCCAAAGTCTTTCAGTATGTGTGAACAGATTTACCAACAGGCCAAGATTGTGTCTGTATCTATAAATAGCTTGGCAGAATGGCAACTATTTCAGATTTGGTAACAGGCCGAAGGTCAGCCTGGATCTATTTATAGCTTTGGCAGACTACCAACTGCATCAGATAAGGCAACAGGTCAAGAGTTCACTCAGTGCTGCCAGGTATAGGTCAAGAGTTCACTCAGTGCAGTAGCTGAATTATATTTATAGCTCTTGCAGAATGTCAACTGCATCAGATTTGGCACCAAAGTTCAGCCTGGATCTATTTTTAAAGCTTTGGCAGACTTCCAACTGTGTCAGAGTATGCAACAGGTCAAGAGTTCACTCAGTGCAGTTAGGTTCAGGTCAAAAGTTCACCCAGTCTAGCAAGTGCAGGTTAAGAGTTCACTCAGTGCAGTAGCTTGAGCCAGAATGTGTCACACTTCACTCCAGGCAACAGCCTTTCGCACCTAAGCCTGGTCAGCCCAGCGCATCAAACTCAAGGGAAGTTAAATGTAATGGCCGGATATCTTGACCTGTCCATACGTCTTTGATGGCTTTCTCGTTCACAGGACAGGTGTCGCCACCTACAATGACTTTTGCGCAGTTTATGCGCCTGCTTTTTTCTACGGAGGAATTTGATACATCAGCCCGAAATTGGGCATATTTATACATATCAGAAAGCTTTATCGTGTACGAGACTGGTGGCGCCACCTTCAGTAATATTTGCACAACGTGTATCCCTGCTTTTTTCGCAGGACGGGTTTGACATTTTCAGTCTGAAATCGGGCGTATGTATATATCTCTCACAGCTTCGTTGTATACAAGACTCATGGTGCCAGCTACAATCAATTTTGTGTTGTGTGCACCCATGCAAGAATTTTAGCAGTGATGTTTGTGTAATTGTTTCTTGTTCAAAATGTTAATACGTGCATTGTTCATATACATGTTATACATGTACTTGAAAAGTAATGGTCCAGCATTGAAGCATTATACCTGGTGTATGTCCCATTGCGTAGGTCCGGATTAGGCCTGTAGGCCTTTTTTTTTCAAGATAACATTTTATAAGAAAAAAGTTGCCGTTAAGCTACAAAAATAATTTAGAGGCGAAAAAAGAATCAGTATAAAAATTGTCATCAACAATTCCTGCTGTAGCCTAAATATACCCCGCGACTGAAGGTTGTGATTAGAAAAAGAAAAACACCCTAGGAGCTACTGTTCTTGCAGCCTTGTCTTCTTGTTGAATGTTCCCGCCATTGTAACCAGCCGAGGGTCAAGATCGCAGTGCATGCAGCAGTTGTGACTCTGAGAAATCTTTCATGGCGACAACTTAAGTGTTGGCAGAAAAAAAGGCAGCTGGCGTGGAATGGAGTAGAACTGTCAGCATTTGCCGGTGTCTTCGAACTAGTTAAATGCTCGAAAAGGCGGCCTTGGCTTTTGTGATAGAAGGGAGTTCAGAAACAATTTGGCATTTTTACAAGGAAACTTAATACGCAGGTATATTTAACTAGAAAGTGAGAACGCCGGTTCTTTGGTTGTTTTTCAACAGAAGTTTCAGATTTAATTTTTATCATCAGCACACGAGCAATTAAGTGCAAAAGTTATTGAAATTCCTCTGTGCGGGGGCGATAAAGACTTGATATATATAGATATTCTTACGCAACATAATAAAAACGTATTTGCACCACAAAGCCCGTTTAATTTTGGCAAAAAAATATTATTTCTGCATCGCTGAGTTTTAATTAAGACTCCATTTCAATCTTAGAATATGTGGAAATACTTCTATTTATAACATATTTCCTTTTTGGTTACTTCGATGTATAGACCTACATATGACAAAGGGACCGCTTATATTTTGTTGACTGAACATTTAACTTATACATCTTAATATATATATATATACTCTTTTTCTTAACAACACTAATGCGATCACCTTTTCTCAGCTCAGCTGATTATGTCCGTCCATAAGACTGGCAGGTTTCGACTAGATTTGGAGTTACGAATCTGGAATTCGGCATACCGTTAGATGTCCCCAAAATCTCCTACCATGCCGAAAATTGGGTCAATAGGACTTCGTTCCTTCGAGATATTAAGGAAAACCTCAATTTTTTTATTAAAAATCTATTTTAAAACTTCAGGACTGCCTAAAATCAAAACCACTCATCTAGTTTTTTTTCATATTTAATTCCTATGTACATGCCAGAAATTCAGTCAGTCTTATATAATGTAAAACAGTTATGGACCCAAACATAATGGACTTTGTTAAAATATCAGGAAAGATATTTGGTTACTTAAGAGAAAAAGTGTTAAAATTGGGGACTTTTTTCAGTAATACAACTTTAATTAATCAAAATTTAATTGTATACCAAAAATTAGAACAAAATCGGTTATTTTTTTTAATATTGGCAAAAATATAAAATTAGTACCTTAAATTTTGCCCAAGTTTGACCATGGCACTTTTTTTCTTGTGAGAACATTTGATTTACTTTTCACAGTCGGTATATATAGATTTAATCTGTTAAATTCCGAAATTTGAAGTAAAAGCTTAAAAATTATTCTAGTTATTGAAGTTTTTCTGAGGCTCTAATATATTCACATTTTGAACCTCCAGACCAGCCATGTTTGGCCCTACACCCTTGTCTGGGTAAACGTATTAGTGATGCAACACTGCTTTTACAAATTTAGAATCACATGTGGCAACCCTGACACCCCCCCCCCCCCCAATCAAATATGTTGCTTTTCTTACATTCTTAAATTGCATTGCTGTTTCCGATCCAATGTATACAACTTTTCCTGAATCAGGTGTTCAAGTGTTATTTTCTGATATTTATTATTTTGCAAATATCAAAAATATATTTTAAGAAAAAATAAATACATCTGTGTATATAATGTGACGTTGCCTGAGCAGATTAACTATAAATGTTGATGAAATTTAGAATTGTTAATCAACTTAAATTTTCAAATATGATTGATATATATACTGTAATCGTATAGTAAACTTTATAAATTTTGTGCAAAATTTCCCTTAACAAAAATTGATGTATTAAAAAAATGAGGATCTAATGCAAACATTCGTTCAGTATTTTTTTGCCTCAGTAGAACGGGAATTAAAGTGATTTGCTTTGTTTTTCTATCTCTCTGTCCTCATTACAAACTTATCAGAAATTATCAAATAGCTGACAGAGGAACAACAAACAGAAACCACCTCATGGTTTAGCCATTTATATACATGAACAGCTGAGTCCCCATGTAACCCTTCACCACCACAAAACACCAGATTTTGAGCCATCTCTTCTCTATATTCACACTCAGACTCAGTCACTTCAGATTGTTTGCCTCTATAGGTCACCCGCATGTCCCATCAGTAACTTCATCTCTGAACTCCAAGTTTTAGTCTCTCAAGTTGACTTCAACCTGCCTATAGTGATCATGGGAGATTTCAATATTGATATTTCTAATATAATTTATAACAGCAAATTGTCACAATTATGTCAACTATTTAAATATCAACAACTAGTCAGAGAACTAACCAATGACCATGGAAATACCATAGATCTTGTCTTTACTAACTGTTTAAATGCTTCAGTTTCAACAATAGAAAACACATGGTCAGATCACAAGGTATTATTAATAACAATCCCCCATTCTTCAATTCAGATCAAACATGGCAACTTCTCATAGCTTAATCCACCATTTCTTCTCTATAGATACTTTTTGAGACATTCCGTTTCCTCTCCCATTCAGCAACAACTGCTTCCCAAAACATATCAGATTACTACTTTTCCATAATTATTTTGATTTATTAAATGTGTATTTTTATACTTGCAAATCTCCACTTCCTTCCTCTGCAATTTACATCTGGTCATTCCCAATGCAATATTTTAGACACACATTCTTGTACATATTTGAAATACTGATACTTCTATATTACTATTGCGCTTAACTACATAATAAATACAAAAGGTTACATTTGTCAAAATGAAATCTTAGAGACCTACATACAACAATGGTGATACAATTATATCTGTCACATTCAGCTGAGCGCCATGACCCATAGGTCCCTTGTTTCTTGTTAGTATATATATCGATCGGCCTATTTCCCCTATATTCTGGGTTCACCCACGCTTATTTATCCTTCTAAAAGCGTAATATTGATTATAGCTGAATTTATGTGCAATGGTTTACCGTAGAATGCCGCCTATAAATATAATTGTGGTCGTGTTGGTAAGCCGGAATGATGATGAAGAAAAAGAATACTTGTTGCAGTTATAATAGGCTAGGAAAGAACATGCGGCCCCGGCTCCCTCAAGACTGATATATAAAAGGAAATTCTAAAGATTTTGGTCAGAACAGTGGCTGTGGTAATTGAGGAGAATCCTGTATATAGATTAATATTTAAGTGCTTATCTCTAGATATTATTAAACTGTAGTGAAAAAAGGCAAATATAAATAAATATCAATATAGATATATAAATATGTGAAAAAATGGTTCACAGTAATAAAAGATATATATAAATATATATATATATATATATATATATATATATATATATATATATATATATATATATATATATATATATATAAAACACTGAAGAAAAACAACACTGTAAATTCACTACAAACTGTTTCACGGGATGCGACCCGATCGTCAGGTGAATGTAGTTAGAATATATATATATATATATATATATATATATATATATATATATATATATATACACATACATACATAAAATAGTATGAATTACATTTATATATGTTTAGTTATATTGCTTGTTGTTGGCATTCAAACAGTTTGAAAGGTTTAATCATTTTTACAAAACTCGACGATTCAAATCACCCGTTTCATTAACAACATGGGCCTACTGATATTTGAATGGTTCTGTTTGGTTGCCCGGTCATATTTAACGGCCCAGTACGTGTATTACACGTAGACGTATTTTTTTTACGTCTGCTTATGTTGAAACTGGTCTAAAACAATATTTTACAGGGACGCGGGCTAGCTTCAGAGACAATATATATTGTATTAGTACCCAAACATATGCTGGATAAATGCTACCGCTTGTTAAGTGCAGACAATAAAATGGCGTAATTTGCTCATTGCATGAGGATTTAGGCATTTACTGAAAAGTCAACAAAGAAATTATCACTCAGCTCTCTCGATATCGAGGCTGCCGACGGAAATTCAAGACAGATAAACGGACTGATACAAAGCTGCACTGTTACTTTTGTAGTCACGTGTCATTGTACGGCAGGCCTCAGTCTCTATTGTTCGGCCGGATTCCTTTGAACTTTGAACTCACTTCAAGAGGCGTTCAATCCGTGATCCAAGGTAACAAATCATGAGCATTTTGAAGGTACTAGGTATAGTTATTGTACGCGTAAAGTTGACTACATTTATAGGTTTTTCATAAAGCCAGTGAAAGTAAAAGACACCCCTCCATTAAAAGTGGCATTTTTCATCCAGGCGGGAGAATATAAAATTCATGGGGAAAAAAAAAAAAAAAAAACAGTAAACTATATTCGGCGGTAAATAATTATTGGCATATCAACGACGTATAACATATGGTGAAGTACTTGCTGGTAATCTAACTAACATTGTCCATAAGGACACTAATTGTTAAAACCTTTTATGTATATGACCTAGTCAGCCGACAGGGAGGAACATCCGGAAGAAGCTGACTCATGCACCGCTTAACGGGTGCCTATGTCAAGTTCCCGTAATTCAGCGTGTTTTCATGAGGCATTTAGTAAGTGAGTCGGGGATAAAAATTTCAGACAATCGAAAATATACGACCAGACATCCTTTTAAGAATACTGTGGATTCATATTTTTTTTTTCATAAGCCTAAAATCTTTATGATGGTATGTATACTTTAAGTTTTCATCTCGTGTGATATACTAACTTTATTAAAATTTAAATAAAAAATACTGTTTTAAATAAGCACCCAGCAAGAGCAATTCATTTTTTACATAACTTTATCGCAAAATTGCTTATTCACTCGTCCTTTTTATCTCTATCATCTTTCTTTCTTGTTTCAATATATTTGTTTATTGAATCAGGATTGAAATTTCATTTTTAGGATGAAGATTTTAACAATATGTTCTATTAGAAAGCACATCGATACCAATAATATAAACTTTATTTGGATCAATGTGAACTTAAAATAGCTTTGTTATTGATTTAAAAAGGTAGTTTTTTTTGTCAGAGAGGCTACCTTTAGCATGTTATTTTTTTATAGCATCAGGTCCACAGGAAAGCAATAATAATTAATATGTAAAAAAAAACAAAAGATATACTTTAAGTTAGGGAGCCTAAATTCTCTTATCTTGAAAGCCCACATTTGTTTATTCCGGTTGGGTTGATTTTGATTCGTTCTGTGTTTCTTGGAACATACCTAAAATGGGTTTATTCGTTCATTGGATTGATAATTCGTAGAAAATAAGTACCCATAAGTTTAATGAAAAAAAGACCAACCAATTTATATTCGCTAATTTTTCGTTACAGATTCTTTTACACAAACACTTAATTGAAAAAGAATGTTGCCTAGGGACAGAAACACGGGATACTGACAGAGTTTATATGATATAATGTATCGTTTATATAATTTAATAATTCAGGTATTGTATTACAAAATTTATTTAATTATATCTGGTATTAAATGTATTACACAACTCTTTTCCTTGTGGCTTTTGCCTAGATTTTCCCTTCAAGAGAGCAGAAGCCCCTCTCCCCTTCAGATAATTCTGAAAAACAAAATTCCCCGTGATTGACATGAGTAATTCGTTAAATCAGACGTGTTCAACTCTAGCAAAATATAGGTTGCACTGCATCCCTGTAAAGATTCGTCTAACAGAAGAATTTAACCAACCACGTTTATGGAGCAATTCATGTGATTCCGTCAGGCATACAGTAACAGACCAGCTGGCAAAGTCAACATAAGGCTCAGAAATTTGTATATCAATTGTAGACATTATCTTAACGGTAAAAGGGTCTATCGGAGAGACAATAAATCGGCCTTTCCACGAACATGCGCGCACCACGTGTCAATGTCATGAGCTGTTTTTTGGTCACAGGAGATCGAACGCAAGCTAGAAATCCGACACATGTTGATATATCAGTATACGATCTTTTTATGTATTTATTTACTGACACAAACACCTAGAGTTGGTCGTCGCCATGATATGCCGCTGTTGTGGTGGAACAGGTCCGTTAAAGGTATTACAGCAAATAACACACATGAATAGATGTTTCATACATAATATTATTATATATGTTCCATGAAGCTTCACAATAAACTAGGCCTATAACATATATATGGCGAACTGTCCAAGCCTTGTCATGGTCCTTTTGTGGTTATAACTCTACGTTTGCCAGTACACAATGTTTATTTGCAAAATCTAGGGCTAATATATGTTTTATCAACCATGGATAAAATGTCATGACGCCCTTTGGTTACAAATTCCTTTGGCTGGGCACCCTATAAGGATCTTGGTCACGTGAATGTCATTACACGGCACGACATTTATTATACACTCATGTTTTCCGCTCTAGTATAATAAACACCACTGTTGCTTCATTTTACGACAAAAAGCTGCTCTTTTGGACAAAAAATTCACAAATAATAGAGAACAATACCGAGGAGCTATGACCTAGGGCCTGGGTTTTATATTATTTATAGCATTTCTTTTATTTCATTTCAGGTTTAGGCTTCCCACATTATCCAGTCACGGAAAACGTTCACATGCAGGGCTTCAAAAATATTCTTCGCTCATTGGAACCTCTCGTTTTTCCTCACTGTATAATTAAAGTTCTGTTTAAAACAACCGTATAGTACCATGCTTTCACTGGGAGTCCCCCAAGAATCTTTGATCGTTAATATTTAATATATGTAGCCCTCTGTTTGTTGTAGGTAGCGTGATTGAGACATGCAGGAGTATTGTAACGAAGCAGGATGTGCGTGAATATAGGATACAGTTTGCCATTCTGACTGTTTTTAATCATAGAATTAGTTAAAAATATCAGATATTCTATACTTACATGTCATGAAGTGTCATTTTAAGTTAAGTTTTAATCTTTCAATGGATATGACATCATACTGGACCTTATAACTTTATTAACTACATGTCCATTACTGACGTGTCTAATTTAAGTATAAATGAACATTTCTTTTACCGCTACTTGTGTGCAAAAAGCTCTTGATAAAATGGCAATAAAAAGCATTTAGGGTTCACTCTCAAAAACAGATAATAATTTTATTATCTTATACAATCTGAACTCCTGTATGTCATCAAATGATCATAAATCTAGGCTTTCTAAAAGCTGAAGATGCTTGGTGACAATACATAAAATATATCCATCGTTCAAATAATCTCTGATCAGGATATCTTATCTCAACAGGCTGTTTCAAATCTAACGGCAACGAATCATTTGTATAAATTGGTATAAATTTTAAGTTATAAACCTACAACCCTATATGGCATAGTAGCTGACATTTTTTACAGCTTTTTCAGATTGTCGGGTCATGTATGCATGGAATTGGCAAATTAAAAATTCATGAAAGATATGCAATGCTGGAAGATTGCCATACAGATAGTCTTTGAACTTAAATATATATACAAATACACAGTTTTTTTATTTATTTATTTTTTTTTACATTTTAATATGAACTAATATATAAGGGCTTATTCCATCTGGTTTTAGGTTAGAAATAATTTTGATTTTTTTTCTAAATCTGATTTATGAACACATCATGTAATGTATAAACGCCTTTTCTATACGATCTGGATTTGTCTTTTGGTCAGTATATCCAATTTGCATTCCGGATGAGTGACGGGTAACTTTAATTATGTCTTATAAATTAGATAGGGACATCAAACATCTATTGGATTTTTTTTACTGCGAGTATGTATCAAATAATCAAACACATGAAGTTAGAGTTTAACACTCAGTTCTGTTGTCATAGAGCACACTGAACAAATCTCCTCTAAGAAATAAGAAAATTACGTGTCATCAAAGTAACCGGGCACAGTTACGGAACATATTCCGTACCATCCGAATCTGAGGATTCCCCCTATACCTGCACACTTAGGGACATGCATGCATGGACACTTCTTATTCTACAGGAATACTGTCCGGCATGTCACATACCAGTTTCATTCCAGCTGATATAATACGAACATTGTTCGTTGTTACTTGTATGCTTATTCTATATGTACTGGATCTAGGACCATATAGTGCCAGACATGTTCCTGTAGCTGCTTAGAACAAGCTTACACGCGTCATCTGATTGGTTCATTTAGATTGTTCATTATTCATGATAAAAACGACAGAGGGGCTAACTGAATCAGAGTCTGTGAAAGCGCAGTTCCACAGGTTTAGTAGTGGGAAAATGTGGGAACTCAACCCTTCACAAAACAGGTTTTTCAGGTATTCCTGCCTTCTGAACGACACTATGTTAAAGGTTTTTTATCCACAATAGCTAAAAAAGTATGTTGGTTTCCTTTCCTTTTTGAAATTTTATTTTATTTTACTTCACCTTAGAAGTATTAGCCAAAGATGAAAGTACTGGGTTTAATTTCAACATTATTGAAATCCATTCCGTTTACAGACGATAAAATGGCGTAAATTATCTGCCCGAGTCGGACCATTATGCCTTAATGCCAATTTTAAGCGTGGGAATGTGGGGTTCTAATGACATCAAAACACAAACCATAATTTTGCAATATAGCATCACGTAAGAGCTTCCATTAATTTGGTCTTTAATGTCCTTATAAATATATTCAAACGAACTTAAGTATCAGATAACACGAGTGTCCGTCTGGTAACACACCGGATCTGTTAAGCAACCAATATCTAAATATATTTTTTCAAGACTTAATTCTCTTCATGGCTTTATCTGGTCTATTTATGCTAGTTTTCCTTCGCATTTATATGATATCTTCTGTACCTCGTTTGTACACCAAACACCTTGTACGTTAGATTTATATTTCAAAGATTCGACCATTATTTGAAAAATAAACCTTTGCTGGAACTTTAAAAATCCGCCATAATAAGTTTCCAATGAAAATCGATCAATAAGAAATATGAGCCATTTGGAATTCATCAAGGTCAGTCTACTGAGAATTCAATTAACTCACTTCCATTTATAATATTAAATTGCTTTTACCGTTAAATGATGTGCCTAAATGTATACGTATTCATGACTCCCGTAAGAAATCTGGGAACGTATTAAGTCAATATTAGCAAAATCAAAAGTGGCTGTTTAGCATTACAGGTGTACTTTATCGATTTAATTAAAAATATTAAAAATTATTTATTTGAACACAATTCATATCACGTTATATTTTAGTATTCTTTACAGACAATCTGTTATGGAGACCACGCGCACATTTTTAATTTTTACTTTTTAATAATCTAATTATAGGAAAAATCTATATCTTTCAGTGAAAGACCTAAAAATTCATTAGAGATAGCCAATACATAAATAACAGAGTTATTAAAGAGTTAGAACATTGCCGCAGAAATTCTGCTTTTCATGATTACTATTACATTTACGTGTATTATCTATATTTTATTTTGATAAAGCTTACTGCTCAATATTGCATCCAAGTTAGTATCTAGATATATAGTTTAGGGATTTCATTAACTCAACATAACGTCTGTATATAAAGCCATTTATGTAAAAACTTTAAAATGGTGAGTCGATTTTACCGGAAAGCATCCCCGTTCAACTGCCATCTGAGAGAGGGATATACATGTATTTCTAAACAAAATCTCAGCTGGGATTCATTTTAAAATGGTAGCATATAGACTAAGAATTCTGGTGACAAATGGATGTATTTCTCGTTGAGTTTGAAATAACCCAGTCACCTGAGATGGATATACAGTAGCTTGTTAAAGCTTATTTGTATTGTAACAAAGACTGTGCAGCATAATGCTTAAAACCCAAATGAAAATTCTCACATATATATTAAAAAAATGTTTCAGTTACAAAAACATACTTTATATACACCATGATCCTGTTTGTTTACGTCATGCTGAAGGTCAGATAAAACAATTTTAAGATATGAAACCTCCGTAACAATCGGATTATATCTCTTTCATAAGAAACGGAAAGGTCAATACGTACATACACTCCACACGCAGCGGATAATCAGACCAATGAGAGCGTGGTATCGCATTGTGCATCCAGCTCCAAGTTTCAAACCCGCGATAGCCCGCTCTCATTGGTTTAATGCACGATGAGATACCTCGATACACGGTTTTATAACGGTAATGGGCCCTATGCCTGCTCTAGTGTTGAAACCCCGATAAAAAACGTAAAAGATAAAGAGATAAAGAACGACTGCAGTGGATAACCGCTGTTTTATAAGGAGTATATCTTCATACTGTTTATTTGTTTCATGTTTGCTCCCACGTACAGCATCTCAGAAACTGCGTTTTATGTCGACCTACACAATATATCCTCAAGCTTAGCCTATATATATAGTTAGGCTTTCTCCACCCAAACACAACATTTCCGATATAGTTATTATTATATTATTTTATTTGGTTTGTGAATATTTTCTTAAGAGCTCATATATCTATTTTCAATACTCAAAATAAAGCGGTTTTAAAAAATTTTTGCGGTAGGCGTTTCAATATATATATATATATATATATATATATATATATATATATATATATATATACTGCAATTTAAATAAGGACGTACAAAATGGATGTACCATTTAAATAATAAAACCAATGGAACCTTTGCGGCATTAATTTACTGTACTCTCCTTGCTCCTACTGTGTGTATGGCTGTATCCACACTCCATGTTCG
The DNA here is from genome assembly GCA_026874595.1 of Sipunculus nudus. Classification (NCBI taxonomy): domain Eukaryota; kingdom Metazoa; phylum Annelida; class Sipuncula; order Golfingiida; family Sipunculidae; genus Sipunculus; species Sipunculus nudus. The sequence goes on along the minus strand of CM049314.1, from coordinate 10,879,649 downwards.
CTGAGTCAGATTATACTAAATCGGTTAATTTTAGTCTGGAAGTAGTCTGCTTTTTGTTCGCGCTGTAGTTCCCCTCACAAAAGAATAAATCAGATTTTTGTCAACAACGCTTGTCCGCACCTGGTTGTTAAACCGATTTCCTGTGCTGCAAAATGTGACATTGGACTGTGTTGGTACAAATTTCAAGCGGACTAAAGCAGACCGAACGTATGCGGATTGTTGGCCTAGGTGCGGACAGTGTAAACCACGGGTTTCTCAGTCCCCGGGGGATGGGAGAACTGTTTGTGTCAGGAATTAGTTTTGGATTTTAATTTTATTGGCCTACATATAAATTATAATTTAGAAAAATGAATATCTTACAACATGAGAATAGGTACCATGTAGTCAATACGTGTAATTATTTTAGCATTTGGTATAGTTAAGGCATCGGATTGCGGAGCTGAGCGTTCCTACAAGTAAAATGATGAAACTTCATAGAACGTAAAACATTTGATCCCAACGCATATGACTTCTGGATTTAGGTAAATATTTAGTTAGTTCATGAGCGTATATGAAATGTTTAAAACTATCGCCCGGTGGCCTTTTATTCTTCAATAAAATGCTTCTTCCTTGTCTACTTCTTCTGGATTAAGGAATATTGTAGTCGACGGTTCTCAACAGATATAGAACAGCCATGCTCAAAGCAGACAGGGGGAACTGTCTATGTCAGTCTCTACACCACCTGATCGATTCCAGGGCATTATAGCAGTATAGACACGCGTGTATTGTACGTGGTGAAGCTGGCCATGACCCTGCCATGCATTATCGGACTAACTGTAAAGCAGAGCACACACATTCACACCAGACATTCCAGACTATAATCGTAATCTTCGTCATGCAATATCCTTGATATAGTTAGCACTATAAACATTTCTAGTTGTAATAGTAAGCTTCGTAATTCAGCTATAGTTCCATTCAAGAAGAGTGCAAACTACACAGTCTGGTCCTCTTTTTTCTTCTTTTCCACAATTTTATTACTCTTTTTTTTCTTAATTATTCTCCTGATAACAGTAAATCATTTATGACATATGGTATTCACATCTATTTGGCTATTGACAAGGAGAACCAGAGGGATAATTAGTATTTCTCACTAATAATTTATTTCGAGATCTAGAGATATCCTGGACACACTGACATCGGGTCTTTTTGGATAATCTTTATAAAAGGTATTATCCTTATTTGACTGTGTCAAATATCGAAATGGTTTCCTTTAACTTTGTTTTACTTTTCAACTGAGCATAGAATGGTTGTTACAACACAAACGAATCAAGTGTAATCTCGAGATAAGGAGATAAATAGAAAATTCCGAGTGTCCTAAATCAGTCACCCTGTATGACCTCCTTGTCCAATCAATTCTAATTATCTGTTAAACAAAAATTAAATTAGTTCCAGAAACATTGTTATCTGAAACAGACCTTTGTGTCATACATAAGAACAGACAGTGGGAAACATAAGCAGATAAGCTCCTAAGCATTAAATCATAATAACAGGGCTGTCACAGTGATATTCGGAAGTGGATCACGTACAGTGGGACATAAGCTGAACTTTACACCCCTCTCTCTACTGGATGTTTATTCTCTCACAAAGCATATGACCATATCCAGATAACCAAAATGGTTCTGTCTGGGGACTTGTCACACGCTGGCCTTTGAGCGAGAAGGGGTCGGAATTCCATCAATTATGAAATAAAGCATATAACATCAAAAGCCCGGACCTTTTTAAATGTTAAATCGCTGGCCTGGTCTGTGGCTGGCGTTTCCCTTCGGGTATAGATGAAGATAACACTGTAACAAATGGTGCTTCGTTATAATGAGGTTTTCTTGGTTCCAGTTTGTCAGGAGTCACATTGACCCGGATTTCATACAGAAATGTGTCTTGGACATAAAAATAAATCGGCTTGCATGGATGTGTCACAATAAATTTCCACTGCCTTTAATGACGTCTGCTAACTAGGTTGCATAGTTATATTTAACCTCGGCCTGTCTCTTTGTTTTGTTGTTTATTAGATTGTCTGTCCGTGTATACGTGACCAATCAATATCATATAGATAGAAGCACCTCCAGCCAGGGGAGAACTGGTACATTTTGGAATCGACAGGTCATCAGGGTTTAATACGGGTTCATGGTACATGTTGTTTGTGCGTCTGTTCGCACCTGACTTCCTGATCAGTATGTACTGCATGGAGGTGATATTTCGCAGTTTCATTGTTACTTGGTGACATCGCTATGATGTGAAAGAGGTTGAAGCCAGCAGTGAGGCTAACTGAACTTGATTTGTATTAACAGAAATTGTTAATTGAAATTGAAGACGCCATCTAACTTTTTAATTAAAAAGTTCTCTTTTCCAGATTCTAGAAACATGAATACTATGACTCTATTTAATAAATATTTGATAACCTGCGCACATGATCAAGCTGGAATGATCATGATCAAAGTGCGAAAAGGTGTAAAACAAGATCGAATTATTTACATATGAAAATAATTATTCGTTTTATGATTTATCCCTAATTAAGAATTTCAACACAATTTGTTTCTAGTTTCACTAAAAGAGTGAAACACCACTAAAAACCCATTAGAATATTAAATATGAAATACAATATATATATATATATATATATATATATATATATATATATATATATATATATATATATATCCTTTATTAAGAGGCGAAAACTTATGGTTTTTAATAATATGTTGAATAAAGGCATATTAATTTAATTGTGCACATAAAACAGGCAATTGTGCAAGTTTCATGGAATTAAGTATTATCTCTATAGAAACATTTCCCCTGGTTATTTATTTCTTTCGTCAATAGACAAGAAAGATGAAAATTGAAAGGATTAAACAATACCATTTACATTAAATCTATGGTAAATCTGAAAATAAACTATTTATAACTTGAATATAAGGGATACACGAATATTTTTTTATATAGAGTATGGTTCCCATGCCCTCCCCAAGTATTCAAAGGCACGGCAGAGTTAATCACTATAACTCATACATTTACACATAGATGGGAGTATCGCCAATAAAACTTGTTCAGCGACGTTAAGTAGAATATTGTGATGTAGTTATCTAATATATTTGGATAAAATATCACTTTAGGACTCTCTCTACGACAAATAGACTGGATATTATTTCTGCAATTCAATATACTTTGCAGGAAAACAATGAATAAACAATTGAAATTCATTGCAAAAACCGCCCGACAACAGGTTCAACAATGTTAGGCAAAATATTGTGTATTTGATGTAATCAAGGGGAAGCCAGTTGTCAGATGACGAAATTATAACATGTTGATTCGGGCGCTGTGGTTAGGAGATACTAAGATTGCCGGGATAATCCGGGCGAGCTGATCCCTTATGACAAGAGATGTTCCGGGAAGCGGGGCTTGACACTGGTCTCAGGCGGATCGCCTCTCGACCCCGGGGGCTTTGACTGGGAGTTTGTAACAGAACGCTCTGTTTGGAGTCTGTGGCGTTCAGGCGGACCGAGCATTATGATCCATGACCCACCGGGCGATCTGTGTCGTTTGTCATTATCAGGACTGACTTTTAGCATTTCTAGGCCAAACGATTTCTGGCCCACAATGGCTCTTGATAAGAGATAGCCCGGCTGATTGCGGTCTGAGTTACCCAGCGCTGGGCTCGCATACCCATTATTCACCTCTGCTAAAATTAACCTCGCCAGACGATACTAAAAAGATCGCGATAAAAACCTCAGCTCTGACATTTAAAAATGCAGAAGCAATGCATGAGATCAATTTAAACGTGCATTATCGATCATAACACTGTGTATGTCTCCTTGCATCAACTTACAACGGAAGCAGGGCTTTTACCAAGCGTTTCCTTCACTAATAGACTTACTTGGAAGTAGCTATAGATTAAAAACAACTCTGCTATAGAGAGATTACACATTCCGATGAATACACAGTAATCGTTTTCGTATATTAGCTGTAGTCGTATCCACTGTACATTTAAATACCCAATTCCAGAATTTTATGCGTCAAAATAAAACCATCCAATTCGCTGGTATTATAATATACAGTCATGACTTTTATTATTCAGTTGACGAGAAATGAAGAAAGACAGAATGACAGGCACTGATTCCATAACCTATAATTAGTACGCGGTACATGATTCGTGACTTGGTGTCTTGTACATTTAAGTTTTTCTGTTGGTACTGGCAATTGTTCTGCAAAGCAACGTTATCTGCTCGCCTGGAAAAGAAACGTTTCCGGACAAATCAAAATGACTGAAACTGTTTATTCGAGTTGCTTAATTGCCATCTCCTCGCTATAAGGAACTAACATTCATGATGAATGATTAAAATGGTGTTCCAAGCCGAATAATGTGCAAAGGTATTATATTTCATGGAAAGTAACCTTCTGAGTGTGCTTTGTTCCCCTTTAAAGATTTTATAACCATTGTGCCACATGCTCCACGGGGAAACCCTATTTCTGACGTCATAATAAGAATTACGTCTTCTGAACATCACCCGAATACTAGACATGAAGTTGCTACATGATATCATTCCTTTTAACCACTTCTTATTTGTCATTTTGGAATATGGTCTATGATTGTATCCAGTTTCAGTGTTATTCTGGTTACGCATTAGGCATATAGGATTCATATAAAGTTTCATTGGTTCCTGTTTGTTACCATCATAACGTGATTCTGTCTCTTACTTTGATATATATATTATAAGAACAAGGTACATACGTCTGCACCAGGAAACAGAAACCAAGTTCTTTGACAAAAATGTGCTGGTTGGTAATATTGCTGGCAAATGTGAATATTATAGTAGATCTCTATATACATGGTTATAAAAAGCTTGATGAAATTCATACACTGCATTTTTGCAATAAATATAAAAATGATAATATACTAAAAATGATTACAGGGTTACTGTCTGTGCAATTTTCATCTCTTTTTAGATTAAGCTTGGCAAAAATAAAACATATAATAAAACAGCATTAAATACAGGAAGATTTTCAATTATGAAGTATGCTTATTCACATATTATTGTTACAAACACATACCGGTTTCTATGTTTTAAACAACGTTTAAACTCGTGGAGGTAGACAAAATAAAGATAAAACAGAAACTGTGGTCATACCGGATTAAATGATTCCTATGAAAGTATGTCCGGGATTGTCAGATGAATCGATCGGTCATTGAATGGATGGGGTCAGCCACACCTGTTGGTCTGGACGCATGGACAGACAACGTTATTGTACAGTGGTGGCTGGTGGACCCCGGGGCCGCGAGGTTTGGTGTGTCTATTGTCGGAGTGCGGTGGTATAAATGTGTCTGCATACTCCACTTGTTCTGTTAGTCCGGTATTTACGGTCATGAAGTACCCACTTGGCGACCGTTAACCCGCCAACAGTATATTATATCTGGGTACTTGCTGTATTTGCCTGGCCGTCACCAGTGCTTACCCAGTCTTGCTTCAGCACTGAAACAGGCCTGAAAGTGTCTGGGTCACACACCGACCCTCTTTAATAAGTCTCAGACTTTATATAACCGACACCGTCAGTCTGTTTTATCTGGACGCTTGTTCTTACATACAGACTAGCAATATCACAAACGATAGACGAGTGAAGGGCGTGGATACAGGGGTATATGTTAAAAGGTGGCTACCCCCCCCCCCCCCAACACACACACAAACAAACAAACACACACCTTGCGAACAATAAATCCTTTTTTTCTGTCTGTGTCAATAACCAACAACATGGGACACGTTTTATAAATGTATTTAAGCATGTCCAAATAAATTGGAGGAACATGAAAAGAAGTTTTTTTTCTGTAAATGAAATGTTTCATTCAGAGTATATCTCTGTTTGTCAATATGCCTTACTCTGCATTAAAGTTAATGTTAAGGTAGATCACTCTGCTTCACTCTATGGGCTCTGACCCGTGAATCATCACCGGAGGCCTGTATGACGTAATCTCACGATCTCCAAGAAGCATCACGTGATTTAGAAGGGCTCAGTCTGGACACTCATCCTCACTAAAATGTTCGTCATTTTGAAATATTGTTGATAATTAATGTTCCACTCAAAGTAAAAAAAATTCCCGTATGCCGCCCGGAGCCATGCTTACCTTACAATTAACATTTTAGAATTTAAAAAAAAATAAAATTCACATGAATGGGAATTTCATATTCTTTAAATATTGCTTAGGATGTAAGCTTGTTATTCAACTTCATTATAGCTGATTAATTTTGGGATTTTCTATCACATTACTGAAGTTAGCTGACATAATGGTAAAACATGTATCCGCTCACCTAGTAATCGCCCAGACACGTGCAGAAGCAGATGTATCTTAATTGTCTCTTACCTTGGAAGTGTCTCATTTAATGCCCATTCCAGTGTAGTCAGTCTTTTCTTGACTGAAGCACTAATCTCTTGTATAAGAAATTATCACACGTACGCTCTAAACTTTAGGTAGTATTATTGTTTTTAATTGACATGAAGCTTTTTGTCTTATAAGTACCCCGAGCACAGCTTTTCAGATTGTTGTTTTAACTCATAATACATGTATATCAGATCTGCTTGATTTTTTTTTTTCTTGACTGTGACATAATCCAATAAAAGTCTCTAAGGAATGAGAGAGTATTAATGACATCACCGAGGTCATCTTCTGCTGCCCTCCAGTCATGTCTGACCATGTAGAAAACTGGTATCCTTTGCTCTGCATGGCCTTGTTTTTGGTCTGTCCATCCGGCCGGCAGGCCAGTGAGGCCACCCTCAAGGGGATATAACCTTTGAAAGCCAAATGTAGGTCAAGCTGAGGGATTTGGAACATCTTATAAGACACACTATGCTCAGCGTTCAAGGTTTGCTTAACAAATATTTGGCACAGAAAAAAAATCAAAATATATATTAGATGAACTGTTGAACTGATATACCTTACTCATCGTATAGATACCTTTCATCATATATTTTTTTTGTTAATAAAATCACCCGGATAAGTTATTTAAAATCCCACGTTACATATTTTTAATAATATTTGAAAATTTACTTGTAATTTAATAAATTGGATAGCCTTTAAATGAAATGTCTAATTTAGTCTTTATCGGCTACCTTAGACTTGTTGACATATATAACATTTCTGAATGATACACAGTTGTATTTTGTAAACTTACAGATTACATTCATCTGATGATCACCTACAGTTTCAGCGTTTCAATCTAACAGTTTACATGAAATCATATATTCTATTAATTTTTGTCATTAATATATCTATATAGTTGATAAGCATTGGGGTTTTCTTTTCCACAACTGTTTACCTGCATGCTTCCGCTCTAATTGGCCCTACACATTCGGCACAAGGTATCGTCGATGGTTTATTCAATCGGACAAGATTTTTTTCTTTTAAACGTATACTTTCTATTAAGCAACGTTATTAATAATTTTAATATATCACCCATGGGTGCCTTTTCTCTCTTCTATGGTTTACCCCGTAACAAATGGCCCTTGACCGTACCATACCAGGTCTGAGCTTTGTCCGGGGGACCTATGTTGGGGTTTCGTGCGTTTCAGGGTCATGGTTCATTTTAATGCTTGTAAAGAAATTTGCTCTCTCGAGAATTCCTTTAGGGAATTAGTTCTATAGCAAAAATTAGCAACATAAAGAAGGACACGGTTTTCATTTGCAAACACAAAAATATCCACGACAAATGAGAGCGGTGAATCAGTAGAAGAATATTTTATTCGTATGGCCTAAATCAGATCAAATCTCAAGACATCATGTTAAAATAATGAACATGCCTAAAAGCTTAGCTCTGCTGAAAGAAATAATTACAATTATGACCCACCTGGCCTCTTTGTAAATCCACGGATACAGTCGCAATCAATCAGGATTTTAATCACAAGCATAACATAAGCAGACACTAACTAACTGAAATTGTGCAACATATATCCAGTAATGAAACCGCTCAAAGTGCATTACATAAAGTAGCACAGATTAACATGACACAATAGAATATAAACTTAGCAATGGGAACTTGAATCAGTAGAAGTAAGCACATTTATACGAATTAGTTTTCAAGTTTTATTTAAAACATTTAATAGAATAGTCCTCTTTGATATTGGTTATCAACGTATGATATGGCAGAATATATATTCCTGCAAATGCTCTTAATAATAGCATATCAGTAATGGTCCTTGACTTGGCCGGACAAGGATCAGTAGTTCAGTACGACCGGGCGGCTGAATAAAGATATCATTTCGGATATTTTGGAAAATTATATTTGTAGATAAACACTGTCCTTGAGAAATCAAAATACCCAAGTATGAACGGTAAAAAAATAAGGAAAACGGTAATTATACAACTGTTTTAAAATGTTATAGAGCAACTATATATACAATTAAAGTATACAATTGACTAATCAGTGTTATGTTGCAGGTTCCTGATGTAGTATACATTTAAAATTAAACCCCCGGTTTTCCCATGAGTCATAACACTACAGTAGCCATCCAGGTTATAATTTTAAGGCAACCTGATTTAAGTACGTTGATGGGGACATATATATAACAACCACGGACACGTATATACCATGTCACAAATACGTTAAGTAAGAAAAGACGTATGTAGCACAGGTTAATGAGATTTTAATGGTGGTGGAATATCTATGTTTTCATCTTCGTGGTTTCCTGTGAATCCTTTTATGTCTCATGGCCATAAATATATGTATATATGGGAACACTTTATTGTTAATGATAAGTGAGCTGTGATATGAAGAATGAGCTGTTTACCAGCCTTCCATCCTCCTTCCTAATTATCACACTCTGTGGCTTTATTGCTGATGACTCAACTTTTGTTATATATTTAGATGTGTGTATAAGGAAACGTTTTAGCCACACGTATTTGTTCTAAGCTAATGATATATAGATCGCCGAGAAGATAAAGGTCCATTATCTCATTGACTGTTACATTCTGCCAGTGATCAGCAGCAAGAAACGGATAAAATGTAGAATAATGTCCCCTAACACTAGCACCGACACTTCAGTGACTTATATACATTATAAATTTGAAAGACTTTTTTTGATAACAACAACAAGGGTTATCAAATTGATAATAACGTGAACTGTGGAATGCTTAGTCTCCTAAGACGCTGTAACAACACATCATTTTGACATATAATAGTTATTGACCATAGGTCTAAATAAATAAATAACAAAAATTTTGTGAAACGTCAAATGTTTCACGATTATGTTAAGAAAACTCTCTAAAATGTAATCATATAAATTTCACACTGAATTTTCCCACCTGTTTATAGAAGTTATTGGTGATTGGTTATACTGATACCCTCTTGGAATATACATTTATATTAGTTATGTAGCTGTCATATGTACACGTGATAATGCGGACTATATGTTCAACCTTTAAATATATTTGATGATTAAATTAGAAAGTGTTTCTTTTATGAACAGTTCCTCGATAAAAAAAACCCTTCAAAGTAAAGTATATATCATTGAATTTTACTTAAGCATGAATAAAACAAATCCTTTGTCTACAACGGATATTAGAATATCATCAATTTAGTCTCCTCTCTATGATGCATAGCTTTCATAGACACTTGATACATTAATGAGATTCGTAATGATAATCGATAAATTCCCAAATGAGAAATAGTAACAAACATCCAAAAAATGGGACCTCAAGGTTTTATTTTAAAATTTGCTTACGCAAAACAGTTTTTTTTTGTAATTATGAGAAATGTGCATACACATCTTTGACTGTGCATACCATTACCAAACGTTAAGAAAAGAAATCTGGTTCAATGTTTTCATTTTCGGTTAAGGATTCGCAGTGAAAAGACTACAAGATATTTACAACCATTAATTAATTCTAATTACCATATTTCAAAAGTGTGCACACAAGGAGGTTCCTATTTCCCGACCTAAATGCATGCCTGGGTATACTTGTTAAAAGGTGTCAGCAGAACCAAACATGTTTATATATGTCATCTAATATAAATGGAAATATTTTATTATATCCGGGATAAAAATTACCGTTCATCCGGAAAAATCCATGGTCAATAAACACTCATTTAATTGTCCAAATTGTCAAAAGTATGTTGTATTATAGGTATAATTATTTTCTGTGTAAAGGGCGATATATATCTTGTAATGGTTCGATGGCTTACGAACCAATCTATTAAGTCGTAACGTCTCAATTCCAATCTCACAAATATAAATAAAAAATATATTTAAATTCCTCTTAGAACTTTGCATTCATGGTCTCTTGTTTGCTTGGTCAGGAACCTTTCATTCGATTTACGTGGACATAATTCAGTTGCCTAATACCATCTATGCTTACAAAAGAGACAGGACTAAATCCATTACTTAATGAATGTTTTCTTGGTATGTTAACACATTTTTGGAATATTTCCGGTTGACACAAGAATAAGAATTGGAACTCTCACATCGAGTTGTAGTTGAGAGAGAGAGAGAGAGAGAGAGAGAGAGAGAGAGAGAGTTAACGGGAGAAACAGGCGAGGGTATAAAAAAAACCCAACCGAAACAGGTATAAGACATGTTCATGGCTATAAGTCTGGCCATGTATATGTATGGTATAATTTACCACACAGACATTGATATTAAATTGACGACGTTATAAGCGAGTTAGAGGTAACCACCGTCTGGCCATTATAACGGACTATCATAGACCGTAGTTTTTCAATCAGACCACGCTAACGGATCAGCTGGCGGTACCAGTATATACTGTCAGTAATCAGAATATCAGGAAAATGTTTATGTACGAAGCGGACGTTAACGTACGGTGAAAACAAAGCTGATTCCGGGGATATCCGCAATTTCTCAGTTATTTCATACCTTGTCTATGGAACGTGAAATGCCTTTTTAAAAGTTATTTAGAAAGATTTTAAATGTGATAGGATTTATTTGAATAAAATAAATAAAGTTGCAGCAAATTTTCACCGGCAATAAATGTTGAAAATGAAAATTAAATAGAAACCTGAATGCGGTATAGGTAACTAAAACAATGGCTTGAGATATTATAGTTTCAAATAAATCTACTTAATTCTATCCTGCTGATACTGGTAGCTATCGGAATATTGCGGAAGGCAGTTTTGTATATTACAGTATGAAAATCTGGAAATCACCTTCTTACAAGAGCTCCTGCCATTTGGAACATTCTATATGCAGAAGCCCATCATGATCTGGAATTTTTTATCCGCTTAAAATGGAAATCATTCAACTTTTTGGTCATTATAGAATAAGTTCAGTGTTACAAATTATATTGATTACTTATATATACTCACATAATGTAACTTTTTTTTCAATTTTCTGTCAAAATTCAGTTCTGATGTTTAACACATTAACATTGAGGTCTTGGGGGCATTCATCATCCAAATATTTCTTATTATATTTATATTCAATTATTTACCAGAATAAAACATGAAAATATTTATTCTTCGCAAAGCCATCATTGTAAATTCTGAAACAACTTTTTTAGCTCAGCTGACTATAAGTCATCTGAGCTATAGTCGTGGTCCATTGTCCGTCGTCCGTCCGTCTGTCCGTCCGTCCGTCCGTCCGTCCGTCCGTCCGTAGATGTGGCACGTTTTGAAACCGTAAGACCTAGGAATCCAAAATTCGGCATAATGTTAGATGTCCCCAAGATCTCCTACCAAGCAGAAAACTGGGTCTTTGCAACTTCGTTCCTTTGAGAAATTAAGGAAAAACCTCAATTTTTTATTAAAAACCTATTTTCACACTTCAGGACTGCCTAATATCAAAACCACTCATCTGTTTTTCCTCATATTTACCATAAATATTCCTCTATATAGTTCCTATGTACATGCCAGAAATTATGTCTGTATTATTTAATTTAAAAAAGTTATGGGCCCAAACATAATGCATTTTGTAAAAAATCAGGAAAGATATTTGATCACTTAACACAAAAAATGTTAAAGCTATTGACCTTTTTTCCAGTAATATAACTTTAATTAATCAAAATTAAATTGTATACCCAAAATTAGATGAGAATCTTTTAAATTTTCTAAAATATTAATAAAAATAAAAAATTGGTACCTTAAATTTTGCCCAACTTTGACCATGGCACGTTTTTTTCCTGTAGGTACTGTGGATTTAATTTTCACAGCATGTTTTTGTTAGCATTTCAACTGTTAACACCAAAAATTTGAAACCAGTTGATCAAAAACTGTAGATTTTAATAAGTTTTCAAGCACCATGTAACATATTGTTTACATCAAGCTAGTGTTATGCAGTTTGCAAGAGCTCAGCTCCCCAGCTTCAGCTCTAAGTTCCTTAAATTCGGCATACAGTTAGATGTCTCCAAAATCCCCTACCATGCCAAGAATTTGGTCACTAGGACTTAATACCTCCGAGATATTAATGAAAAACTTCATTTTTCCATTAAAAACCCTTTGTTACACTTCAAGACTGCCTAATATCAAAACCACTGATCTGACTTTAATCATAAATAATATACATATTTTTCATTCTCTATGCACATGCCAGAATGATGTCAGTATTGCGTAATTGTTTTAAGTTATGGGTCCAAACATAATGCACTTTGTAAAAAATCAAGAAATATATTTACTCCCTTAACAAGGGCATTGCTGAAGCTAGAGATTTTTTTGTCAGGGATGTAACATTATTTAATCAAGATTCAATTGAATACCCAAAATTAGTTCTGAATTTTTCAAATTTTATAAGTTATTAGTATAAATATAAAATTAGTACCTTAAATTTTTCCCAACTGTGACCATGGCACGTTTGTGTCCTGTGAGCACTGTTGATATAATTTTCATATCATGCACACATTAGGATTTCAGCTTTTTAGTTTAGAAAGCTGAAAGAAATTGGCCAAAAATTGTAGCTTTTATTAATGTTTTTTATGAGACCCTGTCAGACTTTGGCTCTCTCCAGCCCCTCTTGAGTCCCCTGTATGTTGACCTTGTTGACCTTTCATCAAATTATGCACACTCGAGGCGAGGCATACAGGAATCCAGGCAGCTTATGGCCAGCCACAGTTGATCCAGGTGTCCAATCCAACTCATCTAGTAGTTTTAACCAACAACATAACAATAAACAATAAATTAATAAATTTTTATTGGTTTTTAATAACAAATTAAAGAAAAATAGAAAAGGAATTTGTTAGTTTATAATAACAGGAAATTAATTTGCAGTTACTGATGATATAAGAATCTTGTATCGATGGGTAGAATGTCACATATTCCAAATAACACCATGCAGTCACCTATGGCATTTTTCAGTTCAATTTTAATGATAAAGAAGTAAATCATATTATTCATTACTAATCATTAGGGATCATATGAAGGAAATTAATGATAGACAAAGATGCAGTTGATAATATTAATCTAGATTCCTACTGTGTCTAGTGTGTACATTGATGTGAAATTAGTCCAAAATGAATTTTTTACAGTTATTTTTTAATATAAATAAAAGCCATAAAACCAGGTACTTATGATCATTATTTAAATGTGTGAATTTTGTATATTCTGGATTCTCAACATCATTGTTTGGTGAAAACTGAATAAATACCAGACATGTTGCGAATACTTTGTAATTGTATTTAAATACGAATATGATTATGTACTCCATTGTAAAATTTCTTGCATAAAGAATAGGAATTCAGGTAAAAATGAAAGAATATGAATACTCGTGCAAATACTTTCAAAATGTATTCATGAATGCATTCATGAATATATTCTTTAATATTATTTTAATAATCATATCAGTTATATTTCATTTAAAAAAATCATATGATTCTCTTATTATTTTTAATAAAAATTATATTTGGGACAATATTTGTAATTTTTTTTAATAAATAGTTAAACTCTTATATTATATGTTCTGCTTATAAGTTATATGGCCAAGTCAAAATCTGTGTGACAATAGTACTCCATTTGTTAATAAAATAAATGAAATCAATCCTCTTCCCTGTCTCCAAAGGTACTATCAAAATCATACATAAGCTAAACAACAACAACTCATAATACAGCTTATATTTATTACCACACAAAACCAGCATGTGCCTCATTTCTAAATAATATTTTTTTATCATATATAACAGCTGAGCGTCGTGACCCATAGGTCCCTTGTTTTGTATTTATTAGGCAATCAATATTTTTGTGACGATAATGAAGTTCAATAAACTACAGTTTATAATGAAGCAAATACATTATGCATTTGGATAAAATAAATATTAGTTTAATTACGTGTGTGATATTGTAGACCAGTCAACCATCAAGGCAGAGATGTCGTATCCACAATAAAGACAATGTTAATTAAGAACTGATGGTGAAGTAAGAATCAGCTGCAGGACATCATCTTTGCAGATTTTTATATTTAAGAAAAAGTTGTTTAGTGACCAAGTAGGCCTAGAATACCATTCATGGTTTATATATATATATATATATATATATATATATATATATATATATATATATATATATGGCACCCGGTGTCCGTCTATATTACCAAGCTAATATACTAAAATTTAGAATGCTGTATATAATAAAATTATATAATTGTTATAATAAAATGTGAACCCAAACATTTAACGATATAGTATTTATGATGCATATCCTTATTGGCAATTAATGTTTGAATACATTTCATACTTTTTTATTCAAAATATGAATTCATTTTATCAGATTGATTGAAATGATATCCGCATAATATACTCAAATAAACCATAATTTAAATTAAATTCAGTGTTTATTGTATATGCATATAAATGTTAAGCTCTGGGAGGCCGTTACACATATTATTCTGTGACATAAATGTGCATTTAATGTACATATAACGGTTCAGAAGGCAAAGAAGTATAAACCCATATATGAGTCATCAATTGATCTATGTAAAACCGCAGAGCTTCTGTTTCTTTTGAATATTTGTTAAATGGTGTAATCAGTGTATAGAGGAGCGAATGACACGCTGATGTGATCATATATATCAGACTTTACATGAATGGAAATACACATCTGTATATATATACTTATATGGATAGTATACATGTAGCACCATATATGTAGGGATCCCTCAACATATATATATATATATAAATATTGTTTTGAATCTATACAGCATATATATATATATATATATATATATATATATATATATATATTGAGAGAAAGAGAGAGAGAAAGAGAGAGAGAGAGAGAGAAGAAAAGAAAAGAAGCCATAGAAATAAGGCCAGGGAAATTTTTTTGATAAAAATGAAAAATATCAATAACACAAAAAAATACACAGACTGAAAGATCCTTTCTGATCAAATTTTCAACGCAGATGAACCAATGGTACATATATAATTAAGGCAAAAAGAGAACTTTACAGGTAACTTGTATGTTGGTACTATGGTACCAGCCTTGATGCATGTGGGTAATTTGTTCTCTCGACAAATCGTCAAAAGAAATAACCCTTAATTTGCCACTCAGTCTCGTGCAGGATTGTGGATAATAATATCATGAATCTGCACGAAAACATTCAAACTTTGCATTTATATTTTATACATTTATTCGTAATTGCCGTCATAACATCACTCTCCCGAAGCAATTAAATTTTGGCAGATAGAATCAACATACACGTATAGAGATGTATTTATAAATATTTAGAGAGAGACAGAGAGAGAGAGATGTATATATATTATGGCATACTTGATACGAAGTTTTTTTTTATAGCTTACGGTCAATGTTTTTTTCTGTGTCTCTGATCAATGTTTGTTTCTATTATAAAAAATTAACATAGCAAAAAGGTGTTTACTAAAGTAAACCAGTGAAAACATAAACCTTTAGACAGTTCTGCATGTGTTTTACGTCACATCTTGTTTAAACCGAAAATTAATTAACTTTGCAGAAGACTAATTTTCTATTTCTAACTGTTACCATGTATATAACGCTCTCCCGAAATAACTGAATCTTGACAAATATAATTCTAGTATTGGTTGATAAACCGTAAGCTACAACAAAACAAATATTGATATTTCTCAACGGGAACTGTATGTTCAGTTCCATGCAATGTCATTAATTCCATGTCTTGCCATTAAAGGTTTAGGTTTATGTTTTACAATTATGACCACAACTAAAAGGGACAGCTAGCCGGTGCAAAATTCTTTCTATTAGCGGAAATGCGAATTATAAGGTAAAGCTTATGACACAGGGCATCAATATCACCAAGAAACTTACTGCGCCCTCTACTGGTCATATTTCTATAAGTATAATAAAACTATAATTGGCGATTTAATTTTCTCTAGAGTACATACCAAAAATATTCGCTCATTTATAAAATATGTATGTGACGACATATTGAACAGTTTCGCCCGCAATCTTATATGATACTTGTTTATGGACGCAGCATCATGTCATCAGGCAGTCAATCATACTCACGCGACTTTCATCAACTAGCTCAGCCTTGGCTTAGTGGAGTCTACACCACGGAGGAGGCATCTGATATTGTCCAAAATCATTAATTGTTCTTTAGACACATTGCCTTGTCTGGTTTATGAGGTCCAATACTATACTATATTGCCAAAGAAAAACCTTGTTTAACACTTATTGGTTTTCATGGGGTTTTTTTCAAAGCAATAAACAAGAATGTTTAAATTGAACCTTTAAGACAATATCTAGAGCCTTGAAATTCACTTCAAGTGAAACCGAGTAAAAATTACCTGAGTTTCATACTTACTCATTATTTTTTTATATATTTTTATTTGCGTGTAAGTAGATTCAAGGTAAAAGCGGAGAAAGAAATACATGTGAATAGAGCTGAGTACGTACATGCGGGTACATCCGAACACCGAAAAATAACACCCTGCAACTAAAAAGTGAAGTACGACATATATGATCAGGTGAAATGAATTAATACCACTGTCCTGTGGCGAGAGAATTTATCTGTTTATGTATCATGGCGTTCAGGTGTCATCGTGCAATGGTTTCAGAAAACGTTAATATCTCACAAAGCGCAAACCTTTGCGAATGTTTAAATTTTAAAAAAATTATTGATTCTCGATTTTCTCCCTCTCTCTTCTTCTTCTCCATCTTAACAGGCCTTCTTCCCTCTCACAAAATCTCATGGAAAGCTTTAGGAGATATGCAAGACAAACGCAGTTTGAAACCACTCTGAATGGTCCTCATATATAGAGGCCATCTTGCTGATTTCTGATAGCGTGTGTATCTTTTTTTTTGTAAATGCGGCCATGCAGGTCGCCCCTGTGCATTTGTACAAAAAGCAGGAAACCCCATGGCAACGGTGAGCACATAGTTCGTTTGAACACACATTATTGTAACGGTCATGACATGCCTGACTCATCTCTATATTCTTCAACGACAACGTTATTTGCTTACTGACGGTAAAATGGAGCTTGGAATGTACCTTGCTTGTCCACATGAAGTACAAAGTTAGGATCTTTAAACAAATATTTGGCGATATATTTGGCACTTTATTGATTATTCATAGTAACTTTTGTTGAGTTTTTAACAATTGAACGTTTTTTAACAATTGATAATGATTCTCGCATACTTACTTGTGTTGTTGATGTAATATTTTATGGATAACAATTGCTGTATGCTATTCAATGTTTGTACTAACGATGCACTTCGAACATCAAAATTAAAATATCAGGTTATAATACGGGCTGCCCGGTTTCGCATCTTTTGTATTCTTCAATCATCAAGCTTCGTTAGTCTGTTCCGCCATACACTTATAGCATAATCTCTATGGGGCTGTATAATCGTGTTAAACACCATATAGATAATGTAACTCCAGACAAGCATTTTTAGAGGCGGTTTAATGATGCATGTTAGCTTAGGTAATAATTTATTTGAAAGTACTTGTTGATGTGGTAACCAAGATAGATTGGATTCATTAGTTTTAAACCTGATAGTTTTATCGTATAATGTTGTTGATTAAGTAATACTTCGGTACTTTTGCTCATTTTATGACAATTTACGCGGGTTTTACTTCCTTTAATAACATTAAAATTTTTAACATTTTATCGGAAGTTTTATATTTGAGGAAACATTTGCATGGACCACGGATTTAGCCTTAGCCTAGTTCATTCTTTGGCCACTGTGTCATGTTTCGTATAACGGGGTTAGGACGTAGCTTTGTGTGTAAGGCGTTAGACATCGGGGCTGAAAGTCCCTGGTTTGAACCCCGCAGGTCCTTCAATGGCATAATGGTGAAATCTCGTTGAACCTCAGAGATTCGCTTTAATGTCTTAAAGACAGGTTAGGGCTTCTGGATTATAAATAATCCCGTGCATAAAAAAAAACTAAATTCCAGAAGGCTTAATAATAATAACACCATTCTTGTCGTATGGATAACTTCATCCCCATTCAATAGACAGTGCCACAAATTAACAGGCCATGGACTAGCCTTTTTTTAAATTTCGTATTACTTACAACTAATTGTCTCTCTGGCAAAGATGTGAACACGATAGTGCACCTGAAAATTATGTGTATTCGCTCTGCGTCTTCAGTTTCGTTTTGTAATCTGGTATACTTTAAGTACTTGAATATATTCAAAGTCGCGAATTTAAATGTGTATATCCTGTTTTCACCTTTTTTTATCTTTTTAAACAGAATGAACGCTAAATGGATGCCATAGTTACATATTTTCAAATTTGGAGCATTCTTTTTTTTTAACATTATCAAGAGGAAATATAGATTCATAAATGAAGGATACCCTTCTTTTCATCTTATAACTAGGCCAATGGATAAATATTGTACATTTAATTTACAAACATTTGAAAATTTAAAATTTTCATTTAAAACGAATTTTGATAAATGAAGTGCATTACATGAAAGAGTTCCATATTTCAACATATCTCAGAGATAAGTTTACACCAACTTGTATTTTCTTATACTGGTGTACAGAGAATACAAACTTAGGTGGTCTCCCGTATAGGCTGCTGAATATCACAAGTTTTTTTTTTTTAAATATTCATAGCAAGCCTGGACGAGGCCATCCGCATTTGTTTTCTTTTTGGCACCCTTCGTCTACTATTCACCTATGGTTGGCAGTGGTGCCGTGTCTTCAGTTTGAACCAAGAATTTAGCTGCTACCATATGAACAAGAAACCCATTTCTCTATTTATCATTCTTTTAAAATAAAATAGTGGTATTTTTATATATTTGTATTTAGAGACAGACTTGTCTGACATTCTGAATAAAACTAGTCCTCAGGGATACAGTGTCGGCAAAATTAATCTGACCACGTGATCGGATAATTCTTGTTTTTTTTTGTTTTTTTTTGTTTTTTTTTTGTGGTGGTAACACCCGTGGTTATTATCTGTAAATCGTCACAATGTTGACTCATAGATTGTGTGTATGACTTTCAGTGTTTTTGTTATACCTAGACACTGTAGACTTATGGTTTGTCCCAATAACCTTATCTGTATATATCCTTCCATGCAGTATACTTGTGGATGGTCAAATATGTGAATTGGAAAATAAATCTGTTTCAACAAGTGTATCTATAATATACAATATAGTATTCTGACAAAAGAAATACTGTTTATGCACTTAAATCCATCAAGGTTTCACGCATGGTTCCTGTGGTTGTTTTTGCTTCCCCCTAAAATATGTGCTGTGACTGGGAATATAAAATAATCACAAAATATAGTCTTAGAATGAAAAAAGTTTTTTTATGACATCTTCAATTTATTTATTAATTAATTGATAATGGTTTATTCGGCCCTTCTTTCATATTGATATATTCAATTAAAGAAAATAATAATAGGGGGAATCTTTAATTATTACATTTTAAATCTCAAAAAGGAGCTTCAATAAACGTCTTTTTGAAAATATGATAAAATGATTTTGTTAAAAAAAAATACAGTGTGGAAGTCGGTTTTATGTCAGATCAGTTGTGAGAACATATGAGTAAAATACTTGTAGTGAGTGTATTTTAGTATTTAATTAGGGTCTCCAAGAAGGTAAATTACATTTAATGATATAATATGGCAAAAATTGGTAAATAATATGCAACGGAACTAAATGTCACGACATCCAACCATGAAACGAGCCACCGTTTCCCGCTATTGATTATGTACATATAACCTCATGTCATACAGTATAGATTATCTCGTGTCGTACAGTATAGATTATCTCGTGTCGTACAGTATAGATTATCTCGTGTCTTTTTTTTCCAAAAATGACAAGAAGGTAGGAAGTCTTAATTAGTATGTCAATTGTTATGCTGAAAATCACCAATAAATATAGGGTGCAAAGCTGATTAAATGAAATTTATTAAAATATACATCATTTTATGCAATCTAGATACCTGTAAGATGAATTCCCCCCCCCCCCCCCCCCAAAAAAAATATAATTAAGACTCGATATATTTCATGTAATTTTTTCTTTTAATTGATGTTTCAAAAACAATCTATGAAATGGTACCCTATGTTGATTTGTTCAAGGGAATCACGGCCCCTATATAACTGAATGCTGATCACACAACTCCCTTGCCATCAAATTTAAATATTTCTACGAAAGTGTGATTGCCTTTCAATTAACATACTATCACGCGGGTTCATATAGTATGCATGTATACAAAATCCCTCAGGATCACCCAGAAAATTAACACAGTTACCGAACTTTCTGGTCTCTGGGGTGTACGGTCGTGCTGTCCCTAATTTATAAATGTCTCCTGATATACCAATAATTCTATACATCCGTTTATCAACACCTATGTTTGCTAATTTTAGGTTATAATCCAATAAAATGAAAATTAAATAGCTCTTACAAAAAATAACATAACCTTTGCCATTTTTTTTATGGAACCACGCACCATCAGCAGCAAATCATGAATGCATAATGCGTATTCACTTTTAATGTCTTTTCAATGTGTTTTACTTGTACACCTCCGCCAGGTGGCGTGGTACTATATTTTCCTCTTGGTTGATTGGTTGGTCTGTTAGCGAATTTACGCTAAACAATTTATTCAGCGGATTTGGGTGAAACGTTGTGGTATATAGGGTAACTCCTAAGGAACAGTCCATTACGTTTTGGAATTATTCTGAATCAACATAATATATATTTTAATCCAACATATTATTTTCCATTGTGTGGCCATTCTGTGTGGTTCAGCTATGAGTCTGGGTATAGTGGGTTATGAAGAAAATTTCATATACCTTATTGAAAAGGAATTTGAAATAACGCCTCTTTATTTAAGTGAAATATGAAACATTCGCACTTGCATATTTTTTTTAGATAAAGAAGTCACGGTACCATGTAATACTTATACCTTTCTTAATTGTGTATATATTATATCAACATTCATTGGTAACATGTTGACTAATATGTGACATATAAACCCTGGAGGGCTGGGTACACATCAGAATATGCATCTATATGGAGTGGTGATTATAAAATATGATGTTCATGTCACAATTATAATAAACCATCTGTCTATTATACAGAAGAACACAGGGAAATTGAGAACCCAGGATATTAAGAACCTGCATGCATGGTGTGGATATCCATGTGGCCGTAGGACCAAACATATGGTATCTTTCTTGAGTGATAAGAAAGATATAGTACTGCTTTCACTAATTTGAATGTATATTTGTTTTTTTTAAATCGAAACAGTGTTGTGTTCTTTTTTATTGCATGGCACACATATGTAATACAAAAGGACCATGGTTCCCCCATACTTAAAGAGGCCTATTCCGTTATCTGGCTTCTATAAACTAAATATAATCGATTGAATCCCTCATAAATATAGACCAGAAAACGCCGAACCCACGGTGCGCAGGTTATTTGTTTTGTTATATTTACGTGTTTATAACATGTAGTGGGCCCGCAAAATTAATCCAAACATTTTCAGCCAAGAAATCTAGTGGCAAGTCAGACGCACCACAGTATTGCAAATGGCATTCCGCAACTTAAAGTGACCCTTAAACCTCTGCAGAATCACCTTAATTCAGTTACATGGTTTTGTGTTTGTCAACATTGGCGCATGTAGCATGCTTATTTACAGATTGAAGATAAAGAAGAACATACATCTGTCACAGAGGTTTTTTTTATAAGAACTATTCTTTCCGGGAAATTTTCACTTCATTAATATGAAAGTAAAGTAAGCCAGAAATCACATGACTTCTATAGATAAGGCAGCTTTAAGCCTCGAGATCTAGGGGATTTGTCTTCTTAAAAGCCCCGGGGTTTAGGGGATTTGTCTTCTTAAAATTCACCAATGACTATAACTATAGCTTCAAAATGAAGAAGGGGAAACAAAAATATCCCCATTAAAATGGCTTACAAGACTTATGGATTATCTATTATGAATTTCACCAGAACAGCCTGTATTCTTCCCTTTGTTCTTTTCTTCCCGTTTAATGTTACAAAATGTCAAGTGTGACATCTCCCGGCGGGTCCTTTGATCCACTCATATTGGAATTAGGTTCTTGTGAATCGCCGTTTGATAAAAAGCAAAACTGTAAAGTCGTTTCGATTGGAACACGACCCGAAACTTTACTGTTTCCATTTCTCCAGGATTTGTCTGCATTTGATCTCTCTAAATTTTTATATATATATTCTACGTGATGCTGTACAAGACGTTATAAGCTCTACAAGCAGTCAGTCAATCAAACAATTTATATATATCTATATATATATAGAGAGAGAGAGAGAGAGAGACAGACAGACAGACAGACAGACAGACAAATATACATATTGCCGTATTTACATTACAGGATTAGGCTACTGTAAATGTTCGTCCTAAATTATTGATACTTCACATGTTTCTTTGTTTACATGTTTACATCTGGCGTACAGTCACGAAAAAGGGGAAGTATTTGGATATCTATAACAAATGCTAGAAATACAGTAAATTTATTATAGGAATTTATGTTCGCACGCACGAAAATGTTGCACCGTCTGACGATCCTCATGTTAGAACTAGTACTTGTACCGAAGGCATCAGCTACTTTTCGTGGAGTCCTTTGAAAACACTAATATTTAAAAATTGTTCGTAAACAATTCATAATCATTAATTGGTATCAACCCATAAACAAAATAATGTCAGATATACTATCATTGTATACTAACACATATATATGTACATACTGTTGCAGCAACTGGAAAACGAAACATTGCGATTAAGAGCCACTTTTCCATAACAAAACAATTCACAGCATCCAAACCAACTTTTTACCATCAAATAAGTATAGAAAAAATGTTGGTTTAGTATTTCTTTTCTTCATGAAATGTTTCTGTAACCTGATGAGGAATACTAATTTGGACCAGATTATAATTTACAGTCTTTCATATTCAGTGTTAAAATGTATACAATATAGCCCTACCTTTTACCAGGTAAGCTGTTTGAGCTAATCCATGTAGGGTAGGGTGGGGCAAGGCGCCCAGGTGAGGTTAAACGCCTACCTTAATTATTCAAAATATTACGTCACATGAAGCGTCTCGGGGCATGCAGAGCAGGACCTGCAAACCAGGGGATCACGTGATCACAGCGGGACAACGAAAAAGTGAGCGCTTCATATTGCACGGGTAAGTTTCCAAATACTCCTCATTGTTAGATAAAAGACAAGTCCTAAGATTAGGTCCCATGTTTGCGCTTATGTAGAGGATGGCACAGACCCTATATGTATCTATGAGTAATGATGTTTACTACTTGTGCAGATAGATTTCGATGAGCGATAATTCATCGTATCGTGAGATTGATACATTTAAAATAAAACAGTAACAAAGAGGCAAAACGCCTGTCATTCATAGTGGGCAAAACGCCTCCATGGGCTTTTTGCTTCCGCCGGTAGGCATTTTACCCCATCTTTTTTCTGTATTTAATCTTATTTTGAAATTACTTTTCAAGTAAGATATGGATAATCTGTTGTTTTCTTTCATTTCAGATACCATCATGGTCCGATACTATAAACGAAAATCGTCAAGAGGTAGTTATGGGGATGAAAAGTTGAAGCAAGCCCTACAGTCAATCCGAGGAGGCATGCCCGTTTTACGAGCTTCAAAAACTTTTGGTATCCCGCCGAGAACACTACGCCGCCACAGAGATGGCAAAGTAAAAAATCCCGGAGTCTCAAAGCTAGGTCGACATAGAATTGTTCTTACAACTGAGATCGAACGTCAACTGCATAACCATGTGAAGTATATGGAAAAGGCACTTTATGGCCTTACAACTCGTGATATACGCCGTTTGGCATATGAAATAGCGGAAAAGTCTGACATCGATCACCCGTTCAGTCACGAGAGCAAGATGGCGGGAAAAGACTGGCTATCCGGATTCCTGTCAAGGCATCCGGACCTTAGCATCCGAGAACCCCAGGGTACTAATTTGTCACGGGCAGTTGGGTTCAACAAACCGAAAGTGCAACAGTTCTTTGCAGTCTATCGAGAACTGTTATATGATCGTGAATTTTCCTCTGCTCGTGTATGGAACATGGATGAAACTGGCATTACTAGTGTGCAGAATCCAGGAAAAATACTGGCCACAAAAGGCATCAAACAGATTGGCAAAGTGACGAGTGGTGAAAGAGGTAAAACTGTAACGGTCATATGTGGGATGAGTGCTGCTGGGGTATATATGCCTCCAATGCTCATATTTCCCAGAAAAAGAATGGCAGACGCACTGATGGTCGGGGCGCCTCCAGACTCGATCGGTTATGCTAATCCCAGTGGCTGGACGGACTCGGATCTGTTTATGAAATGGTTGGAGCACTTTGTGAAATTTACAAACTCTTCCACAGAGATGCAGCACATCATCATCCTGGATGGCCATCACAGCCATAAAACACTGGCAGCTGTGACCTATGCACGTGAACATGGCATCCACCTGCTCACACTTCCACCACACAGCACACATAAAATGCAGCCTTTAGACCGAACATATTTCAAATCTCTCAAAAGTGCCTACAATGCAGCAGCAGACTCTTGGATGGTGGCACATCCTGGGAAGAGGATATCATTCTTTGATATTGCAAGTATCTTTGGGAAAGCTTTCCTAAGGTCTGCTTCGCCTGAAAAAGCTGTACATGGATTTGCAACTCGCGGTATCTGGCCTTTTGATGCAAATGTGTTTTCAGACGACGACTTCGTCGCTGCCATGGTAACTGATGAAGCGGATCCTTCTGCTGGTGAATCACCTGCTGCAGCTGGACAACCTACCTTTACAGGTCTAATGTCTGCTCCTTCTGGTCAACCTCCTGCTGGTTGTAACCCTCCTGCTGCTGTCGACCAACCACCCGGGCATGGTGACCATCCTGCTGCTGCCGACCAGCCACCTGCTGCTGCTGGTAACTCTCCTGCTGCCGACCAACCGCCTGGTGCTGCTGGTAACCCTCCTGCTGCTGCTGTAAACTCTCCTGTTGCCGACCAGCCACCTGCTGCTGCTGTTAACTCTCCTGTTTCCGACCAACCACCTGCTGCTGCTAGTAACTCTCCTGTTGCCGACCAACCACCTGCTGCTGCAGGTAACTATCCTGTTGCCGACCAACCACCTGCTGCTGCTGGTAACTCTCCTGTTGCCGACCAACCACCTGCTGCTCCTGGTAACCCTCCTGCTGCTGCCGACCTTCCACCTGCTGCTGCTGTTAACTCTCCTGCTGCCGACCAACCACTTGCTGCTGCTGGTAACCCTCCTGCTGCTGCCGACCAGCCACCTGCTGCTGCCGGTAACTCTCCTGTTGCCGACCAGCCACCTGCTGCTGCTGGTAACCCTCCTCCTGCTGTTGACCAACCACCCGCTGCTGCTGGTAACCCTACTGCTGTCGACCAACCACCTGTTGCTGGTAATCCTGTTGACTACACATCCGACAGCAATGGAACAAAAATCATGGAAGATGCGTCGCCGGTAGAAGGGCCTTCAGGTGAGATATACATTTTATCTACAAATGTGCCTTCAAAAACAAAATCTTGCAACCAGTTATCATGTTTTGACTTATCTTTACGTTTAAATGTTTGTAGGCTCTTCGGTGCAAGATATCATCCGCAGTCTGTCACCAATTCCCAAGCTTGGGACAGCACGCACCAGAAAAAGGAAGTCCGAGGGTGCTGTCCTTTTGACATCATCGCCCTACAAGACAATGCTGCAGGAAAGACACACGGCAAAAGAAAAAAGAAAAGGTTGCACCAGCAAAGGAAAATCGGCAGTTAAAGCAAAAAAATCAAAATCAGTGAAAGAGAAAGGACCAGTTAAAGATAAACCGTCAATGAATCGGAGCATGAGAGGAAAGGGGAGAGGAAAACCCGCAGAAAGGAAAGCAAAGTGCCAGAAAAACACCCACAAAGGTACCCGGAAACCTAGACCATCGACCAGCCGTAAGACGTACAGCAGTGATGAAGACGAGGATGAGGAATGGCCTTGTTTAATATGTGCGGAGCCATTTGCCAATTCTAAATCCAAAGAAGTCTGGGTACAGTGCCTGTCATGTCACAAATGGGCTCACGAAGAATGCACATCTGGAGAATCTCTTTTTGTATGCCCAAATTGTGAGTCAGACCTGCCCTCTGATGACTCTGATTAGTTGACCAAAATAAGTCCTCCGTTTTGTTTTCTTTCTGAGGTATGTTTTTTTTTTTTTTTTTTGCTTATTCGGTTATAAAACTGATTAAACCATGTTTTACTGTAAGGACACTACATAAGGATTTTGCATTGTTTTGAGAAAAGATCCTTTTGCACATTTTCATAAAGGCATCCACCATATGATATACTGATGACATTTAGTGATGTTCAATGAAGCTTTGTTCCTATAGGTAAGGAATAAACTGTTTTTCATGAGCTTGTGGTTGATTCTGCATAATCTTGTGATGAAAAGT
Organism: Sipunculus nudus; assembly: GCA_026874595.1. Classification (NCBI taxonomy): domain Eukaryota; kingdom Metazoa; phylum Annelida; class Sipuncula; order Golfingiida; family Sipunculidae; genus Sipunculus; species Sipunculus nudus. The sequence goes on along the minus strand of CM049314.1, from coordinate 10,852,797 downwards.
AAAAACAACATGAAAAATTAATCATGATAGAAGAATGTACCATTAGTATTTTTGTAAGGTGATAAATGAGTACCGGTAGTCATTACGGCCACCTATAGGTAGAACTAAACTTATTAAATATTAATGATAGAACAAAACACAAATAGCTCACCGAGGTAAAACGCCCACTTGTGAGCATTTTGCCTCATATGAAAGGCATTATGCCCCATGTATATGGGCAAAACGCCCACTTGTAAATTTTTCTTTTTCTCCGCCTACACGAGAGAGAGTTTATGATACATTATATTCTTCCGGTCCATCATGTACTATCCAGGTAAACATATGCTCCAGCAGAATAGTGTCTTGACAGACCTATTATTTTATAAGATAGACCTCATTTTGCTTAGGGTAGGCGCCTTGCCCCACCCTACCCTAGATGTCAGGGACCCTTGTGTGATTCATTCATAATGGGTGTAAAAAAATAATCATACGGTAACCCAAATTATTATTTTTTTATCCAAATTTCTACCTTTGAGATTTACGCGGTACTTTTGAAAATTGCATATAATTATGCATACATGTAAGAAACATGGTTGCGTAAATACTTATGATTGTAATTGTCATTAGGCACACAAATTAAAATTGACAAGCAGAAATATGTAGAGCCTTTATTTGTCTTTCGTCAGAAATAAATATTTGTATTATATGATATAAAATAAATTTAATCTTGGTTATTGGAAAACTTTCATCGTGACTGTCATCATTACTCAAGAGACGCTTTGTCCACATGGTGGGGAGACGTGATATTAACCAAGCCTGGCATTTGTTCCTGTACATGCATGGATATTATAGTAAAACAATAATACGTTTATATCTTGGTACATTTTCGGATAACAACAGAGAATTTAGGAAGATATATTATTCTATTGGAGTTTCATTTCTCATTCTATCCGTTATCAAACAGACGTACAATAGCGGTAGCTAATAATAATTTTATGTGATGTTTGACGTACATGAGCTCATATTCTTCCGGTTATAATTATCCCATTTTTCCCGAAACAAATTAAAATCCTATTCCTTGCTTGGAAATACGAGCTCTAGTTAACATGTTTACATTCAATGATTCGCATTCATTCCTGGAAATCACGATTCCAATAAAACGAAAAAAAATTCTTATTTTCCATATTCGGAAAAATTATAAAGGAAATAATGATGTTATTTATAGAAATCCAGCATTACCCTTGCATTGACATTTGCTTAATGTATATTAGACATTTGATATTTCTGTGTTTGGCGTGTTCAGGGTGCGACCCATTTTTTAAATGGATTATGTGAAACAAATAATATGCATGTTCAAGTTGTGAAAATCTTATTTTTTTTCATAGAGAACCAATTAATTTTCTCTTAGATTGACAACAGAAATCAATAAATACTAATAATGTTCTTAAATTCTAAGGATAAATAATCGTTCTCAATTCTCGAACATACAATGTTATCTCAGGTTCTTTTTCTTCCCACGACATGATATGCGTATAACATATGTCATTTCAACTTTAGGCATCTTCATAAAAGCATCCTTGCAGTTTGGCATATCAAACGAAAATGTGAAGAAAACAATAAATAAATCGTTTAACTGAGTTAAAATGATAAATCATGATATCAACTAAATTAATTGGAATGACAATTTAAATGAAAATAATTTTTGACACGTCCCTTTGTATCCATGCTCATTATAGACGTATAATAAAAAATGTCCTGTTCGTGAGAAAGTCAGACGTCACATTGATGTAGACAACAGGCTAACAGGGTCCAGCTGAATCTCCAATCGGTCTTTCATATTTAAATATTTATTTTTTTTATTAATGAGCAAAAATATAACAATTTGTTCGGCCCCATGCATGTGTTTCCTGCGTCTTAAAAGCTTGTTACTTACTCAGGAGAAACACAACAAAGATCACTTTAACTTTGATATACACACTTAAAACTTATCAACATCACATGTCACAGAGCACAAGAACGGGCCAACTTTATACCATAAAAAAAAACTAGCAATTACCCGTGCTACGCACGGTAGTTCTGATGTCAAATAGTCTGTCATAGTTTCATGTCTTGGGTGTACAATGTTACTGTCTCTTGGAATCCGACATTTGGTATAAGTGTTCTGTCTCTGAGTTAACCTTGTGTCGGAGTCTGAATGACCTGGACGAATACGTTCTTGTCCGAATGGTGGAATGTCTTCGGACAAACCTGGAGCATATGTATGTAAAAAATCACGGCAAACCGTAGTGTCAGAGGAGACATGTAAATTCACACAAATCGCGTTACACTATTAATATATAGATCAATTATATGCATGGTGTTATGCATAAAACTCTAATTGAAGCCGAGAGGATGACCGGAGAATTTTCGAAGAAGTTGTGTTAAATAAAATGAAGAAATATGTGAAATAAAATCATTTTTATATGAAAATATATATTATGCTGAACATCGCCATTTAAAGTTGCCCTCCGAGCCCGTGAATCCGCCAGTAAAGGAACCTGTTATCTTGCATGGTAGTACAGTACTGCGCTGAGACGTGATCTCGATAATTGCATTCTGGTAATAACGCACAAAACTGAGCATTAACATGGTCGGGCAATCCCGCTGCGCAAAAGTTCGTGGTAGCATTATATTATGTGGTACATTTTATGGCTGTATATATTTTTAAATATCACGCACTCCTTTCTGTTTGAAAGCTGAGCCAATGTTTTCCAGTGAGACAGTCACTGCGTTCAGGCAGTGTGTTAAACCCGGATCCCACTCCGGATCCCGGACCCCAAGAAAAATTTGTAATTCTTAAACTGTCGTGGTAATTTGTCCAGATATTTTAGCATAATCTTATCTAAAAACATATTTTATATCATGTTTGGTTAAAACATAAAAAATAGTCTGTTTTGCAACAAAATTTGATAAAAAAAAACACTTACGGACCCTGGCGCACGGACTTCTCGGATTACACGGACCCCGTTTTCTCGTTGTTTTACCATTTCTTTAGTACATACATGTATTTCACATCACGTTTAGCCATAACACCCTTGTAATTTATTATTGTGTTTTTATCTGTATTTTTAAATTTCTGTCTCAGTTTTTATTCATAATTTTTATATTTGGTATTTATTTCATTTGTGTAGCGTTTTAAAAAGTATAATAATTAAAAACATTTAAAAATCATTATTTTGGAACCTGTAGTTGCTTGAATTGCAAGTAATCAACAATTCCTTTCGGTATTTATATTATTGCCAACTTTAAATTGCATATATTGTTATGAACGGAGCACGAAACCTGATGTTATGTGGAAGTGCTCTGATATATCAGTCTCAGGTCCGCTCAACTGTTAGTGCACTTCAATTAAATCTCCCCCACTGTGTCAGCACTATGATATTTTCATTTAAAATAACAAATATTATATTTAGTGTGTGACATGAGTGCTACTTTTTTCCTCTTTTAGTCATAAATAAAAATATGAGCGGTGGTTACTTGGGTCCGTCAAAATTGAACAAATTCAAGTAAATGAGTTCCGTCTTTATCGAAATATTTTTGTAATTATAAATCTTTCAGTGAATCGGTCATTTACAAATGTGCAACATTAAGGGACTTTGCTCTGTTCTTACATCAACAATAGTGGTGTTTTTATCAGTATAAATAATGGAAAATGAGGAAATAGGTTTATGGGATCCGGGGACCGTGGGGTTCGGGCTTTACACACTACCCTGCATCACTACCGCTCGGAAAATGTTCATTCTTTGAAAGATCCCCCTTTTGAGCATTTTCCTCACGCGCTGCGTGGAGGTTGCCTTTTGAGAAGGGATCACCAATGGGGATTATTTCGGGCCGGTCACCGCAAATTTAAGAAAAGCCCAGATAGGGCCCCCGGAGAAAAACTCTGTCCCGCCATCAAACACTCTGTGGCCATTGTGTTACCAGGCCCGAAGACACAAAAAAAAGAGGCGCCCGCGGGGGAGCAAATATTAAAATTATTAATTATGCAGGTAATACGCAAATATTGCAAATAAAAGGGGGCGGAATCTCTTCGGACAAACCCAGAGCATATGTATGTCGAAAATCACGGCAATCCGTACGGCGGTATCAGAGGAGATACGGAAAATCACAAAAATCGCCTTACGCTATTAATATATAGATAATTAAAAGGTAATATACGTAAACTGATTACGGCTAATATTAAGGCTAAGCCGACAGGGCGGGGTAAAAAAAACCAAACAATTTGTTAAACACCAAAATACTGTAGATTTATATACGTTTGGAAACCAAGTGATACGAGAGGTTAATGTATACTTGTTCTGCAGAAAATTAATATAATTTTATAAACATGATATCTGTTATATCGAGCGTTTTACAGACTGATTGAAATTGTTGCTTATCTTTAAACACACTGCTTTAAACTGATTGCTATTAAAATAATTAAAATAAGTTTGAATTGTACCTTGCTATATGATATCACATTATGTATGTCCTCATACTACCAAATGAACCGCGAATTGAAATGGTATTTATTGATTACAGCTAAAGTTATCCCTTAGTCGGGACCGGGTCGGATGTTTGCGGTCGATTCCAAAAGATAATGCGTTTTAGGTGGAGTAGACCTTAAGATTTACCAGCTTTCCGTTCAGAATGCTATCTCGAAATTTCTATAGAGTTTAGATTTTACATTGCTCCTTATATACATGTATAATGATCAGGTTTCGTTACACCTTTTGTAACTATATAAATATATAATCAGTTATACATGATGTAAAAAGTTGTAAGCTGTGACCAACTGAAATTCTGTCATATTTATTCATTTGAAAAAAAAGGAAAGAAAATAAGTTGCCAGTTCTTTGGTTCTATTATTGGTATTCGCGTGTTTATACCAAACACGGCATGCAATGTGAATATTACATTATACATGTATATATACCGATATTCATATTTCGTTAAGGATGGTTAGCATGGGCCTGTATAATTGACAAAATATAAAATAACTTTGCTTCCTCAGATTTATTTAAAGATCGTTGGTTTTTTAAAGTAATTTCTATACGGTATGGTCTTTTTCTCAACAACATAATGACATTCTGCCACTATAAAGGCAAGGCTCAATATTGACCGCAGAATAAAAGTGCTATATTGATTAAATGTGTAAATTGTTGCTTATCCTTGTTTCGAGAATATTATATATACATGCAGCTGGAATAATCGCTGATGAATTGCCACATATCTATTATTGTATACAGCAAGTGAGTTATTTGTACCATTATACCAACTTTAGAAAAAGTTAAATTATCTGGTATTTTTTATTCTGGTAAAAAGGTAATTTCCTCCTTTAAATCAATTTCCAGGTTAGTGACGTCACAATGATTCATCCTGGGCTGATTCATCTTAAACACTTCTAAATCTATCAGAGATTATAATACCTTTGATCAACTTGCCTCTTTGTGAGATTGGTATCATGCATTTCTAAACTTGTGATGTAAATGTCAGAATGTTATAACAATATGGGCACCATCAAGGTGGTTCAATCCTAATCTCCATGTCCTTTATATTCTATAAGCAGTGTAATTTTTAGAATGAAAGACAACAGATAACGGACCATTTATAATTAACAATAGGCTTCAAGCGTGAGTGGGTCAATGTTATATGTTGAATATTTATTCCTTTCTTTCTGGCCTGAATTCAGATTTTTTTAATTCGACTACATTTTGCACCTGAAGACATATTATAAACATAATTATAAACATAACCTTTAATTCTTTATATTAAAGAAACGCACATTCTTTCATAATTGTTTGGGGGAAAAAATGTTTTATTTAAATGCACACTTCTCGTAACTGTATGTTTATTATACAGTCGAGAGAGAATAGTTGTATATATATATATATATATATATATATATATATATATATATATATATATATATATATATCAGGTGATAACGAAAATAAAGTCCCGAATGTTAGGGGTTATTAATATAATAAATACTGTGTGAAAATTGTTGGTTGTTGGTGTAAAGAAAGATTTATATAATTTGAATATGTCTGTAAAATTTCATCGTTCCAGGTGTTAAACCTATTGATTTTAATTTGCATAGTGGTATTTGCTATATCCAGTGATGGTTAATGCGTTATGTCCCAAGCGGTCGGTGTCAAGTGTCATTTGGGCACAGGTGTGATGGCCTTTTTGCTCCGATGTGACTAAGTTCATCCTTTTCATGCCAAAAACAAAATAATATTCTGTTCAGTTGACTTCGATACCTTGCTGTGTACACAATAGTTTTTAGTTCTGCTGATGATAAGGAACAGGTCAAGTGTTGCTTCGTGGAAAAGGAATGGAGAGGGGCACGCATCACAATAGAATTTACAGGGAAAGGGTAGAATCTACGTTCTGGGAATAGGGTAATCATTTTTTTTTTTAAATGACATTTCATATGAACGGCAAGATGGCAGTGGCAGGCCAAGGACTGCAAGAAGTTTGGACGGCTGATTAGCATGACTGGTCCCTTAGAGATGTAATGGTTGCATGGTATGCAAGAGTAGTTCATATACAGAAACAATTAAAGGAAAAAATATTTAAAGGGAAAATTTAAAACATTAAAGAAAATTTATACCATAGCCATTAATATTAGATATCTTTATCATGTTACATGTTATCATGTATAAATTCTTTTTTCATACAACAAAAGAGTTGAACGTTTGATTATGATTGCACATAAAAACATTTAGATACGTTCTCCTGTTTTATCCTATTTATTTATCCGTAACTCATAAATACTATGGGGGGGGGGGGGGGGGGGCGGGGGGCATTATTTTATAAATTGTTCTTGTTCCAATATGGTGGTGTCCTCTTCTGCATATAACACATCTAATATATGTAATACAGAGCAGATGCTATGTAGATCCTCAATTCTCATTAGAATACAATTCTTATACAGTATGTGGTGTTTAGTCGCCAAACAGGGGGCCATATAGATAAACTGATATAACATATTACATGTAAAAAGAGCATCTTAACCTTTGAAGCAAGAAAATAAGATTACTTTGTGTTTCAATTTTGTCTAGTCTCAAATCCATGGTTATATTGTAAGCTGCATCAATATTGACTGCTTGGCCGGAGGGCAGCAGTGGTGTTACGTACATAAATGACAAGTAAAATAAAAATATTTTTAAAAATGCTTTCAAGATAGGTCCAAGATCAGTTAATTCAGGTTCTGTTGAATGGATGTGCACGCAAGTAACCGCATGATATAAATATAATGCTAACAGGCTTTTTTTTATTACGGTCCTTCCTTCCTCACGTTACCTTAAATTGAATATATATATATACAACAAGGCAACAGGTCAGCATATGTTTGCTCCACATGTATTTGTAACTTCTGCTGGCTCGAGATTTCAGCATATATGTAAGCTCGTATTTTTTACTTTAATGCATGGTATTTAAACATATAATAGTCTAGTCTCGACAGATAACACTTATTAAAAATTATTATCCTGTTCTCCTATCCACTATTCCTCGGCAAAATGATCTGGAATACAAAAAAAAAATAAAATGAAAACAATTTCGCGTGATATCATTTTGCCTTCGAGGCAGTGATAAAGTTTGACTCGTGGTCCTGCATTGTTCCCATGATTTGTTACCAAGCTGTCCCGGTTTGTCACAAAAATTTCAATATTCGATTGCGCGGAAAGTGATATTGTTAGGACTAAAGATTAACAGAGCTCGTAATAGACATGGTAAGACTGTAAACAGCCTTTCTTATACCGGGCTCAGTATTTCAATGTCTTTAATACGAGTTTGACGATCGTCTGAGCCGGTTCACTGGTATATATATCCTGACAGCCTGACGTCTTGAGAACGAGTCACATCCGATGCGATCAGCGCCTAATTCGTTCCGGAGCCGATTTGGCTTCCATCGTTATAAGAATTAACATTTAAAAAGGCGTCTCGTCTCGACTGTGACTAAAATGCACGCTTGGAGGACTTAATTTGGTCGGGGAAAGAGACACTATTCGCTCAAAAAAAGTTAGGGAAAGTGGTTACCAAATACGTCTAAAGCCCCGACCTGTGTCGGCCATGGAAGCATTAAGCTTAAATCCTTCATGTTGACATGATATCTGACGCTAAAGGACGTCTGGGGTCTGCAGTCGTCAAGGTCTTGGTATGGGGTTTAATTATTAACCTAAGGATTGGTGAATGTCGTTCGAATTATTTATTGTATAATGGCGGTGGTTATAGCGGTCCAATAACCAACGGCTACAAATGCATGCAGACCGTGTCCAAAGATTTCACCCTCACTTTAAGCACTTCTGCATACTTTAGATTAAGCACATGTATATATGTTAATTTTACTTGCTTTTAACATGGACTATACAAAACAGGCAGCAGGATTCGAACAGGTCAGTTTTTCTTCAATATGTGCGAAATACCACGGTCGGTCTGATAAACATGTGCAGACGCCCAGATCCCTGATCAATCAGACCGTATTCAAACAGGCTGTCCTTTGTTTCCCTCTGAGGATAAGGACCGTCTTCCCATGCTTGGATAATTCGTTCGAAATGTACACATATTCTCTGTAAATAATAAGGACAGTTATAGTATGCCCTTAATATCTGTAGTTTTTAATTCTCGGACTTTCATGGTTTTACGTATAAGAAATATATAGGTTCCTATCTGCTGTATAGTTTACCTACTGCCTATAAACTAAATGCGACGAATCGTTTAATTGCGGCTTCCATAATTCACTTTTAGAGAAGCCCCGCTGGGAAAGTGCAGGTCATAAATTTACAAAAATGGCATTCAGGATTCCCTAAATTTAGACAATTTTATTTTTCATTCCCCCCCCCCCCAAGCATTTCACGGCTTCATTTCAGCCTCCTGGTTTATCCCGTTATCGGCGTAGTGAATTTGTTAAATAAGAAATTTCCAACAGACACTAGAGCAGGCATCCATCTGAAATGGACTCCGTTTTGTTCGTTTCAATATAAAATTTTTTTTTTATTAAAAAAATGTCTAAGAGTAAAAAGGTTTATTTTTCAATGAGAAATAAAATTTATATATGATCAAGATGAAACAAACTAAGAAACGGGTACAGGATTCCAATGCCCTGATAAAAGTCATGATTAAAAAATTACTTTTGAAAAGTCCGGAAATATTCATAAAAATCTATTTGCAGTCTGTCTAAAAATCTCATCCATCTGTTGTTTAATTAGTAATGGTTAAAAGAATCGCGGCAACCACAATTTGGGCTGAAATGGCCAAAGTCTTGGGGGAGAAAGCCATGAAAGGAAAAATCAAGGAAAAATATCAATAATTTTTAAATGTGTTATATCTTTTTTTTTTTGTCTTGCTTGAGGGAAGGAGGGTGGTTCATGTTCATCGAGCAGTGACGTGCGTATGAAGAAGTTAAGCAGAAGCCTTCAACTTAGTGTGATCAATGCACACATTGAAGGAATTTTATTCTACTAAGATTTTAGAAATAACTAAGGCCTCCGTGTACTGTTAACTTTGATGTTTTAATATTATAACAAAGGGTCTTTGATAACCTATTTATTAAATAAAAAGAATTTGTATACATATATACCAGGCAGCATACACAACTGCATGTGCCAAAGGCAAAAAATGCTGGGGTTATAGCAGAACTATATGCATTTCAGAGGTGTTTACTTGTGAAATTTACTTGTTAAAATTACGTATCAATTTTTCTTTTCCTATTTTAAAGCTAGTTTAAGAAAATACTTACAGCACAATGATATTAATATTAGATAAAAAATGTTTAAATTCTTATTCCTCATCTACAGTATTTAACACTATAGTTCAATCTGCAGTATTTCACATGTATGTATACGATCGATTGTTACTTCTATTTATTTCACGTACACCTGCCATTTAATTTATAGGCATGGGTATCTTCTTTCTGAAGAATATATACCAATAAGGCCTAGGATCCCCCGTGTAGATGAGACGTCTTATTGAAAAAGTCAACCACGGTAACCAACCGGTGATGATTGAAGATACCATGGAGATCATACATATAAACAATACTTCAAAGCTATCACTTCTGGTTTCTCACTTTCGATGCAGCAGGACACGGCTTGGTCGCCATATCACACTTTTCCCTTCATTTCTCAGTCTCACCACCACACTTTCACACAGCCATGCGTCATTTCGGACTACCCATGAAGGTCAAAGACGGTTTAACTGGTCACTCCAAGTGCTAATCTGCCATGAGACGAGGGGACATGGTCGGCTCATCAAGAACCATCACTACTGGGGCATTCATTTTGAGAAATAATCTGGGGGAAAGGAGGTGCTCCAGAACTTTTGGTTGGACAGAAAACCAAGAGTTCCGTCTACTGCAGGCAAGTTCTTTCTACGGAAATATCATATTAAATTTCTGCTGTCAGGCTGTATATGGACACTTTGAATTTAAGCATGCAGGACTGACTTTTAAACTATAGATGGATCAACTTGTGGCGTCTATTTAACACACTTGCAGAATATATTGGACGAGGAAGTTGGGTTATTGAATTATGTTTATTTTTTAAGGGCAAAATCAAAAAAATAATGGAGAGTAGTTCCTAGACTTTACAGTCAAGGTTACATGAAATGGAGATCCGTCTAGGCTAGGTTGATCTATATTTCACTATAAGTTATAGGGAATAGGATTACGCCAAGGTCATATTTGGAATGCATTCTATGTCAAAGTGATACAGGGGCTCTGCCAACATATTATACATTTTAAAGTGTTTATTACCTGGTAAGAACGGGCAAAGTAACATTAACATCTTCCCGCTAGAGTGGGATGGGGCACTATTGCTTCTCGGGAAGAGGTACTTGTCCAGCGAGCTGCGGGATTTATGTGCCGAGATAAACAAGGGTTGAATAGGAGAAAACATGGTTCCATGAGTGTCAGGTTAGAACAAGATTTCCAGAGGGTTCAAAGTGAATGGAAGGAGGCATGGAGTTACATTTAAACTGTTTATTCACCACTTGTGTTGAAATGATAACCAGAAGATCCCATAAATCAAAATACCTATATATTGAAATATGTACAACTCTTGTAACAAAAGATAAAATTCCACATTGATTCACCTCATTTCGCTGTTGTTGTGGTACATAGGAAGACGCGAAGATGATTTGTTCCTGGGCTTTAAGGATGTCAACGAGAGCATTCATGTTTTAATATCTTCCCATCAGTTTCATCCTGGATTCTGCGACGCGGGTTCCAAAAGACCAAACGACACCTGTACTTCCGCTTCCGGTACGACACTACAGCGCGAATGGCAGATTTTCCCCTATGGAATTTTATCTAATGGGATGATTTAATTCATTACATTCTTCAGAATTAGTAAGTTTTAGAAGAAATCCATTCAAATAATTGGATTTAATTTTGAAATCCAATTATCAAAATTTGCTTCAATTCTTAAAATAAAATATAGAAGTGTGCGTTTCTTGTGCTTACGACCCTATAAGACTCTCTTGACCCATATGGGAAGACGGACATTTTTTTCTGAATGATTTCTCCGCGAAGTACAGGTCCCGGCGAGACTTACAGAACCCGCAGATGCCTTCCCCTCGATTGCTGCCCTAACTGAATTCTCAAACGGAAGGGACCGTACAACAATTACACATACTAGAGATTCAGGGTAAAGGGACAAACATATCCTACTCTACTCCTTGTTTTATAGACACTTCTGTAAAGACTTGCACCAGTGCATAGGTAAAATGTGAGTGAGATCATACGGTTTGACTTCTCTTGTGCACCATTGTAAAACCGCAGTTGCAGTCGCCTAAATACGAGAGTAAAAACTCGTACTTCCCCGTGAGCTAATATTAAAGATGGGCCACAGTACTTGCCCTAAGCATCCCTCTTCGTCACTTTAATTGCGATCAATGTAGACATTTTTTCAGCGGCGGCAACAAAGCACCTCTGACGCAGTTACATTCACCATCACTTTGGCAAACTTTTAATCATAATCCCTTGGAAGAGATGAAAAGTTTGCCCGAATGCCAGTAAATGACGCAGTTAGTTCTTAGGGACGTACAAGGCGCAACTTTAAATCCAGTTTGCTCTAAGGGAACACTTACAATACATCTACTTGAGCTTCGACTGCTTAAGTATAATTAGATAAGTACAAAAATATAGATCTATATTATTATTGAAGCATGCTTATCAAGAGTACGTTTTGATACTTGTCGTGCTTTCGACATGAATAATCAATTTCCTTAATAGCGAATTACAGGTATAAAGAGACAAAAAATTTAAAGATATGCAGGATCATGAAGTTTTAGAAAGTGTGCATTTTGTCAGTGTTACCATAAATAGAAAACGTGACTATAAATAGAACACTATCACACATAGTCAAACATTTGACACGGACGTACTACGATATAATAATGATACATTTGTAATCTTAGATGATACACTGGTAATCTTAGAGCAAACTGAATTCAGATTAGCATAATTATTATATCTACTCCCAAATCATTCACAAATTTGAATTATCTCTTACCCAATTAATACACTTAACTAGTAATTTGCACAATTTGTGATCAGCCCCAGATGTAAAACGACTTCCGGTTGTACCCCCTCCCGGATTAACTGTGACTAACATCTGTTCATTTACACATACCCAACCTATACGGGACCAACTCAATTTTTTTTAACTGCAAATTTAAACAGAACAAAATGTTAAAATATAAAACCAAGTCTGAGACCAGCACCATTTCAAATCAGTATCACAAAGACAGTGATTACGTAATTCAATTCCAAATTCCTTAACAAAAAATGAACACAAACTTGGCAATTCATAAAAGTTGTTGAAATCCAAATTTAATTGTTGCAATGTTTGGACAACATTATTTCCCCCTCCCCAAACCATGTTTTAATGGTCCCCGTGGCGGTCTGATCTCTCCCTCGGTATTACTTATCAGTTACATAAATAATAGAACATGAATCCTACTCTTAGTAAGAGCACTTTCAAAAAATATAAATAATAGATATCACAGATTTCACTGTCCTTTTACCAAAAATGAAACGGGCAGTGCATGGGCCGGCCACTAGGTGGCCTTAGTAGTCATTTTAGCCAAAATTGCTGACAGCAAAGCTACGCGTGCTTCTTTACTTGACCACAACTGCAAATATCCATGGCAACCTGCCATTCGGTGCGCGCCAAATTCTGGGTGTCAAAAAGCAGACAAAAGCCATGTGCAGAATATAGGAGGGGGCGGGCGTTCGGCAGAGAAGCACTGGAATACCCTTAAAGGGCAAAAAGGCTGACGATTTTATCGTCCAAAGCATGGCGACCAGCCGCTACAAACACAGTAAGCGGTGAAGCAACAACAACAACAACTTCTACATTTTATACTCCGATACAAGTCATTTATTTCCAAATCAAGTCAGAGTTCTTTTGTGTAAAATACCATATTAGCAAAGACAGACACCAAAGTGATTTCGTTTTTTTTTCTCTTCTTAAAAGCAAAGTTCTGGGAGAACAGAGAGAATGCATTTAAAGTATTTAGTTAGAACCTTAATACAAAATCAGTCAGGTTTGTAAGCAGAAGCGTGATACACTACTGAAGTTAATTTGAGTAGTTCACCTGTTTGTGACCTTGACCTTTGTCCTACTGACCAAGGTCAACCAAAGCCTATAAATCAGCATGCAGTAAGCTTGGCTATAAATGCCGGGATAACCAGGTAAAGGTTTTATTTTTCAGGATATATACATAGCAACTCTCTTATTCTACGAGGTTGCAGAAAATGGGAGCTTGCGAGATTAAAAAAAAAAAGTGAACTGTCAAACAGTTCTCAGTTGTAGCAGCAAACACCACTACCCCAAACACAAAGCAAGAAAAAGGTGCATGCACTAATTTACTTTTAGAACAAACAACTTGAGCATAGAAATAAACACCTTGCTCTGAAGATCATGACATAGGAACATTTGATGTCCGTACAATTCTTGAATATAAACATAGCATCCCACCTATTGTTAACAATGAATGGACAACAACAGACGCTATCTGCCGTGTCAAACACGACATTTATAAGTTCATGTTTTTGTTATTTTATCTTGGTTATTTGAACAACGTGTTCATAACAAAAGAAACTAAAAAAAATACACTGGATATCTAAATGATGGCTAGAACTTAACTGATGTAACTAATCGTGTCATACAATCAGTGCTTAAGGAATTCATAAAAAGTGTCTCAACACACTTTTGTCTAGAATTACAATATAGCACATACATTACGGCACGCCGCAATGCCTGTTATTACAAAATACAATGTCCATACATTGAAGCTAGCTCTAAACACTAAATATACAATAACAGGGGAAAAATTACAGTTCAGTAGGTTAATTATCACCCTCATTAAAACATGCTTACACCATCCTTACGATCCTGACATTCGTGATCCTTTCGATCCTGACAGGTCTCAGACCGCGACGAACAACGAATCACATTACTCGTTTTGTATCACATACAACTACAGTGCAGTGTCTCAAAAAACGTGCCCTACCTACACAGATATAACATTAACCACTACCAGTGCCCCCTACCAGGCTAGTTTTGCAGCCAACTCCATAGCCGCTATAGGTAATTCTCACCGGGTTTAACCTGGAATCCCGTGGAGGAAAAGGGAACACAATTTAGTCCACTGATAACAATGACATGATGGCACTCTTCACATAAAAAGTAAGGACCTTGAATGGATATAAGCACCTTGGTAGGGTATGTATGGTAATTTGTATTTGGTGTTTTAAATACGGTTACTCTGCGAAATAAAAAGAGTGTATTTTATCACTTGATCAGCACCTGTGGCCTTCACAGTATTCTGAACTTTCTTCTAACCTTTTGAGGTTTGATGCATTATCTTTCATTTTACGCCTGACAAAATGCTGCTATCCTTCTGGATATGCTAATCAGGTTACCATGACAACCAGTATATAATGATACAATGCTACAAAAACCAGGCTTCAAAATATCACATGACCATATAGAAAATCCATTATAACAATGCCTGTGTTATGATACGAAACCCTTGCAAACCTCCCCAACCCCGTCTAGAGAAAAACACCCTAAGCTAAACTAGAAGTAGTACACGTGAGATGCACAGTGCTACAGCAACAGAGATACTGATAAATGGTGTATCATCACACATAGGCTAATGCCAGAATAATTAACCATTTGATTGTATGACACTAGTTGTTTACATATAAAACAAGGTACCTGTCGGAGCTGGTTTCAGATAGACTGCAATGCAGGTGGTTTTTGCCTCTTGTTACATAAGCTGTGCAGTCTAAATGTTTTGCCTGGGGCACAATTTTAGAGAAGTACAGCTGCTTTGCCACTGCATTTAGTTTTTGCAACACAGAACAAATGCCTCTAGCCCTCAATTCATAACATCAGATAAACAGAGATCCTTAACATGCAAGATCAGGGCCTGGAAAATGAAATTCACACACATATATGATAAAATTGTGGCATATACATACAATGCCCTTTCTCCAGCATGCTTAAAAGGTCAAAGGTGACACTATTGGAGCTTGCAGATGGCGCTGGTGTTTGTACGGTTCGTGTGCACGTCTATTGGAGTAAGCCATGCATGACCTTACGCTTAACAAACAGCAGCAGTGACAACCAGCACAACACCACAAAGGCCATTCTTAAAGTCTCGGCACCACTGATGCAGCAAGTCACCAAACTGACAGATACAAAATAGCATGTTGGAGAAGTACACATATATACATACATATGTACACATATGTGTGTATATATATCTACCCCAGCTCCAATGTATAACCGATGCGGTGCTCTGGTTTAGCAGCATTATTCGTTTTTGTTATTTAACTCGTGCCTTGGGCACAGGTTCAGCACCAATTCATTTAAAAGACTGCGGTACATCCGAAGTGAACAGGCTGTACAATATCGAGCACAAACAGTGACAACAGCTTATGATGTCATAATTACATCATCAGCTTACTACACATCACATAGCACATTATCTATATGTTTATATCATATAATAATCATAATAATAATAATATAATAATAATAATAATAATAATGATACATATGTTGAACACAGTATGACAGCAAGATTTTCTTGCTTATCTGCCGTACCTGTCAGTGGTTTAAGATTTACTCGTGACAGGCTCCATGTGCGTCACAGATGCTGTGAATCAGCACCCTCATAAAAAAAATTAAAACCAGAGCCTGATTTTTAAAAAGATCCCCAAAATTTGTTGGAAATTTTCCTAGGACATGCTATGTACATGACATGATTAAAAAGCTGTGTTCTCAATTAAAAAAGTCCTTGCCGGAGGCAGTTTTGTACATTTGAAAAAAGTTGTACAAAGAAACCTACAACTTCCAACAAATATGGCACTCAGTTCGTTATGCAAAATCGTAATGTACAATAACATATCTAAAACCTAGAACATGCTTTATATACTTAACTAATCTATATTCAATAGTTTCACTGCATTATTAATCACCAAAATATCACTGATCACATCCCCCATTAGGTAATAAAATTGAATTACATATATTCACAGTTACATATTTATTCCACGTCCATGCTTGCCTAATTGGGTCAAAGGTTAAAGTTCATATGGTGAGCAGTCTATCAAAGCTCCAGATGATGTCACTTCCTGCCAGGCCGCAAGCAAGGTCAAAGGTCAACCAGCTAAAGTTGTTTCCATGTCAGAAGGGCAGTAGAGTGCAAGGATACCTTAACAGCAACGCATTGAAAGCTTTAAGCAACCAACTAGGAGCAAATTGTATGGAAAAAAAAAACCAATAAAAATAATAATAAAAGGAGAAAATGACACTTTAAGAGCATAAGTATGGCACATTGCTTTATACCAAGGCCAGGCAAGTTGTAAGCACAGGCACTACAAATTTTGGAGTTACGGTGGCTTTCCAAAGAACAGCGAAAAGCACTTCCAGTCAGCCAAAGCTTGAGCAATTTCAACAATGATTTTGTCGGAATGTGTAATTTTTTCATTTTCCTAGTTTGGTGCTGGCCTTAGGTACAAAAATAATTCTTACACATAAAAAAAGTGATATAAAATCAACAGACATTTGGAAACAACAGTAAAAAGACTCTTTGATATCACATACCACACCCCAGCTCTGATTTCCTACACCCCCAGGAGAGGGGCTACACAAATAGATGATGATATACACATCTTTGGCTATCTCGATGTCTTCCAATGACATTAACATAATCAACATCCCCCTTGTTAATCTTGGCATCCCTGTGGTTGCTTTCTTTCTGACTGTCGTAGGCACACTGCACAATCCTTTCCTTGCTGACCTTCCTGACTTGGTCCAAGTTCACCCAGCAACTGCCCTTCCTAGGGCCAGCATGACCTTCACGACCTTTGAACTCTGCCCCTCCTTGTGGTTTGGCTGAGCTATCATTGAATGTAAGTCTCCATTTACTTTAGTTCTGTGTGACATTGGATGTCAGTTCTTAATGATTAGTTTGGGAAAGGCAGGGATATGGTAGTACTTGCAAAGTGGGCGGAGACATTTGCCCTTTGCTGCATCCCGGCACACAGTGACCTTCCCATCGGAGACTTCGACATAATCTGTAAAAATACACAACACCTCAAACTAGTCTGTAAAAATATGTGAAAAAGCCTGTTATGACCTGTATAAAATGAAATGTTCCAAAATAATATGGAATGCAACTAGTTCTATAAGAATATAACTTTTAATATGAATCATCCCACAAGTATCCGCAAAATACAAAACACTGATTAATGACCTGTTTAATATGAAACATCCCATAATAATCTATAAAATATAAAAATATCCCAAAATAATCTGCAAGATACAAAACACTCCATAATAATAAGTGTATCAGTTGAAAGATGAATATCCCATAATGTGTGAAAATGCCATAAGTATAACTGAAATATGAAACATTCCTAGAAAGAGAAGAAACATTCCATAATAATATCAAATTGTTGCATAATATTATTCATACATGCCATCAACACCTGAAACATCCAACAGTAATATACATTTGTTCCAATATACTTTGCTAAACAGCAAAACCATGATAATCTCATCATAATTATCATCAAAGGCCAAAGCCTGTGATAAAATTGTTTTATAATTAGATTTAAACTACTCACCCTGCACCAGATGAACATATTTGCATTGCGGCCGGACACACTGCCCGGCCTTAAAATCTCGGCATACCGGGAGGCTGTCCAGCAACTGTAACGACAAGAGGGGTCAAAAGGTCAGTGAGGGGCACCAATCAGAGAAGTCCCATTATATATACATACAGATGTCCCTGTTTTTAAATGTTTCAGTACTATTTAGCTTGGTAATGCAGCACCTTTACACATTACTTGTATCTATATGTGCTGTGAAGCAATTCTTGTCTTGAAACTAGAATAGAAAATTTCAGCTATGTTTCTAAAAACTGCTCGAAAACGGCATCAACTGAAACGCCTAACCTGAGCCTTTATGACCTGTAGCAGCTAAAAATTTAACAATGTTTTACCTACAACTATTGATATAGCTAACTGGCCTTCATGGCCGGAAAATAAATGCACAGACTCATGGGAAATCAACCCCAGTTGTTTCTTGGCAAGTGATGCAAGGCATGACATTAAAGTTCACGATGGTTAAACTGGCAAGGTACAATAATAGGAAGAGGTGAATTTATTTTATCGAAGGATGACTGTTAGAACTGAGTTACTTTTAATATTGATAAAATAGGATTTTTTTCTTAGTTCTGAATGATACATTCATGTATAATATATTCCCAAAGAACATATAGCCATAAATAAGTCTTCTACTGAGTAACACAGGCAGTGGGACTGGGGTGTTCCCCTACTGGTGTACCTTTTGAGTTACACAGTCAGTAGGACTGGGGTGTTACCCCTACTGGTGTACATTTGAGTTACACAGTCAGTAGGACTGGGGTGTTACTCCTACTGGTGCACATTTGAGTTACAGTCAGTAGGACTGGGGTGTTACTCCTACTGGTGTACAATTGAGTTACACAGTCAGTAGGACTGGGGTGTTACCCCTACTGGTGTACATTTGAGTTACACAGTCAGTAGGACTGGGGTGTTACCCCTACTGGTGTACAATTGAGTTACACAGTCAGTAGGACTGGGGTGTTACTCCTACTGGTGTACAATTGAGTTACACAGTCAGTAGGACTGGGGTGTTACCCCTACTGGTGTACATTTGAGTTACACAGTCAGTAGGACTGGGGTGTTACCCCTACTGGTGTACAATTGAGTTACACAGTCAGTAGGACTGGGGTGTTACCCCTACTGGTGTACAATTGAGTTACACAGTCAGTTGGACTGGGGTGTTACTCCTACTGGTGTACAATTGAGTTACACAGTCAGTAGGACTGGGGTGTTACCCCTACTGGTGTACATTTGAGTTACACAGTCAGTAGGACTGGGGTGTTACCCCTACTGGTGTACAATTGAGTTACACAGTCAGTAGGACTGGGGTGTTACTCCTACTGGTGTACCTTTGAGTTACACAGTCAGTAGGACTGGGGTGTAACCCCTACTGGTGTACATTTGAGTTACACAGTCAGTAGGACTGGGGTGTTACTCCTACTGGTGTACAATTGAGTTACACAGTCAGTAGGACTGGGGTGTTACCCCTACTGGTGTACATTTGAGTTACACAGTCAGTAGGACTGGGGTGTTACCCCTACTGGTGTACAATTGAGTTACACAGTCAGTAGGACTTGGGTGTAACCCCTACTGGTGTACATTTGAGTTACACAGTCAGTAGGACTGGGGTGTTACTCCTACTGGTGTAAAATTGAGTTACACAGTCAGTAGGACTGGGGTGTTACCCCTACTGGTGTACCTTTGAGTTACACTGGCTGTATGACTTGGGTGTTACCCCGACTGGTGTTCCTTTGAGTTACACTCGCAGTAGGACTGGGGTGTTACCCCAAGTTTACCCTTAGGTCTGAAAAGCAGCAGATGTAGGATAAAAGCTTGCCTTTTCACTTTTATTGACAGAAGCACTGACCTCTCCAAACACCATTAGCACTGTGTCATTTTTACGAGAATTTTGCTTTCCTGAACATTTTGAAACATAAGACATGACAAATTAATAAACAGCATTACCAACCTGTTGACATCAGGAATAAGACACAGCTGTAAGCACATGCAGCTACTAAACATTACTAATGAAGAGCTTTGTTTTACTTATCCTCCCCCCTCTAAAAAAAAGATCTCTCAATGCTACAGAAGTGCAATATAGTCCAAGTTGTTTTGGTGTTGATTTGAAGACTGGTGTTCATTTCAATTGTAGGTTTAAAAATATAAACTGTTTCTGATACATTAAAATGCTGTGTTTCATTCAACAATTATGGAAGTATTTTAAGACAGAAAGCAAATTTCTAGTGATGTAGGTGGCACCATTTCACACCACACTGGGGCAGTAATACATCCTTCTTTATACCTAATAAATCATGATTTACTGTGAGATGTCAAAGAAAAGGATATATGAATACTTTTTAAAAAGAGAACTAGAAATTTCTGGCATTGGAGATGCCGTAGTATCCCCAGACAAATAAAGGATTCCCATTCTAAAATTGGCACCCTTCTTCTGAAGTGTATATTGACATGTGACAGGGCCAAGGTCACAAATGTTTGAACTTGTCCAACATATTGGTGGAGATTGTTGAGTCAAATGCAAAGGAAACAGATGCAGTACATCAAAATTATGGGGTTGACCAAAGTCCTGCTTCCACGGATTTGAGAATATATGGCTCCTGTGAAATTGACCTTGTGACCCCAAAATAGATAGGAATCTTAGCCCACTGGCAGGGGAACTATATTGGAAGAGGGAAGGCCTGGGATGAAAAGTTTTGCTTAAAATGCATCCACTATCTTTCAAAGATGTGGGTCCTGCGACCTTGACCTTCAATCTCATGACCCGTATAGTAACAGAGTTCTTGCTTTATTGATGGGCCATACATAAATAAAGTTTGAAACCCATAAATCAATCCAAGCTGGAGTTACCGCCAGAAAATGAATTTTTGGACAGATGGCTCCTGTGACCTTCAACACTGTAACCCCAAAATTGATATGGATCTTCCTCTATTGGTAGGTGAGCTATATGTGCTAGATTTAAGGTTGGATTGAAAAGTTTGGCTAAAAATGAAAGTCAAGTTTGAAATCCACATTTCAATCGAAGCCAGAATTATCATCCAGAAACTAATTTTTTAGGACAGATGGCCCTTTTGACCTCCACCTTTGACTTCGTGACCCCAAATTTGATAGGGATCTCTATTCGCAGGTGAGCTAAATGTGCAAGATGAAAGGTCTGAGATGAAAATTTTGGCCTCAAATGCATCCAAATTTTTTTTTAATTGATGTGGGTCTTGTGACCTTGCCCTCATGACCCAAAAATAAATAGAGTTCTTGCCTTACTGATGGGCCATATATGTCAAGTTTGAAATCCATGTCTCAATAAAAGCTGGAAATATCATCCAGAAACTAATTTTTGGACAGATGGCTTTTGTGGCCTTGACCTTTGACCTAATGACCCTAAAATTGATATGGATCACACACTATTGGTAGGTGAGTTATATGTTCAAGGTGGAAGATTTGGGTTGAAAAGTTTGGCTTAAAATGCATCCACAATATTTTTTTTTAAGATTCGAGTCCTGTAACCTTGACCTCATGACCCTAGAACCTATAGGGTTCTTACTTTAGTGGTGGGCCATACATAAGTCAAGTTTGAAATCCATATGTCTATCAAAACTGGAGATATCATAAGAGGTGTGATTTTCACCAAATATTGAAATATTCAGGGTCAAGGCCACTCTCATGTTAAAGGTCATGACCTAAATTTAAATAAACCTCATCCAATAACCCATCTCTCTACATGTTCATAATATGAAAGAAATCTGTCCATTAGTTTTTGACTTATAATGCTCACAGTACTGTCAAGTTGCAATGATGGGGATATTAAAAGGTGTGAAAACAAGAAAAGAATACCAGTTTTTGGCAGATCACAAGGCTATCCAAGTTCTTCAGTCACCTTAATTTTTGGAACAATCCATGGAAGCTTTCTTGAGATATTTAAGAATTTGTGTAATTTTCAGCAAAAATGGACCTATTCAAGGTCAAGGTCACTCTACTAGTAAAGGTCATGAACCGTTCTGAGTAGGCTTCGTCCTCTTACCTATATCTATACACATATACAGTTTGATAAAAATCAGTGAAATATTTTTTGAGTTATCTCGCTCACAAGATTTTTCTGTGGCGGCAGCGTAGGCGGCACCATCATGAAACCACAGTATCCTTCCTTTGTCTGGGGATACAATAATACATCTCAATCAGAACAGTACAGTGATTTATTTCTTCATGCGCCAAACTCACAGCATGGACAAGCAATATGCTTTTTTTTGTAACTCAAGATATCAATTAATTAGAACAATCCCAGAAGTCCTTGTAAACCAAAGCTCAAGAAGCAATGCAACCTTTACCTGGTTAGCCTCGTCAAAATATTTCACGCTAGCAGCATTCGCAGGAATTGGGGCTGGAGCAGGTGTTGCCATGGTAACCTGTGTGACCTTGGCACTTGGGGTCGAGGACACTGGTTGGCATAGCGACAGCATAGTTATAAGCACAAACACCACAAGCCAAAAGGAAAAGAAAAGTCAAGCATTTCGAGCAAGCTCACCATATCCAGGATGTCAAAGAAACAGACTGGATGACAGTCAGGTATGTACACTCATGAATATTCAAAGTATTTTTTGTTTATTACATTCAGATAAATCTTAATCAAGAATATGATATATATAATTTTGAGTCCCATACAGTATATTATTTTAAGTTATTAAAAAGGTTAAGTATTTCAAAGTTGTCCAGACTTCGTTAAACAAGGTATCCAGGAGAAAATTGATTTGTTATTTATTACTTTTATTAAAGAGGGGTGGGGGTGTTAGTAAAATAACTGTCACCCTGGATATGTATGTGAGTAGAGTACAGCATGAACCCCATGTGTGCTTATATTTAAGAAGACATTTGGCAATGTTTTGCAACACACTACAAGCTTTGTGTTCATCCAGCTTATTATATACACAAGCTGAAAATACCAAAAGGAAGTCATTTTTTATGTGGAATCATACAGAATACATGTTATGAGATAAATCTCATAATAAGAAAGCAGTGTACAGCATCTGACAGCAGTGCACAGCATGTTTTTAGGGAAGTCCTGTTGTAATACATGTGTTCTATGTCCCACAACAGGACTTCTTAACTGACATGATTTGCACACATGGGATTTAAGCTTAACATTGTACATTTTATTCACCAGTTTGGCAAGATCTAATCTAGGGATCAGCAATTTTAGCATATGCAATAGGAAGACCAAGCATCATGCAGTGTTTTATTTTACTAGTGTTTATGGTAACTCAGAATTATTACAAGAACTTCAAGGTACACTGCAATCTCAGTTTGTTGATGAATAAACATGAGGTATAATTGTTTCTGTTATAATCAGCCTGACATGATGCCTGGTCTTTTATAATGGTCATACTGTCATGCAATTATGGCAGAAGCAAATATATGAAAAACGCCCACCTCAGAAAGTGACAGTAAATATTACCAAAATATGTCTTAAACATGAATTATCACAAAAGATAAATTGAAACATTTATTTAAAAACTTTTATTTATCATAAAAACTTGTTTCATTGATTTGGATTATACAGGGTGTAATATAATATGTAAAACAAAATATGTGGAAAATACTATTTTTTAGGATAATCCATGCATAATTATCACCTTAATATAATACATATCAATATCTGAGGTAGGCTATTGATATGTGCAATACAGGCAAATACTGAAGTGTTCACAGAACTGTATAAGCTGTGTATAGGAGTAACTTTCTGTTCATTACACAGAAATAAATGACATGCATCAACACAGTGCTTTGTTTAATGCTATAATCATAATCTTATCTCAAATTTAACCCCAAGTGGGCGGTGGTGGGAATAGTGAATGGTTAATAATAGGCCTTGGCCTCTTCCCGCATCTATAACATCAGGGATTAACAATAATTGAAGCTGCATGTTTAAGCATTATTACATACTATACTATTTCTCAAGTTACACTTTTACTTTTTAATAAGGTTCATGTCATTTCTTGCACTATGGAACTACTGATTCCAGTAAGTTCAGCTTGCCTGGAGGCTCTGTGGAGCATGGTAATTTTGTTAGATCACGGTCAAGAATATAACTAAGTTGAAGTTTCAAGTCTAACTACTGGTATCAGCAGAGATATCAAAGTTTATTGAGGCAACACTGAACGTGTGTATCACTAGTACAGTGCAGTGACTGTACCAAAGCGAGGTGTATAAATCTGGATGCAGCACCTCCAGCCAGCTGCCAGCCCCAGACAGCTGTGAAGCTTCCAGTAAGGAACATATGATAATTGTGATTTAGAGCTAGGTACAGGGAATACATCATATATGAACTGACAGGACCCTGAAGCAAAGCACAATACTGCTCTGATTGTATGATATATGTATGCCTTCACTGTCTGCATTGAACTTGCATCTCTTTTGCTGGAATAACTTGCATGGTTCAAAAGGAACCTTCAGCAACAGTAACGCCTACACCTAAGTGTAATTTTGAATTTTACATTCACATGACTTTAATCATCCCAACAAAACTAAAACTGCAAATATTACATTTGGCCTCATGATCTGTGGCACTCTGAATTCCTTTGTAAAGAACTATGGGAGTGCATTTTGAATCAAAATTTCAGTCTCTGAATTCAAGTCTACTTTAATCTCTAAAAAGTCAGAAATTCAAATGAGTAAGCAATCAGAAATTACTTCACTCTTTCATGTGAGGGATCTATAGGTTTTGGAGGTTATTTGGTGCTGAAACTACAAAAGAGAGCAGCAGCTGAATCAATTAAACCTGGCATAAGATAGCAGCAGCCAACGCTGAAAAAAATACCAGGAATACCCCATGTAGAATCGCATGACAATGTACTGAGTGCTAATTTCACTATAACCAAAGAAAAATATCATATTAAAGCCGCCTAGGAGCTGGTGCTATAACAACTAAAGAGAAATTAAAATAAAGAAGAAACAGTAGCAAAAGCAATACGTCTAGGTCGGTGAGTTTTCCCCAGAGAAACAGTGGCACGAAAAATATTGGAAAAAATGGTTCATCAACTATAGAAAACTCCCATTACATATCACTCTCCATGAGATATGTAATGACTTAATTTTCAAAGAAATTTGTATCTTTAAACCTCTCAAATTTTCAGTAATAAATGGGTCAATTTTTGCACACATCTTCCTGGAAATTTTTTTTTATGATTTCAGGTATATGCTCAGGTACATGCTGGCAATATGCAGAGAACTGCTACAGGCACACAATAGCAGAATGATACAAGCATACAATTTTTCTGCATGACAATATATGCTCATTGGTGAACATAAGCAGTTAGAAGCTAAAGCTGTGAAATGACAGTAGATGTTATAATCTAATCCAATTCAAAGGTTCTATGTTCTGTATTGTTTTCTGAATAACACTTTAATATGTAAAGCTTAATAAAATTCCTTTCCATGGTAAATGTCCATAGTAAAGCAAATCAGGCAGCCAAAGTTCAGTTAATTAAGAAGGCCACAGATAATTCTAAAAGAATAAACAGAATTCCAGATTTTTTCATATGGACACATTACTGTTCAGTGCCATATATAATTCTGAAAGAAACATACAGTTTTCCAACACTAAATGCTTGTGATCACTGGGTCTGTTTTCTAGATTCTAAAATTCTGTGTGTGTCCAACCTGACATAATGGCAAATGACCAACAAACAGCAATGCAATGATTATTTGAAGAATGATGACAAATGTATTACTTACTAGTGACAGCAGGTACGAAGGACTGTTGTTGCATCTGCATGGCGGCCAAAGCCTGTTGATATGCGGTAGTTCCAGTTCCGGGCTGATACACTGGGACGCCACTTTTACCGTCAGCGACTGCGGGCCGTTTGACATAGGGTACCATCCCAGGCATCGCTGTCATACCCTGCTGCGATAAGAAACAGCCGCTAAACCATGCAGCCGAAGGTGGCAAGCCAACGATTACTGTCCAGACTGAGAAAAGAAACGTCCAGAAGAGAACAAGAATCGCTTACTAGTCACCAAATAAAGGAACAAACTCCTGAGGTGCCTGCAGTGAGAGGCCACGTGAAGATTACACAGTTAAAACAGATCCACTCTGCATGCAGAATACCGCAGAGTGTGAAAGAATTTGTTTTAGACAATTCACACGTGAATTTGATTTGCTTATGCACACAAGATGCTGACACAATCGCATGCTTTGTGAAAGACAGAAGAGTTACAGTTTTTACATGTACAAGATCATGAATGTTTATCCATGAAATACCGTTCCCTAAGTTAAACTGTTTGTTAATCAGTACATCAAACCAAAAAAAATGGACTTGTGTCCTTACACAAAAAAATCATCCCTGGGCACAAGTTTCATTTTTTTAAAGTAGAAATTAAACCAGGGAATATCTCAGCCTTTTTCGGCTCATTTGCATAATCACATGACAAAGTGGGAACACTCAGTTGGCGGATATTATTGACTAATAAATATACATTGGCGTACCGAACCAAAAGATCATGCAAGCCGTGGAGAAAAAAGAGGGCATATTGAAACTCCTCACTACTGTATATATATGGCAGAGAAAACGGAACCAATAAAAAGCGAGAGACAGGGAGCCAATCAGATTGTCATGTGACTGTGCAAACATCCTTCTAGGCAGACTATAAATAGCTACATGCAAAGCATCATGGGAAAAGTACCAGTACGAGATCATCGGCAGGGTCACGAGGTCGTTTCTTGCCCGCGCCTGTCAAGACCTCAACCACTTGCGGCTAATTAGTATGCGGAGCACGTTGGCATTGGCCAATGATTTGGCAGCATGGCAGGGTTGGCGGCACATGACAACAGCAAGCAGCATTGCATCATGGGTAAAAATAAAAAGAGCACCATTTTAAAAATAGTTCAATAAATTCATGCATTCATGTCGGTCAAAAACTTGCAGCTAATTTTCAGCATGACATGCCTTTCTTTAAAACTAGAACCTAAAGTGTTTGGAAAAAAGTTATAAAAAGTTAACGGAGATTTTCTAAGAAGCGTCTGTGACTACTACACCAGCGCATTGTAAGAGGTGAAAGTGTTAGGTGAATGGTGTGTCAGTAAACAGATACAAAGATGAAGAAAAAATCATACTGTAAAACAAAACCACATGCAAAAAGCCGTGATATCCCAGTCACCATAGCAACCAAAAGTAAACAAAAAATCCCATATAAACACAGCCACAACGTTGGCCCATGTGTTTCAATTCAATAATTTCACTGTGTTTCTTGGATGATTTTGTAAATTTTTGGTTTATTTCATGATTGGTTTAACACAAAATGCATAATGAATGCTTGGAGCAGAATTTCTCTCCGACACAGATTGACAAAGAAAGGCATACTTGCTGAAAACTAATGCTTACAGTTTTACAATATACACCTTTCTACGTTAAAAACAATGCTACGGAAACCTGCATTATGCCAGACTTTCATCAACAAGTTCTCTTTTGTCACAAAAATGTGCAGTCACATAATAATTTTCCGTGTTTTTTTTTTCTCAAAACATAACATTAGACAACACTAAAGGCAAATTGCTTTACACTGCTATAATGTCAAATATATATGAATATATACATTTATGTGAAAAATTAAGCATCTACACATAACACCTGGTGAACCTTGTGATAAACACTGCAAAATAACGCGTACAAATCTATGTCCAGCATATATATATGTAATCAGCTGTGGAGATGTACCAAGCCAGCTATAGGTTTCACCAGTAAGCCAAAATCTGAAGCAAACATTAAAAGTACTGGTAGCTGAAAAGTACATTTACATATACATGAACAAGAAAAACCTGATTGGCTTATCAAGAAAAGCATGTGACTTAATGAACCAATAACCACTCATGCTGTGGCCACACCCATTGGCCAACTAGCCAATGGCAAAGCTTGTGGCACCTAGCGAATCCTTTGCACAGGAATTTCTGTCTTCCCAAAATACCCCAGTCTTTCCCCCCCAAAATAAAAGTCTTTTATGGAATTGTCCGCCGTCTGCTTTGGCCTCCCTCCAATATACAGCATAAAAAGCAGGAAACGGGATCTTGCACACAAAGCAAAGCATTTACAAGCACACAAAGCAAAGCGATAGGGCAAAAGAGCGCAGGGCTTTCATTCACTGGTCTACACATTGTGTACCATTTCATTTCCATTGTAATCTGATGTCATGAAAACTTACATATGACAATCAAATAAATCCGGAAATGTTAATTTAAGAATCCATAATTGAATTCCCATACTAGTATTGTGGTCTTTCAAACAATCCTATATAGATAGCCACCATCATCTTAATTCACACAAACCAATATCTTAATTCACACAAACCAATAACTATATAAAGTAACACCTGCCATGTTATTTTAAATGCAGATCCATTCAAGTTCAAAATGTGAAAATTCTATTATAATTTTGTATAACCATACATTTTAAAAAATAAATTATAAATTTTGCAGTAATCATGGAGAATTGCAAAACAAGACTTTCACAAATGACCATGCAATACCCGGTGAAATTAGTGCTGTAATATTTTAAAGATTCCACATAACGTTCATGCAGTCACAAATGAATTTTGATGATGTATTTGTCAAATCCTGACGCTTAAGTATTCATGCAATCACCTGTTATTTTGAAAACGTAATAATTGATAAAATGCCGGGTAACTGATGTAGGGCACACACATACACACACATACAGACTGACATTTGAGACAAAAATCAAGGTGCAGAGGTCACAGAACACACCATACAAAACTTGTAAACATACGATCATGTTCAATTCAGAGTGGTGTAAGCTGGGAAGGACGTGGGATGTGACAAAACACTTTGACACAGTACACTTCATAATACGTGCCAAACAGTACCATTAGAGTCTTTATGGTAAGTGTGCGTCTCACTGTTTGTGTTTTAGGAATTTTTGGTATGTCAGCTATATTAATAGTAAGGTGTTAATGTAGAGCCACTTGAGGTGTGCAAGTTTTTCATTTTCCGCTGTGCATGGACTCATTTAAACAATTACCGACATTCAGGCTCAAGTGTACAGCAAAGTCTTATGTAATTAATAACAATAAAATCGGAGTGTACCATTAAAAATATGTGTTTTAAACTTATATGTTTATCTTGTACAGGAATTCACGGTTAACTTGTACAGGAATTCACGGTTAACTATCTGGCAAAGCCATAAAGAATAAAGAAACCTCTGTTGGGATATTATATTACATTTGTGATGTTATATATAGTTTATGTAGGAAATACTCTGAAATGCTGATTTTATTATTACGTAGCTGAGCTCCGCTGGTTTGATTGTATTTGAAGTTTTTACAAAGCGGCTGACCTACGCTTAAGTGCAAATACAAACTCCCTTTGAATCAGGCAATGATATCAAAGGCCAAAGAGAGGCTTGGAGATGTCTGACATGATTACATGCACGTAACCATAGCTGAATGACAGATTCACTTATAAAAACCTGACGTTTATCTTTGATAAATGACTGTATGTGAACCCTTCCCCTCAGATAAAGAAACTCTGTGTCATGAATCATAAACCATTTTTTTATTTTCTTTGAATACGTACCCGAATCTTGCTTGTTCTGATATATACCAACCTTCGGGGGGGGGGGGGGGGGGGAGGGGGTTTCTATTTTTTTTCAATCCCTGGATTGACCAAACATTTGCAAAAGTAAATATTTGTTTGAAATATGGATTCATTTATCCCTGGTTATTTCAGAACTATCCTTTCTCTTTGAAAGATATATATCCAAAGTATTTATTCTTCCAAAAGGGACTAAAAATCAAAATTCAAAAAATAAACTAATGTAATTTTCTTTTTCATATTTTCTATTTTTCTTTTTATTAAAGATAGGCCTTGACATAAGAGCAACATACTTCATCCGTTCAAAGTTATTAACTCAGAAATATCAGTGTATTTGTCATGGGAATATCAATTCATTTATCAATGGTCAGATCAAAACTGGCACCAGACTTTTTGTAATAAGATGCATAACTTCAGAATGTCAGTTCATAGATATCTAGCAAGATAAGATAAAGAAAAGATATTGCCTTTACAGAAGTATGACAATATTCTGTTGTCAAATAGCCATCAGGCTTGATATCTGAACATTTACTGATAAAATATTTAAATCATACAGGTTAACTCCTGATACAGGTGTATATGGCTGATACAGAACTGAATGTTGTATAATTTTTCTTTTTTTTACCTTCCAAGTTATTTATATACAATAAAAGATGGTGAACCTGGACATATACGTGCTGCAAAGCATGCTCAAACTCCATAAAATAGTGTTGAATATTTTGAAAATATTACAAGTTTGTGTGGTAAAAAAGCTAAAGCAGCAACTGGTGTTAACTGCCTAATCAAGGGTGCACCAATTTTGTTTGCCAAGCAGTGTATTTTTTCTTGCAAGTTGAAACCATAATACAAGTGTTACTGGAATTTTATTTAAATGGGGAGAAAACAATTTATGTACATAATTACATATAAATAAGCATGCCTTGTACAAAAGACAAATATATGACTCCTCTATTGTTGATAAATTTTGAGAATAAGCCATTTTAGTTACTCAGTCCAATGTAAAAATTCACATTATTTATGTTGTGCTATTCTTTCTCATATATTGTCCAATCATAGGAACACTAATTTACTGTTAACATTACATAAAAAAAGACCTGTGGACTAATATATATACATATTCTACTTTAAATACACATATTTGCAAGAAATGAGGCCAACTTGTTGATTCCAACTTGTGGAGAAACGGATGGCTAGCAAATAACATCTACTGCCTGTTGTTGTTGTACTGCTGTTTGTAGACTGGTTCGGTTTATTTTGTGTTTGTACTTGCTGTACATGTGTACAAAAGTCTCCTTTACATTTTTGTTGGGTACAAAACAGGAAACCAACAGACACACAATACACTCCACAACAAAGCATGAAGCTTGTGCACCTTAGATAAGAGAGTAAAAGATGTGAAAGTAAAAAGTAAAAGGGATGGGGGGGGGGGTGGGGGGAGGGAGGGAGTTTGATGAAGTGGAAGACAGGAAAGGGGATGGGAGAAATGTATTTACTAGGAAAGGGGATGGGACAAATGTATTTACCGGGATAGGACAAATGTATTTACCATGAAGTATACATTTTTTTAAAAGAAACTATAAAAATTAAGAAGTTTTCTCAAAAGTGTAAGTCTTTCATTTTAAAAAACTTCCACTTGACCACAAAATTTCTGGAACAATCTTGAATACTGTAAATGTGAATTTTTTTTCTCAAATAATTCCTTTTTCACAGGAAATATATCTTTTCTGCTTTATGCATCTACTAGTAATTATTGAAACAGCATATGGCAATTTTGTTTGAAAAAATACAAATTTCTGAACCTGGAGACCATTAATGTTAACAATTTATGGGAGACAGTGGAGGGTTTGTGGTGTAGAACTAGGGGTGGGTGTATATAAAAAAATCTTTTTGGGGGTATGAGTGGGTGCCAGGATGGGAAAAGGGTTGTTGTGGACAGGGGGTACAGTAGCTGGGGATTAGTACACACACACACTCAACAGCAGTACAAGCAAAGTGCCAAGCCGTAAGGAAGCAAACAAGCGGACAGCAAAGCGTGAAAGCTCCCCTACCAAAGGAAACCAAAGCTGGGGGTCAAAGGTCGGGGAGTGCAGTCCACCACCCAAGAGAGAAGAAGAAAAATGGGTCACTAGGTGCATCAGCTAATTAGCCAATGGGACCTGCTGAAATGAATCATTTGCATAATCAAAGGAATCAGAGAGAAGATTGGTCCATTAGAAAGATAGGGTGTCAACAAAACCTCCCATATGGAATCTGAATATGCCATTTTTCTTCTTTTGTATATAACATTTACTTATGAACTGATGTATCAGTCTATACTGAAGTCTGAATGAAAATAAATAACTATACATACATATATACATATATAAATATATATATATATATATATATATATATATATATATATATATATCGCTTGCATTTTACACAAATATCTATCATTTGTTCACGCTGGAGACAAAATTAAATGCTCTGATGAAACAAATATCCAACACTATAATTTTGAGAGAAAATTTCACTGAAACTTGCACAGGTAGATATTCATGAATTTTGAATGACAACATTTCCTCTTTAAATGGCACTTTAATTGATTCGTTGGTTTTGTTCACACCATTAAAGGCAGATGAAGAGAAAATTAATGACTGTGAAAAAAAGATTCCCGCCACCTCGAGCAATGAAAGGAAAAAAAAAGGCGTGATTAGAAAGGCTGACCAGTGCTGCCACCTAGGAAAGGAAGGAGGAGGTGGGCATTTTAAGCTTTGATCTAAAGCCACAGCTGTCTCGGTTATAAGCCTGGATTAGGTAGAAACTGTGTGTCTTGTTAAAACATAGACAGTCTACAGGGCCTGAGTATAAGGAGTATTTTTGGTTACTTAATGTCAAGAAGATTTGATTATTGTGAACTGTTATCATTAATGCTGTCTGTATTGTAATCAGATACTTAGGTTATGTTCACTTAAACTGTAAGCGTCAGCAGGTGCTTGAGTGATTTCTTTATGGTAAGCAGTGAGTCCAATTTTTTTTTATATGGTAAGGTAACAATATTTAGTGCTACTGAGTAACTGTTAATTTCACAAATGATTTTGAACCAGTGCCAAAAACAAAGTCAGACAGTGTTAAAGAGTGTGAATTCAGAATAATGGATGAAGTGTTTGAGTGTTATTTTGGATTTTTTGTAGGCTATCTTTTGTGCACAGAGTTGCATGGTCAATTGTGAAACAGATATTAGATGAGAGGAAACACCACATCTGCTTGGAGAGTAGTTAGCCAAATCTGCTTGGAGAGTAGTTAGAGAAAACTGATTTGCATACACAGGAGAGGACAGAACCCAGGATCATGTAAGACATGTGTAGGGATGAGTGGAGTGTAAGAGTGAAGGGTTCGGAAGGGGTAATTACTGCGCTAAAAACTTACGTGAAAATTGTGTGATTTAGAAAAAAATAGGAGGAAAAAGTGTAAGATGCTGACAGAGTGACACGAGACAGTGGGTGCAGGAGAGGGAGAGGTGGCGTTGTGCAGGGGGGCCACTGTGAGAGCTTTGCCGAACATCACTGAGCTGACACTACATGGCTAATTGGATAAGAAGCGCCAACACAAGAAAACCCCAAATGGGTGGTTTTTTAACGTGTTCTCCTCGGCTGTCTATTACTGGTGGTTCATGTTTATAAATTGAGGGCGAGCCATCCCGTGACAGGCTGCATCAAGATAATGCTACCGTCGGGGGCTAAATCGGCTTGGACAGAAATGAATGTCAAATCAGCACGGACCGCCTAAAACCACAGCATTTTTTCCAATGGCCTTTGCTAATACACCTTAAACAACTGTATTAGTTTCCAATTAAAGCCTGTCAAGGTCACTGTCATGACCGTTTCCTCACGGCGTCTGTCACTGACTAAATAATGATGATTACTAACATCAGGGTTTTTCCCACACGTTCGTGTGATTTGGATCCCAAAAGCCCCACTTTGATTGGTTGTGACAAGCCACTCCTTCCTCGTTCTCATTTATCGTAATTTTAGCGAGATTTTTCACCTTGAGGATGTCATTACTGCAAGAATAAGAGATTTAGCTGGGCCCAGCATGATTGATACCAGGATTTCTATGTGGGGGAAATAAATTCATTTTCATTCTATGGTCCGTCCTTTTAAAATGTCACCAGGCTTTAACAGACTAATAGAGATTCCCTTTTTGGTTTGTTTTGTTGAATGTTTGGATTATTGATTCGTCACTGCCAGATCAAAACTTTAAAATATGAACAAATTTATAAAATTACTGTTTTATTTTATAATTTGTTTTGTTTTGTTATGTTGTAGTTAACAGAATGCCAAGCAGTGAAATAAAGAGAGATATAAGGGCAAGGTGCTCTCACAGTGAATCCAGGTTGTGGAAGACACAAGAGTATAGCTAGGTGGCAGCACAAGTCAACCCGCAGAGAGAATGTAGCGGCGGTGACCTGATGCATACCAGGACCTGAGTGGCTTGAGCACTGGCGGCATTAGCCCGTTGTTGTGCAGCCTTGATTTGTACTTGCAGATGAGGAGGGGGGTGAAAGTAGCGACAGTTGTCCCGCGTACACTTGCCCTTTACGTAATCCATACACACCGTAACATGGTTGTCATTAGAGTCCACTGTTACGTTTTCATAGGGGTGTGCAAAGCGACATTCACTAGGCTGTCGAGAACATGTACCCCTCTGATATTCACGACATACCTGAAAATAAAGGTGGGAATATTGTGAGGACTGAGCAATTGAATCTGCGTATGTCCATGCTGGTTCTCCTCCGTTACTCGAGTTGGTCGACTGAAACGGTAAAATATCTAGGTCAGTATTAACAAACATTTTAGCATTATTACATGGCCATCTACGTCAGTATTAACAAACATCCAAACATTTTTAGCATGATTACAAAGCCACTTAATTGCCATTCCCACTTGATTACAATGTTATAAGAAATTTTCTTTGTCTATTTATGATGAAATAAATACAGTTTGCTTACCAAATATTTTTTTTGCATTAATTCACAAATAAAATGTATTCAAATAAATATATATGTGTAAAATCATAAACTTTTGTATACAAAAACACATGTATAAAAAAATATATATAAAAGATAATTTAGTTTTTATACATATAATCTTTGCATATATGAACATATGTCACAGAAAAGCCTCCTTGTACTGTCACCAAATACAAGGAAACAGGGAAATACTGTGAATTTTACTTATCTGTCATTTTATTAATCAACTTGATAGACTAACTGTATTTATAGATTTAATATATTACACTTGAATATTTAAAGGTTGCAGAATAAACTCATGTAAGTCAAGATTTCATTGGAGTAATGAGGTGGTATTACTGATTTAAATTACATATAAATATTTAATCTGATAATAATTCATCAGTGTCAAAAATGGGGGGGGATTGTTAATCTTTAGAATCAAGGATAGTGATCTAAAATAGTTAGACGGCCCTGATCTCTAGTGGTTTAACTAACAATGGATGACTCAACATGTTGTCTGTAATTGTCGTTAATGTAGGACTCCTAATGACCGGAGGCTGACCTATTCACGGCTACCATCATGGGCGAAGTTCATCATAATTCTGACTCTAATGATATTTCCATGATAAAAACTATCACTTCCAGTAATTACGCATAATAACCTCTCTGGCACCATTATTCTTTGCCCCGCTTATGAAATATATATAATTGCTAGCTTTTATTGTGTGACATTGGGCATGTGTGCTGGTAAGGCTCATCAATAAACATGAGCTCCTCATTAGTATGCACAAGTACAATGCCTGCTATGCTTCCTTGCCCACTGCCAGCACTTCTTGCGGGCATAAATCGTCACAAAACTAACACTGTCGGAGTCATCATCTGCGATATTAAATGCCATTTGATCAGGAAAGTTTTGTTTGCTTAGCACACGTTGTGCTGATTCCCTCTGACAAATCAGTCATGCAAATCACCAATTC
Organism: Sipunculus nudus; assembly: GCA_026874595.1. NCBI lineage: Eukaryota > Metazoa > Annelida > Sipuncula > Golfingiida > Sipunculidae > Sipunculus > Sipunculus nudus. Next base: position 10,817,041 of record CM049314.1, on the reverse strand, counting down.
CACAAAATATCCTGAGCTTGTTTAATGGCAGCCTTGAGGCAGTCAGGTTTACAAATTAAAATAATATTTTCCTTAACAGCAACATGACAAATGAATAAATCTGCATATGAAATATGCAACTTCGGGGAGAGATCAGGCTATGCTTCACTTGAGTAGAAGATCATTTTTTGACAATCTTTGATGAAAACGTCTCCAGCCGGCGACTGTCTGTAAAACACAGTCTGATGACAATCACATCAAGTCCAAGGGATGACTGATTTCACTGGGCACAGAGACGCCAAATCATCCAGCTTTTTTCAACCTATCAGGGCACATGGTGAAATGCTGTTTGCAAATAATATCCAAACAGCATATTCTTTTGGACCGTACTAAAAGCTGACTTATTAATTATGTACTATGATTCAGAATGTAACACAGAGGGGCTTCCAAAGATTTCAATCACAGGACCAGACATCACACAAAGTCTGGCCTGATCAAATCCCTGCCAATTATTTATTAAAATGTGCCATCTGACAGAGACCACATTTATATATGCCATGGATTTACATCTAAAGTCTTTGTTTGATCACCAAGTGCTGTAACTGTAGAGACAATAAAAAAACTTAAAAGCTCTGCTTTACCAGAGGCTGTGCAGTCACTGTAACTATAGTAACATGCTATTAAAATGGCATACAAGTCACAGTGTCACAGTCTCCTAATATCTGAACAACAATCTATTGAAAATCCTGGGTTTGTTTGCTTGAACAAAGCTTTAACACATGGACCATGTCACATTTCCACTGCATAATAAAAAGACACTCTTTGAATTTCAATATTAAATAAAGGTCAGACGAGCATAACACCGGTGCTCTCATTTCTTACACTAGGTGGTACCATGAATGAGGAAAAAGGCTTTAACAACAAAATGGCTTTTGCTCTGCACCCTTAGGATCTGGACCTAAAAAGGATTCCCGATGAACCCTAAGTGGCCAGAAGACCAAGGAAAAAGGAAAGCAAGACGCTGTAGTTTCACACACAATCGATATTACGAGGTATGGGACGAGGGTGATATACCAAAGCAAGCCATTCACACCAGCAAGCGCTGCTCTATATAACAGGATCAGACTCCCCAGTGCTGTGTTGTCCTTGATTTAATTCCCGCTTCCAGTCAAATCAGCCACTGGACCAGCCAGACACTTCAGCACTGCTAACATAAAGCAGCAAAGCCAAGCAAGGCCTGACTTGCTGGTATATCGAAAAAAAAAAAATCATCCCTGTGCAAATTTGGATCAGCTAAAATGTTCCTCTTCAGTAAAACTGCTAGAGAGTACAGGATAATTTTACTTCTGTATTCAAAAAAAGTCATAGGAATTTCTGTAAATTTTGCCAGAACCCTATTATATCAGTTTAAAAATTTTATGAAATGCAGCATACAGATTCTTGGCTCCAGACAATAGAGTGTGCAGCTGGCAACTGTTGCCTGGTCATGTGACCCTGTAACTGGCCAATCAGAATTGTTCTTATTTATTTCCTGATATGAATCTGACACACTTGTAGTGTAAGCACAAAAACATAATCAATCAATGCAACTGATCTCAATATGACCGGGGCCGTGACCAGTTTTTATATTCTAATCCTTCCTCTGTGTTCATGGTTAATATTTTCATATTTAATTCCAAGGACATCTGTGGTCCTTGTGACAACTGTTGCAGATGGCACCTGCAAATTCTTATAAAATAATTCCAATCTGTGAAAGTGTACTGTAATTTTACCATGTGATATTTATGGTCACCATGGTGACATGAAATTGTCACAGTGATGTGGAGCAGATTCCGGTAGAGTCAACTAGAATTGGCTGTGTTCAGTAACATCTGAACTAGATAACCTGGGGCTAAAGACCCAATCAAATGAAATCATCGAGTTAGGAGGATGTCTGGTCACAAGTATTATGGGATATATACCATCGGTAAACCACTGATCCTGGGCCAGACCTAGGTGAAAGCAATGCATTTATTCCAATCACTTTCAATACCAACAGTTCCATAAACAGCCTCTCTGTACATGACCTCAGGACCTGTCAGTTGCAATGATAATAAATATGTAAACCAATCCATGGCAGTGGATATAATGAAAAATAGATATCTGAAAAATTAACTCCGATGAAATCCTCCAGGTACATTTTTCACTGGGAGGCTTCAATAATCTGTAGTGACTAAGTGCACCTGTCTCACAGTTAGCTCATGACTGAAAACTGACAAAGCATGTTCCAAGTTATACCAATATTTAAACAATTGTTCTCTGAGTAAAGTATATGATGCTTGAATAGTGAAATCTGATACTGAGTAGCTGACTGATACTGAGTAGCTGACTGATACTGAGCAGCTGACTGATACTGAGCAGCTGACTGATACTGAGTAGCTTAGAGGTCCTGGTCTTTGATATAAATAATACATCTGACCTCTCATATGATGCCCAAGTAACATTATTAAGGACTGCAGGAGGCAACTTTCGCTTTAAAACCGATAATTGCTTTGGTACAAAAATAAGATGATTTATTTTTTATCCATTAGTATCTCCCAAACAAGACAATGAAAAAATTAGGGAAAAGTGTTCCTCATTCAATTGCTGAGGTTCACTAAAAAAAAATTCAATTTCAGGTTGTTTTAATTTATTTTTGTATGAAACCCTGGATCTATTGGAAAGTGTGAGATATTAGTTTACAATTGAATACACTGTTATACAGTCTGCTTTTACTGAACACTTTTGTTGCATGTAACTAAAAAGAAAGTAGTGTCAAAAGCACACTGTGTTGAAAAGACTGCTTATTATTTCCCAAGTATTATTTGCCTTATGTTCCCTATCTGGTGTGAATAATGATACCTATATGGTATCCCCTTAGTATGCTTCAGCGTCGTTTCATACCATTCATTACAATGAGGTAAAGATGCCATTAAAATGAAAAGACAAGACCACCGAGCCATCTGTAAATGTCAATATTCCTATTAAAGTCGCCCCAAGTACATTTACTGCTAACCTCCCAGACAGGAATAAAATGTCCCTTTTACTGGTGTATTTTATGGTTTCTGCTTGGAGTCTGGATGTTGTAAAGTTTATGACTGTGTGAAGCAAGCACATAAAGCCCATCTAACTGTATTGTTACAGTCCAATATTAAAGCTGCACCCACTCTCAAAATGTCAACATTGTATCAAGCCAGTCAACATTGTATCAAGAATTAATGTCACTTTTTTGCTATAAAAGCTCAACCTGTTCTTCATGTAAGTTTTATAAATAATTATGTTATAAATGCTTCATGTTTTCTGTTTCTTTGAGGAATCTTACTTTTCATTATTCACAGTTGTGAGTCCTTTTGAACATTAGGTCGATAACCTTCAGGTGGCATTGTCTTTAAGATGGTAATAATCATAAGATAAGAACCAAAGCTTTCTTATAATCCTTCTTTTAGGGTTTCAATGCAAGTTACAAGGAATAATCCAAAAGTTAAGACCTGTTGCTAGGACACCAGATGGAACCTCTTGAGTTTCTTTTGAGATTTCACCACATTGCATTGGAGATACTGGCAGAGTTCTGACTGGTGCCACATTATATTGGAGATACTGGCAGAGTTATGAATGGTGCCACATTACTTTGGAGATACTGGCAGAGTTCTGACTGGTGCCACATTATATTGAGATACTGGCAGAGTTCTGACTTGTGCAACTTTATATTTGAGATACTGGCAGAGTTCAGACTGGTGCCACATTATATTTGAAATACTGGTAAAGTTCTGACTGGTGCCACATTATATTTGAGATACTGGCAGAGTTCTGACTGGTGCCACATTTCACTAGAGATACTGGCAGAGTTCAGAGTGGTGCCAAATTACACTGGAGATACTGGCAGAGTTCTGACTGGTGCTACATTATATTTGAGATAATGGAGGAGTTCAGACTGGTGCCACATTATATTTGAGATACTGGCAGAGTTCTGACTGGTACCATATTATATCTGAGATAGTGGCAGAGTTCTGAAAGGTGCCACATTACATTGGAGACACTGGCAGAGTTCTGCCTGGTGCCAAATTATATTTGACACACTGGCAGAGTTCTGACTGGTGCCACATTATATTTGAGATACTGGTAGAGTTCTGACTGGTGCCACATTACATTTGAGATACTGGTAGAGTTCTGATTGGTGCCACATTATATTTGAGATACTGGTAGATTTCAGACTGGTGAAACATTATATTTGAGATACTGGTAGAGTTCTGACTGGTGCCACATTAAATTTGAGATACTGGTAGAGTTCTGATTGGTGCCACATTATATTTGAGATACTGGTAGATTTCAGACTGGTGCAACATTATATTTGAGATACTGGTAGAGTTCTGACTGGTGCCACATTATATTTAAGATACTGGTAGAGTTCAGACTGGTGCCACATTACATTGGAGATACTGGCAGAGTTCAGATTGGTGCTAAATTACACTGGAGATACTGGCAGAGTTCTGACTGGTGCTAAATTATATTTGAGATAGTGAAGGAGTTCAGACTGGTGCCAAATTATATTGAGGTACTGGCAGAGTTCTGACTGGTGCCACATTACACTAGAGATACTGGCAGAGTTCTGACTGGTGCCACATTATATTTGAGATACTGGCAGAGTTCTGACTGGTGCCACATTACATGGAAGTACTGGCAGAGTTCAGAGTAGTGCCATATTACATTGGAGATAGTGGCAGAGTTCAGACAGGTGCCACATTACATTGGAGACACTGGCAGAGTTCTGACTGGTGCCACATTATATTTGAGATACTGGCAGAGTTCTGACTGGTGCCACATTTCACTAGAGATACTGGCAGAGTTCAGAGTGGTGCCAAATTACACTGGAGATACTGGCAGAGTTCTGACTGGTGCTACATTATATTTGAGATAATGGAGGAGTTCAGACTGGTGCCACATTATATTTGAGATACTGGCAGAGTTCTGACTGATACCATATTATATCTGAGATAGTGGCAGAGTTCAGAAAGGTGCCACATTACATTGGAGACACTGACAGAGTTCTGCCTGGTGCCAAATTATATTTGACACACTGGCAGAGTTCTGACTGGTGCCACATTATATTTGAGATACTGGTAGAGTTCTGACTGGTGCCACATTACATTTGAGAAACTGGCAGAGTTCTGACTGGTGCCAAATTATATTTGAGATACTGGCAGAGTTAAGACTGGTGCCACATTATATTTGAGATACTGGTAAAGTTCTGACTGGTGTCACATTATATTTGAGATACTGGTAAAGTTCTGACTGGTGTCACATTATATTTGAGATACTGGCAGAGTTCAGACTGGTGCCACATTACACTGGAGATACTGGCAGAGTTCAGAGTGGTGCCAAATTACACTGGAGATACTGGCAGAGTTTGACTGGTGCTACATTATATTTGAGATAATGGAGGAGTTCAGACTGGTGCCACATTATATTTGAGATACTGGCAGAGTTCTGACTGGTGCCACATTACACTGGAGATACTTGCAGAGTTCTGACTGGTGCCACATTATATTTAAGATACTGGCAGAGTTCAGACTGGTGCTACATTACATTGGAGTTCAGACTGGTGCCTGAGTTCTAGGGTTTTATGAATGTATGTTCAAACCTTTTCTCTGACATGTATTTCATGATAACATTCTATTGAGTTCATAACTGTGTCTACTGTCTTGTGTACTTAGAGCCTGAAACAGAGCTGTATCATTAATGAATGTGGGGCGGTAGCAATATCCTTTGTTTGGTCAAAACAAACATTTTCATGTGGGGCCTCCAACATCTTTCCCATTTAAGACACCAGTTTCAAATTGTTTCAGCAAAACTTGTGAATTAATCAAAGTTGTTTTTATATGCTTCACATGTTGGCACAGACAGCAAGCCAACATCAGTACACAGAATATAAAAACAGTTGTGTTTAGGAATATGTCACTTTCTTTTGGACTCATGCCAAGATGTTTTGGAACTAACTGTTGAGAAGAGTTTAAAATGTTTGGGTTCATTTACATTGAAAACTATATGGGTGGCTGTGCAAGCAATTTATTACTGATTAACAGTTTCTAACCAGATTAATCCGCCATGTAACAGTGTATGAGAAATATGTTAAAACTACGCCCATGTGAAACAACATTAATTCCCTGGGGTCAAGTACCTCTAATCTGTCGGGACGAGTAATTTTCTGTGTGGTCGCTGTTGCAGCCCCTACTCCTGGTGATGGCACAACACTGACTGGTGTTACAGCAGTCGCTGCTCCGGAAACTGGCGTTGCAGTCTCTACGGGCGCAATAGCACCTGGCATAGCGCCTGTCACCACGCTGGGCATCAGGTACGGGTTTAAGGCCGGGTTTGGGACGCCAAGGTATGGATTGGCCTGCTGCAAGAACAAACAAGAAAATATTGTAATTGCCATTATGGATTTGCATGTCAGTAAAGACAGTGACAACAAGTTTTAAATTGTTACCCCAGTTACCTGAGGGTTAAGACCAATCTCTACCCAAATCAGGGTAAGAATCCTATATTCTCTGTCAAATATCTGAAATTCATCATGAAACTATGATACATGTGACCTAGGCAGATGCATGCAATTATCTCATATCCTATCTCTTGAACTTTAAATAGGATAAGGTAACTGCAGCCTGTGGAAATATACATATGTAAATTAAACCCTGCATCAAATATCTTGGCCAATCAGGATAAAATACATGGAGAATATGCAAATTAATCCTCCATGTGTTTCACTTTCCTATCCTGTAGGTTACAAAGATTTGTAAAGATACAGAATATTACTGGACATATATGTATTTTTCAAATACTTTCTGATGGACCTGGGTGAAGTGTCGACTAAAGCATGTGCAAGTGAAGAAGTACATAAACATGGTGCTAGAGATACTAAGAGACCCATGCCCAAGATGCATCCACTCTTATACTGTTAACATGCAAACATTGGACAAAGATGCCAATTTAGCAACCATTGAGGCATAATGATGCAGGGTAAAAGTCTAAAGTACTACAGGATCTACAGTACAATGGAAGGCAGAAAACAAGTCCATGGCCGTCCAAAAAAAAAAAAAAAACGGGATTAAGGCAATTTTTTTTAGTTTTAGCATCAATAATTTGAACATGTGTTTGATGTATAATAATATCACTGATTTCAGAGACAACATTTTGGGGTAAGGTTGATGATACAAAATAATTCGGACATTTGCAATTTTTTTATAAATTATGATTTTTCCCCAGTGTGTGTCAGTTTTACTTTGATGATGGCATGCTGTGTTTGATTTAATCTGTGACTGTTATCTTTATGCTGACTTTAAATTTAACTGTACAAAAAAAACTGACCTCATACTATAACTTGTGTCAAATTAGAGATATCTTCAGTAATCTTTCTGGTCCAATAAGCATGACCACTATGAGAGGATATACCTTTATCATTAATCAACCAAATTTTACCCACAATAAAAAAGGTGGGTTTCAAGTATTGATATGCGGCATTTTCTTCAGGAGACTAAGTCATACTTTATTTTTGGACTAAGTTATATTTATTTTTTACTAAGATATTTACTATAAGGATAATCAGTTTAATTTTTAAACCCTGGACTGAATGTGAAGCATCAGTGGAGTTAAGCACTCACTTTAATGTTCTCTGGTACATTAGAAATCCTGATAAAAGCTCTGGATTTCTAAACTCTTTATGATATGTACACGAAAATAGTCTAAAGTTGAATATATGACAACATTTTTCGGAGTCAGGCACACAGAGTGTCAAATATCCTAATAAATTTAAATATTGGTGTACTTTTTCCACAAGAATCTAAAACCTATTTTTAAGTTTAATCTTTTATAAGTTTAAAATTTTGATACAACATTAATGTTCCCGGCACAAAACACCCATGGAATAGCAAAGAAGGTATGGGTGAACATTTCTCTCGGCAGTTCACGTCTTTTCATCGCTTTAAGCCTGTCCTATCTCTCCCTGGAGAGAGATTTACCATCAAATGGGACAAACCCTGCCACCAAAAGACATTCGCCTCGTGCATGGGACACATATCTCACAGTCAGTGTCTCTGATTTTATGGGGAAATAAAAAGCTAAAGCCCACATGCTGCAAACACATAAATCTAATTCTATGCGGCCTTGGGACCAAGCCTGGCAACTTCAACAGGGGTTAAAATCACTTTGAATTTTCACAGGCCATCTCCTTTTATTGACTAAGGTAGGACACCTTTCTCTCGATATATTTGAGAACTGATCAAATTAAATGTGATTCTGACAGTTGTTGTCTCTCACAGATGGCTCCCATGTGCAAATGCAACATTTCTTCAGGCCTTCTGAGCATTAAAAGCTTTCAGAGCTAAAATTTTGTGGATATGGCAAGAAACACCATTTATGGGATTAATGGTTCCTGAATATTTTCTGGTGTTGTACAGCTAAGACAGGCAAGATTTTTTAAAATCTTTTCTTATAAACTAAATGATTGTAGGTTTTTATGGAAAGAAGTTACTCACAAATACCATGGAAAAAAAACCAAAAAAAACAAAACAACACAAACAATTCAATTCAGAACCAACACTATACTGATGCAAGTTGGCTATTAACAATTTCAGTCCCTGTCAGGCGTAGCTGTGACAGCTGTAGTTGTCATGGATACTTGTTAACTCATTGTCACATGACAAGTTCCACAAATATCCATTAATGGACATTTATTGTTAGTAAAATATATTTATAGGTGTCTGAGAGCATTTCATGGCAAAAAGAAATATCAATAAGAACTTAAAGTAGCTCAAAACAGAGGTGGACTCTAAGATTCTACTTTTCTGGTCACAGCTCTTGAAAGATACTTAATTAGAAAGTTGTTTTCAGAACTCTCAATGTTGGCCTTGGATGTATTATTGAGATAGGCTGGACTTCATGACAAACCTTTCATGGCAGTCTTTTTATTTTTGCATTAACAGATCCACAGTTAAAACTGTGTCCTGATTAACAAGTTGAATTAAGTAATTAATTTCAATTGTCTGCGTCCTTTGATTAGTGTTTATCAATGGAATGCGAAGTGGGCCTATTTTAGTATTTATCCTGCTCAGAGAATGTTCACTATGAGCTTCGTAAGAAATTAAAGCAACTGAAATATTTATGGTGTAAATGGACTTGTTTTCTCCCTCATAAACTGGTTTTGTTTTCTTCACTTGATTTTGAGGTCTCTATCATGACAAACAACACATGACAGTTAATTAATGGGAGTAAACAAATGTATTAAGAATATTTAATGATATGCCAAATTAAGAAATAATGCACAGACATAATATTTATCTTTCCATTTGGGGTATTAAATATGTCTACAGGTCACTGAATTTATCATTTATGTTAAAATATTTATTAAGCATGTAACATCTTAACATGTCACACATAACACAAAGTTACACATATGTCATGTTAGCTGACCCACTTTTGAATATCTGTTGTATTATGAAGTAAAAGGTACATTTCTATGCAATTCCTAGAATTCTGTTAAACTAATCTTACATTATGTTTTTTATACATTATCTCAATTATCATAACTTCATTCCAGTTAATATTCCAGATGTGTTTCAATAAATAGTCTAACAGTATCAGACTTTTAGACAAAACCATAACATACTTCCTGAAACCCGCTGTGATGGTAATCATCGCAACCAGGGAAGACATGAAAAGCATTAAATGTGTGATTATAACCTAATAAAAAGCTAAATTTTCAGGTCACAATAGAAGCACTTACTGCTTTTCATTCTAGAATGCAATCTCTCTGCACAAATTTAAGTTATTACAAAACATGCCGATATCGTACAACCTAAATTTCAATGAAGAAAATTTGAAAATTTATTTGAGCTCATTAATGGAAGCTTTTTGAATTAAAATACTACCCAGGAAAATATTGATCATTGTCTTGTGTATAAATAACCACCATTCACAATTCAAGACGTACAACTGGCAAGAAAATGAAAATTTTAAAAAATTTTGAAACTTCCTTTGCATTTAATGATTTTGTCATTTGCTATATACTGAAACACATCTTTTTGACAAACAAACATTAAAAAATAGATACATCATAATATCAGCATTGTAAATGTGTTCAAACCATATGCTGAAAATGTTGAATATGTAAAGGTTAGTGCTTGGATGGAAAGCCCGCAAGCAGGAGCAGAGTGGATGCCAGAGAAGGCAGTGCAACTTAGGAGTATCTAGGACAGGTTAGCACAGTAGGAGCTGAACTCAAAAGAATGGTCAATAAGAAAGTTGCGCAAAAGCAGCACTAAAGCTGTCTCAGAAGTTTCAAACAGGACAGGTCTGTCATTGTGACTTCTAACGGACTCTTATTTTATTTTGAAAAGTCTCAAGCTCATGCAGAAGATTGACAAAACCATTCCATCTTAATCAGGAGTAAGGAGGGTAATCTTAAGATTCAATTCTTTCAAGTTTTTGTTTAAAACTCTTGTTTTTATTAACGTAGCTGGGAATTAATCATGAAAACCTCAAATGTCCAAAATGAATATTTTCCTGTTTTAAACCCTATTTTTGAAAAATTGATGACAGACCTGAGATGCATTCTGTTTAACCTGCATCAGGTGTGGTTAACCACTTAATTATAAAACTACAATCAGGTATAAAGATTTATTTAACAGTCGTTAATTTGGCACCCAAAGGTTGGAAAGAAACAAGGATTAATAATATTAGAGATTGTAGATGATAAGCACATTTATCATACGTTCACAGGCCTCCACACATAGGAATACCAGACAGAAAAGCGTGCTCGGGCCACACAATAAACTACAGCCTGGTCATACCTGGCTGTAAAAGCTTGAGATATGCATGAAGCGATGAAAGCAAACATATACAACAAAGAAGTGTGAGCAAGAAAATAACACAGAATCAGAGGTAATACACTATGAAAGAGTCTGTATCATGCCTTTGCCTGCCATGAATAACAATTTTGACACAATTATTTTCAACAGTTAAGGTATTTTCACTGATAGAAGTTGTTTGATTAATTTTAAAGTACCAGATTTTTCCCCATGTTGGTGCATATTGGTTAGAGAAGTGAGGCAAAAAATATATAACTGGGACAAATTTTTAGACATACACTGGACAATTTTCTGCAAATTTCTTAACACTTTTTAGATAATTTGTATATACTGAGATATTCTTAAATGGTGGAATGGTGCAGAATAAGCCAGAAGCATCAAAGTTGGTGATTGAAGCCAGCGAAGGAATAAACGTGAGATGAACTAACCAGAAGTGGATACTGGCTGGGCAGAACCGTAGGGTAGGACAGGGCCTTGTTGCTGGCACTCGCAGGGTCATACATCAAGATACACAAAAATCCAGCACATTAGTACGTCATGCGTGCAGCAAAATAACCATGATCAAAAATCAACAACGAACAACCAAAATATTGCAGTTAGTCACATCCAGCTAGCACCCTGCCTTACTATCCAGGCTTAACTTACGAATTCAAAAGAGGTGCAGTTAACATGCGATCAAAACCACTTGCACTTCTGATGAGTTTCTTAGATTCCAGGGCAATACTCTCTTGAATCTTAAGTTGCTAATATTTTGTATTATTTTCAGAGTAAATGGCACCAATTTCTCCTGGTGTTTGAGGACAAATTATTAAATTTAAATTGTACTTCTTTATCATTAACTTTGGAACTTTGTTTTGGGAGGATACTAAAAAACTATGGAAGCACAAGTGTTTGATTTTAATAATATATATATGTATCTGGTGATATGACGCGTACATTGTCTAAACACCTATGACAGCATCTACACTCAATTTGAGAAGCAGAAATTGATCTGTATATTCAGAAAAGATTGGAAGATTCAACAAGGCACTATACTCAAGTGACTTCAAGATTAATCATATGTACAAGCTGTGTCACAAATTAATCTGGTTCCTATCAATAGTGATTCAATATTTCTAATTTCAATCACTGGTGGTCTCAAGGGCTCTTTGTTTAACATTTCAAATTAAAGATTATATCTGCCTGCCTTGAGATTATTTTAATGAAGGCTTTGAAAGCTTAATAAATATTCTGAATTAATGCTCTAAGTTTAATTTTTCAGTAAAGTAGATGTGACTCCATGATTAATTAAACTTAATGCTAGTACAAAAGTTATTCAGACCAAACAAAAATTTCCCAAGGTATTCACAGAACTCAGATTACAGTAACTCCAAATGATTTCTGCGGTTGCTAAGTAACATGCATCATATGTTACATCTAGTGTCAGCATTATAATTAAAGAGTCAAGAAACCAGATATTTTCCATTGGGACTGTAAACAGCATTCACCGCTCACCCCACAGAAAATCAATTAACTTTTCCAGAGCAAGTATGTAAGAAATGCTTTCATATTTAGACTGTTTTAATTTTGCTGATTAGGGGAAACATAGTTTTACCTGTGTCACATTATCTGTCCACAGGTTTTCAATGAATTTAAATTTCTCTCACTGTGTCACTGACAGAATATTTGATCCAATGTACAACTAGTTCTCTAAAGTACCAAAGATCCAAGGTACACAATGAATTGGTGTTATAATCATTGCTTTTTTTTAAAGATAGACATTTAGGTTAGCATATGCTTTACAAACCACTTCCAAGGTTATTCATGTTGGGAATCAATCAAGTGATCACATCCATCTAAATTGATAAATCCTTTCTTGGCACAGACAAAACTATGTTCTTTGTATCTCATTTAAATTACCCATATCAGTTTAAACAAAAATATAAAGGACCTATGAATGATATATACAACAGTAAATAAAATGAATACATGCATGTTTATAAATTGATGTATTTGAATAAATCTAAACTATAAAATATACATGATGCAAAACATAGACTTGATTTTTTCCAAATTTATAGCATATTTGATCATTTTTATTCTTTAAATCATTAGCAGAAATACACGGCTGTATGGCAGGATAATAATTTAAGCAGTTAATACACATAAATGAACATGAAAACATTAGGTAACAGTAACAGATTAAAAGTCTGTAATATGAACAGCAAAGAATCATAATAAAACAGGACCGGCTGATCATGTCTTATCCTAATTGCAGGAATTAATTGATTTCTTGAGAAAGTTTGAAAACTATCAAAATAAACTATAAACTATCCATTTTTGAGAACATGTTAAACTGCAAAGATTATCTCCAAGACTCAACAAACTGTCTGATAAAATAAAATAGAAGTTCACCTTTGGTTTGATGATTCTTTAGTTTAATTATCAATAATCATTATTTAATTTATAATTAAGGTTTTTACCAATAAATCTGATGGTCTGATAAGTTAAAATTATCAGGAATTATAGTTTATATACATATTATATATGTTTACCATTATAACTGATATGCATCACAAAGTATTATGAACCTCATTTACTTTTATCCAAGATATAAAAGTTATAAATATTATGACAGAGGACCATCTAAAACTGTACTTACTAGGAACATCACTGTAGATTATTTAAGACATTAAAGCTGATTTGTGAATTTCATTGCAGTTCTGTAAGATATTACAGCTGATCTCTAAGAACTAACAGTTCATTTAAATCATCTCAGAGCTAATTCTGAGGGAATTGCATTGTAGTTTATCAAAGGCATTACTGTTAGCATTATAATTTATCAAAGGCATTACTGTTAGCATTATAATTTATCAAAGGCATAAATGTTAGCATTATAGTTTATCAAAGGCATTACTGTTAACAACAATAACTGTTGCTCTAGGTGTATTAGTTTACATAGAGTGCATTATGATAGCTCTAGGCACTGCAGTTTATCCAGTGAGCTTTAAGGTTACTCTAGGCATTATAGTTTACATGGAGAGCATTATAGCTATTTAAAGCATTATAGTTTCACACATAGAGCATTACAGCTTCTCTGAGCATTACAGATCAGAGAACAGACCATTACACAGATTCCAGAAATTACAGTTCATATGAAAGCCCCATGGTTACTCCACACATTAATGTTTATTTATATAAAGAATATTACAGCTCTAAGCATTACTTATTATATGTTTAATATTATGGCAGCTGTAAACATTGCAGTTTCTATGAAGAGAGTTAAAGTTGCTCGAAAACACCAGGATTAATGTCACTGTGATTAACATGAACATGATTGACACCATGAGCACCATGGCTGTCTGGAGCATTACAGGTTGCATAACAAGAATCACGATGATTGACATTGAAGGAAAAAGTATATTTATTAGAGGACAACTCAACTGATAAAGATTAAGTGACTGTTACATGACAAAAGGTAAGTTACAACATCCATTTATTTCTTCAGGAATATTATTTTAAGTTTTTAAAAGGAGCACAGTAATTAACTAATCAGAATGCATAAGAACACTAACTCACTATGTAAAATTTACATTTGCACAGGTAAGAAAATCACAACAATTTTAGTTCCTGTTATTAAGTACATTAAAGTACACTCAAGTACACTAAACTTAAAAATAACTCATGGATATTATAAATTTGATACATAATGTTAAACCAGAGGGGAAAGTACATAAATTTAAGAGTGAATATAGTGCAGATATAAACACAAAATTAATTGAAACTAATGAAATAAGTCCAGAGTATTGAGAGAGGCTTTTAATGGATAAGTTACTGTTAGAAACAATCAGGCATTTTTATACCGAACACAGGAGATATATTACGGCAAGAATAAATGAGGAAGGATTTTTACAAGTAAAGATTAAAGCTTGTACTGGTCAGGCAATTTAAATTGAAACCAGGAGTGATTAAAATGAGTAACAGTGAGGAACTATAAAATAAAACAAAGATATATTAAAGCTAGGAAAAGTCAGGCATTTTTAAACTAAACCATGTAAGAGATTAAGGCAAGAAATGATCAAGCATTTTAAAATGAAACCAGGACTGATTAATGATTAGGAATTTTTTATTCAATATAAAAAAAGCTCCCTCACTGTGAGTCCATACTGCTGAAACCCTGGGATGCTCTGCGCCAACCTTGGGTACGGCGCGTGGTGACTGGTCGTCTCGGACTACAATTTACAAATAAGAGGAGGATGGCATGGGCCGGCAGGATGATATATCACACAGTGGTCACATCCACCACGGCCGTGCTCACAGCAGCTACGATACCATTGTAATTACAAAACAAAACGTCATATTTTTAAATTTTGGAAAAATATTTTCCATTACACTGGGTTTGAAATGCCCCTGATACATTTAATATATTTCTGTGAAATATGACCTCTTACATAAGAAATCCTAAAATTATTAATCATAAAATCCCTTTTCTGGTATTAAAATGAAAAATGTTTTTGTATATAAATTTTCTTAAAATGCAGAGAAGCATTAAAAAAAAATTTGAAATTAAACAAAAATGTAAACTTAAAATTCTAGTACAAATTCTGAAAATGTAATTTTCAGTAAATTAATTTTTTTAAAAACAAAATGTCAATTTTGGAAAGTAAAATCACAAATTTCTAGTAAATGTCAAAGGAGCAATTTTCTGACTAGTCATATATTTTGTGTGCTTTTTTTAAAATAAGGACAAACACTGTTTGCTTGAATAAAATTGAAATAATGAAAATGAAAGTTATGGTGCCCATGGAAACGTAGCTGCTGCCAGTACGAGCTCTGCAATGATCAGCTGTACATAATACATGCGAAAATCAACTGCCCTATCTCAGCTTCCTGATGCTTTCTGTATACCTACTATCAACCCAACCATACTGACCATGTTTAAACATAAGGAAAACCAAGGGAACTTATTACTGGCTTTCATATTTTTTCCTAATTAATATAATGTGCAAATTTTCATTATTCCACATGATTCTGAACAATGCAGGTTAATGTTCACAGTGGATACTTACTCAGAAAAATACATTTTCAACAAAACAGCTGCCATTTGGCCAAACAATTTTTTTTGTCTAAACTGTATGAATTAAAATGTTAATATTAGTGGTAGGAATCATTCGATATGTAAATTTTTAGTTTTGAGTTGGAATGCATGACTTGGGGGTATGAAAATGACTAATATTTCTCTATGTTTACATTCATAAGCCATGCTGAAAAATTAAACTAGGAATTCAAAATTTCTTTTTAAACATTTAGTGGACACTCCCACACACATATTCATTATGAAGCAGGTGCTCATTGGAAATATGGGTCAAATTGGTGGACATTTTTTAAACTTTATTTGACAGAAAGCAACAGAAAAGTTGAGTTAGAGCAAAATAAATTTGCTTCCCACAGTATGACATAGTATAAAACAGTATTAGTGTACGTAACAATGTGTACATCTAGTTCAAATACAGGTAAGCATCATGCAGGTGGCGCCAGCATCATCCTCAGGCCTGATATATTTCAACCTGCAAGTAATCAGTGCTACGCATGAGTTATTGCTGTGGTGAATCGATAGTCACCTGTCATGTGTACACAGGCCACACGGTATCGTCATGTTTTTCTCTCTTCCCACTGCACATTTAAGGATAACGCACCATTACTCCTACACAATGACTGCCATATGACTCAGCTTTAGCCTTGAAACTAGTTTAAAGATGCATCTAAAATACATGGCATTCAATCAGAGCCTCTTCTTCACATTCAACTGTGACACTCAACAATTCATTCAATTTAGCCTCTGTCAAAGCATTTCCTTTATTATTCGCAAAATGTGACAGATATAAACTATCAAGTATATATTAACTATCAAGTATATATATATAAATATGTATAAAGTGAGAATTCCTGGTACTATAAATATATACAAACAAAACTTTCATGATCACAATTTTTTTTTAGGTCACTGTATTAAATGCTTATCATTTGTATTTTGTACTTAGTATTTTTTATGGTATTTAAGGGAATCTGTCAATTTTGGTTCCTAGTATTCATAGCATTTTGCCAAAGTTTAATTTTGTATCACTGCATATAAAACAGTGAAATGTACAAGCAGTCAGAGAATGTTTGAATTAGGGTCAACATATTTTTAGCTTTTGTCACTGTAACATTTTTTGTTACTACTATATATTTCTCTCAATTAAGTAATTTTGTTCTAATTAATTAGGTTTTCATGTAGAATGTAGCTTAGTTAGATTCATAAAGAATAATCAAGGACCAATTCATATTTCCAGAAATTCTAACTTCATAAAAGGCAGACCTTTATGATCTGTATTTTCTAGATTAAGAAAATATTTTAACATATTATATCAATCATGGTTGATCATATATGTAGACACAGTAAAGCAGCTGAGAACAAGGAAGAAAACGGCAGGACCAGCTGGCATGAATTCAGAATACAGGTCAAGGACATGGGGCACAATAGCATGCTGGTATGAGTATGAACGATTAGTATCAAGGTGACACTGCATACATTCAGCGACTGGTGAATAGTCTGAGAGGGTGGTCTTCTTTTTTTAGAGCAACAATTTCGTTTCTGAATTCCTTCTTGATTGAGGGAGAAAAATTAAAATGGATGTGGGCATGATTTCTTATAACAGGTGCTTGTCTACCACATCCCATATAAACAGGAAGCTGCGAAGCTGTATGATTCGTAAAAAACAGTAGGGGTCACTGTCTTTCTTGTGCCTTGCTCGATCAATACCGCAAGCTCTGCTGGTTCTAAAATCACCCTTGCGATCCCGATGAAGGTCACTTGGGCTTGTAATCTTGCGCAGGACTTCAACCATATCTTCACTGTTGGCATCCATACCAAAAGCAAGCCCACCTATATTTTAAAACCCTACATGGTGCCATAGCAACCAGGTGAATCACTGGCCGGCGCCTAGCGATGTCAAAGCAGGCTGAGACCTGAATAGTTACAAAGCTTGGTTTTGACAGCTCATGCCAACCAATGATACCACCTCCTTTGAATTAAGAATGCTACAGTGCCAGTTGGCACCAACCCCAAAAACCTGCCATTTTTATCGCAAACCCAAAACAGCCAGGCTTGTAGTAGATCAATGCATGGTCCAACTTAACTTTCAGGTGCGACTGATTGCTTTGCGTGGGCAAATGACAGTTTGTTTGCGTTCCTGCCTGGCCTACCACGCCTGAATTGTGCCCGTTTCAGTCATAGCCATTTTTCAACTTCATTCACCAATGGCCGTTTTTTCCCACGCAAACTGAGCCTTCCATGGGCCACATCCTGAAAAAAATTCATTCTCCCGGTTTTGTTCAAAGGGTTTTGTGTGTATATTGACCAAATGGAGATCAGTTTCCACTAATACAATGTAGAGGAACCCTTTTGGAAAAGAGGAGAAAGATATCCATCACTGGTTCATTAACTGGTTGTAGTTCTGGATCTAAAGCACCACAACAGGCGCTATAATTGCTGATAATGACGGGTCCATAAAAAGAGAAAGACCACCGGGAGCAGACTCCTGGAAACCATTTTTATCTTTTCAATGGCTCAAGGTCATTTAGGACCACCTGGGACAATTAATAAATAATGTGCACATACACGCGTGTCACAGAACCCAGGCTTGTGTATTTGCTGGATTTGCGTTCACACACTTTCCTTTGAAGTGACATCCCAAATGGCAATTATGTCAGGCTTTAAAAAAGAGAAAACCTTTGATCTGCGTCTTTTTTCCTGAAGCAATGTCCTGGTTTTTTACTGGTTTTACATTTGCATGGTCTAGCCATTACCATATGGATTTATGAATTTACAATCACTTTTCGTCTGAAAGAGTTTACGATACCTGAGTCTAGGTGAGTCATAGAGACAAGTTAATACAAGTGAACTAATTAACTTCCTCAAACCCACAGTATGTTATGCAAAAGACCTGACCACAATGCGTGCTAGGTCTTATCTTTATTAATTAGCTTTCTTTTGCTGCTTTTGTCCCCCAAAAAGTGAATGCCCGCTGAGATTTAATGTTTCAAGGAGAAAGTGCATGAATAAAGCATGTTCAGAAAAGTTAAAGTGACAGTTTAATTACTTGCTGAATTGGAGGCATTAATATTCATGGTCATTCCTCAGCATCAGATTGTACCAGCTCATGGGTTCCAAAGGTTTTTTTGAAAAAACATTCTAGAGAAAAATTCAAAAGATCTTCAAAGTTGCTGAAAATTTTCAAGCAGAGGATTAAAAAAAGTTTCATTTTAAAATCATAGCTCAGTCAATGTGAGGTACGCAAAGTTATTGTACATTTATGAATCCTCTAGAAACATAAAGGTTGGCAGGAGAGTATGCAGCTTCCAGGTTTATCAGCAACCAAAAGAGCCAGGTACTAGAATAAGTAACATATCTTCTACAGCATTGAGATGGGCTATTTTTCACTGGATTATTTTTCTGTGAATTGTGAAATTTACATTTTGATTCCAGGTACAAGTCTTACAGTTCAACTTAAATGACAGTACAGCTTAAATGTTCCAGCGTGTTTCTTAGGGATTTCTGGATCAAGAATAACCTGATCAATCAAGAATTCAGTCTGACAGGGAATATAAATTTGACTAAATTAGAAATTACAGCAAATCCTATAATCAAATAATAGTTATAAAACATAACCCTAATAGGTATTTTCAACCTTTTTAAATTTGTTCCATGACTTTTCATAGTTCTTGAGTCACTTTTTCATGTTATGATACAGAAGACATTACATTATCATTACAAAAGTTAACAAATACTCTTTCTTGGAACAGTTAGGTCACAAAATTCCAAATACCATTTTGAATCTTTTAGAAATATTCACACAGCTGTACTAAAAAGAATATTCTCAGATCTTTGCCCTTGCAGCTCAGATGGCTGGTGAATCAACGGGTAAGTTTGATTAAATGCTTTTCAATATGAAAGTATGGATATATGTGCAGATAAAATAGGTGATAACAGAAAAAGTCAAATCAACTGAAAACACGACTTAAACCTCGAGTAGGTAGCAGACTACTAAGCTGGTTGTAGGTTTTCTGCAAACGTATACAACGCACTCAACAGTGGTAAGATCAGTTGAGACCCTGGGGACCAGAGTTAATCTCAATTCAGTGTAATCAACTACAACTGTGTATCCATTGACAAGTCTGTCTTGATTAAATGAAACAACACTGGAAGGTTAAATCTGAAACCGGCTTGCCATGACAAAACATGATAATTCACAATTCTCAGATACCAATCTTGTCTCCCACCGCAACACGGTCAACTGTTTTAATGCAGTGCTAAGCAAATAAGACTCTGGTAGCAGGTCTTTTGTCCTTGGTAAAGAAGGTCATGTGCAGCATTATGGTAGCGTAATACAGATCAGTATTACATTAGATCCAGCCTTTACCATCTCCGGAGCATCAGGCAACCTCTCGCGGGGCAACTAGCTCCCTGCTGGAAACTTAATATTCATAGGGGATGACCCTTGGAAAAACCAGCATGTCTAACTCCATGACAAGCCAAAATGGCTATTTTCTGTTCACCAGGCAACCCAAATGTAATTTTGCTACTGCCCAAAATACAATTTGCATCCAAATTGAAAATCTATTGAGCAGATTTCCATAAATAAGGAGGACTAACAGTTTCTTGGTCAGACCGGGAGCTCGCGTACAGTGCCACAAAACCTGAGCCAGACATTCTGTCTCCATGCTTTGTTGCGCTAATGATTCCCGATGTAAAAACCTGCATCGCTCCTCTCCTTGCCTGCAGAGGGCCAGAATCACATTAGCTCTGACATACCATCATAAGCTTGTCCTTGCTACAATGCGCAGCCTAACAAGCCACCCAATGCTTCAAAAAACATAAATGGCTATTTATGCTTCTTTTCTGTGCCTTTAAGAGTTTTTTTCCCCTTTCACCTCACTGCAGGTGTAAGGATTTGTTTGATTTCACTCCCTTCAAGCGGCGTTGTCTGGAGGTTTTAACCTCCCGAATGTCCTGCTAGTGCCATACATCGCCCGCTAGTTATTCTGGGTCATGTTCTTGTAACGAGAATCTATTGTGAAGAAATTTCAAGGTTTCACGTGTAACAGCAGTCACTGAACACCACAGAGTGCTGGGTTATGAGGGGTTTTGCAAGAATTTGGCACTGTGGACCATCTGCCAATTGGCGATAAAGTCTGACGTTCAATTAGATGCACAATAAATTCAATGACAACTGTTGGGGGAGTCAGTGAACTCCCCTTGCCCGGCCTGTCAATCATGAGCTGAGGTGGCGTTAGGCTTGTCTTTTTATGGATGGCTCAGGGCTTCGCAGTTCAAGTGTCAACCAAGACCTGCTGCCACTAGTTCCTGAAGGCCTTTTGCACCACTGCGTTCGCCACAACCAGTCTGAAGTAGGCAACTGCTTTTTACAAGTGAACTACTTCCATATTCAGCTCCTGTTGCCCGCTATAAGTAACAATGTACCATTCACTGCCGCAACAAAATATTCTATAATATTACCATATTTAAAAAGGATCTGATTTCCACAAATGGGTGACCTCGTCTTAAGGATCTTGCTCCTTAAAGAATTGATTAAAGACATACCCAGTGACTTCACACTGAAACTGACCTCAACTGGTTTACTCCTTGTAACTAGAATATCAGCAAAAGCTGACAAAAGCCCTCAGCCAAAAGAACAGTGTTTAGAGGTGGTAACAGTAACAAGTACTAAATATCTGTTCTCACATGGATGTATATCTGTACATGTCTCAGTTATAAATTTAAAATGGAGAGGTATGTACCATGATTCATAACAATCCACCAAATGCTTCCTGAAAAATAAGCTTCTAAGTTTTATTCTATTATAAGCTCTGTGACCTTGAAAAGTAGGTCAAGGTCACCCATCTTCGAACATGAACGAGATTTTTGTCGATATACATCTTCACCAAAGAAATAAAATTCCTATTGTGAATCCTTTTAGAGATACCCCGCTCACAAGGCCAAAGTTGAACAAGGGACCTATGGGTCACGGCGCTCAGCTGATATATATGATAAAAAAATATGATTTAGAAATGAGGCACATGCTGGTTTTATATGGTAATAAAAATAAGCTGTATTATGAGTTGTTGTTGTTTAGCTTATGTATGATTTTGATAGTACCTTTGGAGACAGGAAAGAGGATTAATTTCATTTATTTCATTAACAAATGGAGTGGGATTGTCACACAGATTTTGACTTGGCCATATAACTAATATAAGCAGAACATATAATATAAGAGTTTAACTATTTATTAGAAAAATTACAAATATTGTCCTAAATATAATTTTTATTAAAAATAATAAGAGAATAGTATGATTTTTTCAAATAAAATATGACTGAAATGATTATTAAAATAATATTAAAGAATATATTCATGAATGCATTCATTAATACATTTTGAAAATATTTGCACTGGTATTCATATACTTTTATTTTTACCTGAATTCCCATTCTTATGAAAGAAATTTTATAATGGAGTAAATATTCATATTCGTGTTAAAATACAATTGCAAAGTATTCGCACCATGTCTGGTATTTATTCAGTTTTCACCAAACAATGATGTTGAGAATCCAGAATATACAAAATTCACACATTTAAATAATGATCATAAGTACCTGGTTTTATGGCTTTTATTTATATTAAAAAAAATGTAATATATTTATTTTGGACTAATTTCACATCAATGTACACACTAGACACAGTAGGAATCTAGATTAATATTATCAACTGCATCTTTGTCTATCATTAATTTCCTTCATATGATCCCTAATGATTAGTAATGAATAATATGATTTACTTTTTTATCATTAAAATTGAACTGAAAAATACCATAGGTGACTGCATGGTGTTATTTGGAATACATGACATTCTATCCATCGATACAAGATTCTTATATCATCGGTAGCTGCAAGTTAATTTCCTGTTATTATCAACTAACAAATTCCTTTTCTATTTTTCTTTAATTTGTTATTAAAAACCAATAAAAATTTATTAATTTATTGTTTATTGTTATGTAGTTGGTTAAAACTACTAGATGAGTTGGGTTGGACACCTAGATCAACTGTGGCTGGCCATTATATAATAAGCTGCCTGGACGCCCCAGTTTATGTCTCGCCTCAAGCATGCATAATTTGCTGAAAGTTCAACCAGGTCAACATACAGGTGACTCAAGAGGTGCTACAGAGAGCCAAGGTCTGACATGGTCTCATAAAAACATTAATAAAAGCTACAATTTTTGGCCAATATCTTTCAGCTTTTCAAACTAAAAAGCTGAAATCTTTATGTGTGCATGATATGAAAATTATATCAACAGTACTCACAGGAAACAAACATGCCATGGTCAAAGTTGGGCAAAATTTAAGGTACTAATTTTATATTTATACTAATAACTTATACAATTTGAAAAATTCAGAACTAATTTTGGGTATTCAATTGAATCCTGATTAAATAATGTTACATCCCTGACAAAAAATCTCTAGCTTCAGCAATCCTCTTGTTAAAGGAGTAAATATATTTCTTGATTTTTTACAAAGTGCATTATGTTTTGGCCCATAACTTAAAACAATTACGCAATACTGACATCATTTCTGGCATGTGCATAGAGAATATATAGCAAAATATGTATATTACATATGATTAAAGTCAGATCAGTGGTTTTGATATTAGGCTGTCTTGAAGTGTAACAATGGGTTTTTAATGGAAAAATGAAGTTTTTCATTAATATCTCGAAGGTATTAAGTCCTAGTGATCAAATTCTTGGCATGGTAGGGGATTTTTGAGACATCTAATTGTATGCCAAATTTTAGGAACTGAGAGCTGAAGTTGGGGAGCTGAGCACTTGCAAACTGCATGACACTAGTTTGATGTAAACAATATGTTACATGGTGCTTGAAAGCTTGAATAAAATCTACAGTTTTTGATCAACCGGTTTCAAATTTTTGGTGTTTACAGACAAAATGCTATAAAAAACATGCTGTGAAAATTAAATCCACAGTACTTACAGGAAAAAAACGTGCCATGGTCAAAGTTGGGCAAAATTTAAGGTACCAATTTTTTATTTTTGTTAATATTTTAAAAAATTTAAAAGATTTTGATCTAATTTTGGGTATACAATTTAATTTTGATTAATTAAAGTTATATTACTGGAAAAAAAGTTTATAGCTTTAACATATTTTGTGTTAAGTGATCAAATATCTTTCCTGATTTTTTACACAATGCATTATGTTTGGGCCCATAACTTTTTAAATTTTTATAATACAGACATAATTTCTGGCATGTACATAGGAACTATATAGAGGAATAAGTATGGTAAATATGAGGAAAAACTGATAAGTGGTTTTGATATTAGGCAGTCCTGAAGTGTAAAAATAGGTTTTTAATAAAAAATTGAGGTTTTTCTTTAATTTCTCAAAGGAACAAAGTCACAAAGACCCAGTTTTCGGCTTGGTAGGAGATCTTGGGGACATCTAACATTATGCCGAATTTTGGATTCCTAGGTCTTACGGTTTCAAAACGTGCCACATCTACGGACGGACGGACGGACGGACGGACGGACGGACGGACAGACGGACGGACGACGGACAATGGACCACGACTATAGCTCAGATGACTTATAGTCAGCTGAGCTAAAAATCCAAGAAAAATTCAATAAAAAATCAGAAATTGCAGGTGGCGCCCCCAAACTTGTGCAGCAGTTACAGACCATCAGTCCCTATGATCATAGTAAGTATTGTGAAAATCCATCCAATGGTTCCTGAGAAATAAGCTTCTAAATGTTTTTCCTATAATCAGCTCTAAAACGTAGAAAAACAGGTCAAGGTCACCCATCTTCGAACTTGACCGAGATTTTGTCGATATACATCTTTACCGAGGAAATAAAATTCTGACGGTGAATCCTTTTCAAGACATCCCGCTCACAAGGTGAAAGTTAACGGACGCCGGACGGACGGACGGACAGCTTGGGTGACGACAATAGCCCATCAGCCTAAGGGCTGAGGGCTAAAAAGGATATATGTCTTATATTCAAGACAAAGCAAATGTGCCCTGAGGTTTTAACCAATTGTTATATTTTCTTTATATTTACAAACTTCTATTGTTACAAACAAATTGACATGACATATCTTTGTGGAGATTCAAATGTTAACTATTTCATAAAACAAGAAGTGCTCTCTGTCAGGAGTATCTTGTCCACATAACTTGTTCAATATCTGTCATACACAGGAATTCATTTCATCTGTGTTCATTGAAATGACAGAAACCAACAATTACTATCTATTAAAGTCAAAAAGAATCACATAGAGTTACTCATATTGGTATACCAAACAGTTTTGCGAGTCCATGCTATTGTTTTATTAATGAAGTCATTGGGGTCAAGGATATTAAATAAGGTCATAGAGTGTGAAATCACCTTGACCTTTTGCACTTTATCCGGGAGATAACTATAATGTTCCAACCCATGAGCTTTGGTGGTTTACTTGACTTTCTGTCATACAATTAAAAATATCTGACCATAGTCATATGATCTAAAAAGACAAATCAGTATACAGTTGAAGGGGATGTGGAAATGTTCCTTGATCATGTGACCTCACTCATTTCAACATCGTTCAGACTAGCAGCGCTGTGTGCATGTGGCTCAACACCAAGCTCATCGGTGTCACCACAACAGGATGTCTCCCACATGTATATTAAGGTCAAAAGTCATCACATATTACAAGAGGTCGAGGGTCATGTGAGTTCAGAAAATTAAATTACTGTTTAAGTAATAATGTTGCACTGCTCAGGAGACAGAATGCTCTCATATAAACATGGTGTACCAGCTCAACAAACTCCAAAAAGAAGAAGTGGAAGTTGGAACAGAGGTCACTCAGGATTCCTAACAACTTACTACAATTATCAAAACCTTATGTGTCTTTCCTGCAGTGATTCTATCAACTGAAATATCATCACACAACCTCTGATCTAGGTCAGGTTGGACTGATACTAGTTAGTTCCTGCTTTGTAATGTTGATTGTACATGATTGCTGTAAAAAGTTAATATTGTTTAATGTGAATCTTACTGATATTAAAGAATGCGGAACTATATTCAAAGCTGTCTTTAAAAAAATTATAACCATCCTCATAATAAAAGATACAACCACTTTTTGATTTAAAATATTTCTTTCACATTCACTTTATCCACAAAACATAGCAGGAACTTTTCTACTTTTATCTTATCAAACGGAGCAGTCCTTAACTTATGATCTGCATTCTTGTTTTTTTATCTTGTAATTTGCACAACTTTTTTTTATACTTATAAAATATAGTATATATATATATATATATATATATACACATATATATATATGTAAACATGTAATTGTTCTTCTTTTTGTATTAGGAATCATAACATAGGGTATTTACTGAATGTGGCTCAAGCCTTGTTTTCATATCTGGTTTCTTCCCAATGTAATTATTCTTTAGTAACACAATGCTTCATTTAGTACCAAAAGATATGACCATGCTCACTTGGTAGCATGCACTGTCAGCTGAATGAGGATGTTATCATCAAGCCCTCTCCTTTTCAGATTTTACATGCATAGGACAAGGACTCAGTAGTTGTAACCTGTCATTAATGTATTAGTATCATACCAATGTATGTCATACGTTTCCTTCAGTAATGTGCAGTGACAAAAGTAAACATTTAACATGACTTCAGTTATAAAATACCTCCCTAAAATAAGGTCGTGAAACTAACAGACAACAATATAATGTAAATATTTTTTAGACATAGGACCATGTAATTTTAAGTCCAAATTCATTTTTAATTCAAATAATCTAACATGTTTACACAAACTTAAACAATGTAATGTTAACGAACTGCGAAGCTAGTCCAGTTAACTACTTGTCTCAGCGCACAATGCTTTTAGCGGTGCCAAACTACAGATAAACATACACATCAGCACGTAGACATAAAATAAGCCACCAATATCTGCAAGCAGTGCATGCTGGGAAGCCGATAAGATGGCTGCGGCAGCATGGCCTGATGGGATACGTACCACAGGGACCATGCCTGGCACGAGCGGCTGAAGGGCACCGGCAGCAAGGGCCTGCATCTGTAAGTTTTTTAGTATCAAGTTGTTCCTCCCGTTCTGTAAGAGCTGCTCCTTGAGGTGTTGCGGAGGATGCAGATACTTGCATGGTGGGTCTTTTCTTTGACACTTGCCCTGGAAAACACAAATTACAGAAAACAATGATTATTCCATAGAAAACTGGTAAGGTAAGGAGAAAGTGAAGGATCTCTGAGTGTAATAATCTGGTAATGTAAGGTAAGGAGAAAGTTAAAGATCTCTGAGTGTAATAATCTGGTAATGTAAGGTAAGGAGGAAGTGAATGATCTTTTAGTGTAATAATCTGGTAATGTAAGGTAAGGAGGAAGTGAAAGATCTTTTAGTGGTTATTAATCTGGTAATGTAAGGTAAGGAGGAAGTTAATGATCTTTTAGTGTATTAATCTGGTAATGTAAGGTAAGGAGGAAGTGAATGATCTTTTTGTGGTTATTAATCTGGTAATGTAAGGTGAGGAGTGAATGATCTTTTAGTGTATTAATCTGGTAATGTAAGGTAAGGAGGAAGTGAATGATCTCTGAGTGTAATAATCTGTTAATGTAAGGTAATGAGAAAGTGAATGATCTTTTAGTGTAATAATCTGGTAATGCAAGGTTAAGGAGGAAAGTGAATGATCACTGAGTGTAATATCTGGTAAGGTAAGGAGGAAGTGAATGATCTTTTAGTGTATTAATCTGGTAATGTAAGGTAAGGAGTGAATGATCTTTTAGTTTAATAATCTGGTAACGTAATTGTTACAAAGAGAAGAAAATTCAGGAGAGGAAAAATAACATTTAAATGTAATATACTAACATCACTCTGTACTCATGTAAAACAGTGTTACACAAGGACTCTGTATATAGTATTACCAACTGTAACAATATCAAATGTAACGTTACTGTAATGTAACCAACTAAATAAATAACCTACCATGAATGATTATATGGTGAAACTAATTAAATAGATGTATTACAGTAACTATGTAGTTTAACCTAAACATACTGTGTAATAATTTATACTTAATATGTAGCAAAAAACACACATCTGTAGCACAACTTAATTACCTTCAATGGTGACTGAATAATTATAAAATATAACATGATGACTATAGTATATAACCTTTACAATGTAATGAACTGACTCTGCAGTGTGTCCTAATGAACTGACTGTCTTTTACTTTTCCAATACGGACTAGGACATTTATATTGTAACAAGCTGAAGCTTCCAAACACAGCAAACCATATTTTACAGAGTAACATGAGCTATATAACAATAGTTTACAGTGTACCAAACTACTTGTGAAAGCACCAGAGGAACACTTTTTTCTTACACAGAGTATACAGCATATAATGTAATAATTCATCACAGAAGAAACAATGGCAGGGCATATATGATAATAAACAGTAAATGTAGCAGTCCACCCAGGTATATGACCAGGAAGTTCTCCTTGACAAACTATTCTGACTTTTTTTTTAGGTGATATTTAGACTGTTACCTCCAGACAAAGCCTTCAGGTCTTGTTTCTACGATTTTGTTAACAAGGACATGGCAGGCACATACACAATACCTGTATGACCTACCATACACCTTATACATGTCATACACAGATAAGATAAGAGGAGGAAATGGCAGGAAGGGGTGTATTGACCTATCTCCCACATCTGTCTATCAAGTGATGCTTTCCTATACTCAAAGAAATATTATCAAATCCTGTGTCAGTTTTTCATTGTTTTTTTTCTCTCTCTGGTGTTGTAGCAACTTCTCAGTCTGAGGCTCGTTAATGATACCTAACATGACTTAAAATGCCTTCATTCCCATCAGATCCTTTGATCTTGACCCTACTGCATGACACTGGGGCAGGGGCTGTACGAGCAGGCCACTACAGCTAGACCCAGGGGATAAATAAAAGATCCCCAACTAGATCAAAGATTATTGCGACATGCCAGAATCAGATAGAGACTGGATAGATGCCAGGCTTTGACCTGCAAATATGTGTCATAAGAAAATGTCTTCCAGTATCTTTTAAGTGGAAAAAATAAAAAGGACGGTCATAAAAGATAAAGCAATGAAAACTAAATCTATAGGGCGTCATATCAGAGCACTGTGATCTCCCTGCATGGGATGAAAACTGGAACCGAGGCTCCGCTCAGAACACTTCAGACACCAATAGTGGCAGCAGCAACCCCCCATCCCCCCCTTCCCAAAGTTCTTTTCTGCGATTGATGAGATGTCTAATGCACACAGACCTGGCTGGGTGCCAATCAACATGCCATGAACCCACGATCAATATACAGTGTTTCTGTCTAGACGTCGCCTGGTCACCTGATCAACGACAGCACTGGCTGTTACGTAAATCGAAGGCTGCATGCTGAGCACGATAGTAAAGCAGCGCCAAGCGACAGCATGCAATCGTAGCTGCAGCCCTGAACGGAGTTCTCTTTTAGGTTCACTGCTGGTTTTTTTCACCGAGACAGCATGGTAGCGCCATATCCGTTCTCCCTGGACTAATCAGCCATCTACTCTCGGTTATCCGAGTGCTGTTGCATGTCCAGGCATTACCGATACTATCGAACCTACTCTGGCAGGAAACCAGGGTTTCTAGCTGCACCTTGCATTTCCTGGGTATGATCAACCCATTCTTCTGGCACTTGTTACCTTTTTGATCATTTTATCTATTAATGCTACCAATTTCCACCTTACTACAGACCACATGCAAACTCTATTGGAAGACTTTAAAGTGCTAACCATTAATGTTATAAATTCTTTTGGAGATATTATAAAAGACCATATATTTTCATGACATCACTTGTGTTATCAGTAAAACATTTTGTTTTACAATACCAGTCTCATTACATCCATGTATATTTTCCTTGTACAACTCAATATTGATTAAAGTTTGAGCAGTTCATTCAAAATTTACATTTTTATAGCTGTCTTTTATATTGTAATACGATTCTACTGTCTCCTTTTGATATATACATTTGTAAATCATTCTGTAGCAAGCCTTTTAATTACATCTTCCTACTATCCCACAAATGTTAAGGTTTCAACTCATAATTTTTTAAATATGTTTTTAAAATTGGTTAAAGGCAAATACCTCCATTTTTTATGCTGTTTTATCTAGTTTTAATCTAAATATGCATGTCTGCAGAGTTCCATTTTGGTTTGGGACTACGTGACAGGGCAGTAGCACTCATTCAGTATCATGATATTTTTTATCCTAGTGTCAACCAGGCCCGGTATCTGCTGCACCTGTGGGTTCAGCACACCATGGTTAATCAGCATCAAAGTATAAGATATGATGACCAGAATTTTTCTGATTGTCTCTGCTTATTAAGGCAAAAGTAGGAACTGAATAAAATTACCGTATATTTCCTGGATTTTAGAACCAATTATGGAATATAAGACAATCTGCTATCAAAACTGTGACACATAGCTGAGCTAAAAATGTGAATTTCCAGGCCTGCAGGAAGATGGAATAATTTTGTAACACCTAAACTGACTCATTTATTCTTCCACTATATATCATGTATATATCATGTACATATCATTTGTGCTTTGTTATCAGCTTGCTGCTGGCAGTGATGTAACACAGGTGTTTTGGCCATCAAAATGACTACCTCTTTGTTAGGTTTATTAAATATATGTCAGACAGGTAGGACAGTAAATGTTTACTGACATAATGGTTCAGTGAACACTCCTTTATATCTAGTTCTCTTCATACCAAGACAGTTCTTCCATCCATCACTAACAGCACAAAAAAATGAGAATGACACTCTATGCAAAAATATCTTACTGATTCAATCCATTTTTGATAGCACCTTACATGGCCCCTGTTTCACTTCTTTATTCAGTTTCATGAAAATTGGTCCAGTAGTTTTGAAAACAAGATAAGGACAGAAAGGTGGGGCCACCTGTCTTCTGCAGGAGACATTATAGCCATCAAAGATCTTCAGTCAATTTGATTTTTGGACCAATCTATGCATCCCTTTTTGAGATATGTATGATTTTGTGTGATTTTCACCATATATAGCATTAATCAAGGTCAAGGCCACTCTCATATGAAAGGTCATGACCCTAATTTAAAAACACATCATCCAATAACCCATGTCTATGTATATGGATAATATGAAAGAAATCTGTCCATTAGTTTTTGACTTATAATGCTCACAGTACTGTCAAGTGGCAATGATGGGGTATTAAAAGCAAGAAAACAAGAAAAGGATAACAGGTGGCACCACCTGTCTTCCGCAGAAGACAAAGCCATCCAAGAGCTTTTGTTGTCGATGTCTGGACCAATTCATGCATCCCTTTTTGAGATACTTATGATTTTGTGTGATTTTCACCATATATGGCATTATTCAAGGTTAAGGCCACTCATATGAAAGGTCAGGACCCCAATTTAAATATACATCTTCCCATAACCCAAGTCTATGTACATGCATAATATAAAAGAAATCTGTCCATTAGTTTTTGACTTATAATGCTCACAGTACTGTTAAGTTGCAATGTTTGGGGTATTAAACGGTACAAAAACCAGAAAAAAGGATAACAGGTGACGCCACCAGTTTCAGGTACATGACAACCCTATCCAAGACCTTCCGTCAAGTTGATTTTTGGTTCAATCCATGCAAGATTTCTCGAGATATTTACGAATTTGTGTGATTTTCTCCCAAAATGGACAGGTCTATTCAACAAGGCTGAAGTCACTCTCCTTGTAAAGGTCATGACCCCATTTAAAATAGGCTTTGTCCTCTCACCCATATCTATGCACATGTCAAGTTTGGTAAAGATCCATAAAATATTTTTTAGTTATCACGTCTAAACAAAATCTCTGTGGCGGCGCAACCGTCCTTAAACCATACAATTATACTACTTAGAGGCTTCACTGTTTCACAATTCTTGGCCAGCAATAATAAATAGTGCTGTTATAAATACTAAATTTTCTGGTGCCATATTCTAGGTGCTTGTCTTATAACACTTCTATTGATATATTTGAGATGATGGAAAAATTTATTCTTTGGATGAATGCCATATGATTATATACAATTCCTGGACTGTGATTCAATCGATTGTGCTCGTAAAAAGGGACCATTCCTTGATTTTAATCTTCCAGGGACCAGTTATCTTTTTCCTTTTTTTTTCACTTGCCTTGAACTGACATAAAACAGCCTGCAGCTCTATACTTTCCAGCCCAACTTAATCATATTACTACTCCCCTCTCATACAAAGTCTGGTCGTTACACAGCAGAAGAAGCCACCGTAATGACTTCTGGATCGCCCCTGAGGTATGCCAGGAAAATTGCCTTTTCATTCTTTTCATAATTGACCATATTAGGTGGAATGGCTGCATCATGTCTCTCTGACTTTATCTGGCATTTCTGTCTAATCAACATTTCTTCTTTCGGTTCCAACTGCCTTGTGTTCCCGCGCTTTGTACTCCCTGCTACACGTGGTTAACTTAATACAGCAGACCACCAATCATCTCAGAATTTTTTTTCTGAATTGACAAATGACTTTTTGCATGAAGGATTATGAGGAAATGATTAATTTTTTGTTGTTGCTATAAATGACTAATTGAATTAATGATCCATTCTTTATTTCTGAGGGTGAGCTTGATGAACATGAGCCCTGTTTATTAAATGCAGAGACATCTAAATGATAAGAATATATTATTTTTCTATCTTTAGACTTTTAACATATTAAACTGTTAATGATAAGATAAAACTGTGTTATGCTGAAGTCAAAGAAACAGCATTTCAGGAAAGCTCTGCCACATCCTAGTGTTGGGTTTTTACCTGTTAATAACTGAAGTAAACTGTACAGAAATTTATCATTTTTTACTTTAAGAAATAAAATTTCAATTATAATTTCATTTGTAATAAAAAAGACCAACAGGCATCACTTCCTGGATGCTTCACTTGCCATCTTTATGCCTGGAGGGAGTCTGAGCTATAAATAGCACTCTGATGGAAACAATATTGTGAAAAACATGGTCCTGTTTATACAGAGCAGGTAAACTTGATAAAAAAACAGACCAGGAAAAGTAGACGCCTCGCGCATGACATGGAGGAATGACTAGCAGTTCCTAGCATCCTTTGACATGAATGATCAAAAAAGTCGGGGCCGGGCCCAGACAGTTCGAGCAAACACTTGGGTCAACTGCTAAGGCGAAT
Organism: Sipunculus nudus; assembly: GCA_026874595.1. Taxonomy (NCBI): domain Eukaryota; kingdom Metazoa; phylum Annelida; class Sipuncula; order Golfingiida; family Sipunculidae; genus Sipunculus; species Sipunculus nudus. Next base: position 10,783,871 of record CM049314.1, on the reverse strand, counting down.
CACTTGTTGATGAGGATTGTGGGTAGAGATATTTAACACGGTGCGACAGAGCTCCATCTAGAAAGGAATATCAGCAGAATGATCGTGGAGGATATACCAAGTTTATATTATTTTTTCTTCATGCCAGCATGAATCGGGGCAACAGTGTTTGCTAATTACCTGCGGCAGAGTTAGTTATGGTGGCGACAATAGGCGGGCGGCAGCCCTCACGATAGATTCACAAGATCAATAGCGTTATTTTCATGAGTCTTCCCTGACAGGTTCACAGGTCTGGCTGGTGAGGGGTCTACACAAATGGCTGCTGAATGAAATGACGCGCCTCACTGACGCCATCTCAATCCTTATTTTCCGTGAGCCTGTCATATTACCATGACAGCCTGCAGCCCCTTGCTCTGACATGGGAGTCTGCCCCTGTGAAACATGTACTATAAATCACCCACCGCTTCTTTTAATTGGATGTGGGGTGATTTGGCTTAAAAGAATAGCCAGAGCAGGAGGGCGGAGGGGCAGACAGAGTGTCTGTCCTCTCTAATGTTATGACCCTCTGCTGCCAAATGCAGCTAATGCTTTAAGTGTGGGTCCTTCATGTTGAACTGATCATAATTCATTTAGCGACGATTAATAAGCAGGGCGGCTGACGCCACACTGCCTTCCCTCTATGTCCCTCGATGCGGTTTCCTGGCAGGGGGACATGATCACATCTCCTATGTAAATCAGGCCACTTTTTAATATTTTCCTGGACTTCCTACCGGCAGTAAAATGCAAATAAAATACTGGCGCCTCATAACAGGGCAATCCATCTTTACCAACAGGCAGACCCCCCATAATGTGTGCGTCTGTCATTTTCAACAGGCTAAGAAAATCATTGGCTCTTAGTGGATATTACTCTGGTCAATAGACGGCTCCAGTCATATAATAAGCAATGGATTTGTCACACTGTAGCAGCCTAAGTGTTTTTTAACTCAAGCTGGGCCCATTTGTTTAATGTGTGGAACCATTTTATAATCTCACCAGATTATCAGCTCTCAGACCGACTAGCTGCGGAGGTTCAAAGACTCTATGGATGTCCCTGAAATAGACTGTGTTATTGGCCGTCCTGTAAGAACGCCAGATAAAACTCTCCTCTGATCTTCAAAGGGAACATATTAATTTCATCACCTTTTTCCAGATATAGCATTATATTGTTCCTTTTGATAAAAATAAAAAGCAGCATTTAACAGAAGGGGATAATCCGTGCCAATTTTACATACAAATGCAGTCTACTGCACAAATGGATATCAAGTATTGATCATTTATTGATAACCGTGAAAAAAAGGTCATTTTTTTATATTTATCAAACCACTCAGGTAAATTACCAAATTTATAAATATATTCTTTTATTAAAAGACGCTATTTCATCGGTGCCACTTGTCAGGCTCTGCACCTGTGGTTACTATCCAACCAATTTTTTACTACAACCATGTTCACTCCTTCACTAAACAGACATACCCTGTTCACCCCTCCCCCCCCCCCCCATACACACAAATAGCAGATTTATAATTTCATTATAAGTTTTGGGCCATCTTCTTTTGATCTTCATTCCCAAGGTCAAGGTCATGATTCAAAGGTCAAGGTCATAACCCCAAAGCCATTATACTATTTCTTTTTCTTAATCCTTTGTATTATTATAAATTTTAAAGACATTCATTCCTATTTTATTCAGCGTGATAGAGTTAATCACATAAGAGGAGAATAGAAAGGGACAAAAAAAACTTCAGTTGCAATTATGCACCTGATGACCTTGCTTTGATGTCTGGTAACCAGGCAACAGACCAGGTGTGTTTTAATCTTTCCAATACTGAGGATAATGCATTTACAGGAATCAATAGCAATCTTACAAAGGGGTTTATTCAAGGTATCAATTAGGTAATTTGTAACAGTCACAGCCGCCAGTTCCAGCAGACTCGCAAAGAAAACTAAATTAGCTTATTTCTTTTGTCGGTGATCCCACAGTTCAAGGCAGTTCATTCATCAGTCACGGATGTGCAATTTTTTCCCTGAACGCATGCTCGGAGCATGTTGGGCTCTTCATTGTAATTAAGCAAACTAAATCGGGACACAAATGCTTCTACAGCATCCATGTTTTTTTACAGCATCCACAGCCACACCTGCTAACAGCCAGGTCTGGTGGGCTGCTCAGGCATCTTAGCAGTGCTGCCACAGCGTGTGAAGTGCTCACTTTGTTTCAATGTACAACAATATAGCTCTGTTTACCACATCTGTCAGACATACCAGAACCAGCCTTCAACCAGACCCAGGCTATTACTGAAATCCTAGAAGCTGAAGGCTGGTCGCTAAGACTACCAACCAGTATATCTGACTACTAGCAGTGCTGACAATGCTGGGTCTGCTTGCTGCTGTACAACTGTGACAATAAACAGAGCTGTGTTGAATCATGGCTGTATGAGAGTAGAGTGTATGATCACATGACCGACAAGCTTCCTGTACTCTCGGCCCAGAACTCTGCTGAGCTACTGTCAAGAATCAGTGCTGGTTAGCGCTGTTTGAAAACTACATTCACTCCTGCTGAGAAACGAGTTATTTTCATTTCCCAGCAGATACCACAGACAATGCTATTTGAAGATGTCCGACGATGTCTACACCCAGACCGATTAACAATACCCGCAGCCTGCCAGGATTAATTCTATTTATAAACATCATCTGCAGTGGTAATCTGTAAGGGTACAACAGACTGTTACAGTCTGTCTGAACACTGTTATACCTGTTTATAATTATGGACTCTTGAATTACCTTAGCTAGCATTATAGTACACTGAATCAATTGGATTATGTAGTACAATGAATCACATTAAACATATGCAGTACAATGATAATGTGACATGTCTAGTACATTAAATTACATGACATGTCTGGAGTACATGACACGTTTGTTGTACATAAATCATATGACATGTCTGTAGTACATTGATCATGTGACATCTCTGTAGTAAACTGATCATGTGACATGTCTGTAGTAATCTCATCATATGACATGTCTAGTACACTGATCATGTGACATGTCTGTAGTCTACTGATCACATGACATGACTGTAGTAAACTGATCATGTGACGTGTTTGTAGTAAACTGATCATGTAATGTCTGTACTAAACTGACTATGTGATATGTCTAGTACACTGATCATGTGATGTGTCTAGTACACTGATCATCTGACATGTCTAGTACACTGATCATGTGATATGTCTAGCACACTGATCATGTGACATGTCTAGTACACTGATCATGTGACATGTCTAGTACACTGATCATGTGATATGTCTAGTACACTAATCATGAGACATGTCTAGTACACTGATCATGTGATATGTCTAGCACACTGATCATGTGACATGACTAGAACATTGATTATGTGACATGTCTAGTACATTGATCATGTGATATGTCTAGTACACTAATCATGTGACATGTCTAGTACACTGTTCATGTGACAAGTCTGTAGTATATTGAATCACATGACATATTTGTTGTACATTTATCATGTGTCATGTTTGTAGTACATTGATCATGTGACATGTTTGTAGATCATTGATCATGTCTGTAAGAGGTGGGGGTTATTCATGAATGCTGTCTGTCTAGTGATCAGGTCCTGTGAGTTACTAGGGCATTTCCTGGAGTGCAGCTTGCCGAGAGTCTAGACAGAAGTCTGGGACTGAGGGCAGTGGCTGGCCTGAGTCCAGGTCAGACCAGCCTAGTACAGGCTGGACATGCTAGCTCCATCAGCTGATGCTGTCTGTACAGCCCCTTGATCAGAATGGTTTCTCACCATTATTCACCCCCAGGTGCTATATTAACCACTGTATTACAGCTTCAACAGCCATAAGCACTCTGATCTCATTAACTACTTAATACAGCCATCACTCTCAGCCTTTTAATGTTATTACTTGTTCTCCTTTGAGTCCAGTAGTCTATTTTTACATATTTATCACTCTCTGTTCTAATATATTTATGATTTTCAATTTCAAGCAGGAACTTTTACTATATTTATGATCTTCTTTTTCAAGAAGTAAATTTCCCCATATTTATGACCCTGTTTCAGCAGAAATGATTCCCTTATTTATGACTTTCTGTTTCATGTGGGAAATTTGACATAATTTATGACCCTGTTACAGACAGTGACTTTGCCCTATTTATAATGCTTTGAATAACCACTGGGTGCTTTCAAATTAACTAATTACACTTTAAAATGCAGGCCAAGGTGCAGGACTACCATGATGTCTGTTATATATTAGAGAAAAAAAACCAGTGAATTGTTGTGATCAATAAGATTTCTGTTTCCATATCTCTATACAAGAAAATACACCAGGATTACAGGTTCATGAACAGTGCAAGGAGGAAACCTGTACCCTTTGACACAGCATATGCAAAACAGTTTCAAAATGTTTCTATTACAAATTGAGAGTTCATATGGCAACCCAATGCATTTTTTCTGTTTTGGCAAAAATATTTTCAATCTTGCTCACAGACCAACCTATGCTAATACAAAAAAAAAATAAATTATAAATTTTAAGAGATTATTTTGGGTAATAAATTATAAATTTTATGATAGTATTTTCTGTATTTAACATATGAATATAATGACACAGTTCTTATTACTCAGTGATATCAGTGTCTGGTTTAACAAAGGTAGACTTCCGCTCGGTAACTGTTCCTCAACTATTGTTGTTCCCCTAAAACGCTGTGTCGTGACCTGGCTTCAGGTCAGCCACTCTCTAGTGGTGAAGGGTGTTTTTTCAGCTGCTCTGAACCATTGTTAGCATTACTCCCCTGCATTATGGTACAGGGTCTCCCAAGGTCACCAGTCTTCAAGGTCAATACCACTTAAATCCCATCACTGCATTCACACATCAAAGGCCCCCCACCTGTTCTGATGTTTGCAATGGCTGTTTTGCCATTTGATGCTGGTCTTGATTGTTTTCTAGTGATTAAAATTTTATTATCCCAACAATCTGATATTGTTGTTCCAATTACTTTCATACTTTTGTGATTATGACTGTCTTATTTATCCATCTGTGTGGCCTTTATTCAATAACTGATATTTTTAATTTTATTTTCATCCTCTGACAAAATTTTCAAATAGTCACAAAATACTACTTTTCAAAAGAGTCTTATGGCCTAAATTTTCGGGTTGCCAAAACCCTGTATCCGTTATTTGTCTTGTATATCTTTTGCATGATGATGAAGGCATACAATAGTCATAAATAAACATAAATATATATATATATGTATATTTGAAGATACGTAATATATATTTCTACCAACACTACAGACGTGATATCTTCTTTTTTGTTATGTTTTCTCTGCAGATAATGGGACATATAACTGTGACCAACAGTAAAATTAAACAACCATAGATCACATTATAAAATAAGAATGTTACACTGGAGCAATATTCTATATTGAACCACAGATGACACCTGCCATAAATCTAAGTAATCCCAACTTTTTAGTACAATAGATAATAAGATATTTAGTGACAATGTTACAGCAATAATACATAAATGTTAATAATCTCAGCTCCGTTCAAGCACCGTTCCTTGCATCAGCCATTTTGTTATAATAATTCCAAAATATCAGACATTTAGCGGGATGACCACGTGTATATGATGGTGAGTAAATCTACATCCATTCTAGTATAAGCAAAGGCATCGGCCATATTGGCAAAGACTGTTGTGCAGCAATTTTTTAAGCATCACACTTCACGCCACTACACAGGATATCGGTCACAGCGGGCACAGTACCAAAACAGCAACCATTCCACTACTGCCGACTGGGCCGGTCCCATATAGCTGTGGCGGTGACACTGGTTTATATTTCTGAGCAACAGATTGCCATTCCTAGCACAATGGCCTATTGATTCTGGGCAGCTATTGCTATAAGAAAGGGGGAGACTGGCGCCATTTCAAAAAAGCAACCGGCTGGGGGCTGATCGTGGTCGTCTCGCAGCCAGGGTCTGCCCGGAATACATCAGTCGTTGAGATAATGCCGCTATAAACATGCAGCACACAAGCATCACCATGGGGGCTTCACATGCCCGATAACGTTCGTTAATTCAGTGTGTATGCCAATGTGAGAAGAGCTGAGTTTGAGTAATATTTACAGTGTAGTAATATCACGCATGCTTCCAACAACTACGCAATTTAGCTCTGGGTTTGTGTGCATGGTATGGGCCAATAAAAAGCAAAGACGATGTAAACGAGTTTTTACTGCCTTATAACTCCTTAGTGCTGGCATCTTAGAACTGTAGACTGCTGTTATAGCATTAAGCAGGGGACAGTCTAAGAATATTCAGCAGCCATGGTGAAGAATCTGTAATAACTTGTCCTTTAAGATCTCAAAGGCTTTAGGATCAGGTTAGTTCAAAATACTAAATCCAAAGGAAATTCAGATTAGTTTAAACAGCTGGTCCTTCAAATAAGTATATATGATTTACATACCCTTTTGAAGATTTTTTATGACTGCTTGAAGAATCAACTTATCACTGAGGATATTCATGATGAATAATTAGTCATTTTAGAATAACTAACCCTCTACTGATAAAAGATATAAGATAAATGGTCCTTGACAAAGAATGACTTTCAAGATCAGTTTACAACAGCAAAATCATTTTCATATCAAATAAAGCTATGATTGAAATCTTTTTCATCTTGCAAATAAAGACAATTTTAGTGATGTATATTTGATTGTTATATGTGTCACAGAGCAAGGATTTTTTCAAAGTTAAGTATGAGACGGTGCTCAATCATGAACTATACAAAGATATTGATTACTGGCAATTTGAATGAAGACATACAGAAACGTAATGTCCATGCTTTGCCTGCCAATAAATGGTTTGCATTTCGTTTTATGAGCTGGCTTCACCCTTACAAGGTTTCATTTTATCAACATTGTTAACCTTTGAGGTCATCAGTCAGAGATGACAAACCATTCTCGTCTTGACACTGTGGCTTCCTTCACAACTCCAGCTGAAATAAATAGTTTCCTGACTGAAAATCATGTTGCAGTGTTGCCATAATCCACACCAGCCCTGACACACTAGTGTTACAAATTTACCAAAGCACGAGATGCACAAGATTCATACACAGATACCGGTCAGAGGTCAAGATGTTTCTGAAAATCCTGTGAACTCATTATGTAAATCTGGGCTTTCTCTCACATTTGACAAGTTGGTGAATGTCCAAAATCTGCAGCAACACACCCTTAGTGCCTTTGGTGTCAGGGGAGAAGACAAGGTCTTCTTCACACAGATATTTTCATACTATGTGATTTTATCATTGGTAATGCCAGGAGATCATAGATATGGTGAAAGAGAGAGAACAAAAAGAAAGGAAAGGGGGGGAGATAGACAGGGAGAGGGACAGAGACAGACAGAGCCAAAGAGAGAAAGAGAGAATAAATAGTGGAGACAGAGACAAAGATACTATGAGATACATACAAATCAAATAGGTTCAAAGAGAAGGAGAGTAAAACATACAGTGCACAAAAACAGCATAAGAGAAATAGCATAAGAAAGTGCATAGAGAAGAAAAGAAAAAATGCCAAAGAAAAGAGTGATAGCAAAGAAGTGAGCAAAATAGTAAAATAGCATATCATAGAACAAAGAAATGATTGATATGATGACAGAGAGTCTATATATATCTAAAGCAAAACAGAAGAAAAAGAGCAATGGAAAGAAAAGAAGGGCAGACAAAGAAGAGAACAGAAAAGAACAAAGACTCATTTAAAAAGGAAAATCACAGTCTATCTGTCATTTCTTTATAATGGTCCCAACATCAGCAACCCAAGCAGTACTTGAGCTTTGACCAAATTAAGAGACCCTATATTAGATAGTGAATTACTACCAGGAAATCCGACAGAGTGGATTAATGAGGATAATGTCTTAAATGATGGTCTAGAAACCTGGTCCAAACATCAGCTTTGCAAATGCCAAAGTATAAATACAAGCCACAACATCACAAAGATGTCCCCATACTCAGCCAGACTACTCGTGTCCCGGATATCCATCCAGTCTCCGCCCTGCTGAAACAGCTCAGACCAGCTCTACCTACAGCACTAATACAGAGTCTACATAACAAAGGCCAGTGTCACAGAAATATGACACATCTGTTCAAGAGGGAGACAATCTTATTGTCCTGGTAGACGTACAGAAGCAGCCAGGAGGAGAAATCCTGGAAGTAATATCAGCCTTGCCTCGGTGACAGTCCTGATTCTGAGCCAGGCTGCACCAGCCGATCAAAGTCAGGTCACAATCTACACAAACCCAACATCAATACCGAGGCAATCACAGTATAAAGCACACCTGCACACAAGATACCTGATTTAAAAGGTATGTCTGGATAGAGCGTCAGCTATAAAGTCTCTCAAGCAAGATTTCATCTCCATCGGCTTTTTAAACAATTATTGTTCAACAGCATGGTTTTTTCTCTGTATTATCCACATCAGTTCAAAGCACTTGGAGGTACTGCTTGAGCACTGAGATTCCTTATGTCTCTGGCAGCTTTTACTTCACTTTAATGGTTAATTTTTATAGTACCCAAGCAGTTAGGCATATCAGTGAAATTAAAGATCATAGTGGTATGTAATACCCTGATGGTTCAGGCACTGGCCTTAAGGAACAAAGATCTCTTGGTTTAGATGCTTCAAAGAAAAAACAGTGAACCCTTGACAGAATCTCAGATATGTGATTTAATGTTTGAACTACCCATATTATTCCTAGTACTATATATACTACTATAATTTGATGATTTGGGAGTGGTCCAAAAAAAGCATTATACCACACTTTACTTTACTGATACACGCCCCTTGCTACCAAAGTCTCTTGGCAGATAACATTCTTGCTTGGACATTGTCCTTAGAGTATGTTTGTGTCACTTTCCTCTGCCCTTATCGAACCCAGACAGGTTTATTTCTCCCAGTTTCTCAATTGCGAACTGGGGGACTGCCATTTTGCATAAACACTTAAACCTGTTGTCATAGGTCAAAATTACAGATATCCGGCTATTACATATAAAACCTAAAACCTAGCTGGCTAAAAAATAACAACAAATCGTCCTATTCACATGGTTTCCTGCACAATCTGTCAATTTAGCATTCCCTCATACCACCAACAGGCCATGGACCAATCCTGAACAAAAATTTTGGCTGATAAGAACACTGAGGACACTGAGAATAATCACACAATGGTGATATGATAATAATAACACAACATAAAAATCTACAGTCTTCAGGAAACTGTGTAGGAAGCGACATGCTCCTTTCAGATAGAGGAAATGATCTCGTTACATCATTTTATTATGCTGTCAAGCACTAACTTGCCTACTTGGTCAGGCTTAACTGGTGGTCACACTGACATATTGTATATTCTACATTCTGAACTCTAAATTTAAGTATGTATGATGATGAAGCAGGATTTATGAATGACTCATGCATTAATAATGAAATATTACCCTTCCATAGTGAATAATTACCTTCCATAGTGAATTAAATTATTAAGCAACTGCGATAAACCCTTGTTTAGCATGTCGAGTATTTAATTTGGGTCTCACTATGGGTCTTGACTTGTAATATTAGCTGAAACCCCAGGGTTAGGGAGAGGGTTGGAAGGGTTAAAGGATATAATCCCACCCTGTTATCCTCTGCAGCGACCGGTGCCACATCACAGTAATCAAGGCAGCATGGCTATCTTTACGCTGCTTATTTACCCATCTCCCTTATATCTGTGTGATGAAAAGATTGCCCTGTAGCCGGAATGAATCTGACCTTGCCTGGGCAAATTTCCGGCTGCTAAAACAAGCCTGGATGATGGTATTCTAACACTTCCTCTGAAATTAGCCTCGCGGGTGCGTCATTATGATCTAAATCCATCTTCGACCTCCTGGCTTATTTAGCTTCTCGTTCCTGTTTGATTTTCTGTGAATGCTCGCTGCCCGTAATACCAGGCTTTTCATTCACATCAAATGGTGCCATTCATGCCCCCTGGTGACAGATCTGGAAGACAGGCCACGGGGCCACAGTTTCTGACAAATGAAGCAAGGGTGCTTGGTAAAAATCCATTTATAAGAAATGCTTTGTGTTTACACCATTAAGGACATTGCAATATTTTAATGTACTTTTGAGCATCCCTTGCGTTTTACACTTTACTTACTTAATTCAAGATCTGGAATAATTATTAATTAGTCTTTTAATGTTAATAAGAATAGATGTTCTGTTACAGGCTCTCTTGAGTTGTTTTTTGGGAAAAGTAAACAGGATAATATTTGCATCTGACAATTGTGAAATAGAGAATGAAGATACGGTCTTATATTAATAAATATCAAAAATTTACCAATTTTTAAATGTAATATTTTACTCATCCTGAGAAATTTTCATCAATGATCTATGGATAATACGAGATTCATAAACAGGTCAAAATGTAAAAAAACTTCTTATACTGAAGAAAAGAAGAAATAACAGCCAAATTGCTGAGTCATGATAAAGCAAAAAACCTTATCTTTAAAACATGAACCACTAAGAATCATGATTCACTACTGGGGCTCACCAAGTATCATGTGACCCTGTACCACATGATCATGAACTGACCTGGGTTGAATGGAATATGAATTGGTTCTGTAAAACTCATTAATTTTTGTTAATAATAACTAGCAAAAGTTAAAATAATTGAAATGAGGCACAGATAAATCTTTTTTTTTTTCAAATTAATCACTGCTGGTAAATACATGAGACTACAACGGTGAGACACCAGTAGCTGCACTCTCGTGATTATTTGTTACTTTGGCTCAATGTCAACTCTGTACCAAGGACTTGGTGAACAAACAAAGTCCCATGTGTGAACAATCAACATACCCAACAAAAAACGCTGAGTTATTTTACACCCCGACTTGATGAGTTTGCCACAAGCCGGCTGGGATTTTTCGCAATATCCCGCCATGAGCAAAACAATTTAACAACAGTCAATGACCGCATCGAGAACAGCAATTTCTCAGCAAGTCAATAGCTAAGTTTATTTTTCCAGTGCAATGCCTGTTAAAAAAGGCAATTATGTGCAATCCATGTTAGAGCACGATTGAAAATTATCATATCTTAAGCAAATATAGATGATGCCAGGGTCAAAGGTCACATGGCATAAGTTATTTGAACATTTGAACTATTCATACCCCCACATATTAATGTCTAACTGTTAAACTGTTCTACTGAAATTGTTATGTACACAACAATAAAAGCACCAGTGGAATTCTTTAGTAAATATCGCACTCTGTTAACAGTAGTGTGTATATGTACCTTTAAATATCAATATTTAAATCTGTAATCCCCTAATAAACAGACACTCGCTGATTCCTGTGTTTTATTATGGTCTGACCTTGACCTTATTAAATATTCATAACCCACTGGTCAAGGATTCGGAACAGAAGTACATGATCCAGTGGTCAGGTTCTGGGTCAGAAGCAGGGATTGAAATTCATTTTTTTTACCTTGTTTATTTTCAATCCCTGGTGCTACACTTATTTTTTACCAAGAGTGTAAGTACCTCAACATCTGTAATACAATGAAGATAACATTATAAACAGGTTTAGACTAGATGACATTCTCTGGTTAAATCATCATAACAAATCAAACTATTTGTCAGCAAGTCTACAGGTGGTTTTCCAATTGCCCTCGTAAAATTGGCTTTCATTTTCCAAAGGTCCCAGAAGCTTCCTGAATCATAAGAGATTTCACAATACCATGGGAGCGATTTTGCACACAACTAGATCATATTTGTTTTTTTTTTTTTTTTTACATCTTGGAAATGCTGATTTTGTTCAACCAAGTAAATCTAAAATACAACCAGATCCAAGTCACTCTACCTACAATACCTAGCAGTTTGTGGATGAATATGCTATGAAGTTATTTATGAGAATCACTAAAGGAAGAATGAAAACATTTGTCAAAATTATCAAAATCACATATATATTTTTCATTAGGTGATGGTACAAGTGTTATTGATTCATTTGGTGATGGGACAAATGTTATTGATTAGTCAATGTCCTTTTATAGTTAATAAAATAAAAAATGTTAGTTTCTATGAAATGCAATTAGTTTCCTAATATCATTTTATGTGGAACCAAAATAATTATCATATTAAGAGGCCTGTAAAAATACATGATAAAGGAATCATCAAGACAAGAATTGAAAAAAATAAAGTATTATATGTTACTGATTTTTAGACCTGTCTAATTTTCATGCCCCTGTGTCAAGTATAAAATAATTTCCACAGGTCTGGGCATATGGGCCAGTAGAAATGACAAACCCTGTATTTAATGGAATTCTATACATCTTATACAAGCTGAACAGATCAATAGGAACCCTGGCAAGTTTGTTATTGAGCTGGAACAGTTTTAGACAACCTGAATCAATAAACCTGACAATGACGGATCCCTGCGCTGTACAACTATCACAGGTTTGTACAGTCTGTACAAGAGTCATGCTGGTGTAACGTGGTGTGCCATCATTAACCGGATATCTTACCTGCAGCAGGCAGGAAACAGTCCTCATACAAAATGTTCGATTGGATATATACTGATATATCCAGAGATAGTTACAATGGTAATAATAGTAGCCATCACGTCAATGTTATTATATCTCTAATAATTTGGTTGATCTGATATAATATGGCCTAACATACAAATACCTGTCTCTATAATAGTAAAAAATTTATATTTTGTACACTGTACAAGGATATTAAAGAATGAATATGTAAGAATTGTGTGCAGAAATTTATATTTTGTACACTGTACAAGGATATTAAAGAATGAATATGTAAGAATTGTGTGCAGAAATGTAAGAATGAAAGTAATTATAAAAGCTAATATTTACAAAAGTTCAAAAGCTTTACTGGAAACCTGTAAAACCTTCTTTGAGAAGGATCTGTAATACCCTCTTTGAGAATGACACAAATTTATTTGTATCTCTATGTACATACAAGGAGAAAAAAAGAGAAGGAAGGGCAGGGAGAAAAAGAAATTTAAATATATGTAGTTGCAAATGTATGACATACTGTTAGTGACCAGTAAAGACAGACAAAAGGAAGCAAGGGCGAACGAGAGACAGAAGAAGAGACACCAAACACTGACATTAAAAACCCAAGTTTGTAACTTTTTACGATGCTACAAAACCTGACAAAAGAACGGTGACTTCAGTAGACAGAAAACTGTATGACCTCAGTGACCCCTGATTCCATCAGTTGATCAGTTTGTTCACTATGATTGTGTTAGGTCAATTGGTGTAATCGCACACTGGAAGCTTCTTGGAATGAACAATCAGCTTTTGGGTGCTGTAGAAGATTAGACTGGTTTCATGCTCTGACAGTACATCATAGGCTCGTGTCATACATGAACTAAAACCAGCCCACCAAGCCCAACAGCACTGAAAAAGCCACCACAGCCCAGTACTCCAGCCACTACCAGCAGTATAGTACAGCACAGAGGCTGCCCCGTGCACCTTATTAGCTCACTAAGCACAAGTTCGACATTCAAATTACCAACATCTCCAGTCTAATCCAATTTGTATAATAAACATCATGACCTTTATGACCTTGCTGATGATTGGTCCAGACAACGGGTAAAAACATTTATGTAGCAAGTAAATAATTTCCCCAGTCTATTGATCAGCAGATCACAACGATTTTGCTTGGGTCAGCCCTTTCATTAGATTGGTCATTTGTCAGTGTGTCACCCATGTTGCCTTCTGACCTTAAGTGACCTGAATGTCACCCGCTTGTACCCAGATAGTAAGATCATACCACTGTCCCAAGGGACCAGATACACCCAAAATCAATGGCCAATTATACCTCCATGCACTTAATAACAAAAAATTCACCAAGTACATAAGAAAAGTACATGGTTTCAAAGATTTGGAGACAACTGTTCTAGAAACTATATTGTTAAGGTATACACAATACACTTAATTTAGATGGTGTATTTTGTAAACAGGAAGTCTCATGCAAAAAGTTCCAACTGTCTTTGCAGCCAGAAAATATGATGGTAGTTTATATACAGTAAACAGTATACAACCTTAAAATTATAACATGATATATTATATACATCATGCTTAAACACAGGTGAAAATAGATAATTTAATCATGTATTACACAAACCACCTGACAGTCTACAGGTTAGCAAGTCTATTTGTATGAATAATATAATCAGTTGAGTTTAGAACTTTGCTGGCCCAGACAGTTTTATTAAGACATATACCTTGCTTTATTGAACCTCCATCCCAGGTATGTTGGTCCTTAGATATTTTCAGATTTTTCTGCTGTTCCCACCCACATTAGGATAACTAGGGTTTAATGTGTTTCCTTCATAAACTAGGGTTTACTAGGACCTTTTATTCAAATGGTCTGAGCTGTCGATTTCAATTACCCTTTTCCTTCATAAATTCCTGACTATGTTAGTCCTTTTTCTGATATTATTTATCAATGATAACATCCTCCAAATGTACGAAGTTTAATTAGCCATTATCCTTATATTATTTATGTATGACAGCATCCTGTGAAAAGTACGAAACTAAATTACAGACCAAAAACCTGAAGTACAACATAGTGTAGTTTGGGCTGTATGCACGCCATGAGAATTCCACATTCATCACGTGGCTTTAACAGGACATGATAACGCGTCCACATGAAATAATCGTGGACGACCAGACATTTTGGCACCACTAACAACCTGTGGCATTCAACCATAAGGGAAACCTATGAAATATTTAGCAGCCAGTCTGCCCCGTTCCTATTCAGTTTCTGGCTAATCCATCTTAAAATCTAACTACAAATTTGCATAATGCATGGTAAAAATGTAGGTTTGTCCCGTAATGCCGAGTTACAATTAGTGTCATTAAGGGCTAGAGACCGTGGTTAAAGCTCAGTAAACCATGCGTTTCAATCTTCAGTCATGTCTGCAGCTTTCGTATCACCTGAAATCTGGCAGTCTGGAAAAAAAAAACATTTTTTTTTTCTATTGCCTCCTGACCATGATTTGCCCCTTCGATGATTTACAATGAGGCAGCTTCATTGCTAGTCCAGATGTGTTAAGGTTCTGCAAATGCCAGCCAGAGGACGTTGACTTCAATTCGTCTATGAATCTATATTTTTTCCACAAACACTGATAATACTAAACTCTACTTATGGAAATTCTTGTTGAAAATATTTCATTCAAACAGCAGTAAATTAACTCAATTAACAAGCTACAAGCTCCTGTTCTATTTCTGTCACATGGGCAAACAGATGCATTGATAGATTGTTCCATATTTCCTACTTCTTAGACAAAATAAAACCTTGTAAATGGACTAAATCATCACACAAAAATCTGCTTTAAATAAACCATCATGCACAAAAAATTTATATTCAGTAACAAATTGAGTCAACCCTGTTACATAAAATGTCCTTAAACTTATGGACCAAAAAGTCCTTGCTTTAGATTTTCCTGAGTTCTTGATTCACATTTTGTTGAATAATATCTATGAAAAAAGCTCAAGGTACTGCAGGCTCATTGCAGGTACTGCAGGGACCTTTCTGGTCCATCCACCTTTTATTCAAATATACCAAGTTTTAAAGCAAGCCACTCTCCAAGCTAACATAGATCCAAAAGCAGACAATAATTTTTCTTCACATGATAATGCCCCCATGTCCCAGATCACCTGTTCATATCAGTATAAATCTACTGAAAAAAAAAGATTTAGGCAAACAATTTTTGAAACAAGGTATCCTACTGCCCTTGGCCTTGTGTATATTTTTTCAAAGATTTTTGCCAAGAACCTGCTGTCTTAAGGTCTGCACTCTGCCAACTTCAGCAGACCCAGGATCTTCCTACAACAAATCCCATTACCCTAGATCTCTTGTTTACATGTAGAAGAACTGAAGAAGACAAAGGTATGTTGGCAAAAACCTGTGCTGAGTACCCTAGCCAATGCACTGCAAGTCACCAATCACTGTCCATGAACACCCTCCCACACTCAATTTTGTATATGGGCAGATGATTATTTCTCAAGTACAGCGCAAAACCGCCCGGCTGGATCATGCTGGGGTATTTGAAGAATAATTATTTACTATCGATAACTTATTCTACCCTTAATAATGCAAGGGGAAAAAAAGTAAGGTTTACAAAAATTTGATCACCAAGGAGTTTCCTTCTTGGAGAAAGAGTTCTTCAGAATGGTGATGGTATGTATTATAGAACAGTGGCTTTATAAAACATTGTTAGACTGCAGTCCCCAGACCTTCAGACCATTAAGGCACAGACTTTCATATCAAACATGTATTCTACTCGAGCCAAGACGACCTCTGCTTGATTAAACACAGGCACCAGTAACACCAAATTGGCCACATTGTGTTTGGTAGTGTTGTTACCAATGCCATTACGAACATATGGACACAAATATGGTGTTCATTATGCTGCCCTGTAACCTCGCCACAACAATATGGACAAAACAGTACCACAAAGAACACTTTTTAAAATGACCTCATTTGACTGTTAATGATATAGCGCTCCTGAAATATCACTGGCTTTAAGCTTAATTAGTCAAAATTCTTTTTATGGCATCAGGTTTCTGAAAATGCCTTGATATAAGAATGCAACAACTCTTAACTTATTAACAGGGCAGGTGGAAGGGTATTCTTTGTTTGTGATGAGGCATCTTAAAAAGTAAACTTATTATCAGTTATTGAGTAAATGGTACAACAGGTTTGTACAGTATTCTGCAATTGCAGAGATCAATAGAATAAAAGTAAGACAATTTGCATTGTGCCAACAGAAAATGTGTGTTAAACAGAATACTGAGTCATTTCCATCACATGATCAGCTAAGCATTTTTTTTTTATCAGGTATGTTCTATCACCAATACAGCTGTCCCTATGTGGTGATTTATAGCCACTGAATATGTTAAACAGTACATGCAATAAACTGATGTCCTGGAACAGTTCCACCAGTCTGCTTCCTCATCAGGTACAGCTGTCCATATACAGATGACGTAGTATGCCTGCCTTGCATGTTCATCAAATTTATATTAAATGTAGAGATGAGGTCGGATCCTGGCATTCTTAGTCCAGAACTGAATGCTAAAACACACCCTCTCCCCTTCCTCAAAAGCAAAAACATGTTACATTACATAAAATTTTCTGACCTGAAATTTACTGTGGGACTGGGAATAGAGTGTTTAGCCAGGAAAGCCTTCCTGTCTGACCTGATGGCTGGAAGAACAGAATGTGTCACTTTTGTCCTAGATGCTGATGGGGCATGAGGTAGGTGTTTGTTGGGCCCGTCAAGCTCTGAACTATGGCGTTCCCATACTCAGGATAGTAACTGCTCATACCCCCTTGATTTCTATTCTCAAAATCATAAACCCTGGAATTTCATTCTCAATACAGAAATCATTGTATGTTTTTTACAGATGTCCAGTAATGGGCAGTGCTGTGCATGTTGTATATAAATACTGCAGGGTAGACCAGCTTGCCAATCTAGTCAGCTCTCCAGGCTAGTTGTGGTACTGGCAGCAGCTGTCCGTGAGATGCCTGCTGATCTGGGACTGTCAGGTCCAACTGGGAACATCAGGTAGTTATTGGGGATGAGGACTTTATGGAGTGCAGCCAAGTCAGGCTTGGGGTCAGTGTGGCTCGCTAAGTGCAATTCCTGGTATCAACCACACTGTTTACCATGTAATCATAGGCATTTTATGCCCCTCCTCATGTAACTGACATAAACCTGGTCACGAGACACTTAATAATGTCAGCCTACCTGTACAGTAACATAGCTCACCTGCACAGTAACCTACCTGTACAGTAACATAGCTCACCTGCACAGTAACCTATCTCAGTATAACACATAGCATTTATTGATGTCCTGGTGAGTTACCAATCCTGAATGATGATGTGGACAATGGGCCCCTGTAATATGTCACCCTCCCTGTAAAGTAACCCTGTTTCCATGACTGGGGTAACATTTTATTGAAACCATTCCTGAAGGATTTGTGTTGTATATATTAGAAATATGTTTTTTTTTTAATCTTTTGGAATGCATCATTTGGAATGCAGGTGTATTGGGTGTAAGGACAGATTCTTCCCACTGAGTAAAGATCTGGGCCTTGACAAACATTGATATTCCTGATGTATTAGCAATTTTCATTAAGCATTTCATTGGCAATGATGAAATATGCACATGATTGAAAAAATACCATGGCAAGTATTACCAATAATATCTTGTGTAAAACTGATTCAAAGTTTAAAATCACAAAATGTTTATCATTGGAAAGGAAGTCTAGTCTACATGCTACAACAGAAAGGAGAACTGTCCCAAAAGAGTGTATAGGCAATCCATGTTCAGAGGATATGTACAAATATACAAGAACATTGCCTGATTGTGTAGCATATCACACAGAGTTTGTGACCTCAATTAAATAAATAAAACATTTACAGAATGGTCCTTCTGGGGGTAGCATGAACATAGACCTCTTCAATCATGGGAAAACAAAAACCAGCCTGTCCCTAGCGCTGGGTTAGCAAGGAAAACAAAAACACGCCTGTCCCCAGTTGCTGAGGGGTCAGCTGGGGTCAAACTGACCGTGACCCCAGGAGGCCCAGAATCTGACCATGCGAGCTGATCAAGATGACTGGAGCAGTCAAGCGAATAAAGAGTTCCAGTATCTGAGTAATGGTAGACTTGACAATTACTTCAGCGTTTCTTGTTGCTTGTCAAAGGTATCATGATAACCCCAACCCCTGGTCATATAAACTTGTCTATCTCCCCGGCTGCATCCCTGACAGTAAGTTGCATGACACTTTTACCACTACATGGTAACACCCCCTAAATAATAAAATTGTGTGGAAAACTGTACCAGTGTGTGTGTATAAGTATCAACATCTGTCAGATTACAGAGAGACTGTGAAGAAATCATTTGTAAACAGAACATTGTTTTACATGCTTTTGTTCTTTAAAAGTCTGTCCTCTACACTGATTCAGGCCTTTGACCCTCGATGAGGTCCCTGTAGTGAAAGCCATGCAATAGGAGTAGTGATAATACAGGTTCTTCTGAACAACCTTGACCTTGTGGTGCCCGTGTGAAGCAAACTGACATAATGTTCAGCTGCCATCTAGAAAGCTGTGTCAGATTTCTTGTAACTTTCCTTTTTTTTGTGTGATGCTGAAGTCTAGGTGTTAGTATTTGTTGTATAAATTGTTTGAATGCAACACTCTTCTGTGCAAATTTCTGTCATTTCTCAGGGGAAACACAAGGTAAAACTACACAGGTTATAAAAAATTGTTACACCAGGAAACAGAAGCGTTTGCTAAAATTCAATGGTCATACAGCTGCAAGGAGACCGTTGTTTAACTATCAAAGGGTGAGTTATTGTGGATGACATACAACCAGCACTATAACTAGCAAAGAGGGGAGAAACATCAAAACATCAAAGTGGAAATACATATTGAAGGCTGTGAAAAAAAGCATTTGTCCTGGGTATGCGGAGCAGAGTACATGGGAATAAGACAAATTGATTGTCTGAGCTAGGCCCACTAAACTGTGTTTATGGGACAACTATGAAAGGGCCTGAACAGCAACCCAGGCAAGATCTGAGCCATACAGATTTGTGACAAGGCAGGGAAGTTGACAGGTAACACTAGACAAAATAATTACATGGCTGTCAGCCTCATGTCAGCAAGCAGGGGCTGGTATATCAGGCTCAGGCTGATAACAAAGGTCTGACAGCGCCCTGCTACAAGCTGGCAGCAAGCTCCTACATGTCAAGCTGGCAGACAGCCAGTTGCTGCTGTTTTATTACAGGTTTATAAGCTGAAATTTCTTTGTGAAAATCTGTGAAAATAGCAAATCTCCAACGCCAGCTAGTCTGTGACACAGGTAAATATCTGACACCAACACGCACAAACCTGTATCTGTGAAAGCAACAATTGCCAGTCTCTGGATTTTATAGAAAAAAAGTATTAAATATTTTAGAGGAAAAAAAAAAATTACAAATATATATATATATCTATTCAAAAACTGCTCAGTTTGAATAAAATATTGCAATAAATGCTGCTCGTTGAAATGCTCTGAAATATTGTGCTGTGATGCGAGTGTCTTATGCTATTTACTGTATGAGCCATGGTCAAAGGATCTAAGTCTATTGATTAGCCTTTTTTTTATTACGAATCAGTAATTTGGTAACAGGCTGGTGAACAAATAGTTACTGACTGTTAAAACCCAAGAAAGTGCGTCACTGGAATGAAGTACTTTTCATGCATAATTCTGTCAGTGCAAATTTTCTAGTCTCAGTAAATTTAGATGTAAATTTCATGTGGTCTGTAGAGCCTGAAAATAGCCATCATTATGATGAATATGGGGGTAAAACATCAAGGTAAAGTAGAATCAGCTGAAATAGTCTGAAATGTAATTTTTCAATTTGGAATTTTTTCAATTTTTTCAAATGTTCAATTTGGAGGTAAAACATGCAGACAGAATTTTTTTCCTGTATAAATAAAACTTTTTCCAGAGTTATAAATACATGAGGTACATTTTTCCTGTCAGGGTTCCTTTTGCTTGAGTTCACATGAAAACAAAGTTCTTTCCTTCAAAGCCGCATCTGGAGTCAGAATAGATGAAACAATGATTGTGTTGATTTGGCTTTTTCTCCTTGTCTATTTTTGAGGTAAAATACATATAGAAAGACTTTTTAATGTAGACGCACAAACCTCTTCTGCAAATATATACATACATGATAATCAATTTTTGTTTGGATGGAAAAAAGATCCCTTTTCGCTTGGATTCACATGAAATCTTAAGTTTTTCTTCCAAGGCCCTTCTGGAGTCAGTACAGATGAAACTGATTTTTTCTGGTTCAAAATGAACAGACAGTAGTACATATGGGTCATTCTTGATATCAGTACAACTGCTGTACAGGTTACAAGCAGTACACCCATATACATCACCTGTTACGGTGACCCCTGCCTGGCTTGGTTTAACCTTGCACTTACATCAATACATTCTCATGTTGTACCCTACCCCGGACCCACAAGGTATATAATGCACAGGGGTCATCATAAAAGCTGCACTTGCCGTTTCCCTGTTGTGGGGAAGGTTGTTGTCTTTCATTGAGTTCAGGCTTAGTGAGTCAGTAACGTATCTGCTACATGTGTGTAATGTATACATGATCCTGGTGACAGGAATGTGCCATCTAATATGTTACTATACTTGCATGACAGTGACACCTCTGCTATTATGGGTCTGGAAGTATGGTACAATTACAGGTTTTATCTAGGGTGTGTGAGTATTATTCTTAAAACACAGGAAATACTAGGATTTCCACACAGGAAATACTGGGAATATTTCAATGGGCAGGAACTAATAACTCCTGTTCACACTTTGAACATTTAAACTACACAGACTGAGAAAATACACTGGGTGTAATAGTATCCATTTTTTAAATTTTTACAATAATTTACAATAGTTTAATTTTGTATTTGTATTCATACTTGCCTTAGTAGTCAGGAATTTAATGTATTCACTTCCGTGAAGGACAGGGAAGAGTTTGAATTCAAGTGGTGTCACGGGTAGGGCGGGGAAGAATGGCTCATCAAATAAGCCCCTGTAATCTGCCCCCCCCCCCACTTGGCCCTCCACAATCTGTCGATAACATTTCCACTGATGGCAGTTTCTGAGTTTACTGTGTACCTTGGCACAGCATTGAGCTACACACTTGTGATGCAAGCGTAGCTGCCGGATGTGAACTGAACACGTGTCATGAAGCTGCCTGAGGCTGTTTACACTCTGGCTGTTTAATTCCTGATGAATTCTATTTGAGATTATCACACCAAGTCTGATCTGTAAGCCCTAATCCGTGGCTCATGTCAAAGCTAGGAGATTAAAAGCTCTGCATTAAAGCATTTGAGACTGAAAGAGGGATTAAAGTGCACCCTGGGATTGCTTCTTTCTATGGAGGGATAAATCTGGGTAGATTAGCCAGAGAATTAGTCAGGTAGTGATACTGAAACAAGCAGATGCACACAGAAGAAATGCAGAAAGACTCAATCCTGAAAAGCAGGAACCAAACAGCACAGATGAGTGAGAGATTGACAGGAAGAGGACTGAGCTGAGTGACAGCAAGGACAGCAGAGACAAAAGACTACAGATTGAAGGAAAACTAAAGAGAGAGAAGCAAAGAGAGAGAAGAGTGACAAAAAATATGAGAGGTTAACAAAAACAAGATGAAGAAAGAGGGAGCAATAGAGAAAAGAGTCTGTATATGTTGAAATGCAAGAGAGAGAGAGAGAGAGAAATAGAGAGATAAAGAAAAATAGAGCGAGTTATGGAATTATACACTAGAGAAAAAAAATGGAAGGAGGAACAGAGAAAAAGCTGGATTAGACAGAAACAAAACCACAAGAACTGAAATAAGACATAAGAAACAGAGACACACATGGTGAACAGAAAAGCAGAGAGAGAAAATGAGAGGGAAAGAGGGAGAGAGAAAATGGAAACCTGCTTGACCTGGTGAGGTCTGCCAGCACTGACCATCTGTGTGAGAAGGTGTGGGAAACAGGTCAGCAGGATCTGTATGGGGGTGTGGTCAGGCATGGAGGGCCAGCCCCATCAACATGACTGTGAGCTTACTGAAACCTGAAGTGACCACTAGCAATAGATGGGCTCCATATCACAAGGACCATTGACTCCACTTACTGATTGTGTCAACACTGTACAGCTGACTGTGACCCTGGGCCTCACCACCCTCCAGGCCAGTCAAGATAAGCAAACAGTTACTTTCCAACAACTACTTGTATTGGCTATATCCTATAGAAATATTGTCTACATGTATATCAACAACTACTTGAGCCAACTATAGCAAAGGTATAATACCCTCCAACCAAAGGTATACTGTTGACATATCAACAACTACTCAAGCCAACTACGGCAAACATAATACTTATCCTCAGCTGTAGAAATACAGTTTTCACAATCACTAATACTTGGTCTAAAATGCTGATAACAAGACTGATTCCTACCTGAGGGTGTATTGTTTACATATATGTATATATCTCTTAAACTAATGTACACATAGAGTAAAACTTACCCAAACCTAGACTGGCAATTAATTACCTATATAAATATCATTCATTTCTGAATAACAAATTAAACAGGTTACAATAATATTTAACAAATAAAATACCTGAGCAATTACACTGTGAGTACAACACAGTTTACTACTAACATTTCACCAAAGGAAAGTTATTGATATGTCAATAGCTACTTGAATTAATCATAAAAAGTAAAAACTGTCCTTTTATCAAGGAAATTTTGTGATATTAACAACTACTTGGCAAGTGACAGCAGATGAAATACTAGTTTTAACTGAAGAAATATCGTCTCTTTTCCTACTTACAGCTACCTGACCAGTTATACTAAAAGCAATACTGTCCTTAACCAAATATATACCGTGAAGCATATCAATAACACCTTGGGCCAGCTATATATTCAAAGTAACACTACCCCCAAACCATACTGCTTGTATGTACATAAATATTTTCTAAAGAAATACTGCCTGTTCAATGGGCTGTCTGGAATTGACTACCACTGCATTCACATGAACTGACTGATAGACAGCCAAGCAGCCTGACAAATGTTGGCATAGGATTACAGTTTTGGGAATCTGATGGCACTTTACCTCCAGGAATACCACATTTATTACCTTTGGAAATCTATGAATCCACTGCCAAGGTTTCACATTGGTTCCAGACGTACACTGATCTTTTCTCAGCAACAGTCCTGTATTAGAACTAACTAGCAAAAGTCCTGTATTATAACTAGCAACAGTCCAGTATTATAACTAACTAGAAACAGTCCTGTATTATAACTAACAGACAGAATTAAGCACATGTTATTAAGTCTTTGCATTTTGACTTGACATCCATATTTTAATGTACCGAGTATTTTCTTAATTCTGGCTTGTGACTCAGACATTTGGGTTTTTATGTATGAAAAATGGCAGGACTTGAACTGTTTTGCAATCAGGAAGGGCTGGATAGGATCATGGTACTAATATGACATGAATTTACTCTGAGGATAGCCCAAAGTGGCAACTCTATCAGTGGTGAGAGTTTGGCAGTGATTGGACCCATAGCTACAAAGAAGAAGTCAGAATAACACCCTTGACTGACCATCCCCTCACCATAAAAAATACCTGATAAATCATAATTAAAAATTAAAGAAATAAAAATATTTATCCAAACTCATTCTCCATGACCTGAGTCATATCATTTCTAAACCTTGACAATCATCAAAAGATTCACTTAATAATAGTTAAAGGAAATTTTGGATGTTTGACTGGAAACATTGCCATGAAGGTTTGTATGGTGTTTAATTTCCACAGGCAACCTACTGATGTAGTTTCCATAGTAACTCCAGAATTTTCTGAGGGATACTGTTGAAATGTAATTTCATGGCAGTCTGGTTCAAAGCTAGACAATTTGATTACAGTCTAGACTGTGAAGCCTGACACGCATGTGACACTGATTTCTAAAGCATATTTTAAACTTTTTTGTATCAAAAATTCAAAAAGCACAAATATATGGCACATCTACTGATGATTGAAAATTTACAAGCAATTAAGCAAATTCTTTAACAGTTTCATGTGCCTGAGTTTCTAACCATGAATGTTATACAGTGAAGACAAATCACATGACTCTCAATCCTACCAGTAAATCCTAAAACAGTCTTTGATCTAATTGATTTTACCTGACCGTCATACGGTCCTGTCATGATGTTTGGACTTTGTCAACAATATCATGGCATGCATGTTCAACGTTCTGGACTAATCATATTTGAGCACAAACAGGAGTTGTGTTTGATGTATAGATTTAAAGATAATAACCAAACTGGCACAGGATCGTAAACAAGCCACTGACAACCCGTAATAACGGTTAATCAGGGAAACTCAGGCATCAGCATGACCTAATGACCCAGAGCCTGCAGACTACCTGAGCTTGACCATCAAACTATTTGCGAATGAATAAGATTCAGCCACCAGGTAATAATGGACCAGATGATGATGAATGTACCTGTAACATACAGTGTTAATTTGATTATCAGAACACCTAGGGCACAAAATCAATGCTAGGAGTGATCATCAAACACATACCAATTATCTGAAAATGTGGACACTTCAGCATCTGAAAACATCTGACCATTTTGATAAAGGATAGATAGCAATCACTTAAATTTTACAAATCTTTAATAAAATTAAAAAGTTCAATAAATGCAGTTACAGACAATTATACCTGAATAAACCATATATGCTGTTATCTTTTAGTTTCTGGGGCTGGCTGCCATGAGTATGGATGACGTTGTGAACATGGAGTTGCTCTGATAGTTAACACAGCAAAGTAAAAACTACCAGGGGTTACAATTCAAAACAAAGTTGCAGATATTCTGAATGGTAGATGTGATAGCGGATGTGGTGGTGGACATGGTGATGGATGTGGAGTGGATATGGTTGTGGAAGAGGTGGGTGTAATAGTGGATGGGGTGGTGGATGTAGGTGGATATTGTTGTGGATGTGATAGTGGATATGCTGGTGGATGTACATACAGGTGTGGTGAATATGTTAGTGGATTAGATGGAGAGTGATTGAGACAGTGGCACTAAACATCACATAGGACTCGTGAACTTTGACCTGTGAACTTTGATATTAAATCCAAGCTCTCCTGCCATAAGTACTTTAAAATAAATCAATTAATATCTATTTTTAGTGTCCCTCTTTTATGATTAAATTTAAGATTAATATACTTTGTCATCCATGCACTAGCAGTAAAAAGCGTGTTTCAGTATGTTATCAAGTCACATGTTCAGTTCCATTATCAACGCATGAATAATGTATTGAAATTCAGGTGCTCAAAATAGGAAATTGCCAAAAAAGATTCAATTTCTGACAACAATGCATTTAGATTAATGCTATCAAAAATTTACTAGACCAATACGGTTCCTGTGTAGGAAAACACAAGCTGGTCATGTGATCGGCAGAGAATGCATGCAACCATTCTGCTTTGAAGTAATAAAACTCAAACCATCTCATTTCACGGACAAACTCCAGATGATAAATTGAAACGAGGAAAAAACACCAATTAGTAACAGCGTTAAAGACAAAGCAGTAGTGAGACAAACAGGGGTAACAATTAGGCTTAAACAGCTTGCAGAATGGCTGCTGTAATTTGGCTTCTGTTGCTCACACTGTGCTGTGATGCTGTTCTACATGATGAACTAGAGTCAAGCAGCATCTCTGGCAGCTTAGAGCAGACAGCCCTGAACTAAAAAAAAAAAAATCCCTCTGCCTGACTAGGCCTGCCAGATGATAGTCTAAACAAGCACATCTCCCCGGAGAAGTGAGGCAAAAGGTCTATCATAGATAAACATTGACTGTTATTGTTTTTGTTCCACTCCCCCTCCCCCCCCCCCCCCCAACTGCTGGTTGTAGTGAAAATAAAGAAACTGTTGTTAAAGATAGGTGATACAGAACCGTCCAGACTGGCAGACAATTTGCGGCCTCCAGACAACCTGCAAACAGCTTACCAAAAAAGTGAGCTCCTAGAAATGCCACAAACATTCTGGCCCAGTGTTCACTAGTGGTAATTTTGTATTCTGTCAGGAAGGAATTTAGATTTGATTGATGTTGGTAGGTCACAGGGTGGTCAACGATAGGTCAGAGTTGATGGGGGTCATGTAGGTCAAAGGTTATAATGGAACAACAACCTTATTATAATTCAAAAGAAAAATATATATATTGTAAAGAATATGCATGAAAATCATAAACTTTGTATGTTTTTGTTCGTATGAGAAAATCATGTATTTACTTCTAGAAATGTCAGAAAACCACATTTGATTTATGTTAAGGCGGAAAATATGTTTATTTTAAAGTTTCCTGATAAGAAAAAATTTTCATCAAGTATGTTTCATAGATGCATCTAGAGATAACAACACACAGATCATATGTATGTGTTTCAATGCACATTTATTATACGGTACACCTAAACCTAACGTGTACACCTTTATCGCACGTGATGATCAAAGAGGATAAGCACAGTGCTGATGCATGATGTATATCTGCTGCTGTAATGGCTGGCAGTCTGCAGGTTCAGCCGCTGATAAAGAAGATACATAGACATTGATCATCATCAGCATAAGTCAGGATCCCCAGGATGTTACCTGTGTCCATGTGGTCCCAAATCAACGTGCTTCACCTCACATATTCACATGCTAGGTAGCACTTTTATATTATCATGTCCAGTCACGCCTTCTGACCTAGAAACAACAGGTAGCATCGACTGGTGAGGATTTTTTTGCTGCCTTAGCTGCACATTCCTGGAATACATTCCTCTTCTCCGGATATTTGTTCTACCTGACTGAGTTTAATGGCCACCTTCGCTCATACCAGGGAGCACGTGACCTCATTTTTCAGCCAGCTATGAGGATATAAAATAGCTGTTTGCTCCGCAGTCCAAAAACACTTGGGAGCAATGTACAGGGAAGGGATTACTGTCTGGATTCCTGGACAAAGTAGAATTCCTGAACAGAATATCTTGTGATCTGCCATCTTTGCAAAAGTTATGCAAATTGAGTCTAAAAAGCCATGACTTCAATATTTGTTCAAATGGTAATTTCCAAATCAGAATCTGACTGAAACATAAACAACTTGGAAAATAAAAAATACCATTAGCACAACCTGATTGGAATGCAACATGAATACAAACAGGCTACCATTTGTTATATGGTAAGCCTCATAAAAATGTGACAGACAGCGCCATCTACAGGTCTTTTTCTCTTTTAATTAAACATTGTCTATAAAAGTGATTTTTTTTGGCTTAAGCACACTATTATTTCTGTTGCAGTTCAACGATTCAAAATCGTTCTATATAGCCAGCCCACCAGGATTGTGTGGTTGAACTAAATATGTAACATTTCTGTGGTACAAATTCCCGACCATACCACTACACAGGGGCAGTGTTCTGGGGATAGTGGGTCATCAGGTATTAAAGACCAGGCTTTTATTTGAGTATAGTGATATATGTGCTTGTTCAGACTATAATCTATAGACTTCTGCGGGTCATAAAAGGGTCAGATCATCAGCAATGCTCATTATTCAGACTGGGCTATTATTAGAGGCATATGCTGTTTAGAGAACAGACATTTGAACATGTTCACATACAAATGCAGACTATCAGAGGTTTTTTTTTATAATGACAAAGATGTATAAACACCAATCACTCTTTTTCATCTTGATTAAAATATATTGAATAAGTTATATCAGTATAAAGTTTCTCAGATGATTTCAACACAACTGGCAAATGCAATTTTCTTTAAAAAGAATTGAAATGAACTGAAGTAAAGCTATAATATGATTCAACAAAATGTCCTCCCGACAATCTTTTTTTGAAAAAGGAAGCAATTTAATTAAACAAGTATTAAGTTAAACAGCACTGACCTAAGGCCGTAATGGTCTAGTAAACATGGAATTGTTTGAATGAAAGGCTATGTATGATTTCAACAATGATTGAAAGAGTTTAACCCTGACACTTTCAGGATGAGCCCTGCTATTTTAGAAGCCCTGTGTGACCTGTGATGTGACCCTGAGACGCCTCATCACTGAGTGGGTGAAGGTAGGGAGGACGGGATCACGGCAGAGACAGGCCAACAAAGGAACCAGTAATTACAGTACTGAAAGGAATAAATGGCCACACATATACAGGCAGACCGCTAGATCAGCGAGTATAATAGTGTACCTCCTATATATATAATTATAAACACACTGGATATATCAAAGACACCTGACTGAGTGACACACACCCCTTCCTTTTCCTGTTAGTTAGGGCCACCACCAAGCTGAATACTAAGCACAGCCTCAGGTGAACATACTTTCTTGCCAGGTCAGTGTTCAGTGAATTAGGGGTCATCTAAGCCTGGTAATGACCATAGGGAATGGATTTGCTGGACAGCTTGAGGTTAAATTGGCCAGATGGTCACTGGAGGGGCTCTTAAATGATCCCAGTCAACCTCTGACAGCTGGTCAAGTGATTTATGAGCTCGCTCAACAAAGGTGTTAACTATTTATTTGTCATTATTATATTACTGACCAGGGCTTGGTTTGAGGACTGTGGGTTGGTCTTGTTCCCTGTCCATGTGCACATGCTACCTGAATGCAGTGTTTTCTCTGAACTAGAATATTTACTGCTATATTCTTGAAACTTGTGTAATGGTCTTGGTTCCAGTCTAAACAAAAGAGCCACTAAAAATACAAAATAAAAATGTTACTCCGTACAGCAATTGTCATTCTTTCAGTGTGAGCACCAAAGGCTTGGTTTTCTCATTAGAAAGTCTATATAAAATGTATACAAATACAAAATCATAATATAAGTTTACAAAACAGCCATAATTACTGAACAATCATGTAATATGCATTGGCAAATTATAAGGTCATTTTATTGTAATAAGAGATAACTAAATCTGCTCCACGATGTAAGCCAGCTATCATGGATGGGACACGGACCTTATATGGAACCTGGCAGATCTAAGAGGATCACAGACAGAGATTGATCCAGTTGATCCAATGGTCAAGTGAGTCCGGGAGCTGAGGGATAGTCTTCTACACAAAGAACAAGGGAATTCTGTGGTAAATGTGTCCAGCGGGGAGGTGTGCTAGGTAAAATCATTAACCATATGGTCTGATCGATCACGCCCATGTTTATGTTAGGCACTTGGATCTCTTACCCAGATTACTGCTTCCTGGCCTCAGATGTGTCACAATAGTAACTCCCTGCAGCTCGCAGTAAGGATCCTAATAACACAAACCTATGGTTCTGTAAGGATGCCATTTGTTTATCATAATTGTTGCTTTAAGGGAGAGAATCATTCCACTTTGTTTTCCTGATTAATTTATCCTTGTTTATCAATTTTTCACTCATGACTTTAATTTTACCACATTCAGTATCAACTTTTGTCTTGACAGTCATAACAAACATGTATGTAAAAATTAAGAGAACAGAAATGCTACTGCCCGCTGAAATGGCAAAGCTTAGATATGCTTAATTAGTGTATAATAGACTTGTGTCATTTTCAATGACATCTGCCACTTTATAAACCGGAGACAGATGCAATAAATATTTCTCTGACACTGTGACTGGCTGGGCTTGACTTTGGTTTCTGAAGAGCCCCGCAGGTTCTGATATGACTTCATACATGAACTATACTGGTATCTTTTATAAGAATTCCCATTTATAATATATATGGGACTGTTTAGTATACATTTTATGACTGAGAGGCTATTTGTTTGCTCTCAGAATGTTGATGCTAGGAAGCTTGCATGCACTAACTGGCAGTGATCTAGGCTGTATGTTACATAGAAAAGTGATGCTTGGACTGTTTGATGTCGGTTAAGCAGTGAACTCATTCTTTCCAGCTGATGAATAGCCTTGTTTACATGCAAGTTTTACATCCTCTTTATACCACAAAGTTTATAAAAAATAGCAGTCCCTGCATGGGCTGTTATTACAGAGCCAATCCCTTTAGAATACTGCAGCACTCTATTCCTCACCCAGATGGTTTAGTCTGATAACAAAACTACCGCATTCCACCAGCTCAGGCCCGTTAATATCAAGGAGGCTACCCGAATTTAGACCAATCACTAGGGAAACGAGCCAAAAGAGGGGCCACAGTGCACCAAATTTTGTGTAAACTGCCCCCATACTTCACATGATAAAAGCAGACACATCAAATCAACTGCAACAGTATGGATTCATTACAAGAACTATAGGAGAAGCCCAGTGCAGATCCCACTTCTGCCACCGGAAAATCATCCAATACCCGTCACATGAATCATCATGGTATTATGCTGCCACAAATGTGACATTATTGTCCGGACATTGTTGACCCTTCCCCGCTGACCGCTATTACAGCACAGGAGTGAGCCATTACGGTCATTTGGAAGGGATACTAGTGCTCTGCAGCTAATTAAGAAGAATTTGTTTCTGGTGTGGATGGCTCTCCCAGCAGCTAAATTGATGCCAGTATGACCAGTGGGAGTGCCACAGAAACATGTCACTGTCTGGAGACTGACTTAATGGTGGTCCCACGGGTATGACTTCCCCTATAAACCAAACCAATCAAAATTCATTTTGGCAAACTTTCTTCTGGAATAATGTCATATGATTGCTAGGAAGACCCATATTGTCCCAGCTTTTATTTCTTATGATAATTAATCAAGGAAACCATTTCCCTTTATTAAACATGATTAAACAATTGCTTAGAGACCATACGGTTTTGCCACCTGTGTCAGCAAGTACAGCTTGTGTTGTTTCTAGCTTATAATATAAAAAGTTTCATTGATCAACATAATCCAGATCAGGTAAAATTCTGCCGCTCATTGAAGGTAACCAGACACTCCAAAAACCCAAACTAACATCAAAGGCTATTATTTACAGCAATTACAGCGGATAAAGCTCTTATTTCTTTAACTGCTCAAGGAGGGCAGATAGGATCTGCCATCTAGATTTCTCTCACACTGTTCCTAGTATTGTAACTCATATGGTGTAAGATACGTCAGAGAACATTAGAGATGTGGGTGCACGGAAATACACGTATATATAGATGAGGGCAAAATATAAATAAGCTTGCCTACAGAGACCATCTTTATTCACTGTTCCTTTTCATACTGGAATTACCATCACTGAGTATTACATTGAATGCAATAATTATTGTATTTTATTGGTTTTAGAGACTTTTGAATGGAAATATCTAAATTAGGTGCTGTGTAAGGAAAAAGATTTAAAAAATTTTGTTTGGAAGTTTTAACAATGAAACATAATAAACGAACAATAAGCTCTGACAGAGAAATAATGTGCGCAAAACTGATGATAGAAGAAAGCACATTGAACAGATTTATCTGGTAGGTTATGTGAGCAGACAATAACAGAAGGTGCATTCAATGAAATAACTGAAGTCTTATCATACCAGGACAGTGTGTGAGTAAAGGTAAAACACAAACAAGATATCAGAGGTTTAAAACTCACAGTGGTGTACTTTATTAACAAAGCGCCCCTAGAGCCAGTTTTACACAGAAACCTTGTGTTTGAACAGAACCAGGTTGAGTACTCCACAACTACAAGCTTCTGCTTAGTGTTTAAACAACTGCTATATGCAGAGAACAAAAAAACCTGTTACCGATCACAACATGTTGCCTGTCTCTATGCAACAAGCACTGGCTGCAATATAACCCTGCTGGTATCACAGACTATTACAGTCCTGGGAAGTTTCTACAGCATAGGCGATGTTAAGTTTGCTCACAGGGTTGGTATCACCTGGTGAACAAATGTATGTTGCTGTACCAAGGGGTTTAACGATTAACCACAAAATCGATCGGTCTGTATTTCAGAGGTCACAAAGCTATGAATATTGATTTCTTGGATTCGCATTTGCTTTTGGTTTAAACAATGCAAAAGTTCTCTGTGTGACAATGACACACAGCACCACATGGGGAAATAATGTCTTATATTTTATAATAATGTCACATTGTGTCTCAAAAATAAAAGTAATGTAGATTTTGCCTTTTTTGTGACAAAAAAAGGAAATAATCTGAGTAATGATCATAAATTCTTTAGCCTCTGCATATTAAGACTATACTGTATATATACAGTACATACAGGGGACACAGTATGCAAAAGCTTATTAAACCATGCATAAAGTACAAACTGAGTGCATTTTATTTAATGTGGGTGCTCTGCATTGTGCACTGAATTTCTATTCATTTCTGATTCAAGGGTAACTGTTACTGGTGACTGCACTCGACTGTCACAATGACTCCCAGACCGTGAAAACACATTACGCATCATAACATCCAGGTTATGGTAGGTACAGGGGCATTCATCGCGGCTCATGTGACTACTCTCCTTCTGATGCCAAGTTTACATGCCAGATTTGTGTTTATTTGCGTTGTGCATGAAATTAAAACCCGAGGGAAAGAATGAAATATGCTCTTCTCCAAGTGAGCTGGCACTAATATTA
Organism: Sipunculus nudus; assembly: GCA_026874595.1. Taxonomy (NCBI): domain Eukaryota; kingdom Metazoa; phylum Annelida; class Sipuncula; order Golfingiida; family Sipunculidae; genus Sipunculus; species Sipunculus nudus. The sequence continues at coordinate 10,750,763 of CM049314.1, read as the reverse complement.
CACTTGGGACCTAGCTACCCAGTAAGTTAGAGACACTGGAGAAAAAGAAACAAGAAAAAGATTGCATGTTGATCTGCTTAGAAACCACAGGCATGTTCCTAAATTTTAAACTACTTTTCTTTATCTAGAGTATATATGTACTACCACTAAGGCAGGGTCATAAAGCAAATAAAAGTAAAGCCTGTCAAAATATATAAAGAACCATCCGATCTAGCCGGGCTAGTAAATCAACTACATAAATCTCAGGCCTGACTGGACCTGGATATATGACTGAAGCCCGGACAGTTTCCTAGTAACCGTCAAACACTGGAGGCATAGGGTTAAGAAGAACGTCTATAGAACAATTTTTTTCTCTGCACTGCCTTCCTGGTGTATAAATGCCAATATCACAGGTGAACCACAATCCACCTGTACATTACCAAGCATCGACCTACCTGGCAGTATCAGCCTCGTTAAGGATACTGCTGCTGGTACCAGGTGCCCTATTTCTAAGTCATCTTTATTTAATGTCGACATGCTACACATCAGGAATCTGATACTTCTTTAGCTTAGGTTTCTCCTGCCAGGTTCCTTCTAGTTTTAGACCTGCAACTAATTAACCTGAAGCACTATACCTGGTTGATTCAACCAGTCTGTTGAAGAACTGATCGTGAAAACCTGCATGTTACATGCTCAAAACCTACATCTGACTTGCTCAACTCCATATCTTGTGTACATAATTACCCAAACCAACACTGGTGACCTTACTGAAACATTTGTTTGAAAGCATAGTTTAATGAGACTAGAAAAAAATGTCCAGTTTAATGAGACCAAGAGTGCAGAATTGGGGCACACATTTGTTACAGCCGGAGCTGAGAACAAACAGTATGTATGTTTCCAGTATATACAACACTATACAAAAATATTCCTCTCTTCAGTGAAAATTTTCTTTGATCTCCATGCTTAGATCAATATACACAATATGGGAAGGATTTTTTAGTATTTGTTATGGTGAAGTAATGGTTAGGACAATGCTGTTTGGCCTCAAAGGCATGAAATCATCTCTTGCAAGAGGACCCCCAACCATGATCTTAACCACACGTGTCCTAGCTTATCATCCAGGCCATGGTCACTGAGGTTGACAACTTTTGACCGAGCAACAGCTGTGAATAATGATTGGCTGGACAGCATGTTCAAAAACTGAGACCTAAGAAAAGGTAACAGAAGAGAAGGCAAACTAATTGCTGACAAACATGGAAGGGCATCAAGGATGATAATGATGAGGGATGCATTTCCTTTGAGTACAGATTGTCTTACAAATTTGTTGTCAATTTACAATTGTTATATTATAATACATGTTCAAACCATTAAAATGTTACAATATTTCTTTGCCAGAATACCTCTCCCGGAGAACAAATAATAAAGTTATACCAGACTAAGAAACCTTTTAATCCTGCAAACAGTCCTGAATGTGCCATTCTTGTTCCAGAAATAGCTCAGCGTTTCTCTGTTGGTTGTCCTGAATAACTCCACGTGTTTTGTTGTGCGTATGCATGTCTATAATAAATTAATATATCTGTCTGTAACACCCAGCTACAGCCACTAGGAATGTCAGTATAAATAATCTAGGCTCACCTTTGATGCACACCTGCTGTTTACACCTGGATGACAGGTGGGGTTACCTGTGTGTCTGACTATTGTTACCTGTGTAGGTGCCTTAAACTGAATTCAAAGGCCCTGAAATGTTTGATAGCTACAGTGTTTTTCTCTGGCAGATTTGACTCTGAGCAGCAGTAATTCATGTCTACCTCTTCACCTGTACCATCTAGTCAACCCTCCCAATACAGGACAATAAAATTCAAATTACCCTGAAATGTCAATGTCATCACTTGTGTGCTGAAAGGTTCCCATCTAAGACTGTACCATAAAATTCCCACAAAGAGGATGATTCAGGTTTTGACAATGCTCCCTGTGTCAATTAACAGGAAAGAAAACCTGTTTTCTAAAATATGTACCATGTACTGTGATATGGTCTAACATAAGATGAAAGTTCAGAAACAACACACCAAATGTAGTATATAAATCAAATTCACTGAGGATAATCCCTAAACTGCTTCAAGAAGCCACACTCAAAATATGGCCTGAAAAGAACACTCTTAGAAATGAAACTTTGCAGATCATTTGCCAACCTCTCCCAGATAGCCCATTTTGCATGTGCTCAGAGGTCAACAGATATGACATAGCACAACCAGTAGAACAATGAGGATGAAGAATCCCCATGAAAAAGTCCATTTATGGCCTTTAAAAGTAGGTCATGGTCACATTACAAAGGTCTTGTTTGTATATCCCCAGATAGGTCCAGGCTAGTGATCCATTATGATGTAACAAAACAAACTTATTCTAGAAAGCAAATCAAAGACACTTAAGAAATATGATTCCACAAATCTTGTTTAATATATTGTTCTGGTCTAGTGAAAAGAAGAAGATATTACTTCTATAGCCCTTGACTTTGCTTGAACTGGTTTTTAATATTTTTCGATTACCAGCTCAAATTAATTGAAAGTTTTCTAAGTTCTACAATGGATCCAAATCATTCATTGAGAAAGTATTATTCTGATATAGATCAGAATTTTCAATTCAAATTACTTTGATGTGACAGTTCATAAGGAGCGAACAACAGTCCGACAAAAGCCCTTGTGCCAATTGGTGTAATTCTGTTTCATCCTTGGGGAAAATTGTGAATAATTAAATGCATTATTAATTCAGGGCACACAGCGATCACTGACTGCATCAAATATACGATCAGTATCAGGTCCCTGTGATCATCCAGGATTGGTTCATGTAATGATCTATAAATAGCCTGAAGATACATAAATAATTTATTCAGCCATCCAAGAATTGTTTCAACACAAGTAGGCTATATATATACAAGAACTCTGGGATATTATACAATCATGTGTGCATACTGCATGGCACAAGTAGGATTGATTGATCAACACCACTTGGCAGCGGAACATCTCCTGTCAAGACAGGTATCCTGGGACTGGCACCAACAGCCACAAAGACTTGTCCTTAAACAATTACCTTGGAATTGATTCACCTGAAATACAAACATTACCAATGCCCTTTTAAAATTTGCTCCGATATCTTTAAAACCAAATGATCCCGGTAGTGTATGAAAACAGGATTTCAGCTCTCATTTTACAAGCAAAGCTGCCTACTAAAACATATAAATACAAGAAAATTTCCTAATTAAATTATATCTGACATTAAATTTCTTTCAATAAATATCTGCCAGCCAAATATTCCATCATTTATTTGAATACCTTTTTATATTATTTGAAAGTGTTCCTAAGCCCTAATCATAATTTTGTATTTTTATTTCTTATTTGAATGTGTTCCTAAGCCCTTATCATAATTTTGTATTTTTATTTCTTATTTGAATGTGTTCCTAAGCCCTTATCATAATTTTGTATTTTTATTACTATTCTAACATCAGTATTCCCTTGATTGAAGAAATGACCTTCCACAGCTGTTGATATTTTTCACACCTGGCTTTGTCAGCATGGACTGTGACTGGGGGAGCTATGCAATCTACCAAGAACTCTTCCCAAAAGCCCAGGAAAGGTCACAATGGCTACAAACAACCTGATGTGGACCTGAATTCCCATCACAATGATATGTCTCTGTTACCCGTGCTAGTCTCAGCAGCCGCTGGGGTAACGATACACAGCTCACTGCATCACCCTGTCAGGCTGGTAACTAGGCACTCCCAACATTCCAGTGATTTACAGTGAAGAGGAACAAAAACTGCTACACTGACATGTCATGGCTGCCCCATGTGATACACAGGACTGTTTATACTTGCTAGCAGCCATACTGGCCCCGCAGCTACTACAAGTTTTTATGCCTTCAGAGCTGGAAGACACATTTTGATGAAATGTGATCGGAATTTCCGGAGCTCCTTGGGTTGGCAGATTGAAATACCTGCAGACTGTAGTTTTCAGCCTCAAGGCATACAATTACTGCTTTATAAATAGGCAACAAGTTTTGATATAGTGTTGTAAGCAAACCCCTGCCTGCATATATGAATATTCGCTATCTACTTCTACCATAAATATGCCTTAGTTGCTTATGCTGGCACACTAAGAATCAGGGCTGCAAGTGTTTAAGATTTTTGATTGGACAGTTTTGCAACATTACTGTCTGTAACATCACTCACAGTACATCCTATATTATGCTGTAAGTGTATAATGGGTAATCTGTCAAATAATGAATTTCAAAGGTCTCATTCAGTCTGTCAAGACTCTTTAATATACTTTTGGAATGTGATAAAAGAAAAGGGAAAAGGTTTTGATTTGTTTGGATCATACTATGAACAAATATATGGTCATAAATAAATCATTTGTAAGGCAAAGAATGTTTCCTGAGAATTCTCATGAAAGCCATATTAAGCAAACAAGACATCTGAAATACTTATTTGGGAATTCACAAAACTGTAACAAAATTACTGGTATAACTGAATAATCTTTCAACATTTTGCTCAACAAGGTCAAATGCCATTGGTGATCAAAAAAGAAGATACTATGTGTGATAAGGCTACAAGGTACACCACCAACTGATTGATTGAGAGGATCTGACAAGAAACAGCAAGGCCTTGGTCTATCAAGAACAATTACTTATCAAGCATGGGCCCAATTACAGTGTAATGTGAGTGTAACTAATGACAAAATGAAAGCAAAGACATCAGGAAACATTAACAGACTCTGATTTAGTGGCATTGGAGAATAATCATTTACCTGGCCAAAGGTAAAGATAAGGCAAAAAAGTACCGTCTGTCATGAAAAAAGTTCCTCAAGTGGCCAAGATCAAAAGTTCTCCTGGGCCTGCAAGTGTGTGCAAACAAGGCAGTCAGAGGCCCTATACAAGTAAATATTTCAGCAACCCTGTTAGGCGAAGCTGTGCGTTGTTCTCAAACAAACAGACTATGGTGAAATATGACCTTCTATCAGTAAAAGATCCAGGCAGGGAAAAACAGACAACTCAATAGCCCATTGCATGGAAAAAAAAAATTAAATGCACTCGAGGGTACGTGCGTCTCTCATTCGCGGATAGGTCCCTAATTCACTGAGACACCACTTCTCGGTCTGCATGCCCAAGCTCATCTGACAAGTAGGCTTTTGATTGGTTAACGAAAATGACTCGGTCCCCGCAGACCTTGGGTGAAGGACTTGTGTGCAATGTTCAACAGTGTGTATAAAGAAATTTCAACTTCTGCTTTACATTAGAGATCTATGTTACTTGTTAATTATACAGTTACAAAGGCTTCACTCTTGCCATAAACTTGCATTATCCATATTTTCCGGTAGAACTGACTTTTTAAATGGTGTATGGATAATGACAATTAAAGGTGTGATTTCCTTTTTGATGACCATATGTTTCTTAGTGACACAGAAAATAATGGAAAGCAACTTAACATGAAACAAATTTTTACATGAAAAGAACAAAAAAACTGAAATGAACATGTATATTATTTGACGTTTGACAATGAAGGTATCGTAATTTGAAGTTTGACAATGTAGGTATTGTACCTAATTTGCAGCAGTTCAGTGCATGTAAGTTAATTGGCATTAAATAGTTTATCTTTCTGTCCATTAGAAACCCCAGATTCTGCTATATCTGCTCTGGATCTACAGAACAAACTAGAACAAGCTACTGAAGCTAAACCATGGCTAAGCATTATGGGTAATCAGCAGGGACATGGGACAGTCAGAGCATAGTGAGCAATCACTTGCTCTAAAATTTGCTACTGATTTTACCTATAATAAGGAAGGTGGTATGTAATGTTGGATTAATCATAGATATGACTGGACTGAATGAAAAGTATTACTTCAATGCAAAGTATTACTTCAACACCACCCTGATGATGTTAAATGGTTAGACATATTTTTTTAAAATTCATATAAGGAGATTACCAGAACCTGCTTGAAATAATCGATAACTGGCAATGTTTAAGCTCAAAATTTACCGATTTTAAGTGTCTTTTTGAACTGGCTCAAAAGCACTGGGTCTGGATTAAGAACTTATCATCAAAATAGGATAGATTTACCAAATTTTAAATTGGATTATGACAACTGAGCTTTTAAATATGCTTATACAACTTGTTCTGATGGCTTGTTTTAACTGAACCTGAAGAAACACCAAGTGATAACAAAAAGTTTGTTTTTAAGTGTTCTTGGATCGTCTCTGTTCAATCAGGAAGAAAAAGACAATGAAAGAAGAACAAGGATACAACATACAAGTTTGGGAAACAAATATTCTTAACTTATGACAACACTGATATGTGATTCTGATGAAAATACAGAAATAAAACAGTACTCACCTTTATAGAGTCAAAACAACATGTCACTCGGCCATTCTGAACTTCAACATGTGGCGGTGGGTGTGCGAATTTGCATTCTAGCTCAGTGCGAGTGCACTTGTTGCGTTGAAATTCGCGGCAAACTTCTAGCGTGAGCCAGCGTGAGTCTTTTACATTAACCAGGTTAACCATGGGATTCACCATTGCCATTATAAGAACTGTCAGCCGACGGAATTATAAGCACCAATGGTATCGTACAGACACGATAATAAGCCAGGACCTGACGCTCCGGGCCAGGGTGTTACTATGGCAACGTTTAAAGACAGGAGATCCCAATTCCAATGTATCTTGAGTCATCGACCAATCAGATCCTTTAGTTCACTTGCGTAGGCGGGGCATGGAGATGATTGACAGATATGAGACCAGTGCTGATAACGTAGTATAGTCACTCCTGGGTGTATGTCTGCAATGAAAGAATGATATAAATTAGTCCAAAAGTTCAACACAGTGCAAAAGACTTTCAAGCATAATCGAAAACAGGAAACAAAGATATAAATGCATACCCTAAGTAAATGTAAAAAACAAATTATGTTGACATTTTCTGTGACACATGCCACCATGAAATAAAGCACATTGGTCGCTAAAAATTTACTGATCATCATAAACACCTGATCCAACAGCACATGTATAAAACACTAATAAACAATGAAACAAGCACAACAAACATGGCATAATTAGTTCTTGACGTAACATCCATAAAAACATTTGATAAAGCACTTCAATGACAGCATAAAATACTGTGTTTGGCACAAATAAGAGCTGCAGTATATGTTCAAGTTTGTTATTTTGGGGCCAGTTTTTGATGCTGCCAGCAGTGACTGACCAGTCAATCAGTCAGTGTAAAATTACAACACCTACAGAATGGTGTAAACAAAACTGTCAGTTCTAACACCCTTACTATAATCTGTTATTAGTTCCTTACTAAATGTGTCAGATTGAGAGAGAAAGAGAGAGAGAGAGAGGGAGAAATATTTTATTCAACATAAAAGTAATGTATCCATAAAAGTATATTCAACATGTCTTTTTTTTTTTATTTTGTCTGGAGACTGTCGTTAAGGATTTAATTAGGCTGACACCTGTGACACATATCATCCATAAAATGGAGATTTATTGTAATGCATTTAATCAATTCTAGATTATATGATTTAATGAATTTAATAATTAGGAAACGGGTAAAAAATTGAGAAGATTTTCAACTTGAGTGACTGAAAAAAGTTTGTTATCTATTTTCAGGGTTTTGATTTTTGCTGGCCTATTACAGATGTAACAGTTTGTCTAAAAAGCATTTGACTGTATATGTATTGTTAAAATGTTGTTTAGTGTAGCAAAAAAATCCTTGAAGACTATGAGTGAACATTTGTCAATAATAATTTGGTTGGTCTCATTTATGGTTTTAAGTGTAATGTTTCTCAGACAGTTGTCTGCTATCTTAGAGCTGCCAACAAAGGTATTCTGGTGGCTGTCATGAGGCTTTAATGACAGCCACCAGGTGCCAAAGAATACCTGTGTGGACAGCTCTGTTCTCAGAATAAAACATCAGCATGTGTGACAATTCAAAGTCTGCTTCATGCTCATTTGACTCCATACATCATTTAGTCCTCGGAATGATCAGCAGCAATCCTAAAACAACAGTTTTAACGCTTGCTGTGTTCCCCAGCATGGCCTTGACGCTCTTTTCTGGGAAGATGGCTCATAACTCTGTTGTTAATAGCGACTGTAAAGAACAAATAGCATTCCCTTCTTCTCCGCACCATTAGACATGATTTTAACAGTCTTGTTTGGAATTGACTCGTCTGCCAATACTTCCAGTTGATACAATCAGCAAATTAAAACAGTGATAAAAAACACCCTGCCGGTCCATTCTTTCAGGCCGATAACATAAAAGTCCATCAGCATATTCACTACAGTGCTTTGATTGGCTGCGATTCTGGACCGATCAGCTGGGGTGTAAAGACAGCATTATGAAGAGTATTATTCATGCATGAGCACTGAAGTTGCTCAAACAGTACGCGGGGAGCAGCTCGCAAAAAAACAGCTTTTAAATTATGAATATGAATCGGCAGTTCTTGATTCTGGATGTTATATAGGTATTATTTAGATAATGGGAGACACATGTTTGTGTTATCTTTTACAGTAGCCGAGCTATTCCCCGGACACTTTGGAATAACAAGCCTGGACAAGAACAAAGGGTATATCAGAGCAAAAATAAAATAATACATCACATAAAATAATCATTTGTATCTGCTGTAACCTTGGCATCTGCTTCACCGGATACTCCACTTAATCAAACACACCTGCCTACACATGCACATCAATGACTAATGTAATAAAGACTAAACATTTCTGGGTAAAATAACTTTCATCCGGGCAAAAAGTAACTTTCAATCCTGGTAAATGGATAAGATTAAATTACCATTTTATCCATATTTGTGTCCAAGACACCCTGTGGGGGGTCAAAAGTCATCTGTCCACCCTGGGCACTGATTGGCCAGGATAATATTTTAAAGTTAATTGCGAATTGCCCATGACACCAATCTGGGATAAAAGCACCTGTAAAAACCTATATATCTATACTTTATGAAATAAAGCTGACAATCAACAAGTAAGTATTCACTTTGGTTATAACTGACTTGTCTAATAAGAAAGACCTGTGAATTAAGACCCCTTTTGGCCAGCCATTGGGTGGTCTCATAACACAGGTTTCACTGTACATCCTTTTTACCAACTCACCTTGAGCACACATGCACATAAAAGACACAATATATGCAAGTCAATTATACATACATACAAACAGATACCTTTTTAATCTGATATACACTGATGCATATGTAAATACTTGTACACAAACACAGATATAGTAAGACAAACACTGATATTTGTTAAGTAAAAATGGGCCTGCGTGTGTGGTATGAAACAAAGGAACTCAATGAAAGGATCGGTCCTGATAGTAATGGTTGTATATCAAACAGGAACCAACTGTGGTAAAAGATAAGGAGATAAAACGGAGTCTGTGCCAGCGGGAGACGGTAACTTGGTGACACCATGCAGTCCTACACATTACAGGTACCACAGACTCATATAAAGGTATAAAGCCAGGTAATATGCTAGAGGTAAACCATTTAACAAATATTTCTAAGAGAAGACACAGTAACTCTGATCGAGTCAACTCTAGACACTAAACATTAATGGGTGATTGGGCATTTTTACTGGATGATTAAGATGAGTAGCATCCTCAGATTGTTATAGCATCCTTTGGTTTTCAGGTCAAGTTCTGACAACACCTTTTACAACAGGTGTAGCATACAATCAGACACGCTCACCTGTATTTATATAAGCAATCTGCTCACGGGATTCAAAACTAACCTCTCATGGTTCACACTTCACCGACCAGCCCCTTTCATCCCCCTTGGTATTGACCATGGTGTACATACCGAACCTTTGTACCCATGGTGGTGGCTCTCCCATGGCTAATATTTGATCCTGCTTGCTTCTTGATTGCATTTGTGTTTATGGAACGGGGATTCTAATACCATGCCGGCTATCATCTGTCTGGTATCCAGATCTGTACATATACTGGTCAGACATACTGGTCAGAGGAATATTTTAATTACTGGGTCACTGAGTAGGTAAACGCTGTGGTCGTCTTCATATTCACAGGGTTAACATTTCACGATTTGCACCATTTCAGTGTCATTAGAGGATTCAATTTTCACGATACTAAAGACCTACACAGACTTTAACTATTGTTATATGAATAAAATATATCAAATGATGTGTGCGGAAAATCTTGATAATCACAAAATGTCTTGGGTATGCGTAATAAAGCCGATGTGTCTTCAGTTGATTAATAACAATGTAGCATTGCATCTGGTAAGTGTTACTGTATATATTTGTACTGCACTAATTACACTACCAATTACTAGTAGATTATCACAAGGCTGTGTATACATGTCACCAATTACCGTGACAGCTCAACTTTATTACATTAATATTATCACAATAAAGGATGTACATGTATTTTATGTGTTACTTCCCAAGCAGGAAGTTTTTTACTCATCCCTTGTCTCTACACTGTCACTCATATTAAAACACAGACATAGACAGGCATAGAAAAATACACACAAACACATATAAAATACAAGTGAATACACACACATAAGCTTGTATGTAGAGAAAGACTCGTGTACACACACACACACACACACACACACACACAGGAATACACACAGAAACGGGAGAGTCACCCCACAAGCTACAGTCATAGACACACTGATGGACAAATAAAGGGACATTCTGAGAACACAAACACACACAAACACAAATAGATGAATACATACTCATAAAGTGAAATATAACTAGTGTGATTCTGTATTGATTGTACTTTACAATCCATCATCTTCCCAGTATATACTGATAAAGACATGTACTTGTCCGGGAGGGAAGCTACTACTGTGAGGACTGTGGTATCCCAACATACATTGATTATCGTATATGTTATCTAATCATTATTAGATACTGCTTAGATAGGCATCTGTGGTGTGATGTCACAACTGGCAGCCATCTTGGACTTGCCATATTGAGTATTTGCTAATATTTTGTGGTCAATTTTCAATAACTGAACAATGAAGACAACAGCCAGGTACTGATAAAGGTTTTTTTTTCCAATAAAAAGCTAAAACAAATCTGAAAGAAAACAAACTATAATTTCAAGAAGACAACAACTTTCCTGCCTCAAATTCTAGTCTTGAGTCTAATTTCATCTCTGAAACATTTTCCACATAAGGCCACAGATGACACAGCAAGGACATAGGGATACACCAGGGCTGTTTAATTTCCAGAATTCCTCCATAGAATTTCCAATTCCCTGTTTCTAATTCCCAGTTCTAATACTAATCTATGCATCACCAAGATCTTATAAGGCAAAGTGAATTAGGAAAAGGTAAAATAATCTGGGATCTGCTGAAATTTCACGTTTTCCATCTTATAGTCTAATTCCAGACACTCATCTGTTGCATAAAGAAACAAAATTAAAAAGAGTATCTGATACATTACTCTTGGTTGTGATATCTCCATTCCCATATAAATTAGGTGAGGTTCTGTCTGGAAATCTCCATTCCCATGTACACTACGTGAGGTTTTATTATGGCCTATAATGTCCATTATAACTCCACCACTGCTCTATTTCTGTCTTGTTTCGCATCTAATTTATCGGTAATATAGGTCGAACATCGTATACCATTACCTACTTCTTAGATAAAACCTGGAGGAAGGTTGTGTTTCTCGTGTTAATATTTAATCCTGCAACAATGCACTAATGTAACAGCTATACAGCAAACAACAGTGGTACCATGAACCCATCAAGAAATAATCTTCATAATGCTCAAGTACTGAAAATATTTCTGATGACAGCAAATTAATATCAAAAGACTGCCATTATTTTGATAAGGAAAATGACCATAACAATGATAAAAATAAAACAATATTGCCATGACAATGAGGTGTTAAGCATTTCAAAACATGCTTTACATATGAGGTAACTAGAACATTTTTGGCTTTGAGTAACATTACGAAAGCTTTGTTGAACTATAATAGATGCACCAAAAGAAACAATGCCCAAATTTTTATTTTGATGCTA